>OY757310.1:41197985-42457798 GCA_963583905.1 Stenurella melanura | reverse complement strand
AATCCCCGATGTGGACAGTACCACAACTTGCGTATTTTTAAAATAATTTTCCTGTTGACAGAAGGTATTGATATAAATAATTCCCCCGAAGTCACCCCTTTACATTATTAGACACATCAATTAGAAATATTCCCTGTTACGGACGGTACCATAACTTGTGTATTTTTTAAAATGAGTTGCATGTTGTCAGTAGATATTAAAATTAAAAATTCACTTTTGCATTACTGTTGCATATTAAATAAAAAATATTCCCTGATGTGGACGGTACCAGAACGTAAGTACTTTTTTAATGAGGTATCTACTATTATTAGTAGACATTGAAATAAAAAAAATCTCCCGAAGTCGCCCTTTTGCATTTCTATTCTGCATTTCTTTGAAAAATATTCCCTAATGTGAACAGTACCACATCTTACGTACTTCCTTAAAATGATGTGCTTGATGCTATTGCGAGTCGACGTTGTATTAATAAATTCCCCCTGAGTCACCTTTGCATTATGTTTGGTCGTAGTGATAAACAATATTCCCTGATGTGGACAGTACCACAACTTATATATTCCTTTATTCGAGTACCTGCTATTATTAGTAGACATTAAAATAAAAGAAAATCCCCCGAAGTCACCCCTTTGTATTATTATAGCAAAACAATATGATAAATAATCCCTGATGTGGACAGTATCACAACTTGTGTATTTTTAAAATGATTTTCCCGTTGACAGTAGATATTGAAATAAAAAATTCCCACAAATTCACCCTTTTGCATTGTTGTTGGGCATCTCAGTGAAAAATAGTCCCTAATGTGATGCATTTCCTTAAAATGATTTAATTGCTATTGCCAGACGACACAAATAATAAATTACCCTGAAGTCATCCCTAATACATTCCCACGAAGTAACGAATTATTATTGATCTATCCTGATGTGAACATTACCGCAACTTATGAATTTTTTAAAATGAGCATCCTGTTGTCCGTATAATAAATATTCCCTGGTGTGGACACTACCACAACTTGTGCGTTTTTTAAAATGACTTTCTTCAGGACAGTAGATATTGAATTAAAAAATCCCCGTGAGGACACCCCTTTAACTTGTTATTGGGTAATTTTAATGAAAAATATTCCCTGATGTGGGCAGTTCCACAGAATATGTATTTTTTCAAAATGATTTACGGGCTATTGCCATTCGGCATTTAAATAATATATTTCCCGAAGCCACAATTAAATAGTTGTGCTGCGTGATAAAAAATAATCCCTGATGTGGACAGTGCCATAACTTTGTATTTTTTAAAATGAGTTCCTTGTTGTCGGTAGCTATTGAAATAAAAATTCCCCGAAGTCATCCCATTTCAATGTTATCGGGTATATTAGTGAAAAATATTCCCTGATGTGGGCATTGCCACAATTTCTGTAAATGTCCTTGATGCTATTGCGAGTAGACATTGAAATAAGAAATTTTCCCAAGATCACCTTTGCATTATTATTGGACATTATAATAAAAAAAATATATTTCCTGATGTGGACAGTACCACAACTTATGTATATATTTAATGGAGTACCTGCTGTTATTAGTTGATATTAAAATAAAAGAAAATCCCCCGATGTCAGCCCTTTGTATTATTATTGCAGAACTTTATAAAAAATATTCCCTGATCTGGGCAGTACCACAACATGTATTATTGCTAGGGATTGTCGACATTCAAAATAAGGAATACCCGGAAGCCACCATTATATTGTTATTGGTCGTCTTGATAAAAAATATTCCTGACTCTGGTACATATGTCCTTGCGTCTAAATGAAGTCGCAATCCAGAGAGATGATTTCCCACCACCACCCGCTGCTCTTAGCGTCTCATTCCAAGGATCACTTTATGTCGTCGAAATGCTTTACTTCACTTACGTCGTCAGATCTTCGTTTGTTGCCCTACTCAGTTCAGACAGTAATCCTACAAGAATAAATATGTATTTCGTTTACACCCAGCTTTGTTTGATGTACCTGGCAGCTCATATGTATCTTCTTCTAAATTTGCGATCCTCCAGTGCGACGATGACCCTCCACCACCCGCTGCTCGCAGCGCCTCATGCCAAGGATCATTTTATGTCGCCGAATTGCTTTGCTTCACTTGCGTCTTCAGATCTTCGTTTGCTGCCCTACTCGTCCAGACAGTACTCCTAAGAAAATATATGAATATGTATTTCTATTGCACACTGCCTTTTCTGACATACCCATCAGTTCATGTGTTTGCTTCTAAATTTGCCGAGCCACAGGGTGATGATGACCTACCACCAACCGCTGCTAGCAGCGCCTCACGCCAAGGATCACTTTATGCTTCACTTCACTTGCGCTGTGGGATCTTTGTTTTCTGCCCTACTCAGTTCAGGCAGTACTGCTAAACATATAAATGAATAAATATTTCCTTTACGCACTGCCTTTTCTAATACGTCTTTCTGCTCATAGCGGCTCTTGTCGATGACGGTTTTAAGGTGTCGAGATGCTTCGGTGATAGGTCCACTATCAACCATTTTCTCATTGAGGTATTTCTAACAGAGTCCAGGGAATCATTCCTTCAACTGTAACCAATATTGTCGTGCAAAAACTCACAATATCCGTCTCCAAAATATGTCGTCCTCGAGGGCGGAGATGGCCCACCACCTCCCGCCGTACACAGCACCTCCTGAAAAAGATGGTTTCGTTCTATTTAGATTGCTGCAACGAAAATCATCACGTATGAACTCACATTTTAACCAAAATATTGGGTACCAAGTTTAACTCAAAATTTGGTAAACCCGATAACCCTAGAAATGATCGATATTAATGCATTGACAATGGCATGACGACTATATCAATCCGGATTGTAGAACAAATACCTTGCGTGATACCCAGTACTCAAAATCCAGTATTTCGATATTAAATTCAAGTGGTTCTTTGCTATACTGCCTTCTTCTCGAACAGGGGGTGGGTGCTAATTTTATTTGACAGTCGTTTTATAGTAAGCTCTACATTCACGGTTACCCAGACCGAGGGAGGGTAACGTACAATGTACGGCCTTGCTCTAGTGAGGGACTGTGAATAGTTTTGCTTACGGGGCTATGGGGGTTAAAATCACCAGGAGGATATAAAACGAGTAGACAAATTTTTATTGGTAATAATATAAACAATCAGGGAGAGGTGTTATTTAATTTGTTGTTTTAAAGTAATCTCTGTATTCACGGTGACTCAGACCGAGGGAGGGTGACATACAATGATGTATGGCCGTGCTCTAGTCATAGACTGTGAATATTTCGATTACAGGGCAGGGGATTGAGGATTAATTTGTTGTTACGTTTATTCTAACCACCCACTGCTCATTACGCTTACGCCAACATTATTTTATTATTCCACCACATTGCAGGTTTCACACAAATTTGGTATATCCTAAGGTCCTACAAATGACGACAATACATTAAAAAGTAATCACAATAAAGGCTTTACCTCGATTCACACACCTGCTTCAAAGGAGATTAGCAGAGGTCGTTCTTTTGTTAAGAGTAGGCAGGTTGATCCGGTTTGTGAAGGCAGATATCTAAAAAGGTTTGCAGTTAATTTCACAAATGAAACGAATTATGATGCGTATATACTTACTTCACGTTTTGAAATCATGTAAACTTACCCCATCAAGAATAATGTCACAATAAAATATGTTATCACATTCACAATAAAAACGTCTTCACTTAATAAAGGACAAAAATCCTACCTTATTCGATGTTTTCACCCATATCCTATCACGTTCGGAAACTACCTGCAACAGAAAATAATTAATGAAGCAAAGCAAAAACTATACATGAAACTCGATATGTGTCTCGCACGACATAAATATTGAAAATTGAATCTAACACATGATAATAATAGGAATGACGAATGCATGGTATAATTAGATAAGAAATATTTAATAGGGAATGAAGATGTTCCAATTTTGGCATATTAAGACATGAAATCGTTAGCCGTAGCAGAAACTAGACAACTTTTTGTTGCTGATCTTCAGTATAAATTCTACATACCTTTATCTCCTTTCCCTTTCGCAGTCGTCCACATTATGACACAATTCAAAAGCCTCTGCGTGATTTGCACTCTGAAACAAGAGAGAAAGAAAATGATTAGGTACCTGCTCACAACACACTAAAATGGAAAGACAATGAGGAATTAGGTAAAATTTGAAATGAAAATAAAACGCCAACACGCACAGAGTAGTAACTTGAGGGGTAAGCAATATACATTTTCTAAGAAGCACTTTAAAGTGGGTTAAACTTGCAGCCACACAGTTCCGACAGTATTTCGCAAACTTTCTCTCAAAGTTCATTCTTATTTCAATGCTGACAGGGAAAATATTTATAATGCCCGACTTACCACTAAGTGTAGTACAAGGATGTTAGAGGGCCAGGTCCAATCCTACCGCATCTCCATAAGGTCCAATCCTACCGCATCTCCATCACTCGCACACGGAAATAAGAGTCTAATAACTGCTCTTCTGGGCTCCGAAGCCCCCAGAAAATTTCCGAATACAGTTACAGGACTTAACACTTGTAATATCCAAGAAATTTTAAAAATAACTAAGATATTGACAAGATACTCGTCGAGGATCGACTCAGATTTCACGATCGGCGTGCACCACTCTACGGTAGATTGGTACACGCTTAGCCTTTGGCTAATTTGGGCTACCTTACCCCACTACAGGTCTCAATCTGCCTACTCCAGTAGCTATTGGGATATTTCGCCTACTTTTAGCCTCCAGCTCACTTAATTAGCACCACTTTAACACACTACTGGTCTCTATCTGCCTACTCCAGTAAATTTTCGGATATTTAATTTACGTTTAACTTCCCGCGGACTTAGTAATCACTACTGTCTGTCTTGCCTTCATCTGCCTGGCGAGAATACTGGAATAGAAAAAATACACGATAATTGGTGAAACTATATTTGATGTTTCGTCCATTCTGCCCTACATTACGTCGAGATTCCTCAAAGTTCCTCATTTCCCCATATTACATTGTTGTTGGGCATCTTTAAAAAAACATTTCCTGACGTGGACTTCCACAACTTCTGTATTTTTTAACTGAGTTACGTTGTCATACTTAGTGCACATTAGACAAATGAACTCCCCCAGTTAACAGTATCACAACATTCTTTTATATATGTAAATCACTATAAGGTTACAAAATTAACCCGAAGTCACCATTACATTGTTATTGAATAAATTGACGAATAATATTCCCTGATGTGGGGGGCACCACAACTTATGCAGTTATGAGCTATGTGTTTTCCCAAATGTTTCCTTAGTAAAATTAAGATTCTCCTTAAGTCACAATTAAATTGTTATTGGGCTTCGTGATAAAATATTCCCTGATGTGAGTAGTACCACAACTTACGTATTCTTTAAAATGATTTTTGTGTTGACAGTAGATATTGATATAGAAAATTTTTTCGAAGTCACCCATTGTTATTGGGCTTCATGATAAAGATTATTCCCCGATGGGCTCAGTACCACAACTTGTATATTTTTTTAAATGTTGTTGGTAGATATCGAAATAAGAAATTCCTGCGAGGTCACCCCTTTGCATTATTATTGAGCATCTTAATGAAAAATATTCCCTGATGTGGACAGTACCACAACTTACGTACTATTTTTTAGGCGAGTTACTGCCTATCGATTGTCGACCTTGAAATAGAGAATTCTCCAAAGTCACCATTATATTGTTATATTGTTATAACGTTTTGATTACGCTCTGCTTTTTCTGACATACCTATCAGTTCATATTTTCCTGCTTCTAAATTTGTCGCCCTACAGGGCGATGATGACCCACCACCACCCGCTGCTAGCAGCGCCTCATTCCTCGGACCACTTTATCGTCAAAATACATCACTTCACTTGCGTCGTCTGGTCTTCGTATGTTCCTCAATTCGGTTCAGACGATACTCCTAAAAAAATGATTGAATATAAATTTCCGTTGCACACTGCTTTTTCCAGCATACCTCAGATCATATGTGTTTGCTCCTAAATTTGCCGCCGTACAGCCTACAGTGTAACGAAGACCCACCACTACCCGCTGTTTTCAGCGCCTCATGCTAACGATCATTCTATTCCGTCGAAATGCTTTACTTCACTTGCGCCATGGGATCTTTTTCACCCTACTCAGTTCAGATAATACTCCTAGATAAATAAATGAGTAAATAATTTCCCCGAAGTCACAATTAATTTGTTATCGTTCTTCGTGATAAAGAATATTCCCTGATGTGGACAGTACCACAACTTATGTATTTTTTTATGAGGTATCTACTGTTATAAGTAGACAATGAAATAAGAACATTCCCCCAAATTTCACCCTTTGTGCTCCTATTCGGTATTTATTTGAAAAATATTCCCTGATGTGGACAGTCCACAACCTGTGTATTTTTAAAATAATTTTCCTGTTGATAGAGGCTATTGAAATAAATAATTCCCCCGAAGTCACCCCTTTGCATTGTTAGACATATTGATCAGAAATATCCCCTGTTGCGGACAGTACTATAACTTGTGTATTTTTTAAAATTGGTTCCATTGTTGTCAGCAGATATTAAAATTAAACATTCATTTTTGCATTATTATTGGATATTTAATAAAACATATTTCCTGATGTGGACGGTACCACAATCTTAGTATTTTTTTAATGAGGTATCTACTGTTATTAATAGACGTTGAAATAAAGAGAAATCTCCCGAAGTCGCCCTTTTGCATTCTTATTCGGCATTTATTTGAAAAATATTCCCTAATGTACGCAACTTACGTATTTCCTTAGTCTGCTTGACGCTTGAGTGCTTGATGCTATTATCAGTCGACATTGAAATGAGGAATATCCCCGAAGTCACCCCTTTGCATTATTCTTGGTCATAGTAATAAACAATATTCCCTGATGTGGACAGTACCACAACTTATATAGACATTAAAATAAAGAAAAACCCCCGAAGTCACCCCTTTGCATTATTATTGCAGAACTTTATGATAAATATTCCCTGATGTGGACAGTACCACAACTTGTGTATTTTAAAAATGATTTTCCTGTAGACAGTAGATATTGAAATAAAAAATTCCCCCAAATTCACAACTTGGTATTGTTGTTGGGCATCTCAATGAAAAATATTCCCTAATGTGGGCAGTACCACAGCTTACGTATTTCCTTAAAATGATGTGTTTGATGCTATTGCCAGTCTACATTGAAATAAGAAATTCCCCCGAAGTCACCTTTGCGTAATTTTTGGTCATATTCATAAACAATATTCCCTGATGTGGACAGTACCACAACTTATATATTCTTTTACTGGATTACCTGCTGTTGTTAGTAGACATTAAAATAAAAGAAAATCCCCCGGTGTCACCCCTTTGCATTATTATTGCAGAACTTTATGATAAATATTCACTGATGTGGACAGTACCACAACTTGTGTATTTTTAAAATGATTTTTCTGTTGACAGTAGATATTGAAATAAAAGATTCCTCCTAATTCACCCCTTGGCATTGTTTTGGCAACTCAATGAAAAATATTCCATAATGTGGGCAGTACCACAGCTTATGTATTTCATTAAAATGATTTACGTGCTATTGCCAGACGACACTTAAATAATAAATTGCTCTGAAATCACCCCTTTGCATTGTTATTGAACATATTGATTAGAAATATTCCCCGATGTGGTCAGTACCACAAATTGTGTATTTTCTAAAATGGGCTCCATGTCAGTAGATAGCGAAATAAAAAATTCGATCAATGTCACCCATTTGCATTGTTATTCAGCATCTTAATGAAAAGTTTAGTATGATGTGGGCAGTACCACAGCTTCTGTATTTTTTCTAATGAGTTATGTGCTATTACTAGTCGACATTTAAATAAGAAATTCCCCCAGAGTTACAATTAAATTGTTATTAGGCTTCGTGATAAAAATATTCCCTAATGTGACGGTGCCACAACTTGTGTATTTTTTAAAATTGGTGCCATGTTGTCGGTCGACGTAGAAATATTAAACTTCCTCCGAAGTCACCCCACCCCTTTGCATTGTTATTGGACTTCATGATAAAGTTATTCCCCGATGTGCACAGTACCACAACTTGTATATTTTTTAAATGTTGTCGGTAGTTATCGAAATAAAATATTTCTGCGAGGTCACCCCTTTGCATTATTATTGAGCATCTTAATGAAAAATATTCCCTGATGTGGACAGTACCACAACTTAAGTATTATTTTTTTGACTAGTTGCTGCCTATCGATTGTCGACCTTGAAATAGAGAATTCCCCGAAGTCACCATTATATTGTTATTGGTCATTTTGATAAAAAATATTCCCTGATGTGAGTTCATATGTGCTTGCTTGTAGATGTGTCGTCGATTTCTCACCACCGCCCGCTCGCAGCGCCTAATTCCAAGGATCACTTTAAGTCGCCGATATGCTTCACTTCACTTACGTCGTCTGGTCTTCGTATTTTGCTCTATTCGGTTCATATAGTACTAAAAAAATAAATGAACAAAAGAATATAAATTTCCACTGCACGCTGCTTTTCTAGCATACCTCAGATCATTTGTGTTTGCTCCTAAATTTGCCGCCCTACAACATCCAGGGCGGCGATGACCCACCACCACCCGCTGTTGGCAGCGCCTCATGCTAACCATCATTCTATGCCGTCGAAATGCTTTACTTCACTTACGCCATGGGATCTTTGTCACCTTACTCAGTTCAGATAATACTTCTAGACACATAAATGAGAAAATAACTTCCCCGAAGTCACAATTAATTTGTTATCGGACTTCGTGATAAAGAATATTGCCTGATGTGGACAGTACCACAACCTTTGTACTTTTTTAAACGATTTTCCTGTTGTCGTTAGATATTGATGTAAAGAATTCCTCCGAAGTCACCCCCTTTGTACTCCTATTCGGCATTTATTTGCAAAATAATCCCCGATGTGGACAGTACCACAACTTGCGTATTGTTAAAATAATTTTCCTGTTGACAGAAGGTATTGATATAAATAATTCCCCCGAAGTCACCCCTTTACATTATTAGACACATCAATTAGAAATATTCCCTGTTACGGACGGTACCATAACTTGTGTATTTTTTAAAATGAGTTGCATGTTGTCAGTAGATATTAAAATTAAAAATTCACTTTTGCATTACTGTTGCATATTAAATAAAAAATATTCCCTGATGTGGACGGTACCAGAACGTAAGTACTTTTTTAATGAGGTATCTACTGTTATTAGTAGACATTGAAATAAAAAAAATCTCCCGAAGTCGCCCTTTTGCATTTCTATTCTGCATTTCTTTGAAAAATATTCCCTAATGTAGACAGTACCACATCTTACGTACTTCCTTAAAATGATGTGCTTGATGCTATTGCGAGTCGACGTTGTATTAATAAATTCCCCCTGAGTCACCTTTGCATTATGTTTGGTCGTAGTGATAAACAATATTCCCTGATGTGGACAGTACCACAACTTATATATTCCTTTATTCGAGTACCTGCTATTATTAGTAGACATTAAAATAAAAGAAAATCCCCCGAAGTCACCCCTTTGTATTATTATAGCAAAACAATATGATAAATAATCCCTGATGTGGACAGTATCACAACTTGTGTATTTTTAAAATGATTTTCCTGTTGACAGTAGATATTGAAATAAAAAATTCCCACAAATTCACCCTTTGGCATTGTTGTTGGGCATCTCAGTGAAAAATAGTCCCTAATGTGATGCATTTCCTTAAAATGATTTAATTGCTATTGCCAGACGACACAAATAATAAATTACCCTGAAGTCATCCCTAATACATTCCCACGAAGTAACGAATTATTATTGATCTATCCTGATGTGAACATTACCGCAACTTATGAATTTTTTAAAATGAGCATCCTGTTGTCCGTATAATAAATATTCCCTGGTGTGGACACTACCACAACTTGTGCGTTTTTTAAAATGACTTTCTTCAGGACAGTAGATATTGAATTAAAAAATCCCCGTGAGGACACCCCTTTAACTTGTTATTGGGTAATTTTAATGAAAAATATTCCCTGATGTGGGCAGTTCCACAGAATATGTATTTTTTCAAAATGATTTACGGGCTATTGCCATTCGGCATTTAAATAATATATTTCCCGAAGCCACAATTAAATAGTTGTGCTGCGTGATAAAAAATAATCCCTGATGTGGACAGTGCCATAACTTTGTATTTTTTAAAATGAGTTCCTTGTTGTCGGTAGCTATTGAAATAAAAATTCCCCGAAGTCACCCCATTTCAATGTTATCGGGTATATTAGTGAAAAATATTCCCTGATGTGGGCATTGCCACAATTTCTGTAAATGTCCTTGATGCTATTGCGAGTAGACATTGAAATAAGAAATTTTCCCAAGATCACCTTTGCATTATTATTGGACATTATAATAAAAAAAATATATTTCCTGATGTGGACAGTACCACAACTTATGTATATATTTAATGGAGTACCTGCTGTTATTAGTTGATATTAAAATAAAAGAAAATCCCCCGATGTCAGCCCTTTGTATTATTATTGCAGAACTTTATAAAAAATATTCCCTGATCTGGGCAGTACCACAACATGTATTATTGCTAGGGATTGTCGACATTCAAAATAAGGAATACCCGGAAGCCACCATTATATTGTTATTGGTCGTCTTGATAAAAAATATTCCTGACTTTGGTACATATGTCCTTGCGTCTAAATGAAGTCGCAATCCAGAGAGATGATTTCCCACCACCACCCGCTGCTCTTAGCGTCTCATTCCAAGGATCACTTTATGTCGTCGAAATGCTTTACTTCACTTACGTCGTCAGATCTTCGTTTGTTGCCCTACTCAGTTCAGACAGTAATCCTACAAGAATAAATATGTATTTCGTTTACACCCAGCTTTGTTTGATGTACCTGGCAGCTCATATGTATCTTCTTCTAAATTTGCGATCCTCCAGTGCGACGATGACCCTCCACCACCCGCTGCTCGCAGCGCCTCATGCCAAGGATCATTTTATGTCGCCGAATTGCTTTGCTTCACTTGCGTCTTCAGATCTTCGTTTGCTGCCCTACTCGTCCAGACAGTACTCCTAAGAAAATATATGAATATGTATTTCTATTGCACACTGCCTTTTCTGACATACCCATCAGTTCATGTGTTTGCTTCTAAATTTGCCGAGCCACAGGGTGATGATGACCTACCACCAACCGCTGCTAGCAGCGCCTCACGCCAAGGATCACTTTATGCTTCACTTCACTTGCGCTGTGGGATCTTTGTTTTCTGCCCTACTCAGTTCAGGCAGTACTGCTAAACATATAAATGAATAAATATTTCCTTTACGCACTGCTTTTTCTAATACGTCTTTCTGCTCATAGCGGCTCTTGTCGATGACGGTTTTAAGGTGTCGAGATGCTTCGGTGATAGGTCCACTATCAACCATTTTCTCATTGAGGTATTTCTAACAGAGTCCAGGGAATCATTCCTTCAACTGTAACCAATATTGTCGTGCAAAAACTCACAATATCCGTCTCCAAAATATGTCGTCCTCGAGGGCGGAGATGGCCCACCACCTCCCGCCGTACACAGCACCTCCTGAAAAAGATGGTTTCGTTCTATTTAGATTGCTGCAACGAAAATCATCACGTATGAACTCACATTTTAACCAAAATATTGGGTACCAAGTTTAACTCAAAATTTGGTAAACCCGATAACCCTAGAAATGATCGATATTAATGCATTGACAATGGCATGACGACTATATCAATCCGGATTGTAGAACAAATACCTTGCGTGATACCCAGTACTCAAAATCCAGTATTTCGATATTAAATTCAAGTGGTTCTTTGCTATACTGCCTTCTTCTCGAACAGGGGGTGGGTGCTAATTTTATTTGACAGTCGTTTTATAGTAAGCTCTACATTCACGGTTACCCAGACCGAGGGAGGGTAACGTACAATGCACGGCCGTGCTCTAGTGAGGGACTGTGAATAGTTTTGCTTACGGGGCTATGGGGGTTAAAATCACCAGGAGGATATAAAACGAGTAGACAAATTTTTATTGGTAATAATATAAACAATCAGGGAGAGGTGTTATTTAATTTGTTGTTTTAAAGTAATCTCTGTATTCACGGTGACTCAGACCGAGGGAGGGTGACATACAATGATGTATGGCCGTGCTCTAGTCATAGACTGTGAATATTTCGATTACAGGGCAGGGGATTGAGGATTAATTTGTTGTTACGTTTATTCTAACCACCCACTGCTCATTACGCTTACGCCAACATTATTTTATTATTCCACCACATTGCAGGTTTCACACAAATTTGGTATATCCTAAGGTCCTACAAATGACGACAATACATTAAAAAGTAATCACAATAAAGGCTTTACCTCGATTCACACACCTGCTTCAAAGGAGATTAGCAGAGGTCGTTCTTTTGTTAAGAGTAGGCAGGTTGATCCGGTTTGTGAAGGCAGATATCTAAAAAGGTTTGCAGTTAATTTCACAAATGAAACAAATTATGATGCGTATATACTTACTTCACGTTTTGAAATCATGTAAACTTACCCCATCAAGAATAATGTCACAATAAAATATGTTATCACATTCACAATAAAAACGTCTTCACTTAATAAAGGACAAAAATCCTACCTTATTCGATGTTTTCACCCATATCCTATCACGTTCGGAACCTACCTGCAACAGAAAATAATTAATGAAGCAAAGCAAAAACTATACATGAAACTCGATATGTGTCTCGCACGACATAAATATTGAAAATTGAATCTAACACATGATAATAATAGGGATGACGAATGCATGGTATAATTAGATAAGAAATATTTAATAGGGAATGAAGATGTTCCAATTTTGGCATATTAAGACATGAAATCGTTAGCCGTAGCAGAAACTAGACAACTTTTTGTTGCTGATCTTCAGTATAAATTCTACATACCTTTATCTCCTTTCCCTTTCGCAGTCGTCCACATTATGACACAATTCAAAAGCCTCTGCGTGATTTGCACTCTGAAACAAGAGAGAAAGAAAATGATTAGGTACCTGCTCACAACACACTAAAATGGAAAGACAATGAGGAATTAGGTAAAATTTGAAATGAAAATAAAACGCCAACACGCACAGAGTAGTAACTTGAGGGGTAAGCAATATACATTTTCTAAGAAGCACTTTAAAGTGGGTTAAACTTGCAGCCACACAGTTCCGACAGTATTTCGCAAACTTTCTCTCAAAGTTCATTCTTATTTCAATGCTGACAGGGAAAATATTTATAATGCCCGACTTACCACTAAGTGTAGTACAAGGATATTAGAGGGCCAGGTCCAATCCTACCGCATCTCCATAAGGTCCAATCCTACCGCATCTCCATCACTCGCACACGGAAATAAGAGTCTACTAACTGCTCTTCTGGGCTCCGAAGCCCCCAGAAAATTTCCGAATACAGTTACAGGACTTAACACTTGTAATATCCAAGAAATTTTAAAAATAACTAAGATATTGACAAGATACTCGTCGAGGATCGACTCAGATTTCACGACCGGCGTGCACCACTCTACGGTAGATTGGTACACGCTTAGCCTTTGGCTAATTTGGGCTACCTTACCCCACTACAGGTCTCAATCTGCCTACTCCAGTAGCTATTGGGATATTTCGCCTACTTTTAGCCTCCAGCTCACTTAATTAGCACCACTTTAACACACTACTGGTCTCTATCTGCCTACTCCAGTAAATTTTCGGATATTTAATTTACGTTTAACTTCCCGCGGACTTTTTTTTTTTTTTTTTTTTTTTTTTTTCCAGGGCTCGTCTGTTAATAGAAAACTCCGAGGGCACTGCAGCCTCCTGGGCTTATTGTGCTCTCCCTGCCATGCTTCACTCCGCCCACTCCAGTACCCCTGTACCTCTAATCAGATGATACAGGTCTATGGTCGGACGGGTGCTGATAAGTTCCGGGTCTGTTCGTGTTTGCCCGTAGATGCCATATCTTCTGCGAGCCAATGCCTCGCAGTAAAAAATGATGTGGTCGACCGTTTCCGGCTCCTTGCTGCATAGCCTGCAGTCTAGGTTGCCGTCGAATTTGCCGATTGTATTCAGGTACTTCTTTACAGGAAAGTGTCCCGTCAGAAGTCCTGTTATTAGCCTTAACTGCGTCCTGTTCATTGTGAGCAGTTCTGCAGTTTGTTTTGCACATGGACCTTTAATAAGTGTTTTTCCATGTCGATTTCCTGGAATGTTCCTCCAGTGATTCTTGTGTTTACTCTTGACCCAGTCTTTAATCACCCCTCTGGCTGAGCTTTTAGAAATGCCCAGCACGGGTTCTGGGCCATAGAATATGTTAGCTGCCCCTTGTTTAGCAAGTTCATCAGCTTTTTCATTGCCGTCAATTCTGGAATGTCCTGGCACCCAGAGTAGTTTGACTCTGTTCTGCTCGCCCAGAATTTTCAGCTCTTCATGGCAGTCCCATACCAGTCGGGATGACACTCTGTTAGAGGCTAGTGCTCTAAGTGCTGCCTGACTGTCTGATGCAATGGAGATCTGCTGATTCACATATTGTCGGTTTGCATTCTCGCGTACACATTCGAGTATAGCCAGAATTTCTGACTGGAATACAGTGGCGTGTTGCCCAAGGGAAAGACTTATACTTGCCCTGGGTCTTTCACCATGTATTCCAGCTCCAGCTCCTGTGTTTGTCCTAGACCCGTCAGTATACCAGGTTAGGCCCTTTCGTAGTATGTCAGGAGCTTCTGTTGACCAGTCCTTCCTATCTCCAATGGTGATATTGAAGGGCTTGTTAAAGGTGATTTTTGGTACCATGTAGTCTGACCTCATATTCAATAGAGGGTCTTCTACAGTGTTTATTATCCTCAAATGTCCTCCCGATCTTAGATTCGGGGTATTTGAGTTTTGCAGCCTATATGCCCCCATTCTGGCCTCTCCCTGGATCACTATGCTAAGTGGGGGGAGGTTTAATAGGGTCTCCAAGGCTGCCGTGGGGGTGCTCTTCATAGCACCTGTGATTCCTAAGCAGGCCAGTCTTTGTACCCGGCTCAGCTTATTCGCCGCAGTAGTCTGAGTTGTCTTTGACCACCAGACTAGAGCAGAGTACGTAATGGTGGGTCTTACAACACTAGTGTAAAGCCAATGCAATACACTAGGCCTGAGCCCCCATGTTTTGCCATATGATCGCCTGCAGGTTGCCAATGTGGCTACCGACCTATGTATTATCCTGTCTAGGTGTTGGTTCCAGGTAAGCTTGGAGTCTATAGTGACTCCAAGGTATTTAACCTCTCCCGACATCTGCAGTTGTGTGTTTTGAAGAACTAAAGGACCTAGGCCCTCCAGACTTCTCCTTCTGGTAAATGGGACGATGTGGGTTTTTGAAGGGCTGACTTTCAGCCCTTCATCATCGGTCCATTTTTTAACCATATTCAGTGCCATCTGTAATCGATCCCTGACTGTGGTGTTAAACTTTCCCCTAACTATGATGACTATGTCGTCAGCATATCCTTGAGCTTCGAATCCCTCAACTGTGAGCTTCTGTAGTAGGCTGTCAACTACAAGATTCCATAGCAGAGGGGACAGAACACCCCCCTGCGGGCAGCCTCCTGCAACTGACGCGCCTAGGTTTTCACCCATCATAGTGGTGAATACCATCCTGCCTCTGAGCATGCCATCGATCCACCTGCAGCAGGTGTCCTCGATGCCACGCTCTCTTGCAGTTCTAATGATGGAGTTAAAGGAGGTGTTATCAAATGCTCCCTCTATGTCGAGGAAAGCACCCAGTGCCACCTCCTTATGTTCCAGAACCTTCTCCACCTTCTGAATTAGGTGGTGAAGTGCTGTTTCTGTAGACATGCCTGCTCTGTATGCAAATTGGCTCTGATGTAATGGACTTCTAACCAGAACATCATCCCTAATATGCCTGTCGAGCATTTTTTCCATCGTCTTAAGTTGAAATGACATAAGACTGATGGGTCTTAGGGACTTGGCTAGGGTGTACGAGTTCCGCCCTGCCTTTGGTATAAATACCACCCTAACTGGTTTCCACCTCATTGGTATGTATCCCAGCGCTAGGCTGGCTCTGTACAGTGTGCAGAGCTTAGATGCCAACAGGTCTATACCCTGTTGAAGCATTATTGGCAGAATTCCGTCCGGACCCGGAGATTTGTAGGGCTCAAATGAGTTTATTGCCCATTTGATTTTGGATTGATCTATCACTTTTTTGGTTACTGACCAGTCTGTCCTGGTGGCCCTGATTCCAGTTGTCACCAGTCCTGTTCTTAGCCACTCCTCAAGTGATTGTTCAATAATGTTAGATCCAGGAAAGTGCACACGGAGCAGTTCCTCCATGGTTTCTTTTCCTGTCTTGGTGTATTCTCCTGTCTCCGTTAGGAGGGAGTTTATTGAGCAATGATTGTCCTTCGAGAGAATTTTCTGGAGTCTGGCACTTTCCGGGATACTGTCAATACTCTCGCAGTGTCTCCTCCAGGATTCTCTCTTGGCCCTTCTCAGTGCTTGGTTGTACTCAGTCAAAGAGGTCCTGTATTCATCCCAGTTGGCTGATCTTTTTGCGATATTGAATTTTCTTCTCACTTCTTTCCTCATGTTGCTAAGTTCATTGTTCCACCAGGGCACATTCCTGGTGGATTTCCTCACCACTAGAGGGCAGTTGTCCTCATATGCAGAGATAATTGCGTTCTGTATTTGTTCCGCAGCCATCTCTACATCCTCTTCTTTGCTAATGTTCGTCTTTATCCTCTCAAGTTCCCGGGCGAGGTCTGTTTTATATCCTTCCCAGTCCGTCTTGCGGGGATTACGATACATTTCAGTTACACGGTCCAGTCCCGTTATGTTAAATCGAATGTGTCTGTGGTCTGAGCAGCTCTCTTCCTCAGACACATGCCAGTTGTTGACTAGGTTACACGCGTGCGTTGTTCCTATTGTTATATCTATCACTTCTTGCCTTTGTCTAGTTACAAAGGTCGGAGTATTGCCTACATTTGCTATGTCTAAATTGTATTCCATAATAAATTCAAAAAGTGACTCACCTCTTAAGTTGGTGTTGGTGCTCCCCCAGACTGTGTGATGCGCGTTTGCATCGCACCCGATGATGACCTGAGATCCTCTTCCTCTGCAGCTCCTCACCAGTTCCTCCACGGCCTTGGTTGGTGGTGGCTCAGGGTCGTCATATGGAAGGTACGCAGAGCCCAGAATTAACTCTCTCGGCATACCTCCACATGATCCTCTGATTTTGACTGCCACTAAATCCCTGGAACAGAAATTGGTTAGTGACATTACTGCTTGCTTACCTTTAACAAGAATACACGCTCTGGGAGTCTCAGTGGATCTACTGTAGATGAGTTCTCCACCGACCTCCTTCAAGCCTCTTACCTGACCCTTGCAGACCCAGGGTTCCTGGATCAGTGCAACATCACACCCCTGCATGACCTTAGCAAGGACCGACGTTGCCGCCTTGCTATGGTGCAGGTTTACTTGCACCACCTTCATCCGGGGTGTTGGTTTTCTCTTTTAGTTTTTTAAAAGAGACTCTTCCTAAGGAGTAGTAGGCCTTGAAGTCCATTCCTTCAAGTGCCTTCAACGACCTTTCGTCGATGGAGTAGGCCAGCGTTTGCCCCTTCTCCTCGACTTTGCGGCTCATCAAGGACCATTGTTCCGTGCTCAGGTCTTCGTTTTGTTTCCTGAGCCGGTCTCTGACCCTTGGTTCGTCTACTGTCTCGGGGATGTAGACGAGGACCTTCGGTCGCTTGGGAAGGTCTTTGGTGTCCACCACAGTGATGGACACCCCCTCCCCAAGCTCCTTCATCCCTCGTACTGCCTCCACGAGCCAGTTTTCGGTGGGGGGGTCTGCACAAACTACATTGAGGATCCCCCCCTCATATTTTGGAAACCGCTGGAACTTCGGGCCCGCCACCCCGCGAGGGATGGCGTCCAATGCTTCCACCAGTTTGGACTGAATCAGGTCTGCTTGTTCCTGATTCAGCAGGATGTCAGGATGGTTGACATTAATGACAGACATCCTGATACCTGTCATGGCATCCCTAAAAGAGACAGACGGCGCCGTGGCGCTCCTGACTCTCTTAGGATGAGGTTTGGTAGGGGAGTTGGAGTCCGGTCTAGGCCTCTTGGATGTGCCTGCCAGTTCGACCTCCCTGCCTTTTTTTGGCTGCGGTTGGTTGCGTGGTCGTGGTCTCTCGACCGTCCACGTACCTGCAGCCATCTTTGCCTCCTTCGCGAGCTTCCGTCTTTGGGCTCCCGAAGGACGCTTTGTTTTTAAGCCACCCGCCATTGTCAAGTCTGCCTGGGCTACTTGATTGGTGCTGGCTTTGTTGTTACCAGTGCAGTCCATTACTTCCTGCACTGTTGTTTGTTTCGAGGGGCCGCTCCTTGGGGAGACCCCCTCCTGCTTGGAAGGACCACTCCCTAGAGAGATCCCTTCCTGTACGGAAGGGCCACTCTCCAGGGAGATCCCTTCCCTTGCAGAAGGACCGCTCCCCAAGGAGATCCCCTCTGTTTTTTTTGTTTTAGATTTTTTATGGTCCATAATTGATCCCACGAGTAAGGGGGAAAGGGTGGTCGCCACGCACGGAGCCCCCTGCGTACGTGGAAGGCATTTATACAACGGGGTGCGCCCTGTGCCCCGAGGTTTGTCCCGCGGACTTAGTAATCACTACTGTCTGTCTTGCCTTCATCTGCCTGGCGAGAATACTGGAATAGAAAAAATACACGATAATTGGTGAAACTATATTTGATGTTTCGTCCATTCTGCCCTACATTACGTCGAGATTCCTCAAAGTTCCTCATTTCCCCATATTACATTGTTGTTGGGCATCTTTAAAAAAACATTTCCTGACGTGGACTTCCACAACTTCTGTATTTTTTAACTGAGTTACGATGTCATACTTAGTGCACATTAGACAAATGAACTCCCCTAGTGAACAGTATCACAACATTCTTTTATATATGTAAATCACTATAAGGTTACAAAATTAACCCGAAGTCACCATTACATTGTTATTGAATAAATTGACGAATGATATTCCCTGATGTGGGGGGCACCACAACTTATGCAGTTATGAGCTATGTGTTTTCCCAAATGTTTCCTTAGTAAAATTAAGATTCTCCTTAAGTCACAATTAAATTGTTATTGGGCTTCGTGATAAAATATTCCCTGATGTGAGTAGTACCACAACTTACGTATTCTTTAAAATGATTTTTGTGTTGACAGTAGATATTGATATAGAAAATTTTTTCGAAGTCACCCATTGTTATTGGGCTTCATGATAAAGATTATTCCCCGATGGGCTCAGTACCACAACTTGTATATTTTTTTAAATGTTGTTGGTAGATATCGAAATAAGAAATTCCTGCGAGGTCACCCCTTTGCATTATTATTGAGCATCTTAATGAAAAATATTCCCTGATGTGGACAGTACCACAACTTACGTACTATTTTTTAGGCGAGTTACTGCCTATCGATTGTCGACCTTGAAATAGAGAATTCTCCAAAGTCACCATTATATTGTTATATTGTTATAACGTTTTGATTACGCTCTGCTTTTTCTGACATACCTATCAGTTCATATTTTCCTGCTTCTAAATTTGTCGCCCTACAGGGCGACGATGACCCACCACCACCCGCTGCTAGCAGCGCCTCATTCCTCGGACCACTTTAACGTCAAAATACTTCACTTCACTTGCGTCGTCTGGTCTTCGTATGTTCCTCAATTCGGTTCAGACGATACTCCTAAAAAAATGATTGAATATAAATTTCCGTTGCACACTGCTTTTTCCAGCATACCTCAGATCATATGTGTTTGCTCCTAAATTTGCCGCCGTACAGCCTACAGTGCAACGAAGACCCACCACTACCCGCTGTTTTCAGCGCCTCATGCTAACGATCATTCTATTCCGTCGAAATGCTTTACTTCACTTGCGCCATGGGATCTTTTTCACCCTACTCAGTTCAGATAATACTCCTAGATAAATAAATGAGTAAATAATTTACCCGAAGTCACAATTAATTTGTTATCGTTCTTCGTGATAAAGAATATTCCCTGATGTGGACAGTACCACAACTTATGTATTTTTTTATGAGGTATCTACTGTTATAAGTAGACAATGAAATAAGAACATTCCCCCAAATTTCACCCTTTGTGCTCCTATTCGGTATTTATTTGAAAAATATTCCCTGATGTGGACAGTCCACAACCTGTGTATTTTTAAAATAATTTTCCTGTTGATAGAGGCTATTGAAATAAATAATTCCCCCGAAGTCACCCCTTTGCATTGTTAGACATATTGATCAGAAATATCCCCTGTTGCGGACAGTACTATAACTTGTGTATTTTTTAAAATTGGTTCCATTATTGTCAGCAGATATTAAAATTAAACATTCATTTTTGCATTATTATTGGATATTTAATAAAACATATTTCCTGATGTGGACGGTACCACAATCTTAGTATTTTTTTAATGAGGTATCTACTGTTATTAATAGACGTTGAAATAAAGAGAAATCTCCCGAAGTCGCCCTTTTGCATTCTTATTCGGCATTTATTTGAAAAATATTCCCTAATGTACGCAACTTACGTATTTCCTTAGTCTGCTTGACGCTTGAGTGCTTGATGCTATTATCAGTCGACATTGAAATGAGGAATATCCCCGAAGTCACCCCTTTGCATTATTCTTGGTCATAGTAATAAACAATATTCCCTGATGTGGACAGTACCACAACTTATATATTCTTTTACTGGATTACCTGCTGTTGTTAGTAGACATTAAAATAAAAGAAAATCCCCCGGTGTCACCCCTTTGCATTATTATTGCAGAACTTTATGATAAATATTCACTGATGTGGACAGTACCACAACTTGTGTATTTTTAAAATGATTTTTCTGTTGACAGTAGATATTGAAATAAAAGATTCCTCCTAATTCACCCCTTGGCATTGTTTTGGCAACTCAATGAAAAATATTCCATAATGTGGGCAGTACCACAGCTTATGTATTTCATTAAAATGATTTACGTGCTATTGCCAGACGACACTTAAATAATAAATTGCTCTGAAATCACCCCTTTGCATTGTTATTGAACATATTGATTAGAAATATTCCCCGATGTGGTCAGTACCACAAATTGTGTATTTTCTAAAATGGGCTCCATGTCAGTAGATAGCGAAATAAAAAATTCGATCAAAGTCACCCATTTGCATTGTTATTCAGCATCTTAATGAAAAGTTTAGTATGATGTGGGCAGTACCACAGCTTCTGTATTTTTTCTAATGAGTTATGTGCTATTACTAGTCGACATTTAAATAAGAAATTCCCCCAGAGTTACAATTAAATTGTTATTAGGCTTCGTGATAAAAATATTCCCTAATGTGACGGTGCCACAACTTGTGTATTTTTTAAAATTGGTGCCATGTTGTCGGTCGACGTAGAAATATTAAACTTCCTCCGAAGTCACCCCACCCCTTTGCATTGTTATTGGACTTCATGATAAAGTTATTCCCCGATGTGCACAGTACCACAACTTGTATATTTTTTAAATGTTGTCGGTAGTTATCGAAATAAAATATTTCTGCGAGGTCACCCCTTTGCATTATTATTGAGCATCTTAATGAAAAATATTCCCTGATGTGGACAGTACCACAACTTAAGTATTATTTTTTTGACTAGTTGCTGCCTATCGATTGTCGACCTTGAAATAGAGAATTCCCCGAAGTCACCATTATATTGTTATTGGTCATTTTGATAAAAAATATTCCCTGATGTGAGTTCATATGTGCTTGCTTGTAGATGTGTCGTCGATTTCTCACCACCGCCCGCTCGCAGCGCCTAATTCCAAGGATCACTTTAAGTCGCCGATATGCTTCACTTCCCTTACGTCGTCTGGTCTTCGTATTTTGCTCTATTCGGTTTATATAGTACTAAAAAAATAAATGAACAAAAGAATATAAATTTCCACTGCACGCTGCTTTTCTAGCATACCTCAGATCATTTGTGTTTGCTCCTAAATTTGCCGCCCTACAACATCCAGGGCGGCGATGACCCACCACCACCCGCTGTTGGCAGCGCCTCATGCTAACCATCATTCTATGCCGTCGAAATGCTTTACTTCACTTACGCCATGGGATCTTTGTCACCTTACTCAGTTCAGATAATACTTCTAGACACATAAATGAGAAAATAACTTCCCCGAAGTCACAATTAATTTGTTATCGGAATATTGCCTGATGTGGACAGTACCACAACCTTTGTACTTTTTTAAACGATTTTCCTGTTGTCGTTAGATATTGATGTAAAGAATTCCTCCGAAGTCACCCCCTTTGTACTCCTATTCGGCATTTATTTGCAAAATAATCCCCGATGTGGACAGTACCACAACTTGCGTATTTTTAAAATAATTTTCCTGTTGACAGAAGGTATTGATATAAATAATTCCCCCGAAGTCACCCCTTTACATTATTAGACACATCAATTAGAAATATTCCCTGTTACGGACGGTACCATAACTTGTGTATTTTTTAAAATGAGTTGCATGTTGTCAGTAGATATTAAAATTAAAAATTCACTTTTGCATTACTGTTGCATATTAAATAAAAAATATTCCCTGATGTGGACGGTACCAGAACGTAAGTACTTTTTTAATGATGTATCTACTGTTATTAGTAGACATTGAAATAAAAAAAATCTCCCGAAGTCGCCCTTTTGCATTTCTATTCTGCATTTCTTTGAAAAATATTCCCTAATGTGAACAGTACCACATCTTACGTACTTCCTTAAAATGATGTGCTTGATGCTATTGCGAGTCGACGTTGTATTAATAAATTCCCCCTGAGTCACCTTTGCATTATGTTTGGTCGTAGTGATAAACAATATTCCCTGATGTGGACAGTACCACAACTTATATATTCCTTTATTCGAGTACCTGCTATTATTAGTAGACATTAAAATAAAAGAAAATCCCCCGAAGTCACCCCTTTGTATTATTATAGCAAAACAATATGATAAATAATCCCTGATGTGGACAGTATCACAACTTGTGTATTTTTAAAATGATTTTCCTGTTGACAGTAGATATTGAAATAAAAAATTCCCACAAATTCACCCTTTGGCATTGTTGTTGGGCATCTCAGTGAAAAATAGTCCCTAATGTGATGCATTTCCTTAAAATGATTTAATTGCTATTGCCAGACGACACAAATAATAAATTACCCTGAAGTCATCCCTAATACATTCCCACGAAGTAACGAATTATTATTGATCTATCCTGATGTGAACATTACCGCAACTTATGAATTTTTTAAAATGAGCATCCTGTTGTCCGTATAATAAATATTCCCTGGTGTGGACACTACCACAACTTGTGCGTTTTTTAAAATGACTTTCTTCAGGACAGTAGATATTGAATTAAAAAATCCCCGTGAGGACACCCCTTTAACTTGTTATTGGGTAATTTTAATGAAAAATATTCCCTGATGTGGGCAGTTCCACAGAATATGTATTTTTTCAAAATGATTTACGGGCTATTGCCATTCGGCATTTAAATAATATATTTCCCGAAGCCACAATTAAATAGTTGTGCTGCGTGATAAAAAATAATCCCTGATGTGGACAGTGCCATAACTTTGTATTTTTTAAAATGAGTTCCTTGTTGTCGGTAGCTATTGAAATAAAAATTCCCCGAAGTCACCCCATTTCAATGTTATCGGGTATATTAGTGAAAAATATTCCCTGATGTGGGCATTGCCACAATTTCTGTAAATGTCCTTGATGCTATTGCGAGTAGACATTGAAATAAGAAATTTTCCCAAGATCACCTTTGCATTATTATTGGACATTATAATAAAAAAAATATATTTCCTGATGTGGACAGTACCACAACATATGTATATATTTAATGGAGTACCTGCTGTTATTAGTTGATATTAAAATAAAAGAAAATCCCCCGATGTCAGCCCTTTGTATTATTATTGCAGAACTTTATAAAAAATATTCCCTGATCTGGGCAGTACCACAACATGTATTATTGCTAGGGATTGTCGACATTCAAAATAAGGAATACCCGGAAGCCACCATTATATTGTTATTGGTCGTCTTGATAAAAAATATTCCTGACTTTGGTACATATGTCCTTGCGTCTAAATGAAGTCGCAATCCAGAGAGATGATTTCCCACCACCACCCGCTGCTCTTAGCGTCTCATTCCAAGGATCACTTTATGTCGTCGAAATGCTTTACTTCACTTACGTCGTCAGATCTTCGTTTGTTGCCCTACTCAGTTCAGACAGTAATCCTACAAGAATAAATATGTATTTCGTTTACACCCAGCTTTGTTTGATGTACCTGGCAGCTCATATGTATCTTCTTCTAAATTTGCGATCCTCCAGTGCGACGATGACCCTCCACCACCCGCTGCTCGCAGCGCCTCATGCCAAGGATCATTTTATGTCGCCGAATTGCTTTGCTTCACTTGCGTCTTCAGATCTTCGTTTGCTGCCCTACTCGTCCAGACAGTACTCCTAAGAAAATATATGAATATGTATTTCTATTGCACACTGTCTTTTCTGACATACCCATCAGTTCATGTGTTTGCTTCTAAATTTGCCGAGCCACAGGGTGATGATGACCTACCACCAACCGCTGCTAGCAGCGCCTCACGCCAAGGATCACTTTATGCTTCACTTCACTTGCGCTGTGGGATCTTTGTTTTCTGCCCTACTCAGTTCAGGCAGTACTGCTAAACATATAAATGAATAAATATTTCCTTTACGCACTGCCTTTTCTAATACGTCTATCTGCTCATAGCGGCTCTTGTCGATGACGGTTTTAAGGTGTCGAGATGCTTCGGTGATAGGTCCACTATCAACCATTTTCTCATTGAGGTATTTCTAACAGAGTCCAGGGAATCATTCCTTCAACTGTAACCAATATTGTCGTGCAAAAACTCACAATATCCGTCTCCAAAATATGTCGTCCTCGAGGGCGGAGATGGCCCACCACCTCCCGCCGTACACAGCACCTCCTGAAAAAGGTGGTTTCGTTCTATTTAGATTGCTGCAACGAAAATCATCACGTATGAACTCACATTTTAACCAAAATATTGGGTACCAAGTTTAACTCAAAATTTGGTAAACCCGATAACCCTAGAAATGATCGATATTAATGCATTGACAATGGCATGACGACTATATCAATCCGGATTGTAGAACAAATACCTTGCGTGATACCCAGTACTCAAAATCCAGTATTTCGATATTAAATTCAAGTGGTTCTTTGCTATACTGCCTTCTTCTCGAACAGGCGGTGGGTGCTAATTTTATTTGACAGTCGTTTTATAGTAAGCTCTACATTCACGGTTACCCAGACCGAGGGAGGGTAACGTACAATGTACGGCCGTGCTCTAGTGAGGGACTGTGAATAGTTTTGCTTACGGGGCTATGGGGGTTAAAATCACCAGGAGGATATAAAACGAGTAGACAAATTTTTATTGGTAATAATATAAACAATCAGGGAGAGGTGTTATTTAATTTGTTGTTTTAAAGTAATCTCTGTATTCACGGTGACTCAGACCGAGGGAGGGTGACATACAATGATGTATGGCCGTGCTCTAGTCATAGACTGTGAATATTTCGATTACAGGGCAGGGGATTGAGGATTAATTTGTTGTTACGTTTATTCTAACCACCCACTGCTCATTACGCTTACGCCAACATTATTTTATTATTCCACCACATTGCAGGTTTCACACAAATTTGGTATATCCTAAGGTCCTACAAATGACGACAATACATTAAAAAGTAATCACAATAAAGGCTTTACCTCGATTCACACACCTGCTTCAAAGGAGATTAGCAGAGGTCGTTCTTTTGTTAAGAGTAGGCAGGTTGATCCGGTTTGTGAAGGCAGATATCTAAAAAGGTTTGCAGTTAATTTCACAAATGAAACAAATTATGATGCGTATATACTTACTTCACGTTTTGAAATCATGTAAACTTACCCCATCAAGAATAATGTCACAATAAAATATGTTATCACATTCACAATAAAAACGTCTTCACTTAATAAAGGACAAAAATCCTACCTTATTCGATGTTTTCACCCATATCCTATCACGTTCGGAAACTACCTGCAACAGAAAATAATTAATGAAGCAAAGCAAAAACTATACATGAAACTCGATATGTGTCTCGCACGACATAAATATTGAAAATTGAATCTAACACATGATAATAATAGGAATGACGAATGCATGGTATAATTAGATAAGAAATATTTAATAGGGAATGAAGATGTTCCAATTTTGGCATATTAAGACATGAAATCGTTAGCCGTAGCAGAAACTAGACAACTTTTTGTTGCTGATCTTCAGTATAAATTCTACATACCTTTATCTCCTTTCCCTTTCGCAGTCGTCCACATTATGACACAATTCAAAAGCCTCTGCGTGATTTGCACTCTGAAACAAGAGAGAAAGAAAATGATTAGGTACCTGCTCACAACACACTAAAATGGAAAGACAATGAGGAATTAGGTAAAATTTGAAATGAAAATAAAACGCCAACACGCACAGAGTAGTAACTTGAGGGGTAAGCAATATACATTTTCTAAGAAGCACTTTAAAGTGGGTTAAACTTGCAGCCACACAGTTCCGACAGTATTTCGCAAACTTTCTCTCAAAGTTCATTCTTATTTCAATGCTGACAGGGAAAATATTTATAATGCCCGACTTACCACTAAGTGTAGTACAAGGATGTTAGAGGGCCAGGTCCAATCCTACCGCATCTCCATAAGGTCCAATCCTACCGCATCTCCATCACTCGCACACGGAAATAAGAGTCTACTAACTGCTCTTCTGGGCTCCGAAGCCCCCAGAAAATTTCCGAATACAGTTACAGGACTTAACACTTGTAATATCCAAGAAATTTTAAAAATAACTAAGATATTGACAAGATACTCGTCGAGGATCGACTCAGATTTCACGACCGGCGTGCACCACTCTACGGTAGATTGGTACACGCTTAGCCTTTGGCTAATTTGGGCTACCTTACCCCACTACAGGTCTCAATCTGCCTACTCCAGTAGCTATTGGGATATTTCGCCTACTTTTAGCCTCCAGCTCACTTAATTAGCACCACTTTAACACACTACTGGTCTCTATCTGCCTACTCCAGTAAATTTTCGGATATTTAATTTACGTTTAACTTCCCGCGGACTTAGTAATCACTACTGTCTGTCTTGCCTTCATCTGCCTGGCGAGAATACTGGAATAGAAAAAATACACGATAATTGGTGAAACTATATTTGATGTTTCGTCCATTCTGCCCTACATTACGTCGAGATTCCTCAAAGTTCCTCATTTCCCCATATTACATTGTTGTTGGGCATCTTTAAAAAAACATTTCCTGACGTGGACTTCCACAACTTCTGTATTTTTTAACTGAGTTACGTTGTCATACTTAGTGCACATTAGACAAATGAACTCCCCCAGTGAACAGTATCACAACATTCTTTTATATATGTAAATCACTATAAGGTTACAAAATTAACCCGAAGTCACCATTACATTGTTATTGAATAAATTGACGAATAATATTCCCTGATGTGGGGGGCACCACAACTTATGCAGTTATGAGCTATGTGTTTTCCCAAATGTTTCCTTAGTAAAATTAAGATTCTCCTTAAGTCACAATTAAATTGTTATTGGGCTTCGTGATAAAATATTCCCTGATGTGAGTAGTACCAAAACTTACGTATTCTTTAAAATGATTTTTGTGTTGACAGTAGATATTGATATAGAAAATTTTTTCGAAGTCACCCATTGTTATTGGGCTTCATGATAAAGATTATTCCCCGATGGGCTCAGTACCACAACTTGTATATTTTTTTAAATGTTGTTGGTAGATATCGAAATAAGAAAT
Organism: Stenurella melanura; assembly: GCA_963583905.1. Taxonomy (NCBI): domain Eukaryota; kingdom Metazoa; phylum Arthropoda; class Insecta; order Coleoptera; family Cerambycidae; genus Stenurella; species Stenurella melanura. Next base: position 42,429,823 of record OY757310.1, on the reverse strand, counting down.
TCCTGCGAGGTCACCCCTTTGCATTATTATTGAGCATCTTAATGAAAAATATTCCCTGATGTGGACAGTACCACAACTTACGTACTATTTTTTAGGCGAGTTACTGCCTATCGATTGTCGACCTTGAAATAGAGAATTCTCCAAAGTCACCATTATATTGTTATATTGTTATAACGTTTTGATTACGCTCTGCTTTTTCTGACATACCTATCAGTTCATATTTTCCTGCTTCTAAATTTGTCGCCCTACAGGGCGACGATGACCCACCACCACCCGCTGCTAGCAGCGCCTCATTCCTCGGACCACTTTATCGTCAAAATACTTCACTTCACTTGCGTCGTCTGGTCTTCGTATGTTCCTCAATTCGGTTCAGACGATACTCCTAAAAAAATGATTGAATATAAATTTCCGTTGCACACTGCTTTTTCCAGCATACCTCAGATCATATGTGTTTGCTCCTAAATTTGCCGCCGTACAGCCTACAGTGCAACGAAGACCCACCACTACCCGCTGTTTTCAGCGCCTCATGCTAACGATCATTCTATTCCGTCGAAATGCTTTACTTCACTTGCGCCATGGGATCTTTTTCACCCTACTCAGTTCAGATAATACTCCTAGATAAATAAATGAGTAAATAATTTCCCCGAAGTCACAATTAATTTGTTATCGTTCTTCGTGATAAAGAATATTCCCTGATGTGGACAGTACCACAACTTATGTATTTTTTTATGAGGTATCTACTGTTATAAGTAGACAATGAAATAAGAACATTCCCCCAAATTTCACCCTTTGTGCTCCTATTCGGTATTTATTTGAAAAATATTCCCTGATGTGGACAGTCCACAACCTGTGTATTTTTAAAATAATTTTCCTGTTGATAGAGGCTATTGAAATAAATAATTCCCCCGAAGTCACCCCTTTGCATTGTTAGACATATTGATCAGAAATATCCCCTGTTGCGGGCAGTACTATAACTTGTGTATTTTTTAAAATTGGTTCCATTGTTGTCAGCAGATATTAAAATTAAACATTCATTTTTGCATTATTATTGGATATTTAATAAAACATATTTCCTGATGTGGACGGTACCACAATCTTAGTATTTTTTTAATGAGGTATCTACTGTTATTAATAGACGTTGAAATAAAGAGAAATCTCCCGAAGTCGCCCTTTTGCATTCTTATTCGGCATTTATTTGAAAAATATTCCCTAATGTACGCAACTTACGTATTTCCTTAGTCTGCTTGACGCTTGAGTGCTTGATGCTATTATCAGTCGACATTGAAATGAGGAATATTCCCGAAGTCACCCCTTTGCATTATTCTTGGTCATAGTAATAAACAATATTCCCTGATGTGGACAGTACCACAACTTATATAGACATTAAAATAAAGAAAAACCCCCGAAGTCACCCCTTTGCATTATTATTGCAGAACTTTATGATAAATATTCCCTGATGTGGACAGTACCACAACTTGTGTATTTTAAAAATGATTTTCCTGTAGACAGTAGATATTGAAATAAAAAATTCCCCCAAATTCACAACTTGATATTGTTGTTGGGCATCTCAATGAAAAATATTCCCTAATGTGGGCAGTACCACAGCTTACGTATTTCCTTAAAATGATGTGTTTGATGCTATTGCCAGTCTACATTGAAATAAGAAATTCCCCCGAAGTCACCTTTGCGTAATTTTTGGTCATATTCATAAACAATATTCCCTGATGTGGACAGTACCACAACTTATATATTCTTTTACTGGATTACCTGCTGTTGTTAGTAGACATTAAAATAAAAGAAAATCCCCCGGTGTCGCCCCTTTGCATTATTATTGCAGAACTTTATGATAAATATTCACTGATGTGGACAGTACCACAACTTGTGTATTTTTAAAATGATTTTTCTGTTGACAGTAGATATTGAAATAAAAGATTCCTCCTAATTCACCACTTGGCATTGTTTTGGCAACTCAATGAAAAATATTCCATAATGTGGGCAGTACCACAGCTTATGTATTTCATTAAAATGATTTACGTGCTATTGCCAGACGACACTTAAATAATAAATTGCTCTGAAATCACCCCTTTGCATTGTTATTGAACATATTGATTAGAAATATTCCCCGATGTGGTCAGTACCACAAATTGTGTATTTTCTAAAATGGGCTCCATGTCAGTAGATAGCGAAATAAAAAATTCGATCAAAGTCACCCATTTGCATTGTTATTCAGCATCTTAATGAAAAGTTTAGTATGATGTGGGCAGTACCACAGCTTCTGTATTTTTTCTAATGAGTTATGTGCTATTACTAGTCGACATTTAAATGAGAAATTCCCCCAGAGTTACAATTAAATTGTTATTAGGCTTCGTGATAAAAATATTCCCTAATGTGACGGTGCCACAACTTGTGTATTTTTTAAAATTGGTGCCATGTTGTCGGTCGACGTAGAAATATTAAACTTCCTCCGAAGTCACCCCACCCCTTTGCATTGTTATTGGACTTCATGATAAAGTTATTCCCCGATGTGCACAGTACCACAACTTGTATATTTTTTAAATGTTGTCGGTAGTTATCGAAATAAAATATTTCTGCGAGGTCACCCCTTTGCATTATTATTGAGCATCTTAATGAAAAATATTCCCTGATGTGGACAGTACCACAACTTAAGTATTATTTTTTTGACTAGTTGCTGCCTATCGATTGTCGACCTTGAAATAGAGAATTCCCCGAAGTCACCATTATATTGTTATTGGTCATTTTGATAAAAAATATTCCCTGATGTGAGTTCATATGTGCTTGCTTGTAGATGTGTCGTCGATTTCTCACCACCGCCCGCTCGCAGCGCCTAATTCCAAGGATCACTTTAAGTCGCCGATATGCTTCACTTCACTTACGTCGTCTGGTCTTCGTATTTTGCTCTATTCGGTTCATATAGTACTAAAAAAATAAATGAACAAAAGAATATAAATTTCCACTGCACGCTGCTTTTCTAGCATACCTCAGATCATTTGTGTTTGCTCCTAAATTTGCCGCCCTACAACATCCAGGGCGGCGATGACCCACCACCACCCGCTGTTGGCAGCGCCTCATGCTAACCATCATTCTATGCCGTCGAAATGCTTTACTTCACTTACGCCATGGGATCTTTGTCACCTTACTCAGTTCAGATAATACTTCTAGACACATAAATGAGAAAATAACTTCCCCGAAGTCACAATTAATTTGTTATCGGACTTCGTGATAAAGAATATTGCCTGATGTGGACAGTACCACAACCTTTGTACTTTTTTAAACGATTTTCCTGTTGTCGTTAGATATTGATGTAAAGAATTCCTCCGAAGTCACCCCCTTTGTACTCCTATTCGGCATTTATTTGCAAAATAATCCCCGATGTGGACAGTACCACAACTTGCGTATTTTTAAAATAATTTTCCTGTTGACAGAAGGTATTGATATAAATAATTCCCCCGAAGTCACCCCTTTACATTATTAGACACATCAATTAGAAATATTCCCTGTTACGGACGGTACCATTACTTGTGTATTTTTTAAAATGAGTTGCATGTTGTCAGTAGATATTAAAATTAAAAATTCACTTTTTCATTACTGTTGCATATTAAATAAAAAATATTCCCTGATGTGGACGGTACCAGAACGTAAGTACTTTTTTAATGAGGTATCTACTGTTATTAGTAGACATTGAAATAAAAAAAACCTCCCGAAGTCGCCCTTTTGCATTTCTATTCTGCATTTCTTTGAAAAATATTCCCTAATGTGGACAGTACCACATCTTACGTACTTCCTTAAAATGATGTGCTTGATGCTATTGCGAGTCGACGTTGTATTAATAAATTCCCCCTGAGTCACCTTTGCATTATGTTTGGTCGTAGTGATAAACAATATTCCCTGATGTGGACAGTACCACAACTTATATATTCCTTTATTCGAGTACCTGCTATTATTAGTAGACATTAAAATAAAAGAAAATCCCCCGAAGTCACCCCTTTGTATTATTATAGCAAAACAATATGATAAATAATCCCTGATGTGGACAGTATCACAACTTGTGTATTTTTAAAATGATTTTCCTGTTGACAGTAGATATTGAAATAAAAAATTCCCACAAATTCACCCTTTGGCATTGTTGTTGGGCATCTCAGTGAAAAATAGTCCCTAATGTGATGCATTTCCTTAAAATGATTTAATTGCTATTGCCAGACGACACAAATAATAAATTACCCTGAAGTCATCCCTAATACATTCCCACGAAGTAACGAATTATTATTGATCTATCCTGATGTGAACATTACCGCAACTTATGAATTTTTTAAAATGAGCATCCTGTTGTCCGTATAATAAATATTCCCTGGTGTGGACACTACCACAACTTGTGCGTTTTTTAAAATGACTTTCTTCAGGACAGTAGATATTGAATTAAAAAATCCCCGTGAGGACACCCCTTTAACTTGTTATTGGGTAATTTTAATGAAAAATATTCCCTGATGTGGGCAGTTCCACAGAATATGCATTTTTTCAAAATGATTTACGGGCTATTGCCATTCGGCATTTAAATAATATATTTCCCGAAGCCACAATTAAATAGTTGTGCTGCGTGATAAAAAATAATCCCTGATGTGGACAGTGCCATAACTTTGTATTTTTTAAAATGAGTTCCTTGTTGTCGGTAGCTATTGAAATAAAAATTCCCCGAAGTCACCCCATTTCAATGTTATCGGGTATATTAGTGAAAAATATTCCCTGATGTGGGCATTGCCACAATTTCTGTAAATGTCCTTGATGCTATTGCGAGTAGACATTGAAATAAGAAATTTTCCCAAGATCACCTTTGCATTATTATTGGACATTATAATAAAAAAAATATATTTCCTGATGTGGACAGTACCACAACTTATGTATATATTTAATGGAGTACCTGCTGTTATTAGTTGATATCAAAATAAAAGAAAATCCCCCGATGTCAGCCCTTTGTATTATTATTGCAGAACTTTATAAAAAATATTCCCTGATCTGGGCAGTACCACAACATGTATTATTGCTAGGGATTGTCGACATTCAAAATAAGGAATACGCGGAAGCCACCATTATATTGTTATTGGTCGTCTTGATAAAAAATATTCCTGACTTTGGTACATATGTCCTTGCGTCTAAATGAAGTCGCAATCCAGAGAGATGATTTCTCACCACCACCCGCTGCTCTTAGCGTCTCATTCCAAGGATCACTTTATGTCGTCGAAATGCTTTACTTCACTTACGTCGTCAGATCTTCGTTTGTTGCCCTACTCAGTTCAGACAGTAATCCTACAAGAATAAATATGTATTTCGTTTACACCCAGCTTTGTTTGATGTACCTGGCAGCTCATATGTATCTTCTTCTAAATTTGCGACCCTCCAGTGCGACGATGACCCTCCACCACCCGCTGCTCGCAGCGCCTCATGCCAAGGATCATTTTATGTCGCCGAATTGCGTTGCTTCACTTGCGTCTTCAGATCTTCGTTTGCCGCCCTACTCGTCCAGACAGTACTCCTAAGAAAATATATGAATATGTATTTCTATTGCACACTGCTTTTTCTGACATACCCATCAGTTCATGTGTTTGCTTCTAAATTTGCCGAGCCACAGGGTGATGATGACCTACCACCAACCGCTGCTAGCAGCGCCTCACGCCAAGGATCACTTTATGCTTCACTTCACTTGCGCTGTGGGATCTTTGTTTTCTGCCCTACTCAGTTCAGGCAGTACTGCTAAACATATAAATGAATAAATATTTCCTTTACGCACTGCTTTTTCTAATACGTCTTTCTGCTCATAGCGGCTCTTGTCGATGACGGTTTTAAGGTGTCGAGATGCTTCGGTGATAGGTCCACTATCAACCATTTTCTCATTGAGGTATTTCTAACAGAGTCCAGGGAATCATTCCTTCAACTGTAACCAATATTGTCGTGCAAAAACTCACAATATCCGTCTCCAAAATATGCCGTCCTCGAGGGCGGAGATGGCCCACCACCTCCCGCCGTACACAGCACCTCCTGAAAAAGATGGTTTCGTTCTATTTAGATTGCTGCAACGAAAATCATCACGTATGAACTCACATTTTAACCAAAATATTGGGTACCAAGTTTAACTCAAAATTTGGTAAACCCGATAACCCTAGAAATGATCGATATTAATGCATTGACAATGGCATGACGACTATATCAATCCGGATTGTAGAACAAATACCTTGCGTGATACCCAGTACTCAAAATCCAGTATTTCGATATTAAATTCAAGTGGTTCTTTGCTATACTGCCTTCTTCTCGAACAGGGGGTGGGTGCTAATTTTATTTGACAGTCGTTTTATAGTAAGCTCTACATTCACGGTTACCCAGACCGAGGGAGGGTAACGTACAATGTACGGCCGTGCTCTAGTGAGGGACTGTGAATAGTTTTGCTTACGGGGCTATGGGGGTTAAAATCACCAGGAGGATATAAAACGAGTAGACAAATTTTTATTGGTAATAATATAAACAATCAGGGAGAGGTGTTATTTAATTTGTTGTTTTAAAGTAATCTCTGTATTCACGGTGACTCAGACCGAGGGAGGGTGACATACAATGATGTATGGCCGTGCTCTAGTCATAGACTGTGAATATTTCGATTACAGGGCAGGGGATTGAGGATTAATTTGTTGTTACGTTTATTCTAACCACCCACTGCTTATTACGCTTACGCCAACATTATTTTATTATTCCACCACATTGCAGGTTTCACACAAATTTGGTATATCCTAAGGTCCTACAAATGACGACAATACATTAAAAAGTAATCACAATAAAGGCTTTACCTCGATTCACACACCTGCTTCAAAGGAGATTAGCAGAGGTCGTTCTTTTGTTAAGAGTAGGCAGGTTGATCCGGTTTGTGAAGGCAGATATCTAAAAAGGTTTGCAGTTAATTTCACAAATGAAACAAATTATGATGCGTATATACTTACTTCACGTTTTGAAATCATGTAAACTTACCCCATCAAGAATAATGTCACAATAAAATATGTTATCACATTCACAATAAAAACGTCTTCACTTAATAAAGGACAAAAATCCTACCTTATTCGATGTTTTCACCCATATCCTATCACGTTCGGAACCTACCTGCAACAGAAAATAATTAATGAAGCAAAGCAAAAACTATACATGAAACTCGATATGTGTCTCGCACGACATAAATATTGAAAATTGAATCTAACACATGATAATAATAGGGATGACGAATGCATGGTATAATTAGATAAGAAATATTTAATAGGGAATGAAGATGTTCCAATTTTGGCATATTAAGACATGAAATCGTTAGCCGTAGCAGAAACTAGACAACTTTTTGTTGCTGATCTTCAGTATAAATTCTACATACCTTTATCTCCTTTCCCTTTCGCAGTCGTCCACATTATGACACAATTCAAAAGCCTCTGCGTGATTTGCACTCTGAAACAAGAGAGAAAGAAAATGATTAGGTACCTGCTCACAACACACTAAAATGGAAAGACAATGAGGAATTAGGTAAAATTTGAAATGAAAATAAAACGCCAACACGCACAGAGTAGTAACTTGAGGGGTAAGCAATATACATTTTCTAAGAAGCACTTTAAAGTGGGTTAAACTTGCAGCCACACAGTTCCGACAGTATTTCGCAAACTTTCTCTCAAAGTTCATTCTTATTTCAATGCTGACAGGGAAAATATTTATAATGCCCGACTTACCACTAAGTGTAGTACAAGGATGTTAGAGGGCCAGGTCCAATCCTACCGCATCTCCATAAGGTCCAATCCTACCGCATCTCCATCACTCGCACACGGAAATAAGAGTCTACTAACTGCTCTTCTGGGCTCCGAAGCCCCCAGAAAATTTCCGAATACAGTTACAAGACTTAACACTTGTAATATCCAAGAAATTTTAAAAATAACTAAGATATTGACAAGATACTCGTCGAGGATCGACTCAGATTTCACGACCGGCGTGCACCACTCTACGGTAGATTGGTACACGCTTAGCCTTTGGCTAATTTGGGCTACCTTACCCCACTACAGGTCTCAATCTGCCTACTCCAGTAGCTATTGGGATATTTCGCCTACTTTTAGCCTCCAGCTCACTTAATTAGCACCACTTTAACACACTACTGGTCTCTATCTGCCTACTCCAGTAAATTTTCGGATATTTAATTTACGTTTAACTTCCCGCGGACTTAGTAATCACTACTGTCTCTCTTGCCTTCATCTGCCTGGCGAGAATACTGGAATAGAAAAAATACACGATAATTGGTGAAACTATATTTGATGTTTCGTCCATTCTGCCCTACATTACGTCGAGATTCCTCAAAGTTCCTCATTTCCCCATATTACGTTGTTGTTGGGCATCTTTAAAAAAACATTTCCTGACGTGGACTTCCACAACTTCTGTATTTTTTAACTGAGTTACGTTGTCATACTTAGTGCACATTAGACAAATGAACTCCCCCAGTGAACAGTATCACAACATTATTTTATATATGTAAATCACTATAAGGTTACAAAATTAACCCGAAGTCACCATTACATTGTTATTGAATAAATTGACGAATAATATTCCCTGATGTGGGGGGCACCACAACTTATGCAGTTATGAGCTATGTGTTTTCCCAAATGTTTCCTTAGTAAAATTAAGATTCTCCTTAAGTCACAATTAAATTGTTATTGGGCTTCGTGATAAAATATTCCCTGATGTGAGTAGTACCACAACTTACGTATTCTTTAAAATGATTTTTGTGTTGACAGTAGATATTGATATAGAAAATTTTTTCGAAGTCACCCATTGTTATTGGGCTTCATGATAAAGATTATTCCCCGATGGGCTCAGTACCACAACTTGTATATTTTTTTAAATGTTGTTGGTAGATATCGAAATAAGAAATTCCTGCGAGGTCACCCCTTTGCATTATTATTGAGCATCTTAATGAAAAATAGTCCCTGATGTGGACAGTACCACAACTTACGTACTATTTTTTAGGCGAGTTACTGCCTATCGATTGTCGACCTTGAAATAGAGAATTCTCCAAAGTCACCATTATATTGTTATATTGTTATAACGTTTTGATTACGCTCTGCTTTTTCTGACATACCTATCAGTTCATATTTTCCTGCTTCTAAATTTGTCGCCCTACAGGGCGACGATGACCCACCACCACCCGCTGCTAGCAGCGCCTCATTCCTCGGACCACTTTATCGTCAAAATACTTCACTTCACTTGCGTCGTCTGGTCTTCGTATGTTCCTCAATTCGGTTCAGACGATACTCCTAAAAAAATGATTGAATATAAATTTCCGTTGCACACTGCTTTTTCCAGCATACCTCAGATCATATGTGTTTGCTCCTAAATTTGCAGCCGTACAGCCTACAGTGCAACGAAGACCCACCACTACCCGCTGTTTTCAGCGCCTCATGCTAACGATCATTCTATTCCGTCGAAATGCTTTACTTCACTTGCGCCATGGGATCTTTTTCACCCTACTCAGTTCAGATAATACTCCTAGATAAATAAATGAGTAAATAATTTCCCCGAAGTCACAATTAATTTGTTATCGTTCTTCGTGATAAAGAATATTCCCTGATGTGGACAGTACCACAACTTATGTATTTTTTTATGAGGTATCTACTGTTATAAGTAGACAATGAAATAAGAACATTCCCCCAAATTTCACCCTTTGTGCTCCTATTCGGTATTTATTTGAAAAATATTCCCTGATGTGGACAGTCCACAACCTGTGTATTTTTAAAATAATTTTCCTGTTGATAGAGGCTATTGAAATAAATAATTCCCCCGAAGTCACCCCTTTGCATTGTTAGACATATTGATCAGAAATATCCCCTGTTGCGGACAGTACTATAACTTGTGTATTTTTTAAAATTGGTTCCATTGTTGTCAGCAGATATTAAAATTAAACATTCATTTTTGCATTATTATTGGATATTTAATAAAACATATTTCCTGATGTGGACGGTACCACAATCTTAGTATTTTTTTAATGAGGTATCTACTGTTATTAATAGACGTTGAAATAAAGAGAAATCTCCCGAAGTCGCCCTTTTGCATTCTTATTCGGCATTTATTTGAAAAATATTCCCTAATGTACGCAACTTACGTATTTCCTTAGTCTGCTTGACGCTTGAGTGCTTGATGCTATTATCAGTCGACATTGAAATGAGGAATATCCCCGAAGTCACCCCTTTGCATTATTCTTGGTCATAGTAATAAACAATATTCCCTGATGTGGACAGTACCACAACTTATATAGACATTAAAATAAAGAAAAACCCCCGAAGTCACCCCTTTGCATTATTATTGCAGAACTTTATGATAAATATTCCCTGATGTGGACAGTACCACAACTTGTGTATTTTAAAAATGATTTTCCTGTAGACAGTAGATATTGAAATAAAAAATTCCCCCAAATTCACAACTTGGTATTGTTGTTGGGCATCTCAATGAAAAATATTCCCTAATGTGGGCAGTACCACAGCTTACGTATTTCCTTAAAATGATGTGTTTGATGCTATTGCCAGTCTACATTGAAATAAGAAATTCCCCCGAAGTCACCTTTGCGTAATTTTTGGTCATATTCATAAACAATATTCCCTGATGTGGACAGTACCACAACTTATATATTCCTCTACTGGATTACCTGCTGTTGTTAGTAGACATTAAAATAAAAGAAAATCCCCCGGTGTCACCCCTTTGCATTATTATTGCAGAACTTTATGATAAATATTCACTGATGTGGACAGTACCACAACTTGTGTATTTTTAAAATAATTTTTCTGTTGACAGTAGATATTGAAATAAAAGATTCCTCCTAATTCACCCCTTGGCATTGTTTTGGCAACTCAATGAAAAATATTCCATAATGTGGGCAGTACCACAGCTTATGTATTTCATTAAAATGATTTACGTGCTATTGCCAGACGACACTTAAATAATAAATTGCTCTGAAATCACCCCTTTGCATTGTTATTGAACATATTGATTAGAAATATTCCCCGATGTGGTCAGTACCACAAATTGTGTATTTTCTAAAATGGGCTCCATGTCAGTAGATAGCGAAATAAAAAATTCGATCAAAGTCACCCATTTGCATTGTTATTCAGCATCTTAATGAAAAGTTTAGTATGATGTGGGCAGTACCACAGCTTATGTATTTTTTCTAATGAGTTATGTGCTATTACTAGTCGACATTTAAATAAGAAATTCCCCCAGAGTTACAATTAAATTGTTATTAGGCTTCGTGATAAAAATATTCCCTAATGTGACGGTGCCACAACTTGTGTATTTTTTAAAATTGGTGCCATGTTGTCGGTCGACGTAGAAATATTAAACTTCCTCCGAAGTCACCCCACCCCTTTGCATTGTTATTGGACTTCATGATAAAGTTATTCCCCGATGTGCACAGTACCACAACTTGTATATTTTTTAAATGTTGTCGGTAGTTATCGAAATAAAATATTTCTGCGAGGTCACCCCTTTGCATTATTATTGAGCATCTTAATGAAAAACATTCCCTGATGTGGCAGTACCACAACTTAAGTATTATTTTTTTGACTAGTTGCTGCCTATCGATTGTCGACCTTGAAATAGAGAATTCCCCGAAGTCACCATTATATTGTTATTGGTCATTTTGATAAAAAATATTCCCTGATGTGAGTTCATATGTGCTTGCTTGTAGATGTGTCGTCGATTTCTCACCACCGCCCGCTCGCAGCGCCTAATTCCAAGGATCACTTTAAGTCGCCGATATGCTTCACTTCACTTACGTCGTCTGGTCTTCGTATTTTGCTCTATTCGGTTCATATAGTACTAAAAAAATAAATGAACAAAAGAATATAAATTTCCACTGCACGCTGCTTTTCTAGCATACCTCAGATCATTTGTGTTTGCTCCTAAATTTGCCGCCCTACAACATCCAGGGCGGCGATGACCCACCACCACCCGCTGTTGGCAGCGCCTCATGCTAACCATCATTCTATGCCGTCGAAATGCTTTACTTCACTTACGCCATGGGATCTTTGTCACCTTACTCAGTTCAGATAATACTTCTAGACACATAAATGAGAAAATAACTTCCCCGAAGTCACAATTAATTTGTTATCGGAATATTGCCTGATGTGGACAGTACCACAACCTTTGTACTTTTTTAAACGATTTTCCTGTTGTCGTTAGATATTGATGTAAAGAATTCCTCCGAAGTCACCCCCTTTGTACTCCTATTCGGCATTTATTTGCAAAATAATCCCCGATGTGGACAGTACCACAACTTGCGTATTTTTAAAATAATTTTCCTGTTGACAGAAGGTATTGATGTAAATAATTCCCCCGAAGTCACCCCTTTACATTATTAGACACATCAATTAGAAATATTCCCTGTTACGGACGGTACCATAACTTGTGTATTTTTTAAAATGAGTTGCATGTTGTCAGTAGATATTAAAATTAAAAATTCACTTTTGCATTACTGTTGCATATTAAATAAAAAATATTCCCTGATGTGGACGGTACCAGAACGTAAGTACTTTTTTAATGAGGTATCTACTGTTATTAGTAGACATTGAAATAAAAAAAATCTCCCGAAGTCGCCCTTTTGCATTTCTATTCTGCATTTCTTTGAAAAATATTCCCTAATGTGGACAGTACCACATCTTACGTACTTCCTTAAAATGATGTGCTTGATGCTATTGCGAGTCGACGTTGTATTAATAAATTCCCCCTGAGTCACTTTTGCATTATGTTTGGTCGTAGTGATAAACAATATTCCCTGATGTGGACAGTACCACAACTTATATATTCCTTTATTCGAGTACCTGCTATTATTAGTAGACATTAAAATAAAAGAAAATCCCCCGAAGTCACCCCTTTGTATTATTATAGCAAAACAATATGATAAATAATCCCTGATGTGGACAGTATCACAACTTGTGTATTTTTAAAATGATTTTCCTGTTGACAGTAGATATTGAAATAAAAAATTCCCACAAATTCACCCTTTGGCATTGTTGTTGGGCATCTCAGTGAAAAATAGTCCCTAATGTGATGCATTTCCTTAAAATGATTTAATTGCTATTGCCAAACGACACAAATAATAAATTACCCTGAAGTCATCCCTAATACATTCCCACGAAGTAACGAATTATTATTGATCTATCCTGATGTGAACATTACCGCAACTTATGAATTTTTTAAAATGAGCATCCTGTTGTCCGTATAATAAATATTCCCTGGTGTGGACACTACCACAACTTGTGCGTTTTTTAAAATGACTTTCTTCAGGACAGTAGATATTGAATTAAAAAATCCCCGTGAGGACACCCCTTTAACTTGTTATTGGGTAATTTTAATGAAAAATATTCCCTGATGTGGGCAGTTCCACAGAATATGCATTTTTTCAAAATGATTTACGGGCTATTGCCATTCGGCATTTAAATAATATATTTCCCGAAGCCACAATTAAATAGTTGTGCTGCGTGATAAAAAATAATCCCTGATGTGGACAGTGCCATAACTTTGTATTTTTTAAAATGAGTTCCTTGTTGTCGGTAGCTATTGAAATAAAAATTCCCCGAAGTCACCCCATTTCAATGTTATCGGGTATATTAGTGAAAAATATTCCCTGATGTGGGCATTGCCACAATTTCTGTAAATGTCCTTGATGCTATTGCGAGTAGACATTGAAATAAGAAATTTTCCCAAGATCACCTTTGCATTATTATTGGACATTATAATAAAAAAAATATATTTCCTGATGTGGACAGTACCACAACTTATGTATATATTTAATGGAGTACCTGCTGTTATTAGTTGATATTAAAATAAAAGAAAATCCCCCGATGTCAGCCCTTTGTATTATTATTGCAGAACTTTATAAAAAATATTCCCTGATCTGGGCAGTACCACAACATGTATTATTGCTAGGGATTGTCGACATTCAAAATAAGGAATACCCGGAAGCCACCATTATATTGTTATTGGTCGTCTTGATAAAAAATATTCCTGACTTTGGTACATATGTCCTTGCGTCTAAATGAAGTCGCAATCCAGAGAGATGATTTCCCACCACCACCCGCTGCTCTTAGCGTCTCATTCCAAGGATCACTTTATGTCGTCGAAATGCTTTACTTCACTTACGTCGTCAGATCTTCGTTTGTTGCCCTACTCAGTTCAGACAGTAATCCTACAAGAATAAATATGTATTTCGTTTACACCCAGCTTTGTTTGATGTACCTGGCAGCTCATATGTATCTTCTTCTAAATTTGCGATCCTCCAGTGCGACGATGACCCTCCACCACCCGCTGCTCGCAGCGCCTCATGCCAAGGATCATTTTATGTCGCCGAATTGCTTTGCTTCACTTGCGTCTTCAGATCTTCGTTTGCCGCCCTACTCGTCCAGACAGTACTCCTAAGAAAATATATGAATATGTATTTCTATTGCACACTGCTTTTTCTGACATACCCATCAGTTCATGTGTTTGCTTCTAAATTTGCCGAGCCACAGGGTGATGATGACCTACCACCAACCGCTGCTAGCAGCGCCTCACGCCAAGGATCACTTTATGCTTCACTTCACTTGCGCTGTGGGATCTTTGTTTTCTGCCCTACTCAGTTCAGGCAGTACTGCTAAACATATAAATGAATAAATATTTCCTTTACGCACTGCTTTTTCTAATACGTCTTTCTGCTCATAGCGGCTCTTGTCGATGACGGTTTTAAGGTGTCGAGATGCTTCGGTGATAGGTCCACTATCAACCATTTTCTCATTGAGGTATTTCTAACAGAGTCCAGGGAATCATTCCTTCAACTGTAACCAATATTGTCGTGCAAAAACTCACAATATCCGTCTCCAAAATATGCCGTCCTCGAGGGCGGAGATGGCCCACCACCTCCCGCCGTACACAGCACCTCCTGAAAAAGATGGTTTCGTTCTATTTAGATTGCTGCAACGAAAATCATCACGTATGAACTCACATTTTAACCAAAATATTGGGTACCAAGTTTAACTCAAAATTTGGTAAACCCGATAACCCTAGAAATGATCGATATTAATGCATTGACAATGGCATGACGACTATATCAATCCGGATTGTAGAACAAATACCTTGCGTGATACCCAGTACTCAAAATCCAGTATTTCGATATTAAATTCAAGTGGTTCTTTGCTATACTGCCTTCTTCTCGAACAGGGGGTGGGTGCTAATTTTATTTGACAGTCGTTTTATAGTAAGCTCTACATTCACGGTTACCCAGACCGAGGGAGGGTAACGTACAATGTACGGCCGTGCTCTAGTGAGGGACTGTGAATAGTTTTGCTTACGGGGCTATGGGGGTTAAAATCACCAGGAGGATATAAAACGAGTAGACAAATTTTTATTGGTAATAATATAAACAATCAGGGAGAGGTGTTATTTAATTTGTTGTTTTAAAGTAATCTCTGTATTCACGGTGACTCAGACCGAGGGAGGGTGACATACAATGATGTATGGCCGTGCTCTAGTCATAGACTGTGAATATTTCGATTACAGGGCAGGGGATTGAGGATTAATTTGTTGTTACGTTTATTCTAACCACCCACTGCTCATTACGCTTACGCCAACATTATTTTATTATTCCACCACATTGCAGGTTTCACACAAATTTGGTATATCCTAAGGTCCTACAAATGACGACAATACATTAAAAAGTAATCACAATAAAGGCTTTACCTCGATTCACACACCTGCTTCAAAGGAGATTAGCAGAGGTCGTTCTGTTGTTAAGAGTAGGCAGGTTGATCCGGTTTGTGAAGGCAGATATCTAAAAAGGTTTGCAGTTAATTTCACAAATGAAACAAATTATGATGCGTATATACTTACTTCACGTTTTGAAATCATGTAAACTTACCCCATCAAGAATAATGTCACAATAAAATATGTTATCACATTCACAATAAAAACGTCTTCACTTAATAAAGGACAAAAATCCTACCTTATTCGATGTTTTCACCCATATCCTATCACGTTCGGAACCTACCTGCAACAGAAAATAATTAATGAAGCAAAGCAAAAACTATACATGAAACTCGATATGTGTCTCGCACGACATAAATATTGAAAATTGAATCTAACACATGATAATAATAGGGATGACGAATGCATGGTATAATTAGATAAGAAATATTTAATAGGGAATGAAGATGTTCCAATTTTGGCATATTAAGACATGAAATCGTTAGCCGTAGCAGAAACTAGACAACTTTTTGTTGCTGATCTTCAGTATAAATTCTACATACCTTTATCTCCTTTCCCTTTCGCAGTCGTCCACATTATGACACAATTCAAAAGCCTCTGCGTGATTTGCACTCTGAAACAAGAGAGAAAGAAAATTATTAGGTACCTGCTCACAACACACTAAAATGGAAAGACAATGAGGAATTAGGTAAAATTTGAAATGAAAATAAAACGCCAACACGCACAGAGTAGTAACTTGAGGGGTAAGCAATATACATTTTCTAAGAAGCACTTTAAAGTGGGTTAAACTTGCAGCCACACAGTTCCGACAGTATTTCGCAAACTTTCTCTCAAAGTTCATTCTTATTTCAATGCTGACAGGGAAAATATTTATAATGCCCGACTTACCACTAAGTGTAGTACAAGGATGTTAGAGGGCCAGGTCCAATCCTACCGCATCTCCATAAGGTCCAATCCTACCGCATCTCCATCACTCGCACACGGAAATAAGAGTCTACTAACTGCTCTTCTGGGCTCCGAAGCCCCCAGAAAATTTCCGAATACAGTTACAGGACTTAACACTTGTAATATCCAAGAAATTTTAAAAATAACTAAGATATTGACAAGATACTCGTCGAGGATCGACTCAGATTTCACGACCGGCGTGCACCACTCTACGGTAGATTGGTACACGCTTAGCCTTTGGCTAATTTGGGCTACCTTACCCCACTACAGGTCTCAATCTGCCTACTCCAGTAGCTATTGGGATATTTCGCCTACTTTTAGCCTCCAGCTCACTTAATTAGCACCACTTTAACACACTACTGGTCTCTATCTGCCTACTCCAGTAAATTTTCGGATATTTAATTTACGTTTAACTTCCCGCGGACTTAGTAATCACTACTGTCTGTCTTGCCTTCATCTGCCTGGCGAGAATACTGGAATAGAAAAAATACACGATAATTGGTGAAACTATATTTGATGTTTCGTCCATTCTGCCCTACATTACGTCGAGATTCCTCAAAGTTCCTCATTTCCCCATATTACATTGTTGTTGGGCATCTTTAAAAAAACATTTCCTGACGTGGAATTCCACAACTTCTGTATTTTTTAACTGAGTTACGTTGTCATACTTAGTGCACATTAGACAAATGAACTCCCCCAGTGAACAGTATCACAACATTCTTTTATATATGTAAATCACTATAAGGTTACAAAATTAACCCGAAGTCACCATTACATTGTTATTGAATAAATTGACGAATAATATTCCCTGATGTGGGGGGCACCACAACTTATGCAGTTATGAGCTATGTGTTTTCCCAAATGTTTCCTTAGTAAAATTAAGATTCTCCTTAAGTCACAATTAAATTGTTATTGGGCTTCGTGATAAAATATTCCCTGATGTGAGTAGTACCACAACTTACGTATTCTTTAAAATGATTTTTGTGTTGACAGTAGATATTGATATAGAAAATTTTTTCGAAGTCACCCATTGTTATTGGGCTTCATGATAAAGATTATTCCCCGATGGGCTCAGTACCACAACTTGTATCTTTTTTTAAATGTTGTTGGTAGATATCGAAATAAGAAATTCCTGCGAGGTCACCCCTTTGCATTATTATTAAGCATCTTAATGAAAAATATTCCCTGATGTGGACAGTACCACAACTTACGTACTATTTTTTAGGCGAGTTACTGCCTATCGATTGTCGACCTTGAAATAGAGAATTCTCCAAAGTCACCATTATATTGTTATATTGTTATAACGTTTTGATTACGCTCTGCTTTTTCTGACATACCTATCAGTTCATATTTTCCTGCTTCTAAATTTGTCGCCCTACAGGGCGACGATGACCCACCACCACCCGCTGCTAGCAGCGCCTCATTCCTCGGACCACTTTATCGTCAAAATACTTCACTTCACTTGCGTCGTCTGGTCTTCGTATGTTCCTCAATTCGGTTCAGACGATACTCCTAAAAAAATGATTGAATATAAATTTCCGTTGCACACTGCTTTTTCCAGCATACCTCAGATCATATGTGTTTGCTCCTAAATTTGCCGCCGTACAGCCTACAGTGCAACGAAGACCCACCACTACCCGCTGTTTTCAGCGCCTCATGCTAACGATCATTCTATTCCGTCGAAATGCTTTACTTCACTTGCGCCATGGGATCTTTTTCACCCTACTCAGTTCAGATAATACTCCTAGATAAATAAATGAGTAAATAATTTCCCCGAAGTCACAATTAATTTGTTATCGTTCTTCGTGATAAAGAATATTCCCTGATGTGGACAGTACCACAACTTATGTATTTTTTTATGAGGTATCTACTGTTATAAGTAGACAATGAAATAAGAACATTCCCCCAAATTTCACCCTTTGTGCTCCTATTCGGTATTTATTTGAAAAATATTCCCTGATGTGGACAGTCCACAACCTGTGTATTTTTAAAATAATTTTCCTGTTGATAGAGGCTATTGAAATAAATAATTCCCCCGAAGTCACCCCTTTGCATTGTTAGACATATTGATCAGAAATATCCCCTGTTGCGGACAGTACTATAACTTGTGTATTTTTTAAAATTGGTTCCATTGTTGTCAGCAGATATTAAAATTAAACATTCATTTTTGCATTATTATTGGATATTTAATAAAACATATTTCCTGATGTGGACGGTACCACAATCTTAGTATTTTTTTAACGAGGTATCTACTGTTATTAATAGACGTTGAAATAAAGAGAAATCTCCCGAAGTCGCCCTTTTGCATTCTTATTCGGCATTTATTTGAAAAATATTCCCTAATGTACGCAACTTACGTATTTCCTTAGTCTGCTTGACGCTTGAGTGCTTGATGCTATTATCAGTCGACATTGAAATGAGGAATATCCCCGAAGTCACCCCTTTGCATTATTCTTGGTCATAGTAATAAACAATATTCCCTGATGTGGACAGTACCACAACCTATATAGACATTAAAATAAAGAAAAACCCCCGAAGTCACCCCTTTGCATTATTATTGCAGAACTTTATGATAAATATTCCCTGATGTGGACAGTACCACAACTTGTGTATTTTAAAAATGATTTTCCTGTAGACAGTAGATATTGAAATAAAAAATTCCCCCAAATTCACAACTTGGTATTGTTGTTGGGCATCTCAATGAAAAATATTCCCTAATGTGGGCAGTACCACAGCTTACGTATTTCCTTAAAATGATGTGTTTGATGCTATTGCCAGTCTACATTGAAATAAGAAATTCCCCCGAAGTCACCTTTGCGTAATTTTTGGTCATATTCATAAACAATATTCCCTGATGTGGACAGTACCACAACTTATATATTCTTTTACTGGATTACCTGCTGTTGTTAGTAGACATTAAAATAAAAGAAAATCCCCCGGTGTCACCCCTTTGCATTATTATTGCAGAACTTTATGATAAATATTCACTGATGTGGACAGTACCACAACTTGTGTATTTTTAAAATGATTTTCCTGTTGACAGTAGATATTGAAATAAAAGATTCCTCCTAATTCACCCCTTGGCATTGTTTTGGCAACTCAATGAAAAATATTCCATAATGTGGGCAGTACCACAGCTTATGTATTTCATTAAAATGATTTACGTGCTATTGCCAGACGACACTTAAATAATAAATTGCTCTGAAATCACCCCTTTGCATTGTTATTGAACATATTGATTAGAAATATTCCCCGATGTGGTCAGTACCACAAATTGTGTATTTTCTAAAATGGGCTCCATGTCAGTAGATAGCGAAATAAAAAATTCGATCAAAGTCACCCATTTGCATTGTTATTCAGCATCTTAATGAAAAGTTAAGTATGATGTGGGTAGTACCACAGCTTATGTATTTTTTCTAATGAGTTATGTGCTATTACTAGTCGACATTTAAATAAGAAATTCCCCCAGAGTTACAATTAAATTGTTATTAGGCTTCGTGATAAAAATATTCCCTAATGTGACGGTGCCACAACTTGTGTATTTTTTTAAATTGGTGCCATGTTGTCGGTCGACGTAGAAATATTAAACTTCCTCCGAAGTCACCCCACCCCTTTGCATTGTTATTGGACTTCATGATAAAGTTATTCCCCGATGTGCACAGTACCACAACTTGTATATTTTTTAAATGTTGTCGGTAGTTATCGAAATAAAATATTTCTGCGAGGTCACATCTTTGCATTATTATTGAGCATCTTAATGAAAAATATTCCCTGATGTGGACAGTACCACAACTTAAGTATTATTTTTTTGACCAGTTGCTGCCTATCGATTGTCGACCTTGAAATAGAGAATTCCCCGAAGTCACCATTATATTGTTATTGGTCATTTTGATAAAAAATATTCCCTGATGTGAGTTCATATGTGCTTGCTTGTAGATGTGTCGTCGATTTCTCACCACCGCCCGCTCGCAGCGCCTAATTCCAAGGATCACTTTAAGTCGCCGATATGCTTCACTTCACTTACGTCGTCTGGTCTTCGTATTTTGCTCTATTCGGTTCATATAGTACTAAAAAAATAAATGAACAAAAGAATATAAATTTCCACTGCACGCTGCTTTTCTAGCATACCTCAGATCATTTGTGTTTGCTCCTAAATTTGCCGCCCTACAACATCCAGGGCGGCGATGACCCACCACCACCCGCTGTTGGCAGCGCCTCATGCTAACCATCATTCTATGCCGTCGAAATGCTTTACTTCACTTACGCCATGGGATCTTTGTCACCTTACTCAGTTCAGATAATACTTCTAGACACATAAATGAGAAAATAACTTCCCCGAAGTCACAATTAATTTGTTATCGGACTTCGTGATAAAGAATATTGCCTGATGTGGACAGTACCACAACCTTTGTACTTTTTTAAACGATTTTCCTGTTGTCGTTAGATATTGATGTAAAGAATTCCTCCGAAGTCACCCCCTTTGTACTCCTATTCGGCATTTATTTGCAAAATAATCCCCGATGTGGACAGTACCACAACTTGCGTATTTTTAAAATAATTTTCCTGTTGACAGAAGGTATTGATATAAATAATTCCCCCGAAGTCACCCCTTTACATTATTAGACACATCAATTAGAAATATTCCCTGTTACGGACGGTACCATAACTTGTGTATTTTTTAAAATGAGTTGCATGTTGTCAGTAGATATTAAAATTAAAAATTCACTTTTCCATTACTGTTGCATATTAAATAAAAAATATTCCCTGATGTGGACGGTACCAGAACGTAAGTACTTTTTTAATGAGGTATCTACTGTTATTAGTAGACATTGAAATAAAAAAAATCTCCCGAAGTCGCCCTTTTGCATTTCTATTCTGCATTTCTTTGAAAAATATTCCCTAATGTGGACAGTACCACATCTTACGTACTTCCTTAAAATGATGTGCTTGATGCTATTGCGAGTCGACGTTGTATTAATAAATTCCCCCTGAGTCACTTTCGCATTATGTTTGGTCGTAGTGATAAACAATATTCCCTGATGTGGACAGTACCACAACTTATATATTCCTTTATTCGAGTACCTATTATTAGTAGACATTAAAATAAAAGAAAATCCCCCGAAGTCACCCCTTTGTATTATTATAGCAAAACAATATGATAAATAATCCCTGATGTGGACAGTATCACAACTTGTGTATTTTTAAAATGATTTTCCTGTTGACAGTAGATATTGAAATAAAAAATTCCCACAAATTCACCCTTTGGCATTGTTGTTGGGCATCTCAGTGAAAAATAGTCCCTAATGTGATGCATTTCCTTAAAATGATTTAATTGCTATTGCCAGACGACACAAATAATAAATTACCCTGAAGTCATCCCTAATACATTCCCACGAAGTAACGAATTATTATTGATCTATCCTGATGTGAACATTACCGCAACTTATGAATTTTTTAAAATGAGCATCCTGTTGTCCGTATAATAAATATTCCCTGGTGTGGACACTACCACAACTTGTGCGTTTTTTAAAATTACTTTCTTCACGACAGTAGGTAGATATTGAATTAAAAAATCCCCGTGAGGACACCCCTTTAACTTGTTATTGGGTAATTTTAATGAAAAATATTTCCTGATGTGGGCAGTTCCACAGAATATGTATTTTTTCAAAATGATTTACGGGCTATTGCCATTCGGCATTTAAATAATATATTTCCCGAAGCCACAATTAAATAGTTGTGCTGCGTGATAAAAAATAATCCCTGATGTGGACAGTGCCATAACTTTGTATTTTTTAAAATGAGTTCCTTGTTGTCGGTAGCTATTGAAATAAAAATTCCCCGAAGTCACCCCATTTCAATGTTATCGGGTATATTAGTGAAAAATATTCCCTGATGTGGGCATTGCCACAATTTCTGTAAATGTCCTTGATGCTATTGCGAGTAGACATTGAAATAAGAAATTTTCCCAAGATCACCTTTGCATTATTATTGGACATTGTAATAAAAAAAATATATTTCCTGATGTGGACAGTACCACAACTTATGTATATATTTAATGGAGTACCTGCTGTTATTAGTTGATATTAAAATAAAAGAAAATCCCCCGATGTCAGCCCTTTGTATTATTATTGCAGAACTTTATAAAAAATATTCCCTGATCTGGGCAGTACCACAACATGTATTATTGCTTGGGATTGTCGACATTCAAAATAAGGAATACCCGGAAGCCACCATTATATTGTTATTGGTCGTCTTGATAAAAAATATTCCTGACTTTGGTACATATGTCCTTGCGTCTAAATGAAGTCGCAATCCAGAGAGATGATTTCCCACCACCACCCGCTACTCTTAGCGTCTCATTCCAAGGATCACTTTATGTCGTCGAAATGCTTTACTTCACTTACGTCGTCAGATCTTCGTTTGTTGCCCTACTCAGTTCAGACAGTAATCCTACAAGAATAAATATGTATTTCGTTTACACCCAGCTTTGTTTGATGTACCTGGCAGCTCATATGTATCTTCTTCTAAATTTGCGACCCTCCAGTGCGACGATGACCCTCCACCACCCGCTGCTCGCAGCGCCTCATGCCAAGGATCATTTTATGTCGCCGAATTGCTTTGCTTCACTTGCGTCTTCAGATCTTCGTTTGCTGCCCTACTCGTCCAGACAGTACTCCTAAGAAAATATATGAATATGTATTTCTATTGCACACTGCCTTTTCTGACATACCCATCAGTTCATGTGTTTGCTTCTAAATTTGCCGAGCCTCAGGGTGATGATGACCTACCACCAACCGCTGCTAGCAGCGCCTCACGCCAAGGATCACTTTATGCTTCACTTCACTTGCGCTGTGGGATCTTTGTTTTCTGCCCTACTCAGTTCAGGCAGTACTGCTAAACATATAAATGAATAAATATTTCCTTTACGCACTGCTTTTTCTAATACGTCTTTCTGCTCATAGCGGCTCTTGTCGATGACGGTTTTAAGGTGTCGAGATGCTTCGGTGATAGGTCCACTATCAACCATTTTCTCATTGAGGTATTTCTAACAGAGTCCAGGGAATCATTCCTTCAACTGTAACCAATATTGTCGTGCAAAAACTCACAATATCCGTCTCCAAAATATGCCGTCCTCGAGGGCGGAGATGGCCCACCACCTCCCGCCGTACACAGCACCTCCTGAAAAAGATGGTTTCGTTCTATTTAGATTGCTGCAACGAAAATCATCACGTATGAACTCACATTTTAACCAAAATATTGGGTACCAAGTTTAACTCAAAATTTGGTAAACCCGATAACCCTAGAAATGATCGATATTAATGCATTGACAATGGCATGACGACTATATCAATCCGGATTGTAGAACAAATACCTTGCGTGATACCCAGTACTCAAAATCCAGTATTTCGATATTAAATTCAAGTGGTTCTTTGCTATACTGCCTTCTTCTCGAACAGGGGGTGGGTGCTAATTTTATTTGACAGTCATTTTATAGTAAGCTCTACATTCACGGTTACCCAGACCGAGGGAGGGTAACGTACAATGTACGGCCGTGCTCTAGTGAGGGACTGTGAATAGTTTTGCTTACGGGGCTATGGGGGTTAAAATCACCAGGAGGATATAAAACGAGTAGACAAATTTTTATTGGTAATAATATAAACAATCAGGGAGAGGTGTTATTTAATTTGTTGTTTTAAAGTAATCTCTGTATTCACGGTGACTCAGACCGAGGGAGGGTGACATACAATGATGTATGGCCGTGCTCTAGTCATAGACTGTGAATATTTCGATTACAGGGCAGGGGATTGAGGATTAATTTGTTGTTACGTTTATTCTAACCACCCACTGCTCATTACGCTTACGCCAACATTATTTTATTATTCCACCACATTGCAGGTTTCACACAAATTTGGTATATCCTAAGGTCCTACAAATGACGACAATACATTAAAAAGTAATCACAATAAAGGCTTTACCTCGATTCACACACCTGCTTCAAAGGAGATTAGCAGAGGTCGTTCTTTTGTTAAGAGTAGGCAGGTTGATCCGGTTTGTGAAGGCAGATATCTAAAAAGGTTTGCAGTTAATTTCACAAATGAAACAAATTATGATGCGTATATACTTACTTCACGTTTTGAAATCATGTAAACTTACCCCATCAAGAATAATGTCACAATAAAATATGTTATCACATTCACAATAAAAACGTCTTCACTTAATAAAGGACAAAAATCCTACCTTATTCGATGTTTTCACCCATATCCTATCACGTTCGGAACCTACCTGCAACAGAAAATAATTAATGAAGCAAAGCAAAAACTATACATGAAACTCGATATGTGTCTCGCACGACATAAATATTGAAAATTGAATCTAACACATGATAATAATAGGGATGACGAATGCATGGTATAATTAGA
This sequence comes from Stenurella melanura, assembly GCA_963583905.1. Classification (NCBI taxonomy): domain Eukaryota; kingdom Metazoa; phylum Arthropoda; class Insecta; order Coleoptera; family Cerambycidae; genus Stenurella; species Stenurella melanura. The sequence goes on along the minus strand of OY757310.1, from coordinate 42,404,660 downwards.
TAAGAAATATTTAATAGGGAATGAAGATGTTCCAATTTTGGCATATTAAGACATGAAATCGTTAGCCGTAGCAGAAACTAGACAACTTTTTGTTGCTGATCTTCAGTATAAATTCTACATACCTTTATCTCCTTTCCCTTTCGCAGTCGTCCACATTATGACACAATTCAAAAGCCTCTGGGTGATTTGCACTCTGAAACAAGAGAGAAAGAAAATGATTAGGTACCTGCTCACAACACACTAAAATGGAAAGACAATGAGGAATTAGGTAAAATTTGAAATGAAAATAAAACGCCAACACGCACAGAGTAGTAACTTGAGGGGTAAGCAATATACATTTTCTAAGAAGCACTTTAAAGTGGGTTAAACTTGCAGCCACACAGTTCCGACAGTATTTCGCAAACTTTCTCTCAAAGTTCATTCTTATTTCAATGCTGACAGGGAAAATATTTATAATGCCCGACTTACCACTAAGTGTAGTACAAGGATGTTAGAGGGCCAGGTCCAATCCTACCGCATCTCCATAAGGTCCAATCCTACCGCATCTCCATCACTCGCACACGGAAATAAGAGTCTACTAACTGCTCTTCTGGGCTCCGAAGCCCCCAGAAAATTTCCGAATACAGTTACAGGACTTAACACTTGTAATATCCAAGAAATTTTAAAAATAACTAAGATATTGACAAGATACTCGTCGAGGATCGACTCAGATTTCACGACCGGCGTGCACCACTCTACGGTAGATTGGTACACGCTTAGCCTTTGGCTAATTTGGGCTACCTTACCCCACTACAGGTCTCAATCTGCCTACTCCAGTAGCTATTGGGATATTTCGCCTACTTTTAGCCTCCAGCTCACTTAATTAGCACCACTTTAACACACTACTGGTCTCTATCTGCCTACTCCAGTAAATTTTCGGATATTTAATTTACGTTTAACTTCCCGCGGACTTAGTAATCACTACTGTCTGTCTTGCCTTCATCTGCCTGGCGAGAATACTGGAATAGAAAAAATACACGATAATTGGTGAAACTATATTTGATGTTTCGTCCATTCTGCCCTACATTACGTCGAGATTCCTCAAAGTTCCTCATTTCCCCATATTACATTGTTGTTGGGCATCTTTAAAAAAACATTTCCTGACGTGGACTTCCACAACTTCTGTATTTTTTAACTGAGTTACGTTGTCATACTTAGTGCACATTAGACAAATGAACTCCCCCAGTGAACAGTATCACAACATTCTTTTATATATGTAAATCACTATAAGGTTACAAAATTAACCCGAAGTCACCATTACATTGTTATTGAATAAATTGACGAATAATATTCCCTGATGTGGGGGGCACCACAACTTATGCAGTTATGAGCTATGTGTTTTCCCAAATGTTTCCTTAGTAAAATTAAGATTCTCCTTAAGTCACAATTAAATTGTTATTGGGCTTCGTGATAAAATATTCCCTGATGTGAGTAGTACCACAACTTACGTATTCTTTAAAATGATTTTTGTGTTGACAGTAGATATTGATATAGAAAATTTTTTCGAAGTCACCCATTGTTATTGGGCTTCATGATAAAGATTATTCCCCGATGGGCTCAGTACCACAACTTGTATATTTTTTTAAATGTTGTTGGTAGATATCGAAATAAGAAATTCCTGCGAGGTCACCCCTTTGCATTATTATTGAGCATCTTAATGAAAAATATTCCCTGATGTGGACAGTACCACAACTTACGTACTATTTTTTAGGCGAGTTACTGCCTATCGATTGTCGACCTTGAAATAGAGAATTCTCCAAAGTCACCATTATATTGTTATATTGTTATAACGTTTTGATTACGCTCTGCTTTTTCTGACATACCTATCAGTTCATATTTTCCTGCTTCTAAATTTGTCGCCCTACAGGGCGACGATGACCCACCACCACCCGCTGCTAGCAGCGCCTCATTCCTCGGACCACTTTATCGTCAAAATACTTCACTTCACTTGCGTCGTCTGGTCTTCGTATGTTCCTCAATTCGGTTCAGACGATACTCCTAAAAAAATGATTGAATATAAATTTCCGTTGCACACTGCTTTTTCCAGCATACCTCAGATCATATGTGTTTGCTCCTAAATTTGCCGCCGTACAGCCTACAGTGCAACGAAGACCCACCACTACCCGCTGTTTTCAGCGCCTCATGCTAACGATCATTCTATTCCGTCGAAATGCTTTACTTCACTTGCGCCATGGGATCTTTTTCACCCTACTCAGTTCAGATAATACTCCTAGATAAATAAATGAGTAAATAATTTTCCCGAAGTCACAATTAATTTGTTATCGTTCTTCGTGATAAAGAATATTCCCTGATGTGGACAGTACCACAACTTATGTATTTTTTTATGAGGTATCTACTGTTATAAGTAGACAATGAAATAAGAACATTCCCCCAAATTTCACCCTTTGTGCTCCTATTCGGTATTTATTTGAAAAATATTCCCTGATGTGGACAGTCCACAACCTGTGTATTTTTAAAATAATTTTCCTGTTGATAGAGGCTATTGAAATAAATAATTCCCCCGAAGTCACCCCTTTGCATTGTTAGACATATTGATCAGAAATATCCCCTGTTGCGGGCAGTACTATAACTTGTGTATTTTTTAAAATTGGTTCCATTGTTGTCAGCAGATATTAAAATTAAACATTCATTTTTGCATTATTATTGGATATTTAATAAAACATATTTCCTGATGTGGACGGTACCACAATCTTAGTATTTTTTTAATGAGGTATCTACTGTTATTAATAGACGTTGAAATAAAGAGAAATCTCCCGAAGTCGCCCTTTTGCATTCTTATTCGGCATTTATTTGAAAAATATTCCCTAATGTACGCAACTTACGTATTTCCTTAGTCTGCTTGACGCTTGAGTGCTTGATGCTATTATCAGTCGACATTGAAATGAGGAATATCCCCGAAGTCACCCCTTTGCATTATTCTTGGTCATAGTAATAAACAATATTCCCTGATGTGGACAGTACCACAACTTATATAGACATTAAAATAAAGAAAAACCCCCGAAGTCACCCCTTTGCATTATTATTGCAGAACTTTATGATAAATATTCCCTGATGTGGACAGTACCACAACTTGTGTATTTTAAAAATGATTTTCCTGTAGACAGTAGATATTGAAATAAAAAATTCCCCCAAATTCACAACTTGGCATTGTTGTTGGGCATCTCAATGAAAAATATTCCCTAATGTGGGCAGTACCACAGCTTACGTATTTCCTTAAAATGATGTGTTTGATGCTATTGCCAGTCTGCATTGAAATAAGAAATTCCCCCGAAGTCACCTTTGCGTAATTTTTGGTCATATGCATAAACAATATTCACTGATGTGGACAGTACCACAACTTATATATTCTTTTACTGGATTACCTGCTGTTGTTAGTAGACATTAAAATAAAAGAAAATCCCCCGGTGTCACCCCTTTGCATTATTATTGCAGAACTTTATGATAAATATTCACTGATGTGGACAGTACCACAACTTGTGTATTTTTAAAATGATTTTTCTGTTGACAGTAGATATTGAAATAAAAGATTCCTCCTAATTCACCCCTTGGCATTGTTTTGGCAACTCAATGAAAAATATTCCATAATGTGGGCAGTACCACAGCTTATGTATTTCATTAAAATGATTTACGTGCTATTGCCAGACGACACTTAAATAATAAATTGCTCTGAAATCACCCCTTTGCATTGTTATTGAACATATTGATTAGAAATATTCCCCGATGTGGTCAGTACCACAAATTGTGTATTTTCTAAAATGGGCTCCATGTCAGTAGGTAGCGAAATAAAAAATTCGATCAAAGTAACCCATTTGCATTGTTATTCAGCATCTTAATGAAAAGTTTAGTATGATGTGGGCAGTACCACAGCTTATGTATTTTTTCTAATGAGTTATGTGCTATTACTAGTCGACATTTAAATAAGAAATTCCCCCAGAGTTACAATTAAATTGTTATTAGGCTTCGTGATAAAAATATTCCCTAATGTGACGGTGCCACAACTTGTGTATTTTTTAAAATTGGTGCCATGTTGTCGGTCGACGTAGAAATATTAAACTTCCTCCGAAGTCACCCCTTTGCATTCTTATTGGACTTAATGATAAAGTTATTCCCCGATGTGCACAGTACCACAACTTGTATATTTTTTAAATGTTGTCGGTAGTTATCGAAATAAAAAATTTCTGCGAGGTCACCCCTTTGCATTATTATTGAGCATCTTAATGAAAAATATTCCCTGATGTGGACAGTACCACAACTTAAGTATTATTTTTTTGACTAGTTGCTGCCTATCGATTGTCGACCTTGAAATAGAGAATTCCCCGAAGTCACCATTATATTGTTATTGGTCATTTTGATAAAAAATATTCCCTGATGTGAGTTCATATGTGCTTGCTTGTAGATGTGTCGTCGATTTCTCACCACCGCCCGCTCGCAGCGCCTAATTCCAAGGATCACTTTAAGTCGCCGATATGCTTCACTTCACTTACGTCGTCTGGTCTTCGTATTTTGCTCTATTCGGTTCATATAGTACTAAAAAAATAAATGAACAAAAGAATATAAATTTCCACTGCACGCTGCTTTTCTAGCATACCTTAGATCATTTGTGTTTGCTCCTAAATTTGCCGCCCTACAACATCCAGGGCGGCGATGACCCACCACCACCCGCTGTTGGCAGCGCCTCATGCTAACCATCATTCTATGCCGTCGAAATGCTTTACTTCACTTACGCCATGGGATCTTTGTCACCTTACTCAGTTCAGATAATACTTCTAGACACATAAATGAGAAAATAATTTCCCCGAAGTCACAATTAATTTGTTATCGGACTTCGTGATAAAGAATATTGCCTGATGTGGACAGTACCACAACCTTTGTACTTTTTTAAACGATTTTCCTGTTGTCGTTAGATATTGATGTAAAGAATTCCTCCGAAGTCACCCCCTTTGTACTCCTATTCGGCATTTATTTGCAAAATAATCCCCGATGTGGACAGTACCACAACTTGCGTATTTTTAAAATAATTTTCCTGTTGACAGAAGGTATTGATGTAAATAATTCCCCCGAAGTCACCCCTTTACATTATTAGACACATCAATTAGAAATATTCCCTGTTACGGACGGTACCATAACTTGTGTATTTTTTAAAATGAGTTGCATGTTGTCAGTAGATATTAAAATTAAAAATTCACTTTTGCATTACTGTTGGATATTAAATAAAAAATATTCCCTGATGTGGACGGTACCAGAACGTAAGTACTTTTTTAATGAGGTATCTACTGTTATTAGTAGACATTGAAATAAAAAAAATCTCCCGAAGTCGCCCTTTTGCATTTCTATTCTGCATTTCTTTGAAAAATATTCCCTAATGTGGACAGTACCACATCTTACGTACTTCCTTAAAATGATGTGCTTGATGCTATTGCGAGTCGACGTTGTATTAATAAATTCCCCCTGAGTCACTTTTGCATTATGTTTGGTCGTAGTGATAAACAATATTCCCTGATGTGGACAGTACCACAACTTATATATTCCTTTATTCGAGTACCTGCTATTATTAGTAGACATTAAAATAAAAGAAAATCCCCCGAAGTCACCCCTTTGTATTATTATAGCAAAACAATATGATAAATAATCCCTGATGTGGACAGTATCACAACTTGTGTATTTTTAAAATGATTTTCCTGTTGACAGTAGATATTGAAATAAAAAATTCCCACAAATTCACCCTTTGGCATTGTTGTTGGGCATCTCAGTGAAAAATAGTCCCTAATGTGATGCATTTCCTTAAAATGATTTAATTGCTATTGCCAAACGACACAAATAATAAATTACCCTGAAGTCATCCCTAATACATTCCCACGAAGTAACGAATTATTATTGATCTATCCTGATGTGAACATTACCGCAACTTATGAATTTTTTAAAATGAGCATCCTGTTGTCCGTATAATAAATATTCCCTGGTGTGGACACTACCACAACTTGTGCGTTTTTTAAAATGACTTTCTTCAGGACAGTAGATATTGAATTAAAAAATCCCCGTGAGGACACCCCTTTAACTTGTTATTGGGTAATTTTAATGAAAAATATTCCCTGATGTGGGCAGTTCCACAGAATATGCATTTTTTCAAAATGATTTACGGGCTATTGCCATTCGGCATTTAAATAATATATTTCCCGAAGCCACAATTAAATAGTTGTGCTGCGTGATAAAAAATAATCCCTGATGTGGACAGTGCCATAACTTTGTATTTTTTAAAATGAGTTCCTTGTTGTCGGTAGCTATTGAAATAAAAATTCCCCGAAGTCACCCCATTTCAATGTTATCGGGTATATTAGTGAAAAATATTCCCTGATGTGGGCATTGCCACAATTTCTGTAAATGTCCTTGATGCTATTGCGAGTAGACATTGAAATAAGAAATTTTCCCAAGATCACCTTTGCATTATTATTGGACATTATAATAAAAAAAATATATTTCCTGATGTGGACAGTACCACAACTTATGTATATATTTAATGGAGTACCTGCTGTTATTAGTTGATATTAAAATAAAAGAAAATCCCCCGATGTCAGCCCTTTGTATTATTATTGCAGAACTTTATAAAAAATATTCCCTGATCTGGGCAGTACCACAACATGTATTATTGCTAGGGATTGTCGACATTCAAAATAAGGAATACCCGGAAGCCACCATTATATTGTTATTGGTCGTCTTGATAAAAAATATTCCTGACTTTGGTACATATGTCCTTGCGTCTAAATGAAGTCGCAATCCAGAGAGATGATTTCCCACCACCACCCGCTGCTCTTAGCGTCTCATTCCAAGGATCACTTTATGTCGTCGAAATGCTTTACTTCACTTACGTCGTCAGATCTTCGTTTGTTGCCCTACTCAGTTCAGACAGTAATCCTACAAGAATAAATATGTATTTCGTTTACACCCAGCTTTGTTTGATGTACCTGGCAGCTCATATGTATCTTCTTCTAAATTTGCGATCCTCCAGTGCGACGATGACCCTCCACCACCCGCTGCTCGCAGCGCCTCATGCCAAGGATCATTTTATGTCGCCGAATTGCTTTGCTTCACTTGCGTCTTCAGATCTTCGTTTGCCGCCCTACTCGTCCAGACAGTACTCCTAAGAAAATATATGAATATGTATTTCTATTGCACACTGCTTTTTCTGACATACCCATCAGTTCATGTGTTTGCTTCTAAATTTGCCGAGCCACAGGGTGATGATGACCTACCACCAACCGCTGCTAGCAGCGCCTCACGCCAAGGATCACTTTATGCTTCACTTCACTTGCGCTGTGGGATCTTTGTTTTCTGCCCTACTCAGTTCAGGCAGTACTGCTAAACATATAAATGAATAAATATTTCCTTTACGCACTGCTTTTTCTAATACGTCTTTCTGCTCATAGCGGCTCTTGTCGATGACGGTTTTAAGGTGTCGAGATGCTTCGGTGATAGGTCCACTATCAACCATTTTCTCATTGAGGTATTTCTAACAGAGTCCAGGGAATCATTCCTTCAACTGTAACCAATATTGTCGTGCAAAAACTCACAATATCCGTCTCCAAAATATGCCGTCCTCGAGGGCGGAGATGGCCCACCACCTCCCGCCGTACACAGCACCTCCTGAAAAAGATGGTTTCGTTCTATTTAGATTGCTGCAACGAAAATCATCACGTATGAACTCACATTTTAACCAAAATATTGGGTACCAAGTTTAACTCAAAATTTGGTAAACCCGATAACCCTAGAAATGATCGATATTAATGCATTGACAATGGCATGACGACTATATCAATCCGGATTGTAGAACAAATACCTTGCGTGATACCCAGTACTCAAAATCCAGTATTTCGATATTAAATTCAAGTGGTTCTTTGCTATACTGCCTTCTTCTCGAACAGGGGGTGGGTGCTAATTTTATTTGACAGTCGTTTTATAGTAAGCTCTACATTCACGGTTACCCAGACCGAGGGAGGGTAACGTACAATGTACGGCCGTGCTCTAGTGAGGGACTGTGAATAGTTTTGCTTACGGGGCTATGGGGGTTAAAATCACCAGGAGGATATAAAACGAGTAGACAAATTTTTATTGGTAATAATATAAACAATCAGGGAGAGGTGTTATTTAATTTGTTGTTTTAAAGTAATCTCTGTATTCACGGTGACTCAGACCGAGGGAGGGTGACATACAATGATGTATGGCCGTGCTCTAGTCATAGACTGTGAATATTTCGATTACAGGGCAGGGGATTGAGGATTAATTTGTTGTTACGTTTATTCTAACCACCCACTGCTCATTACGCTTACGCCAACATTATTTTATTATTCCACCACATTGCAGGTTTCACACAAATTTGGTATATCCTAAGGTCCTACAAATGACGACAATACATTAAAAAGTAATCACAATAAAGGCTTTACCTCGATTCACACACCTGCTTCAAAGGAGATTAGCAGAGGTCGTTCTGTTGTTAAGAGTAGGCAGGTTGATCCGGTTTGTGAAGGCAGATATCTAAAAAGGTTTGCAGTTAATTTCACAAATGAAACAAATTATGATGCGTATATACTTACTTCACGTTTTGAAATCATGTAAACTTACCCCATCAAGAATAATGTCACAATAAAATATGTTATCACATTCACAATAAAAACGTCTTCACTTAATAAAGGACAAAAATCCTACCTTATTCGATGTTTTCACCCATATCCTATCACGTTCGGAACCTACCTGCAACAGAAAATAATTAATGAAGCAAAGCAAAAACTATACATGAAACTCGATATGTGTCTCGCACGACATAAATATTGAAAATTGAATCTAACACATGATAATAATAGGGATGACGAATGCATGGTATAATTAGATAAGAAATATTTAATAGGGAATGAAGATGTTCCAATTTTGGCATATTAAGACATGAAATCGTTAGCCGTAGCAGAAACTAGACAACTTTTTGTTGCTGATCTTCAGTATAAATTCTACATACCTTTATCTCCTTTCCCTTTCGCAGTCGTCCACATTATGACACAATTCAAAAGCCTCTGCGTGATTTGCACTCTGAAACAAGAGAGAAAGAAAATTATTAGGTACCTGCTCACAACACACTAAAATGGAAAGACAATGAGGAATTAGGTAAAATTTGAAATGAAAATAAAACGCCAACACGCACAGAGTAGTAACTTGAGGGGTAAGCAATATACATTTTCTAAGAAGCACTTTAAAGTGGGTTAAACTTGCAGCCACACAGTTCCGACAGTATTTCGCAAACTTTCTCTCAAAGTTCATTCTTATTTCAATGCTGACAGGGAAAATATTTATAATGCCCGACTTACCACTAAGTGTAGTACAAGGATGTTAGAGGGCCAGGTCCAATCCTACCGCATCTCCATAAGGTCCAATCCTACCGCATCTCCATCACTCGCACACGGAAATAAGAGTCTACTAACTGCTCTTCTGGGCTCCGAAGCCCCCAGAAAATTTCCGAATACAGTTACAGGACTTAACACTTGTAATATCCAAGAAATTTTAAAAATAACTAAGATATTGACAAGATACTCGTCGAGGATCGACTCAGATTTCACGACCGGCGTGCACCACTCTACGGTAGATTGGTACACGCTTAGCCTTTGGCTAATTTGGGCTACCTTACCCCACTACAGGTCTCAATCTGCCTACTCCAGTAGCTATTGGGATATTTCGCCTACTTTTAGCCTCCAGCTCACTTAATTAGCACCACTTTAACACACTACTGGTCTCTATCTGCCTACTCCAGTAAATTTTCGGATATTTAATTTACGTTTAACTTCCCGCGGACTTAGTAATCACTACTGTCTGTCTTGCCTTCATCTGCCTGGCGAGAATACTGGAATAGAAAAAATACACGATAATTGGTGAAACTATATTTGATGTTTCGTCCATTCTGCCCTACATTACGTCGAGATTCCTCAAAGTTCCTCATTTCCCCATATTACATTGTTGTTGGGCATCTTTAAAAAAACATTTCCTGACGTGGAATTCCACAACTTCTGTATTTTTTAACTGAGTTACGTTGTCATACTTAGTGCACATTAGACAAATGAACTCCCCCAGTGAACAGTATCACAACATTCTTTTATATATGTAAATCACTATAAGGTTACAAAATTAACCCGAAGTCACCATTACATTGTTATTGAATAAATTGACGAATAATATTCCCTGATGTGGGGGGCACCACAACTTATGCAGTTATGAGCTATGTGTTTTCCCAAATGTTTCCTTAGTAAAATTAAGATTCTCCTTAAGTCACAATTAAATTGTTATTGGGCTTCGTGATAAAATATTCCCTGATGTGAGTAGTACCACAACTTACGTATTCTTTAAAATGATTTTTGTGTTGACAGTAGATATTGATATAGAAAATTTTTTCGAAGTCACCCATTGTTATTGGGCTTCATGATAAAGATTATTCCCCGATGGGCTCAGTACCACAACTTGTATCTTTTTTTAAATGTTGTTGGTAGATATCGAAATAAGAAATTCCTGCGAGGTCACCCCTTTGCATTATTATTAAGCATCTTAATGAAAAATATTCCCTGATGTGGACAGTACCACAACTTACGTACTATTTTTTAGGCGAGTTACTGCCTATCGATTGTCGACCTTGAAATAGAGAATTCTCCAAAGTCACCATTATATTGTTATATTGTTATAACGTTTTGATTACGCTCTGCTTTTTCTGACATACCTATCAGTTCATATTTTCCTGCTTCTAAATTTGTCGCCCTACAGGGCGACGATGACCCACCACCACCCGCTGCTAGCAGCGCCTCATTCCTCGGACCACTTTATCGTCAAAATACTTCACTTCACTTGCGTCGTCTGGTCTTCGTATGTTCCTCAATTCGGTTCAGACGATACTCCTAAAAAAATGATTGAATATAAATTTCCGTTGCACACTGCTTTTTCCAGCATACCTCAGATCATATGTGTTTGCTCCTAAATTTGCCGCCGTACAGCCTACAGTGCAACGAAGACCCACCACTACCCGCTGTTTTCAGCGCCTCATGCTAACGATCATTCTATTCCGTCGAAATGCTTTACTTCACTTGCGCCATGGGATCTTTTTCACCCTACTCAGTTCAGATAATACTCCTAGATAAATAAATGAGTAAATAATTTCCCCGAAGTCACAATTAATTTGTTATCGTTCTTCGTGATAAAGAATATTCCCTGATGTGGACAGTACCACAACTTATGTATTTTTTTATGAGGTATCTACTGTTATAAGTAGACAATGAAATAAGAACATTCCCCCAAATTTCACCCTTTGTGCTCCTATTCGGTATTTATTTGAAAAATATTCCCTGATGTGGACAGTCCACAACCTGTGTATTTTTAAAATAATTTTCCTGTTGATAGAGGCTATTGAAATAAATAATTCCCCCGAAGTCACCCCTTTGCATTGTTAGACATATTGATCAGAAATATCCCCTGTTGCGGACAGTACTATAACTTGTGTATTTTTTAAAATTGGTTCCATTGTTGTCAGCAGATATTAAAATTAAACATTCATTTTTGCATTATTATTGGATATTTAATAAAACATATTTCCTGATGTGGACGGTACCACAATCTTAGTATTTTTTTAACGAGGTATCTACTGTTATTAATAGACGTTGAAATAAAGAGAAATCTCCCGAAGTCGCCCTTTTGCATTCTTATTCGGCATTTATTTGAAAAATATTCCCTAATGTACGCAACTTACGTATTTCCTTAGTCTGCTTGACGCTTGAGTGCTTGATGCTATTATCAGTCGACATTGAAATGAGGAATATCCCCGAAGTCACCCCTTTGCATTATTCTTGGTCATAGTAATAAACAATATTCCCTGATGTGGACAGTACCACAACCTATATAGACATTAAAATAAAGAAAAACCCCCGAAGTCACCCCTTTGCATTATTATTGCAGAACTTTATGATAAATATTCCCTGATGTGGACAGTACCACAACTTGTGTATTTTAAAAATGATTTTCCTGTAGACAGTAGATATTGAAATAAAAAATTCCCCCAAATTCACAACTTGGTATTGTTGTTGGGCATCTCAATGAAAAATATTCCCTAATGTGGGCAGTACCACAGCTTACGTATTTCCTTAAAATGATGTGTTTGATGCTATTGCCAGTCTACATTGAAATAAGAAATTCCCCCGAAGTCACCTTTGCGTAATTTTTGGTCATATTCATAAACAATATTCCCTGATGTGGACAGTACCACAACTTATATATTCTTTTACTGGATTACCTGCTGTTGTTAGTAGACATTAAAATAAAAGAAAATCCCCCGGTGTCACCCCTTTGCATTATTATTGCAGAACTTTATGATAAATATTCACTGATGTGGACAGTACCACAACTTGTGTATTTTTAAAATGATTTTCCTGTTGACAGTAGATATTGAAATAAAAGATTCCTCCTAATTCACCCCTTGGCATTGTTTTGGCAACTCAATGAAAAATATTCCATAATGTGGGCAGTACCACAGCTTATGTATTTCATTAAAATGATTTACGTGCTATTGCCAGACGACACTTAAATAATAAATTGCTCTGAAATCACCCCTTTGCATTGTTATTGAACATATTGATTAGAAATATTCCCCGATGTGGTCAGTACCACAAATTGTGTATTTTCTAAAATGGGCTCCATGTCAGTAGATAGCGAAATAAAAAATTCGATCAAAGTCACCCATTTGCATTGTTATTCAGCATCTTAATGAAAAGTTAAGTATGATGTGGGTAGTACCACAGCTTATGTATTTTTTCTAATGAGTTATGTGCTATTACTAGTCGACATTTAAATAAGAAATTCCCCCAGAGTTACAATTAAATTGTTATTAGGCTTCGTGATAAAAATATTCCCTAATGTGACGGTGCCACAACTTGTGTATTTTTTTAAATTGGTGCCATGTTGTCGGTCGACGTAGAAATATTAAACTTCCTCCGAAGTCACCCCACCCCTTTGCATTGTTATTGGACTTCATGATAAAGTTATTCCCCGATGTGCACAGTACCACAACTTGTATATTTTTTAAATGTTGTCGGTAGTTATCGAAATAAAATATTTCTGCGAGGTCACATCTTTGCATTATTATTGAGCATCTTAATGAAAAATATTCCCTGATGTGGACAGTACCACAACTTAAGTATTATTTTTTTGACCAGTTGCTGCCTATCGATTGTCGACCTTGAAATAGAGAATTCCCCGAAGTCACCATTATATTGTTATTGGTCATTTTGATAAAAAATATTCCCTGATGTGAGTTCATATGTGCTTGCTTGTAGATGTGTCGTCGATTTCTCACCACCGCCCGCTCGCAGCGCCTAATTCCAAGGATCACTTTAAGTCGCCGATATGCTTCACTTCACTTACGTCGTCTGGTCTTCGTATTTTGCTCTATTCGGTTCATATAGTACTAAAAAAATAAATGAACAAAAGAATATAAATTTCCACTGCACGCTGCTTTTCTAGCATACCTCAGATCATTTGTGTTTGCTCCTAAATTTGCCGCCCTACAACATCCAGGGCGGCGATGACCCACCACCACCCGCTGTTGGCAGCGCCTCATGCTAACCATCATTCTATGCCGTCGAAATGCTTTACTTCACTTACGCCATGGGATCTTTGTCACCTTACTCAGTTCAGATAATACTTCTAGACACATAAATGAGAAAATAACTTCCCCGAAGTCACAATTAATTTGTTATCGGACTTCGTGATAAAGAATATTGCCTGATGTGGACAGTACCACAACCTTTGTACTTTTTTAAACGATTTTCCTGTTGTCGTTAGATATTGATGTAAAGAATTCCTCCGAAGTCACCCCCTTTGTACTCCTATTCGGCATTTATTTGCAAAATAATCCCCGATGTGGACAGTACCACAACTTGCGTATTTTTAAAATAATTTTCCTGTTGACAGAAGGTATTGATATAAATAATTCCCCCGAAGTCACCCCTTTACATTATTAGACACATCAATTAGAAATATTCCCTGTTACGGACGGTACCATAACTTGTGTATTTTTTAAAATGAGTTGCATGTTGTCAGTAGATATTAAAATTAAAAATTCACTTTTCCATTACTGTTGCATATTAAATAAAAAATATTCCCTGATGTGGACGGTACCAGAACGTAAGTACTTTTTTAATGAGGTATCTACTGTTATTAGTAGACATTGAAATAAAAAAAATCTCCCGAAGTCGCCCTTTTGCATTTCTATTCTGCATTTCTTTGAAAAATATTCCCTAATGTGGACAGTACCACATCTTACGTACTTCCTTAAAATGATGTGCTTGATGCTATTGCGAGTCGACGTTGTATTAATAAATTCCCCCTGAGTCACTTTCGCATTATGTTTGGTCGTAGTGATAAACAATATTCCCTGATGTGGACAGTACCACAACTTATATATTCCTTTATTCGAGTACCTATTATTAGTAGACATTAAAATAAAAGAAAATCCCCCGAAGTCACCCCTTTGTATTATTATAGCAAAACAATATGATAAATAATCCCTGATGTGGACAGTATCACAACTTGTGTATTTTTAAAATGATTTTCCTGTTGACAGTAGATATTGAAATAAAAAATTCCCACAAATTCACCCTTTGGCATTGTTGTTGGGCATCTCAGTGAAAAATAGTCCCTAATGTGATGCATTTCCTTAAAATGATTTAATTGCTATTGCCAGACGACACAAATAATAAATTACCCTGAAGTCATCCCTAATACATTCCCACGAAGTAACGAATTATTATTGATCTATCCTGATGTGAACATTACCGCAACTTATGAATTTTTTAAAATGAGCATCCTGTTGTCCGTATAATAAATATTCCCTGGTGTGGACACTACCACAACTTGTGCGTTTTTTAAAATTACTTTCTTCACGACAGTAGGTAGATATTGAATTAAAAAATCCCCGTGAGGACACCCCTTTAACTTGTTATTGGGTAATTTTAATGAAAAATATTTCCTGATGTGGGCAGTTCCACAGAATATGTATTTTTTCAAAATGATTTACGGGCTATTGCCATTCGGCATTTAAATAATATATTTCCCGAAGCCACAATTAAATAGTTGTGCTGCGTGATAAAAAATAATCCCTGATGTGGACAGTGCCATAACTTTGTATTTTTTAAAATGAGTTCCTTGTTGTCGGTAGCTATTGAAATAAAAATTCCCCGAAGTCACCCCATTTCAATGTTATCGGGTATATTAGTGAAAAATATTCCCTGATGTGGGCATTGCCACAATTTCTGTAAATGTCCTTGATGCTATTGCGAGTAGACATTGAAATAAGAAATTTTCCCAAGATCACCTTTGCATTATTATTGGACATTGTAATAAAAAAAATATATTTCCTGATGTGGACAGTACCACAACTTATGTATATATTTAATGGAGTACCTGCTGTTATTAGTTGATATTAAAATAAAAGAAAATCCCCCGATGTCAGCCCTTTGTATTATTATTGCAGAACTTTATAAAAAATATTCCCTGATCTGGGCAGTACCACAACATGTATTATTGCTTGGGATTGTCGACATTCAAAATAAGGAATACCCGGAAGCCACCATTATATTGTTATTGGTCGTCTTGATAAAAAATATTCCTGACTTTGGTACATATGTCCTTGCGTCTAAATGAAGTCGCAATCCAGAGAGATGATTTCCCACCACCACCCGCTACTCTTAGCGTCTCATTCCAAGGATCACTTTATGTCGTCGAAATGCTTTACTTCACTTACGTCGTCAGATCTTCGTTTGTTGCCCTACTCAGTTCAGACAGTAATCCTACAAGAATAAATATGTATTTCGTTTACACCCAGCTTTGTTTGATGTACCTGGCAGCTCATATGTATCTTCTTCTAAATTTGCGACCCTCCAGTGCGACGATGACCCTCCACCACCCGCTGCTCGCAGCGCCTCATGCCAAGGATCATTTTATGTCGCCGAATTGCTTTGCTTCACTTGCGTCTTCAGATCTTCGTTTGCTGCCCTACTCGTCCAGACAGTACTCCTAAGAAAATATATGAATATGTATTTCTATTGCACACTGCCTTTTCTGACATACCCATCAGTTCATGTGTTTGCTTCTAAATTTGCCGAGCCTCAGGGTGATGATGACCTACCACCAACCGCTGCTAGCAGCGCCTCACGCCAAGGATCACTTTATGCTTCACTTCACTTGCGCTGTGGGATCTTTGTTTTCTGCCCTACTCAGTTCAGGCAGTACTGCTAAACATATAAATGAATAAATATTTCCTTTACGCACTGCTTTTTCTAATACGTCTTTCTGCTCATAGCGGCTCTTGTCGATGACGGTTTTAAGGTGTCGAGATGCTTCGGTGATAGGTCCACTATCGACCATTTTCTCATTGAGGTATTTCTAACAGAGTCCAGGGAATCATTCCTTCAACTGTAACCAATATTGTCGTGCAAAAACTCACAATATCCGTCTCCAAAATATGCCGTCCTCGAGGGCGGAGATGGCCCACCACCTCCCGCCGTACACAGCACCTCCTGAAAAAGATGGTTTCGTTCTATTTAGATTGCTGCAACGAAAATCATCACGTATGAACTCACATTTTAACCAAAATATTGGGTACCAAGTTTAACTCAAAATTTGGTAAACCCGATAACCCTAGAAATGATCGATATTAATGCATTGACAATGGCATGACGACTATATCAATCCGGATTGTAGAACAAATACCTTGCGTGATACCCAGTACTCAAAATCCAGTATTTCGATATTAAATTCAAGTGGTTCTTTGCTATACTGCCTTCTTCTCGAACAGGGGGTGGGTGCTAATTTTATTTGACAGTCATTTTATAGTAAGCTCTACATTCACGGTTACCCAGACCGAGGGAGGGTAACGTACAATGTACGGCCGTGCTCTAGTGAGGGACTGTGAATAGTTTTGCTTACGGGGCTATGGGGGTTAAAATCACCAGGAGGATATAAAACGAGTAGACAAATTTTTATTGGTAATAATATAAACAATCAGGGAGAGGTGTTATTTAATTTGTTGTTTTAAAGTAATCTCTGTATTCACGGTGACTCAGACCGAGGGAGGGTGACATACAATGATGTATGGCCGTGCTCTAGTCATAGACTGTGAATATTTCGATTACAGGGCAGGGGATTGAGGATTAATTTGTTGTTACGTTTATTCTAACCACCCACTGCTCATTACGCTTACGCCAACATTATTTTATTATTCCACCACATTGCAGGTTTCACACAAATTTGGTATATCCTAAGGTCCTACAAATGACGACAATACATTAAAAAGTAATCACAATAAAGGCTTTACCTCGATTCACACACCTGCTTCAAAGGAGATTAGCAGAGGTCGTTCTTTTGTTAAGAGTAGGCAGGTTGATCCGGTTTGTGAAGGCAGATATCTAAAAAGGTTTGCAGTTAATTTCACAAATGAAACAAATTATGATGCGTATATACTTACTTCACGTTTTGAAATCATGTAAACTTACCCCATCAAGAATAATGTCACAATAAAATATGTTATCACATTCACAATAAAAACGTCTTCACTTAATAAAGGACAAAAATCCTACCTTATTCGATGTTTTCACCCATATCCTATCACGTTCGGAACCTACCTGCAACAGAAAATAATTAATGAAGCAAAGCAAAAACTATACATGAAACTCGATATGTGTCTCGCACGACATAAATATTGAAAATTGAATCTAACACATGATAATAATAGGGATGACGAATGCATGGTATAATTAGATAAGAAATATTTAATAGGGAATGAAGATGTTCCAATTTTGGCATATTAAGACATGAAATCGTTAGCCGTAGCAGAAACTAGACAACTTTTTGTTGCTGATCTTCAGTATAAATTCTACATACCTTTATCTCCTTTCCCTTTCGCAGTCGTCCACATTATGACACAATTCAAAAGCCTCTGGGTGATTTGCACTCTGAAACAAGAGAGAAAGAAAATGATTAGGTACCTGCTCACAACACACTAAAATGGAAAGACAATGAGGAATTAGGTAAAATTTGAAATGAAAATAAAACGCCAACACGCACAGAGTAGTAACTTGAGGGGTAAGCAATATACATTTTCTAAGAAGCACTTTAAAGTGGGTTAAACTTGCAGCCACACAGTTCCGACAGTATTTCGCAAACTTTCTCTCAAAGTTCATTCTTATTTCAATGCTGACAGGGAAAATATTTATAATGCCCGACTTACCACTAAGTGTAGTACAAGGATGTTAGAGGGCCAGGTCCAATCCTACCGCATCTCCATAAGGTCCAATCCTACCGCATCTCCATCACTCGCACACGGAAATAAGAGTCTACTAACTGCTCTTCTGGGCTCCGAAGCCCCCAGAAAATTTCCGAATACAGTTACAGGACTTAACACTTGTAATATCCAAGAAATTTTAAAAATAACTAAGATATTGACAAGATACTCGTCGAGGATCGACTCAGATTTCACGACCGGCGTGCACCACTCTACGGTAGATTGGTACACGCTTAGCCTTTGGCTAATTTGGGCTACCTTACCCCACTACAGGTCTCAATCTGCCTACTCCAGTAGCTATTGGGATATTTCGCCTACTTTTAGCCTCCAGCTCACTTAATTAGCACCACTTTAACACACTACTGGTCTCTATCTGCCTACTCCAGTAAATTTTCGGATATTTAATTTACGTTTAACTTCCCGCGGACTTAGTAATCACTACTGTCTGTCTTGCCTTCATCTGCCTGGCGAGAATACTGGAATAGAAAAAATACACGATAATTGGTGAAACTATATTTGATGTTTCGTCCATTCTGCCCTACATTACGTCGAGATTCCTCAAAGTTCCTCATTTCCCCATATTACATTGTTGTTGGGCATCTTTAAAAAAACATTTCCTGACGTGGACTTCCACAACTTCTGTATTTTTTAACTGAGTTACGTTGTCATACTTAGTGCACATTAGACAAATGAACTCCCCCAGTGAACAGTATCACAACATTCTTTTATATATGTAAATCACTATAAGGTTACAAAATTAACCCGAAGTCACCATTACATTGTTATTGAATAAATTGACGAATAATATTCCCTGATGTGGGGGGCACCACAACTTATGCAGTTATGAGCTATGTGTTTTCCCAAATGTTTCCTTAGTAAAATTAAGATTCTCCTTAAGTCACAATTAAATTGTTATTGGGCTTCGTGATAAAATATTCCCTGATGTGAGTAGTACCACAACTTACGTATTCTTTAAAATGATTTTTGTGTTGACAGTAGATATTGATATAGAAAATTTTTTCGAAGTCACCCATTGTTATTGGGCTTCATGATAAAGATTATTCCCCGATGGGCTCAGTACCACAACTTGTATATTTTTTTAAATGTTGTTGGTAGATATCGAAATAAGAAATTCCTGCGAGGTCACCCCTTTGCATTATTATTGAGCATCTTAATGAAAAATATTCCCTGATGTGGACAGTACCACAACTTACGTACTATTTTTTAGGCGAGTTACTGCCTATCGATTGTCGACCTTGAAATAGAGAATTCTCCAAAGTCACCATTATATTGTTATATTGTTATAACGTTTTGATTACGCTCTGCTTTTTCTGACATACCTATCAGTTCATATTTTCCTGCTTCTAAATTTGTCGCCCTACAGGGCGACGATGACCCACCACCACCCGCTGCTAGCAGCGCCTCATTCCTCGGACCACTTTATCGTCAAAATACTTCACTTCACTTGCGTCGTCTGGTCTTCGTATGTTCCTCAATTCGGTTCAGACGATACTCCTAAAAAAATGATTGAATATAAATTTCCGTTGCACACTGCTTTTTCCAGCATACCTCAGATCATATGTGTTTGCTCCTAAATTTGCCGCCGTACAGCCTACAGTGCAACGAAGACCCACCACTACCCGCTGTTTTCAGCGCCTCATGCTAACGATCATTCTATTCCGTCGAAATGCTTTACTTCACTTGCGCCATGGGATCTTTTTCACCCTACTCAGTTCAGATAATACTCCTAGATAAATAAATGAGTAAATAATTTTCCCGAAGTCACAATTAATTTGTTATCGTTCTTCGTGATAAAGAATATTCCCTGATGTGGACAGTACCACAACTTATGTATTTTTTTATGAGGTATCTACTGTTATAAGTAGACAATGAAATAAGAACATTCCCCCAAATTTCACCCTTTGTGCTCCTATTCGGTATTTATTTGAAAAATATTCCCTGATGTGGACAGTCCACAACCTGTGTATTTTTAAAATAATTTTCCTGTTGATAGAGGCTATTGAAATAAATAATTCCCCCGAAGTCACCCCTTTGCATTGTTAGACATATTGATCAGAAATATCCCCTGTTGCGGGCAGTACTATAACTTGTGTATTTTTTAAAATTGGTTCCATTGTTGTCAGCAGATATTAAAATTAAACATTCATTTTTGCATTATTATTGGATATTTAATAAAACATATTTCCTGATGTGGACGGTACCACAATCTTAGTATTTTTTTAATGAGGTATCTACTGTTATTAATAGACGTTGAAATAAAGAGAAATCTCCCGAAGTCGCCCTTTTGCATTCTTATTCGGCATTTATTTGAAAAATATTCCCTAATGTACGCAACTTACGTATTTCCTTAGTCTGCTTGACGCTTGAGTGCTTGATGCTATTATCAGTCGACATTGAAATGAGGAATATCCCCGAAGTCACCCCTTTGCATTATTCTTGGTCATAGTAATAAACAATATTCCCTGATGTGGACAGTACCACAACTTATATAGACATTAAAATAAAGAAAAACCCCCGAAGTCACCCCTTTGCATTATTATTGCAGAACTTTATGATAAATATTCCCTGATGTGGACAGTACCACAACTTGTGTATTTTAAAAATGATTTTCCTGTAGACAGTAGATATTGAAATAAAAAATTCCCCCAAATTCACAACTTGGCATTGTTGTTGGGCATCTCAATGAAAAATATTCCCTAATGTGGGCAGTACCACAGCTTACGTATTTCCTTAAAATGATGTGTTTGATGCTATTGCCAGTCTGCATTGAAATAAGAAATTCCCCCGAAGTCACCTTTGCGTAATTTTTGGTCATATGCATAAACAATATTCACTGATGTGGACAGTACCACAACTTATATATTCTTTTACTGGATTACCTGCTGTTGTTAGTAGACATTAAAATAAAAGAAAATCCCCCGGTGTCACCCCTTTGCATTATTATTGCAGAACTTTATGATAAATATTCACTGATGTGGACAGTACCACAACTTGTGTATTTTTAAAATGATTTTTCTGTTGACAGTAGATATTGAAATAAAAGATTCCTCCTAATTCACCCCTTGGCATTGTTTTGGCAACTCAATGAAAAATATTCCATAATGTGGGCAGTACCACAGCTTATGTATTTCATTAAAATGATTTACGTGCTATTGCCAGACGACACTTAAATAATAAATTGCTCTGAAATCACCCCTTTGCATTGTTATTGAACATATTGATTAGAAATATTCCCCGATGTGGTCAGTACCACAAATTGTGTATTTTCTAAAATGGGCTCCATGTCAGTAGGTAGCGAAATAAAAAATTCGATCAAAGTAACCCATTTGCATTGTTATTCAGCATCTTAATGAAAAGTTTAGTATGATGTGGGCAGTACCACAGCTTATGTATTTTTTCTAATGAGTTATGTGCTATTACTAGTCGACATTTAAATAAGAAATTCCCCCAGAGTTACAATTAAATTGTTATTAGGCTTCGTGATAAAAATATTCCCTAATGTGACGGTGCCACAACTTGTGTATTTTTTAAAATTGGTGCCATGTTGTCGGTCGACGTAGAAATATTAAACTTCCTCCGAAGTCACCCCTTTGCATTCTTATTGGACTTAATGATAAAGTTATTCCCCGATGTGCACAGTACCACAACTTGTATATTTTTTAAATGTTGTCGGTAGTTATCGAAATAAAAAATTTCTGCGAGGTCACCCCTTTGCATTATTATTGAGCATCTTAATGAAAAATATTCCCTGATGTGGACAGTACCACAACTTAAGTATTATTTTTTTGACTAGTTGCTGCCTATCGATTGTCGACCTTGAAATAGAGAATTCCCCGAAGTCACCATTATATTGTTATTGGTCATTTTGATAAAAAATATTCCCTGATGTGAGTTCATATGTGCTTGCTTGTAGATGTGTCGTCGATTTCTCACCACCGCCCGCTCGCAGCGCCTAATTCCAAGGATCACTTTAAGTCGCCGATATGCTTCACTTCACTTACGTCGTCTGGTCTTCGTATTTTGCTCTATTCGGTTCATATAGTACTAAAAAAATAAATGAACAAAAGAATATAAATTTCCACTGCACGCTGCTTTTCTAGCATACCTCAGATCATTTGTGTTTGCTCCTAAATTTGCCGCCCTACAACATCCAGGGCGGCGATGACCCACCACCACCCGCTGTTGGCAGCGCCTCATGCTAACCATCATTCTATGCCGTCGAAATGCTTTACTTCACTTACGCCATGGGATCTTTGTCACCTTACTCAGTTCAGATAATACTTCTAGACACATAAATGAGAAAATAATTTCCCCGAAGTCACAATTAATTTGTTATCGGACTTCGTGATAAAGAATATTGCCTGATGTGGACAGTACCACAACCTTTGTACTTTTTTAAACGATTTTCCTGTTGTCGTTAGATATTGATGTAAAGAATTCCTCCGAAGTCACCCCCTTTGTACTCCTATTCGGCATTTATTTGCAAAATAATCCCCGATGTGGACAGTACCACAACTTGCGTATTTTTAAAATAATTTTCCTGTTGACAGAAGGTATTGATGTAAATAATTCCCCCGAAGTCACCCCTTTACATTATTAGACACATCAATTAGAAATATTCCCTGTTACGGACGGTACCATAACTTGTGTATTTTTTAAAATGAGTTGCATGTTGTCAGTAGATATTAAAATTAAAAATTCACTTTTGCATTACTGTTGGATATTAAATAAAAAATATTCCCTGATGTGGACGGTACCAGAACGTAAGTACTTTTTTAATGAGGTATCTACTGTTATTAGTAGACATTGAAATAAAAAAAATTTCCCGAAGTCGCCCTTTTGCATTTCTATTCTGCATTTCTTTGAAAAATATTCCCTAATGTGGACAGTACCACATCTTACGTACTTCCTTAAAATGATGTGCTTGATGCTATTGCGAGTCGACGTTGTATTAATAAATTCCCCCTGAGTCACCTTTGCATTATGTTTGGTCGTAGTGATAAACAATATTCCCTGATGTGGACAGTACCACAACTTATATATTCCTTTATTCGAGTACCTGCTATTATTAGTAGACATTAAAATAAAAGAAAATCCCCCGAAGTCACCCCTTTGTATTATTATAGCAAAACAATATGATAAATAATCCCTGATGTGGACAGTACCACAACTTATATATTCTTTTACTGGATTACCTGCTGTTGTTAGTAGACATTAAAATAAAAGAAAATCCCCCGGTGTCACCCCTTTGCATTATTATTGCAGAACTTTATGATAAATATTCACTGATGTGGACAGTACCACAACTTGTGTATTTTTAAAATGATTTTCCTGTTGACAGTAGATATTGAAATAAAAGATTCCTCCTAATTCACCCCTTGGCATTGTTTTGGCAACTCAATGAAAAATATTCCATAATGTGGGCAGTACCACAGCTTATGTATTTCATTAAAATGATTTACGTGCTATTGCCAGACGACACTTAAATAATAAATTGCTCTGAAATCACCCCTTTGCATTGTTATTGAACATATTGATTAGAAATGTTCCCCGATGTGGTCAGTACCACAACTTATGTTTTTAAAAATGATTTTCCTGTAGACAGTAGATATTGAAATAAAAAATTCCCCCAAATTCACAACTTGGCATTGTTGTTGGGCATCTCAATGAAAAATATTCCCTAATGTGGGCAGTACCACAGCTTACGTATTTCCTTAAAATGATGTGTTTGATGCTATTGCCAGTCTACATTGAAATAAGAAATTCCCCCGAAGTCACCTTTGCGTAATTTTTGGTCATATTCATAAACAATATTCCCTGATGTGGACAGTACCACAACTTATGTACTATTTTTTAGGCGTGTTACTGTCTATCGATTGTCGACATTGAAATAGAGAATTGTCCGAAGTCACCATTATATTGTTATATTGTTATAACGTTTTGATTACACTCTGCCCTTTCTGACATACCTATGAGTTCATATTTTCCTGCTTCTAAATTTGTCGCCCTACAGGGCGACGATGACCCACCACCACCCGCTGCTAGCAGCGCCTCAGTCCTCAGACCACATTATCGTCAAAATACTTCACTTCACTTGCGTCGTCTGGTCTTCGTATGTTCCTCAATTCGGTTCAGACAATGCTCCTAAAAAAATGATTGAATATAAATTTCCATTGCACACTGCTTTTTCTAACATACCTCAGATCATATGTGTTTGCTCCTAAATTTGCCACCGTTCAGCCCACAGTGCAACGAAGACCCACCACTACCCGCTGTTTTCAGCGCCTCATGCTAACGATCATTCTATTCCGTCGAAATGTTTTACTTCACTTGCGCCATGGGATCTTTTTCACCCTACTCAGTTCAGATAATACTCCTAGATAAATAAATGAGTAAATAATTTCCCCCGAAGTCACAATTAATTTGTTATCGGGTTTCCTGATAAAGAATATTCCCTGATGTGGACAGTACCACAAACTATGTATTTTTTTATGAGGTAGGTATCTACTGTTATAAGTAGACAATGAAATAAGAAAATTCCCCCGAATTTGACCCTTTGTGCTCCTATTCGATATTTATTTGAAAAATATTCCCTGATGTGGACAGTCCACAACCTGTGTATTTTTAAAATAATTTTCCTATTGACAGAGGGTATTGAAATAAAAAATTCCCCCGAAGTCACCCCTTTGCATTGTTAGAAATATCCCCTGTTGCGGACAGTACTATAACTTGTGTATTTTTTAAAATTGGTTCCATGTTGTCAGTAGATATTAAAATTAAACATTCATGTTTGCATTATTACTGGATATTTAATAAAAAATATTTCCTGATGTGGACGGTACCACAATCTTAGTATTTTTTTAATGAGGTATCTACTGTTATTAGTAGACGTTGAAATAAGGAGAAATCTCCCGAAGTCGTCCCTTTGCATTCTTATTCGGCATTTATATGAAAAATATTTCCTAAAGTACGCAGCTTACGTATTTCCTTAGTCTGATGTGCTTGATGCTATTATCAGTCGACATTGAAATGAGGACTTTCCCCGAAGTCACCTTTGCATTATTCTTGGTCATGGTAATAAACAAATATTCCCTGATGTGGACAGTACCACAACTTATATATGCTTTTAATGGAGTACCTGATGTTATTAGTAGACATTAAAATAAAGAAAAACCCCCGAAGTCACCCCTTTGCATTATTATTGCAGAACCTTATCATAAATATTCCCTGATGTGGACAGTACCACAACTTGTGTATTTTAAAAATGATTTTCCCGTAGACAGTAGATATTGAAATAAAACTTCCCCCAAATTCACAACTTGGCATTGTTGTTGGGCATCTCAATGAAAAATATTCCCTAATGTGGGCAGTACCACAGCTTACGTATTTCCTTAAAATGATGTGTTTGGTGCTATTGCCAGTCTACATTGAAATAAGAAATTCCCCCGAAGTCGCCTTTGCGTTATTTTTGGTCATATTCATAAACAATATTCCCTGATGTGGACAGTACCACAACTTATATATTATTTTACTGGATTACCTGCTGTTGTTAGTAGACATTAAAATAAAAGCAAATCCCCCGGTGTCACCCCTTTGCATTATTATTGCAAAACTTTATGATAAATATTCACTGATGTGGACAGTACCACAACTTGTGTATTTTTAAAATGATTTTCCTGTTGACAGTAGATATTGAAATAAAAGATTCCTCCTAATTCACCCCTTGGCATTGTTTTGGCAACTCAATGAAAAATATTCCATAATGTGGGCAGTACCACAGCTTATGTATTTTTTCTAATGAGTTATGTGCTATTGCTGGTCGACATTTAAATAAGAAATTCCCCCAGAGTCACAATAAAATTGTTATTAGGCTTCGTGATAAAAATATTCCCTAATGTGACGGTGCCACAACTTGTGTATTTTTTAAAATTGGTGCCATGTTGTCGGTCGACGTAGAAATATTAAAATTCCTCCGAAATCACCCCTTTGCATTGTTATTGGACTTCATGATAAAGATTATTCCCCGATGTGCACAGTACCACAACTTGTATATTTTTTAAATGTTGTCGGTAGTTATCGAAATAAAAAATTTCTGCGAGGTCACCCCATTGTATTATTATTGAGCATCTTAATGAAAAATGTTTCCTGATGTGGACAGTACCACAACTTAAGTATTATTTTTTTGACTAGTTACTGCCTATCGATTTTCGACCTTAAAATAGAGAATTCCCCGAAGTCACCATTATATTGTTGTTGGTCATTTTGATAAAAAATATTCCCTGATGTGAGTTCATATGTGCTTGCTTGCAGATGTGTCGACGATTTCTCACCACCGCCCGCTCGCAACGCCTAATTCCAAGGATCACTTTGTCGCCGATATGCTTCACTTCCGTCGTCTGGTCTTCGTATTTTGCTCTATTCGGTTCAGATAGTACTAAAAAAATAAATGAATAAAAGA
Source organism: Stenurella melanura (assembly GCA_963583905.1). Classification (NCBI taxonomy): domain Eukaryota; kingdom Metazoa; phylum Arthropoda; class Insecta; order Coleoptera; family Cerambycidae; genus Stenurella; species Stenurella melanura. The sequence goes on along the minus strand of OY757310.1, from coordinate 42,377,775 downwards.
ATATAAATTTCCACTGCACACTGCTTTTTTAGCATACCTCAGATCATTCGTGTTTGCTCCTAAATTTGCCGCCCTACAGCATCCAGGGCGGCTATGACCCACCACCACCCGCTGTTGGCAGCGCCTCATGCTAACCATCATTCTATGCCGTCGAAATGCTTTACTTCACTTACGCCATGGGATCGTTGTCACCTTACTCAGTTCAGATAATACTCCTAGACACATAAATGAGAAAATAATTTCCCCGAAGTCACAATTAATTTGTTATCGGACTTCGTGATAAAGAATATTGCCTGATGTGGACATAGTACCACAACCTTTGTAACTTTTTAAACGATTTTCCTGTTGTCGTTAGATATTGATGTAATGAATTCCTCCGAAGTCACCCCTTCGCATTGTTATTGGGCTTCATGGTAAAGATTATTCTCCGATGTGAACAGTACCACAACTGGTATATTTTTTTAAAAGGATTTTCTCTGGTTGTCGGTATATATCTAAATGAAAAATTCCTGCGAGGTCACCCCTTTGCTTTATTATTGAGCATCTTAATGAAAAATATTCCCTGATGTGGACCGTACCACAACTTATGTATTATATTTTAGACTAGTTACTGCCCATCGATTGTCGAATTTAAAATAGAGAATTCCCCGAAGTCACTATTATATTGTAATTGGTCATTTTGATAAAAAATGTTCCCTGATGTGAGTTCATATGTGGATGCTTGTAGAGGTGTCGCCGATTTCTCACCACTACCCGCTCACAACGCCTAATTCCAAGGATCACTTTATGCCGTCGATACGCTTTACTTCACTTGCGTCGTCAGATTCTTCGTTTGCTGCCATACTCTGTTCAGACAGTATTCCCAAAAGAATAAATAAATAAACGTGTTGCTTCGACTCTGCTTTTGCTGACATGCCTCAGTTCATATGTTCCTGCTTCTAAATTTGTCACCCTCCAGGGTGTCGATGGCACACCATTACCCGGTGCTAGCAGCGCCTCATTCCTCGGGCCACTATGTCGTCTGGTCTTCGTCTGGTTCTTCGTATTTTGCTCTATTGGGTTCAGACAGTATAAAAAAATAAATGAATAAATGAATATGAATTTCCATTGCGCACTGCCTTTCTAACATACCTCAGATCATTTGTGTTTGCTCCTAAATTTGCCGCCTTACACCCTTCAGGGCGGTGATGACCCACCACTGCCCGCTGTTAGCAGCGCCTCATGCTAACGATCATTCTATGCCGTCGAAAAGCATTACTTCACTTGCGCCATGTGATCTTTTTCACCCTACTCAGTTGAAATAATACTCCTAGACAAATAGATGAATGAATAATTTCCCCGAAGTCACAATTAGGTTGCTATCGGGCTTCGTGATAAAAATGTTCCCTGACAGTACTACAACCTTTGCAATTTTTCAAATGATTTACCTCTTGTCTGTAAATTTGAAATAAAAAATTCCTCCGAAGTCACCCCTTTGCAATATTAGACATATTGATTAGAAATATTCCCTGTTGCCGACCATAACTTGTGTTGTATTAAAATTAAAAATTCATCTTTGCGTTATTGTTGGACATTTGATAAAAAATATTCCCTGATGTGGACGGTACCATAACCTATGTATTTTTTAATGAGGCATCTACTGTTATTAGTAGACATTGAAATAAAAACATTCCGCCGAAGTCGCCCCTTTGTACTCCTATTCGGCATTTATTTGCAAAATAATCCCCGATGTGGACAGTACCACAACTTGTGTATTTTTAAAATAATTTTCCTGTTGACAGAAGGTATTGATATAAAAAATTCCCCCGAAGTCACCCCTTTACATTATTAGACATATCGATTAGAAATATTCCCTGTAACGGACGGCACCATAACTTGTGTATTTTTTAAAATGAATTGCATGTTGTCAGTAGATATTAAAATTAAAAATTCACTTTTGCATTACTGTTGGATATTAAATAAAGAATATTCCCTGATGTGGACGGTACCACAATTTAAGTACTTTTTTAATGAGGTATCTACTGTTATTAGTAGAGATTGAAATGAAAAAAAATCTCCTGAAGTCGCCCTTTTGCATTTCTATTCGGCATATCTTTGAAAAATATTCCCTAATGTGGACAGTACCACATCTTACGTACTTCCTTAAAATGATGTGCTTGATGCTATTGCCAGTCGGCTTTGAATTAATAAATTCCCCCTGAGTCACCTTTGCATAATTTTCGGTCATAGTGATAAACAATATTCCCTGATGTGGACAGTACCACAACTTGTATATTCCTTTATTCGAGTACCTGCTATTATTAGTAGACATTAAAATAAAAGAAAGTCACCCCGTTGTATTATTATAGCAAAACTATATGATAAATAATCCCTGATGTGGACAGTATCACAACTTGTGTATTTTTAAAATGATTTTCCTGTTGACAGTAGATATTGAAATAAAAAATTCCCACAAATTCACCCTTTGGCATTGTTGTTGGGCATCTCAGTGAAAAATATTCCCTAATGTGATGTATTTCCTTAAATTGATTTAAGTGCTGTTGCCAGACGACACAAATGGTCAGGAACACAACTTGTGTATTTTTTTAAATAGGTTTCATGTTGTCAGTCGACGTTGAAATATTAAAATTCCTCCGAAGTCATCCATTTCCATGTTATTGAGCATCTTAATAGAAAATACTCCCTGATGTGGACACTACCACAACTTGTGCGTTTTTTAAAATGATTTTCTTCAGGACAGTAGATATTGAATTAAAAAATCCCCGTGAGGACACCCCTTTGACTTGTTATTGGGTAATTTTAATGAAAAATATTCCCTGATGTGGGCAGTTCCACAGAATATGTATTTTTTCAAAATGATTTACGTGCTATTGTCATTCGGCATTTAAATAATATATTTCCCGAAGTCACAATTAAATAGTTGTACTGCGTGATAAAAAATAATCCCTGATGTGCACAGTGCCATAACTTTGTATTTTTTAAAATGAGTTCCTGGTTGTCGGTAGATATTGAAATAAAAATTCCCCGAATTCACCCCATTTCAATGTTATCGGGTATATTAATGAAAAATATTCCCTGATGTGGGCATTGCCTCAATTTCTGTAAATGTCCTTGATGCTATTGCCAGTCGACATTGAAATAAGAAATTTCCCCAAGATCGCCTTTGCATTATTATTGGACATAATAATAAAAAAAATATGTTTCCTGATGTGGACAGTACCACAACTTATGTATTTCTTTAATGGAGTACCTGCTGTTATTAGTTGATACTAAAATAAAAGAAAATCCCCCGATGTCAGCCCTTTGTATTATTATTGCAGAACTTTGTAAAAAATATTCCCTGATCTGGGCAGTACCACAACATGTATTATTGCTAGGGATTGTCGACATCCAAAATAAGGAATTCCCGGAAGCCACCATTATATTGTTATTGGTCGTCTTGATAAAAAATATTCCTGACTTTGGTTCATATGTCCTTGCGTTTAAATGAAGTCGCAATCCAGAGAGACGATTTCCCACCACCACCCGCTGCTCTTAGCGCCTCATTCCAACGATCACTTTATGTCCTCGAAATGCTTTACTTCACTTAAGTCGTCAGATCTTCGTTTGTTGCCCTACTCAGTTCAGACAGTAATCCTACAAGAATAAATATGTATTTCGATTACACCCAGCTTTGTTTGATGTACCTGGCAGCTCATATGTATCTTTTTCTAAATTTGCGACCCCCCCAGTGCGACGATGACCTACCACCACCCGCTGCTCGCAGCGCCTCATGCCAAGGACCATTTTATGTTGCCGAATTGCTTTACTTCACTTGCGTTTTCAGATCTTCGTTTGCTGCCCTAATCATCCAGACAGTACTCCTAAGAAGACATATGAATATATATTTCTATTGCACACTGTCTTTTCTGATATACCCATCAGTTCATGTGTTTGCTTCTAAATTTGCCGAGCCACAGGGTGATGATGACCTACCACCAACCGCGGCTAGCAGCGCCTCACGCCAAGGATTACTTTATGCTTCACTTCACTTGCGCTGTGGGATCTTTGTTTTCTGCCCTACTCAGTTAAGACAGTACTGCTAAACATATAAATGAATAAATATTTCCTGTACGCACTGCTTTTTCTAATACGTCTTTCTGCTCATAGCGGCTCTTGTCGATGGCGGTTTTAAGGTGTCGAGATGCTTCGGTGATAGGTCCACTATCAACCATTTTCTCATTGAAGTATTTCTAACAGAGTCCAGAGAATTATTCCTTCAACTGCAACCAATATTGTCGTGCAAAAACTCACAGTATCCGTCTCCAGAATATGCCGTCCTCGAGGGCGGTGATGGCCCACCACCTCCCGCCGTACACAGCACCTCCTGAAAAAGATGGTTTCGTTCTATTTAGATTGCTGCAACGAAAATCATCACCTATGAACTCACATTTTATCCAAAATATTGGGTTCCAAGTTTAACTCAAAATTTGGTAAACCCGATAACCCTAGAAATGATCGATATTAATGCATTGACAATGGCATGACGACTATATCAATCCGAATTGTAGAACAAATACCTTGCGTGATACCCAGTACTCAAAATCCAGTATTTCGATATTAAATTCAAGTGGTTCTTTGCTATACTGCCTTCTTCTCGAACAGGGGGTGGGTGCTAATTTTATTTGACAGTCGTTTTATAGTAAGCTCTACATTCACGGTTACCCAGACCGAGGGAGGGTAACGTACAATGTACGGCCGTGCTCTAGTGAGGGACTGTGAATAGTTTTGCTTACGGGGCTTTGGGGGTTAAAATCATCAGGAGGGAATAAAACGAGTAGGCAAATTTTTATTGGTAATAATATAAACAATCAGGGAGAGGTGTTGTTTAATTTGTTGTTTTAAAGTAACCTCTGTATTCACGGTGACTCAGACCGAGGGAGGGTGACATACAATGATGTATGGCCGTGCTCTAGTCATAGACTGTGAATATTTCGATTACAGGGCAGGGGATTGAGGATTAATTTGTTGTTTCGTTTATTCTAACCACCCACTGCTCACAGCGCTTACGCCAACATTATTTTATTATTCCACCACATCGCAGACTTCACACAAATTTGGTATATCCTAAGATCCTACAAATGACGACAATACATTAAAAAGCAATCACAATAAAGACTTTACCTCGATTCACAGATCTGCTTCAATTTCAAAGGAGATTAACAGAGGTCGTTCTTTTATTGATAATAGGGAGGTTGGTCCGATTTGTGAGGGCAGATATCTAAAAAGATTTGCAGTTAATTTCACAAATGAAACAAATTATGTACCTTATATACTTACTTCAGGTTTTGAAATCATGTAAACTTACTCCATCAAGAATAATGTCACAATAAAACATGTTATCACATTCACAATAAAAACGTCTTCACTTAATAAAGGACAAAAATTCTACCTTATTCGATGTTTTCGCCCATATCCTTTCACGTTCGGAACCTACCTGCAACAGAAAATAACTAATGAAGCAAGGCAAAAAATATACATGAAACTCGATATGTGTCTCGCACGACATAGATATTGAAAATTGAATCTAACACTAATAAATAGGATGAGGCATGCATGGTATAATTAAATAAGAAATATTTAATAGAGAATAAAGATGTTCCAATTTTTACATATTAAGACATGAAATCGTTACCCGTAGCAGAAACACAATTTCTTGTCACTGATCTTCAACGTACAGGGTGTAATTAGTTTCGTGTCATTAAAAACTGGTGGTAGGGAACGACAAGGCAAACAAAAAAACCGTATATAACATGGGGTCTAAAGCTCATAGTTTTGGAGAAAAAAATAAACAAACATTTCCAAAATACTTAATAACATACTTTGAGAACCGCTGGAATATTGGGGTAGTGCCTCGCGTTTTGTAGCATATGATTCTCTGACATTCGTGTAAATAAGTATGGTGAGCCTAAGAGATAATTAGGCCGTGACGGGGGTCATCGAAATGCATGCCGACAAAGCAGTTAAAAGCGACCAACAGAAGACACGAGACGAGACACGAGAATTTTTGTGAAAAATTTAAAAGAATTGTGCAGTTATTGGGTGTTACCTGTTGGGCATTAAAGGTATGATTATTATTACTTATCTGTTGACGGACAGGGCTTCCGTGCTTTCCGACCGATACCACACTGACGGCCGCGCCGGCTATAATTACAGCCACTCCCCACAACCTGTGGGGTTAGTGACTATAAATACCAGGATCGTGTGCCCTAAGTAGGCGAAGGGACCCCAAGATAACCGCCTTCTGCATTTGGCCTGCCAGCCATTAGGCTGGTTTCTGGCATGATCTTTAGTTCTGAGAGTAGCGTAGGCTTCCGAGTACACCGATTATTAGGACTACCATCTTGACCGAGTAGACTGGATATAACACTTGGATCTCGTACCGGAGAGCACGGTATTTGGTCCACTTTTCCTCCTCTTTCAAAGCGATGTTTGGCTCGGCAGGTGCCGAGAAATCGGTCACAAACATCACCTTGAGTTGATGGTCGAGGAGAACTATGTCAGGCTTGTTGGCTTGAATCAGCCTGACTGTCGGAAACGAGTAGTTCCAATAAATTCGGCACCTCTCGTTTTCGACAACGAACTCGATGTTTCCGGGACGTAAGGCAGCATTGGTGTCTGGTCTATCGCGTACGAGTGCCGTAGATGTAGGCCGAAATCGCATACACCGAACATGCGGAAAGTAAATGCATGTGCGATTCCGGCGCCTGACGGCAGGTTCTTATATTTTTTTTTACGCGTTAGCGATGCTGGACAGTTCTCCCGTGTCTCCTATATTCTCACGGGGGAAGCGCCAGCGAATTATCTACAACCACTCCCCACATCCCGCAGGGTTAGTGGTTGTAGATTCCAGAATCGTGTGCCCTAAGTAGATGCAGGGACCCCAAGACGACCGCCTTCTGCATTTGGCCTGCCAATCATTCGGCTGATTTTTGGCAGGCCGGTATGGTCTTCAATGCTGAGAGCAGCGTAGGCCTCATCCCACCGAGAACGCCGATTATCAGGACGACCATCTTGACCGAGTAGTCTGGGTATAGCGCTCGGAGCTCATATCGGAGATCTGGGTATTTAGTCCATTTCTCCTCCTCCTTCAAGGTCATGTTTGTCTCGGCAGGTGCCGAGAACTCGATGACATACATCACCTTGGTCTGGTGGTCGAGGAGGACTATGTCGGGCTTGTTGGCTTAAATCAGCCTGACGGTCGGGAACGAGTAGTTCCAATACATTCGGCACTTCTCGTTCTCGACAACGGACTCGATCTCTCCGGGAACATAAGGCAGCACTGGTGTTCGGCCTACCTCGTACGAGTGCCGAAGATGGCAATACAGCACTCGTAAAGCCGCGTTATGTGTCTGGGTGTAGGCCGAAGTCGCGTAAATCGGACATGCAGATAGTAAATGCATGATCGACTCCGGCGCCTGATGGCAGGTCCTACAATTTAGGTCGGGGACCTCTACACCCATAACATGACTGCGGTAGACCAAGGTGTTAATAACACCATCTTGACAGGCCACAATGAATCCCTTGGTCTCCGACTTTAGCCCTGCTGACTTCAAGAATGCGAAGGTCAGCTTTGTCGATAAACCCAGTGTCTCTATGTCGTTGTAGAACACTCCATGCATGGGTTTATCGACGTGCTGCCTGAACAGATTTTTCTGCTCGGCAGCTTTAATTTGTTTTGTCAGGCGATTTGGCGGAAGCTCAGTTACTGATTGTGCATCAGCACCTCGCCTGCCTCTTCGCCCGAAGCCGAAAACGAGACCGAGATCATCTGCGGCCCTGCGTGCTGCCTTAAATAAAAATCCGCCCACTCCTACGGTTTCATGATCTCTCACTAAGCGCAGGAGTGGATCTGAGCTCCTTAAGATGTTACATGCCATACTTAGCGCTACTCTGCCATGCATGCACTCCAGGCTCAAGAGTCCTCTGCCCCTCGTTGACGTGGGAGGTACACTCGAGGAACGGACGATCTAGGATGAATGCTTCTGTGAATATGCATCATCTTACGGGTATCCCTATCCAATTGACGCAGCTCATCTACTGTCCACTTGACTACTCCAAAGGAGTAGAGCAGAATCGGAACGGCAAGTATATTAGTCGCAGACACCTTGTTCTTTCCCGAAAATTCGGAAGACCAAATCTTTCGGAGTCGGTGTCTGTACTTGCCGCGGAGTGTCCTTAATTTGTGTTACGTCCTGGATGTGACGTTGTTGCACACCCAAGTACGTGTAGGTCTCTCCGGCATCCAGATGTCTTAGGATGCTTCCATCTGCCAGCTGCACATCTTGGGGGAATAGCCCGCATCGTCCTCTATTGAGGAGGACGACTGCACATTTATCCAACCCAAATTCCATGCCAATAGCCCGCGTGTACTCTTGGACCACCCTAAGAGAATTTTGGAGTTCGCCCTCTCCGGAGGCATACAGTTTTAGGTCATCCATATAGAATAAATGGGTGACCTCGTGCCTCCGGTTGCTGGGTGATCCACATTGGTATCCGCGGGTTTGACGTAGTTCTACAGACAACGGCAGCCGTGAGATGCAGAATAGGAGAGGACTGAGGGAGTCGCCCTGGAAAACTACTCTCCTAAATGATACCGACTTCGTCGAAATCCGCTGAGCACCAGATGTTACGGTGAAGCGGGTTCTCCAGAGTGGCATCAGTTGTTCAATGCATCTCACTATTGGGGCGGGTACCGCAAGGCATTGAAGCAGGTGTAACAATAATGCATGTGATGTTGTATCGAATGCCTTACGGTAATCGATCCACGCCATTGATAGATTACGATTATAATTATTATTGTTATTATTATTATTATTAACACTTTGTTCTCAGCTTTGAAACTGGGTAGTATTAGCCTATCCTTTTTGTAGTGTCGAGGACAAGGCTATATAGAGCGGCATGGAAAGATAATTCAATCAGTCCCATGCAGCCCAGTTGTTAAAAAATTTTCTAACGATGTGGCAAGTTTGGAGAATGGCAGCCTTTTGTATTTCCATGTCTTCTTAGGCCTATTTTTTCGAGGTTGTTCGTAAGATGCTTTGTCATCACTCCAGTGGCGGATTATTATTATTATTATTATTATTATTCGTTGTCTTGTTTTGATCTGTTTATTATTGTTTACATTGATTTTCATAAAGACCAAAGACTCGATTTTTAGTTTTCGATTGGGAAAAATTATGCGATCAATTTGTTAGAATTTTTCCAAACTTAAAATACACAACTATTTTCTGTTATCGTATCTCGGACGTCTAACTGTTCGTTTTCCAATTTCATAAAATAATTACTAATTTTTTAAGTTATTAACACAATGCTTTAACCACTTTTAAATTTTATAAATTCTTATAAACGACATTAACAGCTACAATAACTTTGTTCCAAATTAAACAACACATGTAAACAAATCCTATTTAAACCCCTGCGGCCATGCTATGTTTGCGTTGTGCCGAAAGAGAAGGAATTATTTACATTTTCATAATTAGGGGTATAAAAAGTTCGGTACAAGTAATTCCATCAAAGTGCCGCACTTCTTCCGGCGGGATAAGTTGGATATTACAGTTTTTTTATTATTTCTAATATTCGGAACTATACATCCATTGACCCTGAAAAACAGTGGTTCTCAAATGTTTCCTACCTTAACATTAAATTTTTAAACCAAGGTCAGTTTTTCAAAGTGCCCCGAGAGAAAAAAAGTCATATAGGTTTTTGTTTGTCTAGTCGGTCCCATTACCAGTTTTTTTAATGACGTGAAACTAATTACACCCTGTATATTCTACATACCTTTATCTCCTTTCCCTTTCGCAGTCGTCCACATTATGACACCATTCAAATGCCTCTGCGTGATTTGCACTCTGAAAAGAGAGAAAGAAAATGATTAGGTACCTGCTCACAACACACTAAAATGGAAAGACATAATGAGGATTTAGGTAAAATTTGAATGAAAATAAAACGCCAATACGCACAGAGCAGTAACTTGAAGGGTAAACAATATACATTTTTTAAGAAGCACTTAAAAGGATGCCAAACTTGCAGCCACACAGTTTCGGCAGTATTTCGCAAATTTGCTCTCAAAGTACGTTCCTCTTTCAATGCTGACAGAAAATATTTATAATGCCTAACTTACCACTAAGTATGGTACAAGGATGTTAGAAGGCCAGGTCCAATCCTACCGCATCTCCATCAGGTCCAATCCTACCGCATCTCCATCACTCGCACGCGGAAATAAGAGTCTACTAACTGCTCTTCTGGGCTCCGAAGCCCCCAGAAAATTTCCGGATACAGTTACAGGACTTAACACTTGTAATATCCAAGAAATTTTAAAAATAACTAAGATATTGACAAGATACTCGTCGAGGATCGACTCAGATTTCACGACCGGCGTGCACCACTCTACGGCAGATTGGTACACGCTTAGCCTTCGGCTAATTTGGGCTACCTTACCCCACTACAGGTCTCAATCTGCCTACTCCTGTAGTTAATGGGATATTTCGCCTACTTTTAGCTTCCAGCTCACTTAATTAGCACCACTTTAACACACTACTGGTCTCTAGCTGCCTACTCCAGTACATTTTCGGAAATTTAATTTACTTTTAACTTCCCGCGCACTTAGTTAACACTACTGTCTATATTGCCTTCATCTGTCAGGCGAGAATACTGGAAATAGAAAAAATACACTATAATTAGTAAAACTATATTTGATGTTTCGTCCATTCTGCCCCACAGATATAATTACGTCGAGATTCGTCAAAGTTCCTCATTTCCCCATATGACATTATTGTTGGGCATCTTTAAAAAAACATTGCCTGATGTGGACTTTCACAACTTCTGTATTTTTATTTGAGTTACGTTGTCATACTTGGTGCACATTAGACAAATGAATTCCCCCCAGTGAGCCGTATCACAACATTCTTTTATATATGTAAATCACCATACTGTTACAAAATTAACCCGAAGTCACCATTACATTGTTATTGAATATATTGACAGATAGAATTCCCTGATGTGGGCGGTACCACAACTTATGCATTATTCTTGATGAGTTATGAGCTATGGCCAGTCAACATTAAATGTCTAAGTGTTTTCCTAAATGTTTCCTTAATAAAATTAAAGATTCTCCCGAAGTCACAATTAAATTGTTATTGGGCTTCGTGATAGAACTATTCTCCAATGTGAACAGTACCACAACTTACGTATTCTTTAAAATGATTTTCCTGTTGACAGTAGATATTGACATAAAAAATTCCTCCGAAGTTACCACAAATAAATGTGTAATTAATGCCCCCGAAGTCACAATTAATTTGCTATCGGGCTTCGTGGTAAAGAATATTCCCTGATGTGGATAGTACCACAACCTTTGTATTTTATTAAATGATGTACCTGTTGTCGGCAGATATTGAAATAAAAAATTCCACCGTTGCATTATTAGACATATTAATTAGAAATATTCCCTGTTGCGGACAGTACCATAACTTGTGTATTTTTTAAAATGAGTTTCCTTGTAGTCAGTAGATATTGAAATTAAAAATTCATCTTTGCATTATTATTGGACATTAATAAAAAATATTCCCTGATGTGGACGGTACCACAACCTATGTATTTTTTTAATGAGGTATCTATTGTTATTAGTAGACATTGAAATAAGAAAATTCCGCCGAAGTCGCCCCTTTGCAGTCCTATTCGGCATTTATTTGAAAAATAAAAAATTAATTTTTATTCATTTTGTCTAACAATTTGAAACAATGATATATTATAATTATGTTGGAAATCAATGATAACAAAAAGTAATAGAAATGAAATAGATAAGAAAATTCATTATAATAAAGTTACGGACAGCAAGAAGGCCCTTGTCCTCATACTAAGCGAGGAACATTTTTGAGGCTAGGCTCCAGGTAGATTATGGAACTTCTTGAACATTATATTCATGATCGGCGACCCCAAAAACCCCGAGTAATCAAATTGGGCCAATTTCCATCATGAATTACCGAATAATGAATTTTTTTTAATTACCTCAAAAGCTGCACAATAAGAAATGCAATTTTTCGATGTACACGTGCAATTTCCCATTTGTATAAGATTAAAATAGGTAACAGATTGAATAACTGCATCAAGGAATAGAATGCAAAAAACCGCATTTTGACCGTCTTACAACACAGGTTTTCGATAGAGTCGTCTATTTTTGAGCTAAATTTCCTCGACTAACGTTATAAAATGCAGAATCCACAAATTATATATGAAAAAGCGAAATTGTGTTAGATTTTCTTCCAGTGAAGTCACGTCAAATGTATGATAAGTCATAAGTTGTATTGTTAGATCAAGTTATTGAATTGTAGTATGAACCATTTTGCCATTTACCTAAATGATCCTCAATAGTTGTTATGGCGACTTTTTGGGATTGAGTCTGGGCAAGACTTATTTTACGGACTCAAATGAGTCCAAAAATAGCTGTTTTAGGAACCAAATACAATAAAAGTACTTTACTGCAAAAGTGCACTTAAAACTCTCTTAAAAAATGAAATAAAATAATATAGAACAGACAATGGAGGCAAAATTTTGTAAAATTCTCGCAAAAATTATAAAAGGATCGCCTCCAGGATTTAAGTAGGTAATAACCTGTAGAGTGACATGATGCATTCTTTGGACTTCCAAGTTCCGGGAAAATTCAAAAAAAATTCGGTTCTCGGTTGTTTTGCTCTACCGGCCAAAATAATCAAAATAGATAAAAAAAAGTTTTCAACAAAAGTTGTAGCTTGTCTCTTTCTCTACAAAAATGGTCTTTACAAATTTTTATCTTACTTAAGTCGTTTAAGAGATAAATCCAGTTTTCCACTTATAATTTTAAGTCGCTCCGATAAGCGCGGAAAATGAGAATTCTCCGGGAGTTTCGTACGACCGGACACATCAATCGATAATTCTTACTATTCAGAGCAGCTAAAAAAATGAAAATAACATGAAACGTAGAGAAAAGTCTCAGCTTTGATGTGGAATTAATCACAAAATTCATACAAATTTTTATAATAGAGAAAAAAGTGTTAGAAAATGGCTTAGTAAACTTTATATAGTTGATTTATTCATATCTCTGAGTTTTATGTATCCTCCCTATTTCTCCCGTAACAATAGGTGCTTTTTCACTGCATGGATTCGATTCCACGCACTTTAATCTATATTTCGTGAAAATCTCATTGAAGAATATTAAGAAACAAATAAGTTGCATGTATGAATAATGTAGACAAACTCAAAAAGTACTGCACGTACTTAAAAAACTTTAAAGTCATTCGAAAGAATATGTTTTTTTGTACTTATAATCCAAAAATTAAGACTGTGCTATTATTATTAATTAAGATATAGCGAATTGAACTCCAAAATTTTGAGGTGACTGATCGATGAGAAATATACCCTCTATTTTGATCCCAAGGCATATTTTTCCAACAAAAGTATTATATAAGAATAAATTAGCAAACCGAATTATCATTCTAACGACTCCCTGCAAAGATATGAATAAATCTGTGGATCAACTGTACAAAGTTTACTAAGCCAACTTCTAACACTTTTTCTCTATGATAAATTTTTTTATAAATTTTGTGATTATTTCCACATTAAAGCTGACACTTTTCTCTACATTTTATGTTATTTTCATTTTTTTAGGGGCTCTGAAAAATTCAAAACCATTTAGAAAAACTTTTTGATTCTCGGTTTTTTTGCTCTAGCGGCCAAAATAATGAAAATAGAGAAAAATCAGTTGTAGCTCACCTCTTTCTCTACAAAAAAGGTCATTACATATTTTTATCTTACTTAAGCCGTTTAGGAGATAAATCCAGTTTTCCACTTATACTTTTGAGTCTTTCCGAAATGCGCGGAATATGAAAATTCTCCGGGAGTTTCGTACGACCGGACACATCAATCGATATTTCTTACTATCCAAAGCCGCTAAAAAAATGAAAATAACATAAAACGTAGTCTCAGCTTTGATGTGGAATTAATACAACTATGACTTTTTCCTAAAGTGCACTGTGTCCAAATTTTCCCGGAAAAACGAAATGAAGATCTTTGTCGAAAAATGGAATATCCCATAAACCATAAAATTAAAAAATCTGAAATCAGACGTATAGGTTAAGATATTCTTTAAAATTTCAGTTTTTTGTAATTTTCTTGTAACGTGCATATTTTCCGAGTTTTAAAATGTTTTTCACTATGAAAAACGTGCTTATGATCGTGAAACACTGTTGAAAACTCTGAAAATATGCACGTTACAGAAAAATTACAACAGATCAAAATTTCAAAGAATGTCTTAACTCGTACGTCTCAATTTTTCCAGATTTTTAAATTTATAGTTTACGAGATTTTCTAAATTCCGATAAGTTTCTTTTTTGGGTCTTCACTAAAAAGTTTGGACAGGGTACACTTTAGGAAAAGGTCATAGAGGAAAAAAATCTTGTGCTTTAATAAGCGAGAAAAAATCCAGAAAAATTTTGGTGAATGTACCAAAATTTTTCTGGATTTTTTCTCGCTACTTTCTATTCCCCCTACACCCTTTTTGGCACAATTCGAACCGCCATATCTTGGAAACTACGCACTTTCTCGAAAATTTTAAAACAGTAAAACGTTGTTATTTTTTGTCAAATTATCTAAATATACGTTTTGTTGTTTTGAATTTACCTCAATTTTGGTAGTTAACAAATTAGAGTGGCGTGTGTGAGTTGGAAAAAACGCGAAAATGGTAAATATTTTGAGCCGGAATGAAATTACCTCCCCCTCCCGTTTTCGAGGATGCTGAACACGATGGCGGTGTCAGAATTTCTCTTTGGGGTTGCACAACCCCTCAAACAGGCGAAAACCCACCCCCTAGAGGGGTTAAACGCGATTTAATAGGTTTCCCTTCAGAAAATAGTACTTTCCTCCCGTTTTCAAGGATGCTGAGCACGGTGGTGGTGTTCGTAATTGCGTCCGACCCCTACCAACCCCTCCACCGGCCAATACTCGCCCCAGAAAGGGGTGAATTTTTTTTTCGGATTATCAGCGGCAAATATATATTCCCCCCTGTTTTCAAGGATGCTGAGCACGGTGGTGGGGTTCGTAATCGCGTCCGACCCCTACCGGCCCTTCCACCGGCTAATACTCGCCCCCGAAAAGGGTGAATCTTTTTGTAAATACTTATAACATATATTTGGAAGATTGTGATGTTCATTTCGAAGAGTATCAACCTTGTAATTCTACTTGTAAGAGGCGTAGGTTAAATTAGTCGAGATAAGGTATAAACGAAAAATATATTTTATTGTAAGCGGACTTTAGCTTTAAGTAGTATAACGTTATATTTAGGTATCAATTATTGTAATTTAAGAAAAGACACTGTAGCAATTTGATTTCATGCAACGTAAGAAATGTTCACAATTATTTATATGTAAAAATAAAAGTATGTAACAATTATTCAACAGGCCTACTGGCGGTATTTGATGACATTTTTTCAGATGAACGGGAAACAAAGGACATTACAACCAAGAAAAGAAATAAGATTATTCTTCCCGTAAACAGCAACCTCGAAAACGGGGAGGGGAGGAAAATACATATTTCGAAAAAAAATTACCCCTTTCGGGGGCGAGTATTGGCCGGTGGAGGAGTTGGTACGGGTCGGAGTCGATTACGAACACCATCACCGTGCTCAGCATCCTTGAAAACGATGGGGGAATATATATTTGCTGCTGATAATCCGAAAAAAAAATTCCCCCCTTTCGGGGGCGAGTATTGGCCGGTGGAGGGGTTGGTAGGGGAGGGGTCGGACGCGATGGGGAACACCACCACCGTGCTCAGCATCCTTGAAAACGGGGGGGAATATATATTTGCCGCTGATAATCCGCAAAAAAAATTCACCCCTTTCAGGGGCGAGTATTGGCCGGTGAAGGGGTTAGTAGGGGTCGGACGCAATTACGAACACCACCACCGTGCTCAGCATCCTTGAAAACGGGAGGAAAGTACTATTTTCTAAAGGGAAACCTATTAAATCGCGTTTAACCTCTCTAGGGGGTGGCTTTTGGCCTGTTTGAGGGGTTGTGCAACCCCAAAGAGAAATTCACCGACACCGCCATCGTGTTCAGCATCCTCGAAAACGGGGGGGGGGGAAGGTAATTTCATTCCGGCTCAAAATATTTACCGTTCGTCCGACTCACACACGCCACTAATTAGTAACATTAATATTGTTTAAAAAAATTGCAGGGCAATATCGGAAATTTTTTTTACGGAGTTTGATCTAGACATTAATACAAACAGAATCCAGAAACTTTTGTGAAAATTGGTTCATTCGGTAAACTCTCTAGTCAGAAATCTAGTTCGCCTACACTATAAACACAGACTTTTACTTCCACATCCACATAGTGGAGTGGAAGTATAGTAATCGTAAAAAAGAATTATGAACATATTTTTTTTGTTGAAATAAGTCTAGAATATCACGAGACATCGAGATTTTAAATTTGTGCAAAAAAAAATTATGTCTGTCGGTCTGTCCGCTAGTCTGTAACTTTTTTTTGTGTGCACGATATCTCTGGAACGAATTAAGATATTGACTTGAAATTTTATACACGTATGTACCATTAAGAGATCTGAAACTGGATTGTTTTTTGAACTTATCCGATGAAGGGTTGGGGGGTAACTAGGGGTAAATAGGAGATAATAAATAAAGCAAGCTGGTAAGAGTACAAAAATTTAAAATTCAGTGTATATACCAGAAGTGGAGGCCTCAGATTTTTTTATAACATTTCTGTCCCCCCGTACCACCCCCATTTCATTATTAAAGGAGTTGATAAAATAAAATTGAGATGTTCACTTAAAATTTAGTACAAGTATATGTTATAACGACATCTGGAACTGATTATAATTTGAGATGACTACGTTGAAGGGTTGGGGGTTAAATAGGATTAAATATTGAAAAATAGGTAAAGCAAGCTGGTAAGAGTACAAAAACTTGGAATTTGGTGTGCATGCTAGAAGACAATGCCTCAGATTTTTGTATAACATTTTTCAACTCCCCTACCGCCCCCACTCCATTTTAAAGGGGTTGATAAAATAAAATGAGATATTCATTTGAAATTTGATACACATATAAGTATATTATAACGACACATGGAATTATATTACATTTAGATATGATTCCGTTGAAGCGTTGGGGGTTTAATAGGGGTGAATATAGGAAAATAAGTAAAGCAAGCTGGTAAGAGTACAGAAACTTGGGGCTTGCGATATATACTTGAAATCAAGGCCTAAGATTTTTTATAATATTTTTTAATTCCTTCCACCACCCCCACTTCATTATTAAAAGGGTTGATAAAATAAAATTAAGATTTTGACTTGAAATTTGATACATAATATGTATTGTAACGACATCTGTATTTACATTATATTTTGAGATGATTCCGTTGGGGTTAAATAGGGGCAAATATGAGAAAATAAGTAAAGCAAAATAAGGGTACAGAAACTTGGAATTTGATATTCTAGAGGCCAAGGCCTCAGATTTTTTATTTATTTTTATTTATTTTATTTAATCATACATCATCCAACAGTACAAAACCATTTATAGGATGGAAATCTAAACTAACTTAACCTAACCTAACTAAAAAGTACAAATAGAAATTATGAAGGCGATTATACTGCACGACAGTAGATGAAATTTCTGACTGCTAGGCAAATATGTCCAATTCACTGCAATGAGTATCATAACTAGTACAAATATTAAAAAGAGGAGAAAACTTTAATACGTATTTATAACATATTTCAACCCCTCCACTACCCACACTCCATTATTAAAGGGGTTAATAAAATGTATTTGAGACATTCGCTTGAAATTTAGTACACGTACAATACATACGACATCTGGAACTGGAAAATATAATTTTGAGACGATTCCGTTGAAGGGGTGAGAGGTAAGTAGAAGTAAATAAAACAAAATAAAATAAGTAAAGCAAGCTAAAAGTTGATATGTGGTGTATAGTAGAAGCCAAGGCCTCACATAGTTTTCATTCCATTATTATAGTGGTTGATAAAACAAAATTGAAATATTCACTTGAAATTTGGCGCACGTATGTATGGTAACGACATCTTATTGAGATGATTCCGTGACAGACGAGAATTAACTTTTTGTTTTTAATTAAAGTCCTCGCAATTCCCTTTATATTCTGATAATTTTTTTTCTAAATGACAGAAAAAATCAATTTGTTGTTATTTCGTTTATAAATAAACGAAAAATGACGTTTAAAAAACTTTTTTTAATGCCATCAGAAAGCTAGCCTCCAGATCTACATTTTGGAGAAACAATGATCCATTTTGGACTTAAGGCATAAAATGGCGGGCAACTCAAATTTCAGATAACAAATTGGGAAAAGTAGGTAGAGTCCAGAAACTTCATTTTAGGCGCATATGCTAGAAACAAACACTTCAATTTTTTTAATGACATCTACCTCAAATATTATTAAAATTCTATGACCAATAATTTTCACATACTAGAGTGCAAATATAGTCAAGATGTTTTCCTTTCAAGAGACTTGGAAAATCTGGAGTAGTGATCCCTTAGGCAGCGGTTTTTTAAAATTATCTTTGAGTAACACACTACGCGTTTTCAAGGAAAAATATAAAAATTGAAATAAGTTTCAAACGATCAACAATTGGATAACCACACCTATGGTTACTTTGATTTCAAATGACCGTTTGATCATTCACTTGAGACACACTGTATATGTTTGCAATACAAATTCATTTATTATACGAAACTTCAACTCTACCCAATATTCCTGTGTCCATATATTACAATTATCAGTCAGGTTAGTCTACGATATACAGGGTGCCTCTACTACAAGTAGCCACTTTGGATAATTTTAGAGATAATATTTTTCTGCGACATTGCTGAAACAGATCAACTGTGTTTCCCAAGGGGGCGCATTTTAGCCTAATATTTGTATATCTTCATCCCTCTGTCCCACACAGCCACACCCTCAAATTATTGAAATAGCAGAAGGTCAGGTGATACATTTATCAAAAGGGGCCTTATTATATACATAACTGTGATTGTAGAGAATTGAAAGATCTTTCAGATTAGTCCACCCCCCTTGTGCCTTTATTTGGTTCGGACAGCCTGCATAACCCACCTACCTTTAGTGAAGTCAAAGAAGACCAAAGAAGCGATGAGATAGTTTTGTAACAGCAAAATTATGATTTCATGCTTCCTGGGGTATCACCAGGAGTATATATCTCAGTTTTGGACTTCGAAAGCCTATTGCGTTTTTTCGTACAAACAATTTAGTTTTCTAAATAGCGTTTACTTAGGTAAAAAGGTGAATATCTCTAGTCCTAGAAGTCCTATCAGGACCAACAAAAAAACAAAATGTTCGTAATTAAAATTCCAACAAATCTGCGTTAGTTTTGGGTCATTCGTACGTACATAATATACAAAATGGAATAAACTGGCTGCGAGGCGTTCTTTTTTGCTTTAACGCCCAGGTACGTCAAAAGTTCCGATCAACTTCAAACTTTCAGAAAATATACCTCTTGTTGAAGACGAAACGCCCTGATATTTTGGTGCCCAAATATTAAACCTTGTGAACACAATTTATTATCTGAAATTTGAATTGCCCGCCATTTTATGGCATTAAGTCCAAGATGGAATAGTTTTTCCTCAAAATGTAGATCTGGACGCCAGCTTTCCGATGACATAAAAAAAGTGTTTTTTCTTAAGTCATGTTGGCCACTTTTTGCATTTATTTATAATCCAAATAACAAATTGATTTTTTCTCGAGATCAGACGGACGAGAATTAACTTTTTGTTTTTAATTAAAGTCCTCGCAATTTCCTTTATTTTCTGATAATTTTTTTCCTAAATGGCAGAAAAAATCAATTAGTTGCTATTTCGTTTATAAATAAATGCAAAATGACTTTTAAAAAAACTGTTTTTAATGCCATCAGAAAGCTAACCTCCAGATCTACATTTTGGAGACACAATGATCAATTTTGGACTTAAGGCATAAGACATAAAATGGAGGACAATTCAAATTTCAGATAACAAATTCATTTGTGCCCACAAAGTTTAATATTTGGACACCAAAATTTCAGTATGTGTTTAACAAAAGGTATATTTTCTGAAGCCAGTGGAAACTCTTAACGTCCCTGGGTGTTAAAATGAAAAAAGAAAAGCTATTTAGACAGTTAATTCAATTTTGTATGTTATGTCGGTACTCAAATGACCCAAAACCAACGCAGATTTGTTGAAATTAATTACGAAGATTTTAGTTCTTTGTTTGTCCCGATCAGACCTCTAGAACCGGAGATATTCGCCTTTTTACCTATATAAACGATGTTCAAAAAACTAAATTGTTTATAAAGAAAACGCAATAGGTTCTCGAAGTACAGGACTTAGATATATACTCCTGGTGATACCCCAGAAGGTATGAAATCATAATTTTTCCGTTACAAAACTATGCACATCAATGTCCTTTTTTTACTCCACTACTTGTATATTTTGTTACGTGTAACTGTAACTGAAGTAACACACTTTCAAACATAAAAAAAATTACTAGAGGTAATATACCTCCAGTAGTAATATATCTGTAAACATTGCACATTTATATAAAATATACTTACATTCAGAAGCGTTCTCTTCTTTTTCCAAAGCAAATCCGGGGTGCTCAGGTGGTTAGCTGTCTAGGGTATAAAGAATGGATACATCAGACTCAACACCATGGTACATACTTGATGATATCTGAAATCAAATGATTAATCAATGAAACTTTTGGATCCTGGTAATAACAGGGGTTTAAGGCAACAAATTTTCTTTAAATGTATGTTCATATTTTTGTACACATATACGTATTAGCATAGCATATGCTATGATGGTGTGTAATTTAGATCTATGGAGATTTCAGAACCGAGGAGTCATTTAATAAGTTAATGAACTACACTGTTATACTTCCATTTAGTGATTAATGTCTTCTTTTTCAAAGATAATTCCAGGCGGGTACTCAGGTGGCTAGTTGTCCAGAATATAAAAAATGGATAGATCAGGCTCAACACAATGTTAAATCATCGAAGAGACCTGAAAGTAAGGATTAAGTAATTAAAACTTTCGATTTTGATCAAAATACAGTCTTTAAAATAAACACTTTTGATGAAAAACTTGGCAGCACACGTCTAGCAAAGTTTTTTGCCATTGGTTTCTGCATATAATTACATTTATCGAAATCGCATTATTTAAGACGCAACATTAATTTTATTTAAATTTTCCATGTATCTCTGTACCAAGTTAAGGTGACAAATAAACATTTTTGATGATATTTAGCAAAGTTCCTATAGCATTCAACTATAATACGCAAATTTAAAACAAAACACATTTAAAAATTACTCACCAACTTTTTATGTATTCCTTTGTCGTCAATATCAATTATTAGTATTTTTCAAAGTATTCTATATTATATATAAGCCAAAAATACCATTAATACCATCTCATTCCTCGCAATTTCAATTTTAACGCAATGGCTATACCCCCCATTTTGTTTTTTATCAAATTTCAAAAGAAGTGAACAGCGCTTTGATGAAAGAGTAAGCAAGACACAGATTATGCACTGCCTACTTTGATTACAGAGATTTGCGACACAAATTCCAATACATAAGATATATATTTATTAAATGCCTAATGGTACCTATGTTATTTGTTTTACTTGCATTTACGTCTACAATTGGAATTATTTATATCTAAATATATCAAAGGGTTTTGAGACATGTTCAAATTCTTAGAAAAAGCCAACGAAATCATTACCTATTCAATTCTGAGAAAACACCTTGCTAGCGTAGACGCTCTCCACTAGACCGCTCTTTTAAAAAATGAATATTGTCACTCCGTAAATCGATAACATTGATCACGAACTCAAAACGGGTTTTTTATTTATGAATCCGTATGATAAAATAAGGCACTTACTTAAAATTTCATCGGAAAAAATGATGTAAGGTTAACGGTTCTCCTGAAATTTTTACCGCCACTTTAAACGTTGAAACTTTAAGCTGGACACAGAAGTTAATACATGTTATTTCTATTTCCTAACACTCACTAACAGACACTGATTAGATATTTTCGATATGTATGCATTCATATTAAAATTTACAGGTAATTTTGGCCTTTTTATTACCCCCGTTCACAATTCATTCGCCCGGAGATGCTAATTTAATTGTTGCCATGCGTCACCTACGGCATTTTCATGAACTAACGCTGCCGGTCTGGAAGGGATTTAAAGTCACTGCACATTTGATTCAGATGTAGATATTGAACAATATTATTTTTTTTTTATATCCGTATTTTTGATATTGCGAGACGTGCATGAAACTCATTAATGAAATTATTTAAATTAAAATATGTAACAAACACAATAATATATACACGTCTCCAGAATTTCTAAAACACTTCCAGAGCCAGAAGTCGAGTATTCGCATACGTACATAAAAATATTACCCAGAGACAGCAGAAAAATTTGAAACATGACAGAAATATCCCCAAGGGCGAGCACTGAGGGTAGCTACCCCTATTTCTCAAGTTACCCATAAATACTCCTACATTTCATACTAAATATCGAAAGAAAAATTTAAATATTTACCTCCCCTGGGTATGAGTGATAGGGGTGTAAAAACCGCTGTAGTATGTGTATGTTGAAAGTTGAAACTTTGCACACCTACCGATGTGATGATCAAAGGAAGGGGATAAATTAGAAACTTACTAAATCTTGTCTAGGGGATGAAAAATAGGGGTAGATCGTGTATATTCGCTGCTAATAAAGTTGGACTGTTGAAATTTGGCATTCTTATAGATGTTATGTTAAGGGTAAAGGCATATCCTTGAAAAGCAACATATATTGTCCCTGAGGTGAGAGTAAGGGTAGAAATGTATTTCAGGTACAGTGGAGCTATAAATTTGAAATCTGGAAGACTTGCAGATATGACAGTAAAAATTAAAGGGAAGTATTAGAAGATGTACTCAACAACCCCTTAGATGAGAAACTATGAAAACAACATTAAATTCACTGCCAATGAAGCTAACTAGTATTTGTTTGGTATATAGATAAACTCTTAAACGCAAATGAGACAATTTGAGACACGATGTATCTTGGGTCTAGTGTCTAGTCTAGTCTAGTATGAAAAATTAGGGTGAACGTTGCAAACATTTAACATCCTGGGGCGAGATATGGGGTGAAAACTGTGTAACCACCATTCGCTGCCGATAAAGCCAGATAATCGAGTTTTAGTGTAGCTATAATAGATATTATATATAGCAAAGGAAAATGAGTCTTGGAACTCGACATATTTTGTCCCTGGGGTGTGAAATAGGGGTAGAACCATAATCATATTTTCAGTTGAGCTGCATATTTCAGATTTGGAACATTCGAGGATGCTATACTAAGAACTAAATGGAAACGTTGGGCGCTCACATATCATCCCCTAAAATCAAAAATAAGGATAGGAGCTGTAATTACTTCCATATCCAAGTATTGGACTGGAAGTACTACTTCCACATCCACGTAGTGAATTGGAAGTATAGTAATCGTAAAAAAATATTACATTTTTTTTAAATAGGTCTAGAATGTCACGAAACGTCGAGATTTAAAATTTGAGCGAAAAAAATTTCTGTCTGTCGGTCTGCAACTTTTTGTCCGCACGATATCTCTGGAACGGTAAGATATTGACTTGAAATTTTATACACGTATATACCATAACCAGATCTGAAACTGGATTGTTTTTTGAACTTATCCGGTGAAGGGTTAGGGATAAAAAGGGGTATATAGAAGAAAATAATTGGAACAAGCTGATGAGAATATATAGGAACATGGTTTTTGTGCTAGAGGTCAAGGCCTCAGACTTTGTTATAATATTTCCATCCCCCCTCGCATCATCCCCCCCCCACTCTATTATTAAAGGGGTTGATAAAATAAAATTGAGATATTCACTTGAAATTTGGTACACGTAGGTATATATTATAACAAACATATGGAACTAGATTATATTGTGAGATTATTCCGTTGAGGGGTTGGGGGGTAAGTAGAGGTAAATAGGGGAAAATGAGTAAAGCAAGCTGGTAAGAGTACAATATATTGGGATTTGGTGTATATACTAGAAGCCAAAACCTCAAATTTATTTATAATATTTTCCATCCCCCAAGCACCCCCACCCCATTATGAAAATGGTTGATAAAATAAAATTGAGATATTCACTTGAAATTTGAACACGTATATATTATAATGATTTCTTTATGACATCTGCCTCAAGTATTATTCAAATTCTATGACCAATTATTTCCACATACTAGAGTGCAAAATATAGTCAAGAAGTTTTTCTTTAGAGACTTGGATGGAAAATCTGGATATGAAAGTAGTAAGTCCTTAGACAGCGGTTTCTAACATTTAATGCGAACAGAGTTAGATAGTTGATATTTGGATACTATTACCTAAAGTTCTAAGCAAATATTTTGATACACAACATATTTTGTTTTGGGATGAGAAATAAGAATAGAAATAGCAATACACTTGTTCACTACATCTATCTGTAGTTGAGACCCAGAGTACTCGCAGGTATCACCCTAAGCAGTTAACGTTTGAAACACATACAGGGCATCCCAAGAATATGGGGCAATACTTCTGGAGCATATACTTTCTGTTAAAGTAATACTAAATGTACTTATATTTTTTCCCAAGGATGCTCCCTTTCGTAGCTATTCACCGTTGAAGGTAAAGTTTTGAAAAGGTTTCTGTTGATAGCTTGGAAACTACTTAGAAACTATCGATTGTAGTACTGTTTGGACAGTATAAATGGTAAGTAAATCTCTTTGACTTAAAAGTATGTAGTCTTTAGTATCTTGTCTTGGAAGCGAGGAGTGGAACACTCTCAATACTTTTCCCCTCTAAGTTTTGACATAAATTAATTTTTAAAACTTGCTGTGACTTTTTTAAATTCCTTAAACAATTTTCTGTAAAAAAGATAATTTCATGATATTAATAGAAAAACCTGTTTCAGAGAAAAAATTGTTTCACTGATAAAGTACCAAGGTATATTAATATAATGAATGTCACGAAATGCAACCCCATGAAACTTGTGAGAAAGAATTGAATAAATATAAAATCAAAGGACTCCGCACCATTCTTATGGAAAATGGCTCCCAGCCAAATCGGCTGAAATCGCAGTACATCGTAGGTAATTTCTTCTTGATCAAAAGTTCTCATGGGCCCAAGATAGAAAAATCGGCTGCAAAGGAGCTGTTCATTTCTTATGGGAAGTGACACCCCTTTTGTCACGGGTTCCGTAACTAAAAATTAGATAAAAAATGAAAAAAAACTATATATTTACATTTTTTGGCCCAAAATAAAATATTTTCACTCTTGTGAATTAATTTAGAAAAATGCATATTTTTCGAGACATGGCCACTCGAAAATTCCTAAAAGTGGAGGAGGAGAAATGTACAAGATGAGAAAAAAATCTGAAAAAATTCAGGTGAATATATCTTCTACAAGACTCTTTTTATTTGCAACTTTTCCGTAAAGTGCGTTTTCACGGAGTTTTTCCGGAAAAACATGAAAAACTACCCCTTTCTTTGAAATTGTAGCGCTTTAAAAACATGTTATTTAAAAATTTGAAAAAATTCAGCCGTGTGCATTGAGGCCTTCTAACCATTTTTATCTCTTGGAATTTTCTTATAACTTGCTAATTTTCCTATTTACAGGCAGGTTTTCACGATAAACAATGTACTATATTTTTTGCACATTTTCAATTGAGAATTACATGAAAATTCGAAAAATTAGCGTGAGTTATATATACTATTATAAAACAGTATGAAGCCTATACAGTTATACCATTTTTAAAGGTTCAATATAATTTTCAAATTGAAAATGTGCAAAAAATGTAGTACATTATTTATCGTGAAAACTGTCTGTAACTCGGAAAATTAGCAAGTTATAAGAAAATTTCAAGAGACAAAAAATGTTTAGAAGACCTCAATTCATACATCTGAATTTTTTAAATTTTTAAATTACATGTTTATAAGGCACTACAATTTCGAAGAAATGGGTAGTTTTTCAGGTTTTTCCGAAAAAACTCACTTTACGGAAAAGTTGCAAACAAATGAAGTGTTGTATTTTGATTATACATTCACTTGAGTTTTTTCAGATTTTTTTCTCAACTCTTACATTTACCCTTCAGCACTTCTAGGATCATTCGAGAAAAAATTCACAAGAGTAAAAACATCCTATTTTGGGCCAAAAAAGGTAAATAATTTTTTTTTCATGTTTGACCTAATTCTACAAGTTACGGAACCCGTGACAAAAGGAGTGTTTTCTACCCCTTCCGATCATTTTCTACTCTAAACTTCTTTATTAATGTCCATTACAAACACATTGCACAAGGTTTCATCAAAATCCATTCACTAGCACTCAAATTAGAGATAACACCCCCCCCCCCCCCCGCTAAATGCACTAATAATTAAATGAAAAATGGACATCATTTCAAATTTATTAATTTAAGAGTACACTGTAAGGGTAGTTCGGTGTGTGTTTGTTTATCGGTATAACAAATTTTTCATCTGGTACACATGCCAACATGCATTTTATGTACAAACTGGTTGAGGGTAATGGTTTTATCAGGATCACTTTCCTAACAGAGTTCTTCCAAATAGGAAGACCCTTATCATTAAAATTAATTTCTTGCGTAAACAGGTCACTTTCTTCGTGTCGAACAAAGATTTTTGTTCTACGAAATTGTTAAAAAATTTAAAAATGCCATCTTAACTTTCAAAACTACATTGTGTGTCAAAATTTAAGGGTAAAGAGCATTAGGAGCTACTTAGAAAAAATGCGAAAGGCTCAATACTTATATCGATGACTTACTTATATACCTATCCTCCAAATTTCATTACAATCGACAAAATAGTTTCCAAGCTATCAGCAAAGAGGGAACCTTTTCAAAATTTAAGCTTTAAGCACAAAGTTTGAAAGCGGGTGCCCTGGAAAAATAACTACAGGTACTTTTATTGTTATATTGAGTCAAACTATACGCTCTTCGTTCTTTTTCTTTCATTGTAGTATCAGCAGATTCTGGACAATTTATCAAATGACTGGATAATAGGTACTAAGTAACAATAGTTTCAGTCAAATGTTTATTTATTGCTTACAAATAAAAAAGTTTCGTGTTTGTGAATGAAAACCGTTTCTATTATGCTTAAGAACGTTGCAACTTGCTTCAAACATCTACGTATCATGATCTTTGGAGGCGAGAAGCGTAATATAATTAATAGATCAAATGAACTTACCTAAGTGAAGTTCGATCCTAATTATATTAGTTGCTCGTCGAGGAAGATCATTCCCATCCCGCCCTTAAATGTTAGGTCATCCTTGTCTAGTTGCAACTTAAAAAATGCTTTAAATAGAATGAGGTCATTGCCGCTATGTTGATAAGAAATGGCGGGGTATAGGCCACCTTTGCTTATGTGTGTGTGTGTCATCGTACCCAAAATTGAGTACTACGTATCATGATATTCCTCGACGAGGAGCTAATATAATTAGGATCGAACTTCATTTAGGTAAGTTCGTTTGATCCATCAATTAGACAATAATCAGACAAGGCCATCACTCGTTAGTACAAACAAACATTATTTTTTATTTACGATAAAATGCGAAGAGTATACTATTGAATGTGCAACAATTATAAAAAAAAGTGCAGTACATGAGCCAAGAGTGTAATGGTTAGCTTGTTTCGATTTCAAATAGTGAAGTCAATAGAGATTTTCACTTCGTAAAAATTCCGGGAAGCGGTAACTTTTGAAAATACATCTCTGAACATGTCAGGAACAATATACCAAAAGTTACCAACAATAGTCCTTGAGCGTTATTTGTTATCAAACAAATTAGTTGCAAGATGCCAGTTTTAATTAAAATATTTTTTTCTTAAAAATACTAATTAAGCCATTCGAAAGTACGAGACATTTCACAAGAAATGTATACGAAGTTTTTTTGTACGATCAAAAATGCAGGGTCCACATTTTTTTGTTTAACGCACGAAAATTGAGCGCGGCGACACGTAAGAACGCTGCGCAAAGCGCTCTCGGACGCGCTACACCATTTGTTGTAACTTTTGAACTAATTAATGAAGTTGAGCTCAACAAAACATAAATAAAAAAGAAACATGTGGCTATTAATGTATTATATTTTCAAATATAAAAATGAATGTATGTAGGAATAGTAGATAAATTAAGTCGGAACATAAAGAGATTTCCGATGAAATCGGTAAAAGCTCTAGCATATCTTCAATTTTTAAGATAGAAATCTGGAACTTTCACATATTACTCTTGAAGTAATGTATAAAAATATTCGATGAGTGAGAGAAATAAAAAAAAATGTTTTTGAAAATGTACACTTCCAATATTTCAAAATTTTGAGAAAGTGTTAGAATTTGATAAGTAACTAAGTTTAACCTCATATTACTCTGGTTTAAATCACGTTATCAGACTTCTGTAGGTCCGATTTTTAAAACTTGCAATGTGCACTTTAAAATGCTTCAAGGGGATTTACCTTAAATATTAAATTACCCCTCTTTATTTTACGACAAAAAAAACATTCTTTTCTCCTCCAAAATTCGTGAAACTAGGGGAAAATAAACGTTAGTAACTTTTATAAAAATAATTTTTAGCATACCTGTCCAACATATATTTATAGTTGGACCTCAAAGTAAGAAAATGTGATATAAAAATAATTTTTGGAATGTGTATAAACCTATACTTTTCACGAAATATTGAGACAATCAAGTTTTTTCGGTAAATCAACTCGATGTTATTGGAGTCGATCCGTGGTAAACAGTTATCTGATTCACGAAACAGAATCGCACGCAGGTCGTCAATCTTAGATCTAGTAGATCAATAGAGAGTCGAATTTAAAATATACTAACATTTATTGAAGTAAAATTCAACAAATGCAAAAAATAGAAATATTCAAGTCTAAGCTAATTGCATATAAAATAACTTGTCAGAAAACACCCCACTTGGCAAGACGTTAGGTCCCGAGGAATCGTAACTCATACAACGGTGAGAGTATTGTAATAGGCTGTACAAAAAGATTCAGACTCCCAGTCAGATATGATAGTAAATTGTATGTAACTTTTGAAAAATTATTTGTTTTTAATTTTACACTGAAATTTTCAATTTGCTTGATATCTTTGTCAGGATGCTTCGAGAAGCTATATTTATGAGTTCAATGGTTTTCCAGCTTAAAAAAAAAGTACTAACAGCATTGATATTTTTTGGTGTCGACTCGCATTCGAGCGACCCCCATGGCGATACCCGCCTAGGCCTTTTTATGAGGTACTTTGGGTCCATGAGCATCGGTTCCTCGACTTTGAATTTTGAGACTAGTTTTATTAAACATTCTTGTAGTTAGGATTCTGAGTATTCTCCACCTCTTTCAGAATTATAAAATTTGTTTAACGGTTTTTATTTAAAAAACCGCCCCATTGATTTTTTGCTAAAATATTGCATTATTACTTTTTTGACATCATAATCTATATCAGCGACCTAAAGAACACCGAGAGTTGATACTCAGATTGACATCCGAGCGAAAGAGTGACCGCAAAAAAGGCCTAAAATTCGCCTATTTTTGCATGTTAGATATCGGGCCAAAGGAAAGAGTAAAATAAACCCTATATGGCTCAAATTAAACTTTTTGAACTTTTAAGGTGAGCATATTTTTCACTTGTTTGGAAAAATGCAAAAAATTGGCCCTATTTAAGGGTAGAAAGTATTTAAAAAAAGCAATATATAATGAATATTTACTAAGATTTCATATTACATGAATTTTGTACGGATTATATATTATTCTGTAGCGTATTTGGAAGAGTTTAGGAAATTGTCCTACAACCCTCCAATACCTTGTAATAATTAAAATACCAACCCCAGAAAACGAAAAAATGCATTAGTCCTACCCACATGATACAATAGTCATGGGATTTTAACTAGAGTTATTGGTATAACTAGTCGAACTCACATCTGCAAGGAAATTGTGCTACCATCCTCCTACCCCTTGTAATAATAAGGACACCACCCCCAGAAAGGGAGACAATTCGTCCTAACCACACGATACAATCCATGAGATTTTCACTAGAATTCTTGTTATGACTAGTCGATCCCATAACTACAGGGATATTGAGCTACCACCATCCTACCCCTTGTAATATCAAGAATATCACCCCCTACAAGGAAAACAATAAGTTCTACTGATAAATCGATATGAGATCTTAGCTAGAATTATTGTTATGACTAATCGAACTCACATGTACTAAAAAATTATGCCACCACCCTCCTACCCCTTGAATTAATAAGAAAAGCACCCGGATAAAGAAAAACAAAGTCCTACCCCTAGGATACAATAGACTTTAGATTTTCATTAGAATTATTATTATGACTAGTCGATCTCATATCTACAAATAAAATGGGCTACCACCCTCCTGTCCCTTGTAATAATAAAATAATCATCCCCCGAAACCGAAAGAAATCCATAGATAGCGAGCCAAGAACAGTAGCGAAATGGATCCTGTAGGGTTCGAAAACTTAAAGAAATACCATGGTGAGAATATCTGTTATTACTATATACAGCTGTTATTACTTAGATTCTACATTGTTTGCACGTGTTATTTATTATTGTTCTTTAGCGTATTTGGAAGAGTTTAAGTCTGGTTAGACGCGTGTCAGTTTCGTCAATGACCAATGTCACTCGATTTCTGCAGAAAAAGTCGAGAAAAATACGTCAACTCCAGATATCGTAGACTTGTTGCTCTACTGGGAGTTTATGCCGGCAGGAGGGTGGTAGCGCATTTTACTTGTAGATATCAGATCGACTAGTCATAACAATAATTCTAGTTAAAATCACATGTCAATTTTATCATGTGGTTAGGACTTGCGAATTGTTTCTATTTCTGGGGGTGATTTTCTTATTATTACAAGGGGTACGAGGGTGGTAGCTCAATTTCCCTGTAGATATAGGTTCGACTAGTCATAACAATAATTCTAGTGAAAATCCCATGACGATTGTATCATGTGGGTAGGAATTATGAATTATTTCGTTTTCTGGAGTAGGTATATTAATTATTACAGGTGTTGGAGGGTTGTAGGACAATTTCCTAAAGTCTTCCAAATACGCCACAGAATAATTTATAATCCGTAAAATATTCATACATTATAAAATCTGAGTAATAACAGTTGTTTTATTTTTTAAATGTTCATTATATACTGCCTTTTTAAATACTTTCTACCTTGAATAGGGGCAATTATTGCATTTTTTAAAAAATCGAAAAAATACGCTCACCTTAAAATTTCTCATAGTTTAATTTGAGCCCTATGGGATTTACTTTGTTCTTTCCTTGGCCCGCTATCTACTATGCAAAAACAAGCGAATTTTGCGGCACTCTTTGTTAAAAACTTATCGAGTTACGTCACTTTTAATGAAATCTTTAGCGAAAAGTCGGCCGTATTTGATCGGCCATTTTGAATAACCTGTCTTTGACATCATAGTATGTTTCAGCAACCTCGAAAACGGCTAATGTGTCAATTTGGGTTAAATTGCCTTAAAATATCTCAACTTATAATAATTTTGTATTAACAAAATAGTTTTTCTAAGTTTAAATAATTAATAAACAATTTCCTCACAATTGTATGTTTATAACTTTTTACTTTAAGCTATGTGTAAAAGTGATATAAAAAGGTTTTAGGAAAATCGAAACTTCCCATAATTATTCCGAAATAATGCATATTTTCAGCCTCTATTGACTCCACTAAAATGACTATTTGGTCGTTCACTTGAGAGACACACTGTATAAGTTTGCAATACACATTTGTTTATTATACGGAACTTCAACTCTACCAAATATTCTTGTGGCCATATATTACAATTATCAGTCAGGTTAGTCTACGATATACAGGATGCCTCTACTACAAGTAGCCACTTTGGATAATTTTAGAGATAATATTTTTCTGCGACATTGCTGAAACAGATCAACTGTGTTTCCCAAGGGGGCGCATTTTAGCCTAATACTTGTATATCTTTATCCCTCTGTCCCACACAGCCACACACTCAAATTATTTAAATAGCAGAAGGTCAGGTGAAACATCTATCAAAAGGGGCCTTATTATATACATAACTGTGATTGTAGAGAATTGAAAGATCTTTCAGATTACTCCACCCCCCTTGTGCCTTTATTTGGTTCGGACAGCCTGCATAACCCACCTACCTTTAGTGAAGTAAAAAAAGACCAAAGAAGCGATGAGATAGTTTTGGAACAGCAAAATTATGATTTCATACTTCCTGGGGTATCACCAGGAGTATATATCTCAGTTTTGGACTTCGAAAGCCTATTGCGTTTTTTCGTACAAACAATTTAGTTTTCTAAATAGCGTTTACTTAGGCAAAAAGGTCTAGTCCTAGAAGTCCTATCAGGACCAACAAAAAAACAAAATGTTCTTAATTAAAATTACAACAAATCTGCGTTAGTTTTGGGTCATTCGTACGTACATAATATACAAAATGGAATAAACTGGCTGCGAGGCGTTCTTTTTTATTTAAAATATACCTTTTGTTGAAGACGAAACGCCCTGATATTTTGGTGCCCAAATATTAAACCTTGTGGACACAAATTATTATCTGAAATTTGAATATCCCTCCATTTTATGGCATTAAGTCCAAGATGGAATAGTTTTTCCTCAAAATGTAGATCTGGACGCCAGCTTTCCGATGACATTAAAAAAAGTGTTTTTTCTTAAGTCATGTTGGCCACTTTTTGCATTTATTTATAATCCAAATAACAAATTGATTTTTTCTCGAAATCAGACAGACGAGAATTAACTTTTTGTTTTTAATTAAAGTCCTCGCAATTCCCTTTATTTTCTGATAAATTTTTTTCTAAATGGCAGAAAAAATCAATTAGTTGCTATTTCGTTTATAAATAAATGCAAAATGACTTTTAAAAAAACTGTTTTTAATGCCATCAGAAAGCTAACCTCCAGATCTACATTTTGGAGACACAATGATCAATTTTGGACTTAAAGCATAAAATGGAGGGCAATTCAAATTTCAGATAACAAATTCATTTGTGTCCACAAAGTTTAATATTTGGACACCAAAATTTCAGTATGTGTTTAACAAAAGGTATATTTTCTGAAGTCAATGGAAACTCTTAACGTCCCTGGGCGTTAAAATGAAAAAAGTAAAGCTATTTAGACAGTTAATTCAATTTTGTATGTTATGTTGGTACTGAAATGACCCAAAACCAACGCAGATTTGTTGAAATTAATTACGAAGATTTTAGTTCTTTGTTTGTCCCGATCAGACCTCTAGAACCGGAGATATTCGCCATTTTACCTATATAAACGATGTTCAAAAAACTAAATTGTTTATAAAGAAAACGCAATAGGCTCTCGAAGTACAGGACTTAGATATATACTCCTGGTGATACCCCAGAAGGTATGAAATCATAATTTTGCCGTCACAAAACTATGCACATCAATGTCCTTTTTTTACTCCACTACTTGTATATTTTGTTACGTGTAACTGTAACTGAAGTAACTCAGAACACACTTTCAAACATAAAAAAATTACTAGAGGTAATATACCTCCAGTAGTAATATATCTGTAAACATTGCACATTTATATAAAATATACTTACATTCAGAAGCGTTCTCTTCTTTTTCCAAGGCAATTCCAGGGTGCTCAGGTAGTTAGCTGTCTAGGGTATAAAGAATGGATACATCAGACTCAACACCATGGTACATACTTGACGATATCTGAAATCAAATGATTAATCAATGAAACTTTTGGATCCTGGTAATAACAGGGGTTTAAGGCAAGAAATTTTCTTTAAATTTATGTTTATATTTTTGTACACATATACGTATTAGCAGAGCATATGCTATGATAGTATGTAATTTAGATCTATGGAGATTTTAGAACCGAGAAGTCATTTAATAAGTTAATGAACTACACTGTTATACTTACATTTAGTGATTAATGTCTTCTTTTTCAAAGATAATTCCAGGGTACTCAGGTGGCTAGTTGTCCAGAATATAAAAAATGGATAGATCAGGCCCAACGCTCAACACAATGTTAAATCATCGAAGAGATCTGAAAGTAAGGATTAAATAATTAAAACTTTCGATTCTGATCAAAACACAGTCTATAAAATAAACACTTTTGACGAAAAACTTGGCAGCACACGTCTAGCAAAGTTTTTTGCCATTAGTTTCTGCATATAATTACATTTATCAAAATCACATTATTTAAGACGCAATATTAATTTTATTTAAAGTTTTCATGTATCTTTGTACCAAGTTAAGGTGGCAAATAAACATTTTTGATGATATTTAGCAAAGTTCCTATAGCATTCTACTATAATACGCAAATTTAAAATAAAACACATTTAAAAATTACTCACCAACTTTTTATGTATTCCTTTGTCGTGAATATCAATTATTAGTATTTTTCAGAGTATTCTATATTATATATAAGCCAAAAATACCATTAATACCATCTTATTCCTCGCAATTTCAATTTTAACGCAATGGCTACACCCCCCATTTTCTTTTTTATCAAATTTCAAAAAAAGTGAACAGCGCTTTGATGAAACAGTAAGCAAGACACAGATTTTGCACTGCCTACTTTGATTACAGAGATTTGCGACACAAATTCCAATACATAAAATATATATTTATTAAATGCCTAATGGTACCTATGTTATTTATTTTACTTGTATTTACGTATACAATTGGAATTATTTATATGTAAATATATCAGAGGGTTTTGAGACATGTTCAGATTCTTAGAAAAAGCCAACAATAAGATCATACCTATTCAATTCTGAGAAAACACCTAGCTGCTGTAGACAGTCTCCACTAGACCGCTCTTTTAAAAAACCAATATTCTCACTCCGATAACATTAATCACGAACTCAAAACGGGTTTTTTATTTATGAATCCGTATGATAAAATAAAGCACTCACTTAAAATTTCATGGGACAAAATGACGTAAGGGTAACGGTTCTCGTGAAATTTTTGCCGCCACTAGAAACGTTGAAACTTTAAGCTGGACACAGAAGTTAATACATGTTATTTCTATTTCCTAACACTCACTAACAGACACTGATTAGATGTTTTCGATATGTATGCATTCATATTAAATTTTACAGGTAATTTTGGCATTTTTATTACCCCCGTTCACAATTCTTCGGCCGGAGATGCTAATTTAATTGTTGCCATGCGCCACCTACGGCATTTTCATGAACTTACGCTGCCGGTCTGGAAGGGATTTAAAGTCACTGCACATTCGATTCAGATGTAGATATTGAACAATATTATATTTTTTTTATATCCGTATTTTTGATATTGCGAGACGTGCATTAAACTCATTAATGCAATTATTTAAATTAAAATATCTAACAAACACAATAATATATACACGTTTCCAGAATTTCTAAAACACTTCCAGAGCCAGAAGTCGAGTATTGGCATTTGAAACGTGACAAAAATTTCCCCAAGGGCGAGGACTGAGGGTAGCTACCCCCATTTCTCAAGTTACCCATAAATACTCCTACATTTTATACTAAATATCGAGAGAAAAATTTTAATATTTACCTTCCCTGGGTATGAGTGATAGGGGTGTAAAAACCGCTGTATGTATATGTTGAAAGTTGAAACTTTGCACACCTACCGATGTGATGATCAAAAGAAGGGGATAAATTAGAAACTTACCAAATCTTGTCTAAGGGATGAAAAATAGGGGTAGATAGTGTATATTCGCTGCTAATAAAGTTGGACTGTTGAAATTTGGCATTCTTATAGATGTTATGTTAAGGGTAAAGGCATGTCCTTGAAAAGAAAGATATATTGTCCCTGAGGTGAGCGTAAGGGTAGAAATGTATTTCAGCTACAGTGAAGCTATAAATTTGAGATCTGAAAGACTGCAGATGTGATAGTAAAAAGGAAAGGGAAATATTAGAAGATGTACAACCCCTTGGATGAGAAATAGAGAAATTATGAAACCACATTAAATTCACTGCCAATGAAGCTAACTAGTATTTGTTTGGTATATAAACCCTTAAACGCAAATGAGACAATTTGAGACACGATGTATCTTGGGTCTAGTGTCTAGTCTAGTCTAGTGTGGAAAATTGGGGTGAACGTTGCAAACATTAAACATCCTGGGGCGAGATATAGGGGTGAACACTGTGTAACCATCATTCACTGCCGATAAAGCCAGATAATCAAGTTTTAGTGTAGCTATAGATATTATATACAGCGAAGAAAAATGAATCTTGAAACTCGACATATTTTGTCCCTGGGGTGTGAAATAGGGGTAGAACCATAATCATATTGTCAGTTGAGCTGCATATTTCAGATTTGGAACATTCGAGGATGCCATACTAAGAACTAAATGGAAACGTTGAGCGCTCACATATCATGCCCTAAAACCAAAAATAAGGGTAGGAGCTGTAATTACTTCCACATCCAAGTAGTGAACTGGAAGTACTACTTCCACATCCACGTAGTGAATTGGAAGTATAGTAATCGTGAAAAAATGTTATTTTTTTTTTCAAATAGGTCTAGAATGTCACGAAACGTCGAGATTTAAAATTTGAGCGAAAAAAATTTCTGTCTGTCGGTCTGCAACTTTTTGTCCGAACGATATTTCTGGAACGGTAAGATATTGACTTGAAATTGTATACACGTATGTACCATAAGGAGATCTGAAACTATATTGTTTTTTGAGCTTATCCGGTGAAGGGTTGGGGATAAATAGGGGTATATAGAAGAAAATAAGTAGAACAAGCTGATAAGAATATATGGGAATTTGGTTTTCGTTCTAGAGGTCAAGGCCTCAGACTTTGTTATAATATTTCCATCCCCCTCGCATCACCCCCCCCCCCATTCCATTATTAAAGGGGTTAATAAAATAAAATTGAGATATTCACTTGAAATTTGGTACACGTAGGTATATATTATAACAACATATGGAACTAGATTATATTCTGAGATTATTCCATTGAGGGTTTGGGGGGTAAGTAGAGGTAAATAGGGGTAAATGAGTAAAGCAAGCTGGTAAGAGTACAATATATTGGGATTTGGTGTATATACTAGAAGCCAAGGCCTCAAATTTATTTATAATATTTTTCATCCCTCAACCACCCCCACCCCATTATGAAAGTGGTTGATAAAATAAAATTGAGATATTTACTTGAAATTTGGTACACGTATATATTATAATGATATCTGCAATTATATTATATTTTTTTATGACATCTGCCTCAAGTATTATTAAAATTCTATGACCAATTATTTCCACATACTGGAGTGCAAGATGTTTTTCTTTAAAGAGACTTGGATGGAAAAATCTGGATATGAAAGTAGTAAGTCCTTAGGCAGCGGTTTCTAACATTTAATGCGAACATAGTTAGATAGTTGAGATTTGGATACATTCGCTATTACCTAAAGTTCTAAGCAAATATTTTGATACACAACATATTTTGTTTTGGGATGAGAAATGAGGATAGAAATAGCAATACACTTATTCACTACTCTATCTGTAGTTGAGACCCAGAGTACTCGCAGGTATCACCCTAAGCAGTTAATGTTTGAAACACATACTGGGCATCCCAAGAATATGGGGCAATACTTCTGGAGCATATACTTTCTGTTAAAGTAATACTAAATGTACTAATATTTTTTTCCCAAGGATGCTCCCTTTCGGAACTATTCACCCTTGAAGGTAAAATTTTGAAAATGTTTCTGTTGATAGCTTGGAAACTACTTTATCGATTGTAATACAATTCGTACAGTATAAATGGTAAGTAAATCTCTTTGACTTAGAAGTATGTAGTCTTTAGTATCTTGACTTGGAAGCGAGGAGTGGAACACTCTCGATACTTTTCCCCCCTAAATTTTGACATAAATTAATTTTTGAAACTTGCTGTGACTTTTTTAAATTCCTTAAACAATTTTCTGTAAAAAAGATAGTTTCATGATATTAATAGAAAAACCTGTTTCAGAGAAAAAAATATTTCAATGATAAAGTACCATGGTATATTAATATAATGAATGTCACCAAAGGCAACCCCATGAAACTTGTGGGAAATAATTAAATAAATATAAAATCAAAGGACTCCGCACCATTCTTACGAAAAATGGCTCCCAGCCAAATCGGCTGAAATCGCAGTACATCGTAGGTAATTTCTTCCTGATCAAAGGTTCTCATGGGCCCAAGGTAGGAAAATCAGGCGTGCAAAGGGGGTGCAAAGTCGACTTTGCCACCCCCGATATATGGAAAAATGTCCATTTTTGGACCTTGTGCCCATGAGAACTTTTGATCAGGAAGAAATTATCTGCAATATACTGCGATTTCGTCCGATATGGCTGGGAGCCATTTTCCATAAGAATGGTGCGGGGGCCTTTGATAAATATAGTCAACGGAGCGCTAAAATGAGTAAAATCTCTAACCTCAGTGCTGGTGAATGGATTTTAATGAAACCTTGTGCAATGTGTTTGTAATGACGTTAATAACAAAGTTGAAAAAATATTAGAGTAGGAAATGATCGGAAAGGGTAGAAAACACCCCTTTTGTCACGGGTTCCGTAACTAAAAACATCTTGACTAGACCTGCACTCTAGTACGTGGAAATTATTGGTCATAGAATTTTAATAATATTTGGGGCAGATATTATAGAAAAGTTTGAGGCGTTCGTTTCCACTATATACGATAAAAATGACGTTTTTAGTTTACCCTATTTATCTTCTCCTATTCACAACCTGCCACCTCCCAACCCTTCAATGGAATCATATCAATCTGATGTCATTACAATACATGATAATTGTCCTAACTTTCAAGTGAATATCTCAATACTATATTATCAATCCTATTAATAATGGAGCGGAGATGGCGGGGTTTGAAAAATATTTGAAAGAAATCTGAGGCCTTGGTACACCAAATCCCAAATTTCTGTACTGTTACCAGCTTGATTTGCTTATTTTCCCCTATATACTCCTATTTAACCCCCAACCCTTCAACGGAATCATCTCAAAATATAATCTAGTTCCAGATGTCGTTATAATACATACGTGTACCAAATTTCAAGTGAATATCTCAATTTTACTTTATCAACCCCTTTAATTATGGCATAGGGGTGGTGGGTGGTTGAAAAATATTATAAATAATTTGATATCTTGGCTTCTAGTACTTGCACCGAATTTCAAGTTTCTGTACCCTTACCAGCTTGCTTTACTTATTGTGCCCCATTTACCCCTATTTATCCCCCAACCCTGCAACTCAATCATCGCAAAATATAATATAGTTCCAGATGTCGTTATAATACACACGAGTATCAAATTTCAAATGAATATCTCAATTATATTTTATCAACCCCTTTAATAATGGAGTAGGGGTGATCGGGGGTTGAAAAATATTATTAAAAAATCTGAGGCTTTGGCTTCTAGTACATGCGCCGAATTTCAAGTTACTGTACTCCTACCAATTTGCTTTACATATTTTCCCCTATTTACCCCTATTAAACCCCCAACCCTTCAACGGAAACATCTCAAAATATAATCTAGTTCCAGATGTTTATAATACATATGTGTATCAAATTTCAAGTGAATATCCCAATTTTATTTTACCAACCCCTTTAATAATGGAGTAGGGGTGATGGGGTTTGAAAATTATTATTAAAAAATCTGAAGCCTTGGCTTCTAGTACATACACCGAATTTCAAGTTTCTGTACTCTTACCAGCTTGCTTTACATATTTCCCCCTATTTACCCCCCAACCCTTCACCGGATATCTTCAAAAAACAATCCAGTTCCAGATCTCGTTATAATATATACGGGTACAAAATTTGAAGTTAATATCTTAAACCGTTCCGGAGAAAACGTGCGGACAAAAAAAAAAGTTACAGACAGACAGGCAGACCGACAGACAGACAGACAGAAAAATTTTTTTTTCGCTCAAATTTAAAATCTCGACGTTTCATGACATTCTAAACCCACTTCAATAAAAAAAAAAAAATTGAAATTTTCTTTTGCGATTACTATACTTCCAATCCACTACGTGGATGTGGAAGTAAAATAAGATAAAAAATGAAAAAAAACGAAATACAAGACGTTTTTTATTTGCAACTTTTCCGTAAAGTGCGTTTTCACAGAGAATAATTTATAATCCGTAAAATATTCATACATTATAAAATCTCAGTTGTTTTATATTTTAAATGTTCATTATATACTGCCTTTTTTAAATATTTTCTACCCTTGAACAGGGGCAATTATTGCATTTTTTAAAAAAGTAAAAAAATATGCTCACCTTAAAATTTCTCATAGTTTAATTTAAGCCCCATGGGATTTATTTTGTTCTTTCCTTGGCCCGCTATCTACTATGCAAAAACAGACGAATTTTGCGGCACTCTTTGTTAAAAACTTATCAAATTACGTCACTTTTAATGAAATCTTTAGCGAAAAGTCGGCCGTATTTGATCGGCCATTTTGAATAACCTGTCTTTGACATCATAGTATATTTCAGCGACATCGAAAACCGCTAATGTGTCAATTTGGGTTAAATTGCCTTAAAATATCTCAACTTATAATAATTTTGTATTAACAAAATAGTTTTTTCTAGTTTAAATAATTAATAAACAATTTCCTCACAATTGTATGTTTATAACTTTTTACTTTAAGCTATGTGTAAAAGTGATATAAAAAGGTTTTAGGAAAATCGAAGCTTCCCATAATTATTCCGAAATAATGCATATTTTCAGCCTCTATTGACTCCACTAAAATGACTATTTGGTCGTTCACTTGAGAGACACACTGTATAAGTTTGCAATACACATTTGTTTATTATACGGAACTTCAACTCTACCAAATATTCTTGTGGCCATATATTATAATTATCAGTCAGGTTAGTCTACGATATACAGGGTGCCTCTACTACAAGTAGCCACTTTGGATAATTTTAGAGATAATATTTTTCTGCGACATTGCTGAAACAGATCAACTGTGTTTCCCAAGGGGGCGCATTTTAGCCTAATACTTGTATATCTTCATCCCTCTGTCCCACACAGCCACACCCTCAAATTATTTAAATAGCAGAAGGTCAGGTGAAACATCTATCAAAAGGGGCCTTATTATATACATAACTGTGATTGTAGAGAATTGAAAGATCTTTCAGATTACTCCACCCCCCTTGTGCCTTTATTTGGTTCGGACAGCCTGCATAACCCACCTACCTTTAGTGAAGTAAAAAAAGACCAAAGAAGCGATGAGATAGTTTTGGAACAGCAATATTATGATTTCATACTTTCTGGGGTATCACCAGGAGTATATATCTCAGTTTTGGACTTGGAAAGCCTATTGCGTTTTTTCGTACAAACAATTTAGTTTTCTAAATAACGTTTACTTAGGTAAAAAGGTGAATATCTCTAGTCCTAGAAGTCTTATCAGGACCAACAAAAAAACAAAATGTTCGTAATTAAACTTACAACAAATCTGCGTTAGTTTTGGGTCATTCGTACGTACATAATATACAAAATGGTATAAACTGGCTGCGAG
Source organism: Stenurella melanura (assembly GCA_963583905.1). Lineage (NCBI taxonomy): Eukaryota > Metazoa > Arthropoda > Insecta > Coleoptera > Cerambycidae > Stenurella > Stenurella melanura. The sequence continues at coordinate 42,336,129 of OY757310.1, read as the reverse complement.
GCGTTCTTTTTTATTTAAAATATACCTTTTGTTGAAGACGAAACGCCCTGATATTTTGGTGCCCAAATATTAAACCTCGTGGACACAATTTATTATCTGAAATTTGAATTGCCCGCCATTTTATGGCATTGAGTCCAAGATGGAATAGTTTTTCCTCAAAATGTAGATCTGGACGCCAGCTTTCCGATGACATTAAAAAAGTGTTTTTTCTTAAGTCATGTTGGCCACTTTTTGCATTTATTTATAATCCAAATAACAAATTGATTTTTTCTCGAGATCAGGCAGACGAGAATTAACTTTTTGTTTTTAATTAGTCCTCGCAATTCCCTTTATTTTCTGATAAATTTTTTTCTAAATGGCAGAAAAAATCAATTAGCTGATATTTCGTTTATAAATAAATGCAAAATGACTTAAAAAAAAACTGTTTTTAATGCCATCAGAAAGCTAACCTCCAGATCTACATTTTGGAGACACAATGATCAATTTTAGACTTAAGGCATAAAATGGGAGGCAATTTAAATTTCAGATAACAAATTCATTTGTGTCCACAAAGTTTAATATTATTTACATCAAAATTTTAGGATGTGTTGTATTCAACAAAAGGTATATTTTCTGAAGCCAATGGAAACTCTTAACGTCCCTGGTCGTTAAAATGAAAAAAGAAAAGCTATTTAGACAGTTAACTCAATTTTGTAGGTTATGTCGGTACTCAAATAACCCAAAACCAATGCAGATTTGTAGAAATTAATTACGAAGATTTTAGTTCTTTGTTTGTCCCGATCAGACTTCTAGAACCGGAGATATTCGCCTTTTTACCTATATAAACGCTGTTCAAAAAACTAAATTGTTTATAAAGAAAACGCAATAGGCTCTCGAAGTACAGGACTTCGATATATACTCCTGGTGATACCCCAGAAGGTATGAAATCATAATTTTGCCGTCACAAAACTATGCACATCAATGTCCTTCTTTTACTCCACTACTTGTATATTTTGTTACGTGTAACTGTAACTGAAGTAACTAAGAACACACTTTCAAACGTAAAAAAAATTACTAGAGGTAATATACCTCCAGTAGTAATATATCTATAAACATTGCTCATTTATATAAAATATACTTACATTTAGAAGCGTTCTCTTCCTTTTCCAAGGCAATTTCAGGGTGCTCAGGTGGTTAGTGGTTAGCTGTCTAGGGTATAAAGAATGGATACATCAGGTTCAACACCATGTTACATACTTGACGATATCTGAAATCGAATGATTAATCAATGAAACTTTTGGATCCTGGTAGTAACAGCTTAAGCTTAAGGCAAGAAATTTTCATTAAATTTATGTTTATATTTTTGTACACATATACGTAATAGCAGAGCATATGCTATGATAGTGTGTAATTTAGATCTATGGAGATTTTAGAACCGAGAAGTCATTTAATAAGTTAATGAACTACACTGTTATACTTACATTTAGTGATTAATGTCTTCTTTTTCAAAGATAATTCCAGGGTACTCAGGTGGCTAGTTGTCCAGAATTAAAAAATGGATAGATCAGGCCGCTCAAAACAATGCTAAATCATCGAAGAGATCTGAAAGTAAGGATTAAATAATTAAAACTTTCGATTCTGATCAAAATACAGTCTATAAAATAAACACTTTTGACAAAAAACTTGGCAGCACACGTCTAGCAAAGTTTTTTGCCATTGGTTTTTGCATATAATTACATTTATCGAAATCACATTATTTAAGACGCTACATTAATTTTATTTAAAATTTCCATATATCTTTGTACCAAGTTAAGGTGGCAAATAAACATTTTGATGATATTTAGCAAAGTTCCTATAGCATTCTACTATAATACGCAAATTTAAAATAAAACACATTTAAAAATTACTCACCAACTTGTTATGTAATCCTTTGTCGTCAATATCAACTATTAGTATTTTTCAGAGTATTCTATATTATATATAAGCCAAAAATACCATTATTACCATCTTATTCCTCGCAATTTCAATTTTAATGCAATGGCTACACCCCCCATTTTGTTTTTTATCAAAATTCAAAAAAAGTGAACAGCGCTTTGATGAAACAGTAAGCAAGACACAGATTTTGCACTGCCTACTTTGATTACAGAGATTTGCGACACAAATTCCAATACATAAAATATATATTTATTAAATGCCTAATGGTACCTATGTTATTTATTTTACTTGTATTTACGTATACAATTGGAATTATTTATATCTAAATATATCAAAGGGTTTTGAGACATGTTCAGATTCTTTGAAAAAGCCAACAATGAGATCATACCTATTCAATTCTGAGAAAACACCTAGCTGCTGTAGACGTTCTCCACTAGACCGCTCTTTTAAAAAATCAATATTCTCACTCCGTAAATCGATAACATTAATCACGAACTCAAAACGGGTTTTTTATTTATGAATCCGTATGATAAAATAAAGCACTCACTTAAAATTTCATCGGACAAAATGACGTAAGGGTAACGGTTCTCCTGAAATTTTTGCCGCCACTAGAAACGTTGAAACTTTAAGCTGGACACAGAAGTTAATACATGTTATTTCTGTTTCCTAACACTCACTAACAGACACTGATTAGATGTTTTTGATATGTATGCATTCATATTAAATTTTACAGGTAATTTTGGCCTTTTTATTACCCCCGTTCACAATTCTTCGGCCGGAGATGCTAATTTAATTGTTGCCATGCGCCACCTACGGCATTTTCATGAACTTACGCTGCCGGTCGGGAAGGGATTTAAAGTCACTGCACATTCGATTCAGATGTAGATATTGAACAATATTATATTTTTTTATATCCGTATTTTTGATATTGCGAGACGTGCATGAAACTCATTAATGAAATTATTTAAATTAAAATATCTAACAAACACAATAATATATACACGTTTCCAGAATTTCTAAAACACTTCCAGAGCCAGAAATCGAGTATTAGCATTGGTACACAAAAATATTACCCAGAGGCAGCAGAAAAATTTGAAACGTGACAAAAATTTCCCCAAGGGCGAGGACTGAGGGTAGCTACCTCCATTTCTCAAGTTAACCATAAATACTCCTACATTTTATACTAAATATCGAAAGAAAAATTTTAATATTTACCTTCCCTGGGTATGAGTGATAGGGGTGTAAAAACCGCTGTATGTGTATGTTGAAAGTTGAAACTTTGCACACCTACCGATGTGATGATCAATAGAAAGGGATAAATTAGAAACTTACCAAATCTTGTCTAAGGGATGAAAAATAGGGGTAGATAGTGTATATTCGCTTCTAATAAAATTGGACTGTTGAAATTTGGCATTCTTATAGATGTTATGTTAAGGGTAAAGGCATATCCTTGAAAAGAAAGATATATTGTCCCAGAGGTGAGCGTAAGGGTAGAAATGTATTTCAGCTGCAGTGGAGCTATACATTTGAGATCTGAAAGACTGCAGATGTGATAGTAAAAAGTAAAGGGAAATATTAGAAGATGTACAACCCCTTGGATGAGAAATAGAGAAATTATGAAACCACATTAAATTCACTGCCAATGAAGCTAACTAGTATTTGTTTGGTATATGAACCCTTAAACGCAAATGAGACAATTTGAGACGATGTATCTTGGGTTTAGTGTCTAGTCTAGTGTGAAAAATTGGGGTGAACGTTGCAAACATTTAACATCCTGGGGCGAGATATAGGGGTGAAAACTGTGTAACCACCATTCACTGCCGATAATGCCAGATGATCAAGTTTTAGTGTAGCTATAATAGATATTATTTACAGCAAAGGAAAATGAATCTTGAAACTCGACATATTTTGTCCCTGGGGTGTGAAATAGGGTAGAATCATAATCATATTTTCAGTTGAGCTGCATATTTCAGATTTGGAACATTCGAGGATGCTATACTAAGAACTAAATGGAAACGTTGAGCGCTCACATATCATCCCCTTAAACAAAAAATAAGGGTAGGAGCTGTAATTACTTCCACATCCAAGTAGTGGACTGGAAGTACTACTTCCACACCCACGTAGTGAATTGGAAGTATAGTAATCGTAAAGAAATGTAATTCTTTTTTTTTAAATAGGTCTAGAATGTCACGAAACGTCGAGATTTAAAATTTGAACGAAAAAAATTTCTGTCTGTCGGTCTGCAAATTTTTGTCCGCACGATATCTCTGGAACGGTAAGATATTGACTTTAAATTTTATATACGTATATACCCTAACGAGATCTGAAACTGGATTGTTTTTTGAACTTATCCGGTGAAGGGTTGGGGATAAAAAGGGGTATATAGAAGAAAATAAATAGAACAAGCTGATAAGAATATATAGCAATTCGGTTTTTGTGCTAGAGGTCAAGGCCTCAGACTTGTTTTAATATTTCCATCCCCCCTCGCATCACCTCCCGACCCCTCCATTATTAAAGGGGTTGATAAAATAAAATTGAGATATTCACTTGATATTTGGTACACGTAGGTATATATTATAACAAACATATGGAACTAGATTGTATTGTGAGATTATTCCGTTGAGGATTTGGGGGGTAAGTAGAGGTAAATAGGGGAAAATGAGTAAATCGTGCTGGTAAGAGTACAATATATTGGGATTTGGTGTATATACTAGAAGCCAAGGCCTCAAATTTATTTATAATATTTTTCATTCCTCAACCACCCCCACCCCATTATGAAAGTGGTTGATAAAATAAATTTGAGATATTCACTTGAAATTTGGTACATGTATATATTATAATGATATCTGCAATTATATTCTATTTTTCTATGATATCTGCCTCAAGTATTATTAAAATTCTATGACCAATTATTTCCACATACTGGAGTGCAAATATAGTCAAGATGTTTTTCTTTAAAGAGACCTGGATGGAAAATCTGGATATGAAAGTAGTAAGTCCTTATGCAGCGGTTTCTAACATTTAATGCGAACATAGTTAGATAGTTGAGATTTGGATACATTCGCTATTATCTAAAGTTCTAAGCAAATATTTTGATACACAACATATTTTGTTTTGGGATGAGAAATGAGGATAGAAATGGCAATACACTTGTTCACTACATATATCTGTAGTTGAGACCCAGAGTACTGGCAGGTATCACCCTAAGTAGTTAATGTTTCAAACACATACAGGGCATCCCAAGAATATGGGGCAATACTTGTGGAGCATATACTTTCTGTTAAAGTAATACTAAATGTACTTATATTTTTTTCCCAAGGATGCTCCCTTTCGGAACTATTCTGGTAAAGGTAAAGTTTTGAAAAGGTTTCTGTTGATAGCTTGGAAAGTACTTTATCGATTGTAATACAGTTCGGACAGTATAAATTGTAAGTAAATCTCTTTGACTTAGAAATATGTAGTCTTTAGTCTCTTGTCTTAGAACCGAGGAGTGGAACACTCTCAATATTTTTCCCCCTAAATTTTGACATAAATTAATTTTTGAAACTTGCTGTGATTTTTTTAAATTCCTTAAACAAGTTTCTGTAAAAAAGGTAGTTTCTTGATATTAATAGAAAACCTGTTTCAGAGAGAAAAAAAATTCACCGATAAAGTACCAAGGTATATTAATATAATGTCACCAAATGCAACCCCATGAAACTTGTGAGAAAGAATTGAATAAAAATAAAATCAAAGGACTCCGCACCATTCTTATGGAAAATGGCTCTCAGCCAAATCGGCTGAAATCGCAGGACATCGTAGGTAATTTATTCCTGATCAAAGGTTCTCATGGGCCCAAGGTAGGAAAATCGGGCGTACAAAGGGGGCGCAAAGTCGACTTTGCAACCCCCGATATATGGAAAAATGTCCATTTTTCGACCTTGTGCCCATGAGAACTTTTGATCAGGAAGAAATTATCTGCAATATACTGCGACTTCAGCCGATATGGCTGGGAGCCATTTTCCATAAGAATGGTGCGGGGGCCTTTGATGAATAAATATAATCCAGTCAACGGAGCGCTAAAATGACTAAAATCTCTAACCTGACTGCTGGTGAATGGATTTTAATGAAACCTTGTGCAATGTGTTTGTAATGACATTAATAACAAAGTTGAAAAAATAATAGAGTAGGAAATGATCGGAAGGGGTAGAAAACACCCCTTTTGTTACGGGTTCCGTAACTAAAAATTAGATAAAAAATGAAAAAAAAACTAAATATTTACATTTTTTGGCCCAAAATAAGATATTTTCACTCTTGTGAATTAATTTAGAAAAATGCATATTTTTTGAGACATGGCCACTCGAAAATTCCTAAAAGTGGGGGAGGAGAATTGTACAAGTTGAGAAAAAAATCTGAAAAAATTCAAGTGAATGTGTCATCGAAATACAAGACGTTTTTTATTTGCAACTTTTCCGTAAAGTGCGTTTTCACAGAGTTTTTCCGGAAAAACATGAAAAACTACCCCTTTCTTTGAAATTTTAGCGCTTTAAAAATATGTAATTTAAAAATTTGAAAAAAATCAGCCGTGTGCATCGAGGCCTTCTAACCATTTTTATCTTTTGGAATTTTCTTGTAACTTGCTAATTTTCCTAGTTACAGGCAGGTTTTCACGATAAACAATGTACTATATTCTTTGCACATTTTCAATTGAAAATTACATGAAAATTCGAAAAATTAGCGTGAGTTATATATACTATTATAAAAAAGTATGAAGCCTATATAGTTTACCATTCTTAAAGGTTCAATATTATATTTAAATTGAAAATGTTCAAAAAATGTAGTACAACATTATTTATCGTGAAAACTGTCTGTAACTCGGAAAATTAGCAAGTTATGAGAAAATTCCGAGAGACGAAAAATGTTTAGAAGGCCTCAACCCATACATTTGAATTTTTTCAAAAATTTTTAAATTACATGTTTATAAAGCACTACAATTTCGAATAAATTAGTAGTTTTTCAGGTTTTTTCGAAAGAACTCGCACTTTACGGAAAAGTTGCAAATAAATAAAACCTTGTATTTCGATTATACATTCACTTGAGTTTTTTCAGATTTTTTTCTCAGCGTTTACATTTACCCTCCACCACTTTTAGGAACTTTCGAGTGGCCATATCTCGAAAAATACGCATTTCTCGAAAAAATTCACAAGAGTAAAGACATCTTATTTTGGACCAAAAAAGGTAAATATATTTTTTTCATGTTTGACCCAATTCTACAAGTTATGGAACCCGTGACAAAAGGGGTGTTTTCTACCCCTTCCGATAATTTTCTACTCTAAACTTTTTTATTAATGTCATTACAAACACGTTGCACAAGGTTTCATCAAGATCCATTCACTAACACTCAAATTAGAGATAACACCCACCCCTCACCCCTCCGTTGAATGCACTAGTAATTGAATGAAAAATGGACATCATTTCTCAAGAAAATTTTTAAATTTATTAATTTAAAAGTACACTGTAATGGTGCTAACATACATTTTATGTATAAACTAGTTGAGGGTAATGGTTTTATCAGGATCACTTTCCTAACAGAGCATTTCCAAATAGCAAGACCCTTATCACTAAAATCAATTTCTTGCGTAAACAGGTCACATTTTTCATGTCGAACAAAGGCATTCTTGTTCTAGGAAATTGTTTAAAGAATTTAAAAATGCCATCTTAACTTTCAAAACTACATTGTGTGCCAAAATTTAAAGGTAGAGAGCATTAGGGCTACAAAAAAAATACGAAAGGCTCAATACTTATATCGATGACTTACTTACAATTTATATCCTCCGAATTTCATTACAATCGACAAAATAGTTTCCCAGCTATCAGCAGACAGGGAACCTTTTCAAAATTTAAGTTTTAGGCACAAAGTTTCGAAAGGGGCTGCCCTGGAAAAAATCTACAGGAACTTGTATTGTTATTTTGACTCAAACTATACGCTCTCCCTTCTTCTTGTTTCATTGTAGTAACAGCAGATTCTGGACAATTTATCAAATGGCTGGACAATAGGTACTAAGTAACAATAGTTTCAGTCAAATGTTTATTTCTAGCTTACAAATAAAAAAGTTTTGTGTTGACTCCGATGGTGATACCCGTCTAGGCCTTTTTATGAGGTACTTTGGGCCCGTCAGAATCGGTTCCTCGACTTTGAATTTTGAAACTAGTTTTATTGAACATTCTTGTAATTAGGATTCTGAGTATTCTCCACCTCTTTCAGAATTATAAAATTTGTTTAACGGTTTTTATTTAACCCATTAGCACCTACGGATACCGTATGGTATCACAAAACATGCCTCCCCTCTCCAGCCCTTTGTAGTCAAGGTTGAAGACAGAGAGTCGCGCGGCGCCGGTTTCGTACTGAGTTGGCAGTTGACTTCGTATTTTCGTGGGAGGCGGTTCGTTTCGTAAAGTTTTTTTGGTGGTAGACAAGGTTAAAATCACGTGTGTTTGTGCTGCATGTAAATAATGGAACCCCGATGGGCGTAAGTACCTTTTTAGTTAGTTCTGTATTTTTTTTTATGAATTGTAAATTAATTTTTATTGAAATATAAGTGACTAAACACTCTTGCATACAAATAAAGCTTTTAGAAACTCATAAGAGTTTACTATGTTGGGTCAAAGGTCACTGATACCATATGGTATCCATAGGCGTTTAGGGACTTATAGTGTCATAAAATTTATATTACGTTTTTTTTTGTTGTAGAAAAGGTTTTTCGCTTTCCCAAGCTTTGGACATGCTTGCGGAAGATGACGACCTCCTACAAAAGGTAGATGAAATATTTTTGGAACCTCCCGACCCAAATGTAGACACTGATGAGGATTCTGCGGATGAAGAGGAAGGAGGAATGATGTGCAACCTCAATGGTAAAATGAAACAACCACTCTAAATGTAGTATCTTATTATTTTTAATGTTGTAGGTCGTCAGTTGCTTGCTCCCGCTGAGATAAAATTGGTAAATAATGACAGGATTAAAGCATCAAGTCGCTGTGATGAGCCTGAAAACGTAAGCATTTAAAAAGTTTTCCTTTGTTTTTAATAAATTTAGAATAATTCTAGGATGCTCCGGAAAAGCAAGTAACAGAAACAATACCTTTAGAAATGGAAAGAAATGTTTTATTTGATCACGAATCTGAGTGGATTACAAATCGTCTTTCAACAAAAGCATCTACAAAATGGATTTCTGGTGATATTCAACCAATGCCCCGACAATTTCCAGAACCAGATTACTCTAGGTACAAAGACATGTCACCTGTCGAGCTCTTTGAGTTATTTTTTGACGAAAATATTTACCAGTACCTTGCTGAACAAACACAACTTTATGCTCATTTCAAAAATGAACCTGACCCTGGAATTACGTCACAAGAAATTCGCTGTTTTATAGCAATTTTAATTCTCACCGGTTACAATCCTTTGCCTTCGAAACGGTTGTACTGGGACTTGAAAGACGACACCCATAACAAAATGGTGGCAGATTCAATGAGAAGGGACAGATTCCTGAAAATCCAAAGGTTTATTCACATGGCCGATAACACTAAAATGGATCAGTCAGATAAGGCTTGGAAATTACGCCCTCTGATGAATGCCCTAAAAGAAAAGTTTTTGTCCAATTTTCAACCTATACAGAATTTATCATATGACGAATCAATGATAAAATATTACGGGCGCCACGGGTGCAAACAATTTATTCGTGGCAAACCTATCCGCTTTGGTTACAAAGTGTGGTCTCTAAACACTAAAGATGGATATCTGGTCAATTTTGATCTGTACCAGGGCAATGATCCTCGAGAACGAGCGGACATTAGCAAATTAGTTGGAAAATGTGCAGCACCCATGATATTAATGTTAAAAGAATTGCCACAACGAAATTTGCCATATGTAATTCACATTGATAACTTGTTTACCGGTCTGAATTTATTGGCTTATCTTCGATATTTAGGCTACGGGGCAATTGGCACGATTCGAGAAAATCGAATACCAAAATCATGTCCGATGACCAAAAAACAAGAATTTAAAAAAAAGAAGCGTGGGTATTACGAACACATTATTGAAAGAAATGACGGTGTTCTATTGGTACGGTGGATGGATAATGCTGTGGTTACTTTAGCATCAACTTGTGCCGGTGTTCACCCAGAGGGAGCCGTAAAAAGGTATTGCCAAAAAGAAAAAAAACACGTCATGATTTCCCGCCCTCACTGTGTAGCTGCTTACAACCAGAATATGGGTGGGACTGATCTTATGGATCAAGGGATTGCTACGTACCGCATTGGAGTACGTGGTAAAAAATGGTATTGGCCTATTTTTACTTGGCTGATAGACCTTGCATTGCACAACGCCTGGCATCTTGGATGTAAAAATGAAAAAATATCAGCACTCAATTTTAGAAGAGAGATAGTGCAAGTATATTTGACTAGGTACAAAACAATTGCCAAAGTTCCTGGACGAATCTCTCTCTCAAAAAATGTACTTCCAGCTCTAAGATTTGATAGGATGGATCATTTTGTGGTCTCATGTAACCGACGAAGATGTGCTGGGGTAGGATGCAAGTCTTTCGGTAGAACAATGTGCAAAAAATGTGATGTCGGTCTGTGCCTCAACTGTTTTGCCACTTACCACACAAACTAACTGTAGTTTTAACGTATTTTAGATATATTGTATAGTTTACATTTTTGCAATAAATATTGTCTTTAACGCCTACTGATACCATATGGTATCAGCATTTTTTATGACTTCTAAATTCCCAAAAAATATAAAAACCGTCATTGTGGACTTATTTATACATATTTTCTACAAAACAGTAAAAAAAAAATTAAAAATTAAAAAAAAAATTATCTCGGTGTTAGTGGGTTAAAAAACCACCCCATTAATTTTTGGCTAAAATTTTGTATTATTACTTTTTTGACATCATAATCTAAACCTAAAGAACACCGAGAGTTGATACTCAGATTGATGTCCGAGCGAAAGAGTGACCGCAAAAAAGGCCTAAAATTCGCCTGTTTTTGCATAGTAGATAACGGGCCAACGGAAAGAGCAAAATAAAGCCTATATGGCTCAAGTTAAACTTTGTGAACTTGTAAGGTGAGCATATTTTTCACTTTTTTGACAATATGCAAAAAATAGGTCCTATTAAGGGTAGAAAGTATTTAAAAAAAGCAATATATAATGAATATTTACTAAGATTTTGTATTATATGAATTTTTTACGGATTAGATATTATTCTGTAGCGTATTTGGAAGAGTTTAGAAAATTGTCCTACAACCCTCCAACACCTTGTAATAATTAAAACACCAACCCCAAAAAACGAAAAAATTCGTTAGTCCTACCCACATGATACAATAGTCATGGGATTTTAACTAGAGTTATTGGTATGACTAGTCCACTTCACATCTACAAGGAAATTGTGCTACCACCCTCCTACCCCCTTGTAATAATAAGGATACCACCCCCAGAAAGAGAAACAATTAGTCCTAACCACACGATACAATCCACATGAGATGTTCACTACAATTCTTGTTATGACTAGTCGATCCCATATCTACAGGGATATTGAGCCACCACCATCCTACCCCTTGTAAGAATAAGAATATCACCCCCTACAAGAAAAACAATTCGTAAGTTCTACTGATAAATCGATATGAGATTTTAGCTAGAATTATTGTTATGACTAGTCGAACTCACATGTACTAAAAAATTGTGCCACCACCCTCTTACCCCTTGAAATAATAAGAAAAGCACCCCGAGAAAGAAATACAATTCGTAAGTCCTACCCGTATGATACAATAGACTTGAGATTTTCATTAGAATTATTATTATGACTAGTCGATCTCATATCTACAAGTATAATGGGCTACCATACCCTCCTGTCCGTGTAATAATAAAATAATTTTCCCCCTAAACCGAAAAAATCCATAGATAGCGAGCCAAGAACAGGAGCGAAATGGATCCAGTAGGGTTCAAGAACTTAGATACCATGGTGAGAATTGTTCTTTAGCGTATTTGAAAGTGTATAAGTCTGGTTAGATGCATATCAGTTTCGTCAATGAACAATGTCACTCGATTTCTGCAGAAAAAGTCGAGAAAAATACGTCAAATCCAGATATCGCAGACTTGCTGCTCTGCTGGGAGTTTATGCCGACAGGAGGGTGGTAGCCCATTTTACTTGTAGATATCAGATCGACTAGTCATAACAATAATTCTAGTTAAAATTCCATGACGATTGTATCAGGTGGGTAGGTAGGAATTATGAATTATTTCGTTTTCTGGGGTTGGTATGTTAATTATTACAAGGTGTTGGAGGGTTGTAGGACAATTTCCTAAAGTCTTCCAAATACGCCACAGAATAATTTCTAATCCGTAAAATATTCATACATTATAAAATCTCAGTAATAACAGTTGTTTTATTTTTTAAATGCTCATTATATACTGCCTTTATTAAATATTTTCTACCCTTGAATAGGGGCAATTATTGCATTTTTTAAAAAAGTAAAAAAATATGTTCACCTTAAAATTTCTCATAGTTTAATTAAGCCCCATGGGATTTATTTTGTTCTTTCCTTGGCCCGCTATCTACTATGCAAAAACAGACGAATTTTGCGGCACTCTTTGTTAAAAACTTATCGAGTTACGTCACTTTTAATGAAATCTTTAGCGAAAAGTCGGCCGTATATGATCGGCCATTTTGAATAACCTGTCTTTGACATCATAGTATGTTTCAGCGACCTCGAAAACCGCTAATGTGTCAATTTGGGTTAAGTTGCCTTAAAATATCTCAACTTATAATAATTTTGTATTAACAAAATAGTTTTTTCTAGTTTAAATAATTAATAAACAATTTCCTCACAATTGTATGTTTATAACTTTTTACTTTAAGCTATGTGTAAAAGTGATATAAAAAGGTTTTAGGAAAATCGAAGCTTCCCATAATTATTCCGAAATAATGCATTTTTTCAGCCTCTATTGACTCCACTAAAATGACTGATCGTTCATTTGAGACACACACTGTATAAGTTTGCAATACACATTTGTTTATTAGACGGAACTTCAACTCTACCAAATAATCTTGTGTCCATATATTATAATTATCAGTCAGGTTAGTATCCGATATACAGGGGTGCCTCTACTACAAGTAGCCACTTTGGATAATTTTAGAGATAATATTTTTCTTCGACATTGCTGAAACAGATCAACTGTGTTTCCCAACGGGGCGCATTTTAGCCTAATACTTACTGTCCCACACAGCCACACCCTCAAATTATTTAAATAGCAGAAGGTCAGGTGATACATCTATCGAAAGGGCCCTTATTATATACATAACTGTGATTGTAGAGAATTGAAAGATCTTTCAGATTACTCCACCCCCCTTGTGCCTTTATTTGGTTCGGACACCCTGCATAACCCACCTACCTTTAGTGAAGTAAAAAAAGACCAAAGAAGCGATGGATAGTTTGAAATGGCAGAAAAAATCAATTAGTTGCTATTTCGTTTATAAATACATGCAAAATGACTTTTAAAAAAACTGTTTTTAATGCCATCAGAAAGCTAACCTCCAGATCTACATTTTGGAGACACAATGATCAATTTTGGACTTAAGGCATAAAATGGAGGACAATTCAAATTTCAGATACCAAATTCATTTGTGTGCACAAAGTTTAATATTTGGACGCCAAAATTTCAGTATGTGTTTAACAAAAGGTATAATTTCTGAAGCCAATGGAAACTCTTAACGTCCCTGGGCGTTAAAATGAAAAAAGAAAAGCTATTTAGACAGTTAATTCAATTTTGTATGTTATGTCGGTACTCAAATGACCCAAAACCAACGCTGATTTGTTGAAATTAATTACGAAGATTTTAGTTCTTTGTTTGTCCCGATCAGACCTCTAGAACCGGAGATATTCGCCTTTTTGCCTATATAAACGATGTTCAAAAAACTAAATTGTTTATAAAGAAAACGCAATAGGCTCTCGAAGTACAGGACTTAGATATATACTCCTGGTGATACCCCAGAAGGTATGAAATCATAATTTTGACGTCACAAAACTATGCACATCAATGTTCTTTTTTTACTCCACTACTTGTATATTTTGTTACGTGTAACTGTAACTGAAGTAACTAAGAACACACTTTCAAACGTAAAAAAAATTACTAGAGGTAATATACCTCCAGCAGTAATATATCTGTAAACATTGCACATTTATATAAAATATACTTACATTTAGAAGCGTTCTCTTCTTTTTCCAAGGCAATTCCAGGGTGCTCAGATGGTTAGCTGTCTAGGGTATAAAGAATGGATACATCAGGCTCAACACCATGTTACATACTTGGCGATATCTGAAATCAAATGATTAATCAATGAAACTTTTGGATCCTGGTAATAACAGGGCAAGAAATTTTCTTTAAATTTATGTTTATATTTTTGTACACATATACGTATTAGCAGAGCATATGCTATGATAGTATGTAATTTAGATCTATGGAGATTTTAGAACCGAGAAGTCGTTTAATAAGTTAATGAACTACACTGTTATACTTACATTTAGTGATTAATGTCTTCTTTTTCAAAGATAATTCCAGGGTACTCAGGTGACTAGTTGTCCAGAATATAAAAAATGGATAGATCAGGCCCAACGCTCAACACAATGTTAAATCATCGAAGAGATCTGAAAGTAAGGATTAAATAATTAAAACTTTCGGTTCTGATCAAAATACAGTCTATGAAATAAACACTTTTGACGAAAAACTTGGCAGCACACGTCTAGCAAAGTTTTTTGCAATTAGTTTCTGCATATAATTACATTTATCAAAATCACATTATTTAAGACGCAACATTAATTTTATTTAAAATTTTCATATATCTTTGTATCAAGTTAAGGTGGCAAATAAACATTTTTGATGATATTTAGCAAACTTCCTATAGCATTCTACTATAATACGCAAATTTAAAATAAAACACATTTAAAAATTACTCACCAACTTTTTATGTATTCCTTTGTCGTCGATATCAATTATTAGTATTTTTCAGAGTATTCTATATTATATATAAGCCAAAAATACCATTAATACCATCTTATTCCTCGCAATTTCAATTTTAACGCAATGGCTACACCCCCCATTTTGTTTTTTATCAAATTTCAAAAAAAGTGAACAGCGCTTTGATGAACCAGTAAGCAAGACACAGATTTTGCACTGCCTACTTTGATTACAGCGATTTGCGACACAAATTCCAATACATAAAATATATATTTATTAAATGCCTAATGGTACCTATGTTATTTATTTTACTTGTATTTACGTATACAATGGAATTATTTATATGTAAATATATCAAAGGGTTTTGAGACATGTTCAGATTCTTAGAAAAAGCCAACAATTAGATCATACCTATTCAATTCTGAGAAAACACCTAGCTGCTGTAGACGCTCTCCACTAGACCGCTCTTTTAAAAAACCAATATTCTCACTCCGATAACATTAATCACGAACTCAAAACGGGTTTTTTATTTATGAATCCGTATGATAAAATAAAGCACTCACTTAAAATTTCATGGGACAAAATGACGTAAGGGTAACGGTTCTCGTGAAATTTTTGCCGCCACTAGAAACGTTGAAACTTTAAGCTGGACACAGAAGTTAATACATGTTATTTCTATTTCCTAACACTCACTAACAGACACTGATTAGATGTTTTCGATATGTATGCATTCATATTAAATTTTACAGGTAATTTTGGCCTTTTTATTACCCCCGTTCACAATTCTTCGGCCGGTGATGCTAATTTAATTGTTGCGATGCGCCACCTACGGCATTTTCATGAACTTACGCTGCCGGTCTGGAAGGGATTTAAAGTCACTGCACATTCGATTCAGATGTAGATTTTGAACAATATTATATTTTTTTTATATCCGTATTTTTGATATTGCGAGACGTGCATTAAACTCATTAATGAAATTATTTAAATTAAAATATCTAACAAACACAATAATATATACATGTTTCCAGAATTTTTAAAACACTTCCAGAGCCAGAAGTCGAGTATTGGCATAGGTACACAAAAATATTACCCAGAGGCAGCAGAAAAATTTGAAACCTGACAAAAATTTCCCCAAGGGCGAGGACTGAGGGTAGCTACCCCCATTTCTCAAGTTACCCATAAATACTCCTACATTTTATACTAAATATGGAAAAAAAATTTAATATTTACCTTCCCTGGGTATGAGTGATAGGGGTGTAAAAACCGCTGTATGTGTATGTTGAAAGTTGAAACTTTGCACACATGGACACCTACCGATGTGATGATCAAAAGAAGGGGATAAATTAGAAACTTACCAAATCTTGTCTAAGGGATGAAAAATAGGGGTAGATAGTGTATATTCGCTGCTAATAAAGTTGGACTGTTGAAATTTGGCATTCTTATAGATGTTATGTTAAGGGTAAAGGCATATCCCTGAGGTGAGCGTAAGGGTAGAAATGTATTTCAGCTACAGTGGAGCTATAAATTTGAGATCTGAAAGACTGCAGATGTGATAGTAAAAAGTGAAGGGAAATATTAGAAGATGTACAACCCCTTGGATGAGAAATAGAGAAATTATGAAACCACATTAAATTCACTGCCAAGGAAGCTAACTAGTATTTGTTTGGTATATAAACCCTTAAACGCAAATGAGACAATTTGAGACGATGTATCTTGGGTTTAGTGTCTAGTCTAGTCTAGTGTGAAAAATTGGGGTGAACGTTGCAAACATTTAACATCCTGGGGCGAGATATAGGGGTGAAAACTGTGTAACCACCATTCACTGCCGATAATGCCAGATGATCAAGTTTTAGTATAGCTATAATATATATTATATACAGCAAAGGAAAATGAATCTTGAAACTCGACATATTTTGTCCCTGGGGTGTGAAATAGGGGTAGAATCATAATCATATTTTCAGTTGAGCTGCATATGTCAGATTTGGAACATTCGAGGATGCTATACTAAGAACTAAATGGAAACGTTGAGCGCTCACATATCATCCCCTTAAACAAAAAATAAGGGTAGGAGCTGTAATTACTTCCACATCCAAGTAGTGGACTGGAAGTACTACTTCCACATCCACGTAGTGAATTGGAAGTATAGTAATCGTAAAGAAATGTAATTATTTTTTTTAAATAGGTCTAGAATGTCACGAAACGTCGAGATTTAAAATTTGAACGAAAAAAATTTCTGTCTGTCGGTCTGCAAATTTTTGTCCGCACGATATCTCTGGAACGGTAAGATATTGACTTTAAATTTTATATACGTATATACCATAACGAGATCTGAAACTGGATTGTTTTTTGAACTTATCCGGTGAAGGGTTGGGGATAAAAAGGGGTATATAGAAGAAAATAAGTAGAACAAGCTGATAAGAATATATAGCAATTCGGTTTTTGTGCTAGAGGTCAAGGCCTCAGACTTTGTTTTAATATTTCCATCCCCCCTCGCATCACCTCCCCACCCCTCCATTATTAAAGGGGTTGATAAAATAAAATTGAGATATTCACTTGATATTTGGTACACGTAGGTATATATTATAACAAACATATGGAACTAGATTGTATTGTGAGATTATTCCGTCGAGGATTTGGGGGGTAAGTAGAGGTAAATAGGGGAAAATGAGTAAATCGTGCTGGTAAGAGTACAATATATTGGGATTTGGTGTATATACTAAAAGCCAAGGCCTCAAATTTATTTATAATATTTTTCATTCCTCAACCACCCCCACCCCATTATGAAAGTGGTTGATAAAATAAATTTGAGATATTCACTTGAAATTTGGTACACGTATATATTATAATGTTATCTGTAATTATATTATATTTTTTTATGACATCTGCCTCAAGTATTATTAAAATTCTATGACCAATTATTTCCACATACTGGAGTGCAAATATAGTCAAGATGTTTTTCTTTAAAGAGACCTGGATGGAAAATCTGGATATGAAAGTAGTAAGTCCTTATGCAGCGGTTTCTAACATTTAATGCGAACATAGTTAGATAGTTGAGATTTGGATACATTCGCTATTACCTAAAGTTCTAAGCAAATATTTTGATACACAACATATTTTGTTTTGGGATGAGAAATGAGGATAGAAAAAGCAATACACTTGTTCACTACATATATCTGTAGTTGAGACCCAGAGTACTGGCAGGTATCACCCTAAGTAGTTAATGTTTCAAACACATACAGGGCATCCCAAGAATATGGGGCAATACTTCGGGAGCATATACTTTCTGTTAAAGTAATACTAAATGTACTTATATTTTTTTCCCAAGGATGCTCCCTTTCGGAACTAATTAAGGTAAGTTTTGAAAAGGTTTCTGTTGATAGCTTGGAAAGTACTTTATCGATTGTAATACAGTTCGGACAGTATAAATTGTAAGTAAATCTCTTTGACTTAGAAATATGTAGTCTTTAGTCTCTTGACTTAGAAGCGAGGAGTGGAACACTCTCAATATTTTTCCACACTAAATTTTGACATGAATTAATTTTTGAAACTTGCTGTGACTTTTTTAAATTCCTTAAACAATTTTCTGTAAAAAAGGTAGTTTCATGATATTAATAGAAAACCTGTTTCAGAGAGAAAAAAAATTCACTGATAAAGTACCAAGGTATATTAATATAATGAGTGTCACCAAATGCAACCCCATGAAACTTGTGAGAAAGAATTGAATAAATATAAAATCAAAGGACTCCGCACCATTCTTATGGAAAATGGCTCCCAGCCAAATCGGCTGAAATCGCAGGACATCGTAGGTAATTTATTCCTGATCAAAAGTCGACTTTGCAACCCCCGATATATGGAAAAATATCCATTTTTCGACCTTGTGCCCATGAGAACTTTTGATCAGGAAGAAATTATCTGCAATATACTGCGACTTCAGCCGATATGGCTGGGAGCCATCTTCCATAAGAATGGTGCGGTGGCCTTTGATAAATAAATATAGTCCAGTCAACGGAGCGCTAAAATGACTAAAATCTCTAACCTGAGTGCTGGTGAATGGATTTTAATGAAACCTTGTGCAATGTGTTTGTAATGACGTTAATAACAAAGTTGAAAAAATATTAGAGTAGGAAATGATCGGAAGGGGTAGAAAACACCACTTTTGTTACGGATTCCGTAACTAAAAATTAGATAAAAAATGAAAAAAAAACTATATATTTACATTTTTTGGCCCAAAATAAGATATTTTCACTTCTGTGAATTAATTTAGAAAAATGCATATTTTTTGAGACATGGCCACTCGAAAATTCCTAAAAGTGGGGGAGGAGAAATGTACA
Source organism: Stenurella melanura (assembly GCA_963583905.1). Classification (NCBI taxonomy): domain Eukaryota; kingdom Metazoa; phylum Arthropoda; class Insecta; order Coleoptera; family Cerambycidae; genus Stenurella; species Stenurella melanura. The sequence continues at coordinate 42,316,893 of OY757310.1, read as the reverse complement.
AGTTGAGAAAAAAATCGGAAAAAATTCAGGTGAATATATCTTCGAAATACAAGACTCTTTTTATTTGCAACTTTTCCGTAAAGTGCGTTTTCACGGAGTTTTTCCGGAAAAACATGAAAAACTACCCCTTTCTTTGAAATTGTAGCGCTTTAAAAACATGTTATTTAAAAATTTGAAAAAATTCAGCCGTGTGCATTGAGGCCTTCTAACCATTTTTATCTCTTGGAATTTTCTTGTTACTTGCTAATTTTCCTATTTACAGGCAGGTTTTCACGATAAACCATGTACTATATTTTTTGCACATTTTCAATTGAATATTACATGAAAATTCGAAAAATTAGCGTGAGTTATATATACTATTATAAAAAAGTACGAAGCCTATATAGTTATACCATTCTTAAAGGTTCAATATAATATTTAGATTGAAAATGTTCAAAAAATGTAGTACAACATTATTTATCGTGAAAACTGTCTGTAACTCGGAAAATTAGCAAGTTATGAGAAAATTCCAAGAGACGAAAAATATTTAGAAGGCCTCAACCCACACATTTGAATTTTTTCAAAAATTTTTAAATTACATGTTTATAAAGCACTACAATTTCGAATAAATTAGTAGTTTTTCAGGTTTTTTCGAAAGAACTCGGTGAAAACGCACTTTACGGAAAAGTTGCAAATAAATAAAATCTTGTATTTCGATTATACATTCACTTGAGTTTTTTCAGATTTTTTTTCAACTTTTACATTTACCCTCCACCACTTTTAGGAACTTTCGAGTGGCCATATCTCGAAAAATACGCATTTCTCTCAAAAAAATTCACAAGAGTAAAAACATCTTATTTTGGACCAAAAAAGGTAAATATATTTTATTCATGTTTGAGCCAATTCTACAAGTTATGGAACCCGTGACAAAAGGGGTGTTTTCTACCCCTTCCGATAATTTTCTACTCTAAACTTTTTTATTAATGTCATTACAAACACATTGCACAAGGTTTCATCAAGATCCATTCACTAACACTCAAATTAGAGATAACACCCACCCCCCACCCCTCCGTTGAATGCACTAGTAATTGAATGAAAAATGGACATCATTTCTCAAGAAAATTTTTAAATTTATTAATTTAAAAGTACACTGTAAGGGTAGATCGGTGTATGTTAGTTTATTGGCATAACAAATTTTTCATCTGGTACACGTGCCAACATACATTTTATGTACAAACTAGTTGAGGGTAAAGGTTTTATCAGGATCACTTTCCTAACAGAGTATTTCCAAATAGCAAGACCCTTATCACTAAATTCAATTTCTTGCGTAAACAGGTCACTTTTTTCATGTCGAACAAAGGCATTCTTGTTCTAGGAAATTGTTTAAAGAATTTAAAAATTCCATCTTAACTTTCAAAACTACATTGTGTGTCAAAATTTAAAGGTAGAGAGCATTAGGGCTACAAAAAAAATACGAAAGGCTCAATACTTATATCGATGACTTACTTTCATTACAATCGACAAAATAGTTTCCAAGCTATCAGCAGAGAGGGAACATTTTCAAAATTTAAGCTTTAGGCACAAAGTTTCGAAAGGGGCTGCCCTGGAAAAAATCTACAGGAACTTGTATTGTTATTTTGACTCAAACTATACGCTCTCCCTTCTTCTTGTTTCATTGTAGTAACAGCAGATTCTGGACAATTTATCAAATGGCTGGATAATAAGTACTAAGTAACAATAGCTTCAGTCAAATGCTTATTACTAGCTTACAAATAAAAAAGTTTTGTGTTGACTCCCATGGTGATACCCGTCTAGGCCTTTTTATAAGGTACTTTGGGTCCGTCAGAATCGGTTCCTCGACTTTGAATTTTGAAACTAGTTTTATTGAACATTCTTGTATAGTTAGGATTCTGAGTATTCTCCACCTCTTTCAGAATTATAAAATTTGTTTAACGGTTTTTATTTAAAAAACCACCCCATTAATTTTTGGCTAAAATGTTGTATTATTACTTTTTTGACATCATAATCTAAACCTAAAGAACACCGAGAGTTGATACTCAGATTGATGTCCGAGCGAAAGAGTGACCGCAAAAAAGGCCTAAAATTCGCCTGTTTTTGCATAGTAGATAACGGGCCAACGGAAAGAGCAAAATAAAGCCTATATGGCTCAAGTTAAACTTTGTGAACTTGTAAGGTGAGCATATTTTTCACTTTTTTGAAAATATGCAGAAAATCGGTCCTATTAAGGGTAGAAAGTATTTAAAAAAAGCAATATATAATGAATATTTACTAAGATTTTGTATTATATGAATTTTTTACGGATTAGATATTATTCTGTAGCGTATTTGGAAGAGTTTAGGAAATTGTCCTACAACCCTCCAACACCTTGTAATAATTAAAACACCAACCCCAAAAAACGAAAAAATTCGTTAGTCCTATCCACATGATACAATAGTCATGGGATTTTAACTAGAGTTATTGGTATGACTAGTCCACCTCACATCTACAAGGAAATTGTGCTACCACCCTCCTACCCCCTTGTAATAATAAGGATACCACCCCCAGAAAGAGAAACAATTAGTCCTAACCACACGATACAATCCACATGAGATGTTCACTACAATTCTTGTTATGACTAGTCGATCCCATATCTACAGGGATATTGAGCCACCACCATCCTACCCCTTGTAAGAATAAGAATATCACCCCCTACAAGAAAAACAATTCGTAAGTTCTACTGATAAATCGATATGAGATTTTAGCTAGAATTATTGTTATGACTAGTCGAACTCACATGTACTAAAAAATTGTGCCACCACCCTCTTACCCCTTGAAATAATAAGAAAAGCACCCCGAGAAAGAAATACAATTCGTAAGTCCTACCCCTATGATACAATAGACTTGAGATTTTCATTAGAATTATTATTATGACTAGTCGATCTCATATCTACAAGTATAATGGGCTACCATACCCTCCTGTCCGTGTAATAAAAATAATTTTCCCCCTAAACCGAAAAAATCCATAGATAGCGAGCCAAGAACAGGAGCGAAATGGATCCAGTAGGGTTCAAGAACTTAGATACCATGGTGATAATTGTTCTTTAGCGTATTTGAAAGAGTATAAGTCTGGTTAGATGCATATCAGTTTCGTCAATGAACAATGTCACTCGATTTCTGCATAAAAAGTCGAGAAAAATACGTCAAATCCAGATATCGCAGACTTGCTGCTCTGCTGGGAGTTTATGCCGACAGGAGGGTGGTAGCCCACTTTACTTGTAGATATCAGATCGACTAGTCATAGCAATAATTCTAGTTAAAATTCCATGACGATTGTATCAGGTGGGTAGGTAGGAATTATGAATTATTTCGTTTTCTGGGGTTGGTATGTTAATTATTACAAGGTGTTGGAGGGTTGTAGGACAATTTCCTAAAGTCTTCCAAATACGCCACAGAATAATTTCTAATCCGTAAAATATTCATACATTATAAAATCTCAGTAATAACAGTTGTTTTATTTTTTAAATGCTCATTATATACTGCCTTTATTAAATATTTTCTACCCTTGAATAGGGGCAATTATTGCATTTTTTAAAAAAGGATTTATATGCTCACCTTAAAATTTCTCATAGTTTAATTAAGCCCCATGGGATTTATTTTGTTCTTTCCTTGGCCCGCTATCTACTATGCAAAAACAGGCGAATTTTGCGACACTCTTTGTTAAAAACTTATCGAGTTACGTCACTTTTAATGAAATCTTTAGCGAAAAGTCGGCCGTATTTGATCGGCCATTTTGAATAACCTGTCTTTGACATCATAGTATGTTTCAGCAACCTCGAAAACCGCTAATGTGTCAATTTGGGTTAAATTGCCTTAAAATATCTCAACTTATAATAATTTTGTATTAACAAAATAGTTTTTTCTAGTTTAAATAATTAATAAACAATTTCCTCACAATTGTATGTTTATAACTTTTTACTTTAAGCTATGTGTAAAAGTGATATAGAAAGGTTTTAGGAAAATCGAAGCTTCCCATAATTATTCCGAAATAATGCATTTTTTCAGCCTCTATTGACTCCACTAAAATGATCGTTCACTTGAGAGACACACTGTATAGGTTTGCAATACACATTTGTTTATTAGACGGAACTTCAACTCTACCAAATAATCTTGTGTCCATATATTATAATTATCAGTCAGGTTAGTATCCGATATACAGGGGTGCCTCTACTACAAGTAGCCACTTTAGATCATTTTAGAGATAATATTTTTCTACGACATTGCTGAAACAGATCAACTGTGTTTCCCAAGGGGGCGCATTTTAGCCTAATACTTGTATATCTTCAGCCCTCTGTCCCACACAGCCACACCCTCAAATTATTTAAATAGCAGAAGGTCAGGTGATACATCTATCAAAAGAGGCCTTATTATATACATAACTGTGATTGTAGAGAATTGAAAGATCTTTCAGATTACTCCACCCCCCTTGTGCCTTTATTTGGTTCGGACACCCTGCATAACCCACCTACCTTTAGTGAAGTAAAAAAATACCAAAGAAGCGATGATATAGTTTTGGAACAGCAAAATTATGATTTCATACTTCCTGGGGTATCACCAGGAGTATATATATATATATCTCAGTTTTGGACTTCGAAAGCCTATTGCGTTTTTTCGTACAAACATTGTAGTTTTCTAAATAGCGTTTACTTAGGTAAAAAGTCCTATCAGGACCAACAAAAAAACAAAATCTTCATAATTAAAATTCCAATAAATCTGCGTTAGTTTTGGGTCATTCGTACGTACATAATATACAAAATGGAATAAACTGGCTGCGAGGCGTTCTTTTTTATTTTAACGCCCAGGTACGTCAATAGTTCCGATCAACTTCAAACTTTCAGAAAATATACCTTTTGTTGAAGACGAAACGCCCTGATATTTTGGTGCCCAAATATTAAACCTTGTGGACACAATTTATTATCAGAAAATTTGAATTGCCCACCATTTTAAGGCATTAAGTCCAAGATGGAATAGTTTTTCCTCAAAATGTAGATCTGGACGCCAGCTTTCCGATGACATTAAAAAAAGTGTTTTTTCTTAAGTCGTGTTGGCCACTTTTTGCATTTATTTATAATCCAAATAACAAATTGATTTTTTCTCGAGATCAGACAGACGAGAATTAACTTTTTGTTTTTAATTAAAGTCCTCGCAATTCCCTTTGTTTTCTGATATTTTTTTTTTCTAAATCGCAGAAAAAATCAATTAGTTGCTATTTCGTTTATAAATAAATGCAAAATGACTTTTAAAAAAACTGTTTTTAATGCTATCAGATAGCTAACCTCCAGATCTACATTTTGGAGACACAATAATCAATTTTGGACTTAAGGCATAAAATGAAGGGCAATTCAAATTTCAGATAACAAATTCATTTGTGTCCACAAAGTTTAATATTTGGACACGAAAATTTCAGTATGTGTTTAACAAAAGGTATATTTTCTGAAGCCAATGGAAACTCTTAACGTCCCTGGGCGTTAAAATGAAAAAAGTAAAGCTATTTAGACAGTTAATTCAATTTTGTATGTTATGTCGGTACTCAAATGACCCAAAACCAACGCAGATTTGTTGAAATTAATTACGAAGACTTTGGTTCTTTGTTTGTCCCGATCAGACCTCTAGAACCGGAGATATTCACCTTTTTACCTATATAAACGATGTTCAAAAAACTAAATTGTTTATAAAGAAAACGCAATAGGCTCTCGAAGTGCAGGACTTAGATATATACTCCTGGTGATACCCCAGAAGGTATGAAATCATAATTTTGCCGTCACAAAACTAAGCACATCGATGTCCTTTTTTACTCCACTACTTGTATATTTTGTTACGTGTAACTGTAACTGAAGTAACTCAGAACACACTTTCAAACATAAAAAAAATTACTAGAGGTAATATACCTCCAGTAGTAGTATATCTGTAAACATTGCACATTTATATAAAATATACTTACATTCAGAAGCGTTCTCTTCTTTTTCCAAGGCAATTCCAGGGTGCTCAGGTGGTTAGCTGTCTAGGGTATAAAGAATGGATACATCAGTCTCAACACCATGTTACATACTTGACGATATCTGAAATCAAATGATTAATCAATGAAACTTTTGGATCCTGGTAATAACAGGGGTTTAAGGCAAGAAATTTTCTTTAAATTTATGTTCATATTTTTGTACACATATACGTATTAGCAGAGCATATGCTATATGATAGTATGTAATTTAGATCTATGGAAATTTTAGAACCGAGAAGTCATTTAATAAGTTAATGAACTACACTATTATACTTACATTTAGTGATTAATGTTTTCTTTTTCAAAGATAATTCCAGGGTACTCAGGTGGCTAGTTGTCCAGAATATAAAAAATGGATAGATCAGGCCCCACGCTCAACACAATGTTAAATCATCGAAGAGATCTGAAAGTAAGGATTAAATAATTAAAACTTTCGATTCTGATCAAAATACAGTCTATAAAATAAGCACTTTTGACGAAAAACTTGGCAACACACGTCTAGCAAAGTTTTTTGCCATTAGTTTCTGCATATAATTACATTTATCAAAATCACATTATTTAAGACGCAACATTAATTTTATTTAAAATTTCCATATATCTTTGTACCAAGTTAAGGTGGCAAATAAACATTTTTGATGATATTTAGCAAAGTTCCTATAGCATTCTACTATAATACGCAAATTTAAAATAAAACACATTTAAAAATTACTCACCAACTTTTTATGTATTCCTTTGTCGTCAATATCAATTATTAGTATTTTTCAGAGTATTCTATATTATATATAAGCCAAAAATACCATTAATACCATCTTATTCCTCGCAATTTCAATTTTAATGCAATGGCTACACCCCCCATTTTGTTTTTTATCAAATTTCAGAAAAAGTGAACAGCGCTTTGATGAAACAGTAAGCAAGACACAGATTTTGCACTGCCTACTTTGATTACAGAGATTTGCGACACAAATTCCAATACATAAAATATATATTTATTAAATGCCTAATGGTACCTATGTTATTTGTTTTACTTGCATTTACGTATACAATTGGAATTATTTATATCTAAATATATCAAAGGGTTTTGAGACATGTTCAAATTCTTGGAAAAAGCCAACGAAATCATTACCTATTCAATTCTGAGAAATCACCTTGCTGGCGTAGACGCTCTCCACTAGACCGCTCTTTTAAATAATCAATATTCTCACTCCATAAATCGATAACATTGAGCACGAACTCAAAACTTGTTTTTTATTTATGAATCCGTATGATAAAATAAGGCACTCACTTAAAATTTCATCGGACAAAATGACGTAAGGGTAACGGTTCTCCTGAAATTTTTGCCGCCACTAGAAACGTTGAAACTTTAAGCTGGACACAGAAGTTAATACATGTTATTTCTATTTCCTAACACTCACTAACAAACACTGATTAGATGTTTTCGATATGTATGCATTCATATTAAATTTTACAGGTAATTTTGGCCTTTTTATTACTCCCGTTCACAATTCTTCGGCCGGAGATGCTAATTTAATTGTTGCCATGCGCCACCTACGGCATTTTCATTAACTTACGCTGCCGGTCTGGTAGGGATTTAAAGTCACTGCACATTCGATTCAGATGTAGATATTGAACAGTATTATATTTTTTTTATATCCGTATTTTTGATATTGCGAAACTCAATAATGAAATTATTTAAATTAAAATGTGTAACAAACACAATAATATATACACGTCTCTAGAATTTCTAAAACACTTCCAGAGCCAGAAGTCGAGTATTGGCATAGGTACACAAAAATATTACCCAGAGGCAGCAGAAAAATTTGAAACGTGACAAAAATTTCCCCAAGAGCGAGGACTGAGGGTAGCTACCCCTATTTCTCAAGTTACCCACAGATACTCCTACATTTTATACTAAATATCGAAAGGAAAATTTAAATATTTACCTCCCCTGTTTATGAGTGCGTATGCGGAAAAAAAAGCCGCGGAAAAAAAATCCGCGGAATGAAAATCCTGGAAAAAAAAAGCCGACGGAAGAAAACGCCGCGGAAAATAGAAGCCAACGAAAAAAAAAGCCGCTGAAGAAAAAAATGCTTTACAGAAAACACAGAATATGAGTCTAGGAAAAAAAAGCCGCAGAAATAAAATCCGCGAATTGTAAATACGATAACTTCTGTTAGACTTAAAATTTGTGTTTCAAATTTGAGGCATGTATAAAATAGCATAGCAGAATACTCACTATTGAAATTGAGTAATATCGGTCATACAGGGCGATCTTCAGGGGTGTGCAAATTGTCATTAGGTATTTATATAATTGTGTTTGATTATAACTTTATAGGCAACTGTTACCAAGGTTTTTGATTAAGCACACAAAAGTACATAGATGTACAAGATATCAAAACAAAATATACAGGATGTTTCTAAGATTTGAAAGTTTTCCGTAGATTAGAAAATATATAAAAAACAGCTGTCTTAGGAATTACTACTTCCACATCCAGATTTCCCATCCAAGTCTCTTTAAAGGAAAACATCTTGATACTATATTTGCACTTGCAATTGGTCATAGAATTTTAATAATATATTTGATGCAGATATGTCAAAAAAATTAGGATGCTGCCGAATCTATATTTAAGCTCTGCATAATCCATATTCGGATGCTGCCGAACACCAAAGTGACTTCCGGGAGTTACCGAATCCATATTTCGGGCGCTGTCGAATTCCAACGTAATTTCCGGGCGCCGTCGAATACCAGGGCAATTTTCGGGCACTCCCGAATGGCAAGGTGACTTCCGGGCGCTACCGAATTTGCATTCGGGCGCTGCCTAATCTGCATTCGGTCGCTGCCAAATCTGCATTCGGGCGCTGCACAATGGTCCAGAAAAAGGTATAAAATTTTCTAGAGCTCTCATTTATTTGCAACTGATTGAGATATATTTTTTTAAATATTCGTGATTAAATTACGAAGAGATCTGTCATCGCTGATTTTTTAAATATACAAAGCTGAAAACGGTTCATATGTCTAAATGGCCAGGTTTTATAAAAGTCTTACAGATTTTTTTAAACAATTTACATACATCATGCCACTCGGGAGTTTTCGAGATCGCTGCTAACGAATCTGATATCCAAATTGCGTGAAGCAACCTGCAAGATGGCGGAATCAATGTGGCGGCTATAAAATGCTAAGAAATGATAAGAAATATATTTTCGTTAATTTCAATACTAACAAGTTTCAAATATTACTGATTACTATTTTTAAATTCAAATTGTTTCAATTTAAAGTTCTAGTTAGAAATTCAAGATGGCGGATCCAAAATGAAAATCAAAGAATTATTTAAATGCGTTATTCTAATAGTTCGTGACACCAGCGATGTCATAAACGCCGACATAGACAATTTTTAGAATAATTTTTTAATTATTGTCAATATTGTTTTACTACTTACCTCAAACTAAAGTAGTCGATTGTTTACCTGGCTCACCATTACAAGTCCGTTATCTGCATTTCGTTCATTTTTAATATTGCCGGTAGCATAGCCGTAGGTAGGTTAAATTATATTTATTTACTTTTATTGAATCATTTGTGGAGTTGTTCATTAAATTAACATTATGTATTATAAATAAATATCCCATTATAAATGAATAATTCACATCATGTCTATCAATTAATATAAAAAAGTAAAACAATATTTACAATAATTACAAAAATTGTCGGTCAGCGCTTATATGACATCGCTGGTGTTATGAAATAGTAGAATAATGCATTTAAATAATTATTTGATGTCCAATTTGGATCCCCCACCTTGAATTTCTTACTGGAACTTAAAACTGACACAATTTGTATTTAAAAATAGTAATCAGTAATATTTGAAACTTGTTAGTACTAACTTTAACGAAAATATATATTTTTTTAACATTTCTTAGCATTTTATAGCCGCCATATTGATTCCGCCATCTTGTAGGTAGGTTCACGACAATTTGGATGTCAGATTCATTATCAGCGACCTCGAAAATCTCCGAGTAGCAAGACTTATGAAAATTGGTTAAAAAAGAAATTCTGTAAAATTTTTAAAAAATATTTAGGCACATTAATTGTCTTCAGATTTGCATATTTCAAAAATCGGTCATGACAGATCTCTTCGTAATTTAAAGACGAATATTAAAAAAAAATTATCTCAATCGGTTGGAAAATAAAAGTTCTAGACAATTTTGAACGAAAAAACTTTTTTTGGCCCACTGTGCGCTGTATTCGGGCACAGCTGAATCCAGTATTGAACACTACTCGCCAGGATACATTTTCATTGCAAGATCTAACCCCCTAAATATAATATATACTTACTAACTGACATACAAAACAAGTTAAATAAAAGCTTTTTAAAATGAAGTTTCTGGACTCTTATTAGCTTGTTTTTCTTATTACTAAAACCTAAACCTAAAACCGGTAATATTGCTCATAGAGAAAAAAAATCATATCGCTGTGCTGGTAATCGAATTCTGAACAACTTTCAAAATGTTCTTCCGTCTGTCTGTCCGCCTGTTTGTCTGTTCGTTCGTCACATTTCTTGTAAGCACGATAGAAGGCCGATCATTGTATTGTAATTTGGACAGTAGGTTAATGTTAGCTAGAGGAAGAACCCTATTGAACAAAATGGATCAATAAATAAAAACGTTATTAATTTTAAAAAAATATATATTTCTTCATATTCTGTAATTCAACAAAGAATGTCTAAAACTAATATTATTTACAAAAAAAACTGCGAAGAGTGTCTATAGAATGTGCAACAATTATATCAAAAGTGCAGTAAATTGGCGAAGATTATTATTATAATGGTTAGCTTATTTTCCCTTATTTACTCCTACTTATCCCCACCCCTTTATCCCCACCATCTCAACATATAATCTAGTTCCAGATCTCGTTATAATACATTAGAATACCAAATTTCAAGTCAATATCTTAAACCATTCCAGAGAAAACGTGCCAAAAAAGTTACAGACGACTGCATGGCCTTGTAACTTTTATATTATATCACACCTTCCCTTGTATTTTGGGTTTTGACAATTTTGTAGCTAGAAGAAAATAATATTGCACCAGAAAAAAAATATGATCAACAAGAAATGTAGAGAAATCCAAAAAACTGTTGATTATATGACAAAACTTAACCAAAGCGTATATTAACACCGGAGAAAGATGAGCATTTAAAAAAAATCATTCCGGTCAAGATACGAGCAAATAATTATTTACAGACAGTGGGCGCTCGACCCTAAATAATTTGTCCCCATCTGCCAGCGTATATAATAATTTTTATTCACAACTGTATATAGAATTTCTCCTTGTATCGTAAGCATATTATTAAATGTCTTCTAAGAGATTGATAAAATATATTAAAGAAACTTTTAAAAACAACTAAAAGCGTTGAACGCGGAAATATGCTGTAGAAGTTGTTTCGATAGCCCTTGGGCAATATGAATATTGTTATTATATCGTCATCGTCAAACTCTTTCATTTGATACTCATGTCAAGGGGATTGTGAAGAAAAGGTAATCTGCCATATTGGGTTTAGAATGACGTCACATAGTTTATCGTATTTTACTCGGCAAACCCCTTCATTTGATACCCATGTCAAGGGAATTGTGAAGAGAAGGTAATCCGCCATCTTAGGTCGTTCGAAATCTTGGGTTTAAAGTGACGTCACATAGTTTATCGTATTTTACTCGTCAATCCCCTTTATTTGATACCCATGTCAAGGCGGTTATGAAGAAAAGGTAATCCGCCATGTTGAGGCGTCCGCCATATTGGATTTAGAATGATGTCACATAAGTTACCGTATTTTGCACGTCAAACTCTTTCATTTGATACCCATATCAAGAGGGTTGCGAACAAAAATGTAATCCGCCATCTTATGACTTCTGCCATATTGGATTTAGAACGAAAATAGATGCAATGTATCAATGTTTTTACTTTTTGGTTTCCCATCTACCTCATTTTTTATTCAAACGCCATAATTTTGTTCACTCTTGTCAAACTCTTGCATTTGGTGATCCGCCATTTTATGCCGGCGCCATATTGGACTGAGAATGACGTTACACAGCTTATTGTATTATACTTTATATACCCTTTCATTTGATACCCATGTCGAGGAGGTTGTAAAAAGATAGGTAATCCGCCATTTTATACCGGCGCCATATTGGACTTAGAGTGGCGTTACACAGCTCATTGTATTCTACTTTATATACCCTTTCATTTGATACCCATGTCGAGGGGGTTGTGAAAAGTTAGGTGATCCGCCATTTTATGCTGGCGACAATTTGGATTTAGAATGACGTTACACAGCTTATTGTATTCCACTTTATATACCCTTTCATTTGATATCCATGTCGAGGGGGTTGTAAAAAATAGGAGATCCGCCATTTTGTGCCGGCCGCCATATTGAATTTCGAATGACGTCAAACAGCTTATTGGATTTTCCTTTATATACCCTTTCATTTGATAATCATGTAGGGGATTGTGCCAGCCGCCATATTGGATTTAGAATGGCGTTACACAGCTTATTGTATTTTACTTTATATACCCTTTGGTTTGATACCCATATCGAGGGGGTTGTCAAGAAAAAGGTAATCCGCCATTTTGTGGTGGTCGCCATATTGGATCTACCACAGTATCGAATATACTATATTGTATTTTCTTCAGAACCAAAGTTGTGTGCAAAATTTCAGTATGATTGGATATCAGGAAGTGGTCAAAAATCCGATCACCAGATTTGACGATCCATACCTACATGTAATTATTGTAGGATCATTTATCACCACCATTATTATATTGATTCATATTCATTCTGTATTGGCACTCTTACATACAAAGTAATTATATAACACGTTAATGACAATGTCAGAATTTTAGCCCACTCGGTATTGTCGCAGATTCACTTCATTTCGGATTTTTCTTCCGCGGATTTTTTTACCGCGGCTTTTTTTTCCGTTTACAGGACGAGGTTCATTTAGATAATTGATAGGTTTTTGTGTTCATATGTTATATGTAAAGTAGCTTTTTTATCCGCGGCTTTTTTTTCCTCGGCTTTTTATTCCTTCGGATTTTTTTTCCAGGATTTTTATTCCGAGGCTTTTTTTCCTCCGCTAGCCTAGATTCTAGTAAAGATAGGTGATCTCATTACATAGTCTTGCCTCAATATGGGTATGTGAAATGTCCTGTTGGACCTCGTCCTTAAATTAGGAACTCCAATACAAATCTCTACTAGGGTATCTGGGTCGTAAGTTAGATTGTTTATAACTTTATATAAATACATTATGCTACAATAAATCCCTCTGTTATACAGGGTCATTAGATTATAACGTGGTAAATTTTGCAAATACTCGGAATTCCCATGATATACCCCATCCAAGGTGAAGTTAGAAAGTTTAATAAATTTTTTCTGTATGTTCTCTAACGCCTGTATGTACTTTGTGTAGAACGGACTGCAAACTACAGAGCAATACTCAAGTCTAGATCGAACAAAACTCGTGTAAAGCGTTGATAGGGTCTTAATATTTTTGAAAGATTTAGAATTGCGAATTACAAAACCAAGATTCCTGTAACCGAGATTTGAAATATAGAGAACGTGTTCATTAAATGATAATTTCGAACCGAACTTAATACCTAAATCAATTTTTGATTCCACTCTTTCCAGAATAAGGTTGTCCATAAAATAGGAAAAATCTTTGCATTCTTTCTATAACCTGAATTCTGGTTATGCTAGCAATTAAAATAAATTCGTCTATTTCTTCTAATCAGTCAAGAAAATTTTCAAAATTTCAAGGGTTAGGGTATCACTTCCACATATCTGCAGCGACTTTAAGTCAGGCGATGATCCTTTCTGTGAAGGCAAAAACTAGATTGTTTATTTGCAAAGAATTTCGTAGTACCTGTAGTAGTATGATTTAACGAGCGATAATGTAAGTAATAACTACTCGCCTTTGCAAATCATCAAGTGTAGTATTTCCATTATCGGAAGTTGAATACTATAAGTACTTTATCTATATTTATAACAATAAATATTAAGTCACTCACAGTTCACTGAATGAATCGTTCACTTGAACGCCTCGTTCATGAACGACCCAACACTAATAGTGGAGATACAGACACATGAAAGTGATACCATACCTCTTGAAATTTTGAAAATTTTCTTGACTAATTATCTATTTCACAAAAAGAAAACGTCAGCTAATCGTATCCCGGGTCAAATATCTTCGGCCCATCTAGTTATTTTTCCAAGCGGAACTCGAACTGAATACCGCGAGTGGAATCACTCATAGTACCAGCTGAAGTTCTTTAGTCCATTAAGCAGCTGAATCATTTTTTCAGACTTTTTAGAATATCAGCTATCATATATTTCAAGTTGGTGCGGTAGGAAATCACCTGAAAATTAATTTTTTTCTGTACTCTTCGAGGGTACAGCTGAAGCATTTCGGTCCTTTCTCGATACAGCTGAAGCTTTTTTCTGTTTATTTGCAACGTCAACTGTTTGCAAAAAAAATATTGAGTTGGTAAGCAATGACTTCAAATTTTTTTTTTCATCATTACCTCCTCTTAGAACAGCCCCCTAGTGGGCCAGCTGAGTTTCACTTTTCTTCTTTAGAATAATGAGTACTAACGTTTTCAGTTATTTTCGGTCATTGGGAAATACTTATTGGTGACCACTCATAAACTGATTAGTATTGTATATTTTTAATTTTTAATTTGCTACTGTTTCTGTATCCAATATTTACATACTTTATTTATTTTTCATTTCATCCCTTACATGAACCGATTATTATTATAAATAATTTATATTTTAGAATGTGGGTACTGGACCGTTTAGCGCACTTCACGATTTATGGTGTAACAAGTCTGTTAGAAATTTTCGTCACAGACAAAAATTATTCGCTAAAGCAAACGTATTTTGTGTACTACTTTGTATATTGCAAAAGTTCACCGTTTATTTAATAGTAAGAATTATTTACAGGACTTCTTTACTTTTATATTCGTTTAAGTACAACACTATCCATCTTACGATATTTTACCGTACTATTAAAATTAGTTTAATTGATTTCTGTTCAGATTCACAAAACACTCATAGTTAAAGAGATAATATCCTTCTTTATTAAATTCAAATACAGTACATTTGAATTATATTACTAGAGGGCGATAAAGAGTAATTTCGTCACCCGTTTTTCTGGTAAAGAATATACCTTTAAGTTTCATACCGAAGGGGTTTGGAGGATTGTTCCATTTTGACTGCCCGCTGAAACTTAACTCAGTCTCAGTACGCGATATTTACCAGACATAGTCTACTTTTGTATATCGTTCTAAATCTTGTGCATCACCATCTTCTGAGGTAAATGAATTTATTTATTAATTTTTTTAAACCTAAAGCCACCTTCTGTGCTAAATATTTTTGCTCGATGACCATGTGTATTTGTGAAATCTAATTTTGGTTTCCTTTTCTTTTGATTACGAAATAGTTCTGGCAGATTAACTTTTTGAAGACTAAAACTTTTTGAAGATTAAATTTATGAAGTTTAACTTTATGAAGATTAAATTTATGAAAATTAAATTTGTTAGATTACTTTATATGGCGGTTTAATCGGCAGGCAGATTATTTATTTATGGATTTCAATTAACAAATAATTAAAATTAATTGGAGTTTAATTTGATCGAGATTAAACGTTCAACATTTCCAGAAGTAGTCCAGTATTTCAAAATATTTTCTGGATATATTTTTTTAATTTAATTTTTTCAATTTTAATTTTTAATTTTCACTCCAGACCCGTGGGTGGAAAATCATTCCAATAGAAGCTGCCGTAATATTTTTCAAGACAAAAATATCACGATCCCGTTTAGAATCATTCATGTAAAACCAGCCGAACTATTGCGTTATCGAATTAGGTGGAAACGTCTTGTCCAGCACGATTTCTGCACACTAGGGAGCGGTAACATCTAGATACTCTAGCCCCAGCATACGCTAAGGACACGGTGAGAGTTGTGTGTTGTTTAAAAGTAATTTCTCAATGCTTTATTAAATAAACTACCAGGTGTTTTACTCTTGTATTTTGGCTTATTAGGCCCTTATTCTTTAAATTGCCGTTTATGTCTATATCTATTTTAATCATGTCGATTTTACATCGTCTATTTTGCAATTAAACCATTTGAAATTTGTGAACATTTAGCTTAAGTATAATTTATTTGAACGTCATATTTTTTTTTGTATCTTTATTACAAATTTTCTCTTTCTAACTTAATTTTCTCATTCATTTATTTGTTCATCTCTACTTATACATTTTAAATAAATTTTATCATAACAAAACTTTACTAGTTGATTTCTATGAATGACCAACCTTACCTTTTTACCTTCTCTAAATTTGTCTGTAGGAAATTTAGTTCTGATAAAAAGGGGTTGGTTAATATCAGTATACACGCTACAGGTGGCGTCCTAAATCAAATCTATAATTTGCACCCTCCTTTTTATCAGAACAGATCGTGTGACAGGTACTATTAATTGTGAAGTGTCTATTTCCACCAGTGATTACGTAAACCACAAAAAGGTAAGAAACCCATACCATTACTCTCAGAAGTAGCTAGCCGAGAGCAGGGGTTCTTTGGTTGTCTTTTTGTCCCGGAGACTCGCCTTAGGGGTAAGGAGGGAATCGGAGGACTCCGAAAAGTGCGACCGCTTCCTCGAATGACATCAGGAGGAGCGGACCCGTTACAATGGATTGGGATGTTGGTATTTACTAGTAAAAATCGATATTTTCTCTATTTTATGTAATCAATATAATAATTTTTTGTTATACTGGAATAATTTGGGAAATTACAACAGTTAGTCATCATTATATTAATGTTAAGAACAGTGAATAAAAACAGATTCCAAATAAAATATTAATGTGTACCTACCTATTTATTGTATAAATGTTAGTTATGGCGTTCTCTTAGATAATCTACTTTTCTTTTTGAAACTTTCTGTCACACATGTCCTCACTTCTAAATAACGTCCGAGGAATCTACAAAATAATACAGTTATCTAGCATATTACTGGAAAATAATTTCTCCGCCTGTAACTTTAACTTCAATAAAACAATTAGGGAATGCAAATACCCATTTAAACAATAAAAATAGAAGATTTTGCCTATATACTTGTCTTTGTGGCACAATGTAGGTGTAATGTAAAGTGAATTGGACCATTCTGGAAAAATGTTTATCAAATATACATTCCCAGTTTGCTAGGGCAGACTACAACTTCTACTTGTTTTTGCACTATTGTACACATATTTACCGAAGTAAATGCTCAAATCAATTGGGTATTAAATATGTGAACAGCAAATAGTATGTGGAGATTGTAATATCAATATTGTAGATATCAGGAGGAACTTAATTTATTACTGGCCATTGTAAAGGCAAAATTAATTAAGGGCAGTAAAAACCACAGTACAGTGGTCTTTTACTTTTTATTACACTGAACTGAACTTGTGGTAGGTACCTTGTGAAACATCTTGAAAATAATTGTTTATTATAAATTAAACACTGCTTTTAGATGAATCAATCTATATATTATAAATACTCTACATATGTTTCGGCTTATTAGGCCTTTATCAAGAGTATTACATTCACTATGTAATACTGTTGGATTATTTCGCTTATATTATTTCTTTTACTTAGTAGGTAACCGTGTAGTGATATAACATTAACGATATGGAATATTTACAAAAAATACACTGTCAAAAATATCTGATACTTAAATACTAGAAAATATATCATCCAGCTTCTAGCTGCTGAATCTGTCGGAATCTTATATATCCTTTACAAGTCAATTAATTACTTGATCCATGTTCTTTATTCTGTTCATCTATTCTTCCTATGCTATAGAGCAAGATCTATTGAACACTTGAAGGTTACTTTTCTTTGGTTGAGGAGCTTTCCGTACTGACTTGTCTGAGGGCTTGTCTCCGGGCTTGTCCTTTGATTTTGTTTCTGTTGATTTTGTAATTACTTCTTCAATGTGTTGCTGTAGGGCTAGTTCATCTGACTGAAACAAACATAAGACAGCTATAAGTGTATCGAATAGTTTAAACTTAAAAAAAGTATGGAATGTCAGTGATATTAGAAAGGCTTTATATAATTTGAATATTGCAACAAAGAAATGTTGAAAATTTTATTATTTGCTAGTTAGACTATTGACTATGTAATTGAATAAGGAACTAATTCGTTAAAGGCATTTTATTGTTTCATATGTTCAATTGTACCCGAAAGGTGATAATTCCACAATGTGCTATTAAATTTAGGCTTGGATTTTTGAAAACGAGGAGAATTTATACACTTTTTAGTTTTTAACTATAACTCAAAAACTATACATTTTTAGTATACCGGGTGATTCAGTTTGGTATTCGCACCCCCCCCCCCCCTGTATCTTTTTTATTTAAAAGAAATTACAACATACCATATATAAGCATTTTTTTCGCGACTGAAGAGTATGTTGTGGTCAGTGCGCGTAGTGAGAGTGAATATTTCGTTTTCGCGACTAGTAGTATGTTATTTGATCTACAACTGACGTCAGTATTTTAGGTCAAGTAACTTACTACTTCAGCCTTCAACTGACTACGCTCTTTCCGTATTCAGAGTCTGAAAACGTTTTGACAGTAGTGCTACATAACCTGTATTTTTTCATTGCAAGGGCTTTTCAAAACTGTGTAACACCTTTTAATAATGTTAATTTGTTACGAAATAAAAACATGGAAGCCGAGTTACTCTCTTTACAGTTAAATTATAGAGGCACAGATGTAGTCGTCACTGTGGATCTAGAAATGGCCAATATTTTGCTTAATGGTATGTTAAATATATTTTTTAAGTACTTCTGGTACCTACAAGAAATCGTTTGCATTTAATAGATATATCATAGCCTCAACTACTATATCATTATCTTTCCACAATTGACAAAAATAAAAAAATTGAAATAAATTGAAATCCATTACAAAAAATACAATTACTTGGCTAACGAAAAGACCCTGAACTCAACTGTCACTACTGTCAGTTGTCAAATATCATTCAGTTAAGAGACTATTCCCATTTTCGGGAGAAACTATGGTATGAGAGAGATCATATGAATATAGAAAGAGAACGGAGTAGTTACATGTTAAGACAAATGGCCCATTTTCAGTCGCAAAAAAATGCTTAATATTTGTAAGTCGATTGTCAAGCTCTATCAAATGACGGCCTTAAATCGTTTTTGTGATCGTATATGTCAAAGTAACGATAGACAACTTCCTTTTTCAAATATATACTTTTTTGCCGATTTTTGTAAAGTTTCTTTTCCTGCATTCACCTGTGTAAAAAAGGTATACACTTTCATAAGAAAAATTTCGAGGAAATTAATAAAATATGATAAAACTTCATTCAAAGGTTTTGTTTCGGAATCAACATACACTGAAAGAAATTTCTATTATCTATAAAGAGAAAATTGACTAACCCCTAATAAATATCTGCATTAAATAGGCTCCAGCAAGACTGCTCTGTAACCGCAACAAAAACGATCTTGCTAAGATGCACTTATTTACCGTTAATAAAAGTTTTTCTTATTATTTATTTGTTACTGTAGGTTGATAGCTTTGCTATCTGGAGTCACCACCTATTTTAATCTTAATAAGTTTTTTGTTATAGTTAGTAAGTTCCTATTTCTTACACCATTACTACCTTGTAACCGGAAAAGAACTTTCCTGCTGCTAATAGGTGACTTTTTAACCACTATGCAGCTTACATTATAATGGCAACAAATAATCTCTCTTGACCTAGTAATGTCATTTTGCAAGTACGTTACTTGTAAATTCAATATTTTAATTTTATATTTTTTAGACTTCACACTTCATATTAAAACACGTTTTTAATACATTTCTATGTTGACTCAGAAAAAGAATTATTAAAATTAAAATAAATTCATTTAAGGAAACAAACGACTAATAAACAATTCAGGGTGCCTATTAAAAAAGGGGAACTTTGACTTGTAAGAAGACACAATCATAGTTTACTATATAATAGCTGCTTTCGTTCAGCAGAGTGATTCGTAATGATAAGGCACCTACCTGTTTCATGTGTTGTCTCTGTCCCTATACCATGCAATTTTGCATCATATGATTACTGTTCATTGAAATCCTGTTTATTATGATTATGAATCACTCTGCTGAACGAAAGCAACTAATATACAATAACATAAAACACAAGTTTTTTTATAAAAATTCTTTGCATAAAACCTTTCCCACAACTGTCTCGTCGAACGCCGAATTGCTTACTAGTTACTGCATGCGTCGCTGGATGGATGAAATGGCGCGCGATGATAAAAACTCAATTGCGCTTGCGCCACGTGCAAAAATAAATAAGTAAGACGTTATGATTAGTAAGCCCGTCTTTACAGTTAACAGGTGACTTACTAACCATAGGTCTATTTGAGTTTTAACCATTAAATAGTTAACTTTAACTTAAGGCACTTATTTATCGTAAGAAATTATTTAGTTACCCCTAATAAAAAGAAAACTTATAACAATATTTTACCTAGTTTAAGTAAGTGCTACTATTGGGACAAATAGTCAAAGATTTACCGTTGCAAAATCTCATTAGCAAAACAGTTTTTCTTATGGTTAGATAATGATAATGTAGTCTTAACAAAAAAATACTTATGATAATGCAGATCATCTTAGCAAAACGTTCTATTTGGTCGGTTTCTTTCAGTGTAGCCATGGAAGCAATTGAATTTTGACATTGTTAGTAACGTCAAATTGAAAACACTGTTATAGACCGAGAGTTAGCGTCACAAGGGATGTACTATTTGTAAATGGAGAGAATATGTCTTACTAGGTTGTCGATGATCCATTGAATACCCGCCCATCAGTCTACCGGGCTGGGAGCGCTGCATTTGGCGGCGAGGGGCGGTTTAGTCGATGACCTGACAGCGATACTGTTACAAATGTCAAAAAAGTCGTTTTTGATTATCTCGTGCCGAGCCGAATTTCCGGTCTTGCCGTCGCAATTTACGACACCGACAAAATACCAATCTTTCTTTTTCCGTAGAGATATCACACGATCCTCCACCCGACGTATTTATTTAGTTCTTAACGTTTCAAAAATTGATGTTTTTGAAGTTTTGCCTTCTCCGAGATTATAGTCAATTTTAAGTTTGAGATCCGCCGTAGCCGAACGTGCTAAGCGGCGACTACTTTTAAGTGGATTCCCGACTTCGAATCCCGATGAGGGCTACTTTTTTATTTATTTTTTTTTATTTTTGGCACATATTTTTCATTCTATAATTGCTCTTGGTTTATTTCTATGCGACTAACGTGTTAAAATTATAAATTTTTGTCATTTTTCTGATTTTTTGGTGGTACATAGGGAAATAATCTTTCTAGTTTTCCATTTTTCAGTAGGTTCGCCGGTGTAACGGCAAGAAGTCCCGATTCCCAAATAGGAAATCCGGGTTCAAACCACGCACCCGGATTTTTTTTTACCTTTTTTACATTTTCGGTTATAATTTGATAAATGATAAAATTTGTCAGCCATGTTGACGCCGCCATTTTGAATTGTTAAATTTCGATCGAAAATTTGTAATCGGCGACCTTGATTACATTCAGATACCGATTTTTAGTCTAGTCATTTGATAAATGATAAAACTTGTCATCCATATTGACGCCGCCATTTTGAACTTTAAGTTTCGATCCTATATTTGTAATCTGCGACATCGATAATCCTCACATACCGAATTTCAGTTGAATCCGACCATAAAGATCAAATGTTTTAATTTCTTATTTTTTCTTTTTAACGAACCCTGTATGTTTTCTTCAACAAAAATGCATCAAGTTTTTGTAGATTCGGCTTCTATCGATTGATTAAATCCGAATTTGAATTAAAAATTTTCTCGCACAATTTCCAACAAAATTATTTTGAAACTGAATGAAGCTCCGAAAAACCCTCTTTAATTAAGGAAATACGAAAATAAAAAAAAATACTCATGTGATATCCAGGTCATATTTGAGCATCAAATTATGACCGGAAATGTAAAAAAAGGTAAAAAAAAAATCTCCGGGCGCGTGGATCGAACCCGGATCTCCTGTTTGGGAATCTGGACTTCTAGCCATCATCATCATCATCAACATATTTATTTTTCTTTTTACAATATAAAAATTGCTTCTCCGGATCATGATTCGGAGCCAACCGTACAACCACGTCGCGCAGCGCCGTGAGGTTAGTGCGGTTGGACGGATCGTGACCGATTTAGCTCGATAAAATTAAATTTACAAGATAAGGAAAGGAAAATTGAGTTTAAAATAGTTAGAATTTTCACAAAGTGAAGTCGGTATACCAGCGAACGTACTGAGAATGGAAGACTAGAAAGATTATTTAAAGATTATTACCCTATATATATATATATCACCAAAAAATCAGAAAAAATGACAAAAATGTATAATTTTAACACGTTAGTCGCATAGAAATTAGCCAAGAGCAATTATAGAATCAAAAATATGTGCCAAAAATAAAAATAAATAAATAAAAAAGTAGCCCTGGGCGGGATTCGAAGCCGGGAATCCACTTAAAAATAGTCGCCGCTTAGCACGTTCGGCTACGGCGGACCCCAAACTTAAAATTTGACTATGATCTCGGAGAAGGCAAAACTTCAAAAACATCAATTTTTGAAACGTTAAGAACTAAATAAATACTTCGGGTGGAGGATCGTGTGATATCTCTACGGAAAAAGAATCATTGGTATTTTGTCGGTGTAATAAATTGCGACGGCAAAACCGGAAATTCGGCTCGGCACGAGATAATCAAAAACAGCTTTTTTGACATTTGTAACAGTACCGCTGGCAGGTCATTGACTAAACCGCCCCTCACCGCCAAACACAGCGCTCCCAGCCCGGCAGACTGATGGACGGGTATTCAATGGATCGTCGACAACCTATTAAGACATATATTCTGTCCATTTACAAATAGTACAAATTTCTGTGACGCTAGCTCTCGGGGTATTATTTGAGTTTTTATTTTATGCTATACTTATAAATAGATTTACACTGATAAAGAAAAGATGGACATGACATTAATTTATGGATAATTATAAATAAACATTTAAAAAAGTACTAACAATTAAGAAAATAAAAACATTATTTATTATGCCT
Organism: Stenurella melanura; assembly: GCA_963583905.1. Taxonomy (NCBI): domain Eukaryota; kingdom Metazoa; phylum Arthropoda; class Insecta; order Coleoptera; family Cerambycidae; genus Stenurella; species Stenurella melanura. The sequence continues at coordinate 42,293,696 of OY757310.1, read as the reverse complement.
AATGGAACGTCTTGTAATCTTTCTGTTAAGAATTCCACACTATACATTAATTACGGAAATTAGTTTTTCAAAGTCACTGACGATTATTCTGATGCCAATAATTGTAGTTATGTCGATTGAGTATTCCATTATTATGGAAACGGGATTCATCTGGCCACATGATACGATCTAAGATAGTCATTTCTTGAGCAACTACCAGTCATGAGACAAAATGTAGACGTAGCTAATCTTCAGGAAGCAAGCCCTGATGTAAATGTATTTGTACATAGTCGCAGTTTATTGTCTTTCAGAATTCTTTTAATTGAAAAATATGGAATATCAGTATCAACGGTAGGACCTTATTTAGTTCCTTCTCAAGTTTCTTTACTATTTCAGTAAGAAAGGTTTTAATTGCTTTTTGATTTTGTGCCAAAGTTGATATTGTTTAATTATATTCATGGATTAATTTGGATGTCAAACTCATTTGGGCTTTCAATTCGTATTCGATATGATTATCCTTTTCGTTTAGTTTTGTTCAAGCTTTATTAATTGTTTCCCGGTCACTATCATCTAAGGTGCCAAATAGTCATTTTGATACGGTACCTACTCCATTTAGTAAACCTCGTTTGGGGCGCGTTGTACCTTGTGGAAGGCTTTCTAATTTTGATTTCACTTTAATAACTAATTGTTCGGCTTGCAAAAGTGACGTTGATAGACCGGTATCGATAGTGCAGTTATTAATTTCAAGGATCTTGGTTTTAATTACGAGTAGTTGAGATTCAGTGGATTGTAATTCATCATCAACCGGTTGCAAGTTAACATAATGAATAAATTTATGTTGTGTTGAACGGGACCTCATCGTACCTAAATTTAGGGTTAAGAGGCCATTTTCTATTGGAGTTAACTTAATTTGGCAAAGGACTGTCGAAAAGGTAAGAAATAGGGTGAGCGTCAAGCATTGTCGTTGTTGGCGTTCTTTTTCGGTCGTCCGCGTGGGCGTGTACCCGGAACAAGGATACGTTTCTTTTTAACTCTTTTCCTCGGGTTGTTTGAACTTTTTAATCTAAATCTTCCTCTACTCCGGTTTTGATTTAAATAATAATTTTATGAACTTAAAATAAACATGGCTACCTGACCCGCCCTCTACGCCTATGCGTGTGTTAATAAATTGTTGACTTTCTTATGAAATGATGGCATATTTTCTTTCATTTGATAGGTACGCATTTCACACAAAGCACTTTTTAGGCATTGTGAAAATAGTATGAACATATATCAATAGACAATGGTTAAACACTTTATAAAGCACATCAGACAAAAACATAAACTTAAATACAAACCACAGAAAGGATTGCTTTTGTTGATGTCAACTGTCATCAAGTACGTTGACCGGGTGGTTCAAATTGCCCAATCATAAGCCGTAATAAACGTAAACAAAATAATAAACATAACAAAATAAATAAGACTTTAGACTTTGCATGGCTGTGACTTTGGCTTTACGCATTCCTCGTTGTTTTCAATATCTATGTTTATTTATTTCTTGATCTGTGAAAGAAACTTATGCGCAGAAATTAACCGGCCGATATATGCATGAACGTATGTGACTATGTGGCGATGTGGCGTCCGTTCGACCGTTCCTTCTTCGCCTTTCTTTAATTTGAGTGTTGGAAAGAGAAGAAAATCAAGGTCAGATACTTTCGCTTCGCGCAGGTAAGGCAACTATAAACTATATATATATGACGAATAAGTAGAATGAGAAATGAGAATGTTGTTAATCTGATTATATATTCAGAAAACGAGAAACAATGTGTTTCTCTATTCCTCTTGGGTATTAATTTAATACCGTTATACTCACAGAATACATGTTACTTATTTATTTACTTTTTAAAGTACACGCGGTCACAGAGCATAGGTACAACATAATAATACTTGTGAAGTTAAATATGTCAGATACTGAAATTAATAATACAATAACAGAAGAAATTATTAAGGTAAATTTTCTCCATATTTTCCACATTGATTGCGGTTATGGTTAATTTTTGTTTGATAATATTATTGTAGCCTGTATATAGGTGGGTATTTAATTTTTCTGTAAATATATCATGCATTATATTGTATTGTAAGTACTATATACCTACATGTACCTTTAAAGGATTTTCGCGAGAAACAAATGAAATAAAAGTTTTGTTTCCAAATTATATTTCACTAGTTATTTTAGGTTTATTAGGTCGCATCCAGTACCTACTACGATTTTCAAGGTTTTATATGGCAGAGATGTTCCCAGTGGAGTAGTGACTTTCAGGATATAGGGGTTTTATATGTGTTTTTAAAATTACAATTAATTTGCAATAGATGAAAAACTGGTATATAGAATTAAACATTTCTATTTATCAAAAAACGGTTTTAACTGATCCTTAACCTTAATTAAACTTATATGTAGTCACATTTAAATAAACGAAAACCTTATTCAGAATCAGCAGTTTTGAAAAGTATTTTATTAATTTATTTCTTGGTGTTCATATAGTCCAATATAATTATAAAAATTTCCATAACAAGAAATGTTATCTGAGATTTTCCTTCAGTAACTGTTACGGGAGGGATTATACATCACAAAACCACAAAAGTGTTCTGGGGATGCCGCCCAATCCCTCCCGAAAGAGCCTTATTTTCCTGATAACTCGTTAACCCTTGAAGATATAAAAAACATGCTTATCGTAAAAATGAAAGCTGGACTAATTTCCTAAAAAAAGTCCTCTTTTAATTTTCTTGCATATGCCATGATCTTCGAGAAAGTCGATACTGAAAAAAATGCAAAATTTGTATTTTTAATGCGTACCTACCAATTTTTGTTTATTTGAAATTTTTTGCGCGCGGCCTATAGAAAAATTGAATTGCTTGAAAGCCAAACAAGTTAAGGAAGAAAAATCAAAATGGGTTTTAAAGGGGATATAATATACTCTCATTTTTGATGGCTATTAATATATATTAGTATATAAAAATAACAATAGTTAGTTACCTCATGATTCTTTGCGCTTTTAACTATTCACAGTCCCATACAAAATAACTGACTTTAATATAAATTATAAATGTATTATTTTTTAGTTCAATAAGGTAGTACTTCAATACAGAAATATGGTTAGGAATAAAAATATTCACATTTACAAATTTACCAACATGTTGAAGTTAGCCAAATTTTGGTCAATTTTTTATTGTTTCCTAAAAATTAAAAAAAGACCCAAACGTCTTGAAAATGTAGCTTAATTTTTTTTTTTTTAGTTTATCATATAACTATTGTTTCTAATTATTTAATACCTAGTTAAAAAATTGCATAAAAAAATATCAAAAAATTGAATATGCAGCCATTTTTGGATTTTTTTTGCTAACTTCAACATGCTGGTAAATTTGTAAATGTGAATATTTTTATTCCTAACTTTTTGCTGCATTGAAGTACTACCTTGAACTAAAAGATAATGCAAAATGTTTCAAAGGCTCAGCATTTCCAAGAAACTGAATGAGATTTTATGAAAATGTAATCCATTAGAATGAAAAATTTTTTAAGTCAAGGTAGGTAAATAAATCCATTTTTAAGTGAATCTTCATACCGTAGGGGGTCATGTAGATACTAGTTTAATCTGCTTAGCCGTAGGGGACTATGTTGGATGCTAGTGTTATATTATAATGAGAATGTCAAAAATTATTTTAGGATTTTAATTTTCTAGCATAACCAGAAGTCAGGTTATCGAAAGAATGCAAAGATTTCATTAATAATTTTTACATGTAGTTTTTCTTTTAGTTCTCATAGTTTTTTTTCTGCTGTTTGCAAAATCGTATAAAGAATATGTTTCATTACTATAAGCAAACAAATAATAAATAATTCAATTTTAAAAATGCATTTATAACTTATATTAAAGTCAGTTATTTTTTGTGAATAGTTAGATGCACAAAAAATCAAGAGATAACTATATTATATTCTTATCTTTATATACTAATAAATATCAATAGCGATCAAACATGGAAACACAAGAGTATTTTATATCCCCTTTAAAACTAATTTTGATTTTTCTTCCTATATAGCTTGTTTCGTTTTTGAGCGATTCGGTTTTTGTTATAGGCCGCACACAAAAAATTTCAAATAACCAAAAATTCGGACGCATTAAAAATACAAATTTTGCAATTTGTGCCAGTATCGAATTTCTCGAAAACCATGGCATATACAAGAAAATTACAAGAGGACTTTCTTTTAGGCGGTTAGTCAAGCTTTCTTTTTATGATGAGCAATTTTTTTATGTGTTCAATGGTTAACGAGTTATCAGTAAAATAAGGCTTTTTTCACCGAAGGGGAGGTTCTTTGGAGGGGTTGCGCGGCACCCCCAGAACTGAGTTTTGTGGTTTTGTGATGTTTAATCCTCCTATATATATACACTAACAGTTACGGAAGGAAAATCTCAGATAACATTTTTTGCGAGCTTCTGGTGTAATTTTTACTTTATCGACTAGACTAATATACATACCTACTATATTTATTAAAAGAACATGAACTGTATTTAAATTCCACATAAAGTTCTTAAATAACATCTAAAAACAAGAATGTTCGATAATGAAACTCAAATCGCGTAACGGTACTTTCGACGGTTTCGCCAACCTGGTTGATATCATCAGGATAGCTTTTTATATTTTACAGGCCTTGTGTTATGCCAAATTGCATATATGCAACAGCCAGGAAACCCAAATATAATTTTTACTTCAAATATTAAATAATCAATGTTTCTCTTTTTTAGCAATCGCTACATGAAGACGAAAATACATATGACAAGCAGAGCATTGTCAAGTATTTAGTAAATTCATATGAAAAATATAATGTATTATCTGGTTTAATTGCAATAATTTCTATAATAACGATACTAGTTATAGCAGCAGATGAATGTAGGCAATGTTTTAACAAACTAGAGAATAAACCAATAACAGATGAACGGGAATTTCTAAAAAAATTTTGGGTTTATGGAAAGAATGTAGACAGTGGCTACCTAAAAGAGGTTTTCACTGTTTTGGATCGGTTAGGATACAGAAATGAACCAAATTCTACTGACTGGGATTTACTGTGGGCTCATGATTACCCGTTTCGAAAGTTATACCCGCAATTGAATAACTTAAAGTCACATCAGAAAGTAAACCACTTCCCAGGCTGTGGTTATATTACTAATAAAGTTGATTTAGCCACAAGTGGTTTAAAATACATCCCACCGGCATTCAAGTTACCTGTGCATAAAGACAAATTGCTTGAATATGCAAAGAAGTACCCCAACGTATCATTTGTGCAAAAAAATAATGATCACAGAAACATTAAAATACGAAAAATTGATGAAATTGACTTAGACAGTGAGGGAACATTCATACAGGAATATGTCGACAATCCATTGTTAGTTAACGGGCATAAGTTTGATATTGGCATTTATACTGTGATAACTTCAGTAGACCCTCTTCGGATATATGTTTATAATGGAGAAGCTCTGTTAAGGTAATATTGCAAATCGAATATATAATACGTAATATAAAAGTAGATATATACGTTATTAGTATAGGCACATCGAACTAAATCTGTTATAGAGAGATATTGTATGTGGTTGACCAGGCCGGTTCATTGTCCACATTAACTTCTAAGAATTTTGTATTGTTTACTTGTGCAATTGATTCATTGTTTATTTTTAGTAGTTTGTTGCTGTCCATAGGTGTCTTTTTGGGTCAAAATAAAATTTGTTTTATTAATATTGAACAAAAATCCATTAAGATTGCAATGGGGATTGCACCATTCACATATTTCAATTATATTTTATGTGGATTGTAACAAATTTATATTTATTACCTAATACTACCGTGTTTGCCATTAAATAGACAACATTTTTACCCGATATGTTGCAATAGACCGGTAGATTGATTATGAAACAGAAAAATAAAATAGGGGTTAGTATAGAACCTTGGGGAATAGCAGTTTTTATTTATTTTGGACTTGAGACATGGTTTTCCAAGCTGACTCCTGTGATCTACCGGAAAGAAATGATTCTATCCAGGTATTCGCTGCCCATGCTTTCTAGTTCAATTAGCAAATTGGGGTTTACCATGTCGAACGCCACTCATATCATCCACATTGCTCAAAGTTTGAACTGGTAAAATAATGTACTCCTCTAATAACAGAAATAATGAACTCAACCAAAAACAAGAATATTAAGAAAATGTAAGGCTAGTGTTTGACTTAAATTCTATAATTTGCTGTTGTTGCAGATTTATCCGCGTGTTAAAAAAATTTGATAAAATACGCGTTGTAATTGTTACACTCGGTATTCATACAAAATTAAATGGTTCATGAGTCACTTGTATAATAACATTCTTAACAAATCAACCTATAATACAAAAAAAAATCATCCAAATTGAGCAAATAGTTTAAGAAATATTAATATTGAAACACTGCTTAATATTCGGTGTACTAGTTCAAACTATGAACAGTGTATATAGCTACATAAATTTACAGTATTTTATTAGGCCTAAAACACACTAGGCTTGTTACAACACACACCAAGCGGTTAACCACTTGTCGTAGGAAGGCAACATTGTCACTGTTTTCAGTAGTGCTGATAATACAGGGACAAAAATGAATTTGTCCGACTCAAAGAAAGAATTAATTTTGTTAGATTTATTATACTGTCAATCAAAAATAAAAAAGAAATCATAGGCGCATCGGGGAACATCCTATTGTTAAAGAACTCGAAACAAAAAGTTTATTTAATACTAGGTATATTTAACGAAATTTTTCAATTTCATTAGAATGTCGAAAACATAATTTTACGAATGACTATATTTTGGAAAATGATTTAATAAAGAATATCCGAATGAGAAACAATATAATAAAACAGTATAATAAATACTTCTTCCCAGTTCTTTTCTTTTATTTCTATCACCATAATTATTATTTCTCATATCCCATATAGCAGGTCGTTCTTGAATTACATTTATTAATAGTTCAGTATTAGTAATGGGATCTATTTTAGATGCGTAAATACAATACTTTTAACGTGCAATTTGGCTTCAATGCAAGCTCAAACCGCTCGACAAAGTAAGTAAGTAAGTAAGTAAGTTTATTGGTGCTAATACTATAAAAGTTTACACAAGTCAATGACAGTACAGATTAAATAAAATATATAACATTATAGTTTACACAAGACAGATTAAAAATTTAAAAAAACAAGTTTGAATACTTATATCACTAAAATCATTCTCAAAGTAATCTTCAATAGAATAAAAACACTTGTCAATTAAATAGTTTTTTATCACAGTTTTAAATTTTTTTAGTGACAATACCTTCACGGTAGGAGGCAAAAGATTGAACATTTTAGGACCATAATAGGTTATTCCCGCCTTTGATTTCTTCAACCTGTGATAGTCAATATATATATTTGTACTATTACGTGTATTGTAATCGTGTATTTCTATATGAGAAGTATAATTATGTAAATTCTGCTTTACGTGAGTGAGACATTGCAATATATATATATCGATGGAACTGTAAGTATTCCCATTTGGACATAACTGTCCACGCAGGAATCTCTATAATTTAGACCGCTCAATATTCTCACAGCTCTTCTTTGTAATGCGAAAACTCTACTGACACAGGACGCATGACCCCATGCCAAAATTGCATAAGATATTTTTGTTTGAATTAGGGCATAAAATGCTGTTGCTAAAACAGGTCTAGATACTATTTTTGATAGATTGCGGAGTACATATATGGATGATGATATCTTATTGCACACAAAATCTACATGATTATGCCAGGTCAGCCTTTGATCTAGATAAACTCCAAGAAATTACACACATTGGGGATTGTTTATTGAAGATGTGTCACGTAAGGAAAAATACATTGTTTCCGTTTTAGAGTGGTTAAGACATAATTGATTGGCATGGAACCAATTTGCTACCTTCAATTGTGCATCCGCTAGTGAGATTTTTAATGTATTTACATTTTTATTTTTGTTAATCACAGTAGTGTCATCAGCAAACATGATGAAGTCAGTGCTGGGGTCACTAGTTGTTATGTCGTTAATGTATATTAAGAACAGCAAAGGACCCAGCACTGATCCTTGAGGTACTCCATGAGTAATGGACCTAAGATCTGAGTTTTTCCCTTTGAAGGACACAAGTTGTTTACGGTCTTTTAGATAAGATTCAATAAGCTGAATACTGTTCCCAGAGAAGTTATAATATTTTAGTTTACTAATCAATATACTAGCTGACACACAATCGAAGGCTTTGGTTAGATCACAAAAGAGCGCAGCTGTGTGGTTGCCCTCTTCGTACCCATCATTTATGTGTGAAATTAATTTGTTTATAGCAGCTGTAGTAGATAATGAGTTTCTAAATCCAAATTGCTGCCTATTGAAAAGATTATTACTTTCAAAATGTTCATAAATTCTTATTTTTAATAGTTTTTCAAATAACTTGGCTAAAATGGGTATCAGGGATACTGGCCTAAAATTTGACACGTCATTTATACTGCCTTTTTTATATATGGGAATAACTCGAGATATTTTAAGAACTCTAGGAAATATGCCCTCTGTAATACATAAATTAAAAAGTTTGGTCAGTGGAACTGCTATTAGATTTCCAATGCATTTTAGGATTTTTGTGTTAAATCCATAAATGTCCTTACTATTCTTGTTGTTTAATTTAAATATTTCATCTCTAACCTCATTTATGGTAACCTTCCGAATTTCAAAAAGAGGAATATTTACAGTATTTATGTCTGTAAGAAATTCATCGCTGTTCAGGTCATTATTGGGGAGATCCTTGAGAATGGTCTGCGCCACATTCACAAAAAAGGCATTAAAGTCCTCACTAACTAACTCAGTTTCACACTTACTTTCAGTGTGGTTCCTATTTTTATTTATAATTTGCCACATTGATTTCTGGGCGTTATTTGAGTTTTTTATAAAATTGTCATGAGCTACAATTTTAGCTTGATCTAATGCCTGTCGATACCTCCGCCTGTACTGTTTTAACTTTTGCTTTAATTCCGTAGAATTTGACATATTTACAGCTTCCTGCATAAAAATGAGAGTCTCGCGCATATCATGAAGATTCTTATTATACCAATTTATTTTAGTTCCTGTGTTATTTGTAAAAATTGTTTTTTCTGGAAATGCTACTTCGGATGCTTTTTTTAATTCCTCATTAAATAAGGTGAACTTCGTATTAACATCAAGGCTTTCATCGTTAATAAAATCCCAGTTTAACTTTTGAACTAAACTATGAAACATGAATAAACCTGCTTCAGTAACAGGTCTTATAATAGTGGGAATTTTCCTTTCCTTTTGGGAATATAATTTAAAATGCAATGAAGTGAATGTGTGAACAGGTCCATTTGTTTACATTGCAGCATACGCGGCTCGAAGCAATAAAAACGATTCGGCACATGAATCGAACGATCGTACGCGCGGTGGTGGATTCTGCTTTCTCGCAGTGCGTCATAGTGTGAACAGCTCCATTTGTTTCTATTACAGCATCTGCCGAGTCGGCGAAAACCGCCTAGTGTGTTTTTAGCCCTAGTTCCACGACAGACCATTATTTACATACTTACTAATTTGTATCGTTTTCCAGGTTCTGTCCAGTAAAGTATTATCCATTTGATGCAGAAAATCTAGACAAGTATGTAGTTGGAGATGATTACTTACCCACATGGGAAGTACCTGCTCTCGATTATTATTACAACGAGCTTGGTTTTGGAATGAAGGATAGTTTGAATGCATATTTGAGAGCTCAGGGAAAAAACCCTAGCGTAATTTGGGAACAAATAGAGGAATCCATTCGCATTGTTATTTTAGCTAAGGAACCATCAATAATAGACATTTTGAAAAGGTTCTTTCAACTCTTTTCTTTTCACTCTTTAAATGTGGTATTTTTATAATTATTTTACAGGTTTAAATCTAAACGTAATTTTTTTGAGTTGATGCGTTTTGATTTTGTGTTGGACGAGAATTTGAAAGTTTATTTACTAGAAGCTAATATGAGTCCCAACCTATCTTCAGCACATTTTCCTCCAAATCAGCTTTTGTATCAACAGGTTCTGTACAACATATTAGGATTAGTTGGAGTGGGAGAATATATTCATAAGAGTACTTTAGCATTTAGGTAAGACAGAGGTGTTTAAAAAAACATTTATGCAGGACTTAAATAGAAAAGAATATCTTCACATTGTGCCTATTTATCAAGGTCTTCAGTGACATTTGATATAGGTAGGCATATACATATTCATATTTGAAAGTGTGTTTTAAGAAATTAACTACAGTAGTAAGTTCATAAACAGACCTCGGATTTAGCGGCCAGATATGACGTAAAACCAGGGTTGGCTTTAGATGATGTGTCAGCGCATAAAGAGTTGCATGCATGTATGAAACGATATCTTACCTTAAAATATTTTGTAGGGAATTATGTAGTATCCAAAGGTAATAACGCCACTTTATAACACTCACTACAAGAATAAAAGTATGTCACAAATATCTGCTCTAAATGTTTTGGAGTTAAACTCGGTGCCTTTCGGTAAAAATCCATATATATTGCGAAAAGGATCTCTCGACGTCGACAGATGTAACTGGGCCATGCTTAAAATATCGAAACTTTTGCAGTAACCACATTCATGCCGGGTGTAGCAAAGTCTACGTCTTTGCCTTGTAAAAGTTCTGTTACACCTGTCATCGTAACAAATCCGACATTTTTTGTTAACACAGTTGTGAATTTTGTTTGTTTGTGCAGCAATGTCTCCCTGTAATTGAAAAATATATTGTCGAAGATCGAACAACATTTCTTGCATCAACTATAGTAATGGCTGATGTTAAAGGTTCCGTATGGCCAGAGGAAGTCGTGAGAAACATCCGTGTATGGTCTCCAGATTTTCTTAAACAGTTGGATCCAAAAATGCCTGGGGCGCCTGTGGATTTAACTGTTGTATTACGTATTTCACATTTTCAAAATGACAGGAATACCATGCAGCCTGTGGTCAAGATCCCAATCGTGTGATAATGGACGCCGGAGGTAATGGAATATTTGGTAGAATATCGTCAAATAACTGTATACGACCTGGTGCTTTAAGAAAAACTTTCTTTACACTAGATATTAATTTATCAACATTACTGTAGCACCTTCTAATAGTTTCAGCAGTCCTACGCAGCATGTCTAAACATGTTACATGCAGTACATTCCGATATGTTTCTTTCTAAATTCTTCCAGCAGCTTTCATATAGTAATAAGAACTTGTCCGTATTTTCTGCATATTTGTCACCCACCAACACACGCGACGTTATCTCTGCTACTGTTTCAGGTAATTTTCTCTCTTCCCGCACCGGCCGGCTCGGGTAGTATAAAGTGCACGTGCACTATAAGTTATGTAACACATTACCTTATGTAACACATTACCATGGTAAAATTAATAAAATTCAAGACGTTGCATCCTTTCTATGTTTGTAGTTTGGAAATGTTTTAGTAGGTGTTAACAATATAACAATATTATTCATATCTATTTGTAAAAGACAACCCTGGACTCTGGCCGCTACATCCGAGGTATGTTCATAAATGATACCAAGGAATCGTAGTAGTACTACCTACATTGAGCTCACTTTGGCATTTACCTATTGTTGATAGGCCAGGAAAGCCTTCAAAGTTAAAGGCCATGGTAACCCCTTGTTTTACTTTGTTTTCTTTTTACATTTATAATCTAGTCATTATATCAGCATAAGACAAAACTTGCCTACGCAATAACACTTCCCTCTTGTTAGCTTTCAATTAGTGTTAATAATCCTGATGCAACTCTTTTAGGTCAAAATCTGAAGAAGAAATGTTGGTGTCTGATAAAAATATAGCTACTTATCCAAAAAAATGTAATAGTAATTTGTGTAGATCAAGCTGTGTATCACCCGATTGTCAATTATGCAAACCTTGTTTATCCCCAGAAACAAAGCAGTATCTAGTGCAAGCATTTAAAGAGCATCTACACAAAGGGGATTGTAAAAGGGTCTTTCCTCCTTCCATGGTATGTTGCATTCCACACTTTATTGTATAAATTTGTACCATTTTACTTTGTATACATTTTCAGACAAAAGAAGAAGCATTATATGAAATTGATTTGGATGGGTATTCAGCCGAAAACCAGTTGCAGTACAAATGGTTCCAAGGAAAGTGTCAACTTGATCCGACTTGGTGCTAAAAGTTTAAAATATATTTTTTATTAACGAAACTTCTTTTAATTTTAAAACCCCTTGGTTCATGAGGATTCTCGTTCAAAATGTCGGCATTTTTTCCAAAAATTTCCAGCACATTATTTTTTGCTCCAGTGACAGGCATTTCGAGGTTAAACTGTTGCAGCACCACAGCCGATAATGGAGTTGCAAAATATATGCATATCATTGTGAACAATCAGTCACTCTTACAGCAAATGTTACCGATGGGATGCTACAGAGGAAATAAATATTTTTTGATAATTTAAGAAGGTTGTTGGGGAATTGGAGTTTTATGTATAATTGTCATGGGCATTGTTTTTAACTTGATTTCGGAGCCTTATACAAGTTAAGATATTCCTTGGTTATAAAGTTGAGATCACAATGCTAAAGTATATAGTTCTATTAGCACCACGAAAACACTAAATATTTTGATGTCAATGGAAATTAATTCAATGTTTTCAGGTTTAAAAAAATATTGACATATTATATAACAAACATTTTATTATGTACAAAAATACACTATTCAAATTAATAAAAAATATAAACTATACAATATTAGAAATATATAACATGGTATCGAGTAATTGACTATATCATACAATAATTTTATGTCATTTTCCATTGACATAAATAGAAACTTTAGTTTTTACACTGGTAATGATCAAAATGCCCACCTTTTTTTAAGGTCGGGATCGAAATGTCAAAAAGTGTATATGTGGTTGCCTAATAATCATTAAAATTCCATCAAATCGACACTTGGTATTTCATAAATAACTTTTTTACAAGTAATTCAAACGGAGTTTTAAAGTGGGCAGTATTATAACAGAAGTCGGCCAAATACGACTGACCTGTTTGTTTCTTTTTTAAGTGCACAATAAATTCGGAATAAATTTTTAAAATTGCCTAATTATCAGACGATACATTTGTAGCTATATTAGATAATCAGAGTTATTTAAGTACATTTAATTAGGTCGTATTGATGCGTATTACAGTCATTATCTTTCATCAGTGTAAAAATTTGCATAACATTGCTTTTGTAAATTGTAATGTATGAAATCAATTTTTAACACAAATCGATGAGTCATCAGAATAATTGTAAAGAATATTTAGAATAAGTTCAGCATGTAACTAGAAGATGGCGCCAATAGCCTTATGAATGAAAGGGGGTAATGATTTTGATTTATGAATGAAATGAAAAGTGACATTTAAATTTGATAAATAAACTAAACAATGAAAGTATTATTAAATGGTCAATAGTTTGCAACTGTATTCAAGCACTAAAATGGCACTATATCCCAAGTATATAATATATACAATAAATTCTTTTAATTTTTGTCAAAAATTGGGTGAATTTTCAATAAATGTAAATATATAAATTAGGTTCGAACTCTGAATATGGTTCATGGCATTGGTGTTTTAATCAACTGTCCATAACTATATCTCGTTTATGCTTCCGCAGAAAGGAGTATCTTATATTTCAATGTGTGACTGCTTCACCGAAAGGAAACAACGTGTAACCCAAAACCCTGAAGTTACAGGTCCCGGGTTCAACTGCTGGCAACTGAACTTTTTTTTTTATATTTTGTAACGATTAATATCCTTTTTCACAAATTTTGGTTGGATTTGACGACAGAAATTATTTTCTTTTTTTTCATATAATAATTTATCTCTTTCATGTGATGGTAATTGGGTTAGTTAGGTTGATTTTTATATTGCTAAATAATTGTTAATAAATTATCAGCGCCGCAGGCAGCATTAGCGTCGCAGACAAAAACGGGGGATGCGGGGGGTGCCCCCCTGCCTTGTTTTTCAGACAATTGCATAAAATATTTCAATTTCTCTGCGCGGCGGTTCAATAAGTCATGCAAAAGATCCGCCGCGGCGGTTGCGTAGTCACTCCCATTATTTTAAGCAGAATAAAAACCTCTAACCTAACGTAAAAAAATCATAGAAAAGAATTATTGAAAAAATATATTAATCATTACAAAATTAAAGAAAAAAAAAATCAGCGGACGTAGGAGTTTGAACCCGGGACCTCCATGATTTTATCTACGCGCTAGCCACTTTGCTGACGGTGAACGCTAGAACAAGGAATAAATATTAAAGAGTCAGATAAATGATATCACGTTTTGCGCAAGGTCGAAGCTTCGTGTACCTAAACGCTTGTCACACACACTACGTTCAAGGACATATTTACAACTGTTAGGTAGAATAAAAATTAGGTGATGAACAGTTGCCAAATTTAAATACACATTGTCTTTGCCATTTTCAATAATTAAAACTGATGTGTTCCCATAATTTGGATAAAAGGTTCTTGCTGTTTAATTCGAAATTAATAATGTGGTTAACTATTTCGTTTTAAAATTTAAACAATCTCCCTATATGATATTAGTTGTACATGGCATAAATTATGCACAACTACATTTTAGAATTTACCTAACCACATACTAACTATTTTACGACTATTTATGTAATTGAGTAATATTTATAATTATAATTTGTAACATTAATTATATTTTATACTAAAGAAATTTTTGTACATGTGGCAATGCGGACAACATTCCGACAAATATTGAAACTTGCCAATAAAATAAGATAAGATACACACTGTGCCATCTAGGATTAACATAAGTACTAGCTTACGAGTTTTTGACATTTCGATCCTGTCCTTAAGGCACCATTTTATGCTAATTTTCAACAGAATTGTGTCCACTAACTCTTTTAAAGTTAATTCTAGACTGTTTAGGTTGTGGTTTGTTAATTTGGTATCACTGATCGCTAAAAATTACATTTCCCACATCAGCGTAGTGTGTGTAAGAGATGGCAACCCATCAAATGTATAAAAATAATATAAGAAAACAAATGTTCAGACAATCTAAGACTTCATTCTAGAGTATAATAATATCTAAGTTGAGATCTGCCTGAATTGCTAATTCGTATATCCATCCAATTAAACATCAATAAAGTATTATGTTAAATATTGAAGTTCACTTGCAACGTGTTGTCAATATGCCTACTTTAGCAAAATCACTAGTTAAATGTTTACTAATAGTAATGTAAATAATGTATTTTAGTTTTTGATGTATATTGCCATTTAGTAAATGGTATTTTATTTCAAAATTAATATGAACATTTAAAATACCGAACCAAAGTTTAACATTTAATCTAAACTTTCAAACGATTTACGATTTACCTAACAAAATAGATCTTTTGCGTAAGTCCGTATAATTCTAAAGACAAAATTTAGAAATAAAAGAAGAAATAAAATTTTTACATTTTTGCTGACTTTATCACTGCAGTAAAACATTTGTCAACGAATTTCAGATACTTCATACTTCATTTCAGATTTATATCCAACACAAATTTTTACAGATGTTAAATTGGCTATCTCAAATAGAGACGTGTGGGATACTGTTTGATAGATAACTATATACCGCTGGTATTAAATCCTTTTATATAATACATAAAATATGTATATGTATTATACAATAGTATTTCACATCTTGGTATTAGTGTGGGCAAATTAGCATTTCTAACTAAAAAGTTTACCGAATGAATGGATATTCACGAAACTTTGTGGATTCTGTTCGTTTTGATGTCTAGATCAAATTCCTAGAAAAAAAAAATCGGTAGCTATTGCCCCACAATTGTTATAAACAATGGATTTGTTGCTAATTTGTTAACAACAAGCAAAATTGGTGTTTTGGTTTTGGTGCAAAATGACATTTAATGCCCTTTTGGCACATAGACTTTCTTATTTTTCAACATCATAATATCCATTTTTTTACCGTACCATCACTAGAAAGTGGATGTTATTCTGATTTCAATGAAAAATCACACATCATTCTTTCTTGGTAAATATTTGGAAAATGCGTTTCAGCCTCTTCCAGTAGCTGCCCATTTCTGATATAACTGTTTTCATCCATTATATATTTTTATACACAAATATGTGCGTTTAAGATATTCATTATAGGTATTAGGGTTATCCATCTCTATAGGGGGTGATTTTTTTCTATCAGGATATCATTGGCCATAAAGGTCCATAGCTGCAATTGACTTTTTTTACTTTCCCCATAAATAATTAACATGTCCATTTTTTCATCTCTTGTATAAATTTGCGGCATTTTGAACACAACAAGAATTTTAAACAATTTTTAAAGACATAATAAAATCACGGTTAAAAACAAATGTTTGACAAGCTAAATATTTCATTGCTTTCAAAGCCACCTTATATAGTTACTTCTTAATATTTAATTAGAATAAAATTGTATTTTCTTATTTTCTTTTAGCTGTAATTTTGTTTGTATTTATCGCACATTTTAATACGACATATGAATAAATTCCTTAGTAATAATACTAATAAATGGTACCACAGTACCAATATGGTTCCATTTGCCCCAAAAACAATTTTGGTGAATTTTATTTGCTCATAAATCACGTAATTTAGTGTTTTCAACGGGATTTCGATTATTGCACCATTATACGGGTCATTTAGAATAAATCGGAACCGTCATGGCACACTTAAGTGGAAAACTAAAAATTATATTATAAGGAAATTTATGTTTGAAATGTCACTTATTTGGCATCGTTGGATTCAGAAAATTATGCAGAATTCAAAAATGCAATAATACATAGGGTTTTTCATTTAGAAATGGAAAAATCAATTGTATGTCAAAAAGTGGCGCTTATTAAGTATGTAGTATATCCTAAATTTCAATCAATTATCTTCAAAACTAAAGGAGAAAAGGGGGGTATACTATGATTCTGTTACACCCAGTATACATAACTTTGTTTTTAAATCTTTTTCATTTTGTTTTTCTTCGTTAAAAAAAAAAAAATGAAACCCAAACCCAATTTAATACCTACTGAATTTTCTGTACTAAAAAAATAAACAAGGCAGATTTATCATCATCGATCTAAGAAACGTGATTGGACATTTACTTTGTCTCGAAGTTTTCCGCTTGGGGTTTTAAATCGTTTTTTTTTTTATATTAATATTGTATCAGAACTTTAGTATTCAAATCGCAAAAGAATATAAAATATCATTTATGAGCAGGTAAATTGAAAGCAGAAACATATTTTCTCTGCTTTCACGAGGTGCACAGTCTGATTTCCATCTCTGCTATGGCTATAGAACCAGTCATAAGGATCATAATTAAGAGAATAAAGCAAGAAATAAGTTGCTTTGTCTAATAATTTATAGTCATTTTACATTTTTAACAGCATCTGCTCACTTAGAACCTTGGAAACTGTCTATGTCCTTTGTTTTCATGTTTTATATGTGATGTAGATAATGCTATAACAAAGTCTCAGATAGTCTACAAACATGATAGGTACATTCTTACTTCCCTTGCTCACCGAACAGAAGTAATAACTTTGTATTCGTGAAAAAAATCATCGTCCGAGATTTCTTCGGATTTTCACTTTTGCAGATAATGCGGATTATTAAAATGAAGATCTTTCAACTCCATCAGTTTGTCTGTCTGTCGGTCTATTGGCGCACTATCTAAAAAACTATTTGACGAAAAACGATCAAATTTGGTAGGTAGTTGACGCTACTGCCAGCGAACAAATGAGTAGAATTTCACTGGAATATATACAGGGCGAACTGCCTGCAGAGAATAAATAATGAAAAAAATGTGGCAGATGGCAATAATATTTAACACATTTAATTAACACAATTGGCAAGAAAGACGCCTAGTATATTTTTCTTGAAAAATATATAGGGTGGTCATATTAAGAAATTATTCAACTATGGTGGAAATTTGTATTTACGTCAACTTTTCATATCTGACATTGTTTATTTATTATTAATTTTTTCTGTCGGATCATCACTGTATATTTTTAACTAAAGTTATCGGGTTTTCTTTGAAGCAACAGTGATAATTACATTCAGGGTTATTAGTCTTCTGTCATTTCTTAATTAATAATTTTTTAGTGACCTGTACAAATACAGAGGGAAGTCCTGTGTAAATATCTTTACCATTTTTTTAATATATATACTCGAGATGTTGTCATGCCCTACAACCAAAATAACAAAACCGCAACCTAAATAGTTTTAAATTATTTAACAAAATGTTAACTAGCTCTTGGAATATATTAAGGACAGTCATTCATAAAAAACATTTATTATTTGTGAAAGTAAACTCTCCCCCAGGGGTAAGAGCTTTAGCGGTGTACAGCAGTATTAATAACATCACGGCACGAAACCATAAAATAGGACGAGAGAAAAATATTGAATTAAAGTTAGTTGTTTTCTATATTTCACAATTTTATACTTAAGTTAGTTCATAATCGTATAATCACAATATTATTATGAAGTTGCATGATCACCAGGCATACAACATAAAATGATAAACTGCTCGTAACGGAGGGAGTACACTTTCTACAGAAAATGGGTCTAAAATTCGACCAAAAATCAAACTTGATAATTATAAAAATATTCTACAAATATTGATAAAAGATGAGTTAATCTTCATTAGAGTGAATCTATATAAATAACTAAAACACAAAAATGACTGACAAACCGACATATAACTTTATTGTATATATCTTAGGAGCTTGGTAGGTGTAACATGTGTACAACCAAAAACGATGTCTCTATTTTTAATTCCATTTGAAGGCAAAGTATAGTGATACAATAAGATTGTGGATAAAAGAGTCTGATGTAATAATTGTCGACCGAGGATTCAGAGACAGTGTAAAGTTGCTTGCTTAAATTTCACACCAAAAAATGCCTTTTTTACTTTCAAGGAAGGGACCCTATCAAAGAAGCAAACGATGTGGTGACATAGATTAGATGGGTGATTGAAGCAGTAAATGGCTTAATAAAAATGTGGATACTATTAAATAATGTCCTTGCTAATTCAGATATTCCTTGCATTGGTGGTTATGCGAGAATCATTTGCAGCCTTTACAACGCTTATATACCAATGCAACTCCAATACAATAGAAGCGATCTTATACTAGCAGAGAACATGATAGAACATTTACAAATACCAGATACTTTGCAAAAAAGATAAGAGAGTTGATTGCAAAAGCGAATTATATGGCAAGAAATGTCTAGGGAGTCTGTCACCAATTTTACTAAAATGGTTATAGAGGAGTTACGAAATTTAATACTTGGTGTATACTAAATAAAACGCCAAATTGTGCAATCACAAACATGTAAGAAAAGAAGAGGACGGTTTATATAAACTGCATGTCCACAAAGAGAACTATAATATTTTGAGAAACAGAATTCAGTCACGTCAAACATCTTCAAAGCAATACAATATGTGGTTTGAATACAGTTCTTCAAATGTGTTGTCCTGCTACTGTCAGTGTAAAGTTGGAGCCAGCAGCATTGGCTGTTGTGCTAATGTAGCAACCATTATTTGGCTTTGGACTAAAATAGGTATATTGAAAACAGAGGAAAAAACATCAGCTATATGGAAAACTTAATTGATGCTGCTTTAATGGATTTGATCCAAATTGTGATTAGTTATTGTAAAAACATGAAAGAGTTTGCATAAATGTGCAAAGAAATGTAACAAATAATTTTTAATTTTGAACACCTTATATTTTCATAAATTAATAGGACAAATATAAATCATTCGAACACGTATGAATCAATTTCATATTTACATTTATATTATACTGAGTAGGAATTAAAAATAAACAAGATTTTAAATTGGGCCCTTTCTCTACGGAAAGTGTACTCACTTGTTTATATGATAACTGGAAACAACAATAAATGATTTCGTTTTGTAAAATATCAATTTAGTTACCTATTAAATTACTGGTAAAACTGATGCCAACACATAATAGAAATAATAAATGGCATTTACTAAATATAATCACTATTATATTTTCTATTTACAAAAAATAGGCATTAGATTGCCTGTGTATTATTTATCTACTTACTAATTATTATATATGTTCTGTTTTATGTAAAATCAGTTTATATTCTAAAAGCGATTTTTTTATGTTGGATCTCTGATGACGCAACTTTAAATACAGCACCCGATGTAAGTTATTTAGTACCTGATTTTAGATAATATGGAATAGTTACATAAGAAATTAATTAAATCATATTTTAATACCAAAAATAGAAATTACTTATCACTTGCCATCTTACTCACATTACTGAACGGTGGCTATCATGATATCTTGGTAACTTTATACTTATCAGATCAATATCATAAGTGGTCAGTTAATTTGCATCTCGATGGCTTCTAGCTTGTTGCAACTGAGCGCTTAATATCATCAGTTTCTCCCCCAATCGCGCGTTGTGTTCTTTTAGGTGTCTTATTAGGTCGGCCTAAAAAAAAATATATAAAGTAGGTGTGAGTGCGAGAAAAAAATGTCGCTATGATGTAAATGTGTGGTAACATATAAGTTTTTTAGGTCCCTTCAGGCAAATAATCTCAAATGATACAAGAGCAGGGTACGGATTTTCTCATTTTATGAGCACACATGTAAAAAATGTTGCACAAAAATGTATTTAAAAAACGTTAAAAATATCTTCCGTAAATGAGTATTTATCTGATAATTGAGTTTAAGTTTTAATCATTGTTTGCTTAAATTTTACGTAGTGTCTACACTCCCGTCGGACGGTTGCCAATTGCGCTCCCGTCAGGTGGTAACTCCATTCTCAATGCGACATCATGGCAGTCCCTTTAGTTTATAAAATTTTAACCTTAACTTCAGTCAGCTGTGCTGGAATATAAGTAATATTGAACAGTGGAACAATGTTTTGTTTGCAAAATTTTGAGATGGGTCAAGGTCGCCCGATGAAAGTCAGCAGGTGGTATCTGCAAAGAGCAAGAAGCATTTGCGCCGTTTTGGCAATTTATTTTCAATTGCAAAATGTTCCTTGCCCTTTGTTGAACAAACATAGTTAATTGTGTGTTACCATGACAAATACAGAAACATATTCAATCAACCAAACAATTTCAGAGGAACATGATGTTAATTTTGGAGTGCCACAGGGCTCGGCGCTGGGCCCTTTGATTTTTTTTTTATT
Organism: Stenurella melanura; assembly: GCA_963583905.1. NCBI lineage: Eukaryota > Metazoa > Arthropoda > Insecta > Coleoptera > Cerambycidae > Stenurella > Stenurella melanura. The sequence goes on along the minus strand of OY757310.1, from coordinate 42,272,456 downwards.
TTTGTAATTGACTTACCATCATTCATATAAAAAAAAACATCACTATGTTTGCCGATGATAACTCCTTTGGCATATCTGCACCGAGCCTTACAGAGCTCCTCGATAATGGTATGGCTGTTATGACAGAATTTGATGACTATTGCTGCAGAAATAATCTCATATTAAACCTCAAGAAAACTGTGCATGTATTTCTCGCAAAGAAAATCTTTACCTTCTGTTCGGACAACACAACTGTGCATTTTTTGTTTTGTTTCTCCGTAACTAAGTTTTTTATTTTCTCATAGCAACAATAATTATTATTGAAATAATATATAATTCAAATAAATTATTCAATATATATCCAAAAGCGCTTGTCAAAGACATAACAGTGCTTCATTAAGAATAAAGAAACCTACAATCCCGCTTGTGAACTATCCTTGGACGTTGTAGGAGATTGTTGGGCCCAAAGAAGAAGAACAGCATCAGTAAAACTCTTCAGTTCCATAAAAGGCAGTTTATTTTCGTTAATTTTCTTTGCCACTTAATCAATCTAATTTTTTGTCAGTGCATAAGCTGACTGGTCCTTTGCAGATAATATAAATCCGCTTTGATATACATTTTTGTTCCTTCGATGCCGATATTTTAAAAGATAACAAAACCAGTTTTACCTCTTGTCCATTTTCAAATCATTTTCATAAATTACTTCAAAACTGACATTTCTCGAATAAATTTAATTTGACACTAGCACACTAGTTGTATTTTTCTGAACCTGCCGCTAAGATATTTATTTTCTTGGTGAGAAATAATTTCTATTTGTGAGTACTGATTAATAAAATCAATTTGCAATTTTATTTATAGTTAATAATATATTGACGAGTCTATCAATTCTTACAAAATGAAATTCGAGGACTTCGTAAGAGAATGTAATATAGTAATTAAAAAATTGACCGCTATGTCAGAATATTCATCTAACGTCATGACAGACACTTCAACTCACTCTATGTTTTATGCAAAATTTAAAAGATCTAACCTCATTTACGAGGATTTTCAGGAACAGCATAAACTGCTAAAATTAAGTCAACTTTCTACTGAAAATTATTTGGACCAACTGAATTCAATGGTAGAAGAAATAGATGATTTGTACGATAACATTCAAACTGTTAATATACAATTAACCAATATGAAGTCAGTTGTTAATGCAAATCAAAAAAATTAATGTTGAAAATCATCAAAATAATGTTCGTCTACCAGAAATTCCCTTACCTAAATTTTCAGGGAATCCTATTGATTGGACTTCATTTCATGACCTATTTATATCATTAATACACAGTAGTACAAAACTGTCAGACATAGATAAATTCCAATATTTAATAAGTGCCCTGTCTGATGAATCTCTAAAACTAGTTAAGCAATTGCCATTCAAATCTGATAATTATCATATTGCATTTAAATCTCTAGAAACAAGATATGACGACAAACGCTTACTTATTTCGACATACTGGGGAAATATTCTCAATTCACCGAAAGCTAAAGCGGATTCCGCAAGTTCTCTTCGTACTCTTGAATATATTTTTAGAAAATATTTCTGCGCTTAACAAATATAATGTTGACTTGTGGAATTTTACTTTATTTAATTGGTTAATGCAGAAAATTGATCCCAGTACTAGAAAACATTTTGAAATGCGTTATAGCGATGCAGAAATCCCCACATATGAGCAGTTAAGCAAATTCTTGACCGATCAACGTAAAGCTTTGGAATCTAGTACTATGACATCACATCTTTGTTCTAATGCTTCTCAGCATTCAAGCCCTAATACTAAAAGATTTGGTCGATCATTTTCTCAAAAACAATATACGCAGTCTTCCATAAAATCCAAACAACAATCCCTTGTGGTGGACACATCTTCTCAAAACAATGTTGGTTCAGCAACGGCTGTTACAAAGTCTCATGAAACACCTTGCTTTGTTTGCAAGGTTAATCATTCCATTTTTAAATGCGATTCATTTTTAAGTAAGTCACCCCAAGATCGGTATAACTTTATTAAAGAAGGTAAACGTTGCGTAAACTGTTTTGGAACACATAGTTTCTCGACTTGTGCTTCCTAATCTACTTGTCGCATATGTTAAAAATGCCATCATACGCTGCTACATTTTCCACGCGAAGCAACTGGGACTTTCAATTCTACCGATAATGGTTCCGCTGCTGACACACCTCAAGTTGTTGCTAGTGCTCTTGCCCCAGTTACAATTCTTTTGTCTACTGCTTTGATATCTATCTGTGATGCTAAAGGTAACTTTCAAACATGTCGTGCTCTTATTGACAATGGCAGTCAAATTTCAATAATTACTGAAAGATGTCTAAACAGACTTAATTTACCGCTCACTCAATGTTCTCTTCCTATTCAAGGAATTGGTTGCACTTCTTCACCCGCTTGTACTGGCATGACTATGTGTCAAGTAACTCCGCTGTTTAGACACCATCCCAGTTTCATTATACAGGCAATGGTCTTGCCAGTTATCTGCAATGATATTCCGTCTAGTAACATTACCACTCAAGGTTATGATCATTTAGATAACCTGCCACTCGCTGATCCTGATTATAGGAAACCTAGTGAAATAGACATATTGCTTGACGCTGATGTCTACTCACAAATAATACAATCCGCTATTAAATATGGTCGTCCTGGCAAACCAATCGCAATGAAAACCATCTTTGGTTGGATTTTATCTGGAAAAATTTATCTTTCTACGCCCGCTGTTGTAAACTCATTTCATGTGTCGTTTGATTCGCAACTTGATTCTACATTAAAAAAGTTTTGGGAACTTGAAAGCTTACCTGAAAAAATATTTAATTCCCCAGAGAATATTAAATGCAAACAACATTTTATTCATTCTCATACTCACGACATATCAGGTAGATATACAGTTTCGTTGCCTTTTCGTGAAGAGATTCCTACTTTAGGTGAGTCATTTACTACTGCAATGCATCGTTTTTTGTCCTTGGAAAATCGCTTAAATAAAACTTGCATTAAAATTAGAATATTCAAAAATTTTATGCAGGATTATTTTGATTCTGGACACATGTCTCTTGTGAGTAATAAAAGTGTTTCTAATCACACAGACTCATGTTATTATATCCCACACCATTAAGTACTAAAACCCGAAAGCTCTACCACGAAATTACGAGTCGTCTTTGATGCCTCAGCGAAGTCTACTAATAATGTTTCTCTAAATGAAACATTATTAACAAGCCCTAAATTACAGCAAGACATAGTTTCATTACTTCTACGCTTTCGTATACATTCTACTGTACTTATTGCAGACATAAAACAAATGTATAGGCAAATTGCAGTGACACTTGATCACAGATCCTAGCAACGCATATTGTAGCGCTTTTCTCAAAACACTGCTGTTCAAGAATTTGAACTAAACACCGTTACATATGGAGTATCATCTGCTCCGTATCTTGCTATTCGCACCCTTTTACAACTTGCTTCAGATGAAAAACATAACTTTCCCTATGCTGCAAAAGTGTGGATGACGTAGTTACGGGCTGTTCATCTGCTAAAGAAGCTATTGTTTTGCAATCCCAACTTCGAAGTCTTCTTGAAAGTGGTGGATTTGATTTAAGGAAATGGTCTAGCAATGATCCTATTGTCTTAGAATCTATACCGCCATCATTACGGTAAACTAATTGTCAGTCATTTGACACTGCCGATTCTTTTCAAAAGATATTGGGCTTAAACTGGAATCCAAATTATGATTCCCTAACGTACAAAATAGAAACTATCGAACGTTGTTGTACCAAAAGATCAATACTTTCTGAAGTCCCACGCATATTTGATCCACTTGGGTTGTTAGCTCCGCTTACTCTCTTTGCCAAACACTTGATCCAGGTTCTCTGGACACAAGGTTTGTCCTGGGATGAGGTACCCTCCGCTGAGATTTGTTCCCGTTGGTCACAATACAATAGAATAGAATAGAATAGAATTTTATTGGTGCATTTGAATAAACATAATTCATTTCACAAGTCAAACAAAACAAAACACATACAAGGACTAGTGTTATACAATATAAAAATTTAAAAGTCTAAAAAATAATTTAAATAACATGTAAATAAAATAAATAATCAGCAATCTCGTGGTTGCTTTTACAAGTCTAGGATTCACTCTTTCTCTTAACAAATCAAGAGCGATTTTATTTCAGAAACGTAACATTCGCCAGGATCTTCCAAATATTTATTGGGGAGACAATGTCATACCATGGACAACAAATATCAAGCACCTGGGTGTGGTATTAGATTCTAACTTGAAATGGAAATCACATATAGAACTCACGGCTAAAAAAGCCTTAGGAGGGATCAATGCAATGAGAGCTATATCTCGAGTTTGGTGGGGGGCTCACCCCTCAACATTAAGTATGATATACAAGGGAATTGTAAGGTCACACTTAGACTATGGAAGTATTTTAATGGTAAATTGTAGTAAAACATCCTTGGAAAAACTAGACAAAATACAATTTCAAGCCCTACGGATCATCATAGGGGCAATGAAATCAACACCAACTAATGCTCTTCTTGCGGAAACTTGTGAATGGCCGCTGAAATATAGACGAACATGGCTAGCCTGCAAATACATATTTAAATCGCTTACTTTTGAAAACAGCCCCTTGACTCCCCTGATTTATACTCAGTATGCCAATTACAATCAGAAACTAAGGCTACCACCTTCTTCGCCTCTGATAGAAGCAACCGATCTGCATATATATTTCATGGACATAATCCAAAAACAAAATGTACTTCCATGTTACAGATATGGCCACTATCTACAAACGGGAGAAAAGATATCATATGTTGATTTAGGACTCCACAAATCAGCCTCTAATAACCATCCAGATTTCATCAGAATGATAAGAGGCAAATGGCCTTCAGCAAAGTATATATTTACAGATGGTTCACTTGATCCAGCTCGAAAAAAAGTAGGTATAGGAGTATATATACCGGGAATAAATGTCTCTCTAGCATTAAGGGCGCAAGATTACTATTCAATTTGTTCCGCAGAAGTCATGGCTATCCAAATAGCCATCAAAAAAGCCATATTGTTAGATCTAAAAGACTTTGTAATATTTTCGGACTCTAAAAGTGCTCTGGATAGATTATCTAGAAATGGACTAGTAGCAGACAATGACTGGATTACATTAAGCACCAGGAAGTCATACTTTATAGCTAAAGCTCAAAATAGAAGGATACAACTAGTCTGGATTCCAAGCCATACAAATATTCAGGGCAATGATAAAGCAGACCTCTTAGCAAAAACAGGTACAAGCCTCAATAGATGCAACTTAACGAAAGTAGATTTTAGAGATATTCTTCCCCACATTAAAGAAAAAATACATAAAGAATGGAAGATCGAATGGACAAATATATCGATAACTAAGGGGTCTCATTATGCTAGCATCTGTGGAGGAATAAAAACAAAAACATGGTTTCATGACTTGAACCTCACTAGGAAAGAAATCACAACATTTTCAAGAATGAGAGTTGGACACTGCCTAATCCCGACCCATCTGCACAAAATTGGAATCCAAGAGAGCCCTAATTGTGATTGTGGGGAATTAGGTTCATTAAATCATGTCATATTTGAATGTACATTACACTATCAAAACTCTAATAGGTTGTATGCCTTACTAAATCAAAATAATGAAGCTCCCATGAATATCAACTCAGTTTTAGCAAACCCTAATACAGACAATGCTAAAAATATCTCAAAATTTCTAGAAGCTGCGCACCTCAAAATGTAAGAAGTGTTACTATGAGATTAATTCAATTCCAAACCCGCATAATCCAACCCAACACAATTTTAAATTCCTTCTTTTAAAACCCTAGGGTTCTTGATCCGAGGCGTCATTTTCGGTTGTGTTAATGGCTCTGCCGACGCTCCAGAGACAGAAGAGTTTTTTTTTTTATGTTTCCAAACCTAACAATCCTTTCTCTCCTTCAATAAGTTACTCAGTATAGAAACGTAATAAAGAAAAATCAATATAATGGTGAAGAAAAACAAGAAGAAAAAAAGTAATCAAAATAAACTCAAAGAGAAAACTAGAAACTGGCTAAATAGCCACGTAGCTAAGGCCAAGATCGAAAGAAGAAGAAGAAGAAGAAATAAATAATCACAAAACTACGTGACCCAGTTTTATTCGATAGAGAAAAATTCTTCAACCTTAATGTCACAGTCCATAAACTCCTTTATGCTATAGAATGCCTTCGATACAAGAAATCTTTTTATTTTGTTTTTATATACATTATAAGCTAGGTTTCTTACTGAGAATGGTAGTTTGTTAAAAAACTTTGGTCCATGGAAATCCACTCCATTGTGAGATTTACCTAGCCTACGATACTCAATGTATATATCTTGTCTCTGGCGCGTGTTATATTCATGGATATCTGATGAAATTTGATACTTGTGGTAGTTAGATTTAATGTATAACAAACAGGTGTAGATATACATACTAGGTATAGTGAGTATTTGCAGGGTAATAAATTTGTGTTTTACTTCATCTCTATAACCCAGCCCGAGAATTATTCGGACGGCCTTTCTTTGCATTCCGAAAACTCTTTCACTCAATACAAGCGTGAAGTACCATGTCTCGCTCAACTTCAGTTACTTCGCCGCATTATAACGGACAATTATCAATCATGTGACCTACATGGTTTCTGTGATGCTTCTATGACTGGTTATGCATCCGTGGTATATTTTAGAGTAACACAAAATGATAACTCTGTACGCATTTTTTTGGTTTGCGCGAAATCCGGGGTTTCTCCGCTTAAGCGCATCACGATTCCGCGCCTTGAGTTATGTGCTGCACTGTTACTTTCGGATTTAGTTCATTTTGTGCGTGAAACCTATGTCAACGTTGCTTTTAATAAAATTTATGCTTGGTCCGATTCCACTGTGGCATTAACCTGGATTAAATCTTCTCCGCAACAATGGAAGACGTTCATTGCAAATCGTGTCACACAAATTCAGGAAAAAATATCCCCAGAAAATTGGTATCATATTGATGGTATCGATAATCCTGCTGATTGCGCCTCGCGTGGCCTTCCCTATGACCTCTTGAAATGTTTCGCATATTGGGCGGGTCCCAAGTGGCTAAGTTCTTCTCCTGAACTTTGGCCTAATAGTTCCTCTTCTACTTCATCTTCCGAGGTAGATTTAGAAGCCAATACAATTTCTCTTATTGTCATTGAACAACATGATTTCATAATGAATCTATTATTGCATTTCTCTTCTCTGCGAAAGGCTCTAGGAAGTGTAGCTTATTTGATTCCATTCATCCGCTACTTAAAGGACAAGATCAATTTTGTTCAAGGTCCTTTGGTAAATTTGGAGCTAGATAACGCACTACTTATCATTATAAAACATATTCAAAAACTAGTTTTTGCTAATGAAATAAAACAAATTTCTTCAAATAGTCCTTGTGCTAAGCCTATACGCAAACTTGCCCCTTTCTTAAATCAAGATGGTATTCTCAGGGTGGGCGGAAGGCTCCGCCACTCCCAGGAATTCTTTGAACGAAAACATCCCATTTTGTTACCACGAGATCACCGATTAACTACGCTTCTTATTAATCGTTATCATAATAAGTATCTGCATCCTGGTGCGACCGCTCTTCAGGCTTTATTAGCTGAACAATTCTGGATTGCTATCGTTGTTCACGACATAATCCAAAATCCTATACACCTCTTATGAGTGATTTGCCCACTCCTAGGGTCTCCGAAGTTAAACCGTTCCTTCACACTGGGGTAGATTTCGCTGGACCGTTTAGTATTACTTTTGGCAGACGCAGGGGTGGTAAAACTCAAAAGGCTTATCTATGTTTATTTGTATGTCTCGCCACTAAGGCTTTTCATCTTGAACTTGTTTCAGATCTCACGTCTGAGTCGTTTATAGCAGCATTACGGCGCTTTGTTGCACGTCGAGGTCAATGCTCCCATCTATATAGTGACAATGGAACTAATTTCGTTGGCGCTAATTGTCAATTGATTGAATTGACACAAAATGCCTCTGGAGTCATGCAAATCAAGTGGCACTTCAATCCCCCTTCTTCTCCTCACTTTGGTGGTTTGTGGGAGGCAGGGGTAGAGTCAGTCAAACATCACATTTCTCGAGTTGTTGGTGATCAAGTGCTGACCTAAGAGGAACTTAATACTGGTTTTCACCAAATCGAAGCGGTTTTAAATTCACGACCAATATGTCAGCTCAGTAGTGATCCAAGTGATCTTCAGGCATTAACGCCAGGTCATTTTTTAACGTTATCCTCACTGACAGCTTCTCCCGACGAGGAATTAATCTCCGTACCCATAAATCGTTTGTCACGATGGCAATTTTGCAACAAATTCAGCAATGTTTTTGGAAGCGCTGGCATAATTAGTACCTTCATACTCTTCAGCAACGATCCAAATGGACAAATTCTACGAAACCTCCCGATATTGGTACCATTGTGGTAATTAAACAGGACAACGTTCCTCCGCTAACGTAGCATCTTGGTCGTATTGTCGAATTGCATTCTGGTCCTGATGGGCAGATCCGTATTGCTACTGCACGAACGGCTAATGGTGTCCTTAAGAGACCTCTAGTAAAATTATGTCCCTTATCAACTCCTCAGTAATTTTATGTTATTGTTAACTTAGCTTTAGTTTCATAATTTTAAATATATTTCATGTACTCACAAATAAATTTTCACGCTGGAATAGCAAACTTTTTATTGCAAATGCTTCGTCATTTGGATGGGCGGTATGTTCGAACAACACAACTGTGCATTTTTTGTTTTGTTTCTCTGTAACTAAGTTTTTTATTTTCTCATGGCAACAATAATTATTATTGAAATAATATATAATTCAAATACTTCTGCATAATAAAATAAATAATTCAATATATATCAAAAACCGCTTGTCAAAGACATTAATAGTGCTTCATTAAGAATAAAGAAACCTACAATCCCGCTTGTGAACTATCCTTGGACATTGTAGGAGATTGTTGGGCTCAACGAAGAAGAACAGCATCAGTAAAACTCTTCACTTCCACAAAAGGTAGTTTATTTTCTTTAATTTTGTTTGCCACATCTATTTTTTTGTCAGTGCATAAGCTGACTGGTCCTTTGCCGATAATATAAATCCGCTTTGATATACACCTTCAAACACTCAGTTAAATTTTAACAACATGACCCTACCATTTAGCCCGGATACAAAATTTTTAGGTCTTTTAATAGATACAAAACTAAGCTGGGATATTTAAATCGATGAAGTATGCAAAAAACTTAACAAAGCATATTACTGTATATGCAAGCTCAAGAACTCCCTAGATACTGAGGCTTTATTGCAACTGTATTATTCAATGGCTTATTGCCATATATTCTACAATATTATAATGTGGGGACGTACAAAAAATTTGCAGCGAGTTTTTGTCTGCCAAAAGCGCATAATTAGATTAATTTTTAATTTTGATTGTACATCATGTAAAAACTCTTTTAAAAGTCACAGAATATTAACGGTACCATCCATATATCTTTTTTCTTTATTAAATTACATTAAAAGTAACATTGACCAATTCAAAACTGTTGCAAGTTACCATAATTATAATACTCGTCATGATGACTTATTAGCTCTGTCCCATGATAATACCTCTCATTTTGAAAAATCACCTCATTTCTCTGGTATCAGTTTTTGCGACTTTCAAAAACCAGAAATGGGACATGCTATTATGCAGTAAAATTTTTCAATGTGTTACCGATTGCTGTACAATCACTTGATAGTACTCGTTTCAAATACGTAATTAAACAATTCCTACTTGATAGTGCACCCTATGATTTTGATGTCGACTGATTTTTCCCGTTTAATTTTATATACCTATTCTATATATGACAACGTTTATTGTTTGTTCGTTCTCTATGCACTATATTGTTATTTACTCTATGTGTTGTTTATTTGTTTTATTTATTGTATATATTTTTTTATTATTATTGTTTAAGACAACCAATATTTCCTTGGTTTTTTGCTATATTTTGCATTTATTTTGACGTGTCAAAGCATAATTTGTGTATATATGACCAATAAAGATCTATCTATCTCTCTATCTATCTATCTACAACAAATTACCAAGTGTGATTAAGGAAGTCAACAATTTTAACAAATATAAATCTAGTCTCAAACAACTTTTGCTTGAGAAATGTATATATTCGTACAATGAATTTTAATCTGTATTTGTGTCATATTTGTTGTTTTTGTGTTTTATATTTACTACGTATTGTCCCGTATTGTATACTGAATTATGTATTTTTTTTTTCTTCTTACTGACTTTCACATCTGTATTGTAACAGCCTAAGTGATTATATATAAATAAATAAATAAATATATCTACACAAATTTTCAGAGATGTACTTAAAGATTTTATTTTGATTAAAAATTAAAGCGTTTGACCGCCCGCCCACTCTTCCCTCCCTGGCGTGCAGTTCTGGCTGCAGAGCTATGTACTTTTCAGCCAAGGAGAGTTTATACATTCAAATTTTCACTGCACCTTATCATTTTTAATTTCTTTAGGCTATTAGTTATATTTAGAGGGAAGAAGCCGGGTAGTGTTTCTGTCCCGGGAATCCCGGGACGGGATTTCCCGGGAATTATGTCACTTTTTATCATTCCCGTTCCCTGGAAATAACAGTCGGGATTTCCCGGACCCTTGGAAATAAAAATAAGTTTTAAAAATATTAAATTTCGTGCTCTCATCACATAAATCGACTCTGCAACGACTGCAACGAATGTATCGGAGACGTGGAAGAGTGCGCGGGCTCCGAAATTTTACCGAGCGTGCGCGTCGGATTATGTTTTATTTCGTTATTGTATTATTTCCTGTAGTTAGCGTTGTGTCTTTTTAATTATAAATAAAGCAAAACAAAACTGACGGATTTATTTTTTGACCAAAGGAAGAAAACAAACATTTAAAAAATGAATATTTGAATGGTGTGATATTTTGAAAAAAAAACTGTGTTTTTCAAGAAATATACGAAACATTTATTGTTTCCCGGGAATCCCGGGAACGGCAAATTCTATTTCCCGATTCCCGGGAATGAAAAAAAGTCGGGAAATCGGAAACCCTAAAGCCGGGTGATTGGCCTTGACCACCACTACCTCTATGGGCCTATTATAGCACTACTGTTTGTTTTCTTTATAGCTCCTTATCCAGACTGGGTTCTTTCTTTATATGGGTGGGAAAGTGATTTTATTACTCTTTTCAGTTTATGGGTTTACCCTCTGTTCTCTACGATGCTGATGACGAAAAAAATACTTTAAGATGAGTTTGACCCTTTCTACCTCCATAAACCCCCTAAGAGAATCCACCCTTAAGAATTGCCCCAAACAAACATTCCTGTCCGTCACCCTTCCCGTATAGTTTGACTACTATTAAATTTCCATCCATTCCCCTCTAACTATTGCCGAGTACTACAGAAAATATACGCGAAACAGGTGGGTTTTGGTCATTTGAAAGGGTAGGAAGGGTCGAAGTCCCCCAGAAGTATTTTATTCGTCATCAGCATCCTCGAAAACGGGTGGAAAAACTTTCAATGAGAAGAGATATATTTTATCATTTTCCCACCCCCTGGGAGTGTACATTCAACCCCCAAGGGTGTCATGGTCATGTCTTTGACATTATTCTTCGCCCTTTATCATGTTCCGATCAAATCTGCCCTTGCTGTTGTGTGTCCGTGCACGAAAATCTATAAACGGGGTGTTTTTTTGCCATTTGAAGAAGTTGGTCTGAATAAAAACTTTTTTACCCTAATATTCGTCTTCAGCACCCTCGAAAACGGGGGCAGGAGGTGGTCTGGTTACTAATTTTTAACAAAATTGGGCCAAAATCCTGACTCATTGACTCCACTATTACTAAGGTCTTTTTTACCCAAAACTGCATCATTTATATATTCTAGTGAGTACCTTCTATAGAATTATATTTCTTTTAGTTATCAAGAAAATGGTATCAGAAGTTTTAAGTGGGACACTCTGTACAGATTTTTTAAATAGCAATAAATATTTCTGAGGTGATAAAGAATGACTCGATCATCAAATTACTTACTTGTTTTTCTAGGAAATCATACACTTTGTCACCCAGCTGTCTATATCCAATTTCGCTTTGCCCAAAAGTTTCAGAGGAAGCACAAGCTGTCCACTCTTCTCTTTGTACATCTGGCTGCGGATGCTGCTTATTAAAATTTCTAACCTTCACTGAAACATCATCGTGGTGTATAACATTATTAGTGCTGGATATACCACTACTTACACATATAACTGATGTTAATTCCAGCAATTAAACAAAATTCAACTACAATTAAAGCACAAATATAATTAATAGGAGATAATGCAGCACTTTCTATGCACTTCTTTGCAAAATTTTCGGGATAAAAATGTTGCATTAATGTTTCTACGAACATTATGGCCACACTCCATAAACTTACAACATAAAATGGGAGACTAATATGTAACTTAGTCTTTTGGTAAAATTCTAGGTAGCCATTTAACCTTAAATTGTGATGTTTAAATTTTACCAGCTGATCTACAACCTAAAACAATAATTATAGTTACTTGACTATGCAAGGCAAAGCAAGATGTGTTTCGTGTGACTGTAAGTATGTATGTAGAAGGTTCGTCACTGCAGTTTCAGCACATAACATGCCATTTTCAAACATTCACAAGTGAGCACCATTTGAAAAGGGCATGTTAAGTGCCGAAACTGCAGTAACGTTTTGATTATGATGAATTCAGCGATAAAAAATAAAGTAAAAAGTGTTTTAACAGATCATAAATGATTGATTATCACAAAGTAACGACTTCGACTATTCAATTTTTAATTCTTGACTTCAAGGAATATGTAATGAAACATACGTTATAAGATAGCAAGGAACGTATCCTGCTTCAGTATCATATTTGGCAAGAGTATCTTCCGAAAAAATATTAAACAATTAACCCTTTCACATCGGGCGTTTTTTTAGGCCACTGGCCCCACAAACGGAGATTTTTAGCGCTCGCGCAATCGTGCATCTCCCGTTCATTATTTTCGCGCATTAGTGCACTTCCCGACTTCAAAGATATGCGCGTTTATATGCACAAGTTGAAATATACTAAAATATAAGATAAACGTTTTTAAAACAGACCCAAACTAATGCAAAAGTAAACCAATATTTGGCATATTTACAATTTTAAGGTTAATTTGAACAAATATGTACCAGTTTGACTGGACTCCTTGGAACCACAAGGTATTGGATTGTCTTCCAAATTTAGATTGTTTTCTATATAGCTGTCATTTTCGCTTGTTGCTTCTTCAGAGACAACACTGATGTCACTATCAATATTGTGGTTATCTTGTTCATAATCACTCTCTGAATCACTTTTTGGGTCAAAATCCATTAGTTCATGTACACCATCATTATCTGATTCTTCCCAGATTCTTTCAAGCTCGTTATCTGTTAAGTATTTATTTTTTCTGCTCATTTTGTAAAAAATATAATTTATTTTAAGGCAAATTTGCAGTTGTTTACAACAAATATATTGTCTGAAACACTCAAAAATAAACTGCGTGTGTACAACTGATTTTGGGACCACAGCTTCTTTGCAACTAACAAGCTACAACTCGTTAAAATGCTTTAAACACATATCAGATCGCAATCATGCGCCTCCCGATTTTAAGTGCTATTCACGGCGTTCGAAAATATGCGTCTCCCGCAGATATGTCAATCAAAAATTTGCCGTTTTTGCGGCTCCCGTCGAGAAAAGGTTAAAATTGTTTAGATTGCTTAGGGCCATTACTTTCGGTCTCCGTTATACTTTAACCGTCTATCAAATCATTGTTAGACTGATTCAGTTACCATAGAAACAATTGTACTTTCAATGATTTAGCACACAGTTAAAGTTTAACGGAGATCGAAAGTAATGGCCCTTAGATATATATTTTGAAAAGTTGTGACATATCTTTTACTTCCCTGTCATACCGAAGGGAAGTATGAGAAAATCACCTTCCGAAATTTTTTCGGATTTTCACATTTCAGAGCATGTAGATTACGAAAACATAGGTTTTCAATTGTGTCAGTTTGTCTGTCTGTTGTCTGTCAGCATTATTAACCCCAGAGCCAGCTAAAGATCCCCTTTTCAACATGTACAGCTCAAATTTAAGATAAGTACCTACTAGAGGAATTTGAAAACTTGGACAAGGTCAGTTCTGATAAATAGAGAGAGTTTCTGGAGTAGAAATATAATTTTTGTGTTAATTTTGCTATGAAATCCGTATACATGATATACTTACAACAGTCAAGAACCATAAACCTATGTGTATATAAATAATTATAAAATATTCCTTGCATTTACTTTTCTCATCAGGATGTAATACTGCATAAACAATGGCAACAATATTTAATGCGAGAGTAAACAATAAATGTATGCCAAATGCAGGAATGGTTTTTAAAGGTTTGAAAGTTCCATACGAATCTAAAATTGGTTGTAGATGTTGTCTATCCTCCATATTTACAGATTCACTAAAAAATGTAGCACCCTAGAAATAATTAATAGGATAATTAAATTTATTTTCCAAAAATGACACAATTTTAGGTTAGATCATAAATATTTTTCCTTACCCCAGAATTTGTGTTAATGCTTCTAGACAAACTAACCATTATTTTAATTCAGTGAATGATAAATACTATTTATAAACATATTTACAGAGTACCAGAACTGAAAAATATAGATAAAATTGATAACACTGTTTTAATCTCACGTCTTAATTAAAATTGACATTTATGCTCTTCTGAAATCTGAATCCACATTGACCACATTGGATATGGATTGGCAACATTGGAACTTGGTCCCTGCAGTGCTGCCAACAAGAAAATGTAAAAATATTAAATACAGTGAACGAGTGAACTCTATACAGAGTTCACTGATTAAATATTAAGTACGAACTTCATCATAAACAAAAATGAACTTAAATTCACTTTGTGAGATAATAACACTGTCACCCTTCACGCTAGTCGCCATGATAGGTCGCCAAAGTTACAATAAGTCAATGATCAGATCAGTCAAATATATAAACCGATCAGCTGATTAGGCGAAACGTTGACGTTTCATTGTTCTACTTTCCTGGTCAAATGAGTTACTTTCAATAATTGCAATTCACGTAGCAAGTCAAAACAAAGTACGATTTCATCTAATATTAATAATATTATCCCGTTGCTGTTGACAGACGAATTATTATTGTTTGGTATTGGAGACAATATAGCTACCTAATTAAAACTAATTTCAATAAGTGAGTTCTACGCCTTATCAGACAAGTATGGATACAGTTCGTAAATAGCCTTTGTCTCTTTATAAACACATGAGACATTATGACCGTATATATTTAAGCATCCTGTGGGCTGTGAGTGTTGAGTGTTCCAGGTTGGTATCGAGTTCGATGGTAATCAGCGCTGCCAACATCTTAAACCAGAACTATTCGCTGACTTCGTTCAAATTATTTGAAATTATCCGATTTGGGCGATTTGTCTGTATTCTGTTTACTTAAGTTTGAAGTTTACTTGTTGGGGTGGGGAAAAGAAAAATTAATAATCATACAAAAATTACATAACATTCAATAGATTTCGGTAGGCCAGCTAATCGCTATATGCGCGCCAATCGGTCTGGTGCAGGCGTAGGGGAACCCGTAGATAAAGAACACTGTAGAAATGGTACCTATATACTGTGTTTGAAGCCAAAGTAAACAATACATTGATAGAAGGGGCAAGGAAGAGTTATGTTTATATTCGTCCGCCTACAGAGGCGTATCGTTTGAAGAGGGTTAATTATGATGAGCTAAACATTTTTAATAATTTTTGATGCTTTGGTACTTATGAAACTATTATATTACATCACTAGGTATATTACATATATGTTTCTAAGTCATCTAAGATATTTAAAATAAAAATCGTATCAGACATCAGACAAAAACACAAAATTAAAAACAAACCACAGAACGGATTGCTTTTGTTGATATGTCAACTGTCATCAAGTACGTTGACTGGGTGGTAAATTGCCCAACCATAAGCCGTAAAAATGTAAACACAACAAATAAAGATTTTGGCTTCAAACTTTCCCTGTTGTTTTCAATATCTATGTTTATTTCTTGAGCTGTGCAGATGGATCTGTTCTTTGTAGCCTTTTCTTGTATTTGGTTTAACTATTTTATTCATTATATTGGGTTGTTTCTTAACATATCGGTATATGTAAAATATCCAAAATTATCCGCCCAATGAACAATTTTGCTCACTTAAAGTAACTGTTATTTTTTATAAGTGGTTTATTAAGATTGTGAGTTTATAAAAGTGGTTTATAAGATTACTAAAGAGTTGCGAAGTTGCTTAATAGGTATGTAAAATTACTAAAAGTTTTAAAACCTTAGGTTTTATAAAACGGCTACGGAAACATTGCCATCACAGACTTATACAACTTTTAGTAACTATTACTATAATTTATATAAAGAGTTTTTATAGAAGTTGTAGTCGCAAATTTATAAAACTACTAGTTTTCAATTCCTATATAAGTGTTGGCTCTGATGAATATAAAACTTCCTTGTCTCACAATAACAACAATAATTGTTAACATAACCGCAAATTCTACGTTTTTGTTTAAGTTTATTCTCATTTTTAATGTTTTTATTCTCATTTCTAAACTAGAATCAGTGTGCCATTCATAAACTCTCATGTAGTATACACATTTTTTAATATTGTTGATTTTTACAGGTTGGAATCAACTTATAATTAGCACATTAGCGTTCAGAATCTGAATATTCATGGTCATTGCAGGGTCGGATTTCGTTCTACTGCTACATTTAATTATATTTAAGTTACTTTTACCCCAAAGTAATGATCGAGATAAGTATAACGATGAAATAATCACAAAACTTAATAACAATAAATATCTAAAATAACCAGGTACTAACGCAATCTAAAAGCTACACCTAACCACTGTCTTTACTATAGTAAATACCTATAGGTAAGTACGTAAACCTGGACATCAGTCTATAAATGAACACACACTTTAATAGCATTTGAAATTGCAGCATATCTGCCTTTCTGTTTGTGAGTGTCCAGAAAAAGGTCGACGATTTTTTTGCCATTTTAATGAGTATTACTAATCCATAAAGTTGTATTTGTAGCAGGAAGCAGGACCGCTGACGTTACATATTCTTGTGGAAACGCTTTAATAAATTAATTGAATTTTGATAAATTTTATTAGATATTGATAAATTTATTCAAGTCCACCCCTGAAATGTTCAGGGAAAAATCCAACCACATATTCTTGGTTATATAGAGGCACAGAAGTTCTATAAGAATCCCAGAAGTTTCTTTTCAGATTTATAGTCTCCTTTTGGTAATTTCAATATGGATGCCTTATTTTCGATCCTGTCAGTGGACGCCATATTGATACTTTTAAGAAAACTGTTGAAAAACAGGTTGAATATTTAACATACCCAGCATACTACATTTTATATAAATATAAATATCTACCATAAGTTAAAAGTGCAGTTTTTTATAAATAATCGAATGTTGTGAGAAATTAAAAAAAAAGTTTTTTAGTTAAAATTTTTAAATATGTATAATTTCGGCGGCGCCTTTATTTTTTCGAGGTACAAATGCCAATTTTACAGTAAAGATGCATTTGCATGAAAATTTCAGAGGCATATTTGCCATAAAAGTCAAGTATAATATATTTCTAATTGAAGTACGTATATTTCATATACAGAGTAAAAGTCTCCATACTGTTAGAAAGAAAGATGCAATAATTTCATCATCATCAACTAAAGAAAGAGAAAGAGGTTTGTGGTGACAGAAAGAGCGAGAAGGAGAGGTTCTGTATTTAAAGTTTATAAGGGAAGTTTATAAGAGTAACAGTTACATTTCTATCACTTCTTATTATAAAACTTGGAAATAGGTAATGGGGACCCTTATTGAGCGCGCCATTTAAGCTCTTTAAGTGGTATAAAGTGGTAATTGAAAAGTTTTCATGGAAAATAGTCATTACTAAAGTTTTTATAATTCGGTGATGGTGATATTCAGAGTACCTTTACAAAACAAAAATTGTTCATTGGGCGCTGAACTTCATTATCCAATTTTTATCAGAACGCAATGAAATTATCCGCATTTCGGATAATTATCCGCCAGTTGGCAGCGCTGATGGTAATCGTTAATTGCTATCTTCAGTTTTCACATTTATCATCAGTGAACTCTATATAGAGTTCACTGTTTATCACGAATGTCTGCTCAGAAGAAATATTAAGCAGTGTTGCCGTTTTGCCAGTAATTACTGGCATCTGCCAGGAATTGAGAGTTCTGTCAGTAAACTATCCAGGATTGACCTAATGCCAGGAATAACTTATCAGGGATGTTGATTTGGAACTCACCAATTTTTTTTTTTGTTAATTAACATTACATATGAATCATAAATATTACTTTGATGGATATTAGGAATGTCGCGAGGTAATATATAAATTTTTTATGTGGAAAATTTTGTAAGGAATAGTAGGTAGGTACCCCCCGCTTTTCGAATTTGCAACCGAGGTAAATTGTATCGCAAGGAACCATTCCCTCGTTCTTCGAAATTGCAATTATTGAGATAAATATTCTTGTGGGAAATTTATATCAGCTGTTAGCAAAAGCACAGTTTGGAAAAAAAACAGTAGATTTAAGTAGGTACGATGAGTTGTTATTTAACAACCTGTTATTTTACAACTGTTATTTGTAAGCAGCATTAACAGACTGTTATTTCTGATCGAAAATAACAGGTGAGAAAATAACAGATAAACACGACGTAGTAAAAATGTTCTTGCTAACTGCTGTTAAGCTGTTATTTAGCAGCGGCAGATAATGAAATCGCCACGCAACCGCGTCGGGCGTGTTGTTATTTGCTGGTGGTAGGAGATCGGCAAGTCAAATTGTTATTTAATTTTATTAATTTAGTTTTAATCACAGCGAGCGGTGGATTTATACCTATAGCACAAATAGATCCGTATCTCAGCAACAAGATTTTAATTTTTATCAGGTAGTACGCGAGTATGTCTATGATTGTGATATTCATTATTTATAAAAATAATGTATAAGTACTGTCGTGAGCAAAGAAAAAAATAGGGCAAGTCTTATAACGAATTTTTTCTACATATGTATCTGTGCTGGTATTTCTTTA
The DNA here is from genome assembly GCA_963583905.1 of Stenurella melanura. NCBI lineage: Eukaryota > Metazoa > Arthropoda > Insecta > Coleoptera > Cerambycidae > Stenurella > Stenurella melanura. The sequence goes on along the minus strand of OY757310.1, from coordinate 42,253,231 downwards.
TTAATTTATCATGAAATAATAATAAAGGTAAAGGCTTAAAAACGATTTATGTATTTTATTTATATGTATGAACGTAAAAAAAAATCAATTAATACATCTAAAAAACACCTTATCTAATTACTATTATTATTTAACAAGGCAACGGTGCCCGTCGGCCAGCGGCAGCAGCATGATGTATAGAATAACATATCTGAAATAACATTAGCAAACGGTATGCACACTGCGCGCTGGGATAAGCGAATGTCAATACTTCTCAGCGAACTGTTATTTTTAAACTGTTATTTTAGACTGTTATTTGAAAATAACATAAGCAGTTTAAACCTGTTATTAGAAAATAACAGCTTTTACCCATCACTCTAAAATAAATTCCCCGTTTTCTACTGTTTTTCTTTTGATCATCAACAGTTTATTCGCCTAATAGAGTTGGCAACACTGCTCATGGCAACACTGATAATAAGTTAGTTGACATGTCAGTATCATATTGCAAGAGTTAAGAGTTAGTGATAGTGTGTGGGTGGTTTGTGGTGATAGTAAAAACTTCTGTGTTGTTTCATTGCAAAATAAAAAAACTGTAACAATTATTGTGACATTCTACCTGTAAAATAATCTAATATAATAGATTTGTTTAGTGTTTGTTTTTGCGTAACGGAGTGAAGGTTTAGACATTTTCAGTTCTCAAAGACGATTTGTATTTGTTTTGTTATGCTGTGAGCATAACAAATACAGCTAGCCAAACTTTAATACGGTATTGAGTAGTCACGTACCTAGTCATAATCATGGATGTTTTTATGGTCATATCTTTATTTGTTATTTTTTTGATTTTGTTTTCTATTTGCGGATGGTGTTGCAGAAGAAAACGAGAAGGTACTGTATATGGATGTAAGTGAACAATTTTGCAAAAGATTTATTGGTCAAAATTTGGATCTTTGTTACTGTTGTGAATTTCCTGTTCCATCGATTATTTCTTCGTATTCAGCGTCGGTAAATAATTACGTCTGTTATTTATATAATTCTTGGAATTCATAGTGGTCAAGTCTGTGGGATATATAATTTCAACTTAAAAATATATAAACCTCTCTGTTAATCATATTTTTCAAAAAAATGGCATGTTTTTAAAATGAATTTTCACGGAGTTGAGGCACAGTGTAAGCTGAGAATAGATACCTGTATATTTTTGAGTTTAAATAGTTGAAAAATAGTTTGATAAAAGTAACAGAGGTAATATACACAGGAATATTTAGAACATTGTATGAATAAATCATAAATAAAATACGTAAGTACTGCTTGTACCAAATTAAACGGTGGGACAAAGCACAGAACTGAGATCTCAGCTACCATAACCTCGAAATTTCCTAAAAAATACTAGCGTATCATTTATATCCAGCTTGGCAAACAATATACTTAACTTGTTTTATTTGAATAATTATCATTAAAATATTTATACTGAAAGAAATTAAGATAGGACATTAATTTGAATGTATTTGAAGAATGATCCCTTAACCCCTTAGATAAATAAACAGATATAATAGTTTTACTTAATACTGATTTTAAAATTAGATGGATTAATTATGTTTACATTTTTTGTAACTTTTGAGACAGTGTGTAATTTTGTCATTTTTAGTTTCTGGGAAGAAAAAGTTAAAGTACTATGTCCATTTTTCTGTCAAGAACTCTGTGTAAGTAACAGACAAGTACTATTTGGTGCAGACTGGGATCGAGAAAACTGAACTGCGTGCACCTCTTTCATATATATTATATGACTGTTTTTTCTGCAAATTTGATGATTTTGAAAGTAAATTCCTGTATATTTAATGTACAAAACTATTTTATGCACTAGTTGCAATACCTACTTCATCATACAATAGCTATAGGTAATTGTTTGCTGCGAGGCTGAGCGGCTTCAAGCAACTGTCAGTATTATGCATTTGGAAAATTTTTGGGTTATGAAGAAATATTTGATATATCTACAGGGTGACTTGGAAGGAAGGTGCCAATTCTTCGGGAGCGTAGGTATACTACACATGAGTGTATGATTAAAAATACCCAAAAGTTGTAATCCAATCTAGCACTTTTGAATTGTCAACCATTAACTGGTCATTTTTGATTCATAGTTTATGATTTTATAAAACTGATAAACAATGCCATGCAACTAGTCACATCTTGAATTTGCAAAATGGTGTTTTTATGATTTTTACAATGGGAATGCTCGTGCTTCCTAGTAGAAACATTTTTGTCACACTCTTCAATACACATACTTTTTACGAGCTATATTCACTCGTGATGGCATCAACAATACCCGTAAATCTCATCAATGGTTTCGATGAAAATCGACATGCAACAGTTGATTGATTTGCCAGCATAAGGTGAGCATTGCTGCCGATTCCGGGCATCCAATCTGGAGATTCGTTCCAACACGCAGTTCGATCGCCCATTGAACGGCCAAATGCAGTCACTCAGTCGTCTATTACATATTCATGTGATGACTGGGCAGCTTCACTCGACCATCCAACGGACGATCAAACCGCATGCCGGAACGAACCTTGGACGTTTTTATATACCGCCAGGCCGGATTGCCCGGATTGGACGTTGGACATGCTTGTTGCCAGCAGCGAGAGCCACATAACGTATGGGTAGGAATATAGGATGGGAAGTGTACTTAGGTGTTTGTGAGATGCTTCTTTTAATTTTCCATGCTTCTTTTTAGTTTCGGTCTGTTATCATCGGATGTGAAGTGTATGCGTTTGCGAGATGCTTCTTTTTAGTTTCCATGCTTTAAGTTTCCATCTATCATCTCCTTATTTATCCTTCTTCTAAGTTTTCTGTTTCTGAATCTAGCAATGTGCACTTCCTCCTGCCCGCTTGCATCCATATATGGTTTTATACTTCCCAGAAATTCACAGGTAAATATATATTTACAAATAAACTAATTATTCCAACGAGTTGCTTTCCAATTCCGTGCATACATACATTCACTCGCTGCAGGGAGCTTTTCGTTTTTATTAACCGTTCCACAGGTAAATATCCATTTACGGTGGAGGTGCAAGGAAGAGTCCTGTCTCGCGGTAGAAAGAGCTTTTTACAGCGGGTTATGAGAGAGAAACCTGAGAGAATATTTTGCACACCCTGAATATTAGTTCGTTCTTGTAGTAATCACTTTCAACTGCCGCTTTCCAATTCTATTTCACCACCCATATTTAACACCCTTTCAATTTTACTTTACTCTGTTGTGTAATAAACTAAAAACTAATAAACAAATACAAATACAATTAATAGAATAGACTAGACTTATCTTTTGGTCCCTTTGTGTTTATGTTGGCAGCTCTCCTTTTTCTTCAGTAGTATTCCCACACTACTTTCACTCGTTTTCATCTTTCCTAAAAATCAGCTTATTATTCACTGAAGGTTTTATGATGCACACAAAATGTTATCTTGCCAGATGTCCCTTTCTCGCTTTGTTTTGATACGCTTTTGTGATGCTATATTCATTTAATATAATTTTATCATATATCAACTATATGAAATATCCATACTCATGATAATTTATAGATTTTCAGTTAATGTGTGGTGAAGTAGCATTGATAATTATTTTATTGGTCCTCTTATTTTTGAGAATCTCCTATTAGGAGAAAATTACATATTATTTTTGCAAAATGATTTACAAGCATTATTAGATGGTGTTCCTTTAAACATAAGAAATACTATCAGCACATTGAAGCGTCTTAACATTTCTCTCATTTGTTCATGCAACATTTAAATAGAACTCTTCCAGGGTGATAAAGTGGTCGCTGTGTTAATTGACCTGCAATGTCTCTAGACCTCACACCATTAGATATCTGTTTGTGGGAATAGATGTGAAGTGTATAAAGCAAATGTGTGATGCATTTATCTTCGTATTTTGAATGCTGTAGCTTAGATAAAGGAACATCAAGATGACCTCAGGAGAACAACACACTCTCTTCTTAAAAAAGCTGTGAAATGTTTAGGCGAGTGTTTAGACATCCATTTTCGAAAATTTATTGTAGATTAAATTTTTATAATTTAACTTTTCTGACTTTTCGTTATTAATCATTTAAGATGCTGTAATTCAAAAACAAATAAAAGTCTGATTACAACTATTGGGTTCTTTAGTAATACACTTAGGTGTAGTATACACTTTGGGACTTTGTCACTTTCTTCCCGACATACCCTGTATATGAATCCACAGGTAAATATACATTTACAAATAAACTAATTATTCTAGCAAGTTGCTTTTCAATTCCACACATACATACATTCACTTGCTGCAGGGAGCTTTTCTTTTTTATTAACCGTTCCACAGGTAAATAATATCCATTTATGGCGGAAGTGCAAGGAAGAGTCCTGTCTCGCGGTAGTATTGGGGGTTATATTCAAAACTATGTTTTTCTTGACGTATGCTATTATATTCATTCACAATGAGTAGATCTCCAGGAATCATTTCTTGGTAGTGACAGTTTGTGCAAATTTTGGTTCATCATACCACTCAGTGTCAGTGATCACTGCATTGAGCATAATTTCAATTCTACAGATATTCATGTCAGCCCAAAGAGTGCATGAACATGCTCAATATCGCAATTACATATCTTTGAATGTCATGCGATGTTTTGTCAGTGTCAAACATATATTTATCAGCCAAAGTTAGAAACTTAATTCGTAAAACATTTATTTTGCCTCTAATAATGATCTGTTAATGTTAGAAATGTTTTACGTTGAAATGCATGCAAAGTGATGGGCAAAATCGTTTTTTGTTTGTAGAAAAACTATGCAAGTCATTTCAATTTCTAAATAACCACATGAATCAAAATATCTTTGGTAAATATATGATATAGTGCTGGTATATAGACAAACACATAAAACATGAGGACAATGGTTTTAATGAAGATCATAATATAAATTATAGTTAAGTAATTGTAAAAAATCATTAATACATATAGAATAATAAAAAGTACTATCATCGACAAACTTCATAATTTGCTCCCAATAACCACAGTATAATGTGTGAACCTACATTAAATTCCTCATTTACCTAGTAATGTTCACGAATGCTAGCAAAATTCCCATTAACATCCCCAGAATTGCCACTACAGCTCCAAAATTCTGACTAATGTGAACTAATGCCTCCAAACTTCCCTCTATTGTCTCCAAAATTTCCACTAATGCCCCCAAAATGTTAGATAATGGTCTCACATTAAACCTTCTTCCCTTAATATTGTAGCATTCATTACATATGAATGTAGATGCGTAGTTACCCAATGATTATAATTAATTATATGTCCCATTATAAAAAACACGTTACTTTTTTATGGTAGTTTATTCATATTATCATGTAACAATTATTGACGTAATTACTTAAATAACTAACTCTGTCCTCCCTGCTCTACCCCCTAATAACCAATAAAGCGGACTATTTAAGATCGGCCCTTTGTCATTATTCATATTAATTTTACATTTTTCAAAAGCATCCAGTTGTCTATTATTTCTTACATTTCTAATTAACCTTAAATTACACACGTCTATTCTATGATTGTTATCAAATTACAAGCCTAATCTCTAATTTCATAAATCCTGACCTTTGATATGATTCAAAAAGGAAAAAATTGTTGTACATTTCGTGTCAGTTTTAAGTTAAAAACACTACTTAACTGAAATTTATTTTTAATTTATACTTGTAGCCATAAATGAAGGAAGCAAAATATAAAAGGCGCACTCACAAGACACATACCATATACAGGGTGATTCAGAACTTATCCGGAAAAATTTAAGGGGATATACAATGGGTCCATATAAATATTATAGCGCAAAGAAAAAATGAAAAAAAGCTCTTTAAAAAAATTTAAAAATTTTACTTGTACGCTACTGCTATTCTGGTCGACTGCAATAAAAATTGGAAACAGTGGCCAATAATAAATGGATCGTAAAAAGAGCTGATATTGAATGAATAGTTCTGAAATGCGAAAACTTCACATAAAAGAAATCGATAATGACAAGAATCTGACCTAACGTAATTTATCTTTGAAGTTAGAAGTTTAACTTGCAATTTTTTTATTTACTTTAAATGATTACAAATATTGTACATACATGTTACAAAAACTGTTAGAAATTTTGTCCGCCGACCTATATGCGCTTTTGACAACGTCTTATCCAATTTTGCCTCATGTCCATATACTCCGCGTTACTATACACATATGGCATTTTGAAAGAAACTCACTTACAGCACTAAAATAAAATAACACTCACTAATAACGTGATTAAATCACAAATTGATGATGCACGACACCTGAACTAGTTGCTACTTGCTTGATATGTATTAGTCTAGGATTCAGGAGGTCTGCACGTACAGTAAGGGTTAGGTCAGTATTTTGTCCGGTCTTCCAGCTAAGTAGCGTTTAATAATACCATAACTTCATTATTTTTTTTATGGCAGTTCTGTTATGATTTTATTATATTTTTTTTTGTGGTATCGACTCTAATTTTAAGTTCTGGATCATCCTGTATTGTATGCCTTAAGTGTGTCATATCAAGAATAAAGATGCTCAAATCCACATGGCCATTCATAGTCTACATAATCTATGGTTCATTTTTACTTCTTATACTTATCATTACATAATCGATTAAAAGTCTACATGTTCACAATATGGTTTCACCACAGATAAACAAAAATTTGCAAGAACAGTTGTTTCACCATAGTTGTGACATTTTCAGGGTAGGATATTAATTTCGAGTGCAGAAAAATGATTGCATGGTAATATACACTGAGTTTTCATTGAATGAAATAATCGTACTTTTGAATTCACTAATCAAAATATTGTTGGACTTTGGAAGTATGAGGTAAAGTCATAGTGGCACTGACTGCTTCATTAAGTTTATCAATTTTAAATTCGGTTTAAAAGCAGCTACTAAAGGACCGAACATGTAAAAATAAACAGAACCATAGAACATAGGCTTAAAAGACACTAAAGTTAAGTTCATAAATAAAATATTACATTGAAGAGAAAAAGAAACTCACGATTTTTTTTCTCACCCTGTATGTTCAAATTTCTTATTTATGGCCGTTCCTCGAAGTTATCTAGAAATCGATGAATTTCATTAAAAAATCATACAATTGTCAACTCCAAACATTTGCTTAAACCTGGTCACCCTGCATAATAAAAAACACTCAGTGAATAGAAATATCTGTTTAGAACTTAATTAGTAAAAGCAGGTGAAATATCCTATCCTCAGTTCACATCATGTTACCAAAAGTAACCATCATTAAGAGGCCCATTATGGGAAATTCACATACAATACAAAAAACATATCCACCTTCACAACACAGACAAACAATTGCAAAACAGTTCCCAGAAAATGAAATGAGTAAAAGACAGGGTTGGAAAAAATCGGGGTTTAGAGAAGATCTTTTAACTCATTTGAATTTGATTTTTTTAAATCAAATTTGAATTTATATATAAAGAAAATAATTGACCAGAAAGACAGAAACTTTATTCATCTTTGAAAGTTTACACAGGATATATTAAACTTATCAGACTAGTCAATTACAAAACACAAACACGATACTCCATTACATCATATTTAAAAAGGTAAAGCATATACATTTAAATGAAATACATAATTAAGAGTACAATAACTTTTCAACAGAATAAAAATACTTACAAACTTATTCAAAGGTACTTTGATAAATAGGAGAATTTTTCTATATAGTCAACCTTGAAAATGGCTAGTATACTCTATGACTCTTTCCTGTATTAGTCATAAATTGCACTATTTTTTATAGATGAATTTTCTTTTTTTACCTTTATAACAACTGCATGTATCCAGAGAGAAGTGATTGTTAATATTGATTAATTAATAAATATTGGTTTGGTGTTTATGTACTTGCTACCACCATACATTTAACAATTTTTTTTACATAAGCAAAATTCTTTGAATATGTGCTGAATTACTTACCCAAGAAAATTAAGCCATAACGTAGAATCCACTGCATAAGAATAGCTTAAGTATCTCTATGGAAACACTTGTACATATTTGTCTGAAAATAAAACATATACTGCTTAACTTTGGTGATATATATTATCAATCAGGTAAAGTACTTTGACAAAGTGCTTCAAGTACCAAGCACTTAGCTAGAATGCTTTAAAGCATGAAGTATCAAGTACTTTTATTTACAAAAGTGCTTCAATTACCAAGTACAGTACTTGAAAAAGTAAAGTACCAAGTACCAAGCCCTCGTTTATTGAAATGGAGAACAAAATACTTATGAATAAGTGGTAATATGAGATTAAAAAACAAAGGCAATATTATTTTCACACCCACACCATTCACATATGATATAGCGATCATGAAAAATTCAGGGAAAACGAACGCTTTAAAAGAAAATTATTTATGCATTTATTACCTAGAATAGTAAAAAAGTAAAACCTATACTATATTAATAGTAATAGTGGAGTGTGGCGTAAAAATAAATTTCTTAAAAAATGTTTGGGGAGGACACACATTACATGAAAAAAACTATTTCCGTCAAATTAGCCGAGTTTCTAATATGTAGTTTGTAGTTCAAATCATTCTGAACAAAACTGGATTATGGACAGTTTTGCTGGTAGACTGGATCGATACTGTACTCTATCAATGATTTCTCAAAACATAATGATATTTAAATGGTAACTGCTGGAAATGATTAACCGAGTTATATTTGTCGAGGAAATGAAGCAGGAAAAAAGCGTAAACCCCAACATGAGACTTCGCCCTACCTGATTTTTATGTGAGATGGTGCAAAATGTTCCTAAAGATGTATAGAACAGTCAGGGTCATGGGAACTGGTGCTTTTTTGATTTCCGGTCGTAAACCGACAAAAGTGCGCTATTTCCGGTCACCAACAATTTTTGCTAAGTTGACTTCCTATTTTAGACAATTCTAAGCATTTTTTTGTCTCTTGACATTTTTACCTAACCTCACCCTTCTCGAGATATAAGCATTTGAAAAAAATGTGTATTTAAGTGTTGTTTTTTTTTCAAAAACTAGTATTTAAGATTATTTTTGGTCTTTGATTACACAGCCTTGCAAAAAAAAGTTCAGACCCATACATCTTTAGGAACATTTGCTTTCATCACTGAATTTAACAAGTTGTTTTCAGCTATCTGTTGATTAGTGTCATCAGCATAGATTTGTACGAGAAAGTGCATGAGTATATGTTTGTCTAAGACCACAATCGGCATCTTTCCTGTAAATATGTGTCAGCCCAGTTATTCTATTTGCTATGTACACCAATACGATACGGGTTTTCGAGAAGTAAATTGTGTTCTACAATATTAAACCCTTTATTTAAATCAAAATATAAGGCCATTGAATATTTGTTCATAAATTTGCTGTGGCAGTTGATGTAAAATTCTTAAACCATTTTAACAATTTGATAAGATGATTGAAGACTATATGGTTTAAACTATAAATTAAGTATAGTAAACTGTTCCTTAAGATAGTACCCTTTATTAAAAAGTGATTTAATCAATGATTAAAATTAAAAAATCACAATTGCGAGGTTAATCAAAATTTAATCATAGCTTTGCATTTTATCGATAACCTGCATTCTGGTTATGCTAGCAGTTAAGAGATTTTAAAATGAATTTATCTATTTCTTCTTTCACAATTCTCATTGTAACACTAGTAGCCCCTTATGACCATGCATAGATCGGTATACCAATATACAGTGTCTACAATGGTGTTAATATGTATAATCAACTACCAAACCAAATTAAAGACAAGCTCTAATAGGAATTTCGCAATCAAAGAGAATAATTTGCTTAGTATCGTATAGTAATATATGTATAAGTGTAGCTGTGTGTCTACACAGCTACATGTATACATAATCTGTAGAGCGAAATTGTTTTATAGTGGAGGGATGTGTGGAGAACCTTTCGGGAGGGAAAGGTGTGTGTTGCATTTCTCTTTCTTCGGTGTTTTGCTGCACATCACACTAGTCCAATAAGTTATATGTTTGTATACCTTTGTTGATGAATAAAATCTTACCTATCTATCTATCTATCTTCTGGACAATACGGAGCACCAATTTTGATTGAATTGAATGATAGTTCTAAAATCCTTGTCGATTGTTGCTAATGTAGCATATTTGATTTTTTTTTAGATGGTCCAACTGTCACAGTATCTACTCAACCAGTACAATCATCCCAGGTGGTCGTGCCTCCATATCCAGTCGATCCCAGACATCCAACCCCTCAAATAGTTAATGCACCAGCTCCAGGATTTACAACACATAACCCTCCTTACCCTACGCACACACCATACTCTCAGCCGGGTAAGTTATTTTCATTAGGAATATATACGTTTAAGTTCTTTTAAGTTCTCTTTTCCTGTGTTAATGTGATTTGTAAAACATGTTTATGTACATTAGGGAGATCCTTATTTTTTTAACATTTTTTACGATGCTCTTCAAGAGTGTTCAATTTTATGAAAATGTTATTCTCAATGATTGACTCACTGGGATAACGAGAAAGGGGATCGAAGGGCATTTAAATATCAACATTTGAATATTGCTGTATTTAAATCTATCTGTTTAGTAATTTTTCATTTATGTTATTCAATATAAAAATAATAAAATGAAATATTTAGTTAACCAAATTATTTCACTATATGTTTAATTAAAATAATACATACAGGGTGTAATTACTTTCTTATCATTAAAAAACATGTAGATGGTAGTGACAAGATAAACAAAAAACTTTAACATGGGGCCTAAAGCCCATAGTTTTGGAAAGAAAACAAAAAAAATTGTTGAGAACTTCTGGCCACAGATAGTATGTACTATAATATTAGCTAGATCAGGAAGTTAACAACATAAAAAAAAACCCAGATATTTGTCTTCCAACCTGTTTGAATACTATTGCCGTCTTTTATTTATAGACATTGTTATTTAGTTAAAAAAGCATAGAGATCACCGACTTTTATTCTTGCCATTGTGTCATCTTGTGCCTATATGTTGATCAGTGTAACGGTTCTGTTTTGTCATAGCGCAGTGATTGGCACACTTTAGCTCAACTTTTTGTGTCTATTAGGGAAGTGTAATCGCCAAATAGGAAGAAGCTGCGTGAAACATAACTTCTAGCCGTACCCCTCTTAAACATATAGAAACACTGATTGTAGCAAACGTGTCGGTTACACAGAGAATTCTCCTTTAAATTGCACCAATCATATACTTGTGGGTGGTTACGCAGAGATATCTCCTTCCATTTACACTAATCATGTACAAATGACATGCGGTATTAGAAAGAACTGGTGGGGCTTATCTGTGTCGAGCGGCTTCGTCGTATTTTGCTATTGCAGATAACTTCATAACTATACATCCATTGACCCACAGAGGGCAGACTTTTTCAAATTTTTCTTTGGTAACTTGAAATTATTGACCTAGGTCCGTTTCTTAAAAATGCCCCTAGATGAAAGAGATATAGGTTTTCTGTTTGATCGTTCCCCATTATCAGTTATTTTTTTCATGATGTAAATATTCAAATTAGGTAAATAAGGGGGGAAAATGTGGATGAATTCATCTAAATTAAATAGAATATTTAACTACGCTCATGGGTTTTAGCAAAATCTTTTTAGTGTAAGAACCATTTTTTATTCCTGGGGAAGATTGTAGGCCGTCTGTAGGCTGCTTACAGACAACTTGCGGAAGCTAAAGTATGAGGCACAGGTTAACATACTATAACATGTGGTAGCGTATGATAATAATAATACGTAAATAGAAAATGTGTTCTATGCAAATACATTCTCACATTCATAAACCAATAGATTACTCAAGTTTACAAAAAGAAAAAAGTTTTCTGGATCTAGGGTCAGACCATACGTTTCTTATGTATTTTTCGATGCTGAATTCGAGTTTTGCCCTATCACGTCAGGATTTTGAGATATTCTCACCTAAAAGTTGGACATATTTGAGGTTATATAGCTTTGGGAATTTTTTTTCTCAAGAAGCCATGTGTGGGATCTGAAAGTACAAGTCTTTACCTCTAAAAGTTTGCTCAAATATCTTTTTTTTTCGCCGAGATATTGCAATTTAAATAATGACCATAAGGTTTCCGTACTAATTCGATATCTCAGCGAAAAAAAAATGTATTTGTGCAAACTCTACGGCATTTTAAAGAGGAAGATTTGTACTTTAAGATCCCATACATGGTTTCTTGAGAAAAAAAAAATTCATAGCTACATAACCTCAAATATGTCTAACTTTTAGGTTATGTAATATCTCAAAATCCTGACATGATAGAGCAAAACTAAAAACAGATTCGAATTCAGCTTCGAAAAATACATAAGAAACGTATAGTCTGACCCCAGATCCAGACAACTTTTCTTTCTTTTTGTAAACCTGTGTTATTAGTGGATTTGCAAGCCAAAATATAAAGAAACAGTAGTACAAAGGTATATCTTAAACCAGAATAGTGTTGACAACTCTAATGACATCGAATGGTGATAAAAATAGAGAATAGGTTATAGACTGACGTACTACAGTCGCAACCTGGGTAACGTTAAGCAAGCTACAGAATAGTTTTATAAAGTACAGGTTATTCCCCATAAAGGATTCCATAGGTTTATCATGAATTGTGAGATGTTAATCATTATTTTGTAGTTCCCTGTTTTGTTCCCCAAGATGAAAATGAAATAATATCTGTGGCAGGTTGACCTTATAGGCAAATCCCTTCATGATTGGTTTAGAAAAAACTCCATCCAAAAATGTTACGAGGTACAGCCTTTTGCTAAAAACTCATTTTCTCTTTTGGTGCAATTTAAGAAAATTTTAATGATCACAGCCTCCAAAATCTCATAGGGGTGAGGACTTAGAAGTATTGTCAATTGAAACTTTCAATTAGAAAGGTCAATACTACAACATATCGAAAAATGGGATAATTTAGCGGATCCCGGAGTTCCACAAGTGATGTGTGGGGTCTTTTGACATGTTACAGTAAGTTTACCAAATAGCTTCTCTTCTTACTTCCCTCTGAAGATATTAGGTTAAAAGCAGTATTTGTATAATTTTTCTTCCGTAGTATATTTTATTCAGACATTAGGTTCCTTCCTTACATTATGTTACTGTTCATAGTTTAGATTAGTTTTAGCTAAGTTCAATCATGTAACCCCTGATCTCAATAATCTCCATAGAGATAACTCTTGTTTTGCATAATGCTAATTTAAGTACGATATTTAATAATGACAGCTGGTAATGTATACTATATGCGTTACATTGAAATAGCAATAATTCCCTCGTATTGAACTGTTTGATCCTCATAACATACATGGTAACTATTCTAGAGTAGATTTCAGTTTAATGTTGTTTTACTTGATTATTTTCGTAGACATGATTAGATGGACGGATTTAATAATAATATTTTATAAAAATAATTTCAGCTGTAATGCTTCAACTTTTGCTTCAAAGTATTAACCATTTTTCTTTTTGAATCAATTGATACATTATAGTAAAAAATGCCTAATGCAATGGCTTCTGGCTGTAAATACTGTTAATGGTTTTTTAATTTCTTCAACACAACTTGGGTAATAACTGAATTGATAAGTGAATAGTTAACAACGCTTGAAAATTATAAATCTTGGTTTGGAATTTTGACAATCGTATTTTTCTAGCGAAATATATCGATTTATTTCGGAGAACTATAAGCAGCATGCGGAATGATCACACAGGAACGTATGCTGTGCTTTCTAGAGATACATAACAACAGTAATTAAACGTAAGGACCGGAATGAAACTTTACAACATGTGACAGGTATTGGATGCAAAACATCACATCGTTTCCTATACTAAATTATTTATATCTTTCGCCAGACTGATCCGATTGTTTCAGTGAAATGAAATTTGGACTCATTACTACATTACCACTCATACAATCGATATATGTCTAAAAAAAAAAAAAATTACCCCAATGCTATATTTTTCCTTACAGAATTTCAGCACCCTTGCATTCTTTGTTTTCTTGGAGGATGAATAACTAAAATACTATTTCAACGCTGCTATCCATACATTATTTAACCTCTGTCTAAAACTTGATGCTTATAGCTTGTATAGTTTTCGAGATATCACGAGTTATATTTGAAACATTTTAAATATTGTGTATCGCCGAAAACGGGTGTAAAATTAACATAGAAGATGAATGCAATCTTACATTGCAAATCGCCCTCCGGAAATGGATTTGGCAGAAAATTTTGCATAAATATAGACTTAATTTTAAAAGTATGGCCAGGAGATGCATAGGACTGAAAGTAAACAGTCTGTGAATCCCTTACTACTAAATTTTAAAACTAAGGGTAAGGAATTTCTGGAATTTAACAATCTAAAAAAATTACATTTTGGTATGCTTTTTATTCCTGTTGGGATGATTCAGTACATTTTCAGCAGAGGGTCGTAAGATGACATTTTGACATGTTTTATTTTTCTTTTTGCATTGACTAAAGTAAAGGCTAACTACATTTTAGAACACAGAAAGGACATCGGTCTCTATAGAGACTTTTTCGAGAAGGCACGATATTAAAATCTGTTTCATAGTAAAACCTCTTTTGTTTTGAATTTGTATGTTTCCTTTACAATGGGTACAATGCAGGGATTGAAATTTATTTTTTTCTGATTAAACTTATTTAAAATACTTATCAAAATTTTACAAAAGATACAAATTTATCATAATCAGTTTTTCTACTTTATGAAGTTGGAATTATTTTAGCTACAGTAATTGAAGCTTAAAGCCTACTTCATGCCACCCCAAAAATTTAACACCATTACTTAACCAAATAAGGAAATGAATGATGATATTTTAAACATAACATTACATTATTTTTTTCCACCTATTTCGCACGGAGAATTTATCAATTTGTAGTATTTTTTAAAACAATTCTATGGAATGCATCTTCGTAAATAACTCGTTTATTTTTAATTTTTCGAAAAAACTATTTCAGACTGATTCGGCCCGCCAGCAATAGGCTACATTTGTAGCCCTGTACCCTTGATTCCACCAAGTCTCATCAAAATCGATCAATATCCAGGACAGATATCGTGCTTCCTAACTCGATTTCGAGAAAACCAGTTTTTTGCCATAGACATAGTCTCTGGTATACTTATTTGTAGAGCATTGCCAGTGGCACCATTTCTTTTGAAATATCTCGATCCGGCTGCCCGTTACCGAGTTATTCAATTTTTCCTGAAAAACTTGAAACGTCTGTTTCGAGTACTTACGGTTTCCGAACGGAGCCGAGCTTTCGGCGTTAAGATTTTCTAAAGACCTCCTATTAACCACCCAAGTTTCATGGAAATCCGAAAACGGATTGGGGGGCTGGGTGTGACAAACAAACAGATAGATCGACAGACCGACTGAGTGACGGACGGAATTTTCTAAATTCGCTTTTGAGTCGATAGATATGACTTTCATTTCGATCCGACGTTTTTTTGGGTTTCGATGGTTCACCGGAAAAAAGCAAAACCTATACTACATTTTTTTCAAAATGTAGTAACAAACACCAGGAATTATGCAAATTATGTCTTACATTATTTTCTGTTACTATCATCTAATTACGCAAAACTTGTCTAATTATTATTACCATAGATGAAAACAATATTATTTTATAGTATAAAGAAAAATTTGTTCAAATATAGACATGTCAAATCGTTAAAGCTCTTTGGCATTCTTTCCCGTTATCCCATCGTAATAAAATTGTATAGATGCTATTTTGCCACCAAGCAGAACCAATCCAGAGGAAGTGCCGAAATAAATTTATTTATTTCTTTTACTTATAAATAAGGATCACACTAATGTACATATATAATACCTAAGGGTCAATCTCTCATATTTCCTATACAGGGTATTCTGAAAGTATGGGACAAAACTTCGTAAGCATATAGTTTAGGTCAAAATAACACTAAAAGTACTTGTACATTTTTCCCTAAGGTCTCCCCTTTCGAACTTATTCACATGAAGAGGTTTTTTGTTGATTGCATTCAAACTGCTTTACCATTTGTAATAAAATTTGTACAGTATAGGTATTAAGTTAAATATTTTTGATTCAGAAGTACGGCTCATTTCGCATTTTGTCTATGAAGCCAGAGATGAACCACCCCTAGCGTTCTTACCCCTAAATTTTGAAAAAATAATTTCTGAAAGTTGAGATTACATTTTTGTATGTAATATCAATCTAGGGCGCCCCTCCAAAAGGGGGCGTTCTAAGTGTTATGTTGACCCAAACTAGACTCTTACTCCTATGGGCTCCTGTATTCTACCAGTACTTATTTAGCAGTAGGTACTTCAAATAGTTGACTATCTACTTTATCTGCTGTTTTGTGCAAGTAGTTCACAACAGCTGTACAACATACTGTGCAATGATTAACCCGTCAGTAATAACATTTGCTTAATAGATTTCTAAATTAATTTTGATATATCCAATTCCTCATTTTTACAGGTCACTTTTACTCTTTGTAACTGTAAATGTAAAAATTTATTTTTTTCAAAACTAACAATACTTTTTAATTTTTCAATAGTGCCGACCTACTGTCCTCCTCCACCTATAGGTATGTTATCATGTTAACCTTGAATTTTGTTTCTGTTAGTTTGCTTTTCCATAGATATGCCTCATCATACTTTGATAAATTAATTGCCTGGTTTTACTACTCCTTTAAACGTTTTGTTATGCCTCTATAATTCTCCTGCACATTCAAATTACGGATATTTTTAGTAAAAATTAGTTAACGCTTTGTTTTTGGATCATAGTCTTTGTTTTATAGTGCCTGCTAATCTAGACAGCATTAGCTTGTGTTATTGTTATTGCCATAAGTAATTAGTATTCACTTAGTGCAAATTCAAAACATACCAAATTTATCTTAAGTTGCGCCATATAAGCTAATAAAATGATTACTCATTTACTCTAAAATATCCATTTATTAAATTCTTGAGAAAAATAAAACTTATTTTTAAATAACTTTGATGCTTTGGATATTTAGAATCTGTTGATATTTTTTGTTATTGTTAAATACATGTTATTCTTGGAAACATCCAGATAATGTCACAATAATATATCATTTTATCTTACTTTTTACACAACTTTAAACAGAATATTCCCACAAGTCCATAATCCACCTATACCGGGTGTAGCAGGATCATGGTATGCGCCCCTTTTCTCCTTTAGTTTTGAAGATAGTTGATTGAAATTTAGGATATACTACATACATAATAAGTGGCACTTTTTGACATACAATTGATTTTTTTTTCACTTCCGACTTCGCCAAAAGACACAATAAATTTCGATTTTTAAAATGGAACACTCTATATATTATTGCATTTTTGAATTCTACATAATTTTCTGAATCCAACGATGCCAAATAAGTGACATTTCAAGCATCAATTTTTTTTATATCATTTTAGTTTTCCATTTAAGTGTGCCATGACGATTCCGATTTATTCTAAATGACCCGTGTAATGCTACAAGAATCGAAATCCCGTTAAGGTGGTCATTCCCTAGAAAGAGACATCCGATAGGGAAATATTTATTATTTTTGGCCATAACTCTTTTTTCTTAGTACGTATATATAAAAAAACTATAAGAGTACCTAAGTAGAACCATAACAAGACTATTACTAGGAATTTTCGCTCAATAATTTCAGTGGTTTGCAAAATAGCTAGATTTAAATTTAGAAATTATCTTAATCTTCCTATTTCGTAGTTTTAAATCTAGCTATTTTGCAAACCACTGAAATTATTAAGTGAAAATTTATAGTAATAGTCTTGTTATGGTTCTACTTAGGTATTCTAATAGTTTTTTTTTTAAATATACGTACTAAGAAAAAAAAGAGAGAGATATATAAATATAAAATTAAGTGTTTAATTTAATTATCCTAACCAAAAATATAAACGAATTGGAATCTTTTAATTTAACAAAATCTCGAATAGTGAGTGCATCACGGACCGAGACGAGGATCTCCGGATAAGTACTCTTTTTTTTTATTGGTATTCTTAAATTGCTGTTTTGTTTCATATTCTACGTGTAGGCCATACGCTTCAGGTACAGAGTCCCCGTGTATAAATTATAGTTGGTAAAACATAACCGTCAAGATCCTTCTGTAAATATCTTAAGTAGTTTGTTTTGTTATTCACTTAACACTTAATTCCAGCTTCGATCGTTTATTTAAGTTCTGTCAAAACCAATGATTGAATAAATGTGTAGAAAATGTGTTGGAACATTTCGCTTTATTATTTTTAACTCTATCTTTTTTTTTTTCTCGGTGGAGGGGAAATCCGTCATGGACACTCGGTCTATGGGCTCAGTAGGACCGAGTAGTGCCGGACTCCTACCGGCTAAAACCCCTCCGCCTTCAGCGCAGGCACCCGGGACCGCGTAAGCATTGCTTCGGGTGCTGCGCAGGCTGCCTGTGGGTGGTATTAGGCAGCTCTGTCGTCGGCTTCCTTCGTGCCAATGATGGCCACACAAAGGTCGTTGAGTGTCTTCCAGTTTTGCTCAGTACTCAGCATAGCATTTACAAAATTGTGCTCGTTAAGCTCTTGTCCAATGACCCTATATGCGGTTTCACGGTGTGCTGTCCATCGTGGGCAGTGAAATAAAGTGTGGGCCGGGGTATCAGCCATGGGGCAGTAAAAGCACGTATCCGAGTCTCTCTTCTTGATCTTGCAAAGGTAGGTACCTAAAGTGCCGTGCCCACTGAGCATCTGGGTAAGGTGGTAACCAGGTTGCCCGTGTTTGCGATCCGTCCAGGATTTGATGCTCGGAATGAGCAACCTGGTCCACCCTCCTTCATTTGCATTGGTCCAACGCTCCTGCCAGCGAGTCATGAGGGAGCTGCAGCGAGTACCTGCAGTGCTACACTTGATACCGTACGGTATGCGCAGCATATACGTATGAGAATGGTACGTTGTGTCCTAAGTAATCTGCCTTTGTTCCTATCTTCCCTCAGCCCTTCCGCCCATACTGGGGCAGCATAAAGGAGTATGGAGGTCACCACAGAGCTGATGAGGCGGCGTGTGCAGGTCCTCGGTCCTCTGGTTCTAGGCATGAGCTTGGCAAGCGCCATTGCTGCCTTCTCGGCCTTTTCCGCGGCCATTCCTATATGTTTTCCCCATGCCAGTCTATGGTCCATATGGACTCCTAGATATTTCAGATCCTTTTTTGCACTGATCTCTGTACCGAGTACGTTGACAGTCATAGTTTTTACAATTTTCCTTCCAGTGAGGGCGATTACCTCAGTTTTTTCTGGGGCAATCTCCATGGCGTTAGCCGCCATCCATTCTCCAATGGCGCCAATGACGACCTCCGCCTTGTCTACCGCCCCGTCTTCTGTCTTATCCTTCGTGATTATGATGAGGTCGTCGGCATACGCCACCATGCGGTACTCCGTCTTGGGGATCGGGGTCACCAGGTCAAGCACCCCATCATAGAGGACATTCCAGAGTAATGGCCCAAGTACTGAGCCTTGGGGGACGCCACAAGTGATTGCCCTACTGTCTCCATCGATTAGTAGGGTCCTCTCATTCAAATTTTTTTTTAACTCTATCTGAAACAAAAGTATTAACCGTAGGCGTAAGAAATCCTAGACTCTTTTTATGTGATTCGTTAGCAGTGGCTTATCTAGGGCTACGAGTGCCGGCCCCGAAGGCCTCCATTTCGGACACGTTACCAGCTATACCCCTCCCCCGAGGGGTTTGCAATAGTTCTAATAGGATTCTTCACTATTGGCCTGTCTCTCCAATATTACTTTTTGCGTGTTACTGGCACATTGTGGCAACTGCTCTATAACTCCAATATAAATCTCGAGGTCAATGGTGCCATTGCCAAAAGATCAAAGGTTTTCCGCCGGCTGTCCTATCTTGTTAATGCTCTAATGTTTGGTTTCAGTTCTACCAGGAATCTTGAGTATTATATGTCATCGTTAATTTTTTCTACTTTTCAAATTACCTGTTTTCTTAATTTACAGGGTAGCATTAATGACAGGCGTGTCCCCAGACGAATGAAATATTAGTGCCGTTCCATTTTTCAGTGGGCTGGAGGAATGTCTGTCGGCAAAAACTTTCAAGGTCAAACGACTTTAAATTGAAAGTCGAAAATTTTGATTTAAAATTAAAATCGTCACAAAATAGGTTTCATGATCACAGGTGATGACTATTCTAACTGAAAAGTAATCATAATTCAGTTACTTCACGTTGCTGTTGTAGGTTTAGAAATATTTTGTTCTCGATATATCGTATTTATTGACATTCTCAATATATCGGTTTTCAATATTATTCCACTTGGTTTTGAAATTCGTTTACAATAGAAAGATTTTTCATTTGACAAGCGGTGCATTGTACTAATAATATACAGAATGCTGTACGGCACCTCATTATATTGAAGACACATTTATCAATCGCTATTAACTTCTTAATAGGTTATTTTTCTTCAACGTTTATATTCTTAGCAGATTTTTTAAAATAATTCTATGGATGAATCTATGCTGAATTAAAAAATAAAATTTGGCAAACTTTGTGCACTCTTCTCTGTAAATGGGTTTATGCAATTTAGGCAAAGTTCATTTGGGTCAAATAACTAGGGTCAGTTTAGGTTAATATGTTTTTATTAATATTTTTGGTATTTCCCCAGTACTGAAGCAGCGCTTAAGGTAATCAATTTAGTGAGCTTCGTAAAAAGCTCCAAATAAGGATATTAGATTAGTGAGTTTTATGTTGATATAGTATGTTGAACTTAAACATAGTCTTCATTTATCTTCATTTTTTTTTTATATGCATTATTTTAGAAATACCTATTCAATATGATCACAAATTATTATTTATTATTACTTAGATCTGAAATTATATGTAATTTCATACTAGTAGGAGAGCCCTCGACCAGGTTTTTAACCCTCATTGCGGCATGAAGATTTTGATTATTTTTCAATAGTCTATATCACTCCTCCAAATGAGTGAATTCGTTTATCGAACATGTGAAAATAATTTTTTTTATCGCGGTACGTCAAATTCCTTGTTTTTCTATTAAAGGAAATGTTAGACATGTAGGAAAAATAATAACTGACATTTCCCGCCTCACCCGCATCTCTGCTGTGGGAAAATTTCCAATTTTCCGACACTTGGAATTTTGGTCGAGATCTCCTCTACTATAAGTTGCTATAGTTTAATACAACATAAACTCGCATCAAATACGTTTTACCAAACTCTCTTTTGCGAATTGGGTCAATTCAGCAACTAGTTCTACAGATAAGAATTGCATATGCTTAAAAATCCATAAATAGGGAAATTCGGAAAAATGTGACTACACCACACTCTTGATATTACTGACAAGAGACCTGAGCCCCAGTTTTTAAAATATGTTTTGGTAGCTGATATGTTCGGTGTCTTTTTAAATATTCTTTGTAATTGGTGCAATCAGCTGTCCCAACTGTTGAGGTAGATTACTGGTCACTTAAGAGCATGGATTATTAAAAATAATTGTTGACTCAGCTGTCAGTGTAATAAATTGGTAGTGTAGTTCATGTCCATATGAAATTTTCTCAGCTTCTAATAATAGTCGATATTATGTTAATTTGAGAATCATATAAATTTTAATTAGATAACATTATAAAAATATTCCAGTTTATTGATATAACTGTTTTATATTTATATATTGCAAAAAAAATCAGTGATAATAACAAGTAAAATGATTTTTGAAGGTCAATTCCATTTTTAGAAGCTCATATACAAGGTTTAAAGATATAAAATTGTGTGTTGTAAAAAAACAATTTTTTTGTTATACTTTTAGACTGTGAAAAAACGAGAAATTGGCGATTTTTCAATTTTTCAAAATTAATTGAAAGTATCAACTTTACGAAAAAAAGTTATCGAATGGTTCTTGTTGGAAGTCGATTAGAAAATGTAGACAAAATTTGTTTGATTGAAAAAATGTATTTCCCCCTTTGTTACAAACAAAACTGTTTTAAACATGATCGGACCAAGTTACCATCTGGTAACATTAACTTTCATAATCGGTAGTATCTCCTGAACTGATTCCAGCAAAAAGACTGCGTCTGAAATGTATTCTAAATACATGTGCCACCTTGGTCTAGGTGCGCGCATACAAAAAATGAATTTATACATATCTTCTTGTAATTTCTTCTATGGCCTAATTGCGCCTAATCTACAACTTTTTTCTTCTGCGAAAATTTTCGAAAACGCGACGTTCCCCCTCCACTTCTTCCGAAAGATTTCCACGCGTCGTACTGGAAAATTGGAAAATCTATTTTGTCGGACAATTCGAAAATTGTTACTATTAAGCAATCTTTCTTTTCATAAAAATTCCGAATTGACAACTTTTACAAATTTATTGATAACCAACTGATTTTTCAAGATTGCTTAATAGTAACATGTTCAATTTTCGAATTGTCCGACAAAATAGATTTCCCCATTTTCCAGTACGACGCGTGGAAATCTTTCGGAAGAAGTGGAGGGGGAACGCCGCGTTTTCGAAAATTTTTGCAGAGGAAAAAAGTTGTAGATTAGGCGCAATTAAGACCATACAAAAAATACAAGAGCATATGTATTAATTTATTTTCGTACTCGGGCACCTAGACTACCTGCTCCAGCCACCTTTATTCAACAATTTTATTTTGCATGATGGAATTTTTATGAATATGTGGGTTACTCCAGATAATGAAGCCATAACTTCTGGTACATCTGCCAGCATGCAATTACCTGACAAATTTGTAACCGCTATGGAGATTATTAATCCTGTTCCATAGAGTATGGCAGACAAAGAAAGCAGAGAAATTTTGTTAGTGATGGAAACTTCATTTATAAATGAAATTAACTATCACATGCCCACACAAAAAAAAAATCTGCGCCATGAACCAGACTGATTTTTTTTATATATTTTTGCCAAAATCCAAAAACCAAATCCGACGTCAGTGTTGCCCATATACGTCAGGATTTTAGGTTATGTTCACCAATTCTTTATACTTTTCTTTTTTGTTATTGCCTATGAAATTTTCAACCACTGGCTGATATAATCAAGAAATACAAGAGATTAGGTTGTTTGATGAATTATAAGCTACACTTCCTTCATTCACATCTTGATCACTTCCCAGAAAATCTTGGACATTACAGCGAAGTGCAAGGAGAACGATTCCATCAAGATTTTAGAGAGATGCAACGTCGTCGTTACCAGGGTAGATGGGATATAAATATGATGAGTGATTTCTGTTGTATGCTGAAGGGAGAAAGTATTGTAGGAGGAAGGAAGCGTAAGCGGAATCCACTACACAGATCATTTCAAGACAGAAGAGTAAGAAAACACACACGGTCATGTGATTCGCTGTTAGAAAATTTTCCAACTTCATTGGGTTATGTAGTCATAATTTGGATCCATTTTACAAGGTTAGAAGCCTCAATAATTGGCGTTCCCTTCTTGCATTTCAGTTTTTGGACCTGGTAACCTCGAGATATCGATTAATCACCTCGAATAACATATATAAACATTATATCATTTAGCAACCTCAGAATTATTCGAAAAAAACCTGTCAATTTTGACCAAAAAAAGAGGAAACCTAATATTGGTGAATATTTGGGGCTGATAACCTCAAAAAACTGAATCAGCACCTCGAAAAATATATAAGAACGTCATGAGATAAGCTCGGAATTGACCCATAAAACTGTCATTTTTGACCAAGGAAGCGAACATAACCTAAAATCGGGACACATTTGGGTCGGATAACCTCGAAAATTTGATTTAGCACCTTGAAAAACATTAAAAACTTATCTCATCTAATAAACTCACACTTGTCAAAACCCAGCAATTTTTTACCAAAAAAAATGAACATAGCCTCAAATCCTGACATATAGGGGCAAAACTGACGTCAGATTAGCTTTCAGAGCGCAAAAATACATAAGAAAACCATAGTCTCGTTCATGGCGCAGACATTTTTTTTGTGGCCTGAGCTTAAAAATAAATCTGCTTGACATTTACTAATATTGGCTTAAAATTAGACACCTCAGGTTTAAAATGTCTGCCGCTGTACCTCCAGTAACTGGGATGTATGTCTGCCTCTGAAACTCCACTAACCGGACGTTTTCAGACATGCTAGAAACTTTTACAAGTACATAAGGACTAGCCCTCAAGAAAATTATGAAATTTGAAAGATTCAAGATGGTGACTCCAAAGTCGGCCTAAAATTGAATAGCGGCGCACGGATTTTTGCCAAATTTCTGAAACTGTTTCCTTTATCGTGAAGAAATATATTTTTAAAATGAATAATCCTGATATTTGTTGGGTTATTTGGATTCTTCAAATATAATACATGTGAAGATGAATCCCAATAGGAAAAACAAGAATTAGAAAATTGCTACAATTAACAGAACTTATTTGTTTGTTTAAAATCACTACAATAAGTCGATAAGGCTTTTTGAATTGCTACCACTAATTTCTAATTTTGTACTGTGTAATAAATTTGAGTACTTATCTATTTCGAAAGCATTATAAAATGAATATTAATATTTACTTAACACAAAACCACATCCTACAACTTCCTACATAAGTTAAAATTAATAATCATCTGCTATTACTTAGTATTTCCCAACTAATGGGTTTAATGAAATATCACTAATTATAACGCACATCACATACTCAAAAAGTGTTAAAACCATTGGTAAATAAAAGATACTAATTTGCCCTCCACTATCTTTTCGTATTTTCACGATTTGATGATATTGTGGTTTTACTCTAATAAGATACGAAGATACCTTATTAAGTTTGTTAATTGAGAGTTAATCTGTAAAAATATCTCGAGAGATATATAATTTTGACCGACAATTTGATAGATTTGTCTTTAAAGTTGAAGTTTTGATTAGGAAGGAAACATGTATTTATTTTTGGTTTGTTTTAAATATTTCGAAACCAAGCTTATGATCTTTGAAATGGTTTTAAGACCTAATCAATTAAATGTATACATTTTTTCCTCAAAAGGTTCTGTTATACTTGAATGTCACGCTTTGACAGTGGTAATAGTTATTTATTTTCAAAGTTAGGAGAATATTTCACTATAACCAAAATTTACAGTGACAAATGTATATAGGTAATAGTATTTGTTGAAATAATAGCAAGATCCTGAAATAGTCTTATAGATAGGAAACGTATTTGATTTCTTAAATACTTGTTCGTAAAGAACCAAATTAGATGCATGTGTCCCCTTACCTCTCAACCTTAAAGAATATTTTGCCTCTTACGCTTCAAGAATTAAGTTTCTATATAGTACAAAACTGTCTAAAAAAAATTCTAACTTCTAAACCTCTAAAAGAAAACACATTTTTTCAATAAAGCATATTTTCTAGATGTTTACACATAGTTATCAGTAATTTCTGAGTCTGTTTAATTTTTGATATATCTGCGTAGATGAAGCTGATAAACTTTTAAAACGACAAACAAAATATACCAGTACTATGTGAATGTTTAACCTTTTTCTATTTATTTTGAACTTTATTTCACCATGAAATTTATACACATATAAATTATTAAAATTTTGGACATCGGGCGAAGTCGGGAACATATTTGTTTCAACAATTGAAATTGCAAAACCATCATTTCTCGTTCTTTTTTTTCAAATTTTTTTGTTTGTATTGCTCGTTGCAAAAATAAAAAATGAGGAGTGTTCACAATAAAATTTCAAATAGATTAAGCTAAGAACCTCTTTGGATGTTAGAAAGTAAAAAGTTTGGGTACCAAAGAGCTGGAAAAACTTGGTCCAAAGATTTTCTAAGTGCAATTAATCAGCAAAGAATATAATGTTTGGTCGTTACTCTAATTATTTATATAAATATCCAAAAAAAATAACCAATTGATCGTTATAAAAGTAGGTATATACGTTTATTTGTACCTAGGTATGTTCTAGTTTGCTTAGTATAACAGACAGTTTAATAGTTTAATATACAATTCAGTTAAAATAGAATTGAAAATACAGTTTAAAACTTAATAATTTAGGAAAAAAATATGCAAAAATTTGGCACCTAAATGATTGATCATTTGTATGTGCCAAAAAATAAAAGTTAGTAATTAACATTAGACATCCTATTCATTTTTTTTTGCTTGTTTGCGAAATACTGCATACTATTTAATTGCAAATGTTTCAATCTATAATTTGCTTGTAGGAATATCTCCATACCCACCAACAAGCGGACCAGCTCCTTACCCTCCAGCAGGCGGTGCTCCATATCCACCGGCCGGAGGAGCACCTTACCCCCCTGCAAGTGGAGCAAATGATTATAATTCTCAGCCACCACCATACGATATAGCGGTTTCCTCACCACCAGTTCAACCTCTGCCAGCGAAAGAAGCCTACGGCAAGCAGTCTCCTTACAATCCTCATTTTAGTTAAGTTGTATGTTTCCATATTATTTCACGTTTGTCTTCTTTTTTTACTGTGTATCAATTAGATAAGGACACGGATTTGTTTTGATCATGTGAAAGTAAGAGTTCGTTAAAATTGTTATGCTTCGTTACGTGTGGCCCTGAAGGAAGGAAGTGACCTTAACCAGGGTTAGCAAACTTAATTAGAGGAAGTTCTCATTTTTTAGTTTAATATAAATAATGGCATTTTTTATAAATGTTTGCTGTTGTCTAAGAACTTTTTAGAGTGTAAGAGTTACCTTTGAGTATTACAAGTTAATTTTTATGATGTTCTAAGAGACATAATTTTTTATTTTATTCTTGTTTGCGAATTGTAGTTTTTAGGTATCGTAGTATTGTGTATACATATCGTTTTTACAAATTATCCATGAATGTTTCTATTTCTGCTTAACGTTTTCTTATAGAAAAGGACGAATTTATTTATCTAACGTTTTTTTTTTAATTTTGTTTAAGCAGCGCCTGGTTAGAAGTAAATGTATTTATAATGTGCTTTTAAATTCTCATTGCCAAAATATACTTATAAATACCTACAATCCTATTAAATAAAAAGTTTCCAATAACTTCTTTTCGCGAAACTACTACATTTTAACAATCATTTTATTAACAAAGTTTGTACATAAAATAAGATACCATTTGCCTTTCCAAAGATCAAATCTCCGTCTAACATTAAAATGAGGAGCTTGGGCCATATTCTGAACACAAACATTGCAGCCT
The DNA here is from genome assembly GCA_963583905.1 of Stenurella melanura. Lineage (NCBI taxonomy): Eukaryota > Metazoa > Arthropoda > Insecta > Coleoptera > Cerambycidae > Stenurella > Stenurella melanura. Next base: position 42,226,084 of record OY757310.1, on the reverse strand, counting down.
CTAATAATGTTCTTATTCTGGTCTAGTTATTTATTGTAAATAACAGCGCTGTTAGTCCTATTAATAATAAGTGTAGATATACGGATACACTTTACGAAGATACATAAATTACAGAATATTGCAATCAGCTATTGAAAATCGTGCAAATGAAATAAATTAATCCTAAATGTTCTTCACTTCGTTTGTTTATATGGGAAAATCTCTGGACTGATATTAATTCCACCTTCACTGTTCAGTAATTTGATGTTTTAAGAGTGTTATAGGCTATGTACCAGCTTGCTACATCATGTAAGAACTGAACTGTAATACTATTGATGCAATTAAAATCAAATAATCGAATAGTGCACACCATTCGCATAATTTTGAAGGAAGTTTTATTAATTTTTTAATATTAAACTGTTATTATCGTGAAAAAGTTTTTGGAGATACAAATGAATATTTTTTCTATTCACTGAGTTTAGCAGACCTGTATGTATGTTACATAACTGAATAATGGATACCTGAATCACTTTCTGGAATTTGCAATAAATTATGATAAGTTGGAAAATATGTGATTCAGTAACTACTATGAAATATTACCTATAACATAAAATTTATTAACAAAGACTTTTGTTCAATTCACGGATAACAGTATAAGTTTCTTATATTAGCATATGGCCACAGCCTTCTATGCTAAAAGCTGTGTTAAGAGAATAGCAACAGTGTTTTAAAGTGCATTGTTAGAGTTATAAAAAGAATGCCAATCTCGAATATCTCCATTTTCTTTAATATAATCAATGTCTATAAGTATTTTAGATTACTCTTACTGCATGATTTTTGGAATACTGGTGAAAAATTTAAATTCAGTGTATTTAGACTTACTATTTATGGGAAAAATGGTTTGTGCCATATATGGCACGCCATGCAACAACGGCATTAGATAGTTGCACAACTGACATGAATAAGCATCTACCAATAAAATGTTGAAGTTCTGTTACAGATAGTGATAACGATTTTTCGGGTTATCATTGTACAGAATAAAAATTGGATTGATATACAATTTCACTGAGTATTTCATCGGTGAAGAAACATTTGAAAACCTGGTAAGATGATGCAAGGTCTCCAATATCTTAAGGCAGCTTCTCATTTCCAAAGAATTTTATATCTGTCTCAGACACTATAAGATCTGATTGTGTCCAAATCGGAGGTTCTGGTTTTGTTTTGGCTTGTTTGGATGCCTTTACAAAATAATGTCACCTTCATAATCAGTTTCCTCAATAACACCATTTTGAGCTGTCAGATGATCATCATCAGAAGGTTTATCATCTTCACTAATATTTCCATTCGGTATATCTCGTACATGCCCATAAAATTTTGTTTATTTCTGAAACGATATTCGAATGAAAATAAGATTCAATATTTTTATCTGATTCCTTTACTGCATACTGTGCCAGATATGGCACATGCTTAATTTCCTACAAATAATAATATCTGAAAAACATATCTGTTTTATTTTACTTGTACACCACTTGATAATAGTCGAACTTCTCCACAATATTTTAATTTGTTGAAAAGTATTCAATAAAAACACTTTGAAATAAGCTACAAATTGTTGGTTAAGCAGGATCAGCCATTGAACAAAACTGATCATATCGGTTCATAGAATATATTTAGATATTAGGGAATTATTGGACGTGCAATAAGGATAAGCAGTATTAAAGTAAGCGCTATTTTGACATGTACGCCTGCGCAGTTTGAACCGCAAATAAGGGATCCCTTATTAAGGATAGTGCTTGTCCTTATTTGTGAAGAAATACTGCAATGCGTTAAATTTACAGTATCAGTATTTTGACATTTGGCAACTTTCAATAATACATAGATAATATAACCTATAAGTATCTGATCCGATTCCATATTGAATTTTAATAAAACAGTACACACGCACCAGAGCACAGAAGATAGAAAAAAATATATACAAACATTATTTATTTATTAATTTTGTAAGGTTAGGGAATGAGTGCGCAAGCGTCGAATTGCACAGAAATAATGACACGAAATACGAAGCAGGTGTTCCAATAACTAACATTTCGTTGATAAAATAAGGATGATGCGCTAATAAAATAAGGTAGCCCATTAATACTGCGTGGCAGTATTTGAAATTTCCAATAATTCCCTAATAGTAATGTTTACTTGATGCTAATAGCTTTCTTGGTAATCTGGACAGGATATTCTAATGAAATTTAATAGATGGCATTATATATACTCAAAATACTTTAATATGCCATATGGGACGGTATGCCGTAAGGGGTTTAGTTAAAATTATTAGTTTGTTAAATATATCAAATGATTGCATACCTTTTTTATTACACAATCACAGAAAATAACAAACATTTATTTTGATGATAGTTCAATAATTCACTGAATTTGTACTGACAATATGAGATAATTTTTTTAACAACCTTGGATAATTTTCCAATTTGTCAGTGTATTTTTTATACTCTAATCGCCATATACGAAGAAGCTTGAAAGACGACTTCTAGCCATACCCTTCCTAAACATGAAAACACCAATTTTTGCAAATGTGGGCGGTTATGCAGAAACCAAATGCATGCACGCATAGGGATTGCATATCCGTTTTGATCAGTAGCCCAGTGACATGGTTTTAGAAACAATGGATGGGACTTAATCTGCGCCGGGTAGCTGCTTCCAATTTGGCGATTACATTACTAGATGTGCTTAAACATGTCTGCATAATATAGTTTGTGGAATATTACACACTATATGCAACATTCAGAAGATAACAAACTTTGTAGCACCACTGGCCATTTATATTTATAAACACAAGACGAGACCAAAATCATGTCTAGATTCTCTCTTATGAAGGTTGGATGTACTATTAACGCGCTATTAGAAGATTGTGTTCTAATACTTAATTACAGGCCTAAAATATGAACGATATGTACATTTTGCGCATACGTTTGGTAATACATTTTAGTCAGATCAGAATATGGTCCAATGTTTCTATATCGATGTCTTGATCAAATACTTTTGAATGTTTACTATACTATATATAACTAATATATATTTACTATACTATATATAACTAAATTATAGGTACCAAAATTTTTGTATTACTACATAAGGATTTAGACTACGTGCAAATATTTATTAACGTGTAACTGATCGTTAGTCTAAGTATTGTGCTCTAAGAGAGACATTTTGTAATCAACATTAAAAAATTTCAATAATACTGCCATATTTGTTATTTCTAGGAAATTTTATTGTTTAATTACTTGCCATAGAATATGGTTATAAGTAAGACATTGGTTACATTTTTGTGGTTGATGATACGGAAATGAAGCAACTTTAGAAAAAGTATGTTTTAGGAAAAATTAATAAAAACAGAAAGAATTTAGTGTTGGAATTGAATATTTCAATTTTTAATATAGAGTTTTGTTGTCAACACTTAAAAAGAAAAAACAAAAACAGCCACAATTCAAATGACCCTAGTTTAGACCATATTTACTTGAACAAAATTACTACAACTGAAATGTGGTGTACTTATTATCTTTTATGTTATATAATGCTTGAGAAGTAATAATTGACCGAATATTTTGAATTGTGGCAAGAATAATACTTTTCCTCTATATAAGTTTTCTGATTTGTGGTGGTATTCTAGATGAAAAGAGCAGACAATTTATATGAATATGTACTTAACTTATTTTTTGCAAATTTTTGACATGGCATTTAATTGGGTCATCGATGTTTATTACTCATATTTATACATATCTGTCTCTTTCAGCCTTGAAGAAAATAACTTGTAACATTTTCTACTTTAACTCTATTTCTATGCACTTTATTTCATTGGTATACGGAACTGTTATGTAACTCGTTTATTCAGTGTATCTCGATATATTAATATTATTGAAACATCCTGAGCATATGAGTTAAATATAAGTATATTGATGTCGTTGTACAGTTTATACTTACATAAGTGAGATACATGCAATGGCATAGTTTAAAACAATTATATACTTGTGAAAGTACACAAAATGTCTAATAATAAACAAGACTAAACAAACGCATTGAGAAACTTGCTAGTACAATGTTTCAATTGAAATACTCAGATTGTATATTTTTCATTATTTTTTGTTTTAACTCAAGTTTAAACTCATTTACTGGCAACTCTATTGGTAACTTACTAAAAACTATTACACCCATAAAGTAAAATTTATTTTGACAACTCTAACATGGATTAGGCAGTCACCATACTATTTGATCTATAATTAAGTCTTATAAAGGCATTAAACTAACATTTGATTGTCCAGTTATTTTTATAAGTTGTTCCATATTGTATTGTAAAAGATTATACTCATTATTATAGTTAAGTTATTGGAGAGTTTGTATATTTTTATTTTTTTGGTGTTTATCCTAAATTTTTCAGCTATTTTGTCCATTTCGATATTTCATTTCTACTGATAGAACATTTTATATCTGTTCAAAATAATTTATTTCATGTTATATTAAGCCTTTTATTTTGAAACAAATTTTTGAAGTTGTATGATACATTATTCATTGATCTTACTTGGCACAAGCCATTTGCTGTCTGCCAACTTCTGTACATCTTCTCGAGCTGTTTTCGTACAAACAGGACTAGTGATTCTTCCTGAAAAGAACAATAATAGTTAAACATTGTTAATCCGCCATTTCAACTTTTTTGTACCTATTAGGTTACCTTATTGTCGTTTTTTTTTATATATCAATAATACAACTGGCAACAATTTGATGATATTTTTCCTAGGTAAAAGCAGTTGAACTTTTTCTCCATTTGGAATCCTTTTATAATTTTTCATCACAGGCATTTTTCTTTTGTTGAAAAAATGTGCCTTAAATGGTAAACAAAATATACACCCTTCAAAATAAAATTCTTACAGCTTCTTTGTTGTTCCACATTACTTTGTTTTCCTATTTACAATCTACCCCATCAATTTCTTTCACATTAAATACGTTTCCGATTTTTTATTTAAAATGTATGGTTTTCTCTACAAAATGTGGGGAATTGGTTCCATATCAATTCATTTTTCTTTGTAGTACTCTTCTTTCGTATAATAAAAAAAAAAACTTCACTTCACACTTCACATTACAAGAATTATTAGGAAGTTTTTTCAGTTTTGAATCTAATTTTAATCCAATCTGGCGGATTCAGCATTAAAACAGAATTTCTGCACTCATGTCTCTAGTACAAACTTTTTTTTGTGTGTGGCTGTGCAAGTGTTACCAAAATCTATTTTACTAAAAAAATCCTCTGAAAAGGTAAATACACTTTAGATTATTTTTGGTGATGCTATAAACAAGCGATTTGATTGCTTATGGAATGTTTTGAAATTACATCGTACATACTATGCTTATTGCAATATATAAACTCACTTACTAAATGTGTTTAAGCTTTGGTGCTATTGAGAGTAAATTAAATTAATGTTAGGTTCGGTTTAATCAGTTCAGTTAAATTTTAGAAAAAACTGCCATCGGTTTATTCAATAGGTATAAAACTGGTCATTGGTGGATATTTAAAATTTCACAAAATATAATTAGTCGTGTCACTATCATATATTGCAAAATAGTTACATAAATCCATAATTTGTAAATCTTGATTATTTGTCGTTTTAGAAATAGGGTCTACCACCATTGCCATAAATAATTTGCCCAAGAAATCAAATCTAACGATATGTATGCTGTTATGTAGCTTAGTGAGGGAGTAAACAGAATATGTAGGTATTTTCTCAAAATCTTTACATTTCGCCGAGTTATCATAAAAAATACCGGAAAATAAAGCTTTTTTCAAACTTTTTTTTCTCGTGAACTATAATAGATAAAGAGACGGAATTAGAGGGATATATTTTGGAATGTTTAGTACTTTATTACATATTTTTCCCATTTTAAATTAACAATAAATACCATTTTTAAAATAAAAAAAAATAAAAATTATTCGCTATTTTCAGACAGTTATACAAGAGTGACCACTTTCGGATTACTCTCAAAAAGAGCTAGTGAATACTTCTTTTATTCCTCAGAATTAGATTTCAATGAAATGGGTGGAATATACTGAAAAAAAAAAAAGTATTTGGTGGTACCCATATTTTATTTTTACCATTACAACTATAATTATTTGTTTCAATTTACTTATATGATAACCCAAATACTATCTACTATCTGAGACACTGACATGCGACAAAATCTAACATGTTCTCTGCGTGACAATCTGAAAACATAAGGCATTAGTGCTGGGTCGTTCATGAACGAGTCGTTTAAAGTGAACCATTCACTTCAGTAAACTGTGAAACAATGGCTCACTTTTTAAATACGCCATTACGACTCCCTATAGTGCCGCTAGTATCCCGGTGCCGTTTAGTGCGCTAGCAACTTCTGACTCTTTATGAGCTCCGAGCAAACGTGCCAATCTCGAGCTATGCATAGAAGCGTACATCGAGTAGTTCGTTCAAATGAACGGCTCTCGATTAGTGATGAGCAGAATCGGAATAAAGAATCGATAGATTCTGATTGTTGGAAGAATCGGAATGTTCCGATTATTTTGTAAATTCATCCCATTCCCAATTTCTAGGCAAAACAAGTAGAATTCGTAGGGTAGTTGAATTTCGAATAATTAGATTTTAATGCAATAAGACAGCATTGTATTATTCATTTTTTTTATTATGAAATATAAAATAAAGTAACACATTTAAAAGTCCGTTCTACGTATGTATTTTTATATATAAAATTATAGAACATTTCTAAAAAAATAAAAAACGCAGTTACCTACTTTGGCCAATAAAATATATCTCGATTCTCAGGCGTAATAAACAAAACAATATCAGACTGACTATTGATCACTGCCGAAGACTGAAGGGTCTATTTTTAATTCCCACCTCATCCACTACAAAACCGATTCCCAGTACCCAATTCTTATTCCGATTCTCAAGAGTATCCGATTCCAGGGATTTCAATTCTCAAAATCGCCGATTCTGCCCATCACTATTCTCGATGAACGACTGACCTCGGTGAGCTGAACGAATTGAGTGGGCTCAGTGAAAATAGGTGAGCGACCCATCACTATTTAGCATGAATTTTGTCTGTGTTTTAACCCGTTCCTGGTTAGGAGCCACGAGACATCGGTGTAAGCATAAGAGGCTGGAACCAAATGAATCATGATTGGTGAAACTGTGTGTAAGATTTGACAGTAAACTCTTTGCTTGGAGACGTGTTAGTGCAAGGACCTGATGGGCAACAACACGTTCTTTTTGTTGTTTTTGAGTTAAAATGTCGAACTGTAAAAATTGTAGTAGGGTTTTGAAAAAGTTGAGTGACCATAAAAAAGTTATTTTAACTGAATATGTAGCATTTTGACCATAAAACGTTAATACCAATTTGTTTCACAGTGGAAAAATTGTATAATTTAGCATCTGCTGCATTTAAAATAGCTTTTTTACGGCGACTTAATTTCTTCAAGATCCTTTTACAATTTTTAGAGTTCGATATTTTTAACGCAAAAGCAACAAAAAGAACGTGTTCCCGTCCATCAAGTCCTTGCATTAACCCGTTTGCAAGCAAACTACCCCCTTTCTATTCTTAAAGTCTCAAATCTCACACATACTTTGACTAAACATGATTCAATCGGTTCCCCCCTCTCAATGCTCACACCGATCATCTCGTGGCTCCTAATCGGGAACGGGTTATAACACACATAAGATTCACGCTTTATGTGTCCAGATCGTCACACAGCGAACATGTTAGATCTTGTTGCATGCCAGTCACAGATAATAAATAGTATTTGGGTTATCATATAAGTAAATTAAAACAAATAATTATAGTTGTAATGGTAAAAATAAAAAATGGGTATCACCAAATATGTTTTTTTTTTTTCGGTCGGTTCCACCCGTTTGATTGAAATCTAATTTTAAGGAGTAAAAGAAAGTATTCACTAGCTTTTTTTGGAGCATAATTCGAAAGTGGCTATATATAACTATCTGAAAATAGCAAATGAAATTTTTTTCTATATTTTAAAAATAGTATTGTTAATTTAAAATGAGAAAAATATGTAATAAAGTACTATAACATATCCCCTTGATTTCGTCTCCTTGTTCACGAGAAAAAAAAGTTTGAAAAAAAGCTGTATTTTTAGGTATTTTTTATGATAACTAGACGAAATGTAAAGATTTCAAGAAAATACCTATATATTTTATTTACTCCCTCACTAAGCTACATAACAACATACATATCGTTGGATTTGATTTCTTAGGCAAATTACCTGCGGCAATGCTGGTAGGTACACCCAAACTGAAATGAGTAAAATAAAGGAAAAAATTGTAGGCTTGAAAATTATTCATTTTTGGATATAATTTTAAAATATTTCGGCTGGCTAATTTGACCTTTTTTAGTTTTTTTTTTAAGGAAGTTACTGGAAAGACTCCAAAACATCACTAATTCCGAATATATATCGTATGCGTATAAATCCATATATCTCTGTGATAAATAACCTGTTTTAAATATGACCTGTTAAAATTTGGTGGAAGTTTGTCCATCGTTTATTAGCCAATCTCTATACTAACTTTTATAATGGAAATGAAAACCCAATTATCAAAAATGCTTTTACTAAATACACATGATGCTTAGGAAATGTAAATAGTTAAAATAACATTGACGCCAGAAAAGAGCTAATATTAAGAAGGCAAAGACATGACATTAATAGTTCTTATCCCATAAAAGTTAAATACCTAGTTCTTTTAACAACCAGTTAGACTATAAATTGAATTAGACAATAACAAGATGTACGGATTACGATTCTCTTGTTTATCTTAAACTGAATTGTCTCCGTATGAATTAATTGAAACTTTATATTTTTGTACTATTTTTCTGTTTTTATCCGTGCCATTTTAAACAGCAAATACTGTTTTAGTGTTAGTTATAACGGCACTACTGTGTTATATGTTACATTACATCTAAATTATCTTTGTATGCTTTCAGAATGTGATATTGTTTAAGATTGGGGGTAATATGTAAATATTATTTTTTATATGTAAACTATTGTTTTTTTATAATATGAAATATCATGATTAGTTGTAAGATGTTTATATTAAGGTTGATGCAAAAACTCATTAAGGACACGTTCTTTTAGTGAGAAAATAATTTTGGTATGATACCAATGGAAATTTAATTTCATCAAGTTTACACTGCAATAATTTCTCCTTAAAACTACAAATTCATTTGTATCGGTTTTTGCATTAACAGTGTTATCTAAAATACAACATATATTTTGTGTATATTATTTAAACACTTGTAAGACTGTATTATATAATCTTAAATAAATATTCTTCAAAAAAAGGGTTTGAATACTTGACCATAAAATTTGCTGAGGTAAGACAGAAATAAATTATGATGTAACTTAATTTACAAGGGATGCAGTGCTATACTGATTAACTACAAAAGGAAGTAGAATCTATTGTCAATTATTTTCATGGAATTTCTCAAACACACAACCATTGGTAATCTAAGGCCTAATAAACTACCCTCTAACAATGATTTTCACGCTCAAGCTAATAAATTTAACACATTCTTCGTCGAAACTGTTCCTAAATTATTAAAAGATATAAACCAACGCCATACATTAAAAAATTACAGTGAACTTGTCATCATAAATAAATATTCCATGTTTATATACACGACATCTGAGGAAGAAATATGCACTGTGGTAAAGGGTTTCAAACCAAAGACGTCAAGTGGTTTTGACGGCATATCATCAAAGCTCTTGAAGCAATGTGTAAGTGCACTAGCTGCCCCACTTGCAAATATATATAATGCGTCCTTTGCTCAGGGGACTTTTCCAGAGGCTTTGAAATTGGCAATAGTAATACCTCTGTTCAAAAAAGGAGATCAAGATGAACTAGGAAATTATCGACCAATAAGCATCTTGTCAGTATTCTCCAAAATTTTAGAAACACTTATGTATAACAGACTTCTTGCTTTTTTGAATAAAACAACTTTCTTTCACAATTTTCAACATGGTTTTGTAAAAAATAGATCAACAACAACTGCCCTAGTTCATTTTGTGGATACAGTGCTGGGTGCTCTGGATGGTCAGGAAGCTGTCTGCGGGCTGTTCCTCGATTTGTCCAAAGCATTTGACACTTTAAACCATGTTTGTCTTTTGAACAAACTGGAGAGCTTGGGAGTCAGGGGAGATAGTTTAAAATGGTTTGCTTCCTATTTAGGAGACAGAAAACAAAAAACATGTATAACAGTCGATAACAAAAAATACGAATCAGACGTGCTAAGCCACAACCGTGGTGTGCCGCAAGGAAGTGTCTTGGGCCCACTTCTTTTTATAATATTTCTCAATGACATAATAAATACTGTAAGTGACAGTAGCAAAATAAACATTATAAGTTATGCTGATGACACCAATCTTATAGTAAAAGGCAAAACATTTGCTGACATTCAGCAATGTATCACTCATACATGAGAAAATTTAAAGGACTGGTTTTATACCAACCAGCTTATTTTAAATGAAGCCAAGTCTAATTGCATACTTTTTAAGACCCACAATTCTCTGTTTCAAATACCTGACCATCTCACTGAAGAAATAGAAATTCCTATATCTAATAGCGCGAAACTATTGGGCGTGGTGATAGATAATAATTGTAAATGGGTGGAGCACATTGATGATGTTATAAAAAAGTTAAATAAAACCTGCTTTGCTCTTAGAATTCTATCACGCACATTTAATTTGGACACTCTCAAGACAGTCTATTATGCTAATTTTTATTCCACTGTCAAGTATGCTATTGAAATCTGGGGCGGAAGCACCAATCTGGCCGGTGTTTTCAAAGTGTAAAAAAGAGCTGTTCGAATAATTCTCAAAAAAAAATTTTATGAATCGTGCAGAGGGTGTTTCAAAACGAATAACATGCTCACAGTTCCAGGATTGTACATTTACTCTTGTTTAATGTATTTAAAAGCAAACAAGATTGATTTTGAAGTGTCCAACTTTAAACATGCTTATGACACACGAAATAAAGATAATTTTCAATTTCCGCAGCATCGTCTGACAATCACTGAAAAGGGACCATACTACTCTGCAAGAAAATTTTATAACACTCTGCCAACAAATATAAAGGAAACCTTTCACCAGAACTCTTTCAAAAAGCAAGTTTTCCAGTATATCTGTGATATTGAACCTTATTCACTTCAAGAATTTTTAAACTTTTAGTCGGGACATCATGTACTAATGATGTCTTTTTTATATATATATTGTAATGTTTGTCTGAACTTATTGTATTCTCGTTTTTTTTTTTCTTTCTTTATCAATGACTTGTTTTACACATATTATTGTTAATGCAATATGTCTTATGAAACTGAATAAAACTTACTTACTTACTTACTTACTAATTCAACCATAATTTTTATTAAATACTACAAATAAATACCTCCCTCATCCGAAGAGATTTTGTGTGTGTGTGGGTTACGCTTTTAGAGATGATAAGACACATTTCCAATGTCTGAGTGTGCCTGGTTTAGTTCCTCTTTGAGAAAAGGTTTTGGTGTGATGATTAGAATTTGAAACGATAACTTCAGATTGAGAGCCAAGCTTGCTTGTCTTTATAGACAAAGCAGTGGTATGATTAAAGTTTGAAATAATTAAAAATCTAGGCTATACTGTTATTAAAAATATCTTAAATTCGTTCATTGTAATTAATCTAGTAACATCTGTTTTATTAGCATTCAGACGTTACTATAAGATAAATTACACTGCATTATAACTATAGCAAAAATTCGGTATTTATCATTTAAAAAAGTGGAAAGTGTCACAACCATGTCTGTTTTAATTTGGCTACTTATTACATATTCAAGTAAAGATAGATTTACAATGGCTAAACAAGTTGTCATATTTATTGTCCCCGATAGTACTTACACTGTAATAAAAAAAGGCACGTTATTATTTAGGATACCTATCAGAGTTTAATAAACTCTCTGCTTTGTTACATATACCTAATTTTAATCTTACTTGAATTCAAATAAAACAAATAGGAAATAGGCAACAGAAAGGTTTCTCTCTCGGATCGCGGTATAGCTGCGAAATTTCAGTATATGCTTGTCATCAAGACAGTCAAAACAAAATACGATCGACTTTGCAATTAATTAGTTTTGTGAACTTTTAATTGCGATGTCCATCGTTGTTTGATTCAAAAGATATTTAGCAATTTTTAGATAACGGCAAACAAATGTAATTGTGTAATTTTGTGTCTGTGTGGTGTGACTGGGTGTGTTTTTGCTTATCATTTAACGAGGATAGACCTTTAAATTCAATGAATGACTTTTTATCTTATTTATCCAAACAGTTCGAATTTGTGACTGTTCAGTTTTTGTTCTTTGATTTAATCCAACTAATCAAAATATTTAAATGGTGAAGTATAAGTAGTGTCAAACTAGTCTACGTAAATAATACTTATATTTCCTCATTTACATTTTTACATTTTAGACAGATAATGCAATATATAGATTCTGTTCAGTGTTCTATATAGAATTTATTTTAAAACTTGCCTTGTCAGTACAGAACTGACACGCGTGACTGTTAAATAATAAATAGTTAAATCTGAGGTTATGCCGTTATGCGTTCTACGATTTACTACTTTTACTAGTCTACGTGCATAGTGGGCAGAACTGTAGAAGAATAGTATATTCTACAACAAGTTCTGGAATAGCCCATATTCCACACGAGCGAAAAGTTTGTAGTGCAAGCCGAAGGCGAGTACTACGGTTCGCGAGTGTGGGATATGCCATTCCAAACGTGTTGTAGACTATACTTTCTCTAACGAGATTTTGGAAATTATGCAAAAAAACTTCAAAACGGTGTAAAACGTCAAATGCAAAGCTAGACGTAACCATATCAACCGAACCACTAAGCCATGTGGTGTTATACCATAGCAGTGTGTTGGAATATATGTTACTTGTTCCGACACAAGTTTTATTTGTGGAATTTGTAGTTTCCGAAATAGTGTTAGAGAATATGATTTCTCTAACACTTTTTCGTAAACTACAAATTCCACAACTAAAAATTGTGTCGGAACAAGTATCATTCCAACACACTGTTATGGTATAATACCGCACAGCCTTCGACAAATCAGAATCCGTTAGGCCACGCTTAGTGGTTTGGTTGCTATATGGTTACGTCTAGCTTCGCATTTGACGTTTTACATCGTTTTGAAGTTTTTTTGCATGATTTCTAAAATCTTGTTAGAGAAAGTATAGTCTACTACACGTTTGGAATGGCATATCCCACACTTATCGCGAACGATAGTACTCGCCTTCGGCTCGGATTACAAACTTTTCGCTCGTGTGGAATATGGGCTATTCCAGAACTTGTTGTAGAATATGCTATTCTCTAACACTATTTCAGAAACTGCAAATTCCACAAATAAACTTTGTGTTGGAACAAATATCATTCCAACACACTGTTTTCGCGCGGCTTTCGTCAAATCAGAAGCAGTTAGGTCATATTTAGTGGTTCAGTTGCTATGGTTACGTCGAACAAAAGATATCTATATCTAGCTTCGCATTTGACGTTGTTAAGTTTTTCTTTATAATTTCTAAAATCTTGTTAGAGAAAGTATGGTCTACACCACTTTTCGCACGTGTGGAGTTTGATCCATTCCATAACTTGTTATAGAATGTAATATTTTTACTCGAGATCTACGCAGAACTACTCTGAATTTTTCAAGTATATCTAGAAATCAAGGGCCCCGTAGAGGCGATGCAATAAGCCAAAGATAACTATATACTTGGTACAGTGCTGCGCTCGGAATATATTTTATTACTCGAAAACTGCACAATGATTTTTTCACAGTATATCTAGAATAAATTGCTCTTAATAGAACTGGTAGTAAGATTTCCCAAACACCCATAGGGACATTGCAATAAGCAAAAGATAACAATATTTGGCGCACCGCTACGTACGGAATATATTTTTTTACTCGAAAACTACAAAGTGTACCACTCTGAATTTTTCAGAGTATATCTAGAATAAAGTGCTCTTTATAGCACTGGTAGTACCATTTCCAAAAATTCCGTAGGGGCGATGCAATAAGCCAAAGATAACAATACTTGGTACACCGCTGCGCTCGGAATATATTTCATTACTCGAAAACTACAAAGTGTGCCACATTGATGTCTTCACAGTATATCTAGAATAAATTGCTCTTAATAGAACTGGTAGTAAGATTTCCCAAACACCCATAGGGACATTGCAATAAGCAAAAGATAACAATATTTGGCGCACTGCTACGTACGGAATATATTTTTTTACTCGAAAACTACAAAGTGTACCACTCTGAATTTTTCAGAGTATATCTAGAATAAAGTGCTCTTTATAGCACTGGTAGTACCATTTCCAAAAATTCCGTAGGGCCGATGCAATAAGCCAAAGATAACAATACTTGGTACACCGCTGCGCTCGGAATATATTTCATTACTCGAAAACTACAAAGTGTGCCACATTGATTTCTTCACAGTATATCTAGAATAAATTGCTCTTAATAGAACTGGTAGTACCATTTCCCCAAAACCCGTAGGGGTGATGCAATAAGCAAAAGATAACAATACTTGGTGCACCGCTACGTACGGAATATATTTTTTACTCGAAAACTACAAAGTGTACCACTTTGAATTTTTCAGAGTATATCTAGAATAAAGTGCTCTTTATACTACTGGTAGTACCATTTCCAAAAATCCCGTAGGGGCGATGCAATAAGTCAAAGATATCAATTTTTGGTACACGGCTGCTCTCGGATAATATTTATTTATTCGAAAACTACAAAGTGTACCACTCTGACTTTTTTACAATATATCTAGAATAAGTGCTTTTTATAGCTCTGGTAGTACCATTTCCAAAAATCCCGTAGGGGCGATGCAATAAGCCAAAGATATTAATATTTGGTACGCGGCTGCTCTCGGATTATATTTATTTACTCGAAAACTACAATGCGTACCACTCTGAATTTTTCACAGTATATCTAGGATAAAGTGCTTTTTATAGCACTGTTAATACTATTTCCCAAAAACCCGTAGGGGCGATGCAATGATCGATAACAATACTTGGTACACCACTGCGCTCGGAATATATTTTTTTACTCAAAAACTACAACGTGTACCATTCTGAATTTTCACAGTATATTTAAAATAAAGTGCCCTTTATAACACTGGTAGTACCATTTCCAAAAATTCCGTATGCGCGGTGGGCAGTATAATAAGCTGTCAGGACTTAGTACACGACTGCTCTCGGAATATATTTTGTCTAACACTATTTCGGAAACTACAAATTCCACAACTAAAAATTGTGTAGGAACAAGTAACATTTCAACATACTGCTGTTATGGTATAATACCGCGCGGCTTTCAACAAATCAGAAGCCAGACTTAGCGGTTCGGTTGCTATGGTTACATTACCTTCGCATTTGACGTTTTACACCGTTTTGAAGTTTTTTTGCATAATTTATAAAATCTTATTAAAGTATAGTCTAAACACGTATGGAATGGCATATATATTCCACAATCGCAAACAGTAGTACTCGCCTTCGGTTCGGACTACAAACTTTTCGCTCATGTGGAATATGGGCTATTCCACAACTTGTAGAGTATATTATTCTGAGTCAGTACCTGCTCATCAGTTTCTTCAATATTATGGGACGATGGCCCTGATGTATCTATTGATAAAATACATCATTGTTACTTGAATCTAATTCGGGAATTTCATTGTCTGTAGTGAAACGGACCGTACCCACCTATATTAATCGAAAACTTATTCCCGCGTCTATTAATCAAAATTTACATATTTCTGAAAATTGTACACGATTCGGTAAGAAACCAAATATCACCCAGTATTCGCATAAAAATATTTCACGTATATTCTGATAGTAAAATTTAAAGTTTTAAAGTACAGTCGATTCGTGTAGTTTTAAAATCTCTAGAAACGTACATCCCGGGCGAAGCAAGAATGTTTCACACCGATAAGACACTCCAGTTAATAGAGTTAACATCAACATTCGACGATAACATAAACACAGGTGTACGGTCTTCTCACGGGAAACGGGCTAGTAAGAGACATTTGGTGTGTAACGTCACGACTTTTGGGGGTATTTTCAAGTATAAATACGCGAGGGAATTTTATATCGGGGTCAGTCGCTATCTATCATTGACCGAATCCAATTGTTCGCCATAGTGCTTGTTGAAATAAGACTGGGAGCTGCGAACCAACTGACCACTACTCCGCTGACAAATTATTTGGATATAACTAGCTATTAGCTAAGATTATACACTGGACTTTATCGTTCGCCATAGTGCTCGTTGAAATAAGACTGGGAGCTGCGAACCAACTGACCACAGCATCCGCTGTATTTTCCATTGTCCACCAGATACTTGTTAAAACCAAGCTGAACTGGGAGAGAAGTATTTTTGTTTTAAATGTAACTTCGTTAAATAATTACAAAATTCAAATGAAACGGGACCGGGAAAAACTTTAATTAAATTTGTTACATTTCGGCTCTATATTTCGGAACTTAAACTCACGGTATCGCGGTTTTGGCATTGTGGCACTTTGACTGGTTAGAATTTTATTATTTAGAAAATTTCTATAATGTTAATTTTTATTTGTAGCATAATTAGCTGTTTGCTGAATTTCAGACTATGTTCATCATGTCCTATTTAAAACAATAACTTGTAAAATATTTACTTTTCAACAGCGGCAGATTTTTGTTGGTAAACAATTTCTGTTGCGTTTTGTTTTGTCGTTTGGTCAATGAACTTCTGCAATATTTGATTGTTCGAAGGGTTTTACAGCTGTTCGGACCTGCCGGTTTATTTATGTCCTACTTGTAGGGATGCTGTCACTGGACTTTTGTGGGTCATCCACTGATAAGGCCTGTGATTTGCCCCCTGCTAGTTTAACATAATTATCCTTTTAAATATTATCACATGTTAAACTTTGTACTGGGTGTTTTACCTTGTATTCATTCACGATGACATATTTATGTCATGGGCGAGTTGAAATTGATACAAATTGCTTGTTCATTCAATTGTTTGAACAATTACAATCTTCGCAACACAAAAACCTATTGGTGGCCAATTGGCTGGTTCTGTATCAAGTTTATTGATCAGATCCCATATTTCTACGCTTCGCAACGTCAAACTATGTTTGAATAGGCAATTACTTGAGATTTCAACTTGCCGTGCATTCAATTAAATAAACTATTGCGAGATTTCGCCATCCAAGTATGAACTTTACATGTTCCGAATTTAACATTTTTTTACTTCAGTTTTGAACGGGCATTCTCGTTATAATCATTATTATTTTTAGTGATTATTGGAGTTGTTTATTTGACCATTCGACAAACTTACACGTGACTGTTGTCCCAACGAAATCTGTTGCTGTAATATAAATTTGTGGTTAAATTACTCACATTTTGATTTATATGTAAGCAACTATTTTCTGGCCATTGCCACACCAATATTTTATAACTGATCCTTTCTGACAATTGTCTGATTATACGTATAAAAACGTTACTTGTTTTTAATTATTTTACCTTTACCAGAAATTGAAAATAAAGTGCATAATTACCAGAAAAACTAGCCAAGTAAATATAAGATTTACTTGGGCTTAAATAAAACGAATATTTAAAATAAAATAAGTAAACATAAGGTTTACTTGAGCATTACAATAGTGAATAAAAATGAGCACTAAAATATGATAAAAACTTAACCAAAAGTTAACATAAAAGATAAAATAAATAATTCAGTAAATTAAATAAAACGAATAATTTTGAGTTTGAACTTTATACAGGGTATTAAAAAAAATACTTAATTATTTTATCAATTAAATAAACAAGTGCCAAAACACCCATATAGCATTTTTGCCGGAATGTACTTTATGTACCAAGGAACTAAGAATGAATATTCATTTTGCATGTAATGTATATAATCTGAATGTCAGAGAGACGTACAGATGACCGCTTCTCAACATCCGAATAAGATTCCCACAACATTCCCATGAACCAAAATGGTACTTGATATGAACCAAAAAGGTATATTGAAATATTGCTAGATACATGAGGTATATAGGAGGAAGGTACATGCTACATTCATAATGTACACTGCACGTTCACGGTATATGCGTACTACCTTCGTAGGAATTAAACTGTAGCTACAATAATTTATGACTTACTGCAATCATAGATGAGTCGCTGCTTCATTCTGAGTATGTTCATGACGAAGCAGCCACTCATCTATGATTTCAATAAATAATAAATTATTATAATAATTAAACTCTGAAGGGAATACATGGTATGAGTGAAATACTTGCATATAATAAATCCAGTATCTAATTTTAGTATTTAATTGTTACAGTCAATTATTACTTATTCTAATTTTCCACAATACACATTCCTCGTGAAGAACATTATGTAAGTAAATGTGGAATGTATGCACAGAAAATTTGTTTTTACCACTAGTTTTCAATTAAAGTCAATCTTTATCGATCAAATTTTGTTTGAATAGAGTACACAAATGCTGAATTTGTTATAACAGTACTTTACAAACGTCCAAGAATATCATATGTAAAAAAATTAGTTTTACGTTTATACAAGATCTGTTCAAAATCATTTTAAAATACATCAAACATTTATCACTGAAAATTTCAACTTTAAAAATCAAATTTAACACATTATTTCTGATGATCATATTACGTTAGCTTAAAGTTTTATCTAATTCAAATCGTGATTTAAATTGTCCAGGGCAAAACATGATTCTATTCTATTAACTACCAATTATTGTTGTAGCAATTATGCATCTTGAATTATAAAATAGGAAGAGGTATAAATAAAACAATTGGTGCTACTTTAAATATATTTTAATTTTTTGTTATAGTAGACGCAATCGTTACGGTGACTCTACGAGTGAGACACAAGACGAGGTTTAACTGGCAAGAATAACATTTTCCGTCTTTATTATACTTTCACCCGTTGAGCCACTATAACGATTGCGTCTACTATACAAAAATGAATTGCAATAATAGAAAACAATTGTGTCAAGAATTTAAATTGATATTTTGTTAACAACAAACTGTTCTTTGCTACTTATGAACTGTCATATTTTGCTATAACCAACGTTTTACCAGTAAATAAAATAGTAAAAATTGGAGGGCTTACATTTCCAAAACCAGTGTCTAGATGTTGCCGATGCTGATATTTGTAATTGCGAAACTCCACTTGGCATTCTCAACACATGATCTGTGACTGCTCCTATTGGCTGAATACTTTCTTTTGGCTTTTCCAATTTTTCGGAGAAGGTATTCTCTTCCTGTCTAGAGGAGGTGGGGATACACATGCTAGTTCCAACTATAAAAGAAACAACGAGAGCATATTTGAATATTTGTTTCACTTTAAAAACTGGCCATAATAAAGTTGAAAAATATAACATCTTACAAACATCTTGCAGAAAAAAATAAAAATAATCAAAAACAAATTAAACAAATTGATATTATCATTATTTTACAAAACAGGTATTTTTTTGGAATTCGGAAATATTTGTACTTGTGATTTTAATACCTACCAAAGTTAGAAGAACAACATATTTTCTTTCAACTTCTAGTAGGTAACAGCAAAATTTATTTCATTTTGGGAAGTCGACGTCTTCCAATATGTTCTTAGATATCACTATCTTCATCTGATAATAATCTTTTGGGAGGAATATAATTTGCTTTTTGTACATAGTCCTTTGATTCGTTTTTGTTCACTCTGTATATCCGATGTGTGTTCTGCTCTTTTCAATTTAACTGCAGCTTATAATCTTCTATAATAGGTATAAAGCAAATTAGTACAAATATGACAACTTATATGTTGCAATCAAGACCGATGGTTGTGATTTACATAAATAAAAGCTCCTTAATATTGAAATAGATCGAACCTACCTTCCGAAAACAAGATTTATAGTGTCCACGCTTCATATGGGACCTCTCTTGTTTTTCAATGATTTATCAAATTGTTTCCGTTTAAATGGTGACCACCAAACTTCTTTTTCGTGGAACGAGTCACTTCAAATTAAACCACCTCCGTTTTTTTCCCAAAAATCGATGCCTACAAACGTCATTATTCGTATTACAATAAAAGCAAAGATTAGACCTAATCTTTGATAAAAGTACAAAGGGATAGGTAAGTGTAAGTACATTCAACTTTAGTGTCTAAACATAAATTAAAATATCTGCAAATGACAATAAAGGGGACCTTAAACTATGTGGTAGTTGTATTATTGTACATAATTATTGTAAAATACTTACTGCAATGCAATTAAGTAGTAATAATCATAGGCAAACAAAACACAAACCATAAACAAATTGAAATCGACATTTGACATTTTGACAGCAGAGGCCTAGCGGAATGACTCAAGTAGCGGAATGGAATGAGAATATTGAGCATGCGCACTAACCTAGGGACCGTGGCGCGCGATCACAAGCCTAGTTTGAATTCAAAATTTAAATCATATTTCACATCTACAATTTTGCCAACGATTTAAAATTTATAAAATGGATGTTATTCACCACTGGACAGGGAATGATTGTAAATGTACTTAAATCAAATCTGGATAGAGAAACATTTATTTATTTTTATTATAAGGTTAAAGTAGATACTATATAAAAGTAGCAATAGGTAGTCTCATCAGTTGTGATGCAGTTTTATTTTTATTAGTTCAAAAATCTAACCAATCACCGTTCGCATAAAAAATGCGATCCAAATATTTCTACAAAATGTACTCCTCTATCATACAGATAAAATCATCGACGAACGTGTATACGATGTACATGAACACATATACGAAGAACATTCCCTGACATGTATACATAGTACATGCGACTATGAACATAAACTTTTCTGTATGTTCGATCCATATCGTATGTATATTCATATTGTATATGAAAATATTATTTATATGAGAATGTTGGGGGAACATACATGGCTAGTACAGTATGCAATTAGAACATTAGGAATGCAAAATGTACATTCGTGGAATAATAAATGCTATCTGGGCAATATTCAGTATTTAATTTGAACAATTAAATAAAGAACTATAATTAGAACTATGTCAAATAAATTAATAGCAATGTCTAGTGTAAAGAACGAATCATTAAATGTGGAAATAAATAGTTAATTATCAATTCAATAAATAAATAGAAACAGTAATATCAAACCTAGAAAAAGAACAATGGTAACAATAAACTACAAATCACAAACGTAAATTTGAGTCCTACCACTAAACTAGACGATCACACAGCCAAATTAGTTTAATTGTTTTAATAATTAGACATTCAGGGGAGAGGGGAGGGTAATTGGTAATTAATCAAACCAGAATTTAACAACAAAATAATAGGCGTGGGGGGGGGGGTGCGTTACAGTAGAATAATTATTTGTTTCTTGTGTATCTTGAACCAGTATTGCTATAAAACAAAATGTCTTAAGTCGGCGAGTTTCATATCCTCTAGCCGTATCAGTTCACACTACCGCCCCGTGACGACAAGTTTTCTTTTTAGTTTTTCGGCATTTTGTTAAATTTAATTAAAATATAGGTAGTAACTACCTATATCTCCACATAAGTAAATATTAATATGTATATACAATAAGCGAGAGTTCTACACAAGACCAGGTAGCCCAGAGAGTAAAAGCCCCAACTTCAACTGTAGATTTGTGTCGTAGGTTCGCGTCCCAATAGGATCCCACCCCACTATGCATTCAACAAGGTAAGTGTATGATATCTGAAAGTTTCTATACGTTTATTATAGTACACTAAAAATTATAAAGTAATATATGCCATAAAGTCCCGAAAAAATATAATAATCTACGTGCCGTGATAGCGAATCGATAAATTAAACTTTATTCAATCTAAATCCAAAATATATCGTGGCGATAGCGAATCGATAAATGCCAACTTTATTCTGTCTATACCGTAGAATGGGGATACTTTGATCAACTTTTCAGTTCAAAGTTAAATAACTTTTTCTCATTCAGCGTTAAAATTTGCCAAAAAAAAACACAATATCGGTTTTTATTCGACTACCAATTTTGAAAAAATGGAAGAAAAAAATAAAAAAATACTCGAGAAAAAAAATAAAGAGTTGATGATCAAAGTTATACCTGAGAATGGGGTTACTTTGATCACTCTAGTTTTTTCAACGGAATATGAAAGTAACCCCAGTGAAAAGCTTTAAAAAAAAAATAAAAAAATTTTTACAATTTTTTTCGGCGTTCTCTGATCTCTCTAAGAGCATAAATGCGATTTGGGGCAAGTTTGATCACAGTAAAAACCTTTACATCAACTAATCTTTATTCATTAAGAAAAGGAACAAAATATAAACAAAAGGAAATGAAAATTCACATAATATGCTACATTTCTAAAACTTCAATATCAATTTTAAACGTCTTGCATGTGGCAAAAATAAAGTGGTAAACCAGTCTCGAAAAGTCACACCATCCATCCACCCACTTGTAGTGCGATTGTATCTTGTGCCCAAGCTGCAACACGGCTTGTCACAACATGGAGGTCCTCTTGGACCATTTTCTCTCCATGAGTCATAAAGGTGAACACTTTTATAAATCACATAGGGCGGTAATAATGTACCATCTGCTGCACCACATATCATTATTGTGGTATTTGTGGTGCAGCTCTTCGAGTGGTTCATAACTTTTTCTGGGTATTTGACGCCTCGTCTATAAATGCCACGCTTCTTTCTGGGATCATCGGACAATTTAGACTCGTCGTAGTTAAATATATTGCTGCTTGGTAAATCTCTTAGTGTATTTTCTAAGTTGTCATAAAATTCTCCGAGAGTTGCCCTCGACACCGATGCTCTAGCCCTTTTAATGTTTGTAGATATGCGCTGTCCGTAAGATTTTTTATGTCGCTGAAGAAGACTGTATGTCCAGTCTATTCCAGGAAGATTATTCTTAAATAAATGCACTGTTCTTCCTCTTCTATCTAAATAATATTTGGCCATCATTCTAATATCCATTAGCGATAAGGGGAATCCCCAATCCGCGCATTTGGCTGCCGATTTAAGAATGGCCATCTCCTCGTCATGGGTGAAAATTGTGAGATGACCCGGATTCTTACCATGGATTCCTTTATATCGATTATACAAGGTTCCAAATGGAATACTAAATGGGCTTTTCCCTCAATTTTTTTTTATTGTGTTATTGGAAAGAGCCTATCAAAATATTACTAAAAATTAATTTTTATTTTTTTTCTGAGCGCATAAAATACCACAAAAAAAATACAAATGTTCCGTAAACGAACAGCAGTTTGAAACGATAGCTTTCGGGCGCCAATGTGACGTCATCATAAACTGCACCAATCAGTATGAGATTAAACGGCCGTCAGAATTAGCTATGAAGGTGCATTCAAAAAGAACCTCACTTCTCTGCCTTGCTTTCCACAACCTGCAATTCTATTGGTGCCTGAAGTACATTTATGAGGAACTACCAATAGAATCTCATATTGCAAAGTGGTAACGCTTAATTGAGAACGTGCGTTTATGACGCCCATTGACAGTAGGGATGGCTGATCCCAATATTTTTACGGATCAGTTCGGACCTAATCCAGTCCAGAGAAGAACCTAGTCCAAAAATCAGTTCCAGTTCCTAGTCCATGCTAACCAACTCGCGCGGTGAACGGCTGAGTGGACTGGAAGACAAAGTGGACTGGACTGAATTACAGGAGATGCAAAGGGACTCCGTAATCTCATACTGTACTAGTTCTAGACGTACACGATCGACTCGATCAGCGTCACGTAACTTATGTACTCTCCCCTATCACTCACCTACAACGAATTTCATTTGTTCCCGCCAACCCTATTTCTACTCATATTTTAGTAAATGTGCAAATTATTTACCCTGGTAGTCCAGCTGACAATGCCGAAATATACGTAATAATGTAATATGTTGTATAATATATAAGTATACCAAATCAATTATAATACATTTATAATAGATAGCAGGCTGTCCAAGATAAGTATTCGGACCTATATCCCCCGGCCTGCAGCCATTGCATTTTATAAACCACCAGTCCAGTAAATTTCTAATGTACCTATTCCATTGTGCCTTAAAACCGAGAAATGAGTTTAGTTCTGTTTTGTTCGGTTCGACCAGTCCGTACGTCTACAAAGTGTACGCGCCGCGATGCCGGATCGCTCGAATCTCAAAAAGTTCAGCCGGACTCGGAGTAGTCCCAGTACTCGGACTAATATTCGTACCTACTGTATTTATTAGTTGAGATCAGTTCCACTAGTCCAACCCACCGGACCTGTTCCAAAGTATCAGTTCCAGTTCTGGTTAGCCAACCCTAATTGACAGTGCCAAGAAGTATCTGTCATAAATCACGAGAGTGCAGCCCAGCGTGTTTACTTCTTGTTTGGTGTTATAGTATTAATTTCTTTTAAAAATATGAGTAAATGTGAAGACAGATTTGTAAAAGGTCCACTAAAAGAAAGAACAATATATACATACGTTAAAATGATCTTCGCAACAGAAAAATCCAGGAGCAGTATAAACAATACCTGGAACTTTTGCAACTTTCCACCATAATTTTCGAATTTCCAAATTTGTTGGAACTCGCAAAAATAACTTCGTACTATTTTCACTATTATTTGGACACACTGGTACAAAACAAACCTTTTTAAGCGGCATTTTATAAATAGAAGAGAGCAAAATTAATTTTCGTATCGAACGTAAACAATAGAAAATGAGGTTATCGAATAAAGTTTGAACATTTCAGTACAGCGTTGCCAAATGAAACTGGCATTATACCATATGTGAACCAAATGAACAAAAATAGAGAATATAAATCTGATATATAGATTTTAGAAACTCATACAGTCAAAAGTTGATACAATTTTTGCTTTTATTTAATGTCAGAGAAACGAAGAATACGTTGTAACGAAAAAATGCGCTATTCAAAGTAGACAATTGATAACGGAAATACGATGTTCATGTAAAAAGACATACATCTGGCAATAGAAGATCCTCATTAAGGATACGACTTTTATTGGTCTAATCAGTGTGACGTCACGCATGGCGCCTTAAAACTTACGTTTCAAATTACCTGAAATAAAACTGATTTTGTAATGTAAATATTTGGTAGAACGTAAAAAATTGGAAGAAACTAAATTAAAATAAAATTATATTGCAGTTTATTATATGGCTTGATTATAGTGAAGTAGTAAAATTCAGTCATGCGGGAAAGGCCCATTGTCTTGTGAACCATCAACCACCTTTCCCAGTGCTTCTTCCAACTTTTCCTTGGAGTAATTTCGGTAGGCTCTAGATCCTAGCAAACGTTTGTGTTTGCGGGGCATTTTTCTAAAAATAAAACAAAATTGCAGAATATTTATCTAATCATTTTAAGTGATTCAACCAAAGGGGCAACATTGATCAAGTGATCAATGTAACCCTAGACGCCGATCAAAGATACCCCTTGAAACAAAGACCTCTACCAAAAGTTAGGTTAATGGAGAATTACTTAACATCTGATCTTTATGCATTCTCAAATATATGCCTAATATAGTAGTATAGAAGAAAACATATGAACAATAAAACTTACCGGTGTAGTCACGAAGTTCTGCAAACTTTATAAATCAGTCAAAACGGGCGTTAAAATAAAAATGAATAATGACCGACAAACACTGACAGTATTGCCTCCGTCAAGCAGAGCGATGACAGCTAGTATCAAGTAAACCACCACTGCACTGGAACTGTATCGATAGATGCATAAATGGCGTAACTAGGAATATTTAAAATTTAAAAGAAGTATTAATCAATGTATCCCCAAGATTCAAAGTATCCCCATTCTACGACGGTACCCAGAATGTATATTCAAACCCGTATCGCCGCTGTACCAAAAGAATATAGGCTACCTTTATCGGGTAAAGATTTTAATATAGAAATATAGACCCGATACAGGTTATATACAGTTTGGTTATACGGGGGTGTAAAATAAGTATATATCCAGGTTTCCTTAAGTAATCTTGCAGATAACCAACATTGCAGCAGTTAATATTTCTATATCAGGTCTTGCCAATCTCAAATAAGTTGATAACCTATCATGGCGACCATGAATGTCGGTGTCAAAAATTTACCTTGGTGTGTTCAGTTTTCTTCATGAATCAGACCACTTGCCAATGTTGATGTGGGAGTAGGGGCGCGAGTGTGGATATTAATATTATTTACGTATTCCTTTACTCCGTGTATTTAAAGTTCTCAGAACAATATAAAATCGTCTATTGGCCTATAATGCCTAGGTATACCGGGTGAGTCACGAATTGCGCTCGCCCCGATATTTTGTAAAATATTTGGAATAGAAAATTGACATTTGGAGGCCTTATTACACGACTAAAATGCCATCTTTTCAATAAAAAATCAAGTTTGATGCACATCCGGTTTGACCGGAAATGCCCACAACTTTCGATTTTTAAATGGAACACCCTATATATATTTTTACATTTTTGGAATCTAGAGGAAATTTTGAATACAATACATCCATTTTGGTCACTTTTTGATAAACATTAAAAATTTTATTAAAAAATCTATTTCTGAATCCAGAGTGCTGTGGTGCCCAAAATATATTTTAGTTTGTGTGCTACGTTACTATAAAAATAAAAAGAGCAATATGATTGCATTACTTAATTCTCTAGAGGCGTTTAAAATTTTTAAATGTGATTTTTACCCACTAACTCGTTTTTTTTTTAAATGGGAATTTAATCGTTCACCAACATTTTTAAATACCTCATTTTCATACGAATCTAATGATACCAAAATTTTGAAAATCCGGTCAGAAATATTTGAGATTGCAGCCAAAATACAATGCAACCAAGCTTTTAGAAACATGCGGCTAATAGATAATAGATTACAGTGGGCTTTGGAAACTAAAATGGCACATTTCTGTGTAAATCTGGTAACCTAATAACATTGGAAAAATCATAGTAGCCATTGAATGTAATTAAACAATATCAGCTGTCAGACAGACTCGTGTAGTTATAGGCAATCTTGAGCTATCAAACATTTAATAATTGTGAGTGCAAAGAACGTTACAATTAAGTTTAGCACAGGTATGTGGAGGTAAACACAATTACATCCACAAGGACATTTGCAATAAAATGCGACATCAGTTCGGTTTTCAGAGTTTTATTTAAATGAACATAAATATCGGGCCTATAAATAAATAAAAATCGATTCCGTTTGAACAATTAAACTTAAACTAGGTAACAGTAGGTATCTTTAAAATAATTAATATAATTAAACCATAAATTGACATTTATAGATATTGTTCAAAATGTCCACCATTTTTTTCTATACACAATTCGGCTCTGCGTACAGTTGCTTGAATGGCTCTACGCAATTCAGCCGGCGTTATTTCATTAAGAGCCCGTACAACTTTATTTTGCAGCTCTTCACGGGTATTTGAAGAAGTTTTATAAACTTTATTTTTGAGAGTGCCCCATACATAATAGTCGAGGGGTGTTAAGTCAGGTGAACTAGGAGGCCACCTGACATGACCTTGATTTGCGATAAGGCGTTCACCATGCAAGTTGTTTAAGTATTCCATCACTCTTCTGGAATTATGTGGGGGAGCACCATCTTGTTGGAAAAACAGATTTTGTAAATAGGCAAGAGGAAGTAAGTCAAGAAATTCTGCTGTCTAGTTTTGTAAAAAGAATAAATATCGTTCGCCAGTAAGTGTTCCATAAAAAAATATGGGTCCAATTATTCGATCTCCAAGTACTCCAAGCCAACAGTTAAACCCAAATCTTTCCTGAATATTCCCCCGCCCTACCAACCTCAGATTTTCTTGAGCCCAGTACCTAGTATTATTTCTGTTAAACATACCTTGGTTCGTAAATCTACTTTCATCTGAATATAAGATATGAAAAAAGGAAAACCTGGGTTTTGTTGTACTGCATTTAAGAACCAGTTGCAATATACTAGCCTCCTGTCGTTATCATCTCCATAAAGATGTTGGTGTATTTGGTATTTATAAGACCGCAACTTATGTTTCTTTAAAATTCTGCAAACCGAAGACTGACTAATGTCGCATTCCATTACAATTCCCTTGTTGATGTTGTTGGGTGTACCATCACAAATCCTAATACATCAATTTCTTTGTCCTCACTTACAATAAATGTTTGATGGTCATCTTGTTGATTTAGTTCGTTTCTTAATTCTTGTTCCACTCTGGCAAACAAGTGTCTGCTTGGATGACGTCTGTTGGGATATCGTTGCTGATCAGTTCTGCAGCTGCAGTTGAATTTTTGAGACGCTCTCCATATATCAGTAACATATCGACCTTTTAATTTCTACTAAAATTATTCATTTTCTTTAATTTTTACTCAAAGAGATTTCCGCAACGCTTTATTTTGTATCTGTCTGACAGCTGATATTGTTTTATTACATTCAATATATGGCTACTATGATTTTTCCAATGTTATTAGGTTACCAGATTTACACAGAAATGTGCCATTTTAGTTTCCAAAGCCCACTAATCTATTATCTATCAGCCGCATGTTTCTAAAAGCTTGGTTGCATTGTATTTTGGCTGAAATCTCAAATATTTCTGAGCGGATTTTCAAAATTTTGGTATCATTAGATTCGTATGAAAATGAGGTATTTAAAAATGTTGGTGAACGATTAAATTCCCATTTAAAAAAATCGAGTTAGTGGGTAAAAATCACATTTAAAAATTATAAACGCCTCTAGAGAATTAAGTAATGCAATCATATTGCTATTTTTATTTTTATAGTAACGTAGAGCACACAAACTAAAATATATTTTGGGCACCACAGCACTCCGGGAAATAGATTTTTTAATAAAATTATTAATGTTTGTCAAAAAGTGACCAAAATGCATGCATTGTATTCAAAATTTCCTCTACATTCCAAAAATGTAAAAATATATAGGGTGTTCCATTTAAAAATCGAAAGTTGTGGGCATTTCCGGTCAAACCGGATGTGCACCAAACTTGATTTTTTATTGAAAAGATGGCATTAGTCGTGTAATAAGGCCTCCAAATTTCAATGTTCTATTCCAAATATTTTAGGAAATATCATGGCGAGCGCAATTCGTGACTCACTCGGTATATGAAGTAAATTATTCTTATTTATGAGCGAGGGAGGATGTAATAATATTTCATGTTTTATAGTATTTTAAAGATTTCAAATGTTCCCGGCCAAGAAATATTAATGCTTTTCAGGAATTGAATTTCTTTACTGTTGAGTTTTTAACTAGATAAAAACAGGTCTGCAGCCAGAAATAAAGTCTAGGGGGTGCTCATAGAACTTTAATGGCAGCAAATTCCGATCTTGATAATTTACGATAAATTGCAAAATGGTTTCACCCAGATAGTATTGGAATTTTTCAGGGATGTTCCCAGGGATGTCGAGCACCTCGTGACACCCTTTTTGGCTATAGGTCTGGCTCCAGTACCTGTATATAGTTAACTAAAGTAATATTATATGGTTATGCATTACGCCCCCCTAGGGACGGGAGCCTGATACGCTCATGAGAAATAGCCAAAATTAAGTAACAGTGGTTAGGCAACCAGTAATGCAAGCCTGCAATGCACGCCATCTCTGATACACTGGTGGTACGTTGTAGATGGATCTAGGAACTTCTGCATTGTTCTGGAATGCTGTACGAGAAATGTTATAGACCATACTGGAATTTTTTAAATGTCTCTTGTGGGATGTATAAGCGGAATGTATACACAGGAGTTTGTATTTTATCTACGCACAGGAGAGAAAGTTTTGAATGACAAGTGAGAGGTTAGAAATTCGAAGTAAATACAAAGTGAAAATATCAAGTAATAAACATGTTAGAGATTATCTTAGTCAGTAAGAGTATATATTTTACTTAAAAAAAGTATTGCTAAGTTCCAGTAAGTTATTAAATAAATAGAGTTAGTGTTATTTATCCCTTGTTGTAATTTTTGGTACGCACGGATTTTTACAGGGTGTTTCCTAGGGGCAGAAACACGTAACAATATTAAGCTAAAATCAAGTAAAGCATAAGGAATAAAACAATACCAGTAAAGTTTTAAACAAATAATAAAATATATTTTCAGTTTATATAGGTACATATGAGTCTTTAGTCAGTTCAGTTTCCTTAATATAAAATAAATACAATCATATTACTAACTTTATATTCTTGTTACTATCCAATAAACAGGTCACTTTATAAGAATAACAATCTCGGTTTTCTAAAATAGTCTAATAAATACAGGTATAGATGAAAAACACCATAATATAATACTCATTAGGTAGGTATCTGATCAAGCAGCGGTCAGAACCAGTTTGAGACTATATCACAAATTATACTGACGTAGTGGTATAGTTTACCGCAGAGTTATTGTCGGTATAAAAATTGTCGGGATCTTTGATCTTTACCGCACCGTCAAAGGCACCGATACTTTTTATACCGACCAGAGAGATGAGAAGAAGTATACGTATTAAGCATAGCAAGTAGAATTTGTGATACTTTCAAACTGAATTTGACTTCTGCTAGAATAAATCTATTATAAATAAGAAGATAACTGACAGACTTTGTTGGAAAGACAAAATAGATGGATTTTTCGATAAACGTCTGCACAATAGATATTTAGTAGTGATGGGTCATTAAAAGTGAACGACTCTTTTCGGTGAACTAGGAACTTTATAAATGAAGCATTTTTTTCCTTCAATTCTTTGGGACTTCCTGCCACATGTATGTTTCCTTTTTAAGCGGTGCTAGGGGAATCTACAATATACCACAATTAACCAGTATGTTACTGGTAAATAACCTCTACGCCTGTGACTTTTACGTCAATGGATCAGTTAAAGGTTGCTTTTTTTTCAATAAACAACACAAATAAGTATAAAAACTTGAAATTAAATATTTCGCCGACGTTTCGGAAATCTATTCTGTTTCCTTTTTGAAGGCTCTTTTTGAAAATTCTTTTTTTGCTGTGTGTGATAAATACACAGCTCTAAGAAGTTTGTTATATTCAATATCCACAGATACTTACTATTTACATAGAACTGTTAATATAGTTATCAGTTTCTTTAGTTTTTATACAATGTTAAGTTTGTGGAGTTCTTCTTTTAACACTGGCAACCAAGTTGTACAGACATCTACGGAACAATTCGACACGCATGTATCCTCATTCAATAAATATTATCGCAGATTCTTTAATTTTTCTTTTTTTACTATCTGCTTGTTTTGTTAAAACAACTTGGTTGCCAATGTTAAAAGAAGAACTTCACAAACAACATTGTATAAAAACTAAAGAAACTGATAACTATATCAACAGTTCTATGTAAATAGTAAGTACCTATCTGTGGATATTGAATATAACAAACATTCTTAGAGCTGTGTATTTATCATACACAGCAAAAAAAGAATGTTCAAAAAGAGCCTTAAAAAAGGAAACAGAATAGATTTCCGAAACGTCGGCGAAATATTTAATTTCAAGTTTTTATACTTATTTGTGTTGTTTATTTTAAAAAAGCAACCTTTAACTGATCCTTTGACGTAAAAGTCATAGACGTACAGGTTATTTACCAGTAACATACTGGTTAATTGTGATATATTGTAGATTCCCCGAGCACCGCTTAAAAAGTAAACATACATGTGGCAGGAAGTCCCAAAGAATTGAAGAAGGAAAAAAGTAAGATAATGCCACAAATAACATTTAGAAAATAAAGCTTGTTCGCAATACGCCATTACGACTCTGTACCGCTTGTATCCCACTACTGTTTAGTCAAAGATTAAAAAATTAACAAGATAAAGACAGCAGACGAAAAATCTTTAATTTTTTAATAGTAGCGCCATTGACCTCGTCCCTTTATATTGGAGATATCGCGAAGTTGCCACAACTGTCATACGCAAAGGAAGAAGGTAAAATTTAGAGTCATGTCAACTGAGGAAAATCGACAACATTCCGAAAGAAGTCAGCTGACAAAACCATTAACGACAAATTTCCAAAACGTTTCCGCAGGATGTCGTCTTCTTCTAATCCTGTCCTTTCAATTTAAAATTATCAAAATAAAGTTAAAAAAAGACAGCAAACCTATTGTCCCAGTAGAATAAATTCATAGTTTCTTTTCTGAACATGATTGCCGAAACTGAATTTGGAGTTAAGAACTATCTTCGCCTAATTCATCTTCTCTGTCTGACTGACTTCTCTAGTTAATTTTGTACTCTTTGGCTTAGTGTTGAGTCACTGAAGAAGATAATTATATATAAGGGGAACTATACAGAAGTGAAAGCTTGCGGCAGCATCTTGCATATCAGAAGGTCTAATTTCTGTGACCTCATAGTTACAGCCGTATGTGTTATTAGTACACTGATAGGATAAGATCCCAGAGCCGCCAGACCTACGTAATTTCAGCCAAGCTAATATTTTGACAATAAATAGTGTGATATGTGGTTAAGAATGTATGCATAAATGCTAGCTTGAAAGCGGGGCCCTTTTACCAGTTGCTAAAGGTACAATAAAACCCTACGATCCTACGTCACGGTATGACGGCTGGATATTATATATGTTTAAGAGAATTCTATTAAAAAGCAACATTCATTATTAATTGCCAGACACTTCCCGTGGGCCCTAACATCTGCCAGAAGCTTTAAAGTTCGAAAAAGACCAAGCAAGCTAGCTAACTAATTGTGGAATCACATCTACTACTAGCTATGTAAAAAAACGAAACAAAACAAAAGATTTACTATGTTTTGTTAGGTTAGGTTAGGTAAGGTTAGGTTAGGTTAGGTTAGATTTTTTCGAGCTTTGGCGCATCCACAGTTAGTTAATTGGCTAGCTAGCTTAGTCTTTTTCGAACTTTAAAGCGTCTGGCAGAAGTTAGAGGGCTCACGGGAAGGGTCTGGCAATAATGAATGTTGGTTTTTAACAGTATTCTCTCAAACACATACCTATAAAGACCAGCCATCATACTATGCCGTAAGTTCGTAGTGTTTTTATGTATCTTTATTTAGCACCTGGCTACTTGTAAAAGGGCCCCGCCTTCAGGCTGGCAATTATGCATACGTTCTTAACCACATATGTCACACTATTATTGCCAAAATATTAGTTTTGCTAAAATGACGTAGGTCTGGCGGCTCTGGGATCTTGGTCTATGAAATAAGTGAGCTACATACATAATATCAACTTTAGTAGGAGTCCAGCACATTTATGTTTTGATAGATAGGAGGATTATAATATGGCAAATATGAACATGCGCACACAAATCTGGTCCTGCTGCGAAGGCTATATAGCTTTCGCTTCTGTATAGTTCCCCTCTTTTGTATAGTTCCCCTCTGAGCCTGAGCAAGCGTGCCTATCTCCAGCTCGCTGTATCGTTAACAATCGACGATCTCTTTTGTATCGTATGCAACGGTAAGCTGACGTCATAGTCACTCTCTGACATATTTACATGCATGAAATACTGTACATAGGGCATGCCGTTCAAATGAACGGCTGTTGATAAACGACTCATCTGAGTGAGTTGGCTCAGTAAAAATAGGTGAGCGACCCATCACTAATATTCAGCACATATATCTAAATAGATAGGTATCTAATTGTTAACGTAACAATAAAACCAATAATAAAGATATCTTGTATATAGTAGACGGACACCTTTAATAGAAGTTGGGATTATACGGTGATTGTTTCTTATATTCGTCCAAATATGTAGGTGTTGTTGGAGTTGTTGGTGTTGATGGTATTGATGGTGGCCGTATGACTGGTTGTTCCAAAATGTGTAGATCTTTTAAAATGATGTAATCTCCTCTTACAATCACATCTCGACGTGAGAAATCTGAAATAAAAAAATAATTAAGCACATATTTAAATGATTGTTTTGATCTAAGTTAGTGACACGTTTCGTCAACAGGGTTTTATTGACTAATGTGATTTTAATGCATAGAAAGGAAGTCTTAATATATATATTAATCTGTTGATTGAACGATTTTAATGCGATTTAAATGTATCATCTGTCAGGTTTCTAAATTTGTCGGGCAACGGAAATAATCACTTATAATAATTAGTCTTATAGATAATGAAACAAATAATTGTCTGTTACAAAAAAAATTGATCTGAATGAGAAATATGAACCAGTAAATAATATACAACCGTAATATCTAATATAGTTATTTATTTTATCCACTCTTATTAGATTATATATTAATTAATGAACTGCTTTTGAACAATTGATAGTATTCATAATAGTGCGAGAGCTAGCGTCGCAAAAATTTGTACTATTTGTAGATGGACCGAATGTGCGTTAATAGATTGTCGATGATCCATTGAATACCGCCTTTCGGTCAGTCAAGCTGGTAGCGTTGCGTTGAGTAGCGAGGGAGGCGTGGGTGTGTAAATAAAAAATGTTGTAATTGCCATTGCTAATAATCATAATTCAAGGGTAGGTCGCACCTGTTTAAACGAACACTTTCTTATACACTGAATAGGACGCAACAGCCCATTAGTTCACTAGTTCACTTTTTTAAAAAAAAATTTATGTAAAATTTTCTTTCCTTCATTTAAGAAATGTTTAACTTTTTTATTTATTGATCGATTTTGTTCAAAAACAATAGGGTTCTTCCTCTAGCTAACACTAACTTACTGTCATTACATGTCACTATAATTGGACTTTTCGTTTTTAAGTTACCGTGCTTACAAGAAACGTGACAGACGGATAGACTGACAGACAGACAGACAGACAGACGGACAGACAGGCTTTAGAAATGTGCCGATCGAATGCAATATACTCTTCGTTTTGTATTTGCGAAGAGAATAATGATAACCGACATGCGTCTCTAGTGAGGAAAAATATCCAATTTTCTGACACTTGGACAATCTTGTCATCACGGCACGTCATTTTTCCACATAATTACTAGTTTTTGGTGCCAGAGAACCTAGGAAAGATAATAACTGACAATTTTAGACGAATCCGATAATAAATGATAAAATGTGTCCGGATAATCGTGCCGTCATTTTTGATTTAATATTCGTAACCTGCTATTTCAATACCCGCACTTATCGATTTTCGTCGGAATCGGACAATAAATGATAAGAATCATGCGCCATTTTAGCGCCGCCAATTCCAACGTCATATTCGTAATCAGCGATGTCGAAAACCTCCGCATACCGATTTTCATAGAATCGGACAATAAATAAGGAAATTATTTTAATGCAATTTTCGGTAATTTTTTCACATCCTGCGTAAACGCGAGGGCTTTTCATTGCCCCGCCGGTAATTTGAACATTTAAATACCTGGATTTTTCAAACGTTTATAACAAAGTGAATACGTGGAATGGAAGGTCATTTTAGGTTTCCATGGAAAGAGGAAGGTTGGCGTTTTATTTTGATACCAAATTGGAATAGTGAAAGAAAAATTTCGTAATGATTGAAAAACACGAATTCTTCAAAAATTAATAACTAAATAAATACGTCGAGTATGAGGGCGCGCGACGTCTTCGTGGAAAGAGGAAGGTTGGCGCTATATCCTGACGCCAAATTGTACTATCAAAATCGGAAATTCGGCTCATT
Source organism: Stenurella melanura (assembly GCA_963583905.1). Classification (NCBI taxonomy): domain Eukaryota; kingdom Metazoa; phylum Arthropoda; class Insecta; order Coleoptera; family Cerambycidae; genus Stenurella; species Stenurella melanura. Next base: position 42,190,459 of record OY757310.1, on the reverse strand, counting down.
AAGAGTGAAAGAAAAATGGCCCATTTGGACCTCTCAGAAAATGTTGAAATTTAACCAGAGAGTAGATTTAACCTAAAAAGTTGAAAAACATGGCATTTTCAAACGTTCGTAATCAAATAAATATTTCGAGTGGAAGCTCATTCTATGTGTCTATCGAAGGAGGAAGATCGGCGATATATAGAATAGTAAATTGCAGGGCTAAAATCGAATATTCAGCTCGACACGAACGAAAAAAAAATGGGCATGTTTTTACGCCTACTGAATTTTTGCGCGGAATGAGAGCGACTGAAAATGAATTTTCATCCCTTTGGCAATACTTTGGGACTTTGCTGCAAGGAAAAAAGTTGTTTATTTTGATTGGAACTAAACATTATTCATGAATTTAACAATACCGTGATTGCATGAAATTTTGATCGAGATGTGCCCTACTATTAGTGGAAGTTAACTACGTTGTTTCTGTTAAATGCCAATTTCTTGATACTAGTAGGTAATATTAGTGTATCTATAAAACTTAGTAATATTTTAATTTCTTGAATAGAAATTGTTTATTTTCTTTCAAAGAAATAAGCGAAGTTTGCAATTCTGTGCATTTTTCTTAATGATATTTTTCGATTAAACAAATTTTTACAAAGTTTTCTTAAATTTCCATATTCTTAAATTCTTCTTAAATTTTCATATTTTTTAACTGTTGTCAGGAGGCCACTATTGACGAATTGCAAAAAAATAATTCATTTTGTTGACTTTATATGACAAAAGTTTGAAGTTGGCCTGAAAAGAACTGAGGAAAATACGAGGGTGTGTTGGCGAGATGAGAGACACACCGTACGTGCATACATTGTTTCCTAAGAAATGGCGAAGGAGCCGGTGTTTCTCAAGAATTATTTAAAAATGCTTTTTCCATTTTCTGCCTATACCCCTACTTTATTGCCATAATAGAATGTTGTCATTCCTTACTGATAGCCGTCACATTAGTGGAAACCATTCAAACAGGACCATGAAGACATATAATACGGACAAGCACATAACTGAGAACATCCTTTTTGTCAGTTAAAATAGATGAACACTCAAACTAGTTTCCACTATCACTAAATGAATAGACGAGGATAGGTTAATTCCATGTAAGCCAGAAAATCAAAAGACTTTCTCACAATTTTTTTTTATTTGCTGTAGGTTTTGTAACAAAATATTTGCGCCATATGCTTTAGCAACAAAACTAAAATTGGGAAGATTATATGAAATATAATGTATTACAAAAATAAATAAATAAACTGGTTTATCTACTCTTATTAGATTATATATTAATTAATCAACTGTTTTTGAACATTCGTAAATAAATAGCGTGATTTATCACAACTCTCTAGTGATTTAATTTTACTCCAATCACCTTTAACTTCATGCCTAGCTTATCCAATCGATGTAAAGCGTAAAATAAAATAGAATGGTCCATTATTATTGAGGGGAGGAAACTGATTTGACTTTTTTCAACAGCTTGGATGTTGTCAAACTGTTATATTAATATTTATTGTTATAATCATAGATAAAGTATAGTATTCTATTTGCGATATTGGAATACACTTGATGATTTACAGCACTCGCCTACGGCTCGCGCTGCAAACATCATCTGCGTGATTATTACTTACATCATCGCTTGTTAAATAACATACCATTAATTTCAGTAAGCATTACCTACATTACTGTATAAAAAAATAGAGAATTTTTATAAAAAAAAGTTCACAGATGTAATTTTTTGAGTACAATTTTTATCGTAGTTTATAATTCAAAACATTCCGTTCTCTAAACCGTTCTTGTATAAAAACTAATTTTAGTATACAATGATGTAGTAATGTTTATTGAAATTAAGTTTTTCAATTTATTAAGTAATACATTGTACAGTATGTCCCACTTTTCATGACTCCCATATCACAGAGCCCTTATTAAAAACTCGATTTTTAAAAAATTTTGGTAGAAGGTATTTACCCATCAGGAGATTGTGTCACGGTAAAATATTTTAAAATCCACCAATGTCTGTCGTTACGAAGAAAAATGTACCTAATTTTCCAGAGAAATAAATTAAGCAAAGTTTTAACTGTAAAACAATTTCATAATCTTATTCGTTGTTATGAAAAACTCACTTAAACTGTATTTTAATAAGACAGTATAGTTGGTTGGTATTCACGTAACAGGAAAACAAAACTTCCCTTTTTAAAGTACCAATTATTACAGCCACAGCTGTATTCTCGGACGTAATAGACCACAAGCCCATGCTAAATTTTTAGGGGGTCATATGACACCGCTTGAAAAGGTATAATTTTTGTAGTCCTACAAAAATAAATCACTTTGAGCCCTATGCCGTACATTTTAGGTGGGACATGGGTAAGCCGCGAAAAAGTGAAAATCGTAACCCGCGGAGGTGCATTTTTTTCAAATGACACTGTACGGCTTACGTTTATTTGGACTGTATTTATACCTGTGACTCTTAAAAAGAAAATGCCGTACAAAAATAATAGGACAGAAGTACAGGAAATTTTTTCGTTTTCCGAAAAGTGACCTCTATGTACTAAGGTGATATGACACCGTACGGCTTTTATGAAATTCGATTCTTATAATAACAAGGATGAATTTTTTTGCTATGCCGTACAAATCGGTTGGAACAAAGGGTGCCAAACGCGAGTTCAACCCCCGTCTTAGACCTCTATCAAGGGTGGTGATTTGACCCTGTACGGCATCAATTCCAAAGGATTATACGACATTTAAAATCTAAAAAAAAACATTACCCGTCTAAAAAGAATGGGTATTATCAATGTAAATAAAAAAATCACCCCCGAGAAAGGGTAAAACTCACGTTTTCTAGGTTAAGTTTATTTGATACTGTACGGTCATTTATTTTTTGGATTAATATAGGTTAGAATTTTCATTTTATTTAGTAGCCGTACAAAAATAATGGACAATAATAAAATTAGAACATTGCAAAAGAAGCGACATTTTTAAAAAATTATGCAAATTAAAAAATTCTCGATTTTTTAATACAATGGATAGATTTTCAACTTTACATCGTTTTTCCTTTCCTTAGCTATAAAAGAATACAAATGTGTCCATGCCGTACATTTTTATTGTTGGGATTTTAGACACTAGATTACGTTATTCGTGCGATTTACATGACCCTTAATGGTCATTAGATGCCGTACGGCGTTTGCAAAATATTCTTGAAAATAGCAAAAACTGATAAACAATCACAATGCCGTACATTTTAGATAGGCCACAATTAAATACTAGAACCAAATATACAAAATATACAAAGACAATTTTTTTTTTGAAGTAAAGTGGGAAATTGGTATATACCACTTTTAAACGTTAATAATTATAAAAAAACAAACTTTTTTTGAAAAGTTTAGGAAAAAATTATGTTACAGTCTTTGAAATCTACAAAATTTTACTAGGTATGTTTCGTAAGTTTATTTTTAGGCAAACGTTTTTTTCTAACACTTTCAATTTTACAACATACTACATTTGAAAACCTAAAAAATGTAATTCGTCGTTCATATGATAAAAAGAATATGCATAAATTACTTACTGATCTATTATAATGGATTTAACAAAAACTTTCAAATGTAATAAAGTCTTACAATAATTTTTTATTCAGAAAACCTCACTTTGGGACGGAAAATTCAATTTTCCAGACACATGTACCAACTAAAATGTATTAAAATAATCAAGATTTATGCGGTGTCAAATCACCACCCTTGATAGAGGTCTAGGATGGGGGTTGATCTCGCGTTTGTCACCCCATGTGCCAGCCAATTTGTACGGCATAGCAAAAAAATTCGTCCTTGTTAATATAAAAATCGAATTCCATAAAAGCCGTACGGTGTCATATCACCTTAGTAAATAGAGGTCACTTTTCGGAAAACGAAAATTTTTCCTGTTCTTCTGTCCCATTATTTTTGTACAGCATTTTCTTTTTAAGAGTCACAGGTATAAATACAGTTCAAATAAACGTAAGCCGAATAGTGTCATTTGAAAAAAATGCACCTCCGCGGGTTACGATTTTCACTTTTCCGCGGCTTTCCCATGTCCCACCTAAAATGTACGGCATAGGGCTCAAAGTGATTTATTTTTGTAGGACTACAAAAATTATACCTTCTCAAGCGGTGTCATATGACCCTCTAAAAATTTAGCATGGGCTTGTGGTCTATAAGAGTTAATTAAGCTAGGGAAGGCGGGCTTTCCATTTAGAATTAATCACGTGACGTCAGTCACTTTACATAAGTCAAAATAAAATAATTGACTTGGAAATTAAAAAAGTTCAATTTTAGACAAATTTGTTTCACGAACAATTCAATAAATAATACAATTTACATAGATAACTAAATCACAGTTTGCTCAATATATCACATGATTAATTCTAAAAAAAAAGACTATCTTATTTTAGCTTAATTAACTCTTAATTACGTCCGAAAATGAAGTTATGGCCAATAATTGGTAGGTACTACGAAAAGGAAAAATTTATTTTTTCGTCTTATTGAAATTCGGTATTAGTGAGTTTTTGATAACAACGAATAATAACATGAGATTGTTTTACAGTTAAAACATTGTCTAATTCCATTTTTTGAAAAATTCGGTTCACTATTCTTCATAAGACGAACGCCACTCGTGAATTTTTTAATATTTTACCGCTGCTGATGGGTAAGTAGCTTCCACCCAAAATTTGAAAAAATCGTGTTGTTAATAAGGGAGCTGCGACATGGGAGTCATGAAAAGTGAGACATACTGTATATTTCATATAATTTTCCGTCTGAATTTCGTTCATTATATTGCTAAATTAATTCCAATGTAATAAGTAATATAATTTCGAATTTTCTAAATATAAAAAGAACATATGCTTACCAAAATCCTCAGGTAGAGCACTATAGGGTACTAAATAAATTGGATTCCTTTGATTCCTGTAAACGGGTCGATAAATATATTTTAGAGAGCACTGGTGATCTGTAAAAGATATAGAAAGGATAAGTTACCTATAGTGAATGTTTAATAGTGTTTTCTGTTTCGTATAAACGTCGGAATAAAATTTATACAGAGGAGATAATCAAAGGCAACCTAAATAGTCGAGTCGCTGTATCGAAATTTTTAAAAAAACCTATAAAATGTTCAATACTTTACCGATTTTTTTGAAACTTTGGAAATATCTTCTTGATAATTATTTTTAGAAAAGGGAAAAACAATGCTTTTAGATGTTTCAAATAAAAACTGTATTTTTATACACTCTACATATGTTTCGGCTTGTTAGGCCTTTCTCAAGAGCATTACAGATGAATACTAAAGCTAAGAGGGTGGTTGTTCTAAAAATAAATGCAGTAATACCCAAACATGTGGGATTACGGGGATTTCAAGTAATAAAACTAAGGATCTACCTACTCGGAATAATTCAATGGGCTATTCTTAGAACCTTGTCTATTATTCTAAGAATAGCCCATTGAATTATTCCGAGTAGGTAGATCCTTAGTTTTATTACTTGAAATCCCCGTAATCCCACATGTTTGGGTATTACTGCATTTATTTTTAGAACAACCACCCTCATAGCTTTAGTATTCATCTGTAATGCTCTTGAGAAAGGCCTAACAAGCCGAAACATATGTAGAGTGTATAAAAATACAGTTTTTATTTGAAACATCTAAAAGCATTGTTTTTCCCTTTTCTAAAAATTATTATTCTAAAGATGTTTCACAAGGAACCTACCACATACTCAATCCAGTATATCTTCTTGGGTCCATAAATCGAAAAGTTAAGAGTTTTTTTTGTCGGTCGCACCTCAGACATTGTTAAATACACAAATTAGGTTAACAATTGAATAACTTCCTGAATAATTATTCAAAATGGCTGAAATTTTTTTATGGGGGTTTTGGGGGAAGCTGATTACATATTAAATTTAAATATTCATAAAAAGTATTTGTTTTTTAACAAAAAATTCAAAATTCCGCGCGCATTTCCAAATAAACGATGAATTTTACATTCCTTTTCGAAGTATAATATATTATCATGGGCATATATTTATGTGAAGCTTATAGATACATCGTATGTAAGTATACACAAAAAATAGAATTCATAATAATAACAAATCGGTTACCCCAAAAAAACCTTGAACATCTGCTTTTCATACGACGTTGCTGGTTACGCATCCTGCTCAGTTCTCGTGCTTGTGAGGGGTCGCATTTGAAAATCATTACACGTATTGGCTGCAAACAAAAAACAGTCGAAAGGTTTATTGGCTTCATTTTGCATTTTATTTCATTAAAAAATTCGAAACCGTTTTGTAGATATTGAATTGCTTGTGAGGGGTCACATTTGAAAACAATTATAGATATCGACATCAAACAAAAAAGCAGTCGAAAGGTACGTTTATTAGCTTAACTTTGCATCTTATTTCATTGAAAAATTCTGAACCGTTTTCCAGAAACTCGAAAAAAACCAAGCGATCTTCCGACCACACGCTGGTGCGGTAGGTGCTTGTGAGGGGTTGTATTTGAAGACAATTATAGATATCGATTTCAAACAAAAAACAGTCGAAAGGTATGTTTACTGGCTTAACTTTGCATTTTACTCCATTCAAAAATTCTAAACCGTTTTCCAGAAATTCAAAAAAAAAGCGGAGCGATTTTCCGACCGTACGCTGGCGGAGTAGATGCTTATTAGTAACGGCCTTTGAATACAATAACTGATTTGGACTCCAAACCAATAACATTTGAAACGTACGTTAAGCATGGTCATATTTAACATTTTGTTATATTAAATAATTCTGTTTCTCTGAGTGTTATCATTTCTTTAAAATGACAGATTCGGTGCCAGATCACCCCCTCTTTCCCGATCGTGCATTACATGCACGCAGGTTCGAACAACGGATGAAGAGGACATCAACGAAGAATTATTTGATGTTTCACAGGAACTTAAGAAATCGTTGTACGACGCTTCTATTACAAGAAACGATAATTTTTTCAAAATTTTCAAAGTCGATTACCCTTTTTTATTCATGCTTCTTGCCATAAATCATACATCGACGCGTGAATTATCTGTACATTAACCGAGGCCAATCCTGATGATCATTTTGGTGAGGAACTATCCGTCGTTGGGGAAAAGGGTAAAAAATCTTTAAAAGAAGCTTCATTGAAGAGAAAAGATGGATTCCATCCATTTTTTGCAGTTAGCGGTTCATTATTCGTTCACACTTCCTGTCTACGATTGTACATAAATTCTTGGTATTGTAAAGTTTCTCATAAACAGGAAAGGGAAGTTGGGTACAAAGAATTTAGTAATAGATCACCTGTTAAAAAAAATTACGTGTCAAATGAACATCCCGATTTTGATTTGGAAAAAGAATGCTTCATATGCAGAATGCTTCATGTGCGAAAGGAAAAACATAAAAAAAAGGAAATAATAATCATTGGACTTTTTGATATCAAATTCGTAATCAGCGATCTCTGAAACCCCCCCAAAAAAAGTTTCAGCCATTATCAGTTATTTTTCTGGCAGTTATTTAATTGTTAGTTGAAAATATACGAAATAATTAATAACATGTGCGCCTTCTTGATTCAGCTATTTTGAATTTGAACTCTTTAATATCAAATTCGTAATCAACGACCCCCAAAACCCCCCTAAAAAAGATTTCAGCCATTTTCAATAATTATTCAGAAAGTTATAGAATTGTTAACTTAATTTGTTTATTTAATAATGTCGGAGCTTCGACCGACAAAAAAAATACTCTTAACTTTTTGATTTATGGACCCAAGAAGATATTTCCAAAGTTTCAAAAAAATCGGTAAAATATTTTTTGGGTTTTTTAAAAATTTCGATACAGCGACTCGACTAAAACTAGCGGTTCATAGAAGACGTTATGCGAAATGATTTTTTAAATATCATGGCCATAAAAATCATGCAAAAATCTTCGATATGAATTCGTGTTGTGAGTTGTTACTATTTATATGTTATCAGATTATCGCTATAAAAATCTTAATTTATAACAATATTTGGAATAAGCTTATTTACGTATCATGAAAATCAGAAATATAATCCATCTATTCTTTTAATGTCCAACCTGTACTGAGATCTTGATATAAATCAGGAAAAGTATTTTTTTCGTTTAAAAATGTTTACAAACAAATTTTCTATAATAGACGTATTTACCCGACTTCTAAATATTTAAAAAACGAAAACGTCTAATTCATTCTCGATTCTTAATGCACACCACTTGTGTGCTCAATCCTCACTCAAGGTGCTAGCGCCTAGTTTTTGTGCTAAAGGTAATTTTAATTAATTAATTCTGGGATTTAATTCAATTACAGCTTCTTGAAGAGGGAAGAAGATTCTTCTCTTAAAAACTGTATTATTTCTAAATTGGTTTGAACTTTTATTACTTCTAAAATAGCTACTGAATTGTTATATGCCTTGCTCAGATGGTTTGTACGCACAGAAATACTCTACAGATCAAAATTTTTAATGGATCCACTTGACTTTTAATCGCTTGGTCTGTTATCAGAATAGAACCCTATTGAATTTCATGTAGGTCCATCGAGTAGTTTAATTATTATACAAAATTATTTACTACCAAAGTTTTAGCGAAATAATAGAAATAATAATTTTTTCCCGCTTCATATCAAAAACAAAACGATGAATTGGTTTCAAATTTTTACCGAATTATCGGAACTGATTTGTTAACAATATATGTTGGTATGAAAGTCAAGTTTCTGGGAAGGATGAAAACCATATCTGGACGCATAATGCACACATTGCACACTGCTAGATGCAGAAACAGAAGAAAGAGAAGATTCAGAAGAAGATTTAAAAGAAGCATGGAAACTTAAAAGAAGAATCTCACAAACACCTATATTTCCCATCATATATTCTCACCCCATGCGTCACGTGGCTCTCGCTACTGGCAACGAGCTTGTCCCATATCCAATCCCGCGTATGTAGCCGGTCTGGCGATATATGGAGACATCCAGATTGGATGTCCGGAATTGGCAGCAATGCCTACCTGACGCTGGCAAATCAATCAACCAGTCAATATGTGTTGATATGAAAGTCAAATTTTAATAAACATAAACATTATGAATTTTTTTCTAAGGCTATGTTGATAAAATGTGTGAATATGCAAGGATAAGTAGCAAGTGGGAGACTTGTTCATCTTTCAGAATAGATGCTAAAGGTATATTGAGAAGTAATTAATATAAACACGACGGAGACAACTTTTTCTCCAGGATTGGAGGGGTGATTTTTGTTTTTTTTTGTTTGTTCATTCCCTATAATCTCGATTTATATGACAGATTTTCCAAGCTGCTTCATAGTTTCAGCTCTGCTCCCATTTTAGGAGTAGCTGATTTAACATTCAAAATGGCGAATCCAATATGGCTGCCACAATTGCAAGATTGTGACAGCAAAACAATTTAAATGAAAAATAACATTTGAAGCAGCAGTCAATTTGTGAAGAATTGTCACGATTTATTTCTAGACCTCAACAATTGCGGTTCGTCCTAATATTTTCATTTAATTTGAGCATTCTGTCTGGAAACTGTGACAGATGTCGTCATGCTGTCGTACGTACCACACAGCGGAGGAATGGCAACTAGAATAATGCATGAGTTAAAAACGTCAGTTATGACGTTGTTAATTAGACGACTGAAGAAGAGGGAAAACTGGATTTATTCCAATTTTACATACCTAGAATTTTACTTGCAGAGTATCTTTATCAGTAAGTCTTCATGCATCTACTAAAGCTTCTCAAGATACGAAATTAACTTCTTTGTTCTGGAAATAATATGCATAGTGATATAGTGTTCAATACTTCCATAATACTAAAAGGACCATTTTATTTAATGTTCTTTTACGAAAATTGTTTATCGTATTAACCCATTAACGCCGTGCGTTGCCATATGGCAACGGTAAACACATTTCATTTTCTTATCACCCCTGTATGTTATACGTGCCGATAAGAGTGGGGGAATATGTTATTTTATGTGTCAAAACATGCCTAACTTGGCACATGTTCCGCAAATTAATCTGCGGTTGACAGTAATTTAAGCATTTGTTTACAATTTTGTGATGAATTAAAAATGGCCAACGAAAAAATAGGATCGATATGTTTGTAACTTTATCTACTAAACAGTTCATTTAAAATGATTCAAATGATTTCATTTTCGGTTATCACAAATTTGAATATTTTAAAAGAAATTTATAATTCTATATTGCCAGTCGTGATTTTTCGTAGGCATTTTGCTGACAGTTCTGTTTAAGAACAAAGTTCATTTGGAAATTTACTTACAATGAAATCTCAGATAGTTTAATTAGTTTTTCAAATAAGTTCGTGATTTGATATTTTATTATGAAATATTGATACCTATATGAATATTTCGTCCATAATTAATAGATATAATTTTTCATTCGTAAACAATTGACTATATGAAATCAAGTCATGGACCCTGATAATAGATTTTTATCAAAGCATTGTTTTAAGTAGGTGTATGGCGAAATAGTCAAATGTCCCACCAGAGAGATATCTACTTGTCAAAAATGAGGTTCTTACAAATTTATTTTCAAGTGTAAACTTAAAGATAAGTGATTTGCATATGTACTGAGATCAAAATGATTTTACAACAAAAAATCGGGAGCTACTGGAAGCGACTGGAACCTTCCCACCAAATGTTTGCGAAAATTCGTGATTTGGCTAATAATTGGGCTCGTAACCGCTGAACTATACTATCCAGGTCAAAATGGATGGACCAGAGTAAAGTGTGGTATATCAGTGAAATCAGAATCGGTCCATTTGCTAAAAGGGCACCAAACATCATCCAATCGACACCAGAGCTCATGTACTGTGCTACTAGTATACTTGTGCCGAATTTCATCAAAATCAGTTCGTAGTTTAAAAACATAAATCATTGGTCCCGCAAGTTGCTTTATCGAATAAGTGCATGGCGTATAATATTAGTCCATTGGTCAACTTTTTTCATATGTGATTTTCTCGAAAACTGCTGATCCGAAAAAAGTCGCTTCCGTCCTTATTTTTATTTCTTCTCAATAGGTATATTTGTTATCTAGTTAGAATCTATCTACAAAAGATAAACATATTTTCCCCTTGCAATTCCTACCTCTGCAAAATCTCACATTTTATCGACATAGCCTTGGAAAAAAATCATGTTTCCTACACTTGTTAAAATTTGACTTTCATACTAACATATTTTGTTAATAACTTATTAAAATTTGACTTTCATATTAACATATTTTGTTAATAACTTATTAAAATTTGACTTTCATATTAACATATTTTGTTAACAAATATGTAGTGATAACAGGAAAATCTAAGAACGATTAATTGTTCTGTTTATGAGTTGGAGCGAATAAAACGCAGAAATTATTATTTTCTTATTTTATTTTTAATTGTTTATTCAACAGACGCGGAAAGCGAGAAAAATGGCCGATGAAATAATTATTTATAATAATTAAACTACTTGATGGATCATTATAAATTTCAACGAGGCTCTATTCTGATAATAGACGAAGTGGTTAAAAAAGTGGGTCTGTTAAGAATTGAGACTTGTAGAGGGTTTCCGTACAGACTAACTGTCGGAGCCTTATGGCAATTCTCAATATTGATTTTAGAACTTGATAAAAGTTCAGATCAATTTAGAAACGGTACTATCGTGGATAATAAATAATAGGATAACTTTTTTTCTAGCGTAAATCTACCTTTATTTGAACATGTAATGAGTAGCCGGAATAAAGCAGATATTATCATTGTTTTAAGTTTTATTTTAAAGCGGGCATGGTAAGACTGGAGTTATTGCTATAGCAGAAGATGGATAGTCAATGGGAAAATTGCACTGCGCTATAGCATTAACAAAAATTACCTACCTACTTAATATTTAAAAATAGTGGAGAATTTACTGTTATGAATTACACCCCCTACGAAGTAGAGACTGTTACGCCCATGACTACTAGTAGCTGAAATTAAGTAGAAATGGTTAGGCAACCACTAATACACGCCATCTCTTCTGGAAGCCTGTAGATGGCTCTAGAGTTATACATTGTTCTGGAATTGGACATTTCTAGATGGCTCTGGAAGCATCTTTAGAGTATATAAGGCGAAATCCATGGCGGGAAGGGGGGAAGTTCAAACAAGTGAAGTTGATAAGTGACAAGTGAGGTTAAATGTCAAGTAGTAAAGGTTATTTTAGTTAATAAAAAAGTATTGTGTAGTTCTGAGAAGTTACTAAATAATGTGTTACTTAGTGGTTACCCGTTGTTAAAACTATTTAGAACCTACGAAATTTTACAGGGTGTTTCCTAGGGGCGGAAACACGCAACCATACAGTTTAATTAATTCATATGAAATATAAAAAAATGAAAAGACTAACTATTAATATTTGGTTATTGCGCCATTTCTATTTATAACTTCTATTAGTATTCAAGGAATAATCATCGGCATTATTTTCCATGCATTATTTATTAATTCCAGTAATTCTTGAACATTCCGTGGTCTCACATTTCGGTTTTACTTACTTTTTACGAGTAGTCCCCATAATTCTTCCACAGGGTTCAGGTCTGGACTATGATTGGTTAGTTACGAACATTGGTGTTGTTGCCTCGGAACCAGTTAGTTATGGTATGAGCAGTATGCACGGAACAATTATCTTGTTGAAATATCAAGTCGTTATTATAGGAAATAGTTATGTCACAGAAGGGAGCATAATATTATCTAAAATCCTAATATATATTTCACTATTAAATCGTTCCTCAACATGCCACAAAACTCCAGATCCACGTGCCGATATCCAGGCACGTATTAACGAAAAATCTGCCACTTTTGTCATTGTTGTATATATATTTCATCGAATGGAGCACACCAAATACTATTTATTCTAGAACAAATACTAATCGAGCTTTTTTATTCTATACTTTAAGTAAATATTTCTGTGCTGCTGGATGAGAGCACAGCTCTGATTCTCCTATTCGCCGGCGACCAGTACGACTCGATCTAGGAAAATTAGTTTCTTCACAAGCTTAAATAACAATCAATGTTCTTTTAATGTATTCACCAGATGCAAATCTTGTTGTTCTTTTGGTTCAGTTGATATTCTTCGTCGGCCAGATCCCAGGATTTCTACTAATCGTGTCGTATATTCTTAAATGTTAAATACCGAATTTTTGTTAATGCAATATGTCTCATTGACCAATCTTCTGCTTTAACAATAACACCAGCTTTAACGAAATCACAAATATGGGACAAATCGGTTTTTACACGCTTGCAATATACAGGGAACGACCATTGAAATTTTCCTGTTGCTCTTAATTTCTGAGATACAGGGTGATTAACTGATTTTGGTCTAAATTTATTTTGGCCAGAACGTCCTTACTATTAAACGGATTTTGTTTAAATTTTCGACATTTTATACACTTATCACAGTTGATGGATTGCGATTATAATTTTTTTAATTCCAATACCGGACTTTTTTTATTTGATTTTTCAGATTCCTGTAAAAACGATCACCCTGTAATATTTCTTTTAACATTCAGGTGCCAATTATAAAATTTCATACATCACTAAACATAAATATGTAATTAGATTATTTGTCGCACCTTTGTTGATTTCTTTTACAAGCGATTGAATTTGGCAAAAAGGGGAATTTGAAGAAAAAAGCTTTATTTGCTTACATTAATTGTCCAAATAATTAAAAATGATCACATTTATTATTTACAAAAATCATTTAAAAATATTGCAAATATTTAGAGCAAATGTTCAAATTGAGAACCTCCAGCTTCCATATATTTTTGTTCGCGTTTATTTAAATTGCCAATAGATTTTCTAACTTGCGCTGGATTGTTTCTAATTTGGACCCTACAGAGGAAAATTCGCTGAAGTAACTGACCTCTAGTATTTATTGGGACACTATAGACTTCAGTTTTGAGATATCCATAGAAAATAATCGACAGGCTTGAAATCTGGTGATCTAGCTTGACAAGTATGATGTCCCTCATGTCCAGTCTATCTGTTTGGATACTCATTATCCAAATGCCTCAATACCAAAATGCTGGAAGTATTGTCCTCTTACATTAATACCTTGCATTAAACCAGGTAAAATATTTTGTAACAAATCTAAATAAACCTCTGCAGTTAGTCTTGCCGGAAAAATATGTGGGCCGTTTAGGTTGTTGTTAATCATACCACACCAAACATTTAACGAAAACTTATGTTGAAAATGGACTTCTCTTATAGCATGAGGATTGTTTTCGGCCCAGTTATGTAAATTTCTTGAATTAAATACGCCACCCCGTGTAAACTGGGCCTCGTCTGTGAATAAAGTTTGATATGTAGTCGGTCTGTGATCAATAATCCACTGGCAAAATTCTAACCTATTTACATTGTCATCCCGTTGAAGCCTTTGTACTTGCTGAATATGATATTTAGAGTTCTCCAAACCCGCACATGAGGAACTCCTAATTGGGCACTTATTCATCGGATACTTACTTCAGGGTGTTCTTGAACAAATTAATGTTATTTTCTTCACCCTCAACAATATTTCGTTCCACTTTTGATGATGGAAAACTGCTGTGCTCCCTTGCATAGCGATACACAGTTGAAAATGTATGATGATGTTATTCTTCTGTTAGGAAAACGAATATTGTATTCCTCTGCGCCTGGTCTACAATTACCATCACAAAATCCATAAACAAAAATAATATCGGCATATTCCTCATTTGTAAATTAATAAGGTATTATTATTTGCAGACTAAGTTAACCAAGTACACTCGTCCCACTGTTTATGACACCAAACAAGAAACGTCAAACTATCTAGGCCTAGTAATGACTATGTAATAATAAAAAGAAAACTGTTTAATGATTCCTATTATAAAATGCACCTAGCTACACTTTTTTTTGCATTAAAAAAACTTTGGTTTTAAATTTTTTGTCAATATTGCACATTATTTACTGAGTTTAAATTGATAATTTTAATTATTCGGACAATTAATGTAAGCAAATAGAGCTGTTTTCCTTCAAATTCCCCTTTTTGCCAAATTCAATCGCTTGTAAAAAAAATCAACAAAGGTGCGACAAAAAATCTAATTACATAATAATTATGTTACATGATGTATGGAATTTTATAATTGGTACCTGAATGTTTAAAAAAATATTACAGGGTGATCATTCTTACAGGAATAGGAATAATCAAAACCAGCATTGGAATTAAAAAAAATATATATTACAGAAATCTATTAACTGTGATAAGTGCATAAAGTGTCTACAATTTAAACAAAATCCAATCAATAATAAGGACTTTCTGGCCAAAATAAATTTAGACCAAAATCAGCTTATCACCCTGTATCTGAGAAATTAAGATCGACAGGATAATATCAATGGTCGTTCCTGACTACCCAATTGATCCTCTACCGCCCCTGGAACTATGTACAGTTCCTCATGAAACACCCTGTCTTTTGATAAATAAATAATAACAATGTTACAAATATTAAAGTTGGATGTACACAACTAAATTTTAGCATAAATACGTTGTAAGAGGTCCTTTTGTTTATTGTCCACGACAGTACCGTGTTTTAGAGTGGAATCTTCCCTTTTTCAGAAGCTATAATATAATTCTTGCAGAATCCACCGATCCCGTTTTGCCACTAAACCGAGTTAAGAATGTGCGGCGCATTCCCGCGGATCTCCTTTTTTTCACGATTTTATTTAAACATTTCTGTTGGTAGCAGAAAAAACACCTAGCCTAGAACGGAATATGACAGTTGTTTACATGTTAATTTGATAGTGATGATGTTAAAATAAACTTGTTTATATTATACATGTTTTTCTTATAGTGTATACAATCAAATAGATTTTAAAAGCTGAGCCTCTCAATGCATCACTAAAGAAAGACTAAATACTTCAATAAATTCCAAAAGTGTGGTGAATCAGCTGATTTGTTTATGTCAATTCGAACATTTAGCTCTTTGCCAACTGTCGTGTTCCCCTCGAGAGAAGGGGATGAGGTGGCGCATTCTTAACAGATCTTAGTCACGATGGGATCGGTGAATTAACCAATTGCTTTTATCAGCGAAACTGAGCTGGCCCATTGATCAAATACACACGTAGCTGGCTGTGCAATTGAGGTAGTCAGGGAGCTATCTCGGAGAAGATATCTCCTAAATGTCATCAGCTCTATCCAAATTCCTTAAACATCTAAAGTTATGGTGACGCTATTAGAAATTCTTGATATACCCATGTGTATAATAACTAAATAACATTCTTAAAATTTGGTGAAACAGGTATCAATATATAACAAGGTTTCCACAATAAACAAAAAACCTGCAAATTTGAGGATTTAATTAATCAATTTTTTCGCTATCCTCAATCTGTAAGATGCTATTGTTATTTGCAATTTACATTTTTTTACGTGTCTTATCATAAATTGGTCAAAACAACAACTTATTTTTATCAGACGCGCCCCGTTTTAAAAAAATTGTTGTTTTAGCAAATATCAAAGATAACTAACTCTACCGGTTTTAATTTACTTTTGTTTTCACTTCATTAATTGATCCTACATGTCACCTTCAACCCATTTAATATTATCATCGATCAGTTATCTTCTACATAATCGGAATAGCAATTTGTTTTTTAGTTCCTGACAGGTGCATTGCTCTCCTCTGTAAAATGATTATGTATGCATTAAGATCACTTAAACTGTTCCAAACTAAATTCGATAAGCTGTTCTTTTATGAACTTTAAAAAAAATGTGTTTCCATATAAACTTTCTCATCTATTAAGGGTGATCCAGAGTTAAATCGCCAAACGTTCAGGATCGATTCTTCAGGTTAAAATATGAATTTTTTCATCTAGAGTGCTAGAGCAAAAATCACTTGGTGTTAGGCCAAAGCTTTTCTACTTCTATGACATTTTTTGATACGCTTTTTATCGCAATCAATATACTACGGTTTTAATACAGTCACTTGGTGTCAATAACTTCGGACTAATTCTATAGCGGTTTGAAAAAGTTTTTTTGCGGATTCTTATACTTTATGGTATAAACTTCAAGTATTAAGAAGGAACAGATGTGCTTTTACCCCTAAGAGGGTGAAAACAATCCCTAAATTTCAAAATTTAATACTGACTTAAACTATCGAAAAAAATCATGTATATGTTCTTGAGATCGCTGATTACGAATCCGAAATCCGAATTTTAAAATTTGCGGTTGCACCCCTAATATGGCCGATATTAGGAGTACAACGGAAAAATTAGCTATATTTTGAATGTTTTGAACAAGTAGAACTTTTTTTTGCAAGTTCTTATATTTTACCAACCCTAAAGTTAAAAAATAGGTATAAAGGTAGTACTGGGAATTTATTAATGAAACTAACATTATTTATGTTTTAGGGGTTGCTGATTATAAATTTTGAACGAATTTTTGTGTCAGGGTGCAGAAAATTAAAAAAACAGCAATAATAAAAATTTTCTAATTTAATACAGATGATTTTAAAAGTATGTTTGTACGTTATATTTAAAATTGTACATCACCTGTAATACATTATAATTAGTGTAACATACATTTGTAATATACAGGGTGTCCCAGAATTGAGTTCCCGGACAAGAACCTGTGCTTCCTGAGTTCATATTGGGCCCGTATAATCCAACTTACCTTAGTCCAAAAATGAATCCCTAAGGAAGTACATTCTCTTAAAGTGAGACAGATTTTTTTCCAATAATTTCCGTTACATTGAAGATAAAATTTTCAAATTTTCATGACATCTGTATCTCTACAAGTACTCTGTGTAAGCTTGATAACAACTAAATATCTTTTGTTTCTCAAACGAGACAGGTTTCCTGTTTCACAAGCACCTATGACCTACAGAGAAAAAATGATAATTCTTGATTTTTCGTTGATATTACACAAAATTTGAATATTAATTTGTGAACTGTATTTTTTAGAATAAACTGTACTTTTTAAATTATTGCAACATTTTATTCTAGAATTGTAAACAAATGTTAAATACAATTGGAGGAAAAACTATAATTCCTTGTATTTTGATTAATATTACAAGACATTTTAAGAGTACCTTTCTGCAGCTCCTTCAATGCTCTGCAAAAGTATTCAAGTATTCCGTAATATTACAGGACGATTAAAAAAATATAGCCAATCAAATATTAATTATGAAAAAAATTGAGAAACAAAAGACATTTGGTTGTTGTCAAGTTTACTTAGAATACTTATAGAGATATAGCTCCCATCAAAATTTGAAAATTGTGTCTTCAATATAACGGAAATTATTGGAAAAAAAATGTTTTTTTTGTCTAAGTTTAAGATGATGTACTTCCTCACTGATGCATTTTTAGACGAAAGTAAGTTGGGTTATACGGGCCCAATATGAACTCAGGAATCGCGGGTTTCCGTCCGGAAACTCAATTCTTGGACACCCTGTAGTTATTTACACACGTACATACTTACATGCGATGTCCAACGATTTAAGAAATGTGCATTAATATCAGAAAAGTATAAAAATTGTAATTATTACTTTATATTTGAAAATATTGTTATATTTTACCGCCAAACATTACTAGTTTGGGTTTGCTAATACGAGACGCACTCCAGTACAAAGGTCGTCAGTTTTTTTAGTTTTGAAGATACTACTGGGCGCATGATATAGGACACATCTTTCAAAAAACGTATCGAGAGCGACAGATTCTGTCGAGGTCGCTGCGCCGGCCTTGTAACCGTACCGCTTACTCAACGCCTTGCTATTAAGGATATCATGTTTCAATAACAATCCAAGCAGTATCTCGAAACTAAATATAAACATAAACACTCCTAAACTTAATAGTCTCTTGTGACACATGCCGACACTGCCATATCGCATGTCACTTAGTTTGCATAACTTGCGTTATTTCTTACAGAACACCACCACTTTCAAATTAACATTAAAAAAACAAAATAACCCAATAAAACATGGACTAGCTTAATTCGATCGTATGGACAAATATATTTAAAATTATGTAAATCAAATTATCAAACACATCTAAGTATGATATAAAAAAGTATAGTAGAAAAGCACTATACAGGGTGTTCTACAAGCTTTATAACAAAATTTGACAGATGATAGCTGGGTCAATCTAAAAAATGTTTATCAATGAACATAGGTCCAATTACAATGAACCCAAGTGGTATTATTAAATTTGATAATACTTTTATTTTTTTTATTTTATCACTAATCGCTAATGGTACCTAATGCAAATGCTGAAAATACCTATCATCCTAGCCATTCATCCTTGGACACCAAGAGCAGTATAGTTGCACCTGGTATTTTCAATACGCTTAAGATACTTACGAAAGATGCAAGATCTGTGAATTTTATATTCATCTGGAATGCGTCAATTAAAAAAAAGAAAACGTTAAGAGTTAGCTTCAAACACTTCTATCCTCTAAACTGTCATCCCTATGAAAAAAAATAATGGTAAAAAAAGAGCAACATTTTCATTAGTTTATTGCCATTATTTTTACTCTCCAGTAACATTCAGCTAAAATGCTTCCCCGTTAGGTTACCTTAAAGCCGAAAAAATGATTTTTTTCAGAAATTTTTGAAATACATTAAGTGTAAAGTTATTGAACGGTAAAGCAAAAAAAAAATAATTTTTCAAAAATTTTCAAAATACTTTACGTGTAAAATCGTTTAGATGATGCATCCATTACGGTGAAAAAAATTTGAGCGTATACATAATAGTTAGGGCTAATGTATCAATTTTAATTTTCCAGATATCAAAATTTGCCAGAGGACTTTAAGCTACTGTAATACGCTTTAATTTGATTTAAGCTATATGTTAAAGGACTTTTTTAAATTAGGGTTATTAATGTTTAAAGAGAATGCTCTTTTCAGGGCTACGATCACATGCATTTAACATTAACTGTATCTCGACAACGATGAACCTAACCAAATTTTTATTTCATGGATTATTTTTGTTATTTTAAAAGTTAACTTTCTTGCTATGACAAACGTTTTCGAAAATGTGATTCTCTTAGAGTAGGTAATTTACTTAAAACATTTGAAAATCAATTGAAACACCGTTTTTTGCATACAAATCAACGTTTTCAACCCCCCGCAACTCGGCGGGTATAAAAGCAAAAATAATGTTCAAGGTTATTTTTGTTTTGGTTTTTTATATTAGAACCTAAATGAATTGCCTAATATAATTAAATTGTTAAATTTATCTAACATCATGCAGGGTATATTCACTTTTCATGACTATAGTTTCTTACAATGAAAATAATGTTTGCAAAAATAGGCATTGTTGGACGAGAATAGGACCTTACGTACACATACTTCAATAAAAATATTTTCTTTATCTAATATTTTACTGCATTTGCCGAAAGTTATAAATCTCTTAAAATTTATTATCAAATTGTTGTTCGGAACTTTATTTTCTTCAAACATTTATGTAATGACTCAGGATATTCTACGATAGCTAAATTTTTAATAGCTACGGTAATCTATTAACTACATTTTATAACATTTTAAAGTAAATACCACTACAGCTCATAAAGTGCAATACAACAAGAACCACGAAGGTAACAACAGTGGAGATCAGATGCACACATCGATTTACTTCAGAAAATTGGACATTTCAAAACAGAACATTTGCCCATTTGCTTAGGGTTTAAGTGTAAACTACAACCAAACGAAAGGGTAGCTAAGGTCGGTTTAGGCCTATTTTATTTTCGGATTTAAATTTTAAAAAATTATACATGTTTTATCATCTGTCATCAATATTTAATTGATTTCACCCCAAACGAAACCTCCTCCCCACTGGCAAATACCACTTCTACCCCTTTTAAATATTACATAACCAGAATAGAGGAGCGGTATCGCTAAATTTTGTTTGCATTTAAAAAGTGTTTAGAACCCTCCAAAAAAGTTCATCTGGACTACCTTCCCAACTAATCCCTTACCCGCACCTACTTACCTACCCACACCCTTATCTTATAACTCGACTTTATAAACATACAGTTATACAACTGCAAGGATTCTTTAAGATATTTATCACAAAAAAATATGATTTTTTACAACCGCTCCTATCTTCATATAAAATCGAGTTATAAGATAAGGGTAAGTAGGCGTAGTGGGGGAAAGGGATTAGTGGAGAAGGTAGTCCAGATGAACTTTCATGAAAAAAAAAAGACTTCTGGAGGGTTCTAAACACTTTTTAAATGCAAAAAGAATTAGCGATGCCGTTCCTGGATTCTGGATATCTAATACTTAAAGGGGTAGAAGAGGTATGTGTGAGTAGGAGGGAGATTCCGTTTGGGGTAAAATCAATTAAATATTGATAATATATGATAAAAAAATGATTTTTTTAAATTTAAATCCAAATATAAAATCGACAGAGCTAGGCAGTAATCAACAACAAAAGTAGTTAACCAGTTAACCACTAATTTAATTATTTATTTGGCAATTGATAATTGTAGTTAACTACTTTCCAAAAAAGTAATATAATTGGTAGTTTGGACAGTTTAGTTTGCTATTTTCAACTATTTTACACTAGTTAACTACTTTTTGATAGTTCAACAACTTTTTCACATTTGTATAGTTAAAATATTTGTTGGTAATTTTGTCATCCTCCGCTCTAGTAGAGAGGCTATTTTCGAAAAATTAATTTTAACGACAACGAAAAATGACAAGTTTTCGTTTGTTTTCTCATTTTACAAACTTTTATTCCACTCTTGTCAATTTTGAATCACTTCCAATTGATATATAGTCTTGAAATTTTGCATACCCATGTAGTATCAGTGATAATACAATATATTAAGATAAAATCCATAGGAAATGGACTAAATAAGTATAGAGACGAAAGAAGGGAGGTCGTGCTTGTACCACCGGCGACTCCGGCAAATATTGAGTAGTGATAGCACATTTTAATATAGTTGAATTTTAATTGTTGTTCTCCGAGTATTTTCTGCTTTTTAAAATCATTATTTTTATTTTAGTTGTTTGTAAAATACAATGTTATAAAATATGTTGTAATAACAATGTTATTTATTTTAAGATAAAGAATTTTAATGTTTTCATGTGGATTTAATTTTCCTTTATCTTGTTCAAAAATAATTGACAATGTAATTGAAAATGTAGTAGTTAACTACTCAATAGTTGGCAGTTGAACTACCTACTTTTGAAAACCAGTAGTTAACTATTCAGTAACCGAATTACTGTTTAAAACAAGTAGTTAGTATTTGTAATCAACAACTTTTTCAAAGCGGATATCTTCCGCAAGTTTCTTTCGCATTCTTCCTTATTAGTCGTAGGTAGCTATGAGGATACTACCGTTCAAATATGCGTCAAATCAAGTCTTGAAGTAATTATGTCTGGAGGCACATTAGCTCTCCAAAGACCCTGTTAGAAGCGAGTAAGATATAGGTCCAAAGGCTTCTAGAATTGGATGGAGTTATGCAAGAATGAGTTATCCCACATTTTAAGCAAAACAAGTTGCGGGACACATTTCGTCATTTATGGTCCCATTCTCTGAAAATAGGTACCTATATGAGTGTTATGGAGGTCACAGATTACGAATATGTGACCGTCTCTCAAAAATTCAAAATGGCGGCGTCAATATGGTCTAATATTCATCATTTACTGTAACTTCCTTATTTGTCGTCAGATTCCGCTGAAAATCGGTATGTAGGAGTTTGAAGTAGCAGACTACGAATATAATATCGAAATTACAAAATTCAACATGGCAACGCAAAATGGTGGATGATTTCTATCACTTATGGGCCGATTCCGCTGAAAACTGGTATCTGAGGATTCTTGATGTCAGAAATTACGAATATGAAATCGAAATTGAAAAATTCATAATGACGGCACAAATGGCGGAGCAATTTGATCATTTATGGTCCGATTCGACTGAAAATGAGTGTGTGGGGGTTTCCAGGTTACATATCACAAAATGTGCCGAAGAAAAATACAACTGAAAAATACAACTGAAAATTGAAAAACCAATGATCCAAGCTTTATCTAAATCAGCACGTAGCTCTCACATTCAGTGCGAAGCCCTGACACCCCTCCGGTAGGAGATAGATAAAACGTAGCTTTATCTAGTATTAAGTAATATTGAGTTAATCATGTAGAAACCTCTAAAAGTAACCATATGACAGCATGCAAAAATGATTCAAGGAATAATTATGTCGTATTGCCATATATCAGAAAATGTGTTAAGACACAATTTCTCAAGGTAGGTAAGGTTAAAAGTGAATTATTATTCGTTTGCTTATAATTGTATTGAAACATATTCTTTTGCAAGCAGCAGAAAAAATAATTATCTATGAGAACTAAAAGAAAAACGATGCAAATTTAATCAATCAGAATGAACATTTTTTAAGACAAGGTAGAAAAATAAATTCATTTTAGGCCTTTGTTGTCACTTCTTACTGAATCTTCATTACCGTAGGGGCTTATGTAGGTACTAGTTTAATTTGCATGGCCGTAGGGGACTGTGTGGATGCTAGTGTTAGAATGAGAATTTTCAAATGCGAAATTAGACAAATTCTTTTTAGGATTTTAATTTTCTAGCATAACCAGAATTCAGGTTATTGATAGAATGCAAAGATTTCAATAATATTTTTAGACATAGTTTGTTCTTTCAGTTCTTGCAAAATCTCATAAAGAATATGTTTCAATCCAATTATAAGCAAACAAATAAAAATTCACTTTTAAACATGCACAGAGTATATAGGCTCCAATACTAGTTAGCTAATAGATAGGTGAAGATCTGTTGTTTTTATCAGTCAATGTCAAATATAATTATTTCATAGTTATTCATAGAAATTGTCTTGGCTTTTCATGAAACATCTTTATCAGTGGCTTTATGTCTTTCTGATGACCTTCAGAATAAGGGCAAAAAACGTTTCAAAGGCTAGACAGTAATCAACGACAAAAATAGTTATCCAAGAAACAGAATGATAGATTTCATGAAAATGTAATCAATTAGAACGAAAAATTTTTAAGATAAGGTAGATAAATAAATTCATTTTAGGCCTTTGTTCTCACTTTTAACTGAATATTCATGACCGTAGGGGGTTATATAGATACTAGTATAATCTGAATGGCCGTAGGGGACTGTGTGGATGCTAGTGTTAGAATGAGAATGTCAAATAAGAAATTAGACAATTTCATTTTAAGATTTTAATTTGCTAGCATAACCAGAATTCAGATTATCAAAAGAATGCAAAGATTTAAATTATATTTTTACACATAGTTTTTCTTTTAGTTCTCATAGATAGTTATTTATTTCTGCTGTTTACAAAATCCTATAAAGAATATGTTTCAGTAGGTAAAGTTAATTAGCAATAATGTGTCAATCCACAAAATTTGTGTTGGCATTTAGCCACAAAGAGTTAGTGAATTGTTTTGGTTTAACACCTTGTTTAATAGAAAATTTAACACGTTTTCCTTCTGTTAGATCGAGCTGAATTTGGTATCTTGCTTGAATTTGTACCCATTTTGGGAAACATTTAAATTTAGTTTTACATTTAAAGCCTATTAGAATTCGAAATTAATATCAATGGTATCGGTGTAGCAGTGAACTTTGAATGTAAAAGTAAAGAGAAACATGAGAGTTTGACTTAAAGACATCTATAACGTATTTTATAACAAAGAAGTATAGTTAAACCATTTTTGCTATTGTGATTCTTTCGAAAAGGGCGTTATGCAAAAAGAGTTAACCCTTGTTTTTTTTTCTTATTTTCAGTTCTTAGACATAGCAACTAAGTAAAAAAATATGCGAAGCAAAAGATAAGAAGGTCCGTTTCCATATTGCTAATTGTTGAAGAGCAAATTAGAATTCAATGATTTATCAGCGTTGGTTAACGGTTAATTATCTCAAAACAATACGTTTGTAGCTTGACTCATTCTTGCATAACACCGTTCAATTGTGAAATTAGGAAGATAAAACAATGTATCTTTAAACTGCACTTTTTTTCTAAATTTCCCCAATCAAATGATCTTTGCCTACCACTTCATTCATTTATCACAATTCCTCTCTTTGCGAATGACGTCAAAAATTTTAATCGATTTTCTTTCATAGAATTCGGTTTTAATGAATAGATTTATTTACACAATTTCTGAATTGATTTAATTTCTATTTTGATATGTGTACTTTTATCGTTCATTGTTGTAATTGCGTCGTACGTAAGTACCTACTTATAGGAAGTAAATTACCTTTAATTTTTGAACTTGACTAATTGCGTTCGGTATGCCAATTAATGTTTAATTTATAGTATGCATCGAATGGAAGATGTTTTCGATTTGATATATACTGTTAGTTAAAATTTATATTGGGTAACTCGTTTGTCTGTTATTAAACGTACAATAATTATAATTAATGTAAACATATTTCTTCAACGTTCTTTGTGTATTTCCAGTTTTCTTATTATTTCGACTAGTCATAATATTATTAATATTTACCTGAAACTGGAACAGTATAGATACTACTTTCTTCATTTCTCTTTAATCTCCTCCTACCTAGAACAATAGATTAGAATGTAAATAATACTTGACAAAATATCAAGCGCTAATCGCTAGATGAAATAATATTAAAAATACAATAGAACTGTATGAAATCTTTTTACAGATATCGAAAACAAATATAAATGTTTAACAGTAGTTGCATATGGTAACGCCCGACTGCAGGTTTAAATTCTATTTATATAGACGAAGTCAACAAACTAAAATAAATAATGTTAAATCTGAAAAACTTGTAAATAACAACGGAGTTCCACAAAGTAGGATACTAAGACCTATGCTCTTTACGCTATTTATTAATGATAGATTTCAAATCAACTCAGAAGAGTCCAAGATACACATCTTTGCGGACGATACTATAATATATGTATCTAGATTTGATGTAAAACAAGCAATTCAAAAAATTAACAGGGTACTAGTGTTAATGAACGAATGATGTACGCATTGCCCAACTTCCTGAGAAACGGCTGACGCCTAGGGCCGAATCTTACGACAGGAAATGCTGGAGAGGTATTTTTGGATTGTTCTGGACTTCTGGTAAGATATATCACATTGCAATCAAAAAGTCTCAACAGAGCACAGATATGGAATTTTAATTAGAAATTACCAGGTCACTTGGTCGTTTTCACCGCCTGGACATAGTAACTCTTGTTCATCCTCCTCTCCTGCACCTACTGTCAAAGAGCAACCAAAAAGTCCGTTCCCTTAATTTTTGTAGCGAACAGAGTGTCTATAGGGGTAACTATAAGTGTTCCTTATTATTGACAATGTATGCTATATTTGTGTAATAGCTAGTTTGTGCTAAATAAAGATTATTATTATTATTAAACTTCCAGGCATTCTTTTATTTGTATACTAATGAAAATGTCATCAATCATTAATATACTCATTTGCTTCGCAAACTACGTATAAATATACAACTGAAATAAAACTGTGGAATAATACGAGTATTTCCGTCAATTTCATCTATTATTAAAGATCGATCGCGTCCCTAGAAATTTGCATATCTTTACCTTATTTTTCTCTTAATTTTAAACATTATCAATCTATTTATGGCTAGACGCGTGGATGATTTAGTTTGAAAACAAAATTGACAGGTAATAAAACTCAAAGCACGTAAGTACTTACTATATTTAGATCAATTTAAAGTATGTAAATTGTAATCGTTCTATACAGGAGGGATTTAAATAATTGATAAATCCGACTTAATTTATTGCATGTTTTTATTTTTTCATAATTAAATAAGAACATATAATATTCATAATTTTTTCGACTACATCATTTTTATCGATGTACAGGGTGGATGATTAATAATAGGTAATAATAATTATTCAAGGATACATTTTTAGACCAAAATATCAGGATATATCCTCATATTACTAAAGCATGTTTGGTTATAACCTAAGAGTGTAAAAATACCAAGTTAGTTCATTCACTCGAACTGTTCCCAAACATTTTTAAAATAATGAAAATTAAAAAGACAACAGTTCAAAATTTCTCGTTTCAGCATATT
Source organism: Stenurella melanura (assembly GCA_963583905.1). NCBI lineage: Eukaryota > Metazoa > Arthropoda > Insecta > Coleoptera > Cerambycidae > Stenurella > Stenurella melanura. Next base: position 42,163,416 of record OY757310.1, on the reverse strand, counting down.
ATTACGTAAATTATGAAAATTAAGATATCTTCTGTCGGTCTAGTTTTAGTGTTTCTGTTTGCTGGCGCTGTATCTACAAATTAATTGACAAAGAATACTATTTGGTACCTACCACGGTATTGTCAATAAAAAATTGGAATATGCTTTCAGTCAAATATACAATATACCTTTCAGAAAATAGTAAACGGATGTGATGGAGGGCAATAATATTTGGCATGTAGTTAACACAACTGCCAAGGAAGAAATCTGACAGTTGCGTTAAGGCAGCTTATTGTGTTTTTATTTTTGTACGCACGTACGCTTTACAAACATGTAGCCAGGTGAGTGCTAGAGGATGCTCGGCACCTTTGGGAACATTGGAGCACTACCTGGAGAAATTCCAACATAATCAGTGTGAGGCTATTTTGTGGGATTATATTATTATATGCAAAACAGTCCTTGCAATTGCATATTTTTCCAAATTATGAGGGAATTGGCACCCCTTGAAATTCGATGAGCACCTCCTGACGCTTCATTTCTGGCTACAGGCCTGACTCTTTCTATCGGGTTTTATCAGCTTTCTTGTAGTATAGAGTATCAAATACTTCTGGAAATAATATTTAGGAAGTTCTAGAATTCATAACGTTAGAAACCGCTACGCGACATGGACTTATTTAAAAACTCGGGCAGAGGTAACAGATTTTCGGAAAGAAAACGAATCCATTGTGCTTTATTGAATGCTCGAGATTCAAAAATTAATAGCGGTATTAAAACAGGCCATGTTATTCTCTAAGTGCAGGGTAATTTATTAATTATATATCTGATATCTTTTGCGATTTCTTCAAATATGAATAAAACATATATTAGCGTAATTAAAGTATGTTTTTCTTAGCAGATCTGCCGGCCAAACTAAATTTTGTACCATGTTAATTACCAAACTATTCGATAGGTTTAAACATACAGTAACTAATTTATAATAATCAATATATGCTATAATGTATTTTGTCCACGACTATTAAATAATGTACTCATTATGTACGTGTTTCCTCAATGATAATGCTATCCATTATCCCCTACAGTGAATAATGATTTCATTATTCACTGTAGTGCAGTGAATAATGAGGACAGTCAGTTGTTTATAACAAATGACATTTATGACTTTTTACTAAAAATTCAAAATGTCAAAATTGCAGCAACCAAAAGACAAGTGTTGTCTCTTTAAGGTTTCTAGGAAGCACTCAAATGGTACATGCCGAAAAGGTACTTTAATGAACACTCAAAAACTACATGAGTAATTTGTTTTCAAAGCATCATCTATTAGCAACATGCGGCAATCCCCAACATTGTTTTTGAAACGATTTAGCTGTGCCTACAAACTGTATTATTTTATTAGTAAGCCATGACAATGTGTCAAAGCGTAATTCTGATTTGAAACGTCAAAATTTATGCCATTTCAACGCCAACGTTATTTACAATAATTTTAAACATTAGGTACTCAAAAAGAGTAATAAAATTAAATAAATGGATACTGACAGTGAAAACGAGATTTCTTTGACACCGCCAGAGATAAAGGAAACTGTAGAAATCGCCTCATTAAACTTGTTGCCCGAAATATCGAGAAAATGATATATTATAACATATGAATCTTTCTTAAATAGGAGAAATGAAATAACGATGAATTAAATAAATATTAAATATTTAATAGTCGTGGACAAAGCATGGCATTCTACTCTCATATAATGGCTATTATTCATTCTGGTGATTTACGACACTCGCCTGCGGCTCGTGTCTTAAACTTCACCATCGTGAATAATAGCCATCATTATATGCTCGTTGAATAATATACTATTATAATATAGTACCAGTAAATGATCAATCCCCACTGAATATCGCGCATTTTTTGGAAATCTAACTAAAATAAGTTTGTTTGGCAATGGTATACTTTTTACTTTCTAAATTTATAACTGGATGGCAGTAGAAGCATTGTTATTATTTTTAATCTGTGCCAGTCTATGAATGTGCTAGTGGTGTTATAAAAATAGTAAGGCAAGCACTGAGATACCTTTATTTGAAATGGACGTTTTCCAAAGTAGAATTAATAGCGTCTACCACTACTATCTTAAATTTGTATAGTATTCCGTTACAATCATATATTTTTTAAATCAGAAGAGGCAAAATAACTGTTGAAGATTAGCATATTTAAGTGGTCAATTACTGGATCGTAAGATCATCTGTTCTCTAGTGAATGATCACGATCGGCCATTCACCAGATTAAGGAAATTAAACATTTTTAAGCAGGATCAGGTAACAGATTTATTATATTTTACGATAATCACTATGATTGAATCACAGGTCTGTACCCTATCTATCAAAATGTCTTCTGTATTTGGTCATTCAATGGTTCTGCGATGGTCAGCAATTGGAACTTGGTGGTCATTTACTAGAGAAAGGCGTTTAACTTTATTTTAAAATAATATATTTCAAACTTATTGCTTTAAACAATCTTTAGTAAATTTCAAAATATAATTCGATAAGTTGTTCATTTAGAAAAAATAAAGTAATTGTAAAAAAATTGTTTTACTTAATAATACATTTTTTGCATCATACCGCAGCAGTTTTTTAAGTAGTCATTCACTGGTGCATTCACCCTATAATACCCAATAATTTTTATCCACTTATTTGTTGATTTCCATGCCGATATTTAGGTAATACGGTTCAATTAATGGAGCGACGGTGACATTTTACTTCATAATTTTTATTAACCATTGTTAACCGATTTAAAAAAAAATTAAAAGGAAGGTGGTTGTTAATTCAGTGTGTATTATGTTTAAAGCGGTTCAATTTTTAAAAATGTTCTCCTTTCTCGTCGCCAAATTTCATGTAAATTTGCAAAAGTTGTGCAATTATAACAGCTCTATTGGATTTACTATTCCAGATATTTGAGTATTGAAATCCGATTCAGTATCAGCTACTTCGGGAACACGTAACTATCAATTTTAGCCTGGGCGTATTCGCCATATGCTCTCATATTCTCGAATAAAAAAATGTTTTCTGCGATTCTTGCTCCCCTTATATTAGACAGCTTGATGAAATCAAAAGGGGACCACCACGGCGCACTACACAGCACAAGATTTCCTTAGAAATTATTTGAGCCATTCCAAAGAAATGATTGAACAAATATGAAGACACATACGTTTGGGTTGAATTGAGAACATCTTTAAATCACTTAACAACTTCATTCATTTATATTTTACTTACCAAAATTCTTAAGTTTACTTATAACAATACTGCCATTTCTGCTTTCTATGACAACAATTTTGTACATTCCACTAGACTAAGAGCCGTGTTATATTCAAGTCTTTGAATCCCCACCTCCTTGGAGAAAAACCACGGAAGGAGGTGGAGGAAAAGTGAACACTTTTAGGAGGGTCCGACAGCCAGCAACAAGTTCAGCGGGTCTCACGGGCCCCCTTAAAAAGTATATTTTTTGAATCATTAGTAACCTCCTTCGTTGTTTAAAAGTAATAAGTACAAAGGGGCAGGAAAAACTTGGGCCAAGGATTTACCAAGGCAATAGCGGACGCTGGTAACAGTTTGATTTGGTAAAAAATTGAGGAACCATTCAAATCATGCTTTTTCTGATGTATTTTTAAAGACAAAAATAAGTAATTGAGGTGTCCAAGGGAAAACCTTGTGGGTCGGAAAATGTCGTTCGTCGAAGACTGAAAATTTTGAATTAAAATCAGCACAAATTAAAAAATTCATAAAATCAAGTAAAATTAATCAATTTGTGACATCGTTCTTTGGGCCTCAAGTTACTTATACATTGAGTACAAGGATTTTTTTAGTAATTAACTCCTTCTTCGGACCCCTAATCTTTAACCAAAATGAAGATAATTATACGCCAGATTTGTAACGCTTTTAACTGCTCTATCTTAAGAACGGTTAGGAGCGTCCAAGAATCCTTGAATTCAAGGTATAAGTTACTTGTAGATCAAATTTGTCACAGATTTTGTCATTTGATTAATTTTACTTGTTTCACGAATTTTCTAATTTGCGCTAATTTTAATCCAAAATTTTGACAGTTCTCGCTGAATAGCATTTTGCGGCCCTCGGGGTTCTTCTTCGACACCTTAATTACTTATTTTTGTTTAACAATACATCAGAAATAATTTGAATGGTTCCTCATGGTTCTTACTTTTAAACATCCAAGGAGGTTACTAATGATTCAATAGATTTTTCTTAAAAGGCTAATAAGTGACACCCGCGTCGGACTGTCGGACTCTCCTAGAAGTGTTCATTTTTACCATCTCCTGTGGTCTCTCTCTAAAGAGGTGGGGTTTCATGGACCTCAATATCACAAGGCTCTTGGGCTATACATACATGATCTCTCAACCATATCCGCAAGTTAAGTATAATGCAATTATTTGCTGTTTCTGTTATACTTCACGTCGTATCTTTAAGCCTAAAATATAACAATATCGAGGGGTGCGAAAATACACAGGCGGTCAAAATTTACTCAATATTTTATACAGACAACTATTTTTAACCCCCGCACAGTGGCGTCTTTCTGAAAACTCGCGACAAAAGTCGGTAACCTAACCAATTTCCGATAAAACATTACGAAACTTGGTAGAGTTAAGTATTTGAATATGCTAAATTCAGTGTTGCTAAAGATATTTTTTTCAATACGGCGGCTTCAAAATTAGGGTCAGAAGAAGCGACAAAGATGAATGATCCAAAAAAGTAACCCAGTCACAAAAGAAAGTTCTGATCGTTGAACTTGACCCGAGTAGACCAATGTATTTTTTGACGCTGAAATCGAATTAGACCTATTAAAACCCCGGGTAAGCCGTTTCCAGGATTTTCTGGTTTAGTTGTTAAACACTCAATGTAACAGACATTGTGTTCAATGAAATGGCAAAGGATCCGGTGTTATTTAATTTATAAAAAAAAAAACAGTTAAACAGTTTTAAAAAGTACCTTGAACTTAATAGGTTTAAGTTAAGTTTTAAGTCTTGTAATAAAAAAAATTAAAACAAAAATTAAATTAAAAATTAAAAAAAAATCCTGACATAAAAAATTACCTTTAAAAAACAAAATTATGTTCACTGATTTGAAACATTGGCTATTTCTTTTTCTGTACATTTACTGTTTTATTATGGATTAATAGTTTTCAGTTAGGTACGTAGGTACATTAGTGGTTTTAGTACAGATTTCATCATTATTCGAAAAAACAATCATAAGTGCGTCGGGGACCGCTGAAATGAACAACTATAATACTTACTAGAATTATTAACATAATGCATAAAATCAAATGTGGACCTATATTATATTATATCAAGTTAGTGTCACAGGTTTTTAAAATTTTTAATTTAACATTTTAAAATGATTATTGTTACAAAAATTTCAGTATCTTTCCATATCATCTTTGGAGTAATAAAAAATGAGCTTTGAATATTCAAAAGAACAGTATAATATATATCAAGTGTACACATCAAATGGATTTGTAAATTTGCAAATACGTAGAAAACATGCTACTTATTAAGTAAGCCATGACTAGAGTTTATAATGTAACGAGTAAGTGTATTACTAAATTTTAGATTATGACATCTGATCTTGGAGAATTAATGCATTCTATTGATAACTTGAGGTGAGGTACTTACATCGTTTTGTCACCAGTATAATAATCACTAGAAGCACTACGCCTAAAGATATACTCGGTACTATGTAATACCATTTTTTATTGTTATTCTCACTTTCAGCTGCGCGACTGCCATATAATTTTAGCTCTTCAAAATAATTGTTTACCATTGTTGAAAATGTCTAGAGACTGATTGATAATTGAAATTAACTGGATGATTACTTTAATTGACTATCTAATCTTGCCATTGTTTTATACTCCGCGAGTATGAAATTTCATATGACTTGTACAGTGATTTAGGAATCTGTTACGGCTTAATTTAATAATCGTCGTTTTTATCATCATAAATATATTCTGATAAGAAATATATTTTTTTTATTTCATCACTGATATGGAATGGAGATGAATTCGTTATGGGCTAACAGCCGGAGCGCCGCGCCAGCCAGATTTGAGGCCTTTGAAAAGTTGAAAGTAAAAACAAGCTAACCATTATACTCTTCGCCCATTTACTGCACTTTTTATATAATTGTTTCACATTCTATGGGATACTCTTCGCAGTTTTTTGTAAATAATATTAGTTTCAGACATTTTTTGTCTAATTACAAAACACAGAAAAATTGATTTTCATTTCAATCTAAATAATTAATAACATTTTTATTTATTGATTAATTTTGTTAAAAAACAGTGAGGTTCTTCCTCTAGCTAAATTAACTTTGTCAAAATTTTAATTTAATTGGGCTTTTCATTCTTAAATTATCGAGCTTACAAGAAATGTGACGGCCTAACAGACAGACAGACGGACGGACAGTTTGAAAGTTGATCATGATTCGATCACTAACGTGAAATTTTTTTCAGAAATGCAATACAGGGTGTCTCACCGGGAACTGCATCGATCAATATTGGGAAAAGTATGTAACAAAAAATTTTGAAAATTTTGGGAGTTACTAATGTCAGTGTGGCCAATCCAACCAAAATAATTACAAGCATGTGGTATTTTCGGGTATACCGGAAGTCGATACCAACTTGCTTATTTTAAAAGGAACACCCTAGATATTTTCGACTTTTCGAGATGACCATGAAATTCTGAGTCGAGACATGAAGCACACCCTATACCTAAATCCAGTAGTTTCGGAAATATTTGGCATTATGAAAAAATTGACAGGTGCAACGATTTGCAATAACAGTTATAACTTTCGTTGTGTAGGAGCTCCTTATTTGCTTTTTCGCACGTAGAAAGAATACGAGAAGGGCTACTTTACAATAAAAATAAATTCCATAATAGTATACCAAGTGCTCTATTTTTCACGTTACATTTTGTCAAATTCAAACCTCAAAAACATTTTATTTCAAATGGAACACCCTGTGATTATTTACGTCAAATTATGTAGAATTAAATTCCCCTTTTTTTTTCAGTATACGCATTGTATGGGTTAAAGTTACAACTTTGTAAAATATTGGCGATTTGATGACGAAAACGTAGAAATAGCAATTCTGGGGTAATTTCGGGCATTTCTAATAATTATCCAAGAATTTTGGCTCAGTCAGGACAGGAAATCTAAAGAGGAAGTCTATTGTTGATGACGAAAACATAGAAATAGCAATTCTGTGGTATTTTAACAATTAAAAGTAACAGATTTCCTGACGAGAGAAAATGTTTGTGAATTTATTTTAATTTTAAGACAAGAAGGAATTATTTTATGGGAACTATTATATGGACAGATGATGCTAAATTTACCAATAATTACCAATTTACTAAACGACTTTTTAAACGATACAATTCCCATTACTAAAGTATTTCAAATCTTCATGTATTCAGGGAGCGAAATATCAAGAACATGGGTAGTTTAATGTTGCCATGAGGAATATTTAAATGTAAATGTGATGTTAAAAAGATTTCTTCTTCAGCTAATGTGTCCAAGGGAAAAGCCTTGACAGAGCTAAATATTCTAAAATTATCCAATATGTGTTTTACAGTCCTGTGGGTATCGAGTAGCAAATGTATTACATGTTCTTGATATTACCTTATCACATTCTCCATAAATAATAAACAAATCTAAAGAGTCTTCGTGGGTATAATTTAAACATGCTTGCATTTTTTGACTTTAATGATTGTTTCTAATCATGCCTAAGCCGATGGCATTTTTTTTTAATTATTGAACTTGTCAGCAAATCGCCAATATTTCAAAAATTTGTAACTTTAACCCCTATAATGCTTGTTCTAGAAAAAAATAGTTCAATTCTAAATAATTTGATATAAAAATACAGGGTGTTCCATTTGAAACAAAAGAGTTTCTGAGGTTTGAATTTGACCAAATGTAACGTGAAAAATAGAACACTTGGCGTTCTATTATGGAATTTATTTTTATTGCAGAGACTAGCTCACCTTGTGTTCTTTTTACGTACCAACAAGCAAATGAGGATCTTCTACACGAAGAAAGTAATAACAGTTATTGCAAACCGTCGCATCTGTCAATTTTTTTTATAAAATGTCAAGTATCTCCGAAAGTGTTAAGTTAAGGTATAGGGTGTGCTATATGCTTCGACTCAGAATTTCGTGATCATTTCGAAAAGATAAAAATATATAGGGTGTTCTTTTAAAATAATCAAGTTGGTATCGACTTCCGGTATAACCTGAAGTACCACATGCTTGTCATTATTTTATATTGATTGGCCACACTGACTTTAGTAAATCCCAACATTCTTTGTTACACACTTTTCCCAATATCGACCGACTCAGTTCCGTGAGACATCTATATACTCTTCGTTTTGTATTTACGAAGAGTATAATAAGAACCAATATGTTATTTTGTAATTTGTGACATCAACTATGCACAAGAATAATGATGCAAAAAAGTAAATGTAAAAAAGAGAGACAGTAGAGAAAATTATAGAAGTTTATATTTTGGGAATGTATTCTTCACAGAGCTCGAATGTAAGAACAAATACCTGAAAATGTCTTACCTGTATAGTAGACACTTTCACACTTTACCGCTTTGCGTTCTGCACGTCAGTACTGCTTTTGAAGCAGCTTTTCTTGTGGTTGGGGTTTAAAAGCTTTGTTTTAAAAATGCTTTTTTATACATAATTTTATTTCTTACTTATTATTCTTTACTTATTTTACAGACAGACAGACAAAACCTTTTCATTTGATACCATTGTCAAGGGAGTTATGAAGAAAAAGGAAAGGTAATCCGCCGTCCTGGGGCGTCCGCCATATAGGATTTATAATGACGTTAAATAGTTTATCGTATTTTACCCGTCAATCCTTTTCGTTTGATACCCATGTCACGGGGGTTGTAAAGGAAAAGATAACCCTTCATCCTGGTGCGTCCACCATATTGGATTTAGAATGATATTAGATATACTATATTTTATTACCACCGGACCAATATATGTGTGCAAAATTTCAAAGCTGTTGCTTAATTAGAACTAGTCGAAATTTTGATTATAAGATTTATAGACATTAGAGAGAGTTAAGTAAAAGCTTTTAAAAAAAGATTGGCTACGTACTTAATCTCTCCGATGAGCGTCGGATGACCAATTCAGTCATGAAATTTCAAAACGATCGAATCTTCTATATATTCATCATTCGTCCATAGTGACTTGTTCAATGATTGATACAAAAGATTCGATCTTTTGGTAGTCAATCAAGAATAGATCGAATGCCGCCAAAATTAACGAATGACACATCTCTGTTGTGCATTTTAGATTTACGGTGGTAAGATCACGGATTATATCAATCCAAAGTTTTCAAAAACATCTTCGCCGTTTTCAATATTATAACTTATTAGATTTTGTCAGACTGATGATCCTGTTGATGATGATATTACAGCGTGCTGCAATGTATGTGCCGTAAAATATACATGTTTTGTTTTTTAATTCAGTACGTCTACTTTTTGGTTCAATAACTTTATGTGAGAAACAGTGTATAGTAAGTGAGAGCATCATACATTAGATGAACACTGGGATTGGGAAAATGGAACTGTGTGTTCCACTCTCACTTTTTATATATGTCTGTTTCTTACACTTCTACACTCTTATATAGTGAAGTCAATGAGTCGAAATTTTGACCTGATTTTGTTACAAATGAGGAACGCAACCAAATGCAACCAAATCGCAAACCGCACCCCCATGGCTTCGAGGGTGCTGAATATGAGCATGAGGATAAAAAAGTCTCTATTCAGAGCAACCCTTTCAAACGTCCAAAAACTATCCCTTTTGCGGTTATCGTGCAGTGACGATCGACAGCAAGGCTTCTAACAGAGATATGATAAAGAGCTAATATTAATGTAAGAGACATGGCCGTGACCATAATTTCGATAGTGCTAGGAAATGCTTAGAAAGGAATGAATGGAAATTTAATAGGTCGCACTTACGGGAAGGGTAGCGGCCGGGGAAGTTTGGGACAACTCTTAGTGAATTCTACCCACCCAGGGAGTGCGAAAGCCATTTTACTTTTCTTTTCAGTTTACACGTTTACTGCAAACCCGTTTTCAAGGATGCTGAAAACAATACTTTAAGATTAGTTTGACCCTTTCTATCCCCTTAAACAGATAAAAGCCACCCATTCAAGTGAATCCTTTCAGTAGTAGTAGACAATGCTCATTTGGAGTGGAGTAGCTAGAAATATGATACAAGCGGAACGATGTTTTAAGACAATCTGTGGGGGGCAGAGGTGTAAATAGAGAAGAAGAGTAAAACCACTTTCTCATCCTCTGGGAGGGTGGAATCCACCTTTAAGAGTTTGCCCAAACTTCCCTGGCCGTTACCTTTTCCGTATAGTTCGACTACTATTAAATTTCCATTCATTCAATTTTAATTAAGTATTAGCGAGCACTAATGTATGTAAAGTACGGACGCAAAAGAGGTAGGTTTTGGTCATTTGAGGATGTAGGAAGGGTCGAAGTTACCTAAAAGTATTCTATTCGTCATTAGTATCCTCGAAAACGGGGAAGGAGAAAGGTTTCAATGAGAAGAGATATATTTTATCATTTTCCCAACCCCTAGGAGGGTAGATTCAACCCCCAAGGATGGTCACGGCCATGTCTCTGATACTACTCTTCGCCTTTATCACGTCCCGGTCAAATTTGCAGAAATTCGCATTAAAACCCTTACTGTCGCGCGTCCGTGCACGAAAGCCGATAATAGGGGTGGTTCTTGTCCGTTTGAAGGGGTTGCCCTGAATAAAAACTTTCTTTACCCCCATATTCGTGTTCAGCATCCTCGAAAACGTGGGGGGGGAGGTGGTTCGGTTGCATTCCTCATTTGTAACATATTCGCCCGACTCATTGACGTCACTAGTAAACGTGATATAGTGATATGTACTGTGACAAATTTTGTTCGATCAGATGAAAGTACTTACCTTTAAAATCTTCACAAATAGACATATTACCTAATTACTGGTTATGGAATATAAAATATTTCAAGTTAATGATTACAATAAAAAATAAGTCGCGACTGAACATACCTCGACAACACTTTATCGTCCATCATCTTAAAGTACAATTAAGTGGTAAATATTTTCTAGGATTCTCACAAGCAAAATATTTGTGTTTTAATTAAACATATGTATTTTCCGGATTGTATTTTTTATATTTTATTATTATTGTATAATAATAATCACTTAAGATTAGTCATACAGACAACACTCAAGCCTTATGTCCGATACCAATCTGTGATTGAAAGCAACATTAAATTTAGCATCGGTCTAACTCTTACCCGTAATGTGATGGTAATGTGATGAAAAAACAGTATACTTTTTGATACGTCGATTTACTTGCACGACTTTTTCCGACTTTAAGAGTTTTTAAAAAGGAATAAATTTTGAGTTCGACTCGTTATCTGTGCGAAAATATGCGAGAATTTGAGCAAGACGCGAGGATATTCATTTTTTTCAAAATAAGTAAGATATCGGAAAAGTTGATGTTAAGTGTGATGTAAAAAGTATAAAAATTCAAAATGGGGAATCTTATAGAGTTGGCATAATAGGCTTGTTCCATGATATTCTTTTTATATGGTTTTTATACATTTTTATATAGTACTCAATATTCTTGTTATGGGGTTGAAATTAGTAATAGTTGCAAAAATAGCCGTTTGTGACGTCATTATAGGCAACTTTGAATTCTGAGATCTACCGACACCGCGACCTCTAACAGCCGTTTAGTAGTAAGTAAATACGTGTAGTTGAAGGTCGTTTTAGGTGTCTATGGAAAGAGGAAGATTGGCGTTTTGTCGACATCGTAAATTTCTTAGTGGTAATCGGAATTTCGGCTCGGCCTGTGCGAAAGAAAAATGACTATTTTCGTAAAAATGGAAAACCGTTCGTACTTTAAAAATTCATAACTAAATAAATACTTGTAGTGAAGGTTTGCGATGTCTTTATGGAAAGAAGAAGATTGGAGCAAGTTGTATGGGTCAAATCGAAAATTCGGCTCGACGCGAGCGAGAAAAACGCGGCTTTCTGGGACCTTCAGATTTAATCTGAAAGGTCGAAAAACATGGAATCTTCAGACGTTCGTAACTAAATAAATACATCGAGTGGAAGCTTGTTCTATATCTCTAAGGAAAGGGGAAGGTTGGCGATAAATCGGCATCGTAAATTACAGCGTCAAAATTGAAAATTCGATCCGACAGAGGCGAGAGAAAATTGTAATTTTTTGACATTTGGCAAATCATACTCCCCTACAGTCCTTCCAATGCCCGTTCCTAAAAATGAGAAGCAAGAGAGATAGCCGACTTTCACACCTTAATTGCCGAATACCCATTAGAAATACCTCCCCGAGTTCATTCTGACAAAATCGCAAAAAGCCGACCCCTCGAAAAGCCACATTGCAATGCTCTTGGTCGGATGTAAACAAATAAATAATTTTCTGGGGCATTTCTATTTGTGTTTGTGCATCCTGGAATTATACAATACTTAACATTCTTTTTCTTTGTACTCATATTGAATCAAATAAGAAGTACGTAACACAAACAATACTCCGAAAACAGCTATAATCATAAGAACTAAAAAGCATCGAGGCGACTGGGATCGCCGAGTCTAAGCATGTAGTAGCGCATATGAGTAGTGGCCACGCCCCATTTTCGCGAGGTGAAGGTTTGTAATTGTTTTTAAAACACTAAACGTGCGAATAAAATTCTGATTTTAGATCCATTATTTTATAGTTGCACTTTCGATTTAAGAAATAAAAAGAAATGCCGAACAAGACTATTGCATGACTATTGCAGATTTACATGCTCAAAATCAGTTCTGCACTTCAATACAGGTACCGATTTTCGAATGAGATAAACCATGTATACTCTATAGGGCCTGAAATTAGGTGTGGATCTCTTGAGTCCGAAGTAATTTTTTGTTTTTTTTTTTGTTCATTACCTCATATTGTAATCGTACCGATTGGTATATGACTTTATGTTTTTCTTTATCGCCTGTTTTGAAGCTTTTACTTCTTTCTTACGCTACTTCGTATTTGCTTATTTTAGTGATTTGACCCCTATTACCTTGAAAACTGTTCAAGAGACTTGGGCCTTATTAAGGATTTTTACAGCATGCCAAGAAAAACAAGGCCGAACGCTATTTTCCATATGAAAAGTGTGAAATCCTTTGCTTCATTTGGTTCATTACTCCTCGCTCCAACTAATTTAGTCTCCTTTCTTATTCTTAAAGCATTTAGCAGACATAAGTGGTAGTGCTTCAGATAAGTTGCTATTGTCCATCTTAATTTTGTAATCACAAAGATTTGTATGTCATTGAATGTGGAGATAATCGCAAAAACTACATTTGAAAAGATAGCGATTAATCATAATCTTTTACAGAGTGGCATTATGTCTCATTTTATTCGCCATATAAATTTTTACCACTATACCAAATTTCATGTTCATGTTCAGTATTAGAAAGTGAACAATTCCTAAAAAAAAAAAAATAGTTAAACAACTTCTCTATAAATTGAACGTATTGAATGGAAGACTAGATAATAATAATAAATGAACTTTATATTGTCTGTAATTGTTTATTTGTGGCATATTCAGATTTTCTTACTTTTTGTTGGGTATTTTGCCACTGAAAAATATTTAAAAATTTTAATGAAAAAACCTCTGCGCCAAACGGATCAGACAGAGGTTGGTTCTTGAGTACTTGACTGTTTCAAAAAGTCTCACACCTAAAAATATATAAACTAGAAGCATGTTATAAACTAAAAACTGAAAATCAAAGCTATAGGTAGTTTTGAGAACGGAAGTAGATTCTCTTCCGAAACGTTAACTACCTATAGCTTTGATTTTCAGTTTTTAGTTTATAACATTGTTCTAGTTTATATATTTTTAGGTGTGAGACTTTTTGAAACAGTCAAGTACTCAAGAACCAACCTCTGTCTGATCCGTTTGGCGCATAGGTTTTTTCATTAAAATTTTTAAATATTTTTCAGTGGCAAAATACCCAACAAAAAGTAAGAAAATGGACTTTATTTTCTAACACATAATTACATAAAATTTACAATTTATTTATAAGAGCGAAGTTAAAGATATGATCCTGTTCTACCACTTAACCCTAAAAAAGAGAGCCTAATTCCCGTTTTGTCCAAGAATTAAAATTACAGAAAATCGAAAGAAAACAAAAAATGCCTACAATTAGAAATTTGGCATAATATCTACATCCCATCATTTAATAATTTCTAATTTTCCTTTGCTGATAGCACAATATAATTTTTCGCATTCCATACTTAAATTTCTCAATTTTTGTAACACGCTTTATATTAGCAGGTATTTTATTATACAATTTATATAAGTATATGGAAAGGATCGTTCAAAAAAGCAAATCTATGAAAAGGTGGAGTGATTAAAGATTTTCTACGTACATTAATATTGTGAGTATCCGTACGAAAATGAATTTTATTATATAGATGAGGCAGTGATTTGGTCACAATCTTTCAAAAGCAGGCATAGGCATGTAGTAACCTTCTGTTTACAATATTTAGCCAATTTAATTATTTAATTTTATGAGAGATGTGCTCTATTCTGTTAATATTACAAATTAGACAAACACAAGAGTTTTGAATTCTCAAAATTCTACTCGTTGTGGCAATATCCAACCAAGGGCCATACCTATACATCACAAAAATTAAAATGTGATGACACTAAGCTGTTACAAAGCAGGTTTATGGTATGTTTATCCCTCAGATCTTTACTTGCAGAGATGTTCCTTAAATTATTAAAAGCTTTCCTACTACAGTTCCTTATATGGTCTTTAAATCAAATTCAAATTCAAAATTCAAATTCTTTATTCGCTTTATGCCATAAAGTACATTTATGGATTAGCTTTGTCATGCAGGTACAGAAAGATGAGTAAAAAAAGTAGTGTATAAAAATATAAATAAAATCTTAGATCCGAGTCAATAGTAAGTCCCAAGTTTTTTGTCTCATTTACACAAGTTATAGAGATATTATTGACTTTTAATTTTAAATCCTCAAGATACCTATTTCGCTGCATTATCCTACCAAGCAACATTATTTTTGATTTACTAGGGTTTATACACAAACTATGATAAGCAGAAGCCGTTATTAATTCAGCAATATCCTTGTTGATTTTATTGTTAGCCTCGTCGATATATTCTGGATTAAAGGAATAATATAAGTATGTATCATCAGCGTAACAGTGTACCTTGCAAAATTTAAGTACTTTGTGCAGTTAACTTATATAAACAAAAATAGAGAGAGAGATCGTCGCGAACTTCGAAGGCTTAAAAAAGACAGTTCTAACAGTGAACTCTACAAGTTGATTCGATCAAAATCCGGTTTTATAAAGTATCGACTTGCTGAGTTCTTTTGCAATTGCTTGGCATTTGGTTTCATTCAAATGATCATTCAAATCACTTCTGCAACTCCAGCACACCCACCATTTTATGATCAATATTTTAACATATATCTTTTTACACAACTGGTCACTTTCATAACCCCTTCACGTATTATCAGTGTTTTTTCATTCTTTCACAACGTCCTGTTTTCAAAGTTCTAAATCTTGTAAATTATTAGTTAAAAACACTCTTACTTTATCTGTTAAACGAATATTGTCTATACCTAACCAGTACATACAGTCAATACCCAGTTGTGGTGGGAAATTAAGGTTGGCAAATGGTTCAATAACATATCACGCAAATATTTTGCAACATTGTATATCTTTCATACTCCACTTATTGATAACTGGGTTTTACAGTACTTTGATGTTTACTATTAAATTGATAAAAAATTTAAAGAAGTATGTAGTTATCAGATCTGTGCTTATATCATCACGTACATATATCAACTATATTTTTTAATATGATTTGTATTTATTTGTACATTTCACAGTTCTGGGCTATTCTATCATATTGTTTTCCAATGGGGATATCCCATTACATTGAGAATTAGACTTTTTGTCATGGATATGATTTATTTATTTATTTATTTACTTTTCTTTTCGGTACTTCCTGCAACGTGTTCTCACTTTAAAAAAAGTCCGAACAATCTACAAAATAATACAATTATCCAGTCTAGGAGCAGTTAGATAATGTGTTTAACACATGATTTAAATAAAAATAATAATGTAAAGAAATCGCTTCCTAAGGAATCATTATTCCGCATCCGGATTTCCCATCTAAGTCTTTTTAAACGAAAACACCTTAATAGTATATTTACACTTCATTTATTCCTATTTACCCCAATCCTTCAACGCAATAAGCTCAGTTCCATACCTCGTTGTAATACATACGTGCACCAAATTTCCAGTCAATCTCTTAATTTTATTTTGTTAACCCCTTTAATAATAGAGTTAAAGTGGTGGTGGGGGCAGGTCATTTAAAAATTTGAGACCTTGGCTTCTAGCATGTACATCAAATCCAAATTCCTGGACTTTTACTGGCCTGCATTACTTATTTACCCCTATTTACCCAAAATATAATCTAGTTCCCAATCTCGTTATAATACATACGAGTACCAAATTTAAAGTCAACATCATGTTTGATTTGACGGCAGAAATAATGTTTTCCTTCTTTTCCTATAATAATTTCATTCTTTCATGTGATTTCTTTAGGTTAGATTAGGTTGGGTTGTTTTTTATTTTGCTATCTAATTGTTGATAATTATCATCACCGCAGACAGTATTAGCATCGCAGACAAAGAAAAAGGGTGAGGGGGCATTCCCCGCCCTTTTTCCACAAAATAACGCAAAATATTTTAATTTCTTGGCTTGCGCTCCCGTCAGGGAGTAAAAGTATGTAAGAGGAGAGAAGTTGGCATCCGAGAAACAAGGGCAAGGAACATTTGGGCGGCTTTTGTAATTGATTGATTGATTGATTTGCCAGCGTAAGGTGGGCATTGCTGCCGATTCCGGACATCCATGGAGGTTTGTTCCAACACGCAGCTTGGTCGTCCGTCGAACACGCCCAACGGACGGCGAAACCGCGTGCAGGAACCAAATTTCGGATGTTTTATATATCGCCGGACCGGCTGCATACGCCGGGTTGCACATTGGACATGCTTGTTGTCAGCAGCGAGAGCCGCATGACGCATGGAGTGGGAATATACGATGGGAAGTGTAGGTGTTTGTGAGATTCTTCTTTTAAGTTTCCATGCTTCTTTTAAGTTTCCGTCTACCGTCATCTCCTTATTTTTATTTTTCTAAGATCTCTGTTTTTTTTATGGCTTTGGGTCATAGACCATACAGCCATTTTCTGTTTCTTCTGTTTCTGAATCTGGCAGCTTATATTATTTTATTTTATTTTCTTTTGTTTTTGCTTTTGCAATTGAGAATAAATTGCCAAAAATGCGGAAATTCTCCTTGCCCTTCTCGAATACCACCTACTGACTTTCACCGGGTGACGCCCTACCTCAATATTTTGCAAACAAGACATTGTTTTGCTGTTTAATATTGCTTATATTCCACCAAACACCAAGAGTTCCCGCTCGAACAGCTGACTCAAGTATAGATTATAATTTTATACACTAACGGGACCGCCACAATGTCGCATTAGGAACGACGTTACCTACCTGACGGGAGCGCAACCGTCTTTCGTCCGACGGGAATGTAGATACGGCGTATATTCAGTATACATGTCCCAATTTATTCTAGGTCCGTCTCGCAGGATGTGCGCTATCCTTCGTCACATCTCTTTATTCAATTATTTTCTTTTGGGGTATCCATCCTGTACATTCTTAACGTAAATTATACCCTATTCGTTGGCAATAGCGACACCTACTTACCAAATAGTTATGTAGATACAGCGTCAATAGACAGATAGACAGACGGACAATCAACCCGACAGACTGGCGGAATTCAGAGAGACACTAATTTTCGTAATATGCATAGATTCAAGACTGACTTTTTCACGATTACAATACTTGCCTTAAGTAAGTGATAAAGATAATATATACCCTTCGCTGAATATTGATAGTGTTAGCCTAGCTAAAAATATTCCCCATACCATAGTCAAGGTTCATTATTATCGTCTATGTATCCCCGAAATAGAAAATTAGGAAATAATTGACTACTAATCCAATGGAATTCAACGTTACCAGACGTATTCACCACCTGACGATAGCAAATCAGCAAATGATAACCATAATGTTCCCGTTCCTCTTTAATTTTTCGAGGACTTCCATGCTGATTTCACGATATTCATAAGTATGAAATAAACATTGAGAAACACCGCAAAATAAACAATAGTCATCCTGAAATAGTAATATTCGTTTCATGATGGAAATATACATTTTTTTTAAATAAATAAAAATACTTTTTCCTAATAATTAATAAAACAATAGTGGAATAGCGTAAATTATCCCTCTTTTAAAAAAGGACCACTAAAAATTGTGAATAAAATTTTACTATCGTTCGGCTAATTGAACATTGGTACCTAATATCGATATTGAGCTGGAAATCAAAACTCCTTTGATTTTGTTGTTTTTTCATTTTTACAGCGGCCTCAAAATCGATATTAGATAAATAGATAGACGTCTATTTGACTACGTTTAAATTTACATTTGTGGCAAGCCATATTTGCTGTAATTACCTTAAGTAATGCAGTCTGAAGTTACAATAAAATTTACATTATAGTAAAAAATAAAAAATAAAAGCACAAACACTAAGTGTACACACATGGAGTATATCCTGCTATAAAATAACATAATGTATATAAACAAAAAATCAAACAAGAATAGTATAAAAACATACATAACTAGTAGAGTAAAAGCAGAGAAAAATTATGCTGTGAGTACATCTGATAGGTAATAAAAATAAGTGTCTAAGTTTTCCAAGGGAGAATTCATATATTCATCTACCGAGTAGAAATAGAATTTTAACATGTGGTTTTTAAGTTTTATTTTAAATCTGTTTCTGGTATTATATTGTACAGTTTTATATGAGGGGAATTTCTTACAGATTTAGTGAGACAATATCTAGCCGTTATTAATATAGATGACCTAGTCCTGTAATTGTGACAGTCTGAATGTGTAGAAAAGTTACTTTTGTTTTTGTAAATTTCCAGTACTGAATAATAAATGTATAAACTAGGAAAAGGCATTGTACCATATTTGACAAATAATGGTTTGCAGTGGTCCCAATAATTTGCGTCTGCAATTATTCTGATCGCTCATTTTTGCAATATAAAAATGTTATGCGAATGGGTGGAGTTGCCCCAGAGTATTATTCCATAAGTAATATGGAATTGAATTAATGCATGATATGCAGATAGCAATGTTTCAACATTTGTATATTTCTTTAGTTGATGAAAAAGAAAAATATAACTAGATATTTTATTGTTTATATGTTCGATATGAGCGTTCCATTTGAGATTATCGTCTAAGATAATTCCAAGTAAATTAACAAATTCACCTTTTGCGGTTGCGATGTTGGTGGAAAAAAATCTGATTTTGAGTTTTGTCTCTGTTCAACTTCAGCATGTTATTGTTATACCTGTGTTCGGCAGAGTTTTGAGTTTCGTTGGCAGATGTCTGGAGGGCCATTAAATTATTGCTTTTATTGATTAAACTTGCATCATCTGCATACATAACAATTTTATTTGGGAAAAGATAGAAGAAAATATCGTTGACAAAGACAATGAATAGAAGAGGGTCCAGCACCGAGCCTTGGAGTACTTCGTGCTCCATTGTCCTAAAATGGGATATGTTATCGTTACTTCTGACACACTGCGTCCGCTTAAAAAGATAGGATTCTAATAAACTTAATGCTGGTCCTCTAATGCCGTAGTGGCTAAGTTTTTTAATCAACAACTTGTGAGAGACACAGTCGAACGCTTTGCTGAGGTCCAACAGCGTAATCTCTTCAATACTCTCGACAATATCACTCATGACTTTGCACACTGCATCTACTGTGGAACACGATTTTCTAAAGCCAAATTAGGTAATAAGGTACAATTAAACGATCAAATTTCAGCCTAGCACGTCATTACAAATTTAGCTAGTCGCGGGAATTTTTCAAATAACTGTATCTCGAGAATAACAATCGCAATAATTATTGGGATTAGAATACAGATATTGGGCAAAAGTACTCTCTGTTGCCAGAAATTCGACAATTTCTAAGGACACTATCGAATTCCACCGAGTGAGAATACCTTTATTATTTATGCGTCCGTTAAATCCTCCTTATGACATCTGGGACACTTATATGTATTTTTCATCTTTGTACAAGTCGATTTTAAATTCCTTTTGGATTAAAAATGACATTCATTTTTATGAAACTGTTTAGTGTCTGGATAATATTGTATTAACATGTAAAGTAACATTATCCATATATTTCTGGTCTTAATAATTCTGATTGGAGTGACGTGTTATCTTATCAAAGATTACTTAACTTATTAGTAGTACCTGTAGGATTTAGTCATAAACAGTAAAACAGTAGTACATGTCTGTGGAAAACAAAACAAGTCTAAATATTTTTCTATGATTGAGTGTTATTAACATGATCTTGATTTTGTACAATATAATAAGTACCTAGTAGGTGTTTAACACAAACAATTGAAAATTGAAACGTTCTAGAACGTTATCTTCAATTTCTTAGAATACATATTCATATTATTATTACCATTAATTACACAGGCACACAAAAAAATAGTTGCCAATCCCACGGACCAAGCCAATAATTTCCGGTGTATTTTGGCTTCCTGAATCCGAATCTGGTGTCAGTGTTGCCCCACCATGTCACAATTTTTTCTTTCCTCAAAAAACAGTTAACAGATTTGCAAACATTGCATTTTTTGAGGATAGGAAAAATTGTGATGTGTTGGGGCAAAACTGACACCGGATTCAGTTTCAGCAAGCTAAAATACACCGGAAGTGATTGGTTTGGTCGGTGGAATCGACAAATGTTTTATTTTTGTGTGCCTGTGTTATTTTTATTGAACCCAGTAAAACGATCCAATTGAAAAATATCCAAATTACTAAGATATTAAATTCAGATAAAAAATCCCATGAAAAAATCAACTTTGAAACATTATCACTTTACAAAAGACCGATAACCACCTTTGGCATCGTCTTTCATCGAAATCTATATAAAAAATTATTTCACTAAAAGTGACTAAAAAATTGAATTTTTCATCTCGAGGATGAGGGTCGATCGCCTTTGGGCTCCATCGTTAGAAAAATAAATATTTTCGAAGGTACTAAAAAAATTGACGGCGGAATCCTCAGTCAGGATGTTGTGATTAGCTATTTTAAACGTCAAAATTCAAGAAAAAATCAAAGTGGGGGAGAATAATCCTAAAATTAGTAAAAAAATTCAAAGTCGGAGAGTCGATTCCGACGGGCCCAAAATATTTTTAATCCAGGCTCAGGCGGATATCGCTATAGTAGTCGCTCGAAGGCGAGTCGACGGAAAAAAAGTATATTTGGGTTCAATGCGACACGGCTCCGGCCTAATTAATATAAAATCCTTGTCGTGTCCTTCAGACTCAACGATACTAGTACATCTACATTATCATATGACAAACTAAAGCCTAAAGCGTATTTATGCAAGCTAACTTCTATTCACAACTCAAGTATGATAGAATTATAAAATTGTTATACAATTTCTTTACATTACATGTATTTAAAACTAGTAAGTACAAGCAAAGTGAACTTTAGTAAGGAATAGTAAGAGCAATCCAATTTCTTTTAAATGTCTATAAAAACACCTGTTATTGGAGAAACCTATAAATCCCTATACACTGAGCAGAATATACTTAATTAAGTGGCGAAATTGTGGTTGTTCGTCTTTTACTTGAAAAATGCGCACTAAGACTTAAAAAATATCAACAAACTTTTCTCTAAGTAGACAAAATATTCTTTAATTTGATTTCTTTTGTTCTACATTCATTACAACAAAATAACGACTTCACTCTGCGACACCAACAAAGTAGTAGATAATAAGAAATGAACAATGAAATAATTGTATCACGCCTAGATATACATTGTCACTATACGCGTTCTCTGGCCGTTGAGGGTCATGTGAGGCCACAACTCGACAATCCGATTATCACGGTGATTTTTCAAAAATTTCTTTATACTTGAGTTTTGTACTATCGAGTCAATGTCCTCACTAAAAATTATTGCTTGGACATATAGTTGATGTTCAATAGCATTTTGGTATATAAAAAAAATTAATAATAAAAATGTATGTGATATTATATACAAAACACATTTTTCTCTCGTGGTTATCAGTTACAATCGAAGATAACGTCAGAAATCGCAATTCAAGTATAAAATTCGCGCCATTCCGAGTCAGCCATTTTAAATTTTCCAACTTCCACAACAGATTTGTAATCAGCGACCTTGAAAACCCCCGAAAATATTTGTTTCCAAGAAATTTTAATTTATTATGCATGTATAGAATACACCTATGCATGCAATTTTGGGCCCTAACGGGCTCCTAAATGCTTATAAATGACACTATACAATAAGAGAAGTTTAAGTAATAATAAGACAAATAACACATAATGCATATATTGAGTTTCTATTGACTCCACTAAATACGTTTTTTATCAAAATCTAAACTACATTGAACCGTATAAATTTGAAACATAACGAAAAGAGCAAAAGTCAGGAAAAATTCACTTTTTTGTGTTAGTGTTAAAGGTTAAATTCTCTGCATTGCAAGAAGGTCGATTAATGATGGACCTCTCGATTTCAAATGCTTATATTATATATCTATTAACTGTATATTATTTCTTGAATTTAGCAAGAATTGGTCCATTCTCTATTACAGGTGCATCGTCTTGTATAATGAAATTAATGTATTATGAAAAAAAAACTTATTAAAATAAATTTTCTCTACTTTAAAAGAAGTCTTTTGATATTTTAAGATGTAATGCGTATTTTACAAATAAAAGACGAAGACAACGAAACGAATTGATAGAAAAAAACATCATATTTGTATAATGAGTTAGTAAAAAGAACGGATGTGCATAATGTGAACGTATGTACGTAAAGATAATTATAGAGCGCCACAACACAATACATCAAAATTTGAGGGATGCTTTTCTCACATGACACCCACGATTTTAAATAAGATTATAGATATGATTTTCTTGTCAAAAGAAATATTTAATGAAAATGCAAAAATCGTGTTATTGGAGAGTTAAATTTGACTAAATTTAGTTGTATATTATTTTGCCTCATTAGTGTGTCTTTTAGTAGTGTGTATTTTACAAATATGTATTTTCAGTGAGTAGTATGTTTTGTATATTTTTAGAGGGAGTGGAATAACAGCGTTACTTACCTTTTGTGTAAATAACTTTGTAATTTGTACACAATAATTATTATTCTATTCTATTATATACTAATTATCGTTCCACCTATAGTGACTTTCTTTAAGTATGTTGCGCCCAAGGTGCAGGTATTTTTACAGCTATTTCAAATATAAAAAATTGTACTAACCTTGCTATTTCTTGTTGAAAGATTTTTCATCCATTTTACCTATACTATACTGGAAAACGTTTAACGCAGATGTGTAAAATGTATAACATGCAAAAAAATAAGTGTATCCTCTTGTTAACCATTCCCACAATTTGTTACTTGAAAGATTTATCTATAAATAAGTGTTATAAATGTTCTAATTTATCGTGCTAGGCTAAAGTTGATATCTATTATCAATACAGTTTTGGACATTTTAGAGTGCTAGTTAATATTATTGCCTACGTAAAAAAATTGCAAATTCTTGGAATGAACACCTGAATAAGATGTCAAAAAACTCAAGAACGGACCATTCTAGCGTATACAAACAAGTGTACTTCTCTCTGGCCTCTTAGACAAGAAAATATTTTTTGTCAATTTTTATAAAAAAAAAAAACAGAGACTGTTCTAAGAGAATCTCAACTATTTTCGTTTTAATTGCTTTATTTTGTCGTTGTAAACAATGTGTAATGTATGAAAAATCGCTACCTAAGGAATCGCTACTTCCACATCCAGATTTCCTATCCAAATTTCTTTAAACGAAAGCATCTTAATATTATATTTGCACTTCAATATGTGGAAATAGTTGAACAGAATTTTATTAATTATAATATTATAAAAAATTTCTGTTAAAAAATGCATTCTACTCGATAAAGGAATTTTTAATGTATTGATATGTTTATCTTATTCTAGAAATGTATTTGACGTATCCTATATCCTATATATCCTATATGATTGTATGACTTCTTGGATAAATAAAGCATTATTATTTAAAATCTCTAACTAAAGACCCCATAAAACGATGTGCCACTTCAATACCCTTTCCACTGACCGACGTTTCATGGAGGTGAGGGTGCGCGACACCAAACATTTCTTTGAAGAACTTTTGCTCTCGTACACCCCAAATCACTATTTTATTTTATTAATCTCTTTAATAAATGGAGAGGGGTTTCAGATGCAGTAGGAAGTTTAGAATATTTAGATATAGACCTAATTATGTTAAAGAATATATTACTTTCTTATAAATTTCAACTAATGTAATCATAGAAAACTACCACGTAAAGCTCGTACCAACTATTCAAAACTTAAACGTAACCATTAGATAGATTACTGAACATAAAATAAACGTTGTGAAATGCATATATGAATTTACCAATAGTTAACTTTCAATTTCGGATTATTCAATCAAAAAGATAACCAACGATTGTGAAAGATTTAAAAGACGTCAAAACAGTTTCTTTTTCGTTTCCATTCATCAGTTTTGTCCATGCCTCTCTTAAAACAAAGAGGTGAGACATAGCCTCTACTGTGCGGGGCGTTCAGAGGGGCTGCTTCTTGCTTTAGCTTTTAAGTGAATATATTGATTTTTTGTTAAAATTAACTTATAGATAGATAATTTATTTATTTAACTACTTTACATACACAAGAGTACATTTGTAGTAAGTCAGAAAAACAAAAATTAAATTAAATATGAAATTAAGTTACTGTAAAAGGGTAACTATAAAAAAAGAAGAAAAAAACATATATAAATGTAAAGTATCACATAAGCCTGAATATAGAATGATCACATAAATATATAAAAAACAATAAATATGTTTTGTCATGACAAAGTATAATAAAAAAAAACAAACAAAAACTATAATATCTAATACTACAATAAAATCAAAATTATTTAAACACCTCGTGTGCCTGCTTCATATCAACATTAATGTATTAATTATCTGTCATTAATTTATTTCAGTCTGAACTGAGTTTGTCATAAAGTCATCTACAGAATAGTAGCATTGTTTAATTAAAATTGCTTTCAGGGCCTTTTTAAAAGAGTTTGCATTTAATGATTTTATAATATTTAGCAAGACATTGTACATGTTTAAATTTAAAGAGTTATTCTCAGATTTTTTCAGTCTAAAACGGGGAGTTCTCAATAGATTTACGGATCTAGTATTGTAATTATGAATGTCAGAGTGCGTGTTGGAAGTACTGATATTTATGTGTATTTCAATTAAAGAATAATATATAAATAAAGATGGTAACGTCATTATACCAAACTTCACGAACAGTGGCTTACAATGTACTCTATTATCATTAATTCCAGCCAGCACTCTGACAGCTTTTTTTTGAAGCCGAAAATTTTTTATGGCGTGCATTGAATTTCCCCATAAAATCACACCATAAGTAATTCAGGAATGAAAAAGGGCAAAATATACTGAGAGCAATGTGTTGCTTCCTATAATTAGCCTCAACTGGCGTAATAAGTAAATTGTACTCGAAAGTGACTTCAACAAAAATTCAACATGACCCAACCAACTCAATCTATCATCCAATACAACGCCCAGTAGCTTTACATTCTCACCCTTACTGATTCTATAGTTTGATGATATAACAAGTGTTTGTGATTTATCACTGTTAAGTTTAAGTTTGTTTGTAATGAACCATTGATTAGTCTTTGTTTCAATTTGACCTAGACTACTCAGTAAACTCAAATAATTTGCGTCGGAGGCAATTAGAGTTGTATCGTCTGCAAAAAGGACACACTTATCAGGACGAAGAAAGTGATCTATATCGTTTATAAATAATATGAACAACAACGGTCCCAAGACCGATCCCTGGGGAACGCCACTTTTGATATTGGTAAGAGCAGAATTCATATTATTGATACTAACACATTGTTGTCTGTTGTTTAGGTACGATTTAAATAGAGAGAGAGGTACACCTCTTATACCATAATACGTTAACTTTATTAGCAACAGGTCATGAGATACACAATCAAAGGCCTTGGAGAGGTCACATAAAGCAAGTCCAGTATGTTTTCCTTCCTCCAGACCCTCAACAATATTACCCACCACCTGCTGCACAGCTTGTATGGTTGAAAATTTAGGCCGAAACCCAAATTGCGAATTAGAAATTATGGTATTTTGATCAAGAAACCTTGTCAGCGACCACTTTAAGAGAATTTCTATTAATTTACCAAATACAGGTATAATTGAGATAGGGCGGTAGTTATCTAATAATCCCATATCTCCCTTTTTAAAAAGGGGAATGACTTTCGTAATTTTAAATGAATCCGGAAAAACTCCTTCACTAATGCACCTATTTATTAATATTGTAAGTGGACCCAGAATTATATCAATGGTTTCTTTGATTATTTTACCATTTAAATCATAGACATCAGTACAAGGAGAATTTTTTAATGTATTTACCGCCTCAAGAACATCATAAGTAGAAACAGGCCCTAGAAAAAAAAAATCCATAATCTCCATTAACTAGGACTTGTACCGCAAATTTACGTACCTAGTTAATATACAGTGCCGTAATTTCAGCATTCTATTTGGTAGGCAGATATTTTTCACAAATAACCCAATAGATGGAAGCAAAGCGAACCCTGTAATTCTTAAACGATAACCTTATAAACCAAAATGGCCGAGGGAAAATAAATCTTAAACGAGTGTTACAAAAAGTTAACCCATAGACAGAAAACCCTAAAGCCACAGGTAACATTAAACATAATATTAAACTCAAAAGAGGGAAAACGAGTAGTGTGAAAAAACAATTGATAAATAAGGCTCGCACAAAAATTGGAAGACTTGGCGATCGTTCACCGATGGGTTGTCGTTTGTATACGTTCGCTAATATGTTGGCGAGTGCTCGCTGATGTGTACAATTTGAACTTTTTGCGATAACTCTGCGAGCAATCGCTATTTTAAACAAATTGTAAATAATACGATTTTCGATGCCAAACTACTTCTATCTAAAGCATGAGTCAAAAGAAGAAAAAAGTCATGTATGTTATATCGAAAAGGTTTAAGTTTAAAAGTTGTTAACGTACGAACATTGAAAAAATTCGTTTTTTAGCCTTTTTACCTTTAATAACTTTAGAACGGAAAGAAATTTTTAAGTTCTGAAAAAATATTCTGAAAGTGTAAGGCTTCAACTTCAATACGCCGAAGGAAGTTTTCGGCACAGCGCGCCATGATATTGTGATTACAGACCATGTCTATGACAGCAGGCAACCTAAGTATAGTAGCAGGCTATAACTTTGGAACCATTGCTGTAATTTTTATAATTTTTTCGGCATTTTGAAGTTGAAGTTTTCGATTATTTTTGCAGAATCTAAGAATTTCTTTGCATTCAAAAGTTATTAAAGGTCAAAAAGATTAAAAATCGCAATTTTCAATGTTTAAACGTTAACAACTTTTAAACTACAAATCTTTCTAACATAACATATACAGTGTGCCTCACTTAAGAGTGTACGAGCTTAATAGTTCTTTTGTTTTTTGTTCGATTTGAATCAAACTGATCATAAACGATAGAGGTCACCAAAGTCCATTTAAGACCACAAAATCACTTTTTATCTTTACATGCAAGGCCATCTACAATACTAAATTGTATTAAATGAATCAAAACATCATAGTAGGTATTTTTAAAATAAAATTAAATAAAAATATTGTTAAAAAAACTTGTTCGAATTCATTCCAAAACCCTGAATCCGAAACTTAATTAAATTATGCAATCCTCTGAAAAGTCATGAACAATAACAGAAAGCGAATTGAGGCATCTATTAGGGCTGATGGAGGTTTAATAGAACATAATATCTAATTCTTTTGGTTGTGTTTATTATTCACTTGTGTAAATTGTTTCAAAAGAATAAACTTAGAAATAATTTTTATTTAAATGCCTCAAATGATTTTTTCATCAAGTCTAACTATGTAACTAACTAAACATCGGATTCGGGGCCTTTGAATTTAGTATCGTAGATGGCCTTGGATTTAAAGATGGAAAGTGATTTGGTGGTCTTAAATAGACCTTGGTGAACTCTATCTTTTAAGACTTGTATGTAAATAAAATCCGATATGGAGACAGCACACAAAAATTACAGCGAATATATACAAGAAAATATTGCACAGAATCCTTCTGAATTCTGGCGATATATTAATTTCAAAAGAAATACGTCCAATCTGCCAAAAAATTTCAAGTATAACGATGATATCATTTCCGATCCTAATATAGTAGTAACTCATTTGCTGAATATTTTCAACAAACTTATTCTACTCTAGAACAACGCAATGTCGATAACGAACATAATGACCTTCTTAATAACTCATGCCTAAATATTCGTAATCTTACAGAAGGCACTAAAGATGTTAAAGCCAAAACTAACCAGTGGTCCTGATAATATTCCATCTTGCGTAGTACGTGACTGTGCAGCAGTATTTGCCAAACCATTATGTATACTTTTCAATCTATCTCTTCATACTTCAACATTTCCACAATGTTGGAAACAGTCCAAAGTCATACCCGTCTTTAAGAAAGGTGATAAAACTTTAATAACTAATTACCGGCCCATTGTAATTTTGAATAACTTTGCTAAAGTCCTCGAAATATTATTGTATGAACATATATTTTGCCCTGTTAAACATCAAATATCTGAATTCCAACACGGCTTCTTTAAAGGCCGATCTACAGTTACCAACTTATTCTGTTTAACTGAGTATTTATCTGATGCAATTGATGATGGTAGTCAAGTTGACATAATCTATACAGATTTTTCTAAAGCTTTTGACAGACTTAACCATAGTATTCTTTTGCAAAAATTACACGTTTTCGGATTCACAAATGACCTCATTAACTATTTTTCGTCTTACCTAAACAATAGAACCCAATTTGTCTTATTCTGTGGCCATAGATCTGCCGAGGTTTTACCAACCTCAGGCGTCCCACAGGGATCTAATTTAGGTCCACTTTTGTTCATTATGTTTATTAACGACATTGTTACTGATATCAACTGTCTTCTATATGCTGGTGATCTGAAATTATTCTGTAGAATTTCGAGCATCGACGACTGTTTGATTTTGCAACACAATGTAGACAAAATTAATGAGTGGTGTATAAGAAACAAATTATTCCTCAACTCGTCAAAATGTAATGTTCTATCAGTAACAACTAAACAGAATATCATAAAATATGATTATGCGCTGGAAAATAACGTACACTCTAGACCTGAGACATTTACTGATTTAGGTGTAGTGTTTGATGAAAAGCTGTCATTTACCCATCATATTAATCAAGTTGTCAAAAAATCCTATAAATCTCTTGGATTTCTTATTAGGAATACTTTTAACTTCAATAACGCCTCCGGTCTCAAACTACTGTATTTTTCTATTGTGAGATCTAATTTGGAATATGCGTCAATCATTTGGTCACCATATTATAAGACACATATAGATAACTTAGAAAATATTCAACGCATGTTTTTGAAGTATTCCACATATAAAATTAATGGAACATACCCGCCCATTGGTACTCCCCAGTCTGAATTATTATCGAGGTTCTCATTAGTATCATTAGAAGATCGTCGTTAAGTCTCTTATCTAATTTTTCTTTATAGATTGATACATAATATCACACTTATATACTTAATATGCTTCCTTTTCATGCTCACAGAATTGCTTCTCGTCAAACAGATTTGTTTAAACTAAACACGCCCAGGACAAATATAAAAAAAATTTCACCACTTCAAGGTATGTGTACTGCGTACAATGATATACACGGCCGCGTAGATATTTTCAACTGCAACGTTGCCTCTCTAAAATTATGTATCTTTAATAATAATTAACTCATTATTGTTCATTACTGTAACAATTGTACTTTGTGTTCCTGAAATGTTCTTATAATTATTTTAATATTTTACTTAATCGATCTGCTCGTACATGTATGCACATCTTTGTTTCTAAATGTATATTACTCTTTTCCTTTTTTTTTTTGTAATCTTTTTTGTCCTATCCAGTAATTGGGTCTCTCGACCTGTTGGATAGCGTATGTAAAAATAAAAAATAAAATAAAATGATCAGTGTGATTCAAATCAAAACAATTATTACACTGTTACACTCTTAAGTGAGACACACTGTACATATAAAACAGTTTTTCTTATAATAACCTATACTCTACAATACAAGTGTTTTGGAATCGAAAATCGCGTTGTTTATGATATATTTTTAAAATTGTTTTTAAAAAATGGGTTCCCACAGGACGATTTTGCTGAAAACTTAGGTTTTAGATAGTGGTATAAAAATTAGTAAAACACCCTAAGCAAACCGTTCGCCTAGAAACCCTATAGGACGCTAATACCCTAAAAGAAACCCTAAACCCATTAGATCGTAAAGTATACTATGTGATCATAGAAGTGTCACGTAAAAGTAATATATAATTATAATTAGTAGCCTATATTGAACTCGCTATATCCCGGGCATCTGGGGTTTAAGTTGCCTATCTGCGGTTTACGAGTATTGACCTCGCCTTCCCCCGGGCATCTGGAGTTTCACTTGCCTGTCTGTGGTTTTACGAGAATTGCTCAAATTGTACCCAGAGGTCCCACAAAATCTTAATCCGCCCCTGCCTAATTGTATTGAAAACTGACTTGATTGGTGTAATTGTCATACTTATTATTTTGAAGAATTTTGAAATTCGCCAGATTAGCCTTAAACAATTTAATGTTCTTTCAAAATATTGGGTGGGCAGTTGCTTGCCCTTGCCCTCCCCCCCGAATTACGCCTATGTTAATATTTTTTTTTTTAAACTCTTAACCATTCTTGAATTTTAAGACTTAAATCAAAATCTACGATAGGTCAATGAAATTGTATTATTAGTTGAAAAAAGTAATGTCTCATGCTCTTGAAAGGTGGAAAACAATCACCTATTTAAATAAAAACGTGATCGAACTGTATTTTCTGATTAGATGGATTAATATTTCTGTTAAATTTATAACTCAGTTTAATCCCCTTATAAGCACGTGAATGATATACCGTTAGATATGAAAAATGAAAATAATAAGCCATATCCTGAGTGGTAAATATTTTACGGGCAGCTAATTTGTTTAGAAAAAATTAAAGAATTCGCCACCAAGGAAACTTCTAACGCATTGGAAATGAACGCATTAGAAATGAAAAAAAATTACATGTACATATTTCCACCCCAAAATTACCAATCAACTCAGAAAGGCGCCCAACCGCACACCCCTATAATAAGCTACCATATATAAAGTCAATTTTATATACTTTCATTTTTCTCATTTCTGAAAACCATATATTGACTTGCCACCCTACACACTAAATTATCCCTTACCATAAGTGTCTCGGTAATCTTTCACCCTAAGTTTACTTTTAATGCATTTAAACACTGGCAGAATCTTATAAAAGTAGCCAAAACGTAGGGGTATAACATTATCCTTCCTCATCGCCACCTCCGTAATTGTGGAACCTCTGGACTACTTTCATGCGACACAGAAAGGTTCATCTTACACCATGATACCAAAAACACTCCGATAGGAGTACCCCCTGCGGCCAGCGGTCGCGACCAAACATTTATTACACTTTTAACATTTTATACCTCCCTATCACAAGACTCATACAACATATACCGCATATAACTTCTACTGTTCCCTTGTTAGATTGAACGTAACATTTAGCGATACACTACCTTTCCTGACACATTTCGAATGTTAATGTTTAAAGTTGCATGTTACGAAAATTTAGACGGAAATATACTTCATTATTTCTGAACGAGCTGAAAGTCTCCATAAACACTTGAATACTACACTCGTATACAGACTCTCGACGCAGGTTTCGTCAACCACTTTGGCATCATGATTAGGGAGAGATTAGAGAGATGATTATTATTTCATGATGATAATATATTATTAAAATTAGTTGTCACACGTCAGCAGTGAATCAAATGGACACATTTTTTTAATAAAATATAAGTGTCTTGGACTTTCTCACCCCCACAGAATATCAAGGCATACAATATTAGTTATAGTATGTCATCGAAGAACTGATTTAAAAGGAGGAACTTCTCAATTCGATCCGTACATATTTCTCTTAATGTTTGTTCAATCATTCCTCTAGAATGTCTTGAGCAATTTCTACGAAATCTCTTACAAGCTGTAGAGTATGACTCGTTGATAGTTCCGTATTAGTTTCATCAAGTTAAATCTAGTACAATATGAACATATATAAAAGATAATAGTTTCTATTATAGAATATGGCTGATGAGCTGGCCAGAGAAGGTACGTGTAGGGTCCCAATAGGACTCGGTATGGCTAAGCCATGCGTACGACCATCCATTGACAGATCGATGTAAACTAAATCTCTAGAATAGTGGAAAAGTTTCCCACGACAGAGACAAAGGCCAAAGTTTTCATTAAAATACGATCGACCAAATTTACGGGGGACCTATTATGCCAAAATAGAAAGGCTATTAGAATAATAGTGGGTCTTCTAATCGGTCACCTTAATAGACATCTGAGTGCAATGGGTTTGGCAGATGGTGCAACATGCAGATTCTGCCAAGAGGCAGAGGAAACCTCATTCCATGTATTGTGCCATTGTGAAGGCCCTGCTGAACTAAGAATCCAACAACTTGATGAGGGAAAACCAAGAGCTAATAGCTATACTCACGGGCGCTTGTTAAGGCAGTGGAGTCTGATACAAATCACAAAGCTGGATAAGGAGCTCTAAGAAAACAAACAGGAGCACCACAATAGGTCCATGAGGGTTGCGATGGTTAAGATCAATCACCCAGCTTCACCTTCCTAAATCTAATCTCTAGAGAATATTTGAAGTTATGGCGGAGGTGCGGGTTGGAGGTATTCTCGGAATAGTGATTTTTGCTTTCGGCATAACTTTACAAGTAACCAAAATATAGGTTAATATCCTCACCATGATTTGGAAGAACATTCTGAATTTTACCTTGAGGTATAAAAGTATACTTATAATTTTTCTTTACCGCACTCTTTGTTTCTAACTTGCTTTGATTTTCGTTAGCGTGTGTGAGTGTGTAAAAACGATATTTTGTATTTAATCAAAATCTTAGTAACATTTTGTTTTAAAATTATAATAAAACATAGCTGGTATTAAAATTTTGACCGGCCCATCCAGTTCATCTTATGTGAAAATATGGCTCAATTTCAATAGGGAATATTCTTCTATGCTACTTCACACTTGTCTCTAAAGTAAAAAATGTTGTGTTTCATAGACGCCCGACTACAGCTTTCATTCATTTCGCAATAGTCACAATAAATTATACGGGGGAGCTCATCGAATTTTAGGGGGTGCCAACTACTTTATAATTTAGGAAAATATGCAAACAGGTATTGTTGGAATTTCGTCAGGGCTGTTCAAATCTTCCCAGGGGATGCCGAATGCCCCATGGCACTCCCTGGCCGCAGGCCTGAACAGTCTTATTAAAAATACCTTATTAATATTTTAAGGTAATACTAATACATCATTAAATCTACATACATACTCCTTTCTACAATTTTACAGTATTGTAATCGTGTACATCTTCGTATTTTTGTGTGTTTAATGAAAAGCATTAGTGTGAATCTGCAAACCTTTGATGCAAGTTCCTTGAACGAGTGTCCTAATGGCATCAACAGATCGATTATCAAAGAAATACATTCACCAAAGCCACTTTCCAGTCTCGAATTCGCCTCAATTCTCTAATCTATTGGCCATATCAACAGGAGGAAAGACAATATAGAACGGGTGACAGTCCAGGGAAAACCAAATGGCAGGAGAAAAAAAGGACGATGTCCAAAACATCGGGCCGATTTAAACAAAAGTGCTAATGGAAAAGAGCTCTGGTAACGCCGTGAGCTTAGCAGACAGCCGCGATAGATGGCGTGAGAATATCGGACATGCTATATAACAAAGGGAGACCAATTATGCTATTACATGAATCACAAAACGTCTGCTAAGGCTTTGTTAATAATAAGAAGACAACTTTATGTCTGGATGCTGACTCTACATGCAAAAATAGTAAAAATACTTCGTATAAATACATGTCCGGAAATGTACCTAAGGAAGCTTCGAGAATGGCGCCTAAATATTATAGAATTTTATTGATTATCTCAAAAACATTTCGGGACAATTTTATGATACTTGTTTCTGCATTAATAAGACTTATTATTATACAGCACTAATCAGAATTAATTTTATCCATATGCGGAGAATTGACTTACCCTTTGTTTCTATTTTCTTGTTCATATTTTAATAATTTGAGATTTTAACTATGATTCCCCAGCCAACATTGGCCTTTTGATATTGGCAGTACAAACCGTTTTCGAGGAAATGTAGTTCAAAAGAAAAATTGATCATTCATTTAGTAATATGGTTTATGAATTATGATTTGTCGAAGTAGACATAGTGGCGCAATTTGAAACTATCACTCAGGACATGATGCAAAGGGTTACAAATAATAGTGTTCAACGTACTGATACCTGCATCAAACAAGAACAAGGAAGGCATTTTGAGCACCTTTTATTGTTTTGTTTCATTTGAGATTGTTTCCTTAAGCATGATTCATTTTTTTACAAATACAATGACTCCTGTAATATTATTATAACTACTTCATTGAAAGTAGCTTAGGAAGCATTTCTGGACACGTTTATAGGAACTTTTATAGGAACTTATTATTTTTGCATACTAAGTTGTTCCCAAATATTTCCGAATTAATCAGTAAAAGCCTCTATTTAGGCGCCATTCGCAAAAAGCGGTAAGTCCTTTAGGAAGAATTTCCACTCACATGTTCATAGGAAATTTTGTTCATGACACCCTCTATTATATTTATTGAATTAAATTTTCAGACTAGTAATAAAAACAATTATGGATCTGTATTTCATATCATATTATTATTCTAATGATAAAAAATTAACATATTGGTAACATCTTGGAGGGGATTAGTATGGTGGTTAGAGCATTGCTTGCAAACATTTTATGGTAAAGGCAATTTTTGTCGTAATTTATGTTATATTAGGTTTTTAAAGAAAGGAATATTTATTGACATATTCAGGACGAATTTTAAACTCTACAAACTGTTTACTACAGTTTTTCTCATTTAGAGTACTATATTATATTGCTCTTTCAATTTATGCAAATAATATTGTTTTTAAATTTTATATAGTTTCTTTCAATTAAAGAACCTGTTTCTTAAGTTACGGTAGGTCTGATAGCTCTAGAGTTTATGCTACTCATGTATAGCACGCACAACTTTTATATTCTCTTAAAAAAAGTCGTATATTATTTTACACAATAAATATTTTATTTGACTAAGAATCAACGTACAAAAATAAATAGTAACACATACAACACGATCACGTAAAACCTGTCTTGGTTCTATACAAAATAGAATTAATTAATTCCTTTTCAATTATTCGAGTGAATTCGCCTAACATTAGATTCATCCAAATACGAAGTTATCACAGAACGGTATTTCAACCCATTTAATGTTCTCTTCATGTCTCAATATCAATGGGATAAGGTGGTGGAATTTCGTAAGAGGACTCGGCTAATATATTCATCATTTTTAAGTATGGTGGAGGCGCCAAATTCTCATAGGAATATTTAACGTTAAATTTTTTAATATCACTATCTTGATCATCAGGCACGGCTAGAAAAAATAATACACATATTATTAATTTATAATATTAAATTAAATGTTTATTGAGGTACCTGTTATTATATGTCCGTTTTCTTCTATTATAAATATTCTTTGATCACTCGAATTTTCTGTCCGGTTTGGATTTCTGTCATAAGCTGGAAAAACTTGCAAAATTAATTATTTTATAATTATAATATGCCTATTCCATATTCATAGAAAGTGGAGTCCGATGAGTAATAATTTTCATAAATCATGTATTGGAACATACTATAGCAAGAGAGGTATAGTCTATCCATAAATATAACATAATGACTGTCTGCCTGCTATAAGTATTGGCTATAAAATGGCAATAAAGCTATCTTGCTAACGAAGTATCTATTACCATAGTAATTGTAAATAAAAGAATGTTTCTTCGATACTATTCCCTTCAAATTAGTAAAAAAATCGCTGTTTTATGGAAAACTTCCCACAGCTATGAGACCTGTAAAAAGTAAAGTATTTGGGTTGTCTAAACATGAATTTCACCTCTCGCAGTTCTAAAAAAGGGTGGTTCTTGAAAAATATGTACATATATATGAATTTTAGCGTCTTTTCCCCTTTTCTTTTATTTTGAGGAAAAGCTATGCATTTTGTCTCTACGTTTTTGTCCGAATTCCGCATAGTTCGCCATTAGAGGCGGAAACGTAGGGACAACATTTGTAGGAAATTTTACGCAACTTTGCTCTTCTGATATTTTTCATCAAATTGCATAACCCACATTCTTCACTTTTTATAGGTCTTATAGCCGTGGGAAAATGTCTTTAATTTTTCCTAATTTGAAGGGATTATACCCTATTTTTTCAATACCAGTCTGTGTGGTTTATCGAATGAGTTTATGATCAGTGCTAATAGCAGCCATGTAATTAATATATACTTATCTACATCAATTAAATAATGAATAACAGAAATGTGAATCTTGAAGAAATTATGTTTATTGGAAAAAGAGAAAGCATCATCATTCTTAATGTGTGAAATATAAAAATTTACATAATTCCGAAACTACTCAATTTAAATTCATCTTGCCTTGTCACAGTTCCTAGTAGACAATGTAGATATATCTATAGAACTTTAACAATATCTCTCACTCTCTCTTGAATATGACAGGCAATCTTAATATAATAAATTAGATAAATTATAAGTTGTAATATAACTCGATATAGAGATTTTTTAAAACATTTTATCGTAGTTTTCAATAATTGTCCCATTGTTGTACATTGTAGTTGTCGCTAGTTGCTTATCAACAGCCACTACGTTCAGATTTCAAAAAGTTATGTTTGTGGCAAATTTGAAATTTTCAGGTCATCAGGAAGTTGGTTTTCACTTGCGAAGACCGTCTCCGTTTTTGACTGGGGCAAAAAGCATACAAAGAGTGATCGTCAAGTTTTTTAAAATTAGGGTCCAAAGGACAATGTGTAGTTGGTTTTCTGCTCCCAGAGTGGAACGACCAAAACGTGATGCAATGCCTTGGAAATGATATGACACGAATTAGCAAACACTTGAAAGCCCTCTAGAGGGCAGAGAAATATTAGTATAACCTTCTGAAGGAATAAACAACCGAAACAACGCTAACATTAATTTGAATCAGAGGACACATTTTTCTGTTAAAAATAAATGTAAAATAACGAGCACTCCTCCTAGAATAATTAGGGGAAAATATATTATCAACCCCCTAGAGGGATAAACTACCCCTTAAAATCAACTAAAACATTTATTTGAATATAAAATGAGCTTATGATATAATTGAAGAATACAGTATACTCTTCGTTTTTAATTTTCGAAGTATATAGTAAATAGTAGAAATTGTCTATTTCTAAGTAATGTCATTGAAGAAATCGATCGTTGCATTTTTAATGTTCACTGGGGGCAGAAAACCGGTTATTTTAACATTGTCTTTTATTTGATGTACCTGAAGTTTCGAATGTGCTCATGAACGAACTTCATTATTAATGTTTCCTAATCATACAACATTCGTTCAAGTGAACATTCAAAACTTTAGGTATATGGATAACCTTCAAATATAATAATAATAATAGTAATAATAATAATAATAATTTTATTTGCACTTATATGTCACTTTATCATAAATAATTAATGAAATAAAAGTTGCAAAATGCAAAATGGAGCTGAAAATGATTTTAAAAAAGTTCTAGGTTCAGTTCCAACAGTGACAAATACATTACAAATACATGAAGACTATACAGCGAGTTAAAATCATATTCACGTAACAAGGTATTATAAAATTATATCTTCTTTAGAGTTAAAATAGAGAAAAGAGAAAAATAGGATAGGCAACCATTAGGAGTCCAGAAAATAGGCTTTTCCCGTGCGCGCGTGACAAATTCGGCTACGCCTCACACGGGAAAAGCATTTATGGATGCGTAATGAACGATATTTTTCATTATACCTCTCTGAAAACAAGAAACAAGCTAACCATTATACTCTTCGCCGATTGCACTGCACTGCACTTTTTATATAATTTTTATAACATAACAATATGACATCTCATTTTAGATCAGTAAAACATGGAGTGCCTCAGGGATCTGTACTGGGACCTCTATTGTTTATAATTTATGTAAATGATTTATTTTATTACTTATTCCCTAGCAGTATAGTTATGTTTGCTGATGCCGCAACTCTTACAGATAGTGCCAAAAATATTAACAGTCTACAAAATATCATTGATGAAACTGAAAGTCGAGCGGAACTCTGGTATAATGCTAATGCACTCAAACTAAATCGTGACAAAACACAAAGACTAATTTTTTCTACTAGGTATGACGTAATGAAGGGAGATAGTGTCAGTTTACTCGGTATAGTTATCGATGATACTTTAAGTTGGAGCCATCATATACAACAACTTAGCAACAAGCTATCAAGCTATTTATTTCTTCTACGAAGATTAAGAACAATTCTACAACTACACACTTTGCTCTCAGTATACTATTCACTAATCCACTCCCACATAAGTTATGGGATAATACTCTGGGGGAACTCAAGCAGCGCTGCAAAAATATTTCGACAACAGAAAGAGTCTATAAGAATCATAGCAAGAGCAGGTTTCAGGGAACACTGTCAACCACTATTTATTAAATATGGTATAATGCCCATTCCTTGCCTATATATTTACTACTCTCTTTTAGAGATTCATAAAAACAAGAATTCGTATGTAACTCCATCTGAGCTACATAACCATAACACAAGGTCGGCCAATCTGTTAAAACCTCCTAAATATCGCTTAACAAAATCAATTAAAAACTCATTAAACTTGAACTTATATAATAAACTACCCGAAAATATAAAACAATACAACTTTCACAAATTTAAAACTGTTATTAGAAACCATATCTTGAAGTTTTGTTTTTATACAACTGAAGATTTTATGACTACCCCCATAACTGTTATATAACATGCTGTGTAACTTACGCAGTACGCCTCTAGGCGGTTTTTATTTATTATGTCTGTTTATTAATTTATTTCACATTGTACGACTCATCTTTATTTATGTGTATATTATTCATAGGTAATAACAATGTAATGACCTGCTACAAATGTATTTGTATATGTAAAGTAGTCAAATAAACGCCTATCTATCTATCTATCTATCTATCTATCTATCTATCTATCTATCTATCTATCTAACATTCTATAGGATACTCTTCGCAATTTCTTTTTTTTTGTAAATAATATTAGTTTTAGACATTTTTTAGTTTAATTACAAAACATGTATTTTTTTTAATTTTAAAAATTAGTAACTTTTTTATTTATTGATAGATTTTGTTAAAAAACAATGGGGCTTTTCCTCTAGCTAACAGTAACATACTGTTCAAATTTCAATACAATCGGACATTTCGTTCTTAAGTTATCGTGCTTACAAGAAACGTGACGGACAGACAGACAGACAGGCAGACGGACAGACAGACGGACAGACAGACAGACGGACAGACAGACGGACAGACAGACGGAGAGACAGACGGACAGACAGACGGACAGACAGACGGACAGACAGACGGACAGACAGACGGACAGACAGACGGACAGACAGACGGGCGAACATTTTGAAAGTTGTTCAGAATTCGATCACCAACACAGTGATATGAAAATTTTTCTCTACGCGCAATATCACCGGTTTTAGAAATGTGCCGATCGAATGCAATATACTCTTCGTTTTGTATTTGCGAAGAGTATAATAAGGCAAACAGATCTAGATTTTCAGAAATTTTACTTTTAATGAACGAAACATATATCTTTAATTTTTACTAAATGAAATATTTATGTTACAATTTGTGTTATTATATGCAATTCTTTAACAGGCACTTCATTTTGTAGAATTGTAGTTGATGAAGTCGAAGGTATAATATTAGAATTTATTTCTTGGTTTTCCCCAATTAAAATGTTTTCTGGTGTTGTTACAATATATACAGGTAGTTTCGAACGGTCACTTGAACGAATTTCATATGACAAGGAACAATTAATGAAATTCGTGCAAATGAACGTTAGAAACTTCAGGTACATTTTACTTTGGTTGAATGCGTTGGGCTGTTAAAGAAGTTTGTAACAAATGTCTCCAAACATATGTCGAAAATATCAGCACGTCGTTTATCTGTCTACTTAACGGTCCGTTTCCCGGAGATTCAATGAAAGATGTGGGAAACTAGGACGTAAGCATACGTTCCATAATTCATAGGATTCTTTAATCATGTCATTTAAAGATCATTTAAAACAACACTTAAGACTTCCTTAATGGAGAATCAGTCAAAGCAGTTATTTCTTTAAATTAATTTATTTAATACACCCCTATTTCCACGACTATGGCCAATCACCGACGCCAGAATACAACCTACCTTAAAACCTGGAAATTATTCTTAATCCTTCTCATAAAGTGAGTAGAGACTTTATACTTTCCTAACATTTAATAAACAAAGAATTGATTACTTTGTATCCCCTCTGAAGAATGACAATTTTCGCTTGGAATTGCATGGCTTAGCGTATGGAGGGTTTGACGAGGTCTCCGTAATTCTCCAGAAATCACTCTTCCAAATACTAACCGCGACTACCGTTGATTTACTACTTTTATGGAAATACGAGTAGTTAAGCCGGATCTGCACTCATACCAAAAACAACTACTGTTATCGCTAATACTAAAAATATAGATGTTTTTCAATCACCCTGTAATTTAAGTGCAATATTAATTACATTTAAAAGGATGCGTTTTGTTCTAAATAAGCGATTATAGATAAATACCTAATAATTTTGAAATTAATCGATTTACAATCCCCTATAATAATATAGCAGACAGTATAAACACAACTGTGATGCAATAATTGCAAACAATTGCAAAACAACTAATGCCTATAATACATATATTAACTGTGTTTACAAATAATTATATAAAATTGGCAAATAGGTAAATACTGTTTTATATAAGGGAAACATACCAGTTATAAACACTTGACTATTAAATGAAAACATTTAAATATGATAAGGTATCGTTCAGTTCTAGAATATTGTGCGCCTGATTAACAAATGTATTTTTCATGTACGGAAGATCACCTTATATATTTATCTTTCTATCAATAAGTTAACTTTTAACTTGCAATCCTTTGAAAACCCAGTAAAAACCTAATTATAAATTTTTGGTAGTTAAAAATGTAGTAAGTATAGATGTTTATTTATTTCAATTTAAATAAGTATCAGAGTTTTGCTTCTTTAGGAAATATTGTTAATTTTAAAGCCGCACTATGTAGGTACTTATTATTTATAACAAAATTGATCAAATATTCTGATTGTAGTGATGTCTACCAATTTTTAGTTTCAGTATATTATCAGCCTTCGAAAACTGCCTTTCACTAACCTACAAAAATGTATTTACAAAATTCAGGATTACCCATGGCCCCTTCACCCAATTCCCCTAACTTTGTCTCATATAGAAGCTAATTTTGAACTCAAGTTAAGGCAAAAATCATATTCATTTTTGGTAAAGATATATCGGTGATGTTTTAGCCTGCTTAAATGGTAGTATCAGACAGTTAAACAATTTTTTAAATTATATTAATGGCATACATCCAAGAATTCAGTTTATTTTAGATAGTGAGATAACAGAATTAATTTTCTTTACACGTGGATACTAATCAATACAGCCTTAGGATTTTCCACAATTGAACATTCATAGAAACCACAATTCCGAAGAATTCATTTTATCCATATCAAGAATAGCAGCTACAACTCAATGGTTCACAGAGCTCCTTATCAGAGGCAGATCTCAAAGAAAAACTAAGTATACTTGAGGACGTTGGAGCTAGAAATAGATTCCCCAGAGAATATATTTAGAAATTAATATATAAAATAAGGGAAGAAATACTTTTCAACTAAATATATCCGAAAATTAAAGAAACAGAAAAATACATACGCTATAATAACCTACTGTGGCAATTTGCCCGAAAAGTAGCTAATATTATTTCTTTAAGTAAGTTATCAAATACGTTATACATTAGGTCTAGATTTTATAGGTTAAAATGTTCAGATGGCAATAGCTTCTACATAGGGCAAAGTGGTAGAAATTTAAAAATATGATAATAATAAGGACTATAATTCTCTAATCTAACAGTTAGATCTTATATATTCACCTTTATTTACAGTTGTAAAATCATAATTCATAAATATGTTTACTATTCTCATCTATTTGTTAGCCCTCTCATTAAAAATTATTGTAAACATGTTGCTTAAAATTCCCAAGTACTTATATATGATTTAGTTGATTACTTGTAAATTGGTCTACTTTGATTCACTGTTTGATAATCACGTAGTAATTTGATGCATTTAGATTTACATAGGTTTTGTGAATATATAGTGTTAAAAAGCAGCAGCGTGTTTTATTTATTTTTACAATTCTTAGTTTAACTTAAACTATTAGAACAAAACATTTAGCATGCTATTTACTTTATTTAAATTCAAAATTATGTAGAAATTATATATTTCCCAACCAACTACATAAAATTCAAGATATAGACAATCCTTACTATGATTGCGATAATACATGAATTGACAATGTCCATTTACTTGCAGCATATGTGAGTATCATGGAAAGTAGTTGTCAACTATCTTTAGACAGGGTCATTCTTTTCTAATCTAAACAGCTAACTGATAATGGAGTAATGTCTCCAGAGAAGGAACATGAAGTTCTTTTACTGGAATCGTTACACCATTATCAGCAATCTAATAAAAAAATTCATTTCCAAATCTGTTTGGTCATATTTATATAAAAACACGAATGTATGATTTTAGGATATTATAAATATTGTCTAAATGTTATTTGTGGCATTATCTTAATTTTTTGTAATTCTTTCGAACTTCCTGCCACATGTATTTTTTCTTTTTAATCGGTGCTCGGGAATCACAAACAAACAAAATATTACAATTAACCAGTATGTTACTTATTATGATTTACAACTGTACACTGTTATGATATTAGTTAGAACTTGAAATGTAAATAGTTAAATTAAATAAAACAGTTTAAATGGGATAAATGGGGAAAAAACCTCTACGCCTGTTACTTTTACGTCAAAGGATCAGTTAGAGGTTGCTTTTTTAACAAATAAACAAATAAGTATAAAAAATTGAAATTAAATATTTCGCCGACGTTTCGGAAATCTGTATGTTTCCTTTTTCAAGGCATTTTTGAAAAATCTTTTTTGCTGTGTGTGATAAATATTCTTAGAGCTGTGTATTTATCATACACAGCAAAAAAGAATTTTCCAAAAAGCTTTGAAGAAGGAAACAGATTTCCGAAACGTCGGAGACTTATTTGATTTCATTTAAAAAGTCACAGGCGTAGAGGTTGTTTCCTAGTAACATACTAATTAATTGAGATATTTTGTAGATTCTCCGAGCACCACCGGTTAAAAAAAAATACATGTGGCAGGAAATCCCAAAGAATTAGATAAAAATGTAAGGATATTATAGTTACATAATAGTTTAAAATAAAACTGAACGAAAAATTTTGAGAATACTTTGGCTTTTAAATGGTAAGGAGAGTAATAATTTAGAGTTGTTTACCAAAAAAATATTGGAGCTCATAATACATAATATAATCTTGAGAATATTGAAAATACTGTTCTTTGAATTTAATTTCGTTCTCGTGGTCTACGTTTTGATTGAATTACCCCAAAACTGCGGTATTGAGGAAATGGTTTCCTTATTGCTTTAATTCTATCATAGTATTCACGTGCTTTCAGTTATAGAGAAAAATAAGTTCTAAAAAAGTAGGTCTATTTTATGAAAATGGATAATATTTCTGATTCTCAAAACGAGTTGTAAGAAATGGTTATGTAACCAGGAAATGCCGTATAAACGCTTTAGTTAATTAGTTCAGTATGCGATTGTGGAATTATACAAGAAATTTATAATAGTCTTTAACAATTTTCATCTCAACTCTCATCATCCAAATTACAAAAGAAGTGCATTTACAATTTGGCACATTCAAACCAAGTATAAATATCTGAAATGAAAAATATTGGACTACAAGAGTGCAGTGGTCATTTCCGATAAAATAACACAGCCACACAAAAGACGTGATCTGTTACCGGGACCCGACATAGTAATCCCTATGTATCTCGACGTGCTGAACACGAATCCAATGTCCGTTTAGCTCCATCGTCCACCATTTTTTTGTAAATCG
Organism: Stenurella melanura; assembly: GCA_963583905.1. NCBI lineage: Eukaryota > Metazoa > Arthropoda > Insecta > Coleoptera > Cerambycidae > Stenurella > Stenurella melanura. The sequence continues at coordinate 42,118,738 of OY757310.1, read as the reverse complement.
CGAAAATAACAGAAAACCTTCATTTAGGTTATTTTCAAAATTTACAAAAAAATGGATGGTGACCGCCCTATATAAATAAAGAGAGAAGTTCTGTGTAAATACCTTTACCAATTTTTTCAGGTTATCTTCACTATTTACAAAAAATTGGTGGATCATGGAGCTAAACGGATATTGGATTCGTGTTCAGCGCGTCGAAATACATAGAGATTACTATGTCAAGTCCCGGTAACAGATCACTTTTTTGTGTGCCCGTGTAATTAAAACAATTCACTCTAAAAATAAACGAAAGAGAAGTTTAGGATCCAATAAATAGCAGCCAGTAATCAATTTTCGGAGTCGTATTTCATCTTTGACTTCTGCAGAAATTGGAATATTTATTTTTTGATGCTAGTGGTTCTTGTTCTAATTTACGTGCAAGGAGACGGAATAGTGATAAGTTGTGAACTTATTCAAAATTATTATAAACTTACTTAAATGGTGTATTATAATTTTTACACAAGCTATTGTTAAACTTTTCAAATTAATAATCTTATGTTTTATTATTATTAGTATATCTATATAGTAAATGTCTTTAAAGTTTGATAATGGCAGAAATAAACTATACATCTACAGGGGGTGATTGACATTTGAAGTTATTTTTTTAGCCCAAGAAATAAATAGCAATTTTAAGTATTCTACGACACTATCGTCTTTAAATTAAGAGGTTAAAAATGTTAAATTACTAGATAACAGTTCATAATAGTGTATTTTAGTGTTCAAAATAAAAAAGTAAGTTTATAAAAAAAAATGTGTACAGTATTTAGATATACTTATGCAATAGTAGGTATATAATAATAATAATAATAATAATAATAATAATAATAATAATTTATTTTCCATAAAGACAATATTACATTGTATAGGAATAGTCAATATGAGTTACAAACTAGATAAAAAAGAATTCAGATACAGAATAAAAACATTCAGTCAACAGAAATGACTTTAAATTACATTTAAAATGAAATAAATTCTTAGCTGTTTTGCACTCAACAGGTAAGTGATTAAATAACTTAGGGCCTAGGTAATTTAGAGAATTACTTGTTACATTTAGTCTAGCATGTGGTATGCGGAAGTCCTCTTTGTTCCGAGTATTTACACCATGAACATTTTTATTAATAATAAATTTGTCTTTGTGTTTGAAAACATAAACACACATTTCAAATATGTACATACTTGGCAAGGTTAGAATATTATATTCCCTAAACACTTCTTTACAAGATTGGGTACTGGAAATACCTGCCATACAACGTAATATACGTTTTTGTGCAATAAAAACATTCTGTGATAGAGTGGAGTTTCCCCAAAAACAGACACCATACCTTAATCTAGAATCTACTTGGGCATAATATAGATTTAGTAATTGTACTTTTGTGAGTACTGCTTTAATGTTATTAATTAAATAGGAAAACGAAGCCAATTTCGAAATCAGGTGTACACAGTGTGTCTTCCAGTTCAAACATTCATCCATATATAAACCCAAGAATTTCACGCCATCATGGGTATCTGTTATAAGTGAATTATTGATATTAATAGAAATTGATTCACAGTTTTTTTGCCTGGTATGAAAACGAATTAGCTGCGTTTTATCTGCATTAAAATATAAATGATGTTGATTAAAAAACGTAGATACCTTACCATACCATATGTTTCTATACTCATCGCAAATACAAAACGAAGAGTATATTGCTTTCGATTGGCACATTTCCAAAATCGGTAATAATGCTCGTAGAGAAAACATTTTCATATCACCATGTTGGTGATCGAATTCAGAACAACTTTTAAAATGACCGTTCGTCTGTCTGTCTGTACGTCCGCCCGTCGGTCTGTCTGTCTGTCTGTCTATCGAAAAGTCCGATTGTTTTGAAACTAGGACAGTAAGTTAGTGTCAGCTAGAAGAAGAACACTATTGTTTTTGAACAAAATCGATCAATAAATGAGAAAGTTATTAGTTATTTAAATTTATTAAATTTACATATTTCTGTTACATAATATTGCTACATTGCAGAACCGGCTAACTAGGCGATAGTCCCTAATGTTTATCAAAACAGCAATGAATCTGTCGCAAATGCGATAAGATTATGGACCGGTCTTTGGTGGCTTCCAAAGACAAGTTCGTTCATTTAACTGCGATGAGTATCCTATAGAATGACAGACAGACAGACAGACAGTTTATTCATGTGAGACATAATAAAATGTATACACATGTCAATAGATTAAAAGTAATGTTAAAATATTAAAAATTTAAAAATACGTTATATATTTAGAAAAAACATTAACAGTAAAAAATTATTAAAAAACTGCTTAAAGATCTAACAATATCAGGTTATGTGTTGAAATAGTCAATAAACTCTTGACTTCATAAAAAATCTCCTCTTTCAGAAAACTTTTAATTTGTTTAATAAATTTTGTACCATTTAGATTTTTCCATTCATTTGGTAAGATATAATGTGAAACAATTGTATAGAAAATGCCGTAAATCGGCGAAGAGTATAATAATTAACTTGTTCATATTACTGGAGATATATTTTTACCCCTTTAAGGGGACGTAGATAGTGTTAAACTGTACGAATATTACTTGCGCTTGAAACTTCATTTTGGAAGTTGAATACAAACATGCTGAAATATAAAGATTTTGATCACAATAATAAGCGAATAGCTATTGATTGCTTGCAAAATATTTTCATCAATACTTATTTATCTGTTTAAAATTGAAAGCACTCCACCAACATAATTTTGAGTAAGTTTTGTTACTGCTTTTATTTTTTGCTTTTCGGATTTTTAACTACGCGCTACAATCTCCGCTGCAAAACATCTTGAATCAGTCAGTTCGATTATGTATAAAATAAATGAAAAAAATGACTTGCAACACAAATTTAATTATAATAATTTCCTTGGTTTTTTCAGATAAATGGTCTTTCCCCATTAATATCTTTATAATAATAAATGTGATTTAATTATATAAATAATCAGCATCTCCGTGCTCTCTCTTTGGCTACGTGTATGTACTATACCACCAATTGATAACTAAATAAACTTTGGATGTAATTTTAAGTGCAATCATAATTTCTATTTGAGTGTAAAAACATGATTACAGATTATTCTGTAAAATGATAAAATATTGTTCAACCTTGTTAATTTGATTTACATCTGAATTTTCTGGAATACTTTAGAATTCATAAATAGGATATAAGCCAAGCCCTTAACTTAAACTGACATACCACTTCCCCCTTTTCCATAAGTAATGCCGAACATAAAGATGTTATTGGTGAAAGGTTATGACGAATATATCAAATTATTCTGACTTCCCGTTGCCTCTTATGCACAGCAGACTTGACAACAACTGGGAACACTGACATTGTCTTGCTGATGACACTGCAGCTCTTTCAGCGCACGCTAATTCAACAATAACAAATTAATATGCAAGAGTCCTTAAATAGTATATAGTCTTTATGGAATAGTGAAGAATTAAGGTTAGCAAACATAAATAAGTGCGTGGAAACATTTACAATGGTGTAAGAGAGTCATCTTCTAGTCATTCCATATAACTATCAACTAAAATAAACCAATCTTATAAAATATTAAAAAATGCAGGTGTTAAACTAATGCTGTAAACTAAACTACTGATGTACAGAAGAATCCCTAAATCTGCCACTGCTACTGCAGAGCAATTTCAAACTGGAAATTTTACGATTCTATTACAAATGCTGCAACCATACAAGTTTGTTCAGTGAAGGAAGACGTCAAACAACTTAGCGAGAACTATGTTGCTGGAATTATGTATTAATGAAATTAAAAACCCTCTCAGGCATACCGTGTCATCCTTGAGAGAGAAACACAATGAATTTCATCGTCCTTTCTCTGTACCTAATACAAAATTCTGAACCTTCAAGGAGTTACTTCAGTTACTTGTGAGCAGGTTAAGAAAGCGTTTGAAATATTGAAAAGATTTTGAAACATTTAAATAAGAAAATCTAGAAACCTATTCTATATTCTATGAGTGTATACGTAATTATATCGAATGTAATTTCTGACAATATGCATTTCTGATACTCTAAAAAATACCGCAGCCATAATTTTGAAACTGGCAATTCAAGATTTATTGATAAATCTGTTTTTATAAATTCTCGCACTTAACTAATAATTTGGTAGATTCCCCAAGCAGCAGGTGTGCATCCAAAGTTTATTTGTTTTAAATACCATAACTTTTATCTTTGAATAAAAGTATTTTTTATACACTTGGTAAAATTTAATAATGATATTCGTATCGTTCGGATTTTCAAGGTAAAAACAGATTTATCTATCATAAACACTTTGCTGAATCTAGTAGTATTCTAGAAGTATTCTAATATGCATTAACAATATCTTCATGAAAGTATTATTAATACATACATGTTTCTCTTTAGCTAACACAAGATTATTCTGGATATTGAAGGAGTTACCTCGGTGACTTGAGACGGGGTTAAGAAAACATTAAAAACGTTGAAAAGAAAACGGTTAATAGAATTTCTTGAACTATCCCACAATGATCTATTCAAGTCAATGTCTTCGTTACCATTATTTTTATTTCACTAATACACTGTTCGCAAGTACGTACACAATATTCATTTGATGTGCACATTGCTAAAAGTATAAATATAACTCGAAAAAAAAGTTTATATAATTTCAAAATCGCCGCCTGTTTGCCTTTTCCGTCACATTTCTTGTAAGCGCAATAACTTAAAGCAGGCAAATCCAATTGTATTAAAATTAGGGAAGTGAGTTAGTGTAAGCTACAGGAAGAACCTCATTGTTTTAGAAAAAAGTCAGTGTGTAAATATATCAATTATGGGACATTCTTATTAAAACGAAACTCATCAAGGGTTCTGTAGTTCCACATTAGTTCCACAAACACATAAAGATACTGCAAAGTATACTCAATCAAGAGGATACCAGTTGTAAGGGTTGTAATTTGAAGTATGTTGGACAAATAAAACGTCAAATTAGAACCAGATTCAAGGAACATATGGCCCATTTCACAAATAAAAGACCTGCATTTTAAGTTAATTTGGAATTTAACAGATAATAGACAACAGGATGCTTTTGAGAACTTAATTAACAATTACAAGAAATAAGCATAATATGAAGAGTAACAAAGGGTCTATCCTAAACAGTTACTGGTTATTAGGTCAAACCAAAACAGAGTTTCGGTTGAGATGAAAAGACCGATGGAATTCATTCCACCGTGATAGTATTTTAGTATAAATATTAAATGCAGTTTCCATTATTTCTGGATGATGTCAATAGTGGGCAAAGAGCAACGATTGAAAATAATACATGCCTCCAAATTTCTAGTACCATAAGATCATTATGTTCTCTTGAATTCTTCTACAGCAGCCACTAGATTCTTTATTGGTTGTAGAAAACTTCTTAGAACGTAAATTTTAGAATATCTTCATTCTCGCTACGAAGCTAAAAAATATCTCGATACATAAATTACATTACTTTAATTGTGAGCAGGGTTGAGAGAAGAAAACTATATAATTCTATTCCAAAAGGAAATTTGTGATGCTAGGCTGTGGTAGACAATTCATGGAAATCAAACACAAGTACAATAATTACTTAAAAATAATAATCAGGTAGGAAATATAGTGTTAGGTTGAATTAATTTATCACATCTGATATCCTGTTTATATTTGTAAACAATACATATGCTAATATCAAAAGAACAACAAATGTATTAGGAAAAACTTATGAGACATCGATAATATCGGTTTATCAACATAATTTTTGCAACATATAATGAATTTCTGTTGAATTTCACGAAGTCATTGGACACAACATGTTTATTTTATAAATTTAATGATGATAATCTGGACATGTAGCTGTAATTGGTGAGATCGTCAGGTGGTATACATATGTATATGTGTACACATATATTGTAAATAAACATATTGTAATTAATAATCATTTAAAGCAAATATTGTGTTAATTACAGTAGTCATGAGTCCACATAAATTAAACATACAATATCAAACATTATGATACGCGGTATTGTCATTAGAAAATCGTATACAAAACATATTTTTCTTAAAGTCTCTCTCATTGGGACATTTTAAAATTATTACTATTTTCTTTAGTTTTGTTTAGAGGAAAACAGATGTCAAGAGACGATGAGAACGCTTTCCAAAAATGTCTGCCAAAGACGCAAAGACCTTATGAATTAGGAAATGAGAGTTTCCTGTTTGCTTTTTTTTTGTATAGTATTATAATTTCTTTTTAGAAACACGCTGAAGACGAACATTTATTAACAAGTAATTACTATAAGTTTTATCTATTTATTTCCACTTGCATTTTAACGAACAGTTACGTCATTCGTCGACAAAAGCAAACATTTTGTTACATTTTCTTTGAGAAAATATAATAAAATAAAAATTCAATTTCCTCTGTTGAAACTAGGAAGATACTGACAGTGTAGGTAATCTAGTTAGCACCCAGTTTTGTCCAGTTTCGATAAAGATGAATTAGACTCTAATCATATAATCAACTATTCAGTTATAAGTGTTATGGAAAGGGTATTACCGAAGATTTTATATTAAAAAATTGCGTCTAATATGTATATTTATATTGATATTAATCAATCAAATGTATTATCATTGTTAGTGGAATAATTTTGTTTTGTACTCGATGAAAGAGTTTTTTCAATACTGTGTAGAATTTAAAACTCGTGGATAAACAATACTGTTAGAAAAATATAATCACTGAAGAACTAAATCAGTTTTAATATAAAATATTTTTTCACTATAATCATCATTTTACGTATTTAATAAATACGTCATTGAGATTGTTAAAATACCTATCTATCTACTGGTTTCGCTTTCATTATCTGCATAACATTGTCGTAAAATTTACCGGAAAGAATTACTGCAGATTGTAGATTGTTGAACGAATGATTCAGCCCTTTTTCACCTTCGCCTAAAAGATCTAGTGTTAATTACCCTACATCTAGTTGTTGCACAAGACTCCCAAGATTTCTACGCAGCTTATGATTTTCTTGGAAGCTTTCCTTATATCTTCAGGCATTAATTTCGCGTATTCTAGGTACAGTCTTTATTAGTATCACAGTATCTCCATTTATCATTCTCTGCCTTGCCCATATTCTTATGGCGATTTCACAAGGGCCTGTTAGAAGGCGTATCATTAGCCTTTAGTCAAACTTTTCGAGAAGCCTTGTGGCATTCTTTGTTGACTAAATGGTGAGCCTTTTCGTTTGTCTTCGGCGTGAGGTATTTCTTCAGTAGAACTTTTTCTATTCCTCTTCCCGTTTAAGAATCACGCCTGTTCCTTAGACAAGGTACAAGACTGTTGGGGACCAATAAATGTGGTTTCAGCCCCTTTTTTGCAAAACGAAGTGGAGAATTATTAGTCTGATCTCTCAGCACACATCCACCATAAAGCTATAAGTTGATGTTCTGTATAATAACTGCAAATTGCACATGGCTCCTTTATCAATGATACCTAACCAAAAACAGATACAACTGACTCAGTCTAATTCAATGGGCAAGTAATTTTCATTTTTTATTGGAATTACAAAAGTTACTCTTGTACTCGAAGTCAAGATTAAGTGGCCAAGCAGTTCGAAGATTCGCAGTAGCCAGGCCTGTCAGCCTATTGGACATTCACATCCGAGCTATTTTAAAAGAGACAATTGCTCTCCACGAAGGATAGCAGTAAATTTCAAAGTGGAAATCGTAATTCCTACCGGCTGTAATGCTTATACCTTAACACTTCTAGCGGTACCTATGCAATTACATAGAATATGAGTGATAATCTCATCCGCCACTGCATACATCCGAAGATCTTTCAACTAGAAATAAGAGACCTAAATCATAAGCCATACTCTCCGAGGAATGTTTGATATTTGATTGCTGCATATAGGAGTGACCTTCTGTCATCTTTTTAATGGTACTTTGAGAGAAAAATTTAAATATTCCATACTTACATTATACTTAATTAAAATTGGTAAACAACAACTGGTAAACAAAATAACCTGCTTGATGTTTTTGTAGGTTTTGAATGGAAAATTCTGTTTTTGTCAACCTGGAGTGCATGTAGTCTGAAGTATGATTTATCAGTTAAATTCTGATGATTGCAATCCAGTATTTATATCTTTGATCACACGACATTAATGGCATGAAATATCATATAATGTTTGTTATGCTTGAGTAGCCTCTAACACACAGTTTTGTACCCATCTGGAACGTACAGAATATCACTATGATTATTACTTAAATTGCAAAGCGACACGCGACAAAGAGATTCACAAAAAAAAGCAAAGAAGGCTACCTAAAACATGACAACAGAGAATCAATTTTGGCAATACACGAGAGTCGTTTCTGGTAAAGGCTATTTGTGGTTTAATCTCACTGTATATTGGTGTTTGTTTAGATGACATTGTGTATTACCGGGCATACTATCCGTCTCGTTCAATCTCTACCGAGCCCAAGCAGTCACTTTACGATGGATTAACCTAAAGGCATCTTTCATGGAGCCTTGACTGCTTCATTGTCAGAACATCACTCCAATAGTTGTTGAATTATATTTTGGCTCTAATTGAATCAGGCTTCTTGGCAAACAAAGGACTAGATCAGACGACGGAAATTTTTGTTTCTTCTCCTCTATGCGGTCTAGCTTGGAGATCATTAAGTGAGGATAGTTTAGTGCGTTTAGCGTTTAAGGCTTGCTGGTCCTTTTGTCACATAGGGGTGCAATTCCCACTACCAATAGAGAAAGTTGAGAATTATTCTCGTATATCTGATTTTGCACTGAAAATATTGAGTGTAAATTTATTACACTACTCTTCTGTTTTTCGTAGTACATTTAGTGATAAGAAATGATAAATATTTGCCTATCCAATCTCCCTCCTCTCTCTTGCTTGAATATAGCCGCCACCATAACGTGTTTGATCGATTTTTATTTGCTCAGTCTACAATTATTACAAATTTTCATTGTGCTTCCCTATTCAAATTTTACTGTTTAAAGATTTCCGAGAGTGTAAACTCATTTTCTATATCATCTGCTTATAGCTACTCCGCCTTGCAAGTTTTCCAGCATACGTCGTTTAACGGTTTACTATGGATATTGTATGAAGCCTGTGTCAAATTACGTCGGTCGTAGTTAATAATTTTGACTTTCACGAAAGTAGAGTTTTCTTCATTATCAGGCGAATTATAAGTATGTTATGTCTGGGTGTTCCTATCTCCAAAAATATAGTTCACAGTTTGCCTATTCGACATTGTCAAAAGCCTTATGGTTATCTACGAAGCAGAGTTATAATATTTTGCTATATCTATGAGTTATTGTAAATTCAGTATTTGTTCTCTAGTACCTCATCTTTTACCAAAGCCTGCTTACTCAGTAGGATGTCATATTTCCAAAGTTGCGATTTTCATATGACTGCTTGAATTCTTGGTTCTACTTATTGAGATCCGTATTCAAAATTTTAGCCAAACTGACTAATATTTAGGGGTTGCACATTTTGACCCCCTTTATCTCATACTACTGAAATTCCTAAAATTGTAGTGCATTTTACTAATGTGCTTCTCATGTGGTTTTTTATCTTTTGTAGTAATTAAACTTAAAAATGAGCCTTAGAAGAGGGGTTTAGCAACTTTAGTGGTGAATTTTTAGAAGCTCGACTCCCTTCCAAAGAACAAGTTCCAAAATCAGTGGAATGGACTCCATAAAAAATCGTATACGACGATGTTGGATGAATAAATTTCCGTTCAAGGTTTTCTAGAAGAATAATGTATAAAAACGCTGGACTACTTCCACAACGTCTTAAAAGACAGAAGTCATCCGAGAGAAGACTACAAAGAGCTATTACAACTATCACTGATCTGAAAACGATTTCAAATTCGGATTTCAATTCAGGGGTTCTTCATCAAGCAGGATAGAATATTGTCCTATTCACTAAACAATTGGATATTCCTAATAGAGAATTGAAGGGAATGAGAAAAGTAGCACATTTTGTCTGTATAATATATGTCCGCTTTTGGCACGAGGTAGCTCCAAAGGCTCCAAAGAATGATTTGAATATACTTCAGCTTTTGAACTCTTACCAACATATAGATGTAAGAAAAGTGCTCTCACAGCTGCCAAGAGACACCTTTGGTACCTGTCAGAAACAAACATAGGATTGGCATTTTTGGATGATATCACTCTGAGAAGAAAAAGAAAATAAAATAATCTGCAGAGGAAAAAGAAATAAAACGATTGGTTGGTAAAAACCCAGTTTTTGAAAGAATAGTTCAGAGTGATAAAACAAAGACATTCTTTGAATTGTATGGGATCCACCACGTATCGCAATGCTACACTAAGAAGCTCCATTAACGCTTTTAAAGGTGGTAAATGATACCGCAGAAAGAGACATTTCTCTGATAAAAAAGTTTAGCGATTCATTCAGAAACGAAAAACAAAAACAATTCTTGTTGAGAGTTGTCTAGCATCATAGAAAAGTTGTCACCAAGCTGACAGTAGAAGAAGTTGCAAAGTAAATTAATGTGAAATATTTCTATCAATCTTAGTGTTTAATTCGAGTATTATTCAAAGTTTGTTGCTGTTTCATTTTCCAATAAAAATAATTAACATCAAAAATTTTATTTTTTAGCCTACTTTTACCAAAGTGTGCAACCTCTAAATATTGTTCCATCTTCTTGAATATTATATATTATTTACATCACTGAGAATCGGGGTGTAAGCAAAGTCTCCAAAAATGTCACATTTTAATTTTTACCCTACAAAATGAAATACCCTATTGCTCAGCAGATATTTATCATAAGAATTGATGCTGGCCTGTATTTTAAAGTATTCATTATTTTAGTGACATGTGATGTAAATGCTAATAATCTGCAGTTACCACTATCACAGACATGTTATGTGATTCCTTTATGATATAATGAAGCCAATATTGAGGATCTCCAATCAGTCATAGGCCAGATTCCGGACTAAAATTGTAGCTTTCGTGAAAGGATGCTAGATAGCTTTGCTAATATCAGAATTATGTCATGTTTGTCATGTTAGTTACATCTAATTTCAATTGAGCCAAGCTCTTTCGATGTTGGTTAATACTAACAGAGAATTTAAGTTATATGTTTTTGTTAGGTAGCTTTATTGGTTTTAAATATAATTTTAAATTTTGATTGTGATTACCTCGTTTATCTTATAATTGTTGATTATGTGAACTCTTATATAACTGTTGCATAACACAAATTTAAAAATCTACGTTAAAAGTAAAATATGATTAATCCACTATATGGTTGTTCGTGTTCGTCATAAGTCAAAGTTATTGTGGGTTAGTCGATTAGCTTTATGTAAACTATTGTTTCTAACACGAAATGTTTACCAAGTATATAACACAACTGTTTACACCTATTTATATTTTTATTAATATACGTATATTATTACGAGTTACATACCTACATCGAGTTATTACAACTTATTTATCTTTGTAAATTTGATTAAATATGCATCATAGAGTTTTATAAGGAGCAATAAAGTTAAATTTGAGAACTTACCACATTGACATATTTTCGTCATCAATAGAAGAGCAAGGACGAACGCTATTAATGTTCCCAGAGCTAAAATTACACCTGCATCAATCATTGCACTTACTTGTTACTTGCAATCTTACAATTCACGAAATAAAACAAAACCTTTCATAATTATCATTTATACCTTAAAAAGAAATCTAATAATTGATTCTTATCTAAAGAAAATAAGATTAAGACGTACTTCAATTTCTCATAATTTAAAGATACTAGATAATATAAACGATATTACTATATTCTAGATGTAAAAATAACAAAATATTAACATAGACCTTTTACGGAGATTACCTTTACACATAATTAATTAAATATTTCAGACATTTACGCAAAAAGTGATAAATTCGACAATATTCTCTTGACGTTGAGGCCAGTAACCCGAGCACCGAATTGGTAGACACACAGTCATTATTAAACTGAATAAATGATCGATTTCCTTTACTAGAATATATCTCTACTTGTATCTAGTGCCAACGTGAATTTATGAATTTGATAATATTTTTGCTTTTGTGTTAATTCGAGTTATTTCTAGCCATCTGTATATCACAGAAATATAAAATTATCCTCATGCACATGGAATAGTTACTATTTTTTTACATTAGACCAATATTTTGTTTATTAAAGAAATTCTTATGAGGTTATAAGTTTTGAAAGCATATTGAATCTCAATTCTTTTATTAATTTCTTTAATTCTCAACGCCCTGACCAGCAGCGTTTGGTTCAACAATCCGATCATCGACATGAGGTTCAATATTCATCTCTTCTTCCAATTGAACTTCTACGTAATCATCTTCTGAATCTGTGACATATTGTTCCAATACATATTCCTCGCCGCTACTGGGTTCATCGTCTGATTCATTTTCATGCGGAACTTCATCATCAGAATCTGACAAACCAATTTTCTCAGCGAGTTCTGCTACTTCTGCTTGTGATAAAGGTCTATTCTTGTTCGAGTGGCTCAACGAAAACTGCAATAAATAAACCATTATGGAACATCACAACATTTAACATCAATGCCTAAGCGGGGTACCACAGTTACCTATTTTGTTTTTAATATCCAACAACGGCCATTGAATCATACATGCATTGAATAAGACATAACCTCAAATGCCAACTGACAAATAGCTGGAAGCGGGGTGGCCAACTTTATCACAAAAAAATGCAGCAAAAAAATTAGAATGTGGGGACCCAAGTTACTCCGCTTAGGCACATAGGGGTTAAATACTGTAATCAATTTTGTTTTTCTTGAGTTCAACAATTTTTTGTTTCTGATTTACTAAATTTCCTATGCATGTTTCTTCACTTTCGTTACTTTCCTTTTTTTAATTCAGTTAAGTTTTACCTTTAACAATATGAATTTTTTTTGTAGATTAACAAACTGGTTCAAAAGACATAATGTTGTACTTACTACACTTTTTTATGGAAATATAGCCTCATCCACATTTCCAATTACAGTCTTTTTAAGCGAAAATGTCTTGTTCATGTATGAAATCGTCTGCCCCAAGGTAGTAATAAGAGTGGCTGATGACAAAAAACTTTTGTTCTAGTACACACAAGAAGTCACAATTTTACTTTGCTAGCCCCTTTATAGAACAGGCAATGAAGGCAAAATTTTGTAAAAACCTCGCAAAAATTAATAAAAGGATCATCTCCGGGATTTATGTAGGTAATAACCTGTAGAATGGAATGATGCGTTCTTTGCACTTCCAAGTTCCGGGAAAATAAAAAAAAATTGGAAAAAGTTTTTGATTTTCGGTTTTTTACTCTAGCGGCTAAAATAATGAAAATACAGAAAAAAGTTTTCAGCACAATTCGTAGCTCGTCTCTTTCTCTACGAAAAAGGTCTTTACAAATTTTCGTCTTACTTAAGCCGCTTAGGAGATAAATCCAGTTTTCCACTTATAGTTTTGAGCCGCTCCGAAATGCGCGGAAAATGAGAGTTCTCTGGGAGTTTCGTACAACCGAACACATCGATCGATAATTCTTACTATTCAGAGATGCTAAAAAAATTAAAACGTCATAAAATGTAGAGAAAAGTCTCAGTTTTAATATGGAACTAATCACAAAATTCATAAAAAAATTTATCATAGAGAGAAATGTGTTAGAAGATGGCTAGTGAACTCTAAACAGTTGATTTATTCATATCTTTGAGTTTTATGCATCCTGCCTATTTCTCCCGTAACAATAGGTGCTTGTTCACTACATGGATTCGATTCCACGCACTTTAACCTATATTTCGTGAAAATTTTATTGAAGAATGTTAAGAAACAAATAAGTTGTATATGTTTTACTGTTTAATTGTGCATTTTCTGAACATGTATGAATAATGTAGACAAATTCAAAAAGTACTGCACGCATTTAAAGAACTGTAAAGTCATTCGAAAGAATATGTTTTATTGTACTTATACTCCAAAAATTAAGACGTGCTATTATTATTAATTAAGGTATAGCGAATTGAACTCCAAAATTTGGAGGTGATTGATCGATAAGAAATATACCCTCTAGTTTGATCGAAAGGCATATTTTTCCAACAAAAGCAATAAAATGATAATTGGATTAATATGTCATTATATAAGAATCTATAAGCAAAATGAATTATCATTCTAGCGTCTCCCAGCAAAGATATGAATAAATCTGTGGATCAACTGTACAAAGTATACTAGGCCATCTTCTGACACTTTTTCTCTATGATAAATTTTTTTATGAATTTTGTGATTACTTCCACATTAAAGCTGAGATTTTCTCTACATTTCATGTTATTCTTATTTTTTTAGGGGCTCTGAATAATAAGAATTATCGATCGATGAGCCCGGTCGTACGAAACTCCCGGGGAATTCTCATTTTTCGTGCATTTCGAAGCTGCTTAAACTTAAAAGTGGAAAACTCGATTTATCCTCTAAACGGCTTAAGTAAGACAAAAATTTGTAAAGACCTTTTTTATAGAGAAAGAGACGAGCTACAACTTTTGTTGCGAACTTTTTTCTCTATTTTCATTATTTTGGACGCTAGATCAAAAAACCGAAAATCTAAAAGTTTTTCCAAATTTTTTGAATTTTCCAGAACTTGGAAGTGCAAAAAATGCATCATCTCATTCTTCAGGTTCCTATCTACTTAAATCCTAGAGATGATCCTTTTATTAATTTTTGTTACCCTAAATGGCTAATTTGCCTCTACTATTTAATAACAATGTCATAAAAAAAATTGAAACCTTGACTTCTAGTATCTACACAGATTCCAAAGTTTCCGGACCCTCACTAGCTTGCTTTACCTATTTACCGGTAGTTACCTCCAAATCTTCAACGGGATAAGTTCAAAATATAATTTAGTTCCAGGTCTCATTATAATACATATGTATATCTTTCAAGTCAACATCTTAAATCATCCCAGAGTACTTCTGCGCACAAAACAAGTTAGAAACCGTCGGACACACAGACCAACAGGCATAAATGTTTTTTATTTGCTCTTTAAAATTTCCACGTTTCATGACATTTTAAATCTATTTAAGGAATAAAAAATTAAATTCTTTTTACGATTACTCCACTCCACTAGTAGATGTAAAATTTTATACGTTCCAACTGGGTGATATCCCACTAACCAGCAACATAACGCAAATAAGAGATAATGATACTCCATTTCGAATTAAGCACACCCTACTATACCAGGCGTTGCCAATTTTTCGGCAACCGTTATAAGCCAACTCTGTCTGAATTCTATTCTGTTATGATAAATTCTCTTGCATCTCTTTTTCTTTGTTTCTGTTATTATTTATTTTCAAAATTGTTTTTTGAGCAATACTAAAGTCTACAGCAACACTAAATTCTATAAAATTAATATGCTACTTATCTTTTATTGATACACATTATTTTTTCGATAGTTTATTACATTTATTACTATTTAAGTTTTATCGTCTCTTTTGAAATATTTTAAACAAACAGTCATTTTAATTCGTATTCGTGCTAAAGGAGTTTAGATATTATTTATACATGTTAGGTTAAGTTCTTGCAACCTTGTTCACCGAGCCTTTCAATTACCTCAGCGCTGCTACGTCGTGGATGTCTGGCTGGCTCCGGACCAGGTGTTGGTCATGCTATGTAATTTATATTTTTAATAAACTCGGTGATTATGTTGATGGGGATGTGGAAATAACTGTGTGAATCTTTTGTTTTATCTATTATTAATTATGATGTTATTGTGTATTCTTCATGTCTGGATAAATACAACAAATTCAAAATACCTACCAATATCATCTGCCGATGTTTGTTTAATGACATTATTATTACTTTTCTATCGAATTATCTTAAGCAAAAACTTATATTATATGTCGAAGCAATATTCATAATGTAAATATGCCTTGTTATTTGTCAGTTACCATCTTATATTAACATCCACATTTTAAAAATATTACTTTGCACATGTTCAGCTACAATTAAGTTATTGCACTATATGCTGGGGTAATTGCTCGCGTTTTAATGAAGTTCTTATCCTCCAAAAAAGAATAATTCGTACCATGCTCTTTAAACTACCGCAGTTTTCATGCAAGAGCCTTTTTAGTGAATTAGAAATTTTAACAGCCCCGCCATTATACATTTTACACTCCGTGTTGTACATAAATAATAAATAATTTAAGCAAGTTCAGTAGTAGAAATAACACCTCTGTCAACACTGGTGATAATCTCAGAGAAAAGCTCTCTCTTAATACTCCACCTGATACCTTATCTACCCTAGCTAGAAGTCCTAAAGTAATGCCTATAAAACTATTTAATAAACTACCATCGCATATAAAAGGTATAAATATTATTCACTGGTTTAAACAGAAGTGAAATCCTTGTTACTAAAATTTGCTTTTTACTCAGTTGAAGAGTACTTACAGACTGATCTAAAGACTTAATATATTGCCTTAATATGTTTTTGACCCATCCCGGTTTTTCGCCACATTTTACTGGATATATTAATTGGTTTTTTATATATAACTTGTCTAAATGTTTGTTAGTATGTTTGTCTTGTATTATATTAGTGTAATATTAGTGAAGTCGTAGCTTAAATATTGTATTTGACTGTATTCCAATGCTTTCTTTGAAAGTCGAGTGAAATAAAGAATATTATTATTATTGTAAGATCTACTGATGCATATAAAATAAAAACAACCATCAACAATGCATGCGATATGTGTAAAACTGTGTAAAACATGTATGCTCAAGTGTATACTTGTATATATGTAAACGTTTAAATTTGCTTATTTGCATAATTTATTTCGTCACATGTCACATAAGTCTGTAATGTTGTTAATTATTAGTAGTAACCTTTCATAATTGCTGTTATTGTCACTGTTATTTAAATAATTTCTCTTCAATTTCATGTAGTATCTACTAAATACAAGCATTTCTTTCCTCATTATGTTTTTAAGGGTATAAGTGGTAGAGTAGCTGCTGACCTAAACCTCGCCCTTTAGATTAAGGAAGTTGTATTTATTTTCTTTAATGAAGACGATTTATTATTATTACTATTATTATGAAATATATTATCTATAAGTTATACTTTTGTTACTTATCCTTAGCTACGTGACTTATGTTTCACCATATTCACGAGATCATCGTTGTATAATTTACTTTTTTTGATATTGATAAACTGAAGTGGTAATTATATTAAAGCACTTTCTAGCATTGAACGTTCGTAAAATTCACTTTGTCGCCAGATGATTGGAGTGACGTCAAATGTAGAATTAATGACTGAAATTCTACGTCATAAGAAGTAATCATGGAGTTCTATTTATTTTATTTACATGTGATTATATCTGTTCTCCTCCTTATTCACAATGTCCTGTCAGACGTTTTATGATTCATGCTTTATTGGCCCCGTATGCTGTATAGTACATCTGACACAATCATTCCACCCCTCGTAGTAGCCTGTTAGCCGCACAGCGGTACCAAGAAGAAATAAGAAGTTAGTAATAAGTACTGGGTTTACAAGACTATTGAGGAACTCGCTGTGGATGTAATTCATGATGGTATCAATATATTAGTACCTAGGCGTCATCACTTCACTCACACGGCAATATTAGGTAACATCGTATTTTAGGAAAGCGAAATTCAAGTACTTTTTAACTATATATGATTATTATCTCAGCAGTCAAAGAAAATATTTGTGATAACACGTACGCCAAATCATTCATCAGACAAAGTCCTTCATATTTGTTTTGTGAATACTATCCGTAAAAGGCACATTACACGTTCAGTAATAATGTCAATACCTGAAAATAATGACATTTTTAATGAACCTGTAAAGTTATAAAAGTGGACTGATAACAAGTAATGAAGCGTATCCGGATATTTTGATATTCGAGCATCATACTAGCATTCGAAAAGGATTTCCTACTTCTGTCCGACTTCTTCAGTATGATAAAAATTGTATACTTATATTAGAATCCATTGGAGTGACTAATTGTTCGAAACATTAAAAAATCTAAAATACATGTATAAATTAATTTTGGACCGTTATTAGACTTATCTCTGAGCTTGATATAAAAATGATACATGTCGTTCATTTTGCAGTATTGCTATTAATGGCGTAATGTTCGTCAGATACAAGCAAAAATTAGTCATGACATTTTTGTTAATGTGTTTTTTTCACAAAAACAGATCAATCATGTGTTAAAAATCCTATTAAAAATAACAAACATCCTTATTTAAATAAACAAAATTTCGGTTTTTGGAAATTCCATAAAAAAAAATAAAGAACGTCAAATCAAATGTTGATTCAATTACTACTGAACAAACATATTAGTAATCTTCTAAATCAATACTTCGATTTTTGACTAAGGTTCTCAATGTTTCCTTTTCAACGATTTAAAAAAATTCCAAAAAGTAGGAAGTTTTTAATTCAACCAAGTTGTATTTTTTTTTATGTTTGTGCAGTGATTTCTCAGGATTGGCTAAAACGATTTCTATGAAGTAGGAAAAAGTTTTTTTAAACGCTTTGCTAGTGATAACAGAAACAATTTATAATATAATATTTTTTTACAAACTACAGGGCACGACGGTAGTAACATTTAGTTTTATTCGTAGAGCTACGACCTGTGTATAGTGGGTTAGACTATCAAGAACTAGTCAAAATGCATTGAAATTGGTAATTAGCTATTTTCGACATAGCTGATACTGATTCTCATGTCAAGTGAAAAAGTCAAAATGGTGAATCCAATATGGCTGCCATAATTCCCAAAAATTGTAGATTTACGTGGAATTTGGTATATAGAGACGTCAGGATTTTCTAATAACGAATTGTTAAAACGACGAATATTTTCTTTTGCTGTGTAGAAGCTACACAAGAGCAGGTCTGGGGGCAGGAGGATCTAAGGGATCCCCTACACTATTATTATTAGGGGTCTAAGAAACCAAGATTCACTTTGTCTATTTCGGTACCCCTGTACTCCTAATCAGGTGATACAGGTCTATGGTCGGGTGGATGTTGACGAGTTCAAGGTTTGTTCATGTTTGCCTGTAGCTAACATGTTTTCTGCGGGCCAGCGCTTCGCAGTTGAATATGATGTGATCAACCGTTTTCGGCTCCTTGCCGCATACTCTGTACTCTAGTATTCAGGTACTTCTTTACAGGAAAGTGTCCAGTCAGAAGTCCTGTTATTCATCTCAATTGTCCTGTTCCCTATGAGGAGTTCTTCAGCTTGTCTTGCACATGGATGCTTTTCCATGTCGATTTCCTGGAATGTCCCTCCAGTGGTTTTTGTGTTTACTCTTAACCAAGTCTTTAATCACCCTTCAGGCTGAGCTTTTGGAAATGCCCACCGCGGCTTCTGGGTCATAAAATATATTAGCAGCTCTTTACTATCTAGCAAGTATAACAGCTTGTTTATTGCCGTCAATTCTGGAGTGTCCTGGCACCCAGAGTAATTTAACTCTGTTCTGCTCACCCAGAATTTTCAACTCTTCGTGGCAATCCCATACCAGTCAGGTTGATATTTTGTTAGACACTAGTCCTCTAAGCGCCACCTGCCTGTTTGATGCAATGGCGATTTGCTGGTTGACTTATTGTCGATTTACATTCTCGCCTACACATTCCAGTATGGCCAGAATTTCTGACTGGAATACAGTGGAGTGTTGCCCAAGGAAAAGCCTTATTTATACTTGCCGTGGGTCTTTTCTCATGTATTCCAGCTCCAGCTCTTGTGTTTGTCCTAGATCCGTTAGTATACCAGGTTAGGCTCGCGTAGCTTGGTTAATTGGATCTTATTGCCTAACATCAATGAGAATATTAACAAATAATAATATCAATAGTATTTTCACAGACTTTAATATCGGTATCACTAACCGGTTCTTCATAGACTTGAATTTTTTCGAAAATGTTTTCTTAACTACATAGATTAGGACGAATAGAGATAAAAGTTTATGGACATGTATATTCAAGAAGCCACTTTTCATTGGTAGGGGTAAAAACCTTCAGGACATAAAGGAAACGCTGTCATCTTGAAAAATATACTCTTTCCTACAATTATTCCTGAAAATTGAATTTATCGAAATGAAATAAATTCTAAAAATAAGTTCCAAATTTAGTTCGAAATATACAGGTGAGTCGAATTTCATGGCTTATTTATACGTCGCGGTTTCTAATGCCAACAATATAGAGAAAAGTCAAGTACCCAGTACGCTAATAAACTCATTAATATATATTTCTTCATTATTAAGAGTGAGCGAGGTGACAGTATGAATCCCATATTCTGCACCTAGATGGCACTACCGACTACTGTGGTTATCTAGCCTTGTAAGTATATTCAATAAGTGTAAAATATTAAAGTTTGTTATCCCCCCCCTCCCCTCTTAACACGCATTACTTAAGATGTGAGTTTGCAGTACTCATTCAATTTCATTACCAGTAAGTGGACGCTTCATCTTCGTCACTGTTCTCATATTTAGTTTTATTACTACATTCATTGTTATTTTCAACAATGAATGTCCTACATTCGCCTTTGTAGAATGTGACCTGTCATTTTGTTTAGCCCTAAATGTGGCCATCCAAAGTATTAGGAGTGAGGAAGGCCTAAGATCAGTGGTGAAGGGGGGTAACGCCTCAAGTGAAGAGAGATCGCGTAATAAACACATTTTAGTCAAAAATATTCTTCAACAATTCTGTAGTATTTATTTATGTACAACTTACACTGATTTTCAGTTAGATGATATTACTCAATTTGTCAAAAACAGCTTACTGTTAATCAAAATTTTAGTACAGTGCTGTTTTAGTAGATGGAACCATTTCGATACAATTTAAAATTTAAGATGAGGCACTCAAGTACCTACTACTTCATTAGTACTATCTCTATCCGTAATGTAAAAACTTTGATATTTTACGCTTATACTTATAAGATAACCATAGTAGTTGATAGCGCCATCTAGGCGCAGAATTTAAAATTCATCTTGTCACGTTGTTCACTCTTAAACGGGTCCGGTTTCAATAAAATTAGTTATGCAGATATTTAGATAGATATGCCATCTAAATTAATGTAATCTAATGTAATCAGTAATTCTAAGAATTTGTATAATATTCAAATAGTCGGATTTATACTTCTCTGATCAAAAATTACATTCAATACGCTGTCCATTCTTCAGTTATCTGTGAACCAATGAGAATAATTTACTCTACTATTTGGGTTAATAATTCACATATCACCATGCAAATATTTTTGATTTTTTTTGCTCCATCCCTTTGCGAATTCGACGACTTTTTTCTTAAGGCTGAACTAGTAACAGTTAGGGAAAATTACCATTTGGTATAGCTCAAAGTAGCAAATTAGAAAATTTTCGAGAATAAGAGAAGTGACAAGTGCGTCACCTCAACTGTTTTTGATGACCTATATTTACGAAAACAGTAAGATTAAATCTCAAATATCAAAGTACACACGTTGGTGTCCCCTACACGTACGCATTTATCTTTTGTTTAAATAACATATCCGATGTTTTTTTTTGTATTTATTGACAATAAAAGATTTTCCAAATATTATTATGGAAGATAACATAAGTAACTGATGAATAAGTACAACTCACTAATGACGACATTTTTATTCAAACGCTAAACCATTATGTTTGACTTTTGAATTCGAAATATACGTGGAAAATTTGAATAATCTATAATAAGTGGGAGCATTAAAAAATGCCCACTAGAATGTATGAGCACACCACCTGTAAATTTTATTACAATCGGAAATATTGTTTTTGTGTATTTAACAATAACGATCGAAATATTTTTTGCTAAAATTAATAAGTCCACTTAATCTAGTTTGCATAGCCCCAGCAAACAGTGGTCGGTTGTCAATAAAGAAACAACACATGACTTAAGTTACAGTCTTTTATATTCTACCAAATACTTCGTGTATTGAATTTGTGGTATATTTCTTATGGAACATTTTGAAAATTATTTTTCTTATTTTAAATCGTGTTTTTAGATGTTTTAAAAAATATGTTTAGAATTTGTCAATTTTGCTTTTTGAGGTATTCTGTCACATAAGTACGTCTTCACTTAAAAAACCGCTACCTAAGGAATCACTACTTCCACATTTAGATTTTCTTCTTTTTAGACGAAAACGCCTTGACTATATTTGCACTCTTGTACGTGGAAATAACTGGTCATATAATTTTAATAATATTTGACGCGAATGAAAATGAAAATGAATGAATGAATGAATGAATGAATGAATGAAAACATTATAATAAAAAATCTGAGGTCTTGACTTCTAGTGTATACACCAAATTCCAAGTTACTGTGCTCTTACCAGGTTGCTTCACTTATTTTCCCTTATTTGCCCCTATTTAACCCCCTACCCTTCACCGGAATTGGCGCAAAATATAAGCTAGTTTCAGATCTCGTAATGATACATATGTGTACCAAATTTATCTTAAACCGTTGCTAAGAAAACGGGCGCACCAAAAAAGTTACAGACCGAGATTCAGACAGACCGACAGACAGACAGACATTTTTTTTCGTCCAAATTTAACATCTCGACGTTTAATGACATTGTAAGCCGTTTGCAAAATCCTATAAAGAATATATTTCGATACAAGCAAGCAAGTAATAATTCACTTTTAAACATTCTAAGCCCATTTCAACAAAAGAAATGTTTTAATTTTTTTTTACGATCACTATACTTCCACTTCACTACGGGGATGTGGAAGTAATAACGTTCTAGATATCATAAAATAATATGATTATCCAGTAAGTTTCGGTAAAATAACATCTATGTATGTGTATATTACGTCAAGGGTAGGTACAACAAATTGGTGGTTTGCGGCAAATGGTATTAACAGGAATAAAAATGTAAAAATAAAATCACCGGCATAGAGGTTATATTACAGTAGTACTCGTGGTAATTTATTATTTTGTAGATTTCATATATGTCATTTTTAGAAATGAAGACAAATGTGGCAAAAAAAAATTCAAAAATAAAAATAGAAAAATTAAGAGTATAGTCCAGTCGATAAAGTAAAAAATACACCAAAAGCTCGCAAAACATGTTATCTGAGGTATTCCTTCTGTAACTGTTAGTGCGAGAATTAAACATCACAAAACCACAATCAGTTCAGGGGGTGCCGCGCAACCCCCCAAAATACCACCCCTTGGGTGAAGAAACCTTATTTTAAAAAAGTCCTTTTGTAATTTTCTTGTATATGCCATGGTTTTCGAGAAAATCGATATTGACAAAAAATGCGAAATTTGTATTTTTAATGCACGTGAATTTTCGTTTAGTTGATTTTTTTTTTTGCGCGGCCTATAGAAAAAATTGAATTGCTCAAAAATCAAACAAGTTAGCAAGAAAAATCGAAATAGGTTTTAAATGGTCTATAAAATACTCTTTTGTGTTTCCACTTCTGATGGCTGTTGATATCTATTAGTATATAAAAATAACAATATAATATAGTTATCTCTTGATTTTTTGTGCATCTAACTATTCACAAGCCCAAACTGCCCCAAAATAACTGACTATAATATAACTTATAAATAAATGCATTATCTTTTAGTTCAAGGTAATACTTCAATGCAGAAAAGTTAGGAATATATATTCACATTTACAAATTTAGCAGCATGTTAAAATTAGCCAAAAAAGATCCAAAAAGGCTGCATGTTCAATTTTTTGATATTTTTTTAATATAATTTTTTAACTATTGAATGATTAGAAACAATAGTTATATGACATATATATGAAAAAAAAAATTTCAGCAAGATTTCAAGATGTTTGGGTCTTTTTTTTATTTTTAAGAAACAATAAAAAATTAGTTCAACATGCTGGTAAATTTGTAAATGTGAATATTTTTATTCCTAACTTTTTCTGCATTGAAGTACTACCTTGAACTAAAAGATAATGCATAATATGTAGAAGTGCAAAAATTTAAAAGGTAACTGTATTATATTGTTACTTTTATATACTAATAGATATCAATAGTCATCAAAAATGGAAACACAAAAGAATATTTGATATTCCCTTTAAAACCCATTTTGCTTTTTCTAGCTTGTTTGGTTTTCGAGTAATTTAATTTTTTCTATAGGCCGCGCGCAAGAAATTTCAAATAAACGAAAATTCGTGCGCCTTAAAAATACAAATTTTGCAATTTTTTTTAGTATCGATTTTCTCGAAAACCATGGCATACACAAGAAAATTACAAGAGGACTTTTTTTTTAGGCAATTAGTCAAGCTTTCTTTTTTATAATGAGCAATTTTTTCATATCTTCAACGGATAACGAGTTATCAGTAAAATAAGGCTTTTTTCACCGAAGGGGTGGTTTTTGGGGGGGGTTTCACGGTACCCCCAGAACTGATTATTGTGGTTTTGTGGTGTATAATCCTTCCACTAACAGTTAATGAAGGAAAATCTCAGATAATATTTTTTGTTATGGAAATCTTTATAATTATTGGACTAGTATGCGACAACTAACATTTAGAAAATGTATGTAGTATACTCTGCATATATGATTTAGTCTGTTATCTATTATAGGGGTGTCTAAGAAATTTTGTTGGTCATTAGTGGTACAAGAATTACTTTTAAGGAATTCATTATTTGTAATTGTTCAAGAAGGTTTAAACGTTTACTCCACACATTAAGTTTATATTATTTATGTCTACAAACTGATTATTTTCAACACAATATGCTGGCGTCTCTATATTTATATTGTTATTTATATTTTTTTGTGTTCTTTTAAACTATTATTTATACTTCTACCACTCTAACCAATAGAGAGCATTATAATCTTTGCAATTTAATTTCACAAACATCATAGTAAATTATTTATTTTATTAATTTTAAATTTGAGATTGTGCCAGTGATAACGGAAAAAGATTCAAAGTAATAATAATATTGTTCACAAATTATAGAATATAACAAGCTAACTAATATACTCTTCGCCGATTTACTGCACTTTTTATGTAATTGTTGCACATTATATAGTATACTCTTTGCATTTTATGGTCAATAAACAGTAATGTTTGTTTGTATTAACGACCGGCCTTGTCTAACTGCGAGATGAATAAAGGCCGCCAAAGCTCGGTCCATAATCTTATCGCATTTGTGAGACACTTATTACTGTTAAGACTAATGCCTAATTAGCCGGTTCTGTAATGTAGCAATATTATATAAATATATGAATTTAATAATGAATTTAAATAATTAACAACTTGTTTATTTATTGATCTATTTTGTTAAAAAGCATAGGGTTCTTCCTCTGACACCAACTTACTGTCAATACAATTGGGCTATTCGTTCTTAAGTTATCGTGCTTACAATAAACGTGACGGGCGGACATACAGACAGACAGGCATTTTGAGAGTTGTTCAGAATTCGATCACCAACACAGTGATATGAAAATGTTCTCTACGTGCGGTATTACCGGTTTTAAAAATGTGCCGATCGAATGCAATACACACTTCGTTTTGTATTTGCGAAGAGTATAATTAAGTATAGGGTAATTCCAATTTTGTAGAGATTGTCTTAAAATTGTTATTTAGGTATTTTTCGGAATAGTGGATACTGAATCCTATACCAACATTTCAAAATTCATAGAGAATCTAATGGGACAGCCATAATTACAAAACTCTTGTCGATTTATATGAAATTTGCTGCATGGTATTATCAGGATTCTCTGATAACGAATCTGGTGTTAAAGCTGAAGATTATGAAGGTTATTTTATTTTATTTTTTAGAAACTACAACGTAAAAGAAGAAAAGCCACCAAAGGTGGTGAAATTCTATTTTGGAAAAAGAGCATCTTCAAAAAATGGCCATTAAAAGTTATGTAATAAGATTTCATCATTGAACCATATTAGGTATTTAATACCGATATTGAGGTTGGTGTAACAATGAACAAATAACTAAATCAAATATACTTTTAAGTTAATTTGATAAAACAAATGATTTTTATTTTGACATATATCTTTTTACACAATCTGATTCAGGTCCTAATTTCATCTGCGTTTGAAAGATACGCAACCTTGCGCTTATAATTGCATTTTAAGGCATTTAGAGATCGCAACCTATAAAGACGTCTTACAATTTTAAGGTTTTGAGTATATCACTAATTATTTATTTTAATGTTAATCAAGTTAATCAATCCGATTTTATTTAGCTCCAGATAAATCAATATTCTAGTTCACTGTGGTGTAAACAAAGCTAACCAAAACAAAAACAAGATAAGACATCGTTTATATTAATTTCTATTATCTTTTGTAGGTATATAATTTGCAATGTGGTTAAAAGTAAAAGAGAAAGCATAAGATAGACATCACCTTAGATAAAAGTTTATCAAAGAATGTCTGAAAGTTTATTTGAACACAGTTATTTTCGTAAATGTTAATCCATTTCGTGAGAATCATTTTTTATTAATTCAGACAAGGAAGTTAATTTTTCTATAAGTTCACAATGTTAGGGGAGCCTGCAAAAATTAAATCCAAATTAAATTAGCATAAAGTAAAATTAATAAAAGAAAACATAAAAAACGGTGCGCCACGACGCACTGCTTAATACACGAGATAATTTATGGTTGTCTACAAATATTTAATGCAAATAAAAAAAACTCATAAAAACTGATCGCAAATCACTACCTTGTTAGCTCCCACAGAGCCGTACTTAAAACTTTTGTTCGCAATAACTTAGAATGTATCGAAGCATTTTTCGTTATGGAAACTGTATCCCAAACCACCGAATTGTAGAGCCTAGGTAATCCGTGAAAATATTTGAAATGTAAAGGCGTGCGCAATGTAGTTTACTATATACCATATACTTGCATTTATTTCAACTAGTTAAACAGTCTGTACCAGAGACTCATCGGGAGCAGTTCATTCTCCTATGACCGCCTGCAAACATGCACCTGTGCAGAATCAGTCTGCTCCCCATCAAGCAGTGCACCCTTTGTTGGAGAATCTAGTTGGTGTCTGACCGACCGCGAGGATAGTATGTAAGGAATAGTAAGTAGAGGAACTTGCAAGTAAAACCGCCTATATTTTCCTTATGTAAGTCCTAAACTGGGGCGCATTCCGCCTACGCCATTCCCCACTCCAGCAGCTCCATATCTATTCCAATTTCAGCAAGCCAGCATTCAGTTTCGCCGTAAGTAGTCGACTCCAAAACTACCAGCTGCACGCGTGTCCACCAACAACAGAAGGAAGTAAGTAAAGTTTGTAAGTACCAACTTGGTAAGTGCCTACTCACTCCTGGTATATCCGTACTGCACTGTCTCTACTACCACCCGCTTTTACCGCTTTCGGCTGTCGACACCACTCACCAACCGTTATTAAATCACCATCTCATTAATGACCCGTCATCGCCTTTCTCACCTTCGCTTCTGTTACCGTAGTCTAACTTTAGTTTAAGCTCTGAGTTGTCTATTTGGTTTGGTAAAGATACTGTAGCTTTAAGTAACATTGTAAATAGTAGATAGTTTCTAAGATAATAAACTTTGTTATATAATCTGAATCGTGCTTTTTACTGTGGTGTATGAGAAGTCTAATTATCTCTAGATCCGCTAAACCGTTTCTTCACTGTAGCTACTCAAGCCCTGCTGAACCGGTTTTGAGGGTAACTAGTTGTTCCACCAGAAAAGGAACTGGCGCCCGAGCTTTCCACATTCCATCCTTACCGTCAACAGTCTGCTAAAGATCGAGTTTCAAGGTCTTCACCACCTGCCGGGTGAATAAAACGTCCCAAGAAACACTTAGTACAACGATGAATTAAAGAAATTTACTCTGTTTTGCTTGTGTTAAGATAGGAATAATATGTTATATATTTGTAGAGCATTGATGAATTAGTAAGGTGTCTAAAGCTTCAAAAATTGAAATGACCCATTCCAACAAGGTAAACAAGTTTTGGAAACAATTTCAGAAAGAGGGTCCTTAGGTTCATCCAAATGGTTTGTTGAACTTCTTCCTAAGAAAAAAAGATGGCAGAATGTTACTTCAAGAATTCATGTTTTGAAACGTATACCTCTCGCTAGAATACTAACTACGTGCGACTGATCTGACTTTTTATACTTGTCAGCCCATAAATTACAAAACTTATCCGTCATACTGATGCCACCATTTTGAATTGTTCAATTTCGAATAAATATTTATATTCTGCATCCTCAGCAATACTAATTTTCAGTAGAATAAGATGATAAATGATAAA
The DNA here is from genome assembly GCA_963583905.1 of Stenurella melanura. Taxonomy (NCBI): domain Eukaryota; kingdom Metazoa; phylum Arthropoda; class Insecta; order Coleoptera; family Cerambycidae; genus Stenurella; species Stenurella melanura. The sequence goes on along the minus strand of OY757310.1, from coordinate 42,090,471 downwards.
AATTTTCCTTCCGTATTGACGCCGCCATTTTGAAATTTTAAATTTCGGTCACATATTTATCATCTGCGACCTTAAAATTCCCCAGATACCACTTTTGGTAAAATCGAATATTAAATGTGAATAAACTGTCCGCCATCTTGGAATCGTCATCGTGGATTTTTCTTTCAAGTCAATACGACATCTGGAAGTGGGTTAAAACTAAATTGCAAGACGACATACAAAATTATAAAGTTACAGGTCAAGCGTGCTAATAAATGACTTTTGTCAAAGAAATTAAGCGGCAGCCAAAATTGCCATTTTAAAAATATTAACTAAAAACTACATTTTTCATTCGCATTTACCCTTAGGAATCATTATATCCTTCGTGTTAACGGTAACTGTTTTATTTTTTGATGAGAAATATTCGCTCTTTAATTCCTTATCCTTTTTTGGGACACCTATATAGCATATCCCACAGTAGTACCCCAATATTCAGTGGTCAAAAAGAAAACGTTAAAGTTAAGAGCAAAGCGGCATTAACTAGTTCTACAAGTAAACTATGTAGTTTTTAACTCATGGCCTTAGTTCATAATGGATGAGTTAATGTATCTTATCTGTTATCAGTACTACTTCCACTTCCTTAATTATTTGTCATATTTTTTGCATCTAAAGAGCTATTTTAAGCTAAAAGTTTTGCTAACGCACCTGGTAATTGGATTTCAGATTACTTAATACATTTGTAATCTTATCTCTGACATCATGTTGGGATTAATTTATAATGCGCAATAAGAGTTTTAGGATAAGCTCAATTAACGCCATTATTTTTATATAATACCTTATGGAATATGGGACACATCCGCCTGGGACATTTGCGCCTCACGAAGAATCTTTTCACGTGAGGTGGGTTATTTGCACCTATGTTTCTAATGACAAAAATATTATCTCCAAAAGTTATTTACACTTTGGCATATGTACAAAAATTAGAGTAAGTTATAAATTGTTACAATTAAATTAGGTAATTCTTTACTTTATGCACTTCTTTGGCTTTTAATTTTTTTTTGTACACGTTATTAACATAATGTTATGCGTCTTTGAGTAATATAATGTTGTATAAATGTATAGAAATCCAAAAAAAATGGTATACTTTTAAAATAATTTTGAAAAAAATATATTTCTTTATTGAGAATTCAATTTATGTCTAAAGCATGAATTTTATTTTAAGTGGGCGGCTGCGCTAAAATCCTAAAATCAATTTGTCTTTCTTATTGGACAATTCTTATTTTAACACTAGTTTCTACACAGTCCCCTATGGCTACGCAGAATAATCTAGTATCCACATAACCCCTTACGGCTATGAAGATTCAGTTAAAATGAGAACAAAGTCCCAAAATGAATTTATTTACATACCTCGTCTTTTGGAAAATTTTTCATTCAAATGGATTACATTTTTATAAAATCCATCATTCTGTTTTTTGGAAATGCTTAGCCTTTGAAACGTTTTTCGCCCTTATTGTAAGCTCATCAGAAAGGCACAAAGTCACTCACACGATGTTCCATGCAAAAACAAAAACAATTACCAACTTTTTTGACATTCTTTGACATTGACCGAATGAAAAAAAAAACAGATTTTCACCTATGCGTGTCTAAAGCATGAATTTTATTTTTAAGTGGGAGCTGCGCTAAAATCCTAAAATCAATTTGTCTTTCTTATTGGACAATTCTTATTTTAACACTAGTTTCTACACAGTCCCCTATGGCTACGCAGAATAAGCTAGTATCCACATAACCCCTTACGGCTATGAAGATTCAGTTAAAATGAGAACAAAGTCCCAAAATGAATTTATTTACATACCTCGTCTTTTGGAAAATTTTTCATTCAAATGGATTACATTTTTATAAAATCCATCATTCTGTTTTTTGGAAATGCTTAGCCTTTGAAACGTTTTTCGCCCTTATTGTAAGCTCATCAGAAAGGCACAAAGTTACTCACACGATGTTCCATGCAAAAACAAAAACAATTACCAACTTTTTTGACATTCTTTGACATTGACCGAATGAAAAAAAAAACAGATTTTCACCTATGCGTTACCTAGCTAGTAGTGGAGCCTATATACTCCATACGTGTTTAAAAGCGAATTATTTCTTGTTTGCTTATACTTGTAATCAAATATATATTCTTTATAGGATTTTGCAAACAGCAGAAAAAAACTATTTATGAGAAAACTATTTGTAAAATTATTGATTTACAATCTTTACATTATTTCTGAATTCTGGTTATGCTAGCAATTAAAATCAAAATCAATTTGTCTTTCTTATTGGACAATTCTCATTCTAACATTAGTTTCTACACAGTCCCCTGCTGCAATTCAGGTTATCGAAAGAATGCAAAGATTGTAAATCAATAATTTTACAAACAGTTTTTATTTTTTTTCTCATAGATAGTTTTTTTCTGCTGTTTGCAAAATCCTATAGAGAATATGTTTCATTCAAGTATAAGCAAACAAAAATATAATTAACTTTTAAATAGCTATGTTAGTGTTGATCTTTCGATTAGATTTTTTCGAATACCTAAAATTTTCGACACCTAAATAAGACAAATTGCCAGAAATAGTGGGGACTAATGTGGAACTGCAGTTTGGGCACTTCTGATGATAAATAATTTTATGATGATACTGCTTGTTTTAATTTGATACTTCTTCGAATAAAACCAGTCGCAAATGTCCTCTCTAGTCTAGTATGTAGCTAAGCGAAGAAAGAGTCGAGGCGCAAATGTCTCATGCGTAAGTGACTCGACACCACCTTGTATACCCATTTAAATCTACATTTTAAACATTTTTCGTTAATATATCAACTAAATTTTTTCGATATACTTTAACTTCGTAAAAGAAAAATATTATTATTTCTGAATATATTTCATACATTTTCTCATAATGGTGGATATACATATTAAGTAGAAGAGTCATTTTTTAGGTATATGGTTTATGCATGTATTAAAGTAGGTAGGTACCTATCTGTTGTTTTTTAATATATTCTTATATATGAATCTCTATAACTTCATCCAACACTTAGTCATGAACCGAAGTCGAACCACCTAAATAAATAAATAAATAAATAAATAAATAAATAAATATATAAACAGTGGTTGATAAAAGCTTATAAGGAAGAAAATATAATGAAATAATGATTGATAACAGAACATTAAAAAACATTAATAATCGTAAAAATAAAAATTAAAAGTAGTGATGACATTGAAAATATTTGGTTTGTAGATTATATAAGTATATTCACGTAAGTACTATTTCTTGACAAATGAATAATAGGACACAATCCTGAATATCCTCTTATAGTTTATAATAATAAAATACAATCAACTCAGGACACCTATGCAACCCGTCAGTCTATAATTTATATATCGTGTGGTATGTATTATTATAGTTGTTCGATCAGCAGGAAATAAATATCGTGAAATAAATAATATTGGCCGTGATATTGGGGCTCTAAGCGCCGGTTTGTGTACTAAACATTATATTTACAGTGTTACAATGGCAGTTTTAAACTGTCATAAAATTAAATAAAACGTGTTAAAGTAAAAAATCTAGTTCTTATATTACATGGATATACATAATATGTACGTACATGTTTTGCTCTGAAAAAGCAGTCTACGCACCGAAGATAACCATCACTCGTTAAGTATCTACCATAGCTGTACTCCTGGGCTAGGTACGTGGTGGTTACATTTGCTTCATAACCAACCCCACGACAGATACTGATGGTGTAGACCCAAGGCGTTCTTCTCTCTTCATTTTATTTTAACATTGGAAATGTTTATGTTTTCGTATATGGGGTAGAGTTACCAGTTTTTGTTCAAGGTCAAAAGACAGCGGTGTCGCGGTACAGTAGAGAGAAGACCAGTAGGCTCACTTACTCTTGAGATTTGTTGTAATCAATTTTAGTTTTTATGAATCCACTGCGCATCCGATATTTGTGCGCTCATCTACATATACAGTGCTCGAGCTAGAAAATGCTAATAAACTGGCCAACACTTACAGAAAGTCGCTGGGATTTATGGGATAAGGTCAAATACGAAAATCCCAATAAGTCTAGGAAAACATGCCACAGTGCTCCAGGCTGAAGTGGCGCTGCAATACAGTGGTGCGCGAAAGAAATTATTAGGCAAGGAACTGTTAATAAGTCAATCGTCAACTTTTCCGACAGTCAGGCTGCGCTAGACCTTGTATGGGACTGCATAAATGCCGTTATAGAACTAGGAAGTCAGAATAAAGTGACCGTGGCTTGGGTATCAGGAAACAAGGGAAATGAAAAGGCTGACGAAATAGTCAGAGAAGGCGCGTGTAACGCCCTTATAGGACCCTAACCCTTTTGCGGTGTGGCTAAGCCATGCACACGAGCATTCATTAACAAATGGGTGCAAACTAAATCTCTGGAATAGTGGAAATATTTCCCATGACAGAGAGGCCAAAGTGTTCATTAAAGAACGATCGGCCAAAGGACCACACAGTTTTTTATAGTGAGGTCTTCGCAGTGGGGTGCCCCATCCTGTTGAAAAGACAGTTCGTCTTCTAAAAGATTATCGTCTTCTTCGAGGATTTGGGTAATCATTGGGTCGATGTTATTTTCTAACAGATCGAGGTACCTTTCGCCATTTAAATTATTAGGAAAAAAACGGCCCGACAATCTCCTAAGATGCCAGCCCAAACATTTAACTTCTGAGGCCTTTGGGTATGAGTTTCCATGAACAAATGTGGATTGGTTTCATTCCAATACCTACAATTGTGCCTGTTTACATCCCCATTTAAGTGAAATATCGATTCATCAGAAAAACACGTATTATACAGCAGATTGGCATTACCGTTTAACCGTTCACTAAAAATCTCACAGAACTCAAGCCGACGATCGGGATCATCTTCGTTTAATTCGTGTACCACTTTAAATTTATATAGATGAAATTTGTGGGCCTTCAGAATTCGATGAACACTGCTTCGTAATACACCGGAAGGCTCAGCTACTTTCCTGATGGTTGAGTATTATCCATCTGGACATGACCCAGAACTGCTTCATTCCTAATCGGTCGCTGAGGTGCATGCCTTTTGTTTCCTACAGAACCCGTTTCCATAAATTTTTTCAATAAATGTAAAACATATTGAGAACCAACCTATCGATCTGGGTGATTTCTATTGAATGTGCGCTCCGTAACTCTAGCACAATTAGTCTTTGAAATAAATGCTGACAATTTCTATTCTCTCCTGAAGGGTATAAACCATTTTGAAAATTCGCTCTGGTAAAATGTATTTAAAATTGGTTGTGAACAAATTAATGTTCAAGGACTATCAAATACTTTATGAGTCTTTTATTATTCTAAAACTAAACGGACAAGGGAAGTGTCTTTTGTCGAAACAACTCGTGTTCATTTGAGAGTACTAAGAAATGTAGTTGTTTTTATAACATTCCAATACCCAGTGGCGTGCATTTTAGATTTTTTAAACGATTTCGATTGTGTGTAATCATCAAAAATATAATTATTTTCCTTAAGAACGAATCGATAAAAGTTAAAAGAAAATATACAACTATGTAAGGAATTGAAAGGCCTTTCAAAAGATGCATCACTCGATTCCCATTGCCATTTCAATTTTTTGAGGAGGTGGCTGTGTAGGGTAGAGGGATGATGATAGGTATACAAGTATTGCATTAAAATATGTCCTCCTTGGGAACATGGTCGACGTGCCAATTTTTCAAAAAAAATTTATCTCCAAAGTTATTCAGGGTGCCTGCTTTTGGTTGGGACACCCTGTATACCTAGAATTCCATAAATAAGTTATGGACGAGTTACTGAAGAAGAAAGTGAATTTTCGTAAATTACTAACTTTGTTATTTTTAATATCAAAAATTCAAAAAAATTAACAACGTATTTGGATGGGAAATTTAATTTTTTGCAAAGAAGTGTTAATGTAAAAATCTCCAAATTTGCATCGTTTTTGACTTACTTTGAAAAAAACAAAAAATGTGTTTTTTCGGTTGACTGTCAACAACGCACCCCGGAATTTAGTAGCACTTTGTAATTTCATTATTTTTAGGTGTGAAACTAAGATATTAAACAATAAACACCCTTTAACGCAATTGTTCCTATCTACCCCTTAATTTTGGACATATTCAATGGCCTATTAAATATTTAAAATAAGTCGAAATGTACTATTTATTTTTTACAAGAACGCTATTTTTTGCATTAAATTTTTAAACAGGCTTCAAAATGGCAGGAAGCTTTGCAAAAGAAACTGCAATTATCTAGCTATTAGTTAATTCCTCCTTTTAGGAGATTTTGTTCAAATTTGCTAGGAGAGAAAAAAATGTAGAAAAAATGTTAATCTCCGTACCCTTATATTTCCGGTGTATATAATAATAATAACAACAATAATAAATTGTTTTTATTAAGGGCGAAGTTAACCTTACATTTTTGGTTCTCTAACATATAGAACCATAACCTATATAAACTTTGAACCTCTACATGTAATATACCTACTATATAAACTCACCAACACTATAGCTTTCTGGTCAAATTAACACGAGAAAAATTAGATTTTGATAATATATTAAAATTATTGTAAAAGATAGGAGATATAGCAGTACGGATATAAATGTAGTAACGAATGCCTTTCTTGATAATTTGATAATAACCTTAGATATAGTCTCACCACTAAGAGAGACCAAAATAAAGTTGAATTGATGGATGAACGAGGATTGTAGAGAGGCTATTAAAAACAAAAATATTGCATATGAAAATATGAATGAACTAGAAGTAATGAGGACAGGGTAGCATACAAAAAATGCCAAAATTTAGGAACGAGAAATATAGATAACTCAAAAAAAATTCTATAATGATGCAATAGACAAAAATAAAAATAATTCGAAATTAATGTGGTCTAATCTGAAAGACATATTAGGACGCATTCGTCTTTCTTTTCTTTCTTTAAATAGATATCGGTAAATGAATTAAAAGAAATGATCTATAGTCAAAGTAAAAATGGTAGTATAGATGAGATAGACTTAAAATTAATAAAAGAACTCTTTCTTGTCATAGGATATCCCTTAAGGAACTTAATTAACCTTAGTTTAGAAAAAGTCATTGTATCTAATAGACTTAAAACTTCCATTATTATTCCGGTCCCAAAAGTGCCTAATACAAATTTAGCACAAGAAATGCGCCCCATCAATATGGAATCATTTTGCGAAAAACTCTTAGAACTTACATAATCAAATATTAGAATATGTAAAATGCAACAGTTTGCTGTGTACATATCTGTCAGGATTCAGGGACCAACACTCATGCGAGACTGCATTACAGTGTGTAATGTCTGATTGGAAAGAGGATATAAGTCAAGGATTTGGCGTATGTGCTGTCTTCATAGACCTAAAGAGAGCTTTTGAGGCAATTGATCACCATACGCTAATTTTAAAACTTAAAAGGTATGAATTTTCTGGCACTACTTTAATGTGATTGGAAAGTTATTTATCATTTAAATGCCAAAAAACAAAATATGATGATCAATATTCGGAAAGCAGTTATAACAACAATGGAATACCACAAGGGAGTGTTCTTGGTCCTCTGCCATTCATCCTGTATATTAATGATTTGGGTAAAGTATTAGGCAATTGTGAAATACATCTCTTTGCAGATGACACGCTAATCTACTTTAGCCACGAAGATTATAACATTTTGATTTACACGGTTATTGAAGATTTAAACAGGCTTACTCAAAAATGTAATACACCGGCTAAAAATAAATGAATCAAAATCAAAGTGTTTGTTTATAGGATCCAACTGGGCGTATAGAAACTTTTGTAATTTACAAATAAAAGTCAAAATTGGCGATGAGGAGGTGGATTTTCAAGATAACATTAAACACATGGAATTACTAATAGATAGGAATTTAAAATTTAAGAATCATGTAGATTATATTTCTTAAAAAATTGGTAAAAAAATAGGATACTTTTATAGTATTAGTAGACACATTTCTATAAATACTAAAGTAACACATATTAACACAATGTTGGAAATATTAGGTTGTCGCGATGTAAAAAAGAATATGTATATTCAAACAATGTTATTTATTTACAAAACATTAAATAAGATGGTACCAGATTATTTATCCTCGAGGTTAGTGAGTGTAAATGAGGTCCATTCCTATAACACTAGGAATAAAAACAATTGTTTTCTAAATAACATAACTAACACTCTCACATGCAATAGCTTGTTTCATAAAGATATTATTGAATATAACTCTACCCAACCACCTGAAAACTGCTAATAAGATTGACTTATTCAAATCAAAGCTTATTAAGTATGTAAAGGAAAATATGTAAATATATTTATAGTTACATATTTTCCTATATGATTATAAAATACATGTATGTTTTTCGTATGCTGTTATTACTTATTATTATGTTATTCATGTTATTTATGTTATTAGTATGTTATTCATATATTATTATTATTATTTATACATTATTGGGAAACATGCACTAAATTAGTGCATCTACTATTGTATTTACTTTATCACTTTATTAATGCCATGTATTATCTTTTAGATAAATAAATGTCATTCATTCATTCATTCATCCTAATAATTTTTGTATGAAAACTTACATTACTACATTCTGTCAATACTCATAAATACTTCTCATTTACATTACTACAAAAACGTTTCAAATACACACGTAAAAACTTATTTAGATTTTCTGCAAAAACTTATCAATACTAACAGATTCCATGCAGAGAAATTATAATAAAATCATGTTTCGAATAAACACAAAAAATTATAAAAACCTATACAAGTTTAATAAGGATTTTACGACAGGGCTGTTATGAGGCGTATCATCCCTCCCATTCATTCTCTGGCCGTGGTCAGTTGAAGGCTTCTGTACATGAATTATTGAATGCTTATTTTCGGAGGGTTGAACCCAGTTGTTATACTGTCATGGTACAGTCCAACAGCTCTGTTTAAATCAGATTTTTTGGCAAACGAAAAGCTGGCTCACGGTTACGGAAATGATTTTTGCTCCTTCCATCAAACGGTCTCTTTATCTACCATGCATCTGTGTCTCGACACCCTTGTGTGTGTTTGACTGAATCATCTGCACACAGGTATTTCCATGGTAGAGCACCAGATTAAAGATCATCTTATTTGATACAAGAGCCCTTAAAGATATTTAATTGTTGCTTCATATGTAAATATACATGTTAACGAAATCTCTTCTTATCTTCACTTACGCACAATAAGATGCCATATACCTCGATTTGGACACTATGGTACTTGCCAGTGGTATTGATAAACAAGCTCTTGGTTTGTTTCCTTGTACACCAGCACTGGATCCCTCCTGTGTCTTCAATCCTCGGTGTATACCATTCGAGACGTCTGGAACTCGTGTACTTTGTCATAGAACAACATGTTATTTTATTTTGTTCTCAGGGAATATTTCAAATGTACATATAGCAAAATCAACAGGAAATATTATTAACAATTTATTTTGTTTTATAAGTAGTGTTGATTAATTTCTCACTTAACTTTGCTATATCATTTCTTATTGCCACAAGTGAAACGTAATAATACCAAAATACACATACTTCCATGGAAACAAATTCCAACTTTAACTGATGTAGTTAAAAGATAAAAGTTATTATTAATGTTGTCTAAAAACAGTACTAGTAAATATGTTTATCGAATACATCTTTTTCTGCAATGACGTCCAAGGTATAATTTTCTGTAATTTTAATCTCTCAGTAAACCCGTTTTATCTAATCTTTATTAATGCAGTACAAGACCGTGATATAATTTGGTAAAAAAATCATAGTACGTTGGTGTAACAAAATAAGAAATAATGTCGAACTGGGGAGAAATCGCCTTTTTTGTTGTTATTTCAGTTATATTGATGTCAATACTGCTGCTTATAAAATACTTACAATACCAAAAACGACAGCTTAGGTTAGCAGAAGTACAAATTGATGGTAAGTGTTTATTTTTGTCTAATACACGTATAACTTGGTGTTAGGTAATCCGTTGAAAAATATTATTTTATTTTACATAGTTTAAGGTTCAAAGTGAATAAATATTCTAGAAACAACTACAACTTGTTTACTATAATATGGAATTGTTTTTTCTCCGGTCAGTTGTTTTTGACAGAGAGCAACCTTGAATCCAAATCCTTTGTAGTAAGTAACGTGATTTGCAAGAAGAAAGCGCCAGGAAAGTTACTCGTCTGATTTTATAAATAGGTAATCCAAAAATAAACAAAATATAGTTCTTTCACCTTTAACAATGGAAAAAAACACCACGTGTACTCTGTGGAATTATTACAATGATTGTTTTAATATGAACTATATATGGCCCAAGGATTATTTGCGGCGTCTTGCATTTTTATATTATAGGACGTTGACTAAAATGTTTAGATATAATTTTATAAAATTATATAATTTTATAATCTATACTTTATTGTCACTTTCCACTTTGTATTATCTTCTCCAGTATTGTTTTTTCTTTTTTGCGCAAATATCTTCTTAATTCATAGTACTCTACCTATTTAATATCATCTATTCTGTATCTATCTTTCTTCTTTATAATTTCTAATTTCTGTTCTTCAAATTTTTTATTTCATTATTTTTTTTTAGTTAGTTTAGTTTGCCCGTAGTATATTCATTGAAAATTTAAGTGTTAGTTAAGTTAACATCGTTGATTAATCGTAATTTAATCGTTAATTTAAATAAAGAATTATGTAAATAGTAACCATTCCTCGCACGCAAGCTTCCATAAAGGGGCTTTTTTCGAGAGTGTTCCTTTTATTTACATTCAGCTATAAAAACATATTTTTCTTATGCTAACGTACTGTAATAGATTAAATATAAATAAATTATTTGTATTATTGTTATTATTATTATGCATATAGGCGCTGAAATATACTGTGACTTCGACTGGCTAAAAGTTAAAAATCGGCGGCCATAAAGGATTTCTAATGGTTAAGAAATTAGAATTATTTGTATTTGCTGGAATCACAACAATCGTCCTATCGGAAACGGTTGGTAACCTGCCTAACTTATTCATTCAATACAGTTATTGCAATAAAATTGCATACAAAAAAATGGTTGAGGAAGGCGATACTATTAGTAGAGGAGCCAGCGTGCAATCACCTGACACATTTGTATTTAGACATTATTAATCCTGTTCCTTAGAGCTTAGCAGACAAAAAAAGTGATATGAGATATTTTTCTGGTGGTGGAAACTTCGCTAGATGAAGTATTTGTCTAAAGCTGATAAGCTTCTTTATCCATTACTTATCACACAGTGAGTATAAAAATATGATTGACATACATATCGGTTGGTGGGTTTCCAGAGGTAAAAATTGTTAACCTGCGAGATATTTTTTTCTTTATCGATTAATTACTACTCGGTAATTACGAAAATACGGTTGGCATACATATTGGTTGGTGCCTTTCCAGAGACAGAAACTGTTAATCTGCAAGGTATTACACTGGGCATGAGAGATTTGTAACAAGCTGAATTTAAAAAAAAATGTTCATTTTTATTCAACAGGTAGAAAAATACATACATTTTTAGTGGCACTGAATAGTGATATAGGCCTCTGAAGTCGTAAAGAAATTCATTAACGTAAATACAGATTATTTTTTATAGTTTTTAAACGCTAATTGCGTAGAAATAAATGCGATATAATTTTAGAATAGTAAATATCGGCCAAAGAGTTCAAAACAAATTAAGAAAGTACACCCGTACAAGTATCAAACCGAGAAATGCGCTGTGAAAGTCGTTGCTTAACGTGATGTGCTACGGTCGGGGTGGACTTGAAATTTCAATTAGTCTCGTTGTAGAAAGCAAAACATGAAATTTGCTGAGCAAAGAGTACAACGTTTACTCGAGTCTATTTGCAGGCTATTCATAGGCTATTCATAAAATTGTGAACATTAAGGGTCAATGCTAATTATTGCGTGTAATTTACACATCTGATTTTCATAGCTATCTAAAATCAAATTTCGTACACAAGATACAAAAGTGTATTGTACCTTTAACATTTAACATGCTAAATGAAATACTTAATGCTATTAGTTCTCATTTAAATTAAATTACTACATTTAAATCGTAATAAATCATAAATTATAGTATTTGGTACAGCCAAAGGAACAGCATTGTCAAACCAAATAAGCCTACCTGCATCCTTCTTATTGGTTAGGTTAGTTTTTGTTTTATTACATTGTAGCTGGTTGTATAGCTTTGAGAATTTCCGTCATAAAAAAAACAAATAATTATTTACACATAAGTATTTCGTCAATGAAAGAAACGTAGGAAAAACGTTCAGTATTTATTTGTAAAGCTATTTCATTAATCATTTATGATTATGATGAATACTGTGATTACTATATAAAGTTTAAGATTGTGTTATGTAAAATCATATTTTCACTACAATTTGCAAATATAGAAAATTTACAATTTCTATTTTTATTTTTAACAATCCACTTTATTTTGAAAATGATTTACGAAAAATGCCATTATATCCATATTACCTCATTATTATGATGATTTTTACGTTGAAGCCGTTAATGTAGTCCTGCGCACTTTTTAAAATAACTTTACATAACCTAAAAACTCCCAAGGAATCGCTACTTCCACATCCAGATTTCCCATTTAAGTCTCGTTAAAGGAATATATCTTGACTGTATACTCTAGTATGTGGAAATAATTGGTCATAGAAATTTAGCAATACAATATTTGAGGTAGGTGTCATGAAAAAATTTGTGACGTTGACTTCTTGCATATACGCCAAAAATGAAGTTTCTGGTCACATATTAGCTTGTTTTACTTATTTCCCCTATGTACCTTCCACCCCCATCCCTTCAGCTGAATCATCTCAATCAGATATCATTGCATTACATACGTGTACCAAGTTTCAAGTGAATATTTCAATTTTATTTTATCAACCGCTTTAATAATGGAGTGGAGGTACTGGGGAGGATGAAAAACATTATAAAGAAATCTGAGGCCCTGGCTTCTACTGTACACACCAAATCCCAAGTTTCTGTACTCTTACCAGCTTGCTTTACTTATTTTCTCTATTTTACCCCTACTTACCCCCCCAGCCCTTCAACGGAAGAGTGGGGGGTGGTGGAGGGGTTGAAAAATATAAATATATAAAATATAAAAAAATCCATGGCCTTGACTGCTAGTATATACAGCAAATTCCAAGTTTCTATACTCTTGCTTTAGTTATTTTCCCCTATAACCCCCAACCCTTCAACGGAATTGTCTCAAAATATAATGTAGGTCCAGATATCGTTTTAATACATACGTGTACCAAGTTTCAATTTTACTATATTAACCCTTTTAATAATTGAGTGGAGGTGCTGGGGGGCTTGAAAACTATTACAAAAAATATCAAACCTTGGTTTCTAGTATATACGCCAAATTTCAAGTTTCGGTACTTTTACCAGCTGGCTTTACTTATTTGCCCCTACTTCCCCTATTTAACACCCAACCCTTCACCGTAATTAGCACAAATTATAATTCAGTTCCACATCTCGTCATGATACATATGTGTACCAAATTTGGCTACCAAGAATCTTGGAGATGGCCAGCAAGGTCCCCTGATTTGATTCCTTTGAACTTTTACCTTTGGGGTAAAAAATATTGTATATGTCACCCCGGCTACTACCAAAGAAGTTCTGAAGAACAGAGTACGGGCTACATTTCAGCAAATAATTCATATTGGCTTTTCAGCAGGAAAGGGGAGGACATTTCGAACAGTTGTTTCATTAAATATTTATATTCAATGTATTTATTTATTTCGTACATTTGGTCCGAAGTATTTGTTATAAATCTAATATAAAACGATCTCTTGTTCTTGTTTTATGTTGATAGTAAACAAATAATGATCAATTATCTACATGATTATTCTCGTTTGTGATAAAGTTAAATGACTTGGCTACTAACAGACAGTGCTGACTTTGCATGTATATTTTACAAAAATTCGTCCATAATAAAAAAAATAAAGAAAATAGGTATAGGGATGCTAATATCAGTTGATACAGAATTTAATATTTCTTTATTAAACTATGTTACAGGGGGTTCCATTTGAAAAAATTGACTTTTGGACCTTTGAACTGGAACAATGTTCGACTGTGAAAATAAAATACCCTGTATGATACTGTGAAAATATAAGACACTTTTTAGTTAGATTATAGGGTACTTATATGAGTTTGAATAGAAAGTCTCTAAATCGGCCATATGATAGAAGATATAGATTTTTTTTCGGAAGAATAGGAACCGCCAAGAATCTCCAAAAATATTGATTATCTCGAAAACTGGTAGGTTTAAGAACATGTTATGGTACATAAACTCAAGCTAACATCATATGAGGAATCCAAATATGAAATAAAATATAGAGTGTTCCATTTAAAATAACAAAGTTAGGTGCTACACCCGGCGTAAGCAGAAGTAACACATGCATGAAACTATTTTCGTTAGATATGCCATATCCAGAAACCATCTTAGACCGATTTTCATAATTTTAAACTGGACAGATCCCAAAAAATGTCTAATACCCGATTTCCGTGAATAACCTGTATAATATAGAGCCTTGTATAGCACCCATGAACGCTATAAATAGACCATTATTAGTGGAATTTTTCTGAATACAAAAAATTCTGGATAAGAAATTATTTAATTAATTAATATGTAGTATACTATTTGACGTTCAAAATTGCAATTATGACGAATGCGCCAGTATCAATCAATTTTGCAATACTTTCACCTTGTTATTGGTGACGTTGGTCGATAATCATTTATCAGTAATAAAACATAGTGTTATATATTGAAAGGCACTTATCGGCTCAATATTTACCTAAATTCAATTAAGCCCTTCTATTTTTAGTATTTCGTATAACCTTGTCTACGTACGTATAGTATGTGTAGGTCACAAAAAGTAAATTTTCGTTCTTTTATCGAATACTCGTCATGTAATAATGGCAATTTCAAATTAGAGTTCTTATTATAAAAACCGATGCATAAGGAAGCACTACTTCCACTTCCAGATTTTCCGTCCAAGTGTCTTTAAACGAAAACAACTTTTATTTACATTCTAGTATATCACAATATAATTATATGCAAATGCAACTTTCTGGAACTGTAAAAGCTCTATAACAATAGAAACAAATGAAAATATATTACCAGAAAATACTAGTAATTATTCAAACTTTTACAAAATACTTATCACAGATAAGTTTAAAACATATATCCTTCTTATAACAATTATAAGAAAGAAACTATGCCCATTATGAACAGTACAACTGTTATCATAATGTTAGTTTTAATTTAAATTATCCTGCTCAATGAAACCCAAAGATAATGAAAACAAAAGCACTTACCGATATAGCAGTAACATAAAACTTTAGAACATCCACAGACACGTGTTTCGACATCTATGTCTCTTCGGTGCGGCTTTTTCTAATTCACAATCAACTGAAATATGTAAGCAAATACTCGTGTTATAATTATCAATGGATTACCAGAACAGGATATTAATATAAAATCTATTTGTTGTCATTTGATCTATAAATGCCAAGAAAGTGACCAAAGTGACTTTAAATGATTTTTTTGGTCATCTGAAAGCTGACGGCCAGAACTACATTAAAAAAAAGATCTACTTTAAACTTAATGGCACAAAATGACGGACAGTTCAAACTTCAGATAACAAATTCATTTGTGTCCACAAATTTCAATATTTGGGCACCAAAATTTCAAAATTTCAAAATATATTTTCTGAAAGTGTGAAGCCAACTCTAGACGTACCTGGGCGTGAAAATGAAAAAAAGCATTGCTCTTTATATAGTTTATTCCATTTTGTACGTTATGTACGTACTCAAAATGACCTAAAACCGATGCAGATTTGTTGGAATTATTATTGCGAAGGTTTTTGGTTTTTAGTTTGTTCTGATTGGATCTCTAGAACCGGAGATATTCACCTTTTTACAAACGCTTCTCAAGAAATGAAATTGTTCATAAAAAACGCAATAGGCTTTGGAACCTCAAAACTCAGATATATACTCCTGGTGATACCCCAGAAGGTATGAAATCATAATATTGATGTTACAAGACTATGCATATCTCATCGTTTATTTGGTCTTTTTATGCTGCACTGTAATATTTGAAATCGTTTACTCTAAGGTGGTAATGGGGGGGTGGCTGACGCAAAGAAATTATTTGAGATCATTCTTCTTATACACAAACTAACTCACAATTTTATTTTGTTAACTACTGTAATAATGGATTGGGTATGTTGGAGATGGTAGTAGAGGAGGCAGATATTATTACAAAAAAACATTAATGAAAATAATAAAAACAAAAATATATCTAGGCTAAGCTTTATAGTTTAATTATAAATACATTAGTATTAATTTTTTTAAGTGAAGAAAAATCAATAAATAAAATAGTAAACTTACCTGTAAAGGTGAAAATGTGAGACTAAAAGGCGTAACACGACCAGTATTTAACGAAAATAAATAGTCGGCAACACTGAGCTAATGGAGCGAGTGCATTTCCTAGCCATTACTACCACTAATAAAAAAAAAGACAGTTGCTATAAAAAAAATTAAGATCTTGGCTTGTAGCATATACATCAAATTTCAAGTTTCTGAACTCTAACTTGCGGAATAGGCTCAAAATATAGTACCATATCTCGTTATAATGCATGCATATATAGTTCACTACATATATTTAAGACACATAAGAAAAGCTATAAAAACCGGCAGTAAATCACTGTCTTGTTAGGATAAGGGATAATGGTAGAAATTTATAAGTATTGTCTTTGGGCAAATAAATAGTTATTTCTTATAGTGATAAATTAAAACATTTTACTCTATCTTGTTTGGGTCAGGATACAACTAATATCTTATATGTTTGTGAACCATTGACAGATTCGATATTTCATGATACACTCACAATATTAAGTTCAACTCTGACGTGGGTAGGGTTTACATATCAGCTGTAAACCGTTACATCCTAAAATGTGTTTTGGTAGGAGAGAGTCGGGTAACTACATAAAAATAATTTGAAATTTCAATAATTGACAGAGGCGTGTTTTCGTTAATTTCTTGCAAACATGCTAGAACATACTTCACACGAGAATAATATAATGCTGTTCTATGTATTAATTATAACATTATATTTAAGGTTTACCACTTTCTACGAATGTATAGCATGGCCCGCTCCCTCATCTATGCGTCAACGGCAAAGGTTGAGGTTTTTTATGTGCCTTAAATATATGTAGAGAACTATACAAAATTTCAAGTCAATATATTCATTTCATTTTGTTCATTTCTTTAATAATGGAGTGGTGGTGGGGGTGGCAGATGTCACAAAAAAATTTGAGATCTTGGCTTCTAGTAAACATCACATCACAACTTTTTGGACTCTTACTAGCTTGCTTTACTTATTTTCCTTTATTTACCCCCCAATCCTTCAACAAAATAAGCTCAAGATATAATCTAATTCTAGACCTCATTATAATACATACGTGTACCAAATTTCAAGTCAATATGTTAAACTTTTCCAGTATATTTAGAATAAGGTGATCTGTTTAGCACTGGTAGTACTATTTCCCAGAAACCCGTAGGGCCGATGCAATAAATTAAAAATAGATATCAATACTTGGTACACGGCCGCTGCTCTTGGATTATATTTTTTAACTCAAAAACTACGAAATGCTTGAAAAGTTAGATTTCTTTAATATGAATTAAACACAAATAGGTCACGAATGAAAGTCTCAGTCAGACGTTGCCGATGGCTACTAAAATATTTTAATATACTTTGACAGCACAGTAATAAAGAAGTGCTTGAAATATTGAGATAAAATGCAGTGTTGATTATTTCTTAACGTCGGAATTATAAAATACAAAAAATTTAAATGTACGCTGTGATTCACTTAATAGAATTTAAAGAATAGAGATTAGTAAGGGTATTAGTACAGGAAATGAATGATCGTAACTTGAAAAAAATTTGTGCAGATTTTAAAGTTTAAAATAGGCCAAAGTTCACGAAACAAAAAACTTTGGGAGTTTCATGGATCCGCGGAACCTATAAGGGGTAAACAGGGGTATTTTCAGTTAAGACAATCGATTCTTCTCTATTTTCTCGAGAAATATGGTATTTATAAAAAAAATTGTTCATATTAAAGTTGTTTCTGGAAAGATTAGCTTTAATTTGGCGTTTTAAATTAATTTCGTGGCAATAATTAAGCGAAATACGGCCATTTTTCGAAAGGGGTTGAAAGGAGTTAATTTTTTTAAGTTTTGCTTCACTGTATCAGACGACACTTTTGTGAACATACGCCAAGAAGAGTTTTTGTCACATACTGAGAACGAAAACTAACTTATTCAAATGTTAATGAAAACATTTAGGTACTGATAATAACATCAAAGTCGATCAAGTTTGTGATGATGCCGACAAATTGACTGTTGATACTATGATTGATACAACTCCAAAGACTTCACAACAACAAGAAGTTGTTAATCTGTTTGTTCTTCTAATAGCATTAGCTCCTGAAAATACACACGTAATGTTTTACAAATCAAAAATTAGTAGAACAAAATAAAAACTGTATTCTTCAATAGATTTACAAGGTCAATACAATAATATAAAAAAGTGGATACTTTCAGCTTACGCGGTAAGCGGCTGCGATGCAACAAGCGCTCGGTAAGATAAAGGGAAAAAAGGAACAATAAAGCTGTCTACAAAAGGTTCACTTCGAGAGCAAAATGCTATGACTAGAAGTATAGAAAATATTAAAAGTAAAACATGAGGCCTTCGCTTCTAGTGCATATACCAAATCTCCAATTCTATACTCTTATCAGCTTGCGTTACTTATATTCCTCTATTTACCACTATTTAACCGCTAAGACTTCAACGGAATCATCTCAAAATATAATCTAGCTCTAGATGTCGTTATAATACATACGTGTACTAAATTTCAACTGAATATCTCAATTTTATCAACCCCTTTAATAATGGAGTAGGGGTGGTGGGGGGTGGTGGGGGTGAAACATATTATAAAAAAATCGGTGGTCTTGGCTTCTAGTACATACACCGAATTTCAAGTTTCTGTGCTCTTACCAGCTTGCTTTACTTATTTCTCCCTATTTGCTCCTATTTACCTCCTAACTCTTCACCGGATATGATAAAAAACAATCCAGTTCCAGATCTCGTTATAATATATACATATACAAAATTTCCCGTTCCGGAGAAAACGTGCGGACAAAAAAAGTTACAGACAGACAGAATTTTTTTTTGCTCAAATTTAAAATCTCGACGTTTCATGACATTCTAAACACCTATTTCAAGAAAAAATTAACATTTAATTTTTTTTACGATTACTATACTTCCAATCCACTACTTGGATGTGGAAGTAATTGAGCGGAGTCCTTCGAGTATATTCGTTGGAATAAAAACACAATTGCAAAGTCTGATCATTAGTATGATGTTTTAATTCTTGCTTTAATCACCTAAAGATTACAAAATTTGTTTGGTAATTATTTAGAATTTAAGTAATAAAGAAATGTAACTTATCTTTAAATAAAAGATGTGGCTTAATAGTTCTATATTTGTCACATTATCACGATATTCATACCTTCCTTTTAAAAAAATAACTGACGTAAAACACTGAGTGATTCACTACGTCTGGTATTATCTAGTAATATCTCAAAAAAACGTTCACACATGTCCTAGAATAATACAGCATAGCTCTTCAAATATGAAATTTTAATAATTTGTGTTTGATAATAAAGAAATATTTCTGTACACGACTACTAATTAATGTACTCATTATGAATGTGTTTCCTCAAGGATAATGCTATCCATTATTCCCTGCAAATAATGATTTCATTATTTACTAGTGTTGTTTGTAAGAAATCACGTTAGTTACTTGTTACTAAAAATTTAAAAGGTCAAAATTGCAGCAACCAATAGACAAATGTTTTCTAGGAAGCACTCAAATGGTACATACCGAATAGGTACTTTAATGAACATTCAGAAACAACATCAGTAAGTTTTTTTCAACATTATCTCTGAAACCATTTACCTACGTGCCTACAAACTGTATTATTTTATTAGTAAGCCATGACGATGTGTTCAAAGTGTAATTTTGTTATTGATTTGAAACGTCAAAGTTTGTACGATTTAAACGTCAACATTATTTTCAATAATTTTATTTATTATCTACTCAAAAAGAGTATAGTCCAATCAACGGAGCGCTAAAATGACTAAAATCTCTAAGTTAAGTGCTAGTGAAAAGATTTTGATGAAACCTTGTGCAATGTGTTTGTAATGACGTTAATAACAAAGTTGAAAAAATATTAGAGTAGGAAATGATCGGAAAGGGTAGAAAACACCCCTTTTGTCACGGGTTCCGTATCTTGTCGAATTAGGTCGAAAATGAAAAAAAAAACAATGCTTTTTTTAGGCCCAAAATAAGATGTTTTTGCTCTTGTGAATTCTTCGAAAAATGTATATTTTTCGAGATATGGCCAGTCAAAAATTACTAAAAGTGGGGGAGGGGAAATGCAATAGTTGAAAAAAAAAATCTGAAAAAATTCAGATGAATTCAAAATTTATTTTATTTGCAACTTTTCCGCAGAGTGCGTTTTCACCGAGTTTTTTCGGAAAAACATGCAAAACTATCCCTTTATTTGAAATTGAAGCGCTTTAAAAATGTGTAATTTATGAATTTGAAATAATTCAGACATATGCATTAAGGCCTTCCAAACATTTTTTGTGAATTTTCTTCTAACTTGCTAATTTTCCGAGTTGCAAGCAGTTTTTCACGATAGATAATGTACTAAATTTCTTGCACATTTTCAATTAAAGAATACTGTTATGAATTACACCCCCTTGGAATTGGAAATGATACGCCTATGCCTACTGATAGTGACTGGAAAGGCTCTAGAAAGAGCCAAGGACTTTTCTAGATTATGGTTGGAGAAGATTCTGGATTAATCTAGAGCTAATTTCGGAGTATATAAGGCGCGACTACAAGCGCGGAAGAAGAAGTTTATTAAGAAGGCAGTTTATAAAAGTGAACAAGTTGAAAAGTGAAAAGTGAGGTTAACTATTAAGTAAACAAGTATTGTACAGTCAGTAAATTGTTAAATAAAGTGTTAGTAGTGTTTATCTCTTGTTGAAATTATTTAGAACCCACGGATTTATACAGGGTGTTGCCTAAAAACGTGGAAATCCGTAACAATACATAAAAAATCTAAAAACGAGCGTGATTTATATATATTATTATGAAAAAAATATGAAACCTATATAGTTATACCACTTTTAAAAGTTTAATATAATTTTTAAATTGAAAATGTGCAAAAAATGTGGTACATTATTTATCGTGAAAAACTGCCTGTAACTTAGAAAATTAGCAAGTTACAAGAAAATTACAAGAAACAAAAAAGTTTCGAAGGCCTCAATACATGCATCTGAATTTTTAAATCACATATTTTTAAAGCGCTACAATTTCAAAGAAAGGGGTAGATTTTCATGTTTTTCCGGAAAAAGTCACTCTAGGGAAAGTTGCAAATAAAAATGAGTCTTGTATGTCGATGATATATTCACCTGAATTTTTTCAGATTTTTTTCTCAACTATAAAATTTCCCCTCCTCTACTTTTAGGAATTTTCGAGTGGCTATATCTCGAAAAATATATCTAAAAACTTCACAACAGTAAAAACATCTTATTTTGGACCTTATTTTTGTTTTTTTTTCCTTTTCGACCTAATTCTACAAGTTACGGAGCCCGTGACAAAAGGGGTGTTTTCTACCAATTCCAATCATTTCCTACTGTAATCTTTTTTCAACTTTTCTATACAAACACATTGCACACGGTTTCATCTAAATCCACTCATTAGCACTCACCTTAGATGTGAAACCCCCCAGTTGACTTCACTAGTAATATAATTAAATAAATGGATACTGACACTGAAAACGAGATTTCTTTGACACCGCCAGAGGCAAGGGAAGCTGCAGAAAACGCCTCATTAAACCTGTTGCCCGAAAAACCGAGAAAATTATACCTATATGATGCTGTATGAATATTTCTCAAATTGGAGAAATGGAAATGAATTAAATTAACATTAAATATTCAATAGTCGTGACAAAGTATAGAGTATACTATTAAGGTCTTGAAAACAGTGAACATAATAAATTAGGAAAAATATTTTGCAATTTTGTGTAAGCGAAGATTCACGATTGAAGGTGCTTCATGGATGTCGGTAATAATCCTTGCGCCTTTAATCGGCTAAGGTTTTAAAATTGACTAAAATATGTTCTTAGTTTTAAATGAAAATCTCTTCTTTCTTCTCATTCACAAGGTCTTAACAGACGTTTCGTGATTCATGTAATATTCTAGTTGTAGTTGGTCTCCTTTTGTTGTATAACAAGTCCGACAGCATCATGCCATCCATCACGGCTATTTGTGTTAGTCGCACGGCTTATCAAAGTTCTCTCCCAATAGCACTTTGTTGATATCAGCCCAATGATGAACATTCTATCCATCTCTTGCCTTCTGGTGTTCTCAGGACTATCAGCCGCTATATATTATCCACTTTCCGGTTAATTTAGCCAATGCAAGATGCTGGAGGATCGCCTTGTATCTGCAAATGATTTATCTTGGAGCCTCTGTAGATAAAGCCGGACAGGCGAATACAGGTGATTCATTTTTTTTCAATTTGTTCGGCACAAAATTTGAAAACTCTTTAAGCGAGTAATTATTGCAGTTCACTGAGAAACAGTAGCTAGTTTTAAAACGGAACTTATTTAATGGTGTCAAAAAATACCGAGACGAGGTATTTTTAAACAGTGGTTTTGATTATTTTCATAATAATTCCCTAGTATTAAAATCACAGATCTTAGAATAAATAATAATCATACAAATTCCTTAATTTCATAGTTAATTTTATACTGTGTAAAGTCTATTGTAAATTAAAAATTGTTTGAACGTAAAATTTTATCTAATCTTTTTATTTACCGCACTACACAATTTAAATATTTTCTTAAGTACCACCAACAAAACATTTTAGTATTCAGTGGTTTGGTGCGATAGAATTACAGTAGAAAGTGTTACAGTAAAAAGTATTAAATATGCTAGATGAAAGAGACCAGATTGGTTTCTTAATACTGATTACTCTAGTGATTACTTTGGTATTGTTAATAAGGAAGTACTTGCAGTATAAGAAGAAACAGTTTAAACAACGCGTACAGGAAAGACAGCATCGAATGTGTAAGTATTTTTAAATGTCTTATTAATAGGGAAGTATTGTCTTTTATTTTTGAAGGTACTTCTATGTGTTATGTTTTTGTCTTAAAGAAAAAAGACATGATTACCATATTGTGCAATATAAAGGAACAAAATTCAATATTTTGCAATTGTCAAATGGTTTTATTTATAAAAAAAAGTAGTTTAGATCTCTTTTCAAATACAAGTCAATCAGATTAATGTATTTTTGAGTTCGTGCCTCATAATAAACAAACTAATATGACATTAAAGTAACAACAGCTTCCAGGGTGATTATCATGGACACTTATGAAGGTTATTTCTCACTTTATTACGTTGACAATTATTATACACTTTATATCTATCTATCTATCTAAATTAGAGAGGATGGTGAGGCTCCTTGGCCATTCACAGTCTAGTTGAAAGTCTGTATCTTATTGAGGGAAAATGCCAATAAAACTACTTATAAATTCAAAGAAAAGAAATAAGTCAGATCCCAATTGGTATAAGCACAGAGACTTAATATTTAATTATTTCCTTATAATCACGTTCGTGGATGATTATAGTACTTTTAATTTAAAATAGGTAAAGCATAAGAGTATTTCAATCATTTGATGATGATTTTATTACACTTAGATTTTTTTACATGTCTCTTTTCTAGTAGCCTTTTTCCATTTCTTTCATGCTTTTCCATTTTTATACACTTAATTCAATAGTAATATTTTTTGGAAACAAAAGTAGGAATTTCAATAAACAAATTAATAAAAAATAATATTCCAATTAATTCTATAAGCAGGGAAACATTTATTTAATAATTGTTCGTTTAGTGATTGTTAATTTCAATATTTGTTTTTCTTTTTTGTACTATATTACTGTGAATGATTATGCATATCTGTCGTACCTGCTCTTAATTGTTAAGTTTAATCTTAATAAATAAATAGTATGAATTCTTCCAAGAAGAATTAATTTTCCAAGTAGACTTTGTGCAATGCTAAATCCTCATAATTGTGCACACACAATGCCTTCAGGTGTTCTGCTTAAAGTAACTACTGTAGTAAGGTTTCCAGCAGTAACTCTGCAACGTCATTTTGCGCATTGTTCACAAAATTATCGCGTGATTGTCACTGCCCCTTAGTTCATTATAATTAATTGTTTTATTCATTATCATTGTAGCTAATCAAAGATAATTTTTTGAAACCATTGCATCTATGGTCCAACCATACAGGGTCTGCTGATTTCAGCGTGACCTCACGGAAAATTCTTGCTTTTAGTGCTACAGTCAGCATAGCAATTTACGGTCTGTACTTGAATCCGCCGATGCCTCTCAGTGTCTACAAACTGAAAGTACAGAGGTATGGGCCTTGCAACTTGCATCAGCAGATCATTTATGTTTGTATTATCATTCAATTGTCATTATTAATAGTAAAACATCTAGATCACAGTCCTGATAGAATAACAACATGCAGTTTTTAATTTAATCACATAATAAACTAAAATTTACAGTCTTTATATTACTAGGCATAATTTTTCCAGAGTGCGATTCTCTGGAAAAAAATTTGCCGATAAGAATACAGGCGCTAGCTATATTTTATACGAGAATCATCCTCCTCTATCTCGTAAACAAATACTCCAATTACAGTAACGCATTATCGTACACAACTAGTAAAATCTCGATAACACGTATGTAGGTATGGTATTATAATAGTTAGTGAGGCAAATCTGATGTTCTACTTGGATGTCCATATCGGCTACGATAGGGAAAATACCCACCTTCTCATTATATTTTAAGTCCAGATGAGCCTTAACTTACACAAACGTGACATATTTTCCAGATGGAATGATGTTTTAAACGATTTGTTTGATTTTGAAAATAACTCTTTATGAAGAGAAGGGTTTTATTTAGGGAAGTACGAACTAGGCAGGTGCCAAAAATAAGTGTTTCTTTGAAATTAAAGTTTCGATATAGTTTAAAGCTTTGTAAGAAGCTATTGCCTCAACAGTGATAATCAAGCATTCTCTATTAAGTTTGAATTTACCTTCCACATGATAAAACGGAATTGAATATTCACAAAATTCCTCCATTCGATTTAGAGGCATTAATGAAGATGGTTAGTGGATTTGTGATTTTGTTATAGATATTACGCAGTATACTGTTGCTTAGAATTGAATTTTTCGTTATATACAAGTTATAACACGAAGTTACACGAATATGGACCAGTAGTCGAGATTCCAAGATGTTATCTTATCAACATTATTCAAATATCTATTCCAATAGTGAAAAACGAAATGACCTGCACCCATATGCTGGTCACATGGGTGTAGGGTATTTCGTTTTGTATCTAGTAAGTGTTGGCATGATACTTTATTCAGTAGAGTATTATTGGAAATTGTTAGTTTTACCAAAAATTGTCAATAATTTCGCATAATATAGTTCAAGGACTATCAACCTAAAATGAATATTTGTACAATCGTAAAAGTTATACCGTTGCTAGTTGGGGTGCAGTCGAGAGCGCACGTGCTTGTTAATGCTTCCGGGGAAAACGCGAAAAGAACCGGTTAAAACTACATTAAACTCGATAAATCGAAGTCTGCGTAAAATGAGGCGTAGTGATGGAGGAGAAAAGCACGCGTCGAATTAATAATAATAATTGAAAATTAATGAGATGCGTTTGCTTAATGGTCTCTATTGCGACCCGTCCCTTCTTCAAGTGTATGGTATGGAAGGCAACTTGGGCAATATAAACAGCCAGCCAGCCAGATGTGAATAAAGAGAGAGTAGTTTTGTTTGTTTGTTTATTGTAGTATTAGCATTGGTTTATTTATGTATCCCTTTATTAAAATTTAAAAAAGAAATGAGGATTAAAATTGAAAAGGTATTGAACATAATACATAGGTGATGAAATGGAAGAACTGCCCGGAATTGGAAGGCGGAAATTGAAACGACTGTTTCAAAGATACGACATACAGGGTGAGCAAACTATCCTTTCGGACCTCTTTTCTCATAACGCGCAAAAAATATTGTTACCGCGAGATAGGGCCCTTCCCAGCCACTGCACTGTAAATGGATACTTACCTGTGGAGCGGTTAATAAATAAAAATAAAGAAAAAACAAAAGCCGCCAGATTCAGAAACAAATAAAACAGAAAACTTAGTAGTAGAAAAATAAGGGGATGACGATAGATGGAAACTTAAAGAAGCGTAGAAACTGAAAAGAAGCATCTCGAAAAAACATGTACACCCCAGCCGATGATGACAGATGGAAACTTAATAGAAGCATGAAAACGTAAAAGAAGCATCTCACAAACACCAATACTTCCCATCCTATATTCCCAACCCACGCGTCATGCGTCATGCGGCTCTCGCTGCTGACAGCAAGCATGTCCAATGTCCAACCCGGCGTATGCAGCCGGTCCAGCGGTATATAAAACATCCGATATTTGGTTGCGGCACGCGGTTTGGCTATCTGTTGGGCGTGTTCCACGAACGACCAGGCTTGCGTGCTGGAATGAACCTCCATGGATGCCCGGAATCGGCAGCAATGCCCACCTTACGCTGACAAATCAATCAGTCGCAAAAGTTATACTGTTTAATTTATCGGAACAATGATATCTGTGACAACTAACTAATTAGAATACCAAATGTTAGGACAATTCATAGAGTTTCAATTTTGTAAAATATTTTCTGAAGATTTTCGCCACAAAATATCAACCGTAATATCTGTTGAATAATGTTCGTGGCAGAAAACGTGGAAACTTATCGGATGTACACTTATACTGTATATGAAAATTTTTTATGGCTACTTGATTAGCAATAGTGCAGAAAAATGTTTATTAAATATAATAATAAATTCTTCAGCAATTTTTTCTAGGAATTTCTGAAATAAAACAAACCATAAACAATACATATTTCATGATTTTTCTCCTACTATATCTTTTATTACATGTCGTCGAAATCTTGAATTTGTATTTATGATAATCACCGCTGTAAATGAGGAAGTAATTAGGGTGGAAAATCCAATAATTCTGTGTCTCATGCGATAAGAAAATGGTTCAAAATAATTATTACACTTCTTTCATAATACGTAGAATTAAAATTTATTTACAAGAAAAAAACAGATTATGGCAATTGATATTATTCACGATGAAATAAACTACTTGACAACGTCCCTAATGTGACCTTTAAAAGCACTATTATCTTTCTCCTAATTAGACGTGCCATCAAACAAAAATGATGTCAATTAACTTATATTAACTTATGAAAACGTATAATTGATGCATCATTTAAATCATCACTGCCACTGCTCTGACAATGACAGTGAGTTGTACCAGTACTGCCTTTCCACTGCCACGGTGCATCATGCCATGGTTGTCTAACAGGCTATAAACAAAGTTGTATGTAATGGCAGCATTTTATATAAGACTGTTTAGAAAAATTTAGAAATTAATTTCCCAATGTTGTTTTTAATTATAAGAAGTTTATCGAACATTACTATAGTGGTGTCGCCTGTTAGTAAAATTTTGTGGCGGTGTGCGTAACACACTACGTCAATAGTACGCACCACTTGTCAGTGTATTTTGCTAAAAATGAAACATTGAACTATTCATTCGAAAGGAAAATTTCGCGATGTTGGTTTCTCAAAGAGCCAAAGTACTTGTTTTTACAAGTATTTAACACTGGTTTTCAACCATCATAAATTTGCGAACAATGATCTTAGGCCGCTAATTCTTAACGGTTGGAACACAGTTCTAAGCACTTGCAGGAGCAAACCTTATAATAATTAGAACGGTGCGCAGATCTGATGATTCATCAGGCCTGTCGACCCATTTCTCCACAATACGAAATGTAGAAAACCAGTATTGTCTACGAAGTACTATTGGATATTTCGTCACTTCTACAGAATATTTGAAATGAAAGAGACCTCTGCGTAATTACAAAAATCTATGGAATAATTTTTGATAGGCACACATTTCTCTTCGTTTAAAAAACCTGGACGAGTCCCACGTGTACTCAGAAATGTTAGATTTCTCGAATTATTCCCTTCTGGTATCATTTCTATGTTCATTAAGCCTGATGTTCAAACGTACAGATGACACCTATATAATGTTTCCCGCACTCACAAGAAACACTACAAACACAATTTTTGTCGGTAAAAAAAATAAATACAAAACTTTATGCATTTTATATAAATCGTGTAGTACGGTAATACTGATGATTATGTATTTTTCAATACATCTCGAAAAATAGGTGAAAGATACAGAGAAATATTAAGAGGCCTCTTTTGTAGACTGTTGTATTTTATACAGAAAGAACTTTTGATATTTTTTCATATTCATGTCAACTTTACTGAAAGTAATTTTCCATAAGAAACTTACGGGGTGCTTATCCGCAAAAAATTGACGTTTACGGGCCATTAAAGAGAGAAAAATTATTTGTCCAGTTCTTTTCAGGTATTTTTAATCGGACAAAGATAAAAAGAAGAGATTCTAATCCTGTCATTATCGGGTTGATGCCAACGAAATAGTTCGTGGCATAATGCTCGCTATTTAATGCGATAATGATTTAGTCCTGTTAAAACTTTACAAGAGAGGGGGGAGAACAAGACTATCAAATAAATTCTTGTTAGGGGTCCTGGCGTTTTCCAGCAAATGTCATTTGAAATTTCATGTGGTCCGTCCGCAGGTATTTTTTACATCAAGTACCAAAATATGGTTTTTCCAATTTCCGGTCATTTCCGGAAATTTTGAAACGGAATTTGCTTCTATGACCGACCGAATGCAAGTTTTATTCCAAAAAGGTGCAAATACTTCAACGTGTATAAACACGAAATTATAGTTAATGTATTTTTTTTGGCGGAGTTAATAGTATATTATGTAACAAGTTTTATAAACGTCATTTTAGTCACGAGTTTTATTAATCGCGAGCGACGCGTAGCGGAGCGAGTGTTTAATAAAATGAGTGACCAACAAGTGCAACAACGTGTTGCATACTATACTTTTTCTACGACAGCAAATATCTAAATACAAAATTTGGAAGTTATTTTAATATTTCATTTATTAACGTATCAATAACATGGTAACAGTAAAAAGTTTATATGCACGTTCGTATTGACTTTTAGATTTTTCTGGCAGCAAACTAGCAGTTGCCGATGCCGCTGCTTGAGTAATTTCGGGCGGAGTACCAATGAAAACATCTTCTTCACTTTCACTGTCGATTAGGCTCATTCTTTTCCAAAAAATACAAAATTACTTGTCTCTTGTCACAACGCGTCGATTTATTTTGACAGATTGATGACAAGAATTACGGAAAACTAACTTGATTTTTGCCATTAAAATATCTAGAATTAACCTCAGCCGTGACTAATATCTCGTTGCTAAGTTCAGCCTGTGACTAAAATGCACGAAGTCACGGTTTGTCGAAAGCGTGTTTAAAGGATTATTTAGCGTCATGGAAACGTATACGATAAACGCCATTTTAAAGATGGAAGTAGAAAAAATATGTAATAATACGTTTGCCAACCCCATAAAAAATTATGCTATTCTTCAAAATGGTACATTATCTAAACCAACTGGTATTTCAAGTTTTTTTTAATCTACAATTATTTTGGAGACTGTCAAATACACGAATGAATGAATGCGTAATGCAATTTTGATCTAGTGAATTTACCCCATTTACCCCTTAAATTCACCCCTATATTTAACTTGTGCTTTCACGAAATATTTCAATAAAATTCAGTTTTGAGGTCTAGTGGTTCATAACATCCCGAAATAAATCAATTAGTTATCAATGATTCAATGAAAAAAATCATAAAACACGTTATTTGCCACCACCCACACCCCTAAATAGACAGGTAAAATGCTTTGCATATGTGCTTACTATTCGTGCGTATTCGGCAGCTAATGTGTATGAGAGACACAAATTATTTTTTAGCATGTTTAACAAATTGGCCACATATATCAAACCTTCAAACCCACCCCTTGCATCAAACTACCCCTGGAAATGTTTCCTCTTCTGCGGCGTTTTAACAGAGCTAAGGCATTAAGTAGCGAGCGTTTGTTCTCCGACGCTATGCTACGGACTAAAATGGCTTTTGATTGTTTCCAACGAGATATGGCTCAAGCACATACAGCTATCTGAATAATTATTAGCGTGTACTAAATCACAAAACTAGACTTTTAGTCACTATCACTTTTTCTTCAGTTTTCATTATATTATTAAGCGGTCTAGATTGGGAATAATAGATCTTCCTAGGTCAAGCGGTGTTTCACTAACAGGCAAAAGGCTCGGTTATCCTGTAGAGATGGAAGTTCTACAGGGGTAATTCGCTTACATTATAATTGTATCGCTCAACAGCTTTTTTTGATGATTCGAAGTGTCTTTCGATGGTTGATTAATCCATTCTTAATTATTTTATAAGGAGCCGATGCAGACATTTCTATTAAACATGCTGCTCTCTGTAGCCTCGTTTTCTGTTCTTTCTTCATTTTATTTTATACATCTATACATTTTTTATAATTTCCTTTGCAGATTAACATACGTATAACTGTTTCCTATCCATTTGGCACCGTATCAAAATCATTCTCTCTTCAAAATAAGCTATATTAGTGGTGGGTTAAAGAATTTACCTCGATTTCGACATTTGGTTTAAAACATCACTTCAGGATTTTACACAAATTAATATACTAAATATATATCTTCTTCGTTTGGTTGGTGGACAATGGAGCATTTTTTCTCTTGAGATACGAGGTGAGATCTGACCTAGAATAAATTCAGTAGATTTAGTAAATCTGCTTATGTCACCAACTTCATGGAAGTTATATTGTATGTTCCCTGTATTTGCGATGTGAGTACGTTCAAAATATCTATAATTGATAAAGTGAGGTCGGTAAGCTTTCTCCTCGCGTTGGAAATTGACCTGTCAGCGGGCGACGCTAAAAAAGTAATAAGTACAAATTGCGTTATTGTAAATGAATGTATGTTCTGATATCAATGACAAAAAGTTACATTGCAAACGTGCGTCATTGATTTATTATCCCATTACACATATAACATTTTATCGCTTTATTGTCCCCAATATATTTAATAACATTTCATAATTAGTTAGCGTTTTCATACTTTCTTTGTGTATCTACTGAGCTATTAATACTTTTTAAATACCCTCAGAGAGAGAGAGAGAGAGAGAAAGGATGGGTTTCAAATGATTTATATTGTTAAATTTATCATGTAGATAAGTAACATATGTCCTAGAGTAACTTGTGGCTATTTGACAGGAATCGAAAAATAGTAATATTAGTATGCATATATATCACTGAACGGAAATAGGGCGGAATATGACGATTTATCTAAAATATACAATCCTGTTTTTTCTGTGATGATAATTAAAATGTTTCTGATTGTAATATACTTATTTGATTAAATAAAGTAGGATTAATAAATTAATAAAGAATATAATTCCAATAAATTTAATTATTAATATTAATATAGTACTCGAAAATTAGATGGCTGGTAATAAAAGTGACGAAATAACGTTGTTGAAAATGAGGATGACGTTAATGTTAAAGTATGGCGATATCCGTGACGATGAAAAGTGTAGGTATATGTAGGGACGAACTATATTTAACTTCCACATCCACATAGTGGAGTGGAAGTATAGTAATCGTTAAAAAAAATTTCAATTATTTTTTTTATTAAAGTGGAAATTATGTATAATTGTAAGTTTGAACTGACAATTATGTATAATTGTCACTTTAAACTGACAATTATAAAATATTATACACCATATCCTTTCCACGCTTTCATAGGAACTGGATTGTATTTGGAACTTTTGGGGGGGGGGGGGTAAATAGGAGAAAGTAAGTAAAGCAAAAAGGTAAGAGTATAGAAATTTTGGATTTGGTGTACATACTAGAAGGAAAGACTTCAGATTTGTTATAATATTTTCCATACCACTCCTCCCCACTTTACTATTAAATGGGTTGACAAAATATAATTGAGATATTCACTTGAAATTTGATATGTATTCTAACGACGCGCGACGTCTGGAACTAGATTACATTTTGAGATAATTCAGTTGAAGGGTTGGGGGTTAAATAGGGGTAAATAGGCGAAAATAAGTAAAGCAAACTGGTAAGAGTACAGAAACTTGAAATTCGGTATTTATATACTAGAAGTGAAGGCCTTACATTTTTATAATATTTTTTAACCCTCCCACCACCTCCACTCCATTATTAAAAGGGTTGATGAAATAAAATAAAAATTTTACTTGTTTATTACAGGTATGTATTATAACGACATTTGAAACTTGATTATATTTTGAGATGATTCCATTGAAGGAGTGGGGGGTTAGTAGAGGTAAATATGGAAAAATAAATAAAGCAAGCTGGTGATAGTACAGAAACTTGGGATTTGGTGTGTATATTGTAGGCCAAGGCCTCAAAATTCTTTCTAATATTTTTAAAGGGGTGGATAAAATAAAATTGAGATATTCACTTGAAAGTTAGTGCACGTATGTATGGTAATGACATCTGATTGCGATGCTTCCGTTGAAGGGGTGGGGTGTGGGAGGTTGTGAATAGGGGAAAATAAGTAGAGGAAGATAACAAGAGCTCAGAAACTTCATTTTTGATGTATATGCTAGAATCCAGCGACTCGAATTTTTTATGACATCTGCCTCAAATATTAAAATTCTATGACCAATTATTTCCACATACTAGAGTGCAAATATAGTCATGATGTTTCCTTTAAAGTGACTTGGATGGGAAATCTGAATGTGGAAATAGTGATTCCTTAGGCAGCGGTTTTTTACCTTCCAATGAGGGTATGCTACGCGGTCGACCTGCTTGCGTGTCTCTGGTTTCGTACCTCGAAAACAACTTTTCTTTAGCGAGAGTACAGTAGTTTGTCGCAACTTTTTAGTTGTGTAGAGTCAATGCTAGATTTTCTGGAAGCTGAATAGTAACCATTAACGTTTTACAGACGCAAAACAAACACCAAAACTTTTAATTTATAACACTAGAATACCAACACTGGACGCGCATTTCGCTAACCACTTTAGCATCAGTGGGGGATGGTTAAGTCTTAAGTATTCTATCATCTTCCGATTATTCATTATCCAATTTGACCTCATTAAGATCATATTTACTGTACATAGGAATAATGCACTAAATGAAATCTACTATTTGCTCAAGAATGAAAATATTAATATTAGTTAATTGCGAAAATTGTACAATTATTTACTCTGAATAAACAATATAATCTGTTTCCTAGGTATTTAAGTAAACGTTCTTAGCCTTAAATGTAGCAATCATTGAGAAATTGAGAAATGTATATGTAATCAATTGTATGATAGGTTCATAAAGACTGAAAAGCAGAGCAAAAAATGAGCGGCATTTTTATAAAAGAAAATAGCAGGTTTATTTCATTGAAGTTGTGACACGATCCACCACACAGATACATTGATTGATTGATTTACCAGCGTAAGGTGGACATTGCTGCCGATTCCGGGCTTCCATAGAGGTTCGTTCCAACACGCAGCTTGGTCGTCCAACAATCACGCCCAACGGACGGCCAAACTGTGTGCCGGAACCAAATCTCGGATCTTTTATATATCGCCGGACTGGCGGCATACGCTGGATTGGACATTGAACATGCTTGTTGTCAGCAGCGAGATCAGCATAAATCATGGGGTAGGAATATAGGGTGGGAAGTGTATAGGTGTTTGTGAGGTGCTTCTTTTAAATTTCCATGCTTCTTTTTAGTTTCCATCTGTCATCATCGAATGTGAAGTGCAGGCGTTTGAAAGATGCTTCTTTTTAGTTTCGCTTCTTTTAAGTTTCCATCTGTCATGATCTCCTTATTTATTCTTCGTCCAAGTCTTCTATTTCTGAATCTAGAAGTGTGCATCTCCTTCCGGCCGCTTACGTTCATTTCGTTTGTCTGCCAAGACATACATGCATTCTCTCGCCGCAGGAAGCTTTTTTAATTAACCGTTCCACTGGTAAATATCCATTTACAGTGGAGGTGCTCTACCTCGCGATAAAAGGCTTTATATGGCGGGTTGGATATGAGAAAGAGGCCCAAGAGAATATTTTGCACACCCTGTATATTAGTGTGTTTCCATAGTAATTACTTTCAACTGCCGCTTTCCAATTTCAGGTATTTTCTGTTTTAGTACCTATATTTAATACCTTTTCATTTTTACTATAAAATTTTCGTACTGTGACAAGGATTAATAAACCAATAAATAGAACTTAAAAATACAACGTATCTTTTCATCCTTTTCTTATGTTACTACTTCCACTCGTTAGAAACCAGTCCGTTGCCTTTCACTGCTGATGTATTATATTGCAGATGTTTACTTTGATGCACTAATCACTTGAGAAAGGGTTGGTCGTCTTGCATAGATGTAGGCACTTAAACTTGCTTTATTTGATATTATTAAGAAAACTGTACACGTAATTATTAATTCCATATGAGCTTTATTTTACTATTTTGGCGTTTCACTTCGCGCAGAATTTCTTGATGTATCGATGGATTAATTTTTTTCGAGTTTAACGTGGTGTTTACCGCTTTCTTTATTGTAAATAATTTAATATATCGGGAGCATCCCACAGCACATCCATCCTAGACGCCAGCCACTCTCGAACCCGATCCACCACACAAATACATTAAACATTAAATGATTTTGCCGCCTAGTAAAGAGAAAATATACGTTTTTCAATTAATTTTGGCTCAGTGTACAGGGAACCGACAAAGACCATGAAATTTAATTTAATTTTTCTGTTGTTGTTGATTTGTGTTGTGGAAAGGTCTAAAGTTGATAAAATCACTTTTTTTTCGAAATTACTCAAAATTTTCCTTTGGTAGTATATCACTTTTATACTACAGTTAAATGTAACACAGGCACACAAAAAAAAGTGATCTACACCCGGGACTCGACATAGTAATCCCTATGTATTTCGACGTGCTCAACACGAATCCGATGTTGGTTTAGCTTTATCACCTAGCAATTTTTAGTAAATCGTTTACCGAATGAATGGATTTTCACAAAATTTTGCGAATCTGCTCGTTTTGATGTCTAGATCAACCTCCCCTAAGAAATTTGCCGCTATTGCCCCGCAATTGTTATAAACAATAATTTTGTTGCTCATTTGTTAACTAACAAAATTGAGGTAAATTTAAAGAACAAAATATCTTTTTAGATAATTTGACGAAAAATAACAACTTTTTACTGTTATAAATTGTTCGAAAAAATGCGTATTTTCCGAGATATTAATAGTGGTTCGAATTTTTCCAAAAAGGGGGGGAGGAGGAATAAAAAGTAACGAGAAAAAATTCAGAAAAATTTTGGTGAATGGATTACTAACATACAAGACTTTTTTCCTCTATGTCTTTTTCATAAAGTGTACTCTGTCTAAGTTTTGCCGGAAAAATACGGAAAGAGGACCCTTATCGGAAAATGGAAAATATCGTAGACTATTAAATTTGAAAATCTGGAAAAATTCAGACGTATAGGCTTAATATATTCTTTAAAATTTTTATCTCTTGTAATTTTTTTGTAATGTGAGCATTTTCCGAGATATCAATAGTTTCGTCATACAAAATTTAATTTTGAACATTTTTTTCCTTTGCACTTTTTGATTTGGCACACAGCACAGTCGACAAAATGCCCGGAAACGTGGCCAAAACCCTATGTCAATATTGCTGAAAATTTGTATATAGAGGTTCTCGAGGTCGCTGATTTCGATTTTGGTATGAATAAAAAACAATACAAAATGGCGGATGCAATATGGCCGACTTATTTATTAAAAGATTAGTTTCTTCAGGTGAAAGTCAGCGTATGGGAGTTTCCGGGGTCACTGATTTTGAATTTGATATTATTAAAAAATAAACAAAATGGAGGGCTCAATATGGCTGACCTTTCTATTAAAAGTCAGTATATAGGTGTTTACGGGGTCGCTGATTTCTAATTTGATATACATTTACATTAAGAACATAGAAATAATTGATTTGCTGTAAAATATGGTGCAGTGGGAAGGAATGGAATGGTGAATACATAACAAAAGTGCTATTTTCATACAATTTTATTGCAACTGCTACTCTCCATCGAACGAAGACTCACTTTCGTCATCACTACTTTGCATTGTTGAATTCGAATGTTTAATTGGGTCAGTTAACAATTCTTCCGCTTTACATGAAAGGGATTTCATTTTTTTTCGCGGATAATTTACGTAGGCTCGAAATAAAAGGATCTGATCCTACCAAAAGTTTCAAGAACACATCTTCCTTGTGTTTAGCTCGACTAGTTTCTTTTGAGTAATGTCGGTAACAATATTTTCCTTCCTGGCGAAGTTACTTTTTTCATGGTAATATGTCATATTGTCTGTAAAAGAACATAAGAAATGGAATGATTACAGTTCGGTATTAAATTCTAACAATTTTGTCGTTATTTTACTTTAAAAATTAAGACAACGAAGTTGCAAATATTTAGATAAATACATAATGTTGTCTAAACGTTATTTATGGCATAATCTTCCTGCCACATGTATTTTTTCTTTTTAAGTGGTGCTAGGGGAATCTACAAAATATCGCAATTAACCAGTATATTACTGGTAAATAACCTCTACGCCTGTGACTTTTACGCCAAAGGATCAGTTAGAGGTTGCTTTTTTAAAATAAATAACACAAATAAAAACTTGAAATTAAATATTTCGCCGACGTTTCGGAAATCTAATCTGTTTTCGCTTTCAAGGCTTTTTTGAAAAATATTTTTTGCTGTGTATGATAAATACACAGTTCTAAGAATGTCTGTTATATTCAATATCCATAGATATGTTAAAAGAAGAACTTCACAAACTTAACATTGTATAAAAATCTTAAAAACTGTTAACTATATCAACAGTTCTATGTAAATAGTAAGTTTCACTGGATATTGAATATAACAAACATTCTTAGAGCTGTGTATTTATCATACACAGCAAAAAAGATTTTTCAAAAAAGCCTTGAAAAAGGAAACAGATTAGATTTCCGAAACGTCTGCGAAATATTTAATTTCAAGTTTTTATTTGTGTTATTTATTAAAAAAAAGCAACCTCTAACTGATCCTTTGACGTAGAAGTCACAGGCGTAGAGGCCAATTACCAGTAACATACTGGTTAATTGTGATATTTTGTAGATTCCCCGAGCACCGCTTAAAAAGAAAAAAATACATGTGGCAGGAAGTCCCAAAGAATTGACAAAAAAACATAATATTGTTATAAATACAGTATGTATTTGTAAAATATAAAAAACATATTTACTGTACAAAAATATTTTTTGAAACATTTTTATTCATATAAGTACTATACTAAGGGCCGGTTTTTTAATGTCCAGTTAAATAGTTTAACTGTCAGATAAAATTTATCTAGCAGGTAAACTGTTTTTCAATGTGCACGTAAAATTTACCCGAGGGTTAGGCTCACTATCTGAAAGTAAATTTAGCAGAGAGTTGAAAGTGCCAGTTAAGGATTTATTCTACTGTTAGTGGATTTGCACATGCGTAGTTGGTTGAGTTTCTGACAATTCTAAAACATTCTATCCTATAAACTAATGTAATTGATTGATATGTTCGTTTCCAATTTTGTGATTTAAATTAACTATATTATTGCCAATAATGATTTATAATAATAATATTCTGGATATGAGTAATGATGACGATGAAATTATACAATTTATAAAGTATGAAAGGAGACACTATACCATAAGGGGACGGGAAAAATGTTGAGAATTATAATGATAAAGATTTTTTATAAGATTTCGACTGTGTAAAGAAACTGTTTTACATATCATTGAGATGACAGAGGGATAAATTGAAATCATAACAGGCAGTGAGGGACCTCTTTTCTTTTTTACGCTCTCCATTGCAATTATTGCTGATACACAAACTCACAAAATCAAGAACAGAATATCAATCAACACGCTATACAACGCAATTATGAGGTTAAATTATATAAGGTGTCGCTAAAACACGCGCGCAATTTGAATTGAACCAATTGAAAGTAACTTCAGGTAGAATCAGTAGCGCCAACATAGTTAAGAAATAACTGAACTCATGGATATGTAGCTGGCAGTTAAATTTCTGTTGATAAATACTATCATAGATATAACTGCCAGCTAAGCGTAACTAGCAGCTACCGATCAGGCAATTTTAACTGGACATTGAAAAACCGGCCCTAAATGTAATTGTTTCATCTGTCAAAAACCATAAAAAAAATGGAGCGTACGGTGACGTGAACAAAAATGAAGAACCTGCGCGGAGCTGATTCTTACATCCATTATGAAGGAGCCTGTAACGAATACGGAAAAACTGGTTTCAAAGCTGGAAACCGTGGGAAAATTAACTTAATGTTGTTTTTGTTTTACACTTTTTGAAGAAAGAACGAACAAAATTCATATTTTACATGCTAAATTTGATTATAAATTAATTCAGTTTAATAATTTTAAAGTACATAGTTAAAATATACTTACTCTCAAGTACAGAATCCATTTTACAAAATCAAATTCGGACAACTGCAAAATACACAATGCAATAAGCATTTTTTGAAGGGAGCGCTATTTCTCACAAAGCGCTGGCTCGAGATGCAACATATTCGACGCTCGCTTTTACTATGGATTTTTGGGTTAGATATATACATGTGGGCCTTATAAACAGCCACGTCATATAGTAGACATATCACACTAAGTATCTAGGGCATAGAGTCCCTGAATCGAATTTTCGATTTAGGGGTTTTGGCTATGTTTTCGAGCATTTTGCCCACTGTACACCGTTTCAAAGTTAGTGGTGGATTTTCGTTAAGAAACTAACTAAGGGAGAGATTGGAATTGTAAAATTAAAAAAGGAGAATGCACTGTATGCATTATTTTGTTCTTTTGTAAAGGTTTTATAATTACAATCAGAGCAGTTAAAGTGTATATTTACATGTGTCTTGCGTAGCTCTACCTGGCAATGGCAAACAAATCTGAGTAAGGAAAGTAGTACTAGTGGTTTGAAAATGGACACCATATAAGGGAAAATTAGACGCAAGTACAGACCCAGGGAAATTAAGTGCAATAACTTTAACTTATTCCTTATTCTTTTTCATATCTGCTCTATCCAGAGCATAGTAGTTTTGGACCAATAACCCCAAAATGTGCATTAACTTCCTCTATTTAAAAATATTACTTTGCACTATGAAAAATGTCAATAACTTTTTTAGTTCTCAACAGGTTTTAAAACATTTAAAGTACAAAACATTTCTCGGAAATCGATTTAGTAAGAGTGATGCAAAATTTAATTAAATTGCTTGATATTTTCTTTTATTCACTAATTTCATGCAGCGACGTAACTGACATATTAATTTCATAAATTAATTAATACCTACCTTATTAACACGATAAACATATTTTGTCATAAATCAATGGAATTACGTATTTATTACTGATGTTTCAATTTTCTAAGGTATTATAGGCTATTGAATATGTGTTTTAGTAACGAACAATTGCTTTAAAGGGTTTTTATTGTTTAATTTGCTAGTTTAATATCCAACAACGATAAAATCACAAAGTGCTACTGAATTCCGGGTTGCGCTTTTGAGAGCCATGCGCAGAAGCCGATTTTTTTAGTTTTTATAAAATAACTCAAGTACAATGCAAACAAATTAAATTTCGTTTATTGAAACATTTATTTTCCTATTTTTAGTATTAATAATAATTAAAGAACAAAGTTAAAAATTTACGAAAATACACACAATTTTTTTTTACGGCATCGTAAGTATATGTAAGTGTTCAGAGAAAAAAAAATGATAGAAAAAACTAAGAAATTGCTTTATCTGCTCCGTGCGACCAACAGTGACCGAAATAGCCATTCAAATTTGACAATTTTTGCCATATTTTACTGAATTTGCTCTCATACATTATTTCTTTTAATTTTCAGTAAATCAATTTATTTCTGTGCAATAAAACAACAATTTTAAGATAATTTAATAATAATACAATAGTATTTCTTTAACGTTGTAAAATAAATATTACGTGTTTAACAAAAAGTAAATAAATATTGTAGGAAAACATTATGAACAATAAACGTACTTCAAAAAACAACATTTTTATTCGTGAAGGTAAAGAGATGTTGTACATTACTAATTTTAAGAAGTCGATTCTTCAATATTAAAACTTTCGATGGCAATATCAACTTCGTTGTCGATATCTATATCGACACCTTGTGATATTTTTGGCACATTTGAATTTTCGCAATTAATTCTTGCACATTCCTTGCGAAATATGGAGGAGGATTTCATGCCGAACAATTTCCATGATAGCCTTTTAAATAGCTACACGGTATTTTTTCAATTAAAGATTTCGGTACAGGAGACAGAGGCATGGCATCAATCCATTATTGATTTTCTTCCAACCCCAATGGAGGGGATTTAACATATTTTCCTTCCATTCTTGGATCTGTAGATATGTTCGCTGTCCATGCAAACTAGCAGTATCAACTGCTGGAGCTTACTGTGATAGTGTAAACGTCCAGTAGTGGCCTATGGCCTTTAGTTGTGGGTGGTCACTAGTGGTGAGCGCCGCAGGCGAAAATTGTTTGAGACTTTAAAGTCATCGGTTAACCGTGACCTTCCTTTTTTTTACAGTTCAAGGTTATCGGATAACCTAATAATAATCGAGATGTAGTATAACACAATTCCAGTGTACGCTTCCCACCCTGGTTATTAGTGGTTAGGATTTAGGCTCATGCGCATAAAACATTAGCGGCAAGTGACCCGATAATTCGTTTGTGAACTTGGAGGAGGCGGATTAATATGTAATAAAAGATATTATCATAAATAAAAATTACTTTTTAATTTTATAATTTTTATATTAAAATTAATTAACGGCAAAATTTCATGACTAACTACTGCTTGGCCTTGGCGCTCTTAGGTAAATGGGTGGGCACTGCCTACCCTGCTATCCATGACGGACCGCCACTGTAAAGGTCGCATACTTTGATAATGGTTTAAATAATTGTAAGCGACATTTAGATAGGCTTACTTACTTATCGTTCGCTTTTGAATCATATCGTAAAGCTGAAATGAATTCACTTGCAGCACCGATTTCTTCATCTTTTGCATTATCTGTTAAAAAAAAACTTTCGCGTGTATGAGAGCAAATACGGTAAAATATGGCAAACAATGGTCAACTTTGACTGGCGATATCTCGGTAACCGTTGGTTGTACGGTGCAGAAATAAAAAACATTTTTTTTTGTTTTTTTAAGAACTTTTTTTTTCTGAACAATTGTATATGCCTAGGTTGCCGTAAAAAGTTATGAACGAATTACTGAAGAAAATGGAAAAAGCGAATCTTTGTAAATATTTAACTTTGTTCTTTAATTAGTTTTAATATTAAAAATAGGAAAAGTAATGTTTCAACAACGTACTTGAACGGGAAATTTAATTTTCTACAAAAAAGTATTCTTGTAAAGAAATTGTAAAAAATTTGCATTGTTTTTGAGTTATTTTGAAAAAACTAAAAAATGGACTTCTTCGGATGGCTCTCAAAAACTCACCCCGGAGTTTAGTAGCACTTTGTGATTTTATTGTTTCTAGGTTTCAAACTAACATATTAAACAATAAAAACCTTTTAACGCAATTATTCCTTTCTACCCATTAATTTTGGATATATTCAACAGCCCACATAAACAGTACAAAGAGATACGAAAT
Organism: Stenurella melanura; assembly: GCA_963583905.1. Taxonomy (NCBI): domain Eukaryota; kingdom Metazoa; phylum Arthropoda; class Insecta; order Coleoptera; family Cerambycidae; genus Stenurella; species Stenurella melanura. The sequence continues at coordinate 42,048,451 of OY757310.1, read as the reverse complement.
AAAATATTTGATGAAAATTTCTTCTCTGCAGTTTGTATTTACGGCTTTAGAAATGTACCGATCGAATGCACAATACTCTTCATTTTCGTAGTTGCTAAAAGTATATAACTAAATAAAAAAAAAAAGTGACCGATTACAATAATCCTCGGCATGTAACTAACACAATTTAAGGAGAAGCCAGCAATACCCTTAGTGAAAAAATATACAGTGTAATTGTAGATGTACCTAGTATCGTAGGGTCTGATAGACACGAGAAGGATTTTATATAATTTATTTATTTATTTATTTATTTATACTGCATATATACAGATACAAAAAAAATCCATTTACATATACACAGTAATAGACAGGCTGGTTAGTAACACAAATTATACAACAGATTATACAACTAAAAACAATAAATAAAGCTTCCTGAGTAAGCTCACGAAGAGACAAAAGGTTTTTCACAAAATAGTATCACAGATAGGAAAGTAGTTTACTCTTGCTAATATTAAAAATATCAATGTCAAATCGTCCTATAAGGTTATTCACGACTGACAAAGAATTTTCCAGTGGCGATTTGAGCTTGCAAATTTTAAAGAGATTGTCCCTACGCCTGACACGAACATCCGGTACATTAAAATTGATTGCAGACAGTATATCAGGTACAGTAATATTACATTGTAAGATATTAAATATAAACAAAATTTGAGCCATTTCGCGACGCTTGCTCAACGCGGTTATATTAAAATCATTAAGTTGGCTATGGTATGATACTAACTTTGATTTTATACTAAAATCAAAGATACTAAGAAGGGCCAAGCTCCATATCGTCTCAGATGTAGCGACCTAACAAATCTTTTTTGTATTTTTTCCAATACTTCAGTGTGGAAGAGAGTTCTAGGATTCCATATTACAGAGCAATATTCCATTTTAGAGCGAACATATGAATTAAAGAGCAATATACATGTTTTGTAGGTAAAGTCTTTACAGGCTCTAAGAATAAAACTCAGTTTTCTACTACATTCCGCAGCCAAGTTCATGACATGTTCATTAAAGGTAAAATATCTGTTAAATAATTTAGGCCGAAGCCGTGTCGCCGCTACGATACCTATCAACTCTACTCACAAGGGAGATTCCTTCAGACTCCCCAAGACGAAAATAGACAAAATTATACTTACTGTGATTGCTACAGTCCGCTCTCTTCGTCGAAATATTATGTCGGGCGGTGCACTTTTAATGAATACATCTTATAATTAGCACTTTCTTAGAAACACTTCTTAATAATTAAGACCGTCGATGGATTTTATGAGTATTCGGACAAGTACACAGACGTGGCGGGATCAAAGGTGACCCGCGGTAAGTAAGTGTCCGACTCACGCCACAGAATCGCACGTCGGTCACAAATCATATAAATAGTGGATCAATAAGGAACCGAATTCAAAATATATTTTAATTTATTGAAATAATTCATGAAATGTAAAAAATGTAAATGTTCAATATATATAAGGCAAACATCAAAGAGCACCACCACTCGGCAAGCCGTTACCTCCCGCATAGGAGTGTAACTCAGCCACTGTCGAGAGAACTATGACAACTGAATGTATTTACAAAAAGATTCAGGCTCCCAATTAGTAATGATTGTAAAATGTATGCGGAACTTTTTTTAAATTATTCACCTTTAATTTTGCACTGAAATTATCGAAATAATTGTCAGGATGCTTAAAGAAGCTATCTTATAAGTTCGATGGTTTTCCTGCTTTTATAAGCGTACTAACGGCATCGAACCCAAATATACATTTTTTTCCGTCGACTCGCCTTCGAGCGACTGCTATGGCGATGTCTGCCTGAGCCAGGATAAAAAGTATTTTGGGTTCGTCTGAATCGACCCTCCGACTTTGAAGTTTTTGACAAATTTTTGGTACGCTCTAGTCGCTCGAAGGCGAGTCGACGGAAAAAACATAGCTACTCGCTACATCCCGACTGAGCATTTCGCCCTGTGAACCACTAAATTCGTGGTATTTTCGAAAAACCAAATTCGTGGTACTTTCGAAAAATTTATCTCGTGGAGCGGTTTTCCGCTTTGTGCAAGCCTCTTTAGTGTACTTTCGAAAAACTAAATTTTTGATATTTAAAAATAATTAAATTCGTTGTACTTAAAAATAAAAAAATGTGACGTTGTACCAAGTTTGATAACTATACAAGGTGATTCACGTTTCGTTTTAGTTTCCATCACATAATTTGATTAAAAAAAAAATACAAAAACATGCATACAGATATCAAATTCGGTACAACGTTATATTTTTTTAATTTTGAGCAAGTTTTTCTTATAAAATTTTTCAATATCTAGCACAGAAATGGCAGTTTAATTGAAGCGAATTTTATTTTTAAGCTGCCAGCAGCGCCCTCTATGCATTTTTGAAATTCATAAAAAGGTGTTCATAGTAAAAAAAAATCGAACTTCATCTTTATGCTGCCACCAGCGCCCTCCATACATTTTTGAATTCTAACTTACTGAAAATAGGTTTTGGATCAAGCAAGAGCAGAATACAGAAAATTGTATTCATAGTAAAAAAAAATGGTTATTTACACCTATAATAACGCTTTTCCGTGGGCACATTGCATATACAGAGTGTCCCAGAATTGAGTTCCCAGACGGGGTCCTGTGATTCCTGAGTTCATATTGGGCACATGTAATCCAACTTACCTTGGTCCAAAAATGCATCCCTGAGGAAGTACATCGCCTTGAAGTGAGACAGAAAAAAACATTTTTTCAAAATAATCTCCGTTATATTGAAGACAAAATTTTCAAATGTTGATGGGAGCCATATCTCTATAAGTACTCTATGCAAACTTGACAACAACCAAATATCTTTTGTTTCTCAATTTTTTTCATATATAATTGATATTTGATTGGCTATATATTTCTAATCGCCCTGTAAAACTACGGAATACTTGAATATTTTTGCAGATAATTGAAAGGGCTGCAAAAAGGTACTCTAAAATTTTTTTGTAATATTAATCAAAATACAAGAAATTATCATTTTTTTCCTCCATTTTCTTAAATGCAAATGAATTGCAAATAAATGATTTATTTGCAATTCTAGAATAAAATGTTGTAATACATAAAAGTACAGTTTATTCTAAAAAATACATTAATAACAAATCGTCCACACGACATTCACCTATTTCAGTACACAAATTAATAGTTTTAAAATTTTCGTGAAATATTATCCCTAAATATCACTTGTGCCTTTAAATTTTATGTGTTAAGCTTGATATATGCCAGATAATTATCAGTCAGTTTACTAATATTTACTAATATTACTAGTGAACTACTAGGCAACGTTTCCGGAAAAATTTTACTGAAAAAATTCAAAGCACTAATGTCATTAGATATGATAAAAATTTTATCAACGTTTTTATTTTTAGATCAGGCCCTGCATGTATCGAAAATGTCACTATTCCTTCAAGCATTATCTGCCATCACTTCTAATTGTACTCATCAAATTACTATTATTTGTTTCCCTTAATTAAATTTGACAAGCCAGATGTATTAATATAAATATATATTAATAATAATAATAATAATAAATACATTTATTGAACCAAAATTGATTCAACAGGCTATTGACCGGGGTTCTCCTGCCTACAATGGTATAAAATTTCAAAATTGATTATTTGTAAATTTTCTCAATAGTACTAAAATGAGCAAACACTCAAAACTCAAGAAATACATTAGATATTTCTCCTTGTATGCAACAGGTCCCACTACTAGTTTGAGTAAAATCAATCTTTGAATCATAAGTAAGCAACTCATCATGACAAATTCAGCTGGTAGTGGGAATTCTTCAAATTGCTACATCTTAACAGCTATTAGGATTAGAGGACTAATATTCCGTAAAGGTATCTTTTGTCAAACAACATTTTCAAAGAATATTATCAAATTTTACCGAGTCAGAATACCCCAGTCCATATTTCTATTGGTTATATCCAATCTGAGTAGATAAATACAAAGGAAAACTTTAAAAAAAGTTATAGCGTTTTCTTAAAAATAGATTATTAACAAAATAAACAAGGTAAATCCCCTCCGCCTTATTCACGAAATAAAAATGTTCCAGGAATAGTTCATGGATTATATCCGTTTATCTTTTGCATTAAGACTAATTACATATTACTGCAATAAATTAATTAATATTATGAAATTAAATAAGAGAAAAATCTTAGTTCATTTTATTTCCATGTTTCGGTTAACACTTAACCATACCATACCTGTAGCATTATATGAACACTAAAATAAATATTGGTATAAAATGTGTTTTTTTCCACAAAACTTATTACGGTGGGTCCGGGAGCGATAATAAGCAAGTGGTTTATTTTATATAGTACATAATATAATGTGTCAATAATAGCATGATTTATTGTCTCCACAGGGATCACACACATAAAAATATATCAATAAACCATCAGGTATTTTTTATAACATAAACATAATAAAAGCGGCTTCATGTCACGTGCGTCAATATACAATGGTGGGGACGGGGCAAAAGAGAAACATTTTTATTTATTTTGGTTTGTTATATTGTGATTATTGTTTATTTCAAAGAGTAATGTTATTAAAAATATCTGGTTCTGGAGGGGCTCTTACAAGAAATTAAAAGATTAGTAGGAATTGCGAAACAAAATTTCACCCTGTTATTCGTTTATTTAGGCCTTACGACTGGGCATATTTTTATTTTTATTTTTACATCGAGTTCAATAATCAATATTTAGTAATAAGATCCAATTAACCGACTGACCGCAACTGCAACACAATTTTGCAAATTGACCAAACTGTCCAAGTAACAATTGTAGTTTTAAAAGAATCTATAAGTTATCTTAAGAACTTATTTCCAAGACTACTTATAAACGTGAATAGTTTGAAAGGACTCTATGAAGCCGATTTAAAACCTTTATAAGAGTGCAGGGGCCCATCTAGAGAAGGGCCTACGTTCCTCTTTGTAAAACTACTATTAAAACTTTTATTAAGTTTTAATGAATTATCTAAAGCTTTACACACAGTGTATCTGAAGAGTATTATAAAACCGTAGTTGGTTTAGGATAGACACTATATCAAAACTTAAAACACACATACCAATTTTTTGAGCAGACATCTTGTATTTAATGAAGTAAAAATTAATGCAAGTAAATTTATTCTACATATAAGTTATAAAATGTACAATTGGCGTCTACTAAGAACAGTTCTGAAAAACAGTTAAAGATGGACTAGTACTGAATTGATGGGACTACCTAGTTTGCTAAAATTTTCCACGGGGCTAAGTTTACTGTAAAACATGTATTAGATAATCCTTAAAAATTCGTGCGCTTCCTAAAAATATAATTTTTAGAAAATATAAAAATGATTTTTTCTTGTGACTTAAAGAGTCAAGACCAATTGTCCTTTAAGTATGTCGATTTATTCTTGCAAAAGTATATTTTAAGTCTCACTATATTTTTGAAAACTTGTAGGTTAATCCAAAAACCAATTTAAAACCATTTAAGCACATTACACAACCGCTTTAAAACTTATAGAATTTATGACGCTCGGATAATATAACCTGAAATGTCAGTTTACTGGGACGCTATTTGGTATATGTCCACTAAATGCTCACCTCTCCCGTTTTTTATCAGGTGTCTTGGGTTTTTTACTAGTGATATTTTAATTTATCATCGATCACTGTACATACACAAATAAAATACCGACGAATATGTATATATCTTATCACAGTTTTAAAACCACCTATTTTAAAACATTATAGTCTGGGCAAAGGCAAACCAAATCATTTTATGTTTAAGACTGGTTTATTACAGATGTTTGTTTGTTTCATTAAAACTCTAGCAAGCAGTTGGTTTTATGAAGGTTCGACCTGAAACTTAGTGATTTAAAAGCATAATGAATTTATAGCCCAGCATTAACAACCATGTCAAATTAATTTCATAAAGCAATGATAAAACCACATTTGCTTAGTCTCCATAAAACTTGATCCCCCTAACTTGAACTTAACAGCTATAGAGTTGTATTGAAGGCTTGACAAATACCTTGTTAATTAAGGCCAATAAGGACTAAAAGATAATTTAGTTTTAATGTAAGTTCCTGAAGGCCTTTTAAAAACTTCCTGGAAGATAAAACTATCTTTAATGATTAATAAATCTGGTATAAATCAGTGGTTTATGAGGTGGCCATTATAAAACACTGATAAAACTTAAATAAATCTAAAAAGCATTTAAATTGTTACTTGGATGATTTTGGTTTAAACTCGGTTGATACAGCCCATCCTAAGGATTGAACGCTATTCACATTTTAAATATTTCCATCCGGACGACGCATGGGTAGTTGGACATTACAAGAACGCGAAGGCCTCGGAGTGTCGATTATTTTATTGACGGGCGGTTGGAGGACAGTATGGAGAACATGCACGTATAGAATTGTAGAGGAAGATACCACCGTACCAGTAAACAACAGAATCAACAAACTTCTGGAGACGCATAATGCCAAAAAAAAATAAATTGAGTTATAACGACGGAAACAGAGTGCACTAATTTTTTAAGTAAAACAGATCTGCGGAATATTCATATGTATGATCATATTATGAAAATATTTAGCCGATTATGAAGAATCCGATGACGTGAGAAAATACTTGGTGGTTCTACCACATGTTTACTAAAGTAGACTACATTTTAGATGTATACGTTGTTTTTAATTAGATAGTTATGGTAATTTTAAAACCTTTTTTAAGATAAACCCCCGTACTATATTTGCATTATCTTTGCATACGGAAACACCCCATATGTTATGTTACTCTCTGTTTTCTGTGACTTGGGCCTCTTAGAAACACAAAGAAGAATAGGTTAGCAAACAACCAAAACTGTAACAGTTCACACATGCCCAAGTGGCGGCCTATTATTTATGTCACCTATGGCAGGAAATACGCTAATTGGCGTTTATTTAAACACTCAACACTAATCTAGAAATTTTACAGAATCCGCACAATCATGAAGTAAAAATCTAGAATTAAAATGAAATTTATAGTGTTACATGAAAGTGAATATTAAAATTTAAAATATCGAATTAGTGAAACGTGGTAATTGGTAGAACGTTATGGATTTCGAAATATTAACATTATATTCCTATAATTCGAATTTCCTTTTGTCATTGAGTTTCTTGGTTTTTTAAATTATACTAAGTGAATTTTTATTAATTTACTTTGTCTATGAATTAAGCAATCAATTGAAACCACGAATGGAAATTCATGCTTCCACTGTTATTAATTAATTTGGTTCTACTTTAGCATTTCATTATTATTCTTGAAATTCATGTACTTATTAAGTAAAACATCGTAACTGAAAATAATACATTTTTTCAAAACATTTGTATCTAGAGTTGCGTTTGGAGATAACAAGGCATCAATTTATTTTTATTTTGTGTATTCAATTTGACTATTTCTCATATTTTTGCCATGTATAAAATTCTTTAAATTTTGAAATAATTGTTTACAACCTGCAGTTAAATATGTAACAATTCGCACAGTGCTGATAAGAGAGTAACGGCGTTGATTTTTTCATCTTTAGCACCTTCTTTTAGCTACTAATCATTTGAGTAGTCACGACCATATATAATCAAATAATGTTGAGAATGTGTGCTATTTAGATGATAGTGATAATTAGTCAAGGTTAGTGACATATAATTTGATTTTTGATGTTTCTTTGGCGAAGAATAACGCAGTCGTCAAGGTGACGTCGCTGAACGCTGTCGATTCATGATTTTTATCCAAGTTTCTGTTGTGGTCATAATAATCACTAATGCAGTCCAGGTGATCAATTACATATTACAGTAAACCGACAACACATACGTACTATAATATAACAAAGAGTTATGATAAACACCAATAAGAAGCAATTGCCACAACGACAGTGACAGGTAACAAGCGAAAGAGATGACCTTGAACATGAACAGGTGATGAGTGAAAGCGCGGGTGAGGCTAATTTGAATCGCACGTGTATACAAGTAAATAAATCAATGAAAAAGTATTTCGATGCAGCAATATTAAATTCCAAATTTAACAATATCTCTTTCAATATGATGATGAGATACGCCAATCAAATATAATAAACGGACAAGTCCTTAGAGATACGCCATTGATTTTTCCGAATTACTTTAATTAAATATTAATCTTTTAACCCTTTGTGTACTTAAGTCTGGCGATTAGTGACTACCCGTACCCAGATAACCGTCTATCTTATCTGACGCCGTATCCACGTTGTTTTAATGAAAGTGAGATCTAACCATTTTGGCAAGTGTGTTAGTTTGTTGTTAATATGGACGCAACAGGTTTCGTTTACCTCACTATTGTTATTATAGTTTTAATAGCGCTCGGTATATTTATTAAGGTTATGTTTAAACAAGACAAGAAGAACTTAACTGGTGAATCGAGTGGCAGAACTAATCAAACTAGGAGCACAACTTCTTACGATGGTAAGTTTTTTACTTTTGTCTAATTGGATGAAACGTGAAACACTATCAAGTATGCTATTTGACTTGCTATGAGTTAAATGAATAACAGCAGTGGAATTTTTTTTAACTGAGTCATAGCGGCATTTTAATTATTTCGTAGAGTTTAAAAATTAGTCAAAGTGCCTGTGACATCTAACACGTTCAACAAAATTTCGTAATTAAAAACGATTTTTGTCAATTAATAGCTACTAATTATTTATATTACATACAACCTATTTCTCTTTCTTTTTCTAAAAATATCGATATGATGACTGTCGAGAGGTTACCCCAAATAATATTCCCTTATCTAAATCTAAGTATCTGGACTCATTTTTAAAACTTAAAAGGTAAGTAATACGACACACTAACTCTAATTGATCTGTGCAGGGTGTAACAAAAAGTATCCGCTAATTTAAGGATAGGCAGTACTCATTATAATGATGAAAAGTTCCCGTCAATTTGAATAGAAAATAATTCACGATCGAAGTTTTGGACATTACAACTTTTCAGCTTAAAGGGGTGAACTTTTATTGCTTCTCTGATTGTCGTCTTAAAATTAACACTGTAGCAACTAGAATTAATAAACTCGCTAGTCTTTGTAAACAATCGGTATCCTGAATATAGAATGAGAGGATCGTTTGAGATCTTTTAGTTTAGTTGAATTCTACTCTCTATAAATGTCAAAACCGTCTTATTTAATTTTGAGATTTTTGATCATTTTAATTTTCGCGCAGTTTCCAAAATATTGTTTTGTAAGTGGACTCGTACTCCGTACTTAAAGGCTTTGCCGAAGGCGGTTTTGCGACCTTTGTATTATGACAATATAACCACTATCATGTGCAGGGCACCGTTGTTGTTTCTATCTTAGTGTGAGCTACGGCTCATGTGATTGAATATTGAATACCTAGGATTTTCAGGTCCAAGCTTCATTAGAATTCGACAAAAACAGTTAATTGGCAGAAAATAGGCACTTTCTGTATTCGGCCCATGAAAGAATAAAGCGAGAAAATTGCAATTTGCTATGAAATAAGTACCTACAGTTAAAAAAGTCTGTAAAGAAATATTTACAGACTCCATCTTTGATCCGCTTGCATTGTCGAGTGCAATTGACAAGCTATAATTGGAATATATTTACGGAGAGGTTCGCGTTGTACTTTGAATTTTCTGCACACTTCCAATCCCACCTGGATAAGAAGATGAGCGAACATTTAACTAGTTTATCACCATTAAAAGCTACACGTCTACACGTGAACAACTATGCTCCAGGAGCATTAAATGGTTTGGTCCTATGTTAGACCAGACACGAAATAAGACACAAAATTAACATCACTAAAGTCATAAGTGATTTTTTGTTACCGTGAAAATGATAAAAATCTTATAATTTATGTCTTACCGGCAGTTAAAGCAGTGGATGGTGTATTACCTGGTAAATGACCATAATATTACGCTTCATAGAATTACATTATTACATTTATTACAGCCTATTTTTAGCAGATAACCTGCCTGACTCGTGAGCAATCGTCGATAATATTTTGTGTTAATTAATTTTAATTGAAATATTATTTCCTGGATAAACAAATAGTTGATCAGGAAATTTTTTATGCGCCTTATTGCGCAATACCCCCTAAAATCCTTGGTAACGCTGAATAGCGCAGCCTGCTGTCGTCTACCAGCGATACGTAATCTTTGTTTAGGGAAGGCTCCACTGTATGTTATAACAACACTGACCGTTTTTCTTTACGATATTTAGCTCTTTATTAGTCTTTATATTTCAATTTTAACAAATTCGTGTATTATATTCAAATACTCTTAAACAGGACATTAAGTCCCTCGATTCTGAATTTGATTTTGGTACTAAATGAGAGTTATAACTCGTGACATTAATCCTCTGAAAGTTTCAAATTCCTCATATCTTTCATCGACAAGATACGAGAGGTTGAAAATGCCATTAAGCAGCAACCGAAGGTAGGTCCTGAATCATTCCAAGGTGATGGTTGATAGCACAAAATGTTTCAGGAAGACGTTCTAGGTGTATTATAGATCTACCTTATGATGATCTTGACATTTGTAGTTTCTACTGGAAGAGTGGAGTCATTCTTTAAATGACCACGATGACCTTGATAAGGTAAGTTCAAGGTCACTACTAGATAGCCCTATAACAGCCCTACAACTTTTGTCTGAAACATTTTTCGTTATCAGCCATAATCTCGAAATGATGCGCGTGAAAAATATGCAATGGCACACCTTCAATAATTGTCACATAATGTCAACTGCAACCGTTTATATTTTGGCTATGAAACGCTCAGTGTGAAACTTTCAGGGAGTTAGTACCAAATTCAACAGGGATTCTGCGGCAACTCTTCTCCTTGCACTTTTATTTTACCAATTGACCTTTTGTAGACATTAGCTTCTTAACTTAACATATTGTTGCATGTTTCTACCCCTAGGAAACACCCTGTAAAAATCCGTAGGTTCTAAATAATTTAAGCAAGGGGTAACCACTTTATTTAATAACTTATCAGAACTACACAATACTTTTTATTTAACTAAAATAACTTTTGCACTTTATTTTCTACTTGATATTTAACCTCACTTTTCGCTACCAAACTTAACTTTTCTAAAATTTCTCCCTCTTCAGCCGAGAATCTCGCCTTATATACTCTGAAGTTATCTAGAACATAATCGAGAATCTTCTTCCACCACACTCCAGAAAACTCTATCTCTTTCTACAAGTTTTCAGGACGTCACTATTAGTCATGGGTGTATCATAGGGGGTGTAATGCATAACAATTTTGTTTAGATATATAATGGAATGAAACATTCTTTATAGGATTTTGCAAACAGCAGAAAAATTAAAAATCCTATAAAGAATGTTTCAATACAATTATAAGCAAACAAATAATAATTCATTTTTAAAAAATGGAATGCTTTAGAGTAGTTCATAAACACAATAAACTTGTAATGGATATCATTAGGCCACAGCCGCCTGTATAAAGTCAAGTGGTAGGATTAGTTGTGTATAATCACACGCAACAATTAAATAATGAAATTAATTTTGGATATTTAGTACCTAATATTTTGAAATGTGTTGTATAAATCTGGTATTATTAGAATTTAACTTGTTAAAATGTTGTTAAATATCCGACTTCTATTCCATAAAATAAATATCTGTCATATAATTGCTTTCCTTTTATAGATATAACAAAGATACCGAAAAGAGTATACCGCCGATATAAGAATATGGCGGAAATATTTATTTAAAGCCGCTATACCTTCAAAGTGATTGATAAACATGGTTGATTTGATAAAGAAAAAAAATTGTTAGGTAATTTTCTTATCAAAAGCTTAACCGTGTTGGTGTAATTAATTCATAAAACAAGCAAAATAATTTGGGGAGCAAAATTTATATTTGCTACTATTTTTGAGCTATTATTTCTCCTCGTTACTTTAGAAGAATAGTGTTCAAAAATGACGTGAATCGAAAATGTATCTATTTTTTAGAACACAAGTTTTTAAATAATAATAATAATAAACTTAACGTTAAATATAAAGTAATAAATTTGCATAAGATATTTTTAAAAGCTAAAATTAGATTAATCCTAATAAATGGCAATGAATAATTATAATATGGAATATTGTAGATAAAAAATTGTAATAGGTCATTAGAAAATCCAAATTGTCTTAACTCATTTATAACTACATAGTGGTCAACTTTGTCAAGTGCCTTGGCAAAATCGGTGTAAATAACATCAACTTAACTCAAACGTACCTCTATGCAAAATTGTTTCTAATATTTTCTTTAAAAAATATTCTTCTACAAAGTAAGTGAAAAATCCGCCAGCAGAAGAATCGTACTAAATAAATCGTGTCAGGCACCTTGTACATTGCGCCCTATTTATTGCATCCCGAAGCCTCAAGTTTATTTTTAAATCTAGAAAAGAGTTTACCTGCAAATAAGTTATCCATGAATGCTGTAGTACAGTGGACGCAAGCTTTGGTAAATCAAAATAAATAAATAATTGTTGCACATTCTATAGGATACTCTTCGCAGTTTTTTAAAAATAGTATTAGCTTTAAGCATTTTTTGTTTAATTACAAAACAAACAAAAGTATTTTTTTAAATTTAAAGAATTAATAACTTTCTTATTTATTGGTCGATTAGGGTTCTTCTTCTAGATAACACTAACTTATTGTTCAAATTTCATTACAATCGGACATTTTCAAAGTTGTTCAGAATTCGATCACCAACACAGTGATATGAAATTTTCTTCTCTACGAGCAATATTACCGATTTTAGAAATGTGCGGTTAGAATGCAATATAGGTAGTCTCCTTTTTGTATTTGTGAAGAGTATAATAATGCAGTGCCACAGAGTTTGTCTAACCTAGGGACAGTTCCACTGTTGTGGAACTTCTCTTCGGTAACAAATATGTCTGCTTTTTGGAGCAACATTACAGAAAATCGACATGGGAAAACATTCATCAAAGGACTAAACTCAAAGTAAGCTGAAGAACTGCTCGCGGTTGGGAATTATTACAGGACCTCTAACAGAACATTTTCCATCGGCACACAATCGCAGACTGCAGACTATGAGGTAGGTAGCCGGAACTGGTAGATTGTATTATATTCAACTGCGAGACACTGGCTGGCAGAAGGTGTAGTATCTACGGGTAAATGTGAACAGAATCAATCAACACTCGTCCAAACTGAGACCTGTGTCACCTCATCCGCAGTACAGAATTGAATATATTTTTGCTTGTTTTGGTTAAAATCCAACTTAGTTCGACGAAAATCCTTATTTGACTAGTTATATTAATTTAGCTTTTCTCCTATAGATATTCTCTTCGCGAAAATGTAAAAACGATAGTTCTCTGCGTAAGTATGGCTCTAAAATCTAAAAAGTATGGCGCGTAAAGAAAAACATTTTATCATATTATTAACCATCGAATTCCGAATAAGTTCCAAGATGTCCATCTGTTCTTTCGTTACGTTTCTTGCATGCACGGTATCATCGATATCAAGACATCAAATGCCGCTGGTATTGAAATTTGAACAGTAGTACCCCATTTGACATCTCATTATAACACTATCATCCAACATAGTCCCCTACGGCTAAACAGATTAAACTAGTATTTACATGACCCCCTACGGTATGAAGATTCAGTTAAAATTGAGACCAAAGGCCTAACATGAATTTATTTACCTACCTTGTCTTAAAAATTTTTTCATTTTAATGGATTACATTTTCATAAAATCTCTCATTCACTTTCTTGGAAATGCTTAGCCTTTGAAACGCTGTTCGCCCTTATCCCCAGTTCACCAGAAAGGCACAAAGCCACTGAACCTTCATACCGTAGGGGGTCATGTAGATACTAGTTTAATCTGCTTAGCCATAGGGGACTATGTTGGATGCTAATGATATAATGAGAATGTCAAATAAGAAATTGGACAAATTTATTTTAGGATTTTGATTTGCTAGCATAACCAGAAGTCAGGTTATCGAAAAAATGCAAAGATTTGCTACTATTTTTGAGCTATTATTTCTCCTCGTTACTTTAGAAGAATAGTGTTCAAAAATGACGTGAATCGAAAATGTATCTATTTTTTAGAACACAAGTTTTTAAATAATAATAATAATAAACTTAACGTTAAATATAAAGTAATAAATTTGCATAAGATATATTTAAAAGCTAAAATTAGATTAATCCTAATAAATGGCAATGAATAATTATAATATGGAATATTGTATATAAAAAATTGTAATAGGTCATTAGAAAATCCAAATTGTCTTAACTCATTTATAACTACATAGTGGTCAACTTTGTCAAATGCCTTGGCAAAATCGGTGTAAATAACATCAACTTGATTATTATTTGCTGAGGCATTTGTCGTGAAATTAACAAAACTTATTAAGTTACCACAAGTTGATCTTTTTTTCTTGAAGCCGTGCTGAAAATCGGATAACTTATTATCTACGTGAACATAAATGTGGTCATATTATATCACAAGCTCAAACACCTTGGATATGTTCGATAGAATAGCGATGGGGTGATAATTTGTAATATCATGAGGATTACCATTTTTGAAGATTGGAGTGACACGAGCAATTTTAAATTTTTTAGGAAACTCTTTTGTTTTTAATGTAAGGTTAAATATTTTTGTAAGGGTTCGGCTAGTATGTCCTTTGATTACATAGTTCGGTATATTATCAGGCCCAATATATTTCTTCGATTTGAGCTTATCTATAGCTTTCATGACTCTCTTTGTGATTTCGGATGTTTGGTAAACAGATTCAAAATGCTCTGCAAATGACTGTGCAATGGCTGTTCCGCCCTTAATTTGTCATCAAAACTTAAAAATTCAAAATTCAAAATTGCGGCGTCATGAATAAAATAATTTTAGGTCTGTTGTCACAGATGTATACCAAAAAATGCCGTCTTCTGGTTACTATTACATTTAAGTTCGTTTTAAGACTAAAAAATAAAAAATAGACAACAGTTTAAAAAAACTAAAAAAACACGCTAACTGAACCAAAAATTAGAAAATAATTTTTAATTATTAAGATTTTGTATAACAGGGATAGAAGTCCATTAACTCAATACAACTAAAAGATTTGTAATAAGTTTAAAATAAGAATAATGCGATTAACAAAAGAATTTATTTCATTGTAAAAAAAGCGTGGGGTGCTTGATATCAACTGGTATAAAAATTTCATTGGTAGCACCTCACGCATTTTTTACAATGAAATAAATTTTTTTGTTAATCACTTGATTCTTATTTTAAGCTTATTAAAAATGTTTTAATTGTATTGAGTGAGTGGGACTTTCTATAGTTGTTAAACAAAATCTTAATAATTAAAAATTATTTTTTACTTCTTAGTTCGGTTTGCTATTAGAGTGTTTTTTAGCTTTTTCAAACTATTGTTTATTTGATTTTCGACTCTGAGTGCCTTGCTTACAATAAGAGTGCATCAATAGGCTTTGATTGTATATCTACGTATTGCAACGTTTAGTACACCAAAATGAAATATTGCGACCAACAAGTTAACAAGTTTAACAGCGGGACTACAAACTCGAACCTTCAATAGTGAAATTAAAACTGGAGGCGGCCATACAAGAATTAAAAACTGCCTAGAAGAAGACAATTCACAAAACTTTGAGCTGATAGAAAAGAGCTGTGGTGAGGCAACCACGATAGATTACGTGATGTTGTCTGACGTGCTATACAGCAAAGGGAATCCAACTAAAATAATCCACTAATTACAAAACGTTTGTCCAGATGATGTGGATAGGTTGTTCTACTGAACACGGTATTAATTTAAATAATTGGCTCTCATTTCATTAAAATTCCATTAGCTGTTTGTGGATTTATTAAGGATAGTTTCATTTTATAGATCGGGTTTGAAGTACATATTTTGCTGTAAAAATTCGTGATTAGTTTACTCATAACCAGACAAACATCTATCAGTCGACACACGTGTGTGCGTTATTTTAATGAAAGTGGGATCTAATCGCTTTGGCAACTGTTTTAGTTTGTTCGGTTAATATGAACGCATGGGACCATACCTGGCGGTTCGTTTGCGGCGGTATTATTTTCTTCGTTATTTTCCTAATCATCTGTATAGTTGTTTTTGAATGTAAATGTGGCGTCAAATCATGCAACGATGATCAAACCAGGGCGACAACTTCTTCCAATGGTGAGTTTTCTATTTTTATATCATTGGGCGTGTTTGTAATGCTGACGACATCGTTTGAATTATTTGACTAGATGAGAGTTAATAGCCCAGTTACTTTAGGTTTCGACCGGAAAAAAATTGCAGACCTATCAATTGGAACAAATTTATTTAATATGCCAAACAGTACACTAAAAGTCCTAAGGTCTTCCATGGCGGCTAAAGAGTAGATACAGATATATCAAGTTTGAAATAAAAGGGTTTATTTGGCAAAATATCTTAACACATTCTCCGACTTTTCTAACCAAACTATTGTTGATTTTGTTGTCTATAAGTACTGTTTATAATAAGTGTGTATACAAAGTTCTCATTCACTTTTGATTGGCGGTTCTGATCACGCCAATGTGAAAAATCACGGTATTTTTTTTGATTTTTGGATTTCTGAATTTCTGTCCATTGGTCTGTTCGACGGTTGGAAATTGTTGCTGCAAAAATGTGCCAAAATTTTTTTGAGTGTATCAGTAGGCTTTGATTATAGACTGGGAGATAGTGACAGATCCTTGAGAACAATTACACTCGGTCACTGAGTACGAATCAGAGGTCAAAAATGTTGTACACCCCCAATATCATTAGCCAAGAACACCCCTGGAATGGGGTAAAAAGAAGATTAAGCTACGAGAATAGTTGTTACACCTTAATCAATCGAATTATACAAATTAAGGTTAAACAGCCACCCTCAGGCGCCAGGGTGGCACCCGTAGGATGCTGGAAAAACAGAGAGAAACTAATCCGATTTACATTTTTATGGATGCTGTGATTGGCCAAAAATCATGTTGTACACTTACAGCCCGTTTTTCAATGTTGAGATAAAGTTCGATTTAGATAACTCTTACTCGCACCTTAACTCGAGGCTATGTTCGAGTTAACGTTACAACTGTTTTATTATTACACATTTCAAGCTTTTTCACCGAGATGTAGGGGGGGGGGGCGGATCGGGAGGTGTTTTCCCCCGGGATCGATGTTTTTTGAGGCGGCACGGCGGTTTCGATGGGGCCCGGGTTCTACCCGAAGTTAGAAAAGCATTTGCATTAGGCGAAATGAGAGAGGTATATATTTAAATGATTAATGTGATGTAAATAATAACGAGTTTCGAATGACTGTATTGTTTGCATTGAGATAAATATGAGATTGTTAGGTAAGTATGCCCCCCCCCCGCTGTTTAAAATTTGGACTGAGACAAATATGTAATTGTAAGGAATATTACTACCCGCCCTTCAGAATTTAGACCGAGATAAATATCTACCCATACAAAAAAAAAATCTTTCTGACCTGGGAATCTGACCGTATTTCCTATATGTTTTTGGGGTAGTTGAATCCGAATTCAAGGTCTATTTAACCCCATCACATCAGGATTTTGCCATAACCCCAATAAACTTATAATTTAAGCCATTTCGACATTTCTTCACATAAATCGCTGTAACTTTTTTAGGCAAAAATGACCTCTCTTTTTACACTAGATCGAGACACATCGATTGGCGCAAATCAAAAGTCGATGCGTGCCTTGGTTTTCGAGATATGCCCGATAATTCAAGGATCTGTAGGAAAGGGAGAGAAATCGAATGGCGTAAGCCGAGTATCTAGTTTCATTTTCGAGATATAGTCTCGGAAAGTGGTAAAAAAAAACTTTTTTTACACCTTCCGGTGAGTTCGGGCTGGCCGCCCGAACTCACGAAAACCAAGGCACGCACCGATCCCCAATTTGCGCCAACCGATTTCTCACGTCGTTCTACGTACCCCTGAATTTTGATTTTTGTTAGCTTTCGTTTGGCAGAAATTGCCCTCCAAGCTGGGCCGTGTCGCTCGAGAAGCGAAATCCTCGGATCTCTCACTTTGGCGGCCGATATCTCACTTACAGAGCGCCGAAAAAATATCGTGCCACACATCATCAGATTGCAAATTTAATTTGCATGAAATATCTTTACGAGTGGCTTTATGTCTTTCTGATGAGCTCCAGAATAAGGGCGAAAACATTTGAAAGGCTAAGCATTTCCAAGAAACAGAATGATAGGTTTCATGAAAATGTAATCCATTAGAATGAAATTTTTTTAAGACAAGGTAGATAAATAAATTTATTTTAGGCTTTTGTTCTCATTTTTAACTGAATCCTCATGATCGTAGGGGGTTATGTAGATACCGGTTTAATCTGCATGGCCGTACGGGACTGTGGATGCTAGTGTTAGAATGGGAATTGTCAAATAGGAAATTAGACAAATTCATTTTAGGATTTTAATTTGCTAGCATAACCAGAGTTCAGGTTATCGAAAGAATGCAACGATTTCATTAATAATTTACACATACTTTTTCTTTTACTTACAGGTAGTTATTTTTTTCTGCTGTTTGCAAAATCCTATAAAGAATATGTTTCAATACAATTATAAGCAAACAAATAATAATTCATTTTTAAACAAACAGTTAGCAGTCGAAGAATCTTTCTTTATACGCTTATAATTCGTCAAATACCTATAATAATTCACCCTTAAATTGGCAGACGCTAACTAATTGTACTCAGGGATCTGTCACTACCTCCCGGTCCATTATTATTTATCTGCGTTATGAAGCACATTTCTACCAACAATGAACAAATTTGACAAGAACGTGAATCTTCAGTACTGGAATGAGTATTGGAGCATTAAAAAGTTGATGAGAAAGAATTTTGGAGCGTCTAACGGGCAACTATGATGTGATGTTGTCAAATGTACCATACAATAAAGAAGACCAACTACAATAATTCACGGATTACAAAACGTCTATCTAAACGTTGTGAACAAGTTGTTTAAATGTTTGTTGTTACTTGCAGACTTCGTAGAGAAATTTCATTAAAATTCCATTAGCCGTTACCGGAATCATTAAGATAATTCCATTTTATAAATCAGGTTTGAAACACATATTTTACTGTGAAGTTTGTGCTTACTAGTTATTTGTATATGTACAGTTCATTCTCATTGTAAACGTGCCACCAAATCAAGCAACGATGATCAAAATAGGTCAGCAATATCTTCCAATGGTAAGTTTTCTATTTTTATATTATTGGGTGTCTTTATAACCGTGACGACACCGCAACAATCATTTGACTAGATACAAGTTCATATCCCAGTCATTTTAGGCTTCGCAAATTGGTGGAAATGTTGCATTTAATGTGCCAAACAATATATAGGAATTAACAAGATAAGACAGTCATACAGAGAAGACAAAATAGACGAAGACTGTTGTGGACTCCAAATTAAAGGGACGCGACATCCAGCGGAAACGGTTTCGGGATTTGTCGGGTACGCATTAAATGAATTTGACCAAGCTTGGTACAAAACAGGTTGGCTCATTTGAATCGGTAATTGCTACGTCACGTGTAGACCTCGACGACAGCCGCGTGTAGCTGTTTTTTATAGAAAAAAGTTTCAAAATTATTCTGTCAATGAACAATTCGGTCCTAATTAAATAGATTCCTAACATATGAACATAGAAATACTTCGTGTGATGTATGTTATGAAGCAACCTGTTCCTTTAGTGACCTTGAGTTCTGACAGTTAGCTGAGTTCAGTCGTTCTATTAGGACAGTGTTGTCGATTTTTCACTATTGGCCTCTCTCTCTCTAATTTTACATTTTCCGTGTGATTGACACATTGAGGCAACTCCAATGTATATGTCGAGGTCAAGGGCGCCGTTGCTAAAAGTTTAAGGGCGAGTTGTATCATGAGGGTTTATACCAAGATCAGCTAGACTAAGGATCAATATCCATGGCTACGATTGTTACAACAATAGTAACCATGAATTTAGATCTTGAATCAAGCTGATTTAGCATTGAACTTAGTTGATACAACCCGCCCTAAAGGTTTTTCATCGGCTGTCCCATCTTGTTAACCATGAATTAGATCTTGGATCAAGCTGATTTAGCATTGAACTTAGTTGATACAACCCACCCTAAAGGTTTTTCATCGGCTGTCCCGTCTTGTTAATTCTTTAATCTTTGCTAAAAGTCCTACCACCTCCTATGCCGGCTTCTTGATATTTCGCGTGCAAGAAGGGGGTAAATGCATCAAGTTTGAACCTCGCAAAAATGTTAAGAAATGTACAAAGAAATGGATTTAAAAAAAAGAAAATTTTCTATCCCTAACATGGTTGCGTCATTCCTTAAAACTGCGGAAACTACCCTCATTTCCATTTAGGTCACTTATCTGCTAATCTCATCACTTTTTGGCAAAATTGTTCCTATTATTTTCTTTAAAAAATATTCTTCTACGAAGTAAGTGAAAAATCCGCCAGCAGAAGAATCGTGCTAAATAAATCGTGTCAGGCACCATGTATATTGCGCCCCATTTATTGCATCCCGAAGCCTCCAGTTTATTTATAAATCTAGAAAAGGGTTTATCTGCAAATAAGTTCTCCGTGAATGCTGTAGTACAGTGGACGCAAGCTTTGGTAAATCAAACTAGCTAAATAATTGTTACACATTCTATAGGATACTCTTCGGAGTTTTTTTAAATAATATTAGCTTTAAGCATTTTTTGTTTAATTACAAAACAAATAAAATATTTTTTTAAATTTAAAGAATTAATAACTTTCTTATTTATTGATCGATTAGGGTTCTTCTTCTAGATAACAATAACTTACTGTCCAAGTTTCATTACAATAGGACTTTTCGTTTTTAAGTTATCGTGTTTACAAGAAACGTGGCGGACGGACATTTTGAAAGTTGTTCAGAATTCGATCACCAACACAATGATATGAAATTTTCTCCTCTACGAGCAATATTACCGACTTTAGAAATGTGCCGTTAGAATGCAATAGGTACTCTCCTTTTTGTATTTGCGAAGAGTATAATAATGCAGTGCCACAGAGTTTGTCGAACCTAGGGACAGTCCCACTGTTGTGGAACTTCTCTTCGGTAACAAATATGTCTGCTTTTTGGAGCAACATTACAGAAAATCGACATGGGACAACATTCATCAAAGAACTATACTCAAACTAAGCTAAAGAACTGCTCACGGTTGGGAATTATTACAGGACCTCTAACAAAACATTTTCCATCGGCACACAATCGCAGACTGCAGACTATGAGGTAGGTAGCCGGAAATGGTAGATCGTATTATATTCAACTGCGAGACACTGGCTTGCAGAAGGTGTAGTATCTACGGGTAAATGCGAACAGAATCAATCAACACTCGTCCAAATTCAGACCTGTGTCACCTGATCCACAGTACAAAACTGAATATATTTTTGCTTGTTTTGGTTAAAATCCGACTTATTTCGACGAAAATCCTTCTTTGACTAGTTATATTAATTTAGCTTTTCTCCTATAGATATTCTCTTCGCGAAAATGTAAAAGCGATAGTTCTCTGCGTAAGTATGGCTCTAAAATCTAAAAAGCATGGCGCGTAAAGAAAAACATTTTATCATTATTGGTCATCGAATTCCGAATAAGTTCCAAGATGTCCATCTGTTCTTTCGTCACGTTTCTTGCA
Source organism: Stenurella melanura (assembly GCA_963583905.1). Taxonomy (NCBI): domain Eukaryota; kingdom Metazoa; phylum Arthropoda; class Insecta; order Coleoptera; family Cerambycidae; genus Stenurella; species Stenurella melanura. The sequence continues at coordinate 42,026,754 of OY757310.1, read as the reverse complement.
TGCACGGTATCATCGATATCAAGACATAAAATGCCGCTGGTATTGAAATTTGAACAGTAGTACCCCATTTGACATCTCATTATAACACTATCATCCAACATAGTCCCCTACGGCTAAGCAGATTAAACTAGTATTTACATGACCCCCTACGGTATGAAGATTCAGTTAAAATTCAGACCAGTTAAAATTGAGACCTACCTTGTCTTAAAAATTTTTTCATTTTAATGGATGACATTTTCATAAAATCTCTCATTCACTTTCTTGGAAATGCTTAACCTTTGAAACGCTGTTCACCCTTATTCTGAGCTCACCAGAGAGGCACAAAGCCACTGAACCTTCATACCGTAGGGGGTCATGTAGATACTAGTTTAATCAACTTAACCATAGGGGACTATGTTGGATGCTAATGATATAATGAGAATGTCAAATAAGAAATTGGACAAATTTATTTTAGGATTTTGATTTGCTAGCATAACCAGAAGTCAGGTTATCGAAAGAATGCAAAAATTTCATTAACATTTTTTTGCATATTGTTTTTCTTTTAGTTCTCGTAGATAGTTTTTTTTTCGCTGTTTGCAAAATCCTATAAAGAATACGTTTCATATAGCAAACAAATAATAAATAGTTCACTTATACCTGCATAATATGTTATCTACACTTACCTTCTTGCACGTTGAACACCATAAAGCCGGTATAAGAGACTGTGGGGCTTTTAGTATATTGTTTGACACACTCAATATTGTGGAGTAAATAAAGATCAGGAGTATATATCTGAGTTTTGGACGTTCAAAGCCTATTGCGTTTTTTGTATAAACAATTTAGTTTTTTGAACAGCGTTCTCTTAGGTAAAAAGATGAATATCTCCGGTTATAGAGGTTCGATCGGGACAAACAAGAAACTAAAATCTTCGCAATTAAAATTCCAACAAGTCTGCGTTGGTTTTGGGTCATTCGAGTACGTACATAACATACAAAATTGAATAAATTGGCTAAAAAGATTTTTTATTTTTCATTTTAACGTCCAGGGACATTAAGAGTTAAGATCTGCTTCAAACTTTCAGAAAATATGCCGTTTGTTGAAAACAAAACACCCTGAAATTAACTTAAAAAAAAAAAAATCAAGTTCTCGCAATTTCCTCTCTTTTCTGACATTTTTTCATAAATGTTTTCAATATTGCTGAGAAATTCCATTCGTTGTTATTTGGTTTATAAATAAATGCCAAAAATTACTTAATTTTTTTTCATGCCAACAGAAAGCTGGCATCGAGATCTACATTTAAAAAAAGATCCATTTTGGACTTAATGGGATAAAATGGCGGCAATTCAAATTTTAGATGACAAATTCATTTGTGTCCACAGGGTTCAATATTTGGTTCAGGGTGTTTTGTTTTCAACAAGAGGTATGTTTTCTGAAAGTTTGAGGTCGATCGGAACTCTTAACGTCCCTGGGTGTTAAAATGAAAAAGAAACCGCTTTGGAGCCAGTTTATTCAATTTTGTATGTTATGTACGTACTCAAATGAATCAAAACCAATGCAGACTTGTTTGCGAAGATTTTGGTTTCTTGTTTGTCTCGATCGAATCTCTATAACTGGAGATATTCACCTTGAACGCCGTTCAAAAAACCAAATTGTTTATAAAGAAAACGCAATAGGCTTTGGAAGTTCAAAACTCAGATATATACTCCTGGTGATACCCCAAAAAGTATGAAATCACAATTTTGCTGTTACAAAACTATGGAAATCTCATCGTTTTCTTGGTCTTCTTTTGCTGCACTTAATACATTACCACCAATTTACAAATTTACATTATTTTTTTCTGAAATTAAAAAATCTACCTCCAGCCTATTGGGGTCTCGAATCAATCAACACTAGTTTATTTAACATTAAAGTATACAATTTTGCCCTCCCCAGACACTCGTGCCGAAGCCAATCAGAGATACACGCCACTGATAGACGTGGCAATTGAAGAACTGAACGGGTCGAGGCCAGGTAAGATTAAAAAATAACAAAAGAGTAATATAGCATCTTCGTATGACACGACACAGCATGAATATTAATTAAAACTAACCATGTAAAAGCTACCTTAAAATAATTAAAAAGAAACGCAAAAGACGCATGTATAATCACTGACCAAAAATTCGTTTCCTGCAATTACCAGAGCGAGCGGCCGTGCCAGAGCGAGCGACTGTGCCAGATGGCACAATTTATTATTTAAAATATTAGGATTTCAAAAGAATGGGACATTTACAAACATTTTGACTGGAAATAGAAGCAAGTAGAAAACGTACAAAAAGCAACAAATAGAGCAAATATGATAGAAAAGAGATGGGAAATTGTATTTTGACAAATCTTCTAACTATATGGTAGAAAGGCGATGTGGCTAAATAGGTTGCAGAAAAAGGGCTACGCCTTGTATGGCAATTTGTATTTTACTCGAAAAGGTGTATTTTCCTTTCTGACTTGTGTGATGTGGTTTGTAAGCGAACTATCAAGTTTGATTTGGTAATTTTTCTGAGATATAACTTTGATGCAGTTTGCTAGAGGCATTATGTTGTGATAACGTGTATAGACGTCTCGTGTGAAGGTGTATCATAAGAAATTTAGATGAGGTGTATAAACTTATGGTCCAGAACTTTTACTTCTTTCTTTGTCATGACCGACGTGCTGCAGTTTTTACAGTAATGGTGTAAATTAATTTTTGATTCTGTCCGCTTACTCTGTTATTTCTAGCCAATAGAGGATGTAGACTCCTGAAGATGAAATATACTATGCTTGCAGTTTCGTTCACATGTCTGTTACGCATTAATCGTTTGTTTAAGCATATACCCAAGCAAGTACCTCACGTATTCCTTTTCTGGAATTTAGTTTCCCATTATCAGCGAGATGATAACCAATTATAAACAAACGTACTTATTACAATAATGGTGTAAAAAGTTGACAATGAGGCTTTTGCATCGTGTCTCTACATTGGACCACTATCGACTCTAGTGTGTTAGACTTTTCTATTGCTTTATTTGTTGTTATTTCATGTAAGCTGTGTTAGGTAATTTTAATTAGGGGCTACATTATAAATAAATAAGAATCATAAATAAATAGCGGCAGAAAAAGACTGATTGAGGTACACCCTACCTCTCGTCGAGGATTACCGAAAATTTAACAACAATTGACAAATGCTTCAACAGGGCGGATTAAAGTACATTTTTGGCATAGTGATGTAATTATCCACGCCTAATTTGCAATTCAAATTGAGACAACCTGTATATTAGTACATAAAAGCCATCATATTCTGTTCAATGAATTGGGATTCTTCCTCGAATTTTTGTGTGATTTACCAAAAGTTCGAATCCATACCGTTCTCATTGTTTCAAGTCAAAATACATACATAAAATTAATATTATTTTTTTCCATTTTTTCTGTCGTTCCGCGAGAAATTGTTATGAACACGTCACCACTGCATATTGTTCCGCCCCTGTGTATGTAGTAGCTGCCCAGTAATGCTAAAGTTTACTTCATTACCTCCAACCTTCCACCTCTTATGAGAGTACTAGTACATTGCCGTCTGACCTCTGTCCACCTCTTCTCAATTATCTATTTATTGACGGGTTAACTACTAATTATATCATAATATTGTGTTTATGTTTAGAGAAATAAAAACACACCGTACTAGTTAGTTATCGTTTGTTGTTGACTTTGCAATGTCGACTACTTTAGAAACTTCCGTTTTATTCTTAACACTGTTTATTATTATGTTTATGTTTTATTCTTATTTCCAAAAAAGGATACACGCAAACGAGCACCTTTTACCACACGATATAGTTACTGGACTGGGCCATGAAAATTGTAAGTACTTTTATAAATAGGTTTTTTACGAATAAGCGTACCTACTGCATGGATTTAATGGCTATTATGAAGTTCAATGACTAAGCTAGGCATAAGGAAAGTTTTTAATAGATCCTTGGATCACAAATTAACTAAAGTAATATTTTAGAAACAAACTTAAATTATTAACCAAAGTACCATTCAATTTAAGAATAAAGTGTTGATTTTTGATGTGGAGATATTTTTCAGTTTCTCATTGATCAAATCGCGAGGCAAGCTCTGTCAGTTTCTTGCGAGCTCTGGTCAACATTATAAATATTGTTTATATTTTGTGTGTTTATAAGTATGATTTATTCGTTCCATTCCGAGATTCTCCAGGTATTTATCCACAAACAAGTAAATATTTTCTATAATATGAAGATATTTCGTTTATTTTGACTTCTTATTTACGATTTTAGAAAAAACTAATTTGTTTTGCCCGTTGCAGTTCGTAGTGAAATTTAGGTTTCTTTAAGTATGGTTAGTACTTTTTTATTTTTAATACCATAAATATTGTCGTATCCTGACTCAACTGTTGCAAATTGTTTGTAGTTAACTCTCCTGAAGAAATTTTCTGCGATTTCTCTTCGTTTAAACATATTGTGAGCACTCCTAGTCAAAGATATATTTATTACTAACTAATGCAACGCGTTCCTGTAGATGAATGTAGTATCGCGCGTCTGAGGGACACGACAGATAGGAGACAGGCACCAACCGTGCCGTCGCAACGATATCAAGCTATATCCACTCTCAAGGGGGATTCTAGTAACTCTTAAGACTCCCCAAGATGAAAATAAAGAAAATTATACTTACTGTAATTGCTACAGTCTGCTCTCCGTCGTACTCTGATGTCTAGCGATGCACTTCTGATTGGATCTTATAAACCAGCACTTGAGAAACCCTTCTTAGAGTACTAGGACTGTCGATAGATTTTGTGAGTATTCGGAGCGCTACACAAACTTGATGAGATCAAACTTGATCCGGGGTAAGCAGTTATCCCATTCACGCCGCAGAATCACAGGCAGGTCGTCAATAGCCGATCAAAGAACAAGTCTAGATAAATAACAGCTATGTTTTCAATGCAAACGCTGTTTGCTCCCAACATAATCACATCATATAGCCATAAAAAAGGATAGAAGTCAGAGCAATCCGGAGGCAACAGTGGCGGGTATGTGTAGAAGGATAAATATTTTCATCAAAATAAATTATTGTAATTCATACATTACCTGCTCTTTATACAACAATGTGATGAAAATTGCAGTAAGATAATGCTTGATTTATTTCGAATTTAATTAGCCTAAACTTTTAAATATATCTATTGTCACACATCTATAAAAGTCTCAAAATTCATACAAAATACATTGCTCTATTCTTTCCGATCATTTACATATAATAAGAGAGCAAATTATACATATTCACATGGCTAAATTGTTTATAGTGAATGTTAGTTACTATGATTTATTATATTCTATATTGAATGGCGTATTTAATAACAAACCACAAATTAGACAAGCCTCAAATTCAATATCAAGATTGTCTGGGAGGGAGTTATATATTTCAAATAACACAGACATGCATTCGTTACTAGCCAACACATTACCTTGTAGAAGCTGAAAATTCAATTCAGTCATTGTTAGGCAATGGGATCAAATATGCTACCTGCTAACCCTTTAGCTCACCGAATTACTAAGTCGATCAAATATTCACAACCACCTCATAGACAGAAAGTTAGAGAAAAAAATCTATTGTAGTAAAGCATCTTTATTTACATATATACCAAAACAGAAATTATGGATTTTTAAACAGTACAGCTTTTGTTAAAATAATTCTTATTCTGTTTTCTCCCATATCTTTTATTCCGAATAAAGTAATTTTATTATTATAGTATATACAATCTCAATTGGGACACCATAAAAACCGAAATTCGGAGTAAAGTCGGCATCTCCTTCAGTTGACAAATCAAACTCTAGGCATCTAGTGCCGCCCACATTTCTAAGTGGCACGCGGATAAAGTCCACGTGGACTGTAGACGAGAAGCGGTGAATATCAGAGTATTCGTTTTTATGCTGTCCCAACTGAGATCGTATATACTATACTATTAATTATTTTGTTCTGTTTATTTATTAGCAAAGCAAAAACATGAATTATTTGTTGTACTGCCCGGGATCTAAAAATAGTAATGAAATTAAAATAGTGGGCACATCATGTGCTGTGTGATAAATACATATTTGTTTTTATGTAGTTTTAATGCATTGAGGTTTACTCAAGAAAATAAATATGTGTTTATTAAAATAATGACAATATTTTGCACCTATTTTATGTAATTATATTTACGCCTTGTCCTCAATGATAACTGTGTAGTACCCCCACTTCCCACTAGATGTTACCACGATTTTTAAAGTTTTATTAATAAAGAATTGCCCCATTCACTCCATATTGCCCTTCATGCCCCTAGTACATTATGCTGCTAACTTCATTCTTCAACTTCGTGCGGAGGTGTTACTACGTCTAAATTTATACAAGTTCAAAAATTGTTAATTATTTTGAGAAAAAGTGAAAATATGGGTAAAGAAGGAAAACGCAGAAGGAGCTATTCGTCCAGTAGTTCGAGTAGTATCGATCAGGTTTCAGAGCTTCGCAGGGAAGTTAAAAAACTCAAGAAGATGATAGTACGCAATGAGCGGGAAACTTCTCGTCGGCGTAGATCACCCTCAACTAGGAGCTCAAGTCCTAAATCAGATACAATCATTGAACTGTCCGATAAGGAAAATGAAGGTAGATAAAAGTTCTAATGTTGATTTTTAGATTCCAATACCTGTAATGGTTAAAGTGAGAACCGAGCGGCATATCGATGTCATGACTGGAGGCCATTGTGAACAAAAACCTTTCCATTGAGTTTGGTATCAAATTCAATGAAGACCATGTGTATGGTATACATATAAAATATTCGTGTAAACGAATTAAATTTTGGTGTATTATTTTTATTTAAAATACCCATAAATCTCGTATGAGTAGGGTTTTTTATCATGTATATGATAAACATAAGCTGGAAGAAAATATAAAGGAATAAAAGATCAATTATGAAATGGCAATATTGGAAATAAAGGTATCCTTTTGGAACATAAAGCATTGGTATGAAACTAACTTAACTAAATTAAACTGGTGCCAAAAAGTGGTTGCGTCAATCGCCAAGTGAAACTTTTCTTCCTCTTCCTCTTTGATATGGTCAATTGCCACCAGTCATGCAACGATTGGTCGTCTTCTTCTCTCCACAAATCTTGGGTGCACGATCCATAATTTAAAGGAAAAATACTTATGAGAATTTATATTTCAGGTTTGTCTGAAATCGAGCACGACGACCCCCTAAAAATCGAATTTGTGGAAATACCTTCTTTACAAGCAGATGTTTTAAATGTATTGGGGACAGAGAGTGGTTCTCTTGATGCGCCCGAAATTCAGTTTCATGAAGATTTGGTTCCCAGATGGGAAAATATAGTTAAAAATGGTATGAATGAATCAACGAAATCGGATATGTTGAAAAAATATTCAGTTGTCAAGAACTGTCCTTGGATATCTCCCCCCAAACTTAACCCTGAAGTAAAAGCAGCGGTAAATGAAAACGCATTAAAACGTGACTCAAGGTTAGAGGTTCTTCAAAGCCAATTAGGAGCTAGTTTGGGGGCTATAGGAAAAGCAATGACCATTCTTTTAAATAGAGAGGAAAAACAGAGAGGGGAGGACCTACCCGTTATAGAGGCTCTTAGCGATGCAGCCAGATTATTGGCAGACTTACATTACGAAGATTCCGAATCTCGAAGAGGGTTAGTCAGTGTGACTTTAAATAAAAGCTTGAAAGATACACTAACTAGTACTACTGTTGACGGTTGGTTGTTCGGAGAAAACTTGGGGGAAAGAGTAAAAGCGGCCAAGGCAATAGAAAGATCAGGCAATGAATTAAAGCAAAAAACCCAAACTAAAAAGTTCAGGGTAGCAACCAGTTCTTTAAACGCCAAAAGTCCACTCAGGAAGAATATTCACCTGAGTGGACAGAAATACCAACAAGCTCCTCGTCAGAGGTTCAGTCGTCAGGATCATCAGAACAGGAGATCATCCTTTCATCAAGCCAGGGAAAAGGAGAGGGCAAGAAGAAGACGTTAGGACCTAAGGTTAGTTTTCAAGCTGGTAGCCTGAGTTGTTTTGTACGTCAATGGAGAAAAATTACATCGGACCCCACAATCCTATCATGGATTAATGGGTACCAGTTATCATTTACTTGTAAAGTCATCCAAGATAAACCTCCTAAGAGGAACTCCTGGTCTCACACAGAAAGACAGGCAATAAAACAAGAAATTGATCATCTTCTAAAAATAAAGGCCATCGTTACATGCCAACCACGTAAAGGCCAATTTATTTCTCCCATCTTTCTGGTACCTAAGCCAAACGGCAAGAATAGGCTAATACTCAATTTGAAACAGCTTAATAGATTTATATCTACAGAACATTTCAAAATGGAAAATATCAGCACAGTTGTGAGGCTTATGTCTCCTAATTGTTTCCTAGCTTCAATAGATTTGAAGGAAGCTTATTTTTTAATAAACATAAAAGAGGAAAGTAGAAAATATCTGCGTTTCAAATTTGATGGTATCATGTATGAATTTACATGCTTGCCATTTGGCTTATGTACCACACCATGGGTCTTTACAAAACTAATGAAGCCGGTAGTCTCCACGCTTCGGGAAAAAGGTTTATTGTCTATAATTTATCTAGATGACTTTCTTCTTTTTGGCGACAGCTATAATGACTGCAGGAATAATGTTGTACTAACAAGCAATTTACTAAGGAGACTTGGCTTTATCATTAACCTGAACAAAAGTCAGATAATTCCTTCGAATTGTTGCAAATTCTTAGGTTTTATATTTGACTCAGAAAATATGTGTGTAAGACTTCCAGAAGAAAAACGTTTAAATATTTCAGAATCCCTCAGAAAGATTTCCAAAATGCAATACTGCTCAATTAGAAGCTTTGCTCAATTTGTAGGTAAAATAATTGCTACATGTCCAGCAGTTCGATATGGGTGGGCTTATACGAAAAGCTTTGAAAGAGCGAAATACCTTGCATTGAAATATTCTGATGGAAACTACGATAAGCAGATGTATATTCCAAAATATTTATCATCTGACTTAACTTGGTGGAAGCTTAATATTATGACTACAATTAACCCCATCTCTACAAATGACTTCAAATTAGAAATTTTCTCCGATGCCAGTCTTTCTGGGTGGGGTATTTTCAGTGATGGCAAAAGAGCTAGTGGCCTTTGGAGTGAAGTAGAAACAACCTATCATATAAATTATTTAGAGCTGCTTGCAGCATTTTTTGGTTTAAGGTGTTTTGCCCAAGATCTAATGGATTGTGAAATATTACTTAGAATAGACAACACCACTGCCATATCCTATATTAATAGATCAGGGGGTATTCAATATCCGAAGTTGAGTAACTTGGCAAAAGAGATATGGCAGTGGTGTGAAGCTAGGGGCATTCGGGTATTCGCTTCTTATATAAAGTCAAAAGAAAATAGGGAGGCTGACTTTGAATCAAGAAAGCTACCTGTAGAGACAGAATGGGAATTATCGGACACAATATATAATAATATCACAGACATTCTTGGTATACCGAATATAGACCTATTCGCTTCTAGACTTAATGCTAAATGTCACAATTTCATATCTTGGCAAAAAGACCCAGATGCCCTAGCTGTGGATGCCTTTACTATTGTATGGTCTGAATATTTCTTCTATGCCTTTCCGCCCTTTGCTTTAATACTGGCTGTATTACAAAAAATTGTTATGGACAAGGCACAAGGAATAGTGGTGGTACCATGGTGGCCCAATCAGCCATGGTTTCCACTTTATCAAAAACTTTTAATATCAGAACCAATTATTTTTCCTCCTAGTAAAGGCTTATTATCTTTCAATAGGAAGCCTCACCCTCTCTGGAGAAAAATTTCCCTGGCAGCAGGAATCTTATCGAGCAGGCATTCAAACTAAAGAGGTTGCAAAATTCAACATCCAAAATTATGCTGGCATCGCTATCTCCAAGTACTCTCAAACAATATAATTGTGGTTTAAAAGCATGGTGGTACTTTTGTGAAAGTAGAGGCCTCGAAAAATTCAATAATTCAGTTGATATTATATTATCATTTCTAGATGAACAATTTCAAACAGGGGCATCTTATGCCACATTAAACAACACCAGATCGGCGTTATCACTTATTTTATCTCCTACTGTTGGAACCAACTACCAGGTGAAACGTTTCTTCAAAGGGGTTCAACGCTTGAGACCCAGTAACCCAAAATATAATATGACCTGGGACCCAGCAATTGTGCTGAACTACTTAAGCCAGCAGTTTCCAAATGAGGAGATTGGCCTTGATATCTTAACTATGAAATTAGCAACCCTTTTGGCACTTATAACAGCACACCGTGTCCAAACTCTTTCATTGATAAAAATTATAGATATAGAAAGAAAGCCAGAGGGTTTCAAAATTAAAATTCCCAGCGTGATAAAAACATCTGGAAAAAATAGGCCTCAACCAGTGCTACACATCCCTTTCTTTGTAGAGAGGCCTGATATATGCGTAGCCAATACTCTTATCACTTACCTAGCAAGAACAGCCACTTGTAGAGATAAAGACAGTAAAGAAAATAATCTATTTATTACTTTTAAAAAACCTTACCATAAGGCAACTTCACAAACGATTAGTCGTTGGGTCAAGGTAACACTAAAGAAGAGTGGGATCAATACAGACATTTTCACTGCCCACAGTACAAGACACGCAGCCACTTCGGCTGCAGAAAGAAATGGTGTTAGTTTAGATTTGATAAGGTCCACAGCGGGTTGGACCTCAAACTCTACAACGTTTGCTAGATTTTACAATCGCTCGTTATGTTCTAAAAATGACTTTGCAAAGTCTATTTTAAATTGTAAAACTTTATAACATTGAATAAATTCTGTATGTTATTGAATATGTACACAATATTAGACTAAGTAGAATAAATCTTTTGTATATCGCAACTGTCTTTAAACATCTACACAGTTATCATTGAGGACAAGGCGTAAATATAATTATAAGATCAAACGAACTTACCTTAAGTGAAGTTCGATCTTAATTATATGAAACGCCTTGTCCGAGATGATCATACCCACCCATGAATCCCTTGATTACAAAAGAGTGATTTGATAACTCCCAACATGATCATCACAGTTGCGGAGAGCTTTAAAATAAATGAAGTTAGCAGCATAATGTACTAGGGGCATGAAGGGCAATATGGAGTGAATGGGGCAATTCTTTATTAATAAAACTTTAAAAATCGTGGTAACATCTAGTGGGAAGTGGGGGTACTACACAGTTATCATCTCGGACAAGGCGTTTCATATAATTAAGATCGAACTTCACTTAAGGTAAGTTCGTTTGATCTTATAATAATTGTTGGTTAAATTTTCATAAATTTCTAGGTACTTACATAACCGCGGATATAACAAATTGTATAATAGGTAGAGAGTATAGTACCCGTTTTATTCTAAGGGAATTATGTATTGAAAGAATATTAAAATTTAATTCTTATTTCACCTTATTTCAACTGTAAACAGAACCACATCATGTTGCGACTATGAAGGTAAAAGTCATGAATAAATCGACTAGCCAACCAGGACGTCTGGAATGTTTACAACTAAAGTACCTCAGACGGTGATTATCTCAACGACAAACAAACGAATATACATTATGTATCTAGGAATAAGTTCTTTGATCGGAGTCGTCGTCAATCTTAGATCTAGTGTGTCAATAAAGAATCGAATACAAAATATGTTTTCATTAATTGAAGTAAAATTCAAAAAATACAAAAAAATTGAAAAATTGAAGTCTAATCTAATTGTATATAAAACAACTTGTCAGAGAGCACCACCCCTGGCAAGGTGTTAAGTCCCGAGGGATCGTAACTCATACAACGGTAAGAGTATTATAACAATCGACGAGACAGTAAAGACTCAGAATCCCAGTCAGCTATGATAGTAAAATGTATGTCGAACTTTTTGAAAAATTATTCACCTTTAATTTTGCACTGAAATTTTCAAATTGCTTGTAAATCTTTGTCAGGATGCTTCGAGAAGCTTTTTATATGAGTTCAGTGGTTTTCCAGCATAAAATAACGTACTAACTGCACTGAATCCGAAGATATCGTTTTGGCGTCGAGCCGCCTTCGGGCGACCCTTATGACAATGCCCCCCCTAGGCCTTTTTATGATATACTTTGGGTCCGTCGGAATCGATTTATCCACTTTGAATTTTCAGACCATTTTTAATGGACACTCTTGTGAGTCGGACTCGGAATATTTTCCTACAAAATAAAAAAAATCCGATTTGGGGTTTTTATTTGAAAAGCAGCCCCTTTGATTTTTGCTTAAAATTTGTCTTTTAAAATAACTACTCGCTACATCCCGACGGAACTTTCGAAAAATTCGAACAGTGGAATTTCCCTTGCTCGCCATAGAAAATATTTCAATCCAGCTACTTGCTAGTGCTTCGAAAAATAGTTTTCGAACGACGGTGCCCAAAGACGTTTTCTCTGAAAATTAATTTTCAAAGGTATTTTTAGTGAAATAATTGTTTATAGGAATTTCGATGAAAAACGATGCCAAAAGGCGTTTTATCGTTCAATTTTTATGGGAATTTGTTCTGAAATTAATTTAAATATTTTCATGATTTTGGAAGGAGCATTTTACAAGGTTCATCGACATTTCGTCGTGTCACTGTCGCACAACCCGATTACTCCCGACGATAATTGCTTCACACTTCATTTAAAAATGATAAAACAACCTATCACGATGAAATATTGCGGAACGGAGAATAAGTCGACTTGAGCAGTGACTGATTTAAATTCAAACTAGTTCCTTAGCTTTGTTTTTTCACAATCTTCACAGAGTCCAATACGATTGTTATTAAATGCATATTTCACAAATAGGGAAAAATTTCGGAGTGGATGGTGTCGAATCTGGTGTCAAAAGTTAAAAGTGGAAAATAACGAATCCAGTATAGTTGCCATAATTGAACACGTTTCGCAGATTTACATGAAATTTAATGCATGGGGATTTTAGAATTTTCTGATAACGAGCCTGATGTTAAAGCCTATAAATAAAAAATGACGGATATTTATTCTACTGCTAATTAGGTCTTTTAACCTATTTATAGTAAAATAATAAAATCGTCTTTATCGAAAACAGCAACCGCATTACCTTTGTAGGTTTTTAAGTAGTCAATCTTTCCTACGTAATCATTTGTTAATTTTCCACTTCTTTGTTTTTTAAAAAATGTTAGTGTTATTAGTAACATTTAAGCATATTTCTCTTCTCCACGCCTGTCCGACAAAACCTATAGATTAGGTGGAGAGCCGGCAGTATTGATTTCCTATGAATAAGATACATGAAAATCTTTATGGGAGTGAGTATGTACTACCACAGACATAGAGGGAGCCACTTTTCATTTTTGCAAATTTTTCCCGCGTCATGGAATTCTGAGTGCGGGCAAAATTCGCTTATATGAAAAGTGGCTCCCTGTAGGTCTGTGGTAGTACTTACTCATGCAAAGTTTCTCATGTATCTTATTCATAGGAAATCTGCACAGCGGGCCCTCTACCTAGATGAATATCTTATTCCTTGAAACTCAGAAGAGTAACTAATTCTGAATTTATTTTTTTTAAAACCGATCGAGTGAAATTATAAAACAACGACGGTGTGTCAGTTAATAAAAACAATGGTCCTCGTATTTAATCAAAAACTACCTTGTTGCACGCGACCAAGCCTAGTAAACTTTCAAGATTAGAGAAAGATAGAAAGAGGTTCCTCACGTTTCTCGTAAACGATGGATTACTAGGTGTGATTTCTTAACATACGTGGACACCGTTATTTGTTGACGGAGCAGCCCTTTCTCGATATTATTGAATATTCTTCTACACGAGCATAATCAAATTAACTTAATAAAATTGTGATTGAGATGATGATGATTTAATTATTTTAGTTTCAATTGCTGTGATTTGTGTATATTGTATATCTCCTATTTATTTTTCTACACACCTATATTTGTTGATAAGATTACTGAATGACAAATTGGTACTTAAGTTACTTTTCTATATATTTCTATAAATAAATCCATTCTACAAAATATACATATATCTCTTCGCCATGACAAGTTCTGTTTTCGTTTTAAGTGGTATTTTGTCAGTGGTTTTATGCTTGTTAATGGCCTGGTGTTTTGCCAACATAGGGCGTGGAATAAAAAAGTATCGCAGACATATGAACCTACATATACATAACTGTAAGTATTGCAAAATTAGTGGTGAAAAAGACACACATAATGAAGTAAAATTTTATTTTTATTACCGCAACTATAACATGTTTCATACGTACGTCTAAATATATGTAGAGCAGAGTACAGATTAATTTAAAATCCATTCCAAATAATTGTGATATTATATACAACATAAAGTAGAAAAAAGATGATTTTTTTTTTAAATTGTCCTTTAAAAAATAGGCATTAAAAATTGAATTGATCCATATTACCTACTACTGATATTAAGGTCGGTTAAAAATACGTTCGATTAGTTTATTTTGACGAGTCAATGTCGATAATACTTATTAAGATTTAATTAACCGAGCAATGGATTACGTTTGGAAAAATTCTTTCGGCCTATTTCGTGGCCTCTTATGCACTTTCTACAAAGTAAAAAAAATATCTCCATATATCTATCCAATTTCATTTTACAAAATTTATACAATTATGGCATTTGGGTCATTTTGAATTTTTTATTTTCAACATCAGAATCAGTATCAGGTACTCCGAAAACATCTACCTACTATCGATTTTAACACAAGTGGTAAATTCATCAAGTTCTCGAATAGATAAAAATTTCCACCACTGAGAATGAGAAACATGCATATGGGTCAAATTCAGAACCTCCATGAAAAAAAAATTAGTTATGTAAAAATATAATTACTATGAAAATACCGTGGCATCGAGGGTTGACAAACAATTCAAAGAGCATTACAGATGTTTTTGCAGAATTTCTCAAAATCGTTAATCAGAAAACAATAAGTTTAAAGCTACTAAAAATGATATCTTAACTGATAGTTCATATTTAAACAATTCGCTGTGCTTGAGGTTCTTAATGATCTTAAAATATTCAAATCTATACGCACTATTAATTGAGGAAATGAAACAGGAAAAAGGCGTAAACCCCAACTAACATGAGACTCCGCTCCACCTGAATTTTATGTGAGACGATGCAAAATGTTCCTAAAGATATATAAAATAAAGTCAAGGTCATGGGAGCTGGTGCCTTTTCGATTTCCGGTCGTAAACTGGGACAGAAGTGTGCTATTTCCGGTCACCAAAAATTGTTTCTAAATTGAAAAAACTATTGACTATCATATTTTGGAAAATTCTAAGCATTTTTTAACTCTTAACTCTTGTCATTTTTTACCTAACCTCACTCTTCTCGAGATACAAGCATTAAAAGAAACGTGTATTTAGGCTTTTTTTCAAATAACTCGTATTTACGATTGTTCTTGGGCGTTTGTTATGAATTAGAACATATGAACTTTATATTTTATATAATAAACGAACGAGAATACTATAGTTTTTAGAAAACATAGAAATTAAATACACCTTTTTTCTTTTTTTAACGGTTATATCTCGAGAAGAGTGAAGTTGGGTAAAAAATGTCAAGTGTCAAAAAATGCTTAGAATTGCCCATAATATAAAATCTAATGATTATTTTCCACCTTAAAAACTTCTGTCCCGGAAATCGAAAAAGCACCAGTTCCCATGATCCTGACTTTGTTCGTTACATCTTTAGGAACACTTTTGATCATGTCACGTAAAAATCAGTTGGGGCGGAGTCTCATGTTGGGGCTAAATGCTTCATTTCCTCGACTATTGGTTCGAACGAAGTACTTTTTTCCCTGCTTGTGATTGTCTTCTTGTGAAGTTTCTAACCACTACTTACATACTACTTATCCTTCCTTATGAAATCTCTCTAAAATAATATTCAAATGAAAAGAAGATAAAAAACTCTTATTATAATTACTATGATTATTAATCAATTTTCTAAGTATTTTAAAATGCTACATCATGATGTTCTCAAATTAAAATCACAACACGTAACACATCAGTACTAATTTATTTTACATCATACGGGGTGTCTAGGAATAACACCAAAATTGTTGGAAGGGTGTATTCCTTACTTAAAAACAACAATGAAACTTAGAGATATCCAAAAATGTGTCCTGAGATAGTTACGATAGTTTGAACATGGCACCCAAAATATGCTTTTCATTTTTCTATCCTGTTCAGTTAAACAATTGATAATATAATTATGACGGGAACAGTGCCTACACGATTTTTTATTTTCTTAAAACTTTAGAAGTAGCCACACCGATGAAACATAAATGTCGAAACACGTGTCTGGACATTTTTAAAGTGACTGGTAACTGTTTTTGTTTTGTTTGTCTTTGGTTTCATTGAACAGAATAATTTTGATTAAAAAGAACATTACAATAATAGTTGTACTGTAGATAATGGGCATATTATCTTTCTTATAATTTTTATGAGAATAATACATATTTTATACTTATCTGTGATAACTTTCTGGTAAAAGTTAAAACAATTACTAGTATAATATTTTCTGTTAGTATATTTACTTGATTCCATCTTATAGTACCTTTATATATTTATTCGGGAAGTTGCCTTTGCAACTAATTATCAAAACTATTTTAACCAAATTAATGGATGATAGGAATACATTTTTCATTGGTGAATGTAATGGCTTAATGGATGTGAGATAGGGTGAAAGGTGATTGCTAAATTACACTATCAATATCTGCCCTGATGATTGCAATAAACTACAGTCAGTATTATACAGATTCACTTATGAGGTGAATTCTTGTATGGCTCTGGAAATGCAGCACTATGTCCCAAACAACGTTATAAAATATGATTATTAAATTTATGAGGACTTTACAGAGACATACATTATCTACCAGGAGCCCTATTCTTGACGTAATTTTGGATTCCAATCTATCATTAAGAGATCACGTAAATGTGATAAATGTTTTAGATCTCTAGATTTTGCGATACGAATGTTCGTGTGAAATTAATAATCTAAATAATATATATCAAATTGTCACACTTTGTTCTCGCAAGAATCGTGTGCACAACATCGAAATACATCTCCTAAAGAAGTATCTTAGTTATAAAAGGAATAAGTTCTGTCCAGCAACAGTTCTATTTTTGCAACCGACATTCATAAATGGCTGTTTCTTTATCCTATATAGTGTAGGAATCAGCATGCGACTATGCGATTACCTGACATAGTTCTATCTGCTAGCTAGTATTATTAATTCTGTCCTTAGAACATGGCAGACAATGAAAGTGATATGTGACCTCTTTTCTTAGAAATGCAAACTTCTCCAAATTACTGGAAATGTATTTTACAGTTGGTGCATTTGTATCAAGTGAATATATTTTTTTGATTACCGGTTAGTGAATACAAAAATATGGTCCAGGTTAGTGGAGGTCTAGAGACAGGAATTCTAAACTTTCTAGCTATGTCACTGTGACACGTAGGTATAGTATATCTATTCTCAATTGAGAAATTCAGTATAAAGCGTTGCTAGGATAAATTGCAAAGCCGGCTTATGATAAAATAACACCGAGACCGTGCATACTTTATATTTATTGAATCAAATATGGAGTTGTTCGTTAAGCTAACATGTTTATTATAAATAAATAATGTACTATAAATAAATAATTTACATCGTGCCTATCAATTAATATAAAGTAAGAAAACAATATTCAATATATTAAGTAATAAAAAGTGATTCTAAAAATTTCGGTCGACGCTCATGACATCACTAGTATTATGAACTATTCCCTTGTCGGTATTTCTTTATGATTTTTAAATTGACGTTTGATAAACTATATCAAGTTGGTATTTTTAGTACCGATTAATTACCACTTAGTAATTACAAAAATACTATCGACATACATCTCATTAGTGGATGTCCAGAGGCAAACATTTTGAACTTGCAAGGTGTCTACTGTTAAACCATGACTAATAAGTGTCATTCTCTTTTTTGTTACTAATTAATTTAAATTGTTAATTAATTTTACAGTTGTACGAAATTTTACATCGGTTTTGTTGGCCGCCATGCTCTAATTCAAAGGATTAATCATATCTCTAGCTGATACAAATGCGGGTAAATGGTCAATCATGTACTTCTTCAAAATCCTTTAATTTTACACTTCTATTAACCCCTTATTTTACTTGAGGGAATTTATAATATAATTTGGTGTGAAGTAGTTTCACGAACACACACTTCAATACTACATTCGACTCGTATTTCGCCCGCCTTGTTGGCATCATCAGGTGATGATAAAACTAGGATAACTAAACTGACAGCTTTAATTATATCTAGATAATGCCAACTTGGTTGGAAAAACGCATGTCAAATGTGTACAAGTGTGTTGGTGTTTGTGGAGACCATTTTAGAGACATTTCTTTTTTGGTATACTGTTCCTCATAAATCTAAAATTATAGTTTTTTGTGTCAATATAAGCACTTAATTATTTATTATTATTATACTTCATTATTATAAATAATTAGTATCAAGTAAAATAGTAATATAAAAACCGCTGCCTAAGGAATTACTACTTCCACATGTCACTTTAAAAGAAAACATCTTGACTATATCTTGGAAAACATTATTTAAAAAATCTGAGGCCTTCGCTTCTAGTATATACACCAAATCCCATATTTCTGTACTCTTGCCAGCTTGCTTTACTCATTTTCCCCTATTTAACCGCCAACCCTTCAACGGAATCATCTCAAAATATAATCTGGTGCCAGATGTCCTTATAATACATACGTGTATCAAATTTCAAGTGAATAACTCAATTTTATTTTATCAACCCTTTTAATAATATAGTTGTGATAGCAGGGAGAGGTGGTGTTAAAAATATTATAAAAAAATCTGATACCTTGGCTTCTAGTACATACACCAAATTTCAAGTTTCTGTATTCTTACCGGCTTGTTTTATTTATTTTCCCCTATTTACCCCTAATTAAACCCCCAACCCTTCAACGGAATAATCCCAAAATATATATAGTTCCTGATGTCAATATAATGTGAACGTATACCAAATTTTAAGTGAATATCACATTTTTTTTATCGACAGCTTTAATAATGGAATGGTGGGGTAGGGGGAGGGTATGGAAAAAATTATGAAAAATTTTGAGGCCTTGGCTTTTAGTACATACACCAAATTTCAAGTTTCTGTGCTGTTACCGGCTTGCTTTACTTATTTCCCCCTATTTACCCCCCAAACCTTCTCCGAATATCTTCAAAATACAGTCCAGTTCGAGATATCGTTATAATACATATGTTTACAAAATTTCAAGTCAATATCTTAAACCGTTCCGGAGAAAACGTGCGGACAAAAAAGTTACAGACAGACAGAAATTGTTTTAGCTCAAATTTAAAATCTCGACGTTCCATGACAGTCTAAACCTATTTCAAGAAAAGAAATCGGTAATGGTATTTACACAGAACTTCCCTCTTTATTCATACAAGACGGTCACTCCAATAAATTATTAATTAAGAGATGACATCAGAATTATAATCGCCGTGTAGTTAGCCCTATTAATACAGAGAAAACCTGATAACTTTTTCCATCATGTGGTGGGGTAAATTTTTTTTTATTTATTTATTTTTATTTTCAAAACATTTTCTTGTTGAAATAGGTTTAGAATACAATGAAACGTGGAAACGTTAAAATTGAAGAAAATGTTTTTTTTCCTTCATCTGTTGCGGTGATTTTTTATTTTTTTTTTATTTTCAAAACAAATTTCTTTTTTGAAGTATGTTTGGAATGTCATGAAACGTGGAAATTTCAAATTTGAGCAAAGAGAATTTTTTTCCATCACCAATTTTATATATATTTTTTCAATTTTCTAAAAAAAATGTTCTTGAAATATGTTTAGAATCTCATGAAACGTGGAAATTTTAAATTTGAGTTAAAAATTTGCTTTTCCATCACAAAATTTTCGAAATTTCAAAATTTTTTCTTTTAAATTTTCAATTTTTTTTTTTTTTTAATAGGTTTAGAATGTCACGAAACGTGGAAATTTTAAATTTGAGAGAAACTTTCTTTTCCATTATCTATTTCCTTTAGACGGTCCGCCCTGTATATTTTCCAATAAAGGTCTTCGGTGGCAGTAGCATCAGCTACCTACCAAATTTGACTGTTCTCCGTCAAGTAGTTTTCTAGTTAATGCACCAACAAACCGACACAGGCCGACAGACTGATGGGATTTTAAAACCTATATTTTCGTAATCTACATGATCTGAAACGTGAAAATCCGGAAAAATCTCGGAAGGTGATTTTTTCTCGAATACAGTACTTCCCTTTGGTATGCGAGGGAAGTAAAATGTTTGAAATTTTTTTTACGATTACTATATTTCGAATCCACTACGTGGATGTGGAAGTAAAATGAAGTTAAAGATTAAAACCGCTGCCTAAGGAATCACTACCTCCACATCCAGATTCTTCATCCAAGTCGTTTTAAAGGAAACATCTTGACGATATTTGCACTCTGGTATGTGGAAATTATTGGTCATAGAATTTTAATAATATTTGGGGCAGATGTCATAGAAAAGTTGGAGGAGTTGGTTTCTACCATATACGTTAAAAATGAAGTTTTTAGTTCACCCTACTTATTTTCTACTATTCACCTCCCACCCCTTCAATGGACGCATCTCAATCAGATGTCACTACAATACATACGTGTACTAATCTCAAGTGAATATCTCAATTTGATGTTATCAATCCCATTAATAATGAAGCGGAGGTGGTGGAGTTTGAAAAATATTAGAAAGAAATCTGAGGCCTTGGTTTCTAGTATTACTTATTTTCCCCTAGTCACTCGGGTTAATAGCCTAACCCTTCTACGGAATCATCCCAAAATATAATCTAGTTCCAAATGTCGTTATAATATATACGTCTACCAAATTACAAGTGAATATCTCAATTTTATTTTATCAACCCCTTCAATAATGTAGTAAGGGTAGTGGAAGGGTTGAAAAATATTGTTAAAAAATTTGAGGTCTTGGCTTCTAGGACATACACCGAATTTCAAGTTTCTGTAGTCTTACCAGCTTGCTTTACTTATTTTCCCCTATTTACCCCTATTTAACCCCCAACCCTTCAACGGAATCATCTCAAAATATAATCTGGTTCCAGATGTCGTTATGATACATATGCGTACTAAATTTCATGTGAATATCTCAATTTTATTTTATCAACCCCTTGAATAATGGAGTAGGGGTGGTGGGGGGCTGAAATAAATTATCAAAAAATCTGGAGCCTTTGCCTCTTGTACATACACCGAATTTCAAGTTTCTGTACTCATACCTGCTTGCTTTACTTATTTCCCCCTATTTACCCCTAAATAACCCCGAACCCTTCAAAGGAATCATCTCAAAGAATAATCTAGTTCCAGATGTCGTTATAATTCATACGTGTAGCAAATTTCAAATGAATATCTCAATTTTATTTTATCAACCCTTGTAATAATGAAGTAGGGGTGGTGGGGGTTGAAAAATATTATAAATAATCTGAGACCTTGGCTTCTAGTATATACACCGAATTTAAAGTTTCTGTAGTCTTACCAGCTTGCTTTACTTATTTTCCCATATTTACCTCTATTTAACCCCCAACCCTTCAACGGAATCATCTCAAATTATAATCTAGTTCCAGATGTCGTTATAATACATACGTGTACCAAATTTCAAATGAATATCTCAATTTTATTTAATCAACCCTTTTCATATTGGAGTAGGGGTGGTGGGGGTTGAAAAATATTACAAAAAAATCTGACGCTTTGGCTTCTAGTACATACACCGAATTTCAAGTTTCTGTGGTCTTACCAGCTTGCTTTACTTATTTTCCCCTATTTACCCCTATTTAACCCCCAACCCTTCAACGTAATCATCTCAAATTGTAATCTAGTTCCAGATGTCGTCATAATACATACGTGTACCAAACTTCAAATGAATATCTCAATTTTATTTAATCAACCCTTTTCATATTAGAGTAGGGAGAGGTGGGGGTTGAAAAATATTATAAAAAATCTGACGCCTTGGCTTCTAGTACGTATACCGAATTTCAAGTTTCTGTACTCTTACCAGCTTGTTTTACTTATATTCCCCTATTTACCCCAAATTAACCCCCAACCCTTCAACAGAATCATCTCAAAATATAATCTAATTTCAGACGTCGTTATAATACATACGTGTACGAAATTTCAAATGAAAATTTCAACTTTATTTTATCAACCCCATTAATGGGGTAGGGGTGGTGGTGGGTTGAAAGATATTATAAAAAAACTTAGGCCTTAACTTCTAGTACATACACCAAATTTCAAGTGTCTGTTCTCTTACAAGCTTGCTTTACTTATTTTTCCCTATTTTCCCCTATTTAACCCCCAACCCTTCACCGGATTTCCTCAAAAAACAATCCAGTTCCAGATCTTGTCATAATATATACGTGTACAAAATCAATATCTCAAACCGTTCCGGAGAAAACGTGCGGACAAAAAAAAAAGTTACAGACAGACAGACCGACAGACAGACCGACAGACAGACCGACAGACAGACCGACAGACAGACAGAAATGTTTGTTTCGCTCAAATTTAAAATCTCGACGTTTCATGACATTCTAAACCTATTTCACGAATAAAAATTTTTGAAAATTTTTTTGCGGTTACTATACTTCCAATCCACTACGTGGATGTGGAAGTAATATAAAATTTAATAATTTTATGAAATAACAAAACTTGACGATACTATTCGTTAAGAAAATATTTATTGCATTATATTGAAATTTGCGATTTCCAATTCCTCATCTGTCTTCCTAAAATGGGAACTAATTATTAAAACAGCCACAATAAAGTGACCACCACGTTTGGCTCAATTTCTTTACTTTAGTCATGTTTTGTGTAATTTCTTGAGCCCAATTATCTTCGGTTATACTTTAGTAACTTTACCATTTTGTAGCACACCCTCTCTTTGAAGAATTTTAAACTGTGACAAAGTAGATCCCTAAATTACTAATGATATCTGCTTTCATTTCGAGTCGTGAATGAACACATATCTATTATTATGCCAAATACACCGTATTCGTAACTAGTTGTGTTTCATATTAATCTAATCGAGAGTATGGATAAACAGTTGATAGCGTTTGGACATAAACAAATATGTAACGTACGTCTACATAGTCAGAGAATAATCTAAAATTGTAAGGAACCATTGGTGACGCAAGTGGAAAACATGATGCATAATGCCTGAGACAAAATGACGTATATTTAGTTGATAATTTAGAATTTCACAAAACATCGGATATAGTTGGAAATTACACCAATTTCATTTTTTATTTCCTGGATTTATCACATTAAAAAGCAAACAGAACAAAATATTTACAGTATTTATAAATTGAATTGGAAAACTGAAAATTCCCGGCAAACGAATTTATTCATAATCACATTCATGGCATAGGCGCCAACCAAAAAGTATTAAAATATATTTTTTAATTTTTAGAAAAGAAAATTAAAACACCGCCAAAGGGCTATATAATGGGGCTATAATAATAATCTCACAGCCATACACACAAAAAAAAGTTCAAACCCAGAAACTAAACCTACCGATCTTTATGTATTTTGACCTGAATTCGATACTGCCATCAGAATTTCATTTTATTTTTGTTTTTTTTTATCATAGATTTTATCTATATTCATCAATAGTGCGTAAAATCAGCAATTCTTTTATCAAAAAACGGGATATCCCTCGTCGATGGCCTGATTATAAAAATAAAGTGAAAAATTTCTAGACATTAGGATGTCTAATGAACTACAAGCTACACCTTCTCGATTCACATGTAGATTTCTCGGCAAGTCTAGGAGATTTCAGGGAGGAACATGGTGGGCGATTTCACCAGGACATAAGGGAAATGGAGGACAGATATCAAGGGAGATGGAACGCCCACATGATGGCCGACTATTGCTAATCATTGAAGAGGGACATCTCTTCATTGGCTAAGAAAGAAAGACTTTCTTTACGTAGATCATTTGAAGCTAAGAGATCAAGGTATCATAGCAAAAGAATGTAGAACAATGGAAGATTGACGGTACAGTAAAAATGCGAGAAGAAATTCGTGATATCGCTATGATAGCGTTGTACCTGAAAATTTACGTTACGACATTTAACTTTACAGCCATCTAGTGATCGTTTTTGATAAAAAGAATTGCTGATTTTACGAACTTTTGATGAATACCCGTTATAATTCGTATCGCAGAGCTTATCAACATCAAATTCGGATTCAAATATAAAAATGCTATTTCAAAGATAAATCTAAGATAAAAAAGACCCAAAGATAAAATGAAATTCTGTTGGCGGCAACGAATTCAGGAGGTCAAAATACATAAAGATTGGTAGGTCTAGTTTCTGGGTCTGAACGTTATTTTGTGTGGCTGTTAGTAAAGCACATATTATACATGAACCATCTAAGAAAATTTAAATTATGTCACAATAACATAATCAATAATTTTATTTATCAAATATGATTGATTGCCTCCCGTCCTTGATTGACTTAGGAACTCCAAATCTTATATACAAGTCGAGCCCTAATTTGTAGGTTTATGCAAGCAGTAGTCAATATGGTTAGAAGCGGACCGTGCTGCTAGAATTTAACCAACTTGTCAATTACACGGGCCCTCTTCGTAAAATCCAAGAACAGTTTCCATGTTATCCTCGTCGAAGGAAGGCTTTCTAAAACTAATGAGATACCCTGGCAGCAGCATTTCAGGCTGGCTGGTCTAACTGACTTCAGCAATACCATAACTTGTGAAATTGGAGTCATAGTAATGTAAATTCGTCACCCCATTTCAATTTACACGGTGAAATGTGAACCAACCAACCAATTATCCCCTTATACTTTCCATCACTTAAATAAAAAATACAACACTGCTCGGCCAGTGCAAGTATCCACGACAGGAAGCTTTTTTATTGTTGATGTTCGCTTTTAGACTACTGATGGTTAAAGGAATTTTTGAAACATTTCCGTGAATACAATCAGGATTTTCTTGAAATCAGAGATCCACGAAAGCTTGCTGAGTCTCCTAAATAGCAACTGCATCAAGATGTTAAAGTTGGTTAGTATTTAGTTGTTGCACTACTTTTTTACTTTCTCAAAATGTATGTATTAGTAAGATACAGTCTCTATTCAAGTTCCCACACCGCGTATTCTTTAACGGTCTCAGCAACTCTGTGAAGCCCATGTGCCAAACACGACAGATGTACCATGTTGTTCATGCACAAAACTGCCAGACATCAGATGTCAACAACTTTTCCTTATTTGCTTAGTGATTTTCTCCCCATACATAGCTCGTTTAAAGCGTTACAAATGAGACTAACTATTGTCCGTGAATTACATTTATTTATCACTTTCAATGGTATCAAATGTACTTTCATCACAACATTTCTCTCCATGCCACTAAGCATACAACTACTCTCTCGCTCCTAATGTTTCCTCTGCATCAACCCATACGTACCTATCTTGAAGTTCTGAGCAAATGTTTCTCTTAATACTGCCATACAACGGTGTAATATAGTTTAGCCTTGTCATCGATTTCGAAGGATTCGACGATGTTCCGTCACTATATGTCCTACTACATTGCTTTTTTCAAGAAGATAATCTTTCCGTAACTTTCACAAGAAAGTCGTGCACCATCGAATTTCAGCTGGGGGATTTCCATAACCACAAGGTTAAGGTGCGTTAAGAAGGAATATTACGAAACGTTTTTGATAAACAAAACTGAAACTTCGCAATAGTGCAATCATGCTATTTGCAGTTTACCTACTCAGGCGCTCTCGCAATACTGAACACTTAATTTGATACTTACAATAACAGTATCTGCATTCTGAAATAGACAGTGGCTGTAGTAGTGATCATCACTCATACGATGCAACTCAATAAAAGAAATACGTTTCTGAAATGGCTCACTGAAATACTGACTCTTGTCACAAAAATATCGTCATACAGTTATTTGTAGTTGGTGTGCCCTATCAATTCGCATCTAATCAGCGAAGATTTCTCTTCTCTCGTCTTTGATATTTGGCCTACTTGTTAGATACTACGTTACAGAATTTGTAACAACCTGGTCAATACTTTAAGACCCACATCTCGAAATCATCAATACTCATCGTCGATCTGCGTCTATAACGGTCCATATCACAGAGGCATAAAGAAAGATGAAGAAGATTTCAATGTTAGAAAATCTGATCTAAAGTTGCTTAAATCGGTTTCGGAAACAATCAATATTAATGCCCAAAACCTGTATTAAACAATTGATAATGAAACTTGATGGAATATCTACAAAACATTGTTAATATTCGATAAGGCCATTTTATATTCGGAGTTGAAATACATATTATTGATTATTGACAATGTAATTGAATAAGAAACTAATTCGTTAAAGGTATTTTATTGTTTCATATGTGTTCAATTGTACGCGAAAGATGATAAATCCACAAAGTGCTATTAAATTTAGGCCTGGATTTTTGAGAATGGAGTAAATTTGTCTACTTTTTAGTTTCTTAACTATAACTCAAAAACTTTACATTTTTAGTATATACACATAATACGATCTTTTGTAGAGAATCGTTATAAAGTCAAAAAACATTTTTTCAACAAAATAAATCAAAAAAGCTATTAAAAAAAACGAAAAATTTCAATTTTTGTTTTTTTAATTCTTGTGTATAACTATTTCTGAGCGGATCAAGGTACAGCCATTGTAATCGTAAAAAAGTAGGTAACTTTGAACGACTGTATCTCAGTCAATTTTTATCAAAAATACTTCTATCGGTCACCATTTTGACGGGAATTACGTCAGCTTTCTTTTTTGTAAACCAATGCCTATACCTAAGTCCACTCAGAAAAAAGTTATGCACATAGACTTAAAAAAGAAACAAAAAATTGAAATTTGTCGTTGTTATTCCATTTGATTCTCTACAAAAACTCGTATTATGTGTATACAGATTCGGAAAATGCAGTTTAGGGTATAGGAATAACGATGTAATTGACCAGTTCCATAAATCGTGAAAGCAGAGGCACACAATTAATTGAATTTAGTACGGCATGAACTAAGGATGGGTGCGGACGTAGGTAATAATTTCTAATACGAAACGAGACAATATCTCTTCGTCAAAAGCGAAGAAGTTTTATTTGTCACATTTTTGACAAATAATTTCTTTTATTGTAATTCTATTATAAATGCTATGGGAATAAATTAATAATTCTTATTAAAACCGAAATGAAAATAGAACATTAAAATAAAATTAAATAACTCGGAAACTAAAATCAACTAATAATTATCGAAAAATAAACTATTCTTATTAAATTGCAAAAATAGAACATTAAAATAAAATTAAATAACCCTCAGAAACTAAAATCAACTAATAATTATCAAACAATAAATTAATGAAGTAATGATTTAAACAAACCACCTTCTTGTGTCAAACAATAGCCAAACCGATTATACAATGAACCTCTCATATCATTGAGTTGATTTGGATTAATGCTTGCACAAAATTGGATAAGTTTTTCCCGTAATTCAACTAAATTATTGGCTCGTTCAAACGCATGTTTGTACGCGATTTCTTTTAAAAAACCCCACAGAAAGAAATCATGGGATGCTAGATCAGGTGACCTAGGGGGCCATTTTATCATTTCTCTCGTAGCTATTAAACGATTGGGAAATGTTCTTTCCAGAAAATTAATAACAGTTAAGGTATTGTGACTTGGGCAACCGTCTTGTTGAAACCAAATGTCGTCAAAGTTGACAGGTTGATTTTGAACTGCAGGAATTATTTGGTTTTGTAAAAGCTCTAAATATTTATTTCCATTTAAATTGCCATAGATTAGCAGTGGGCCTATAATATGATTGTCTAAAATTCCCGTCCAAACGTTCAACTTTTGAGGATACTGACTTGAGCAACACTCAAATGTTTATTTTTCCGATACCAATATTGTACTACGGATGGATTGTGTTTCCTATGTAATGAAAATGATGATTCATCTGTAAACAATATATTCTTTAAGAAGTTTTCATTCTCATTCACTTTATTTATCATGATTTCACAAAATTCCATCCGTTTGAAATTGTCCTCGGGAAATATTTCTTGCGTTGTTTGAACTTTAAAACAACTGTACCCATTTCTTTTCAAAATATTTCTTACAGTTCTTTCCTTCATGTCAACTTCATCAGCAATTTGCCTGCTAGAACAAGGTTCACTAGTTTCAACAAGTGCACAGACATTAGTTTCGCGAATTTCACGTTCTTCGCTCATTTGTTGAATTTGCTGAATCTGTATAATGAAAATACATAGTTTTTGAGTTATAGTTAAAAAAACTTAAATGTCGACAAAGAACCCCGCTCCAATCTTATGGGAATCTGTCTTGATATATGTTATAGCTATTGTCGTTCTGAACAAAAGTCTCCATGGGCACAACATGATTCGATGAACTGATTTTCCGGTACGTGCATTCCAATTACAGAATCAACATATGTCGTAAATACTAATATTTCTTGGTATTTATGATTTATACCTGTATAATAATATGTACGTATTATCAAATAATATTATCTTTAAATGGTGAAAGCTTTATAAATATTTTAAGGAACATTTTAAGAAAAAAAAACAAAATCAGAAAAATTATTTTATTGTTTTATAATTTTACAGATTTCCATAAGATTGGTGCTGGGTTCTTTACTCCGTTCTCAAAAATCCAAGCCTAAAAATAACACCTTGTGGATTTATCATCTTTTGGGTACAATTGAACATGTGAAACAATAAAATATCTTTAAAGAATTAGTTCCTTTTACCCCTGTTTTTTTTTTCAACATAGTCAATAGCCTATAGCTATGAAATTGAGAAAGAGAAATAAAATTTTCCCATATTTGTTACGGAAGCAACGGTCAAATTTTGATAACGTTTATTAGTTTTGTTGAAGTACCTCTTCAACTAATAATAATCAGATAGATGTAATCTACACTGATTTCGACCATGAATATTGTCGTTAAGCAGCTATAAATAGTTATTTCATATTAGATAGCAACATAGGAGATTCAATTTTCCAACTATGATAGAACGATCGCTAATGTTATTGAGAAGATACTCAATATTGTAAAAAGCGTTATTTTTAAAGTACGATCTAATTTTGTTCTTGAACTGATTGACTGCTAAATCTTTTAACTTTTCAGGAAGGACATTGTACATTTTTATGCAGTGGTAGCTGACTCCATCTTTAGTACGTAAAACTCTTCAATAGTTTTGAACTAGTTTTTCTCTATTTCGAGTGGGATATTGGTGTATATTACAATGTTTGATATATATGTAATGCCTCTGTTTTATGTATAGTAGGCATTCTAATATGTAAACACGTGGTAGGGTAAGAACACCAAGATTTATATATTGTTCACGACAACATTTATGGTAGCCAATTTGAGCCATAATTCTGATGCATTTTCGTTCCAAGCTAAATACTTTAGCTTTGGATGTATGAGTTAAGTGACCTCAATTTAAGAGAGCACATTATATAGTTGAATGAAATAATTTGTAATAAGCTGTTTTTAAGGTTTTTTGTGATACACTGTTTCGTAGATTCCTCATTAGAAAAATAATTTTTGAAGGTTTACCTGGCAGATACTTAATAATATGTTTTTCCCGTGTGAGCATCGGATAAATACACACCTCTAAGAATGTTACTGTCTCCGAATCAGAATTGTCTTTTGGTAGGTTGCGCAGTGTAAGATTTAATGATTGAGTTATGCTATCATATACACTTAGTACATTTGCTGTAATCCAACTCCTTAACATTTGAATGTATGTTTGACACGGTTCGATTGTAACAGCAGCGAACAGAATGGATGTAACATCCGGGCAATAGCTTGGCATATCGTTGATGTAAATTAAGAATAGAATCGGTCATAGAACGGAGCTCTATGGTACGCCATGACATAGTCAAAAACTTTTGCTAGATCTAGAAATGATACGTAGGTGTACATGCTGTCTTCATATAACTTTATTACTATTTATGTTAAGTTATTTATTGTCAATATGGTGGATCTATTGTTTCTGAAGCTATACTCAAATGAAGAAAACAATGCATTATTCTTCGTGATTTGAATTTTTAAAGCTGCTTCTAGTATTTTTGCAAGAATAGGGACCTGGGCCTGTAGTTGTTTATGTCTTCTTTAAAATAGGAATAACTTTAGCAATTTTAATGCGTTTAGGAAAAATGTGGCTATTTATACACATAGATATTAACTTGGTTAGAAGCACAATAATAACGTTTAGTAATGATTTTATCATTTTTGCGGTTTGTCACATTATGGGTCTTTTTGCTTTTACTGTCTTTTAAGTTGCTTACTATTGACCTTATTTGGTTAAACATTATTTTCTTAAATTTGAAATTTGATCCAGAACAGTTTGTGGCATTAGTATTAATGTAGTCTACTGGACTTTTGTCCGTTTTAGGTAAATCATTTACTATGTTTTCTGCAACATTGACAAAGAAATCATTGAAATTATTAGCACTGATTTTTGCAGTTTACGGTGAGTTTGGGATTTAGTAATTGCATTGTATTATGTCCCACATAGAGGATTGACTGTTTCTACTAGTGTATATATCATTTGCTTTTCGCTTAGTTTCAGATAATGCTTTTTTATATTTTGCATAAGTTCTTTTAATTCCTTATTAGTCACATAGTTTGGATTGTTTCTATTTGCATTAGTACTCTCATTTGCTTGAGATTCTCATTGATTCAGTTAACGTGGCCTCTTTCTTTAAAACAATTATTTGATTTTGATTCCATAGGAAAATTTGCCTCAATGCAAGTAGTTAACATGTTAATAAAAATTTGGAATTTTGCGTCAACATCTAAGCTTGGTTCATCTAGAAAAATCCAATGTGCATTCCCGATATAGTTATATAACTCGGTTAAACCATAGTTCGTAATTGATGAATATAGTTTACTCGTTTACTGCTATTACATTTTTTTGTTGTATGCTCAAATTTAAAGTTAATACCCAGATGATCTAAGATGTAAGGGTTGAATATTGATACATTCATTGATGAATCATCTAAGTTGGTGGAGATATTATCAAGGCACGAGTTATTTCCAGTACTTTCCTGAACTGTTTGTTTTAAGCCATATGTTAGAAACAAGTTACATAACTGTAGCGCTCTTTGGTTAAGATGACCACCCTGTATATTTCTCAATAAAACTGTAATAGGTGTCCTCGTTGCCAATTGAAATACGTATAGAATGTCACGCAACGTTAAAATTTTAAATTTGCAACAAAAAAAAAATCACTATTCTATTCCCTTTAGATGGTGACCGTCCACCTTGTCTATTTTTCAGTGAAAGCCTAACATTACTTCGGTGGTAGTAGCGTCAGCTACATAGCAAATTTGACTGTTCTCTGTTAAATAGCTTTTTCGTTACTGCTCCAACAGACAGACCGACTGACAGGAAGAAAAAGGCTGACGGAATTGAAAAACCTATATTTTCATGATCTACATGGTCTGAAACGTGAAAATTCGAAAAATAAGGTGATTTTTTTCTCAAATACAATACTTCTCTTAGGTATACGAGGGAAGTAAAAAAAAATATCAATAAACTAACGTTATGCGCATTACACTTATTAAATAAAATAACTTGCGTAGTGCGCAATTTTGGCTTTACCGTCAATTTTATTTTATGAAAACAAATTAATTTACATATTTCGAAAGATAAACCCTAATTAAATATATGCACAATTAAATAACACTTGATACAATAGTAATTAATATGCCAAATAAGTTTGTACCTACCTGTTGTATTAATATAAAATTATATTTTTCGAATAAAAAATTATCTTGAGTGGAGACCGGAATTTTGACAATAAATGCTAATGCCACAATATGGTAAGTATATTAGTAGCACGACAATGAAATCATAATTTTGTCCCTCGACTTAAATTAAGTGGATTATTTACTACAAGTTTCGATTCCTTGCATTATTCAACTACTTCAACCAGAAAAATATCTATTAATAACTTACAATAACATTTCCGAAAATAAGATTTCTTCAAATGTTCGTAAATATATTTTTTATGCTTTTCTGATAAGATAGTGATTAATTGACTAGCTGGGGTACACACATATATAATAAACAATGGCAGGTTTACCATTCAGTTGTAAAGCTAAATAACGATACTACGTGAATCACAAAGTGTTTTTGAAAATGGCAGCTTTAGCAGTTGGACTTGCTGCAGGTGCCGCATATGTGGGGTGTGTTATATGTTGTAAATCTTGTATGAACTGGGATGAAGAAAGAAGAAAAGGTACGTCAAAATTTTTGATATTTTCTTCATATTAGCCCATAATTGCAAAGTTAGATGGACTGACTTTCCTTGATAAATTAAAAAAATATAAATTATTTGAGTTTCCAAAGGAGTATATTATATATAGGATATAATCTATTCAAACATTAACGACGGAAATCCAACATTATGAGTGCTTTAAATATTAAAAAGAAGGACAATTTTGTGGATTTTAAAATTCAGTATATTAAGAAGTTTGTTAACTTTGATAATATTACAGAATATGGCTTACTGGAAGAAAGTGTCAAATTTACTTTTTATATTTGTTGGCTTGCTTACTAAATTTAAACTACACAGTGTGTCCCAAACTGAAGCTGTATGTATGTGTTTCCACCCTTAGGAAACCATGCTTTAAAATCCGTGGCTTCAAAAATTATAACAAGAGATAAAATACTAACACACTTTGTTGAATGACTTACTGAAAACTTCACAATATTTTTATTAACTAAAATACACTTTTACTGACTAAAATAACCTTTAACAATGTTTATTACTTGCTATTTACACTCTACTGTTCCCTTTGTATCACTTCGAAGTTTCCAACCTTCAATTCATTAAAGACTCCCTTCCTTCGTGTTTACATCGGCTTACTTATATACTCTACCAATTGCCTCTAGAACCATCCAGCAAAGAGCATAAATTTCCAGTAAAGTCTTGAACTATCGCGTGTGACAATCCAGAACAATGTAGAAATTTCGATTCTCTTCTATAAGTTTCTAGCTTCTAGGAAACGTATTACCAGTGTCTCAGAGATGGCGCACACTACCGACTTTGATTGTACTCCAGTTACAGTTGTCTACAACCATTGCTACTTACTTTCGGCTATTTCTCATGAGCGCTATCAGCCCCAGCCTCCAGCCCGCAGGGGGTGCAAGCTCCTAACAGTATTGTTGCTATCTCAGTTATTATAAAAAACTGAATGTCGATTAAATGAAGAACGTTCGATAGATCTATTTGTGAATTTCAATGTCGATTTTAAATCGTATCTAACTTTTTAGTTTTTATAAATAATTGTCGTTAATTTGTTAAAATCCCTTCATATTTCCTTAATCTAAATTGTTACGTTATTACACTCTTCACTAATACAAAATGGAGAGTATATTATATTCAATCGGCACATTTTTAAAACCGGTAATATTGCTCGTAGACAAAAAATTTTGATGTCACTGTGTTGGTAATCGAATTCTGAACACGATAACTTAAGAACGAAAAGTCCTATTATATTAAAATCTGGACAGTAAATTAGTGTTAAATAGGGGAAGAATGCTATCGTTTTTGAACAAAATTGATCAACAAATAAAAAAGTTATTAATTATTTAAAGGTGGAGGGTCGATTTGGGCGGTTTTTGCTCTAAATTATTTTTGTATGAAAAAATCAGATATTTTTTTTAATATCTACTAACAATAATAAGTCTATTTTATCATAAACGGACGATCCCCCCCCCTACCCCCCCTCAATTCTGAATATGCGATCACTTGCTAACAGCTTCTTGGAGAGATGTATCGCTTCCAAACTTATATTTGCTTGATAAAATACCACACTACCACACTAACTCCTAGCTGTATCCGCTCTCATTTACCATTTTTCCCTTTTTATTGAATTGATTCTTAATTTGATAAAAATCAACCAAACCATGTTTAAAATAGTAAGTTATGATTTAGTATTTACATTATAATAAAGCAGGAACTGATTTTCAAATGTCGTTATTATATTATCTCATTCTAGATTTAATAGCAAGGCGTACATATAGAGTTTTGTCTGTTATGGAAAATAATACATGCAAAGGGCTATTACGTATTTAGTCTTGAGGTAAAAATGACGACGGATTGTGCACTCTTATTCTTATTCAACATATTTTAGAAAAATGCATTTATAACATGCAAATTAAAATGACATAACAATTTGACTTAATAAAAAATTAGTGGTTTTAAAAAATGCACGAACGTTAATTTTCTCAGCTATTTTAAAAATTTTAAAAGGCAGATCAAATCTAAGAGCTCCACTGAAATTCCCAAAATATTACTTAAAGCTTTCTGGATTTAGCCAACTATCTGTTACTTATAATATTTGAGATAGCAATACTCAGTCTCAGTTTCAAACACACTGTATGTCTACTATTTGTAGGTACATTATAGATATTAAAAGTACTTCTGCTGGGACAATGATACTTAATGATTAGAATGGGATCATAGACATACTATCAATTTGCATCTATTACTATTTGACGACTTAGCTTGTGAAAGAATTTACCGACAAAAGTACATAAAACATACCTTTAAATAAAGTGTTTGCTTCCAGATGCTCTCTACCCTTTTTTTACTTACCAATAGTCCAGGCTGTAGAAAGATTCTTACTATGTTATTGTGACGAGCTCACCTACCTCGTTGATTTTTTTTAATGGCATCATTTATTTGCAACGTGCTCTTACTATTTTATGCATATATGAACTTTTTTTTATTATTTATTCAGGGGTTATGAAACTGGGATATTGTAAGTTGGGAAATATCTAAATTCGGTATGTGCAAATACATATTTAACAATTCCGTGCTAGTATATTGATTTTGTTCAGCTTTTCTTCGTATTTCCCTACATTTGAATATACATATATATTATTCACGCATTATCATGTATACTCTTTTCCACGCCACCACAGAGGTACAGTCCCAGGCGCATTTTTTAAATGGTGTCTCCAGGAGGTATATTTCACGATTTTTTTGCTGCTACTACCCAGTGACTTTTTACTGCGATCTTCGAGTTCGTGTTGGTCTTCGTTCAATGCTGTCTATTTGCACATTCATCCTGGTTCTCTTTGGTTTCTTCGGCTCTCTCGTTTTTGAGAGTTGATATTGAAACTAAACACGTAATCGTTATCGTATTTATCTTCGTTAAGCTCTGTAAGCACAGTGCTTGCAGACAACTCCTGAGCATTATATGCCCGGTTGTCTGTATCCACATGATTCTCCACATTTTCCAGTGCTTTTATATGATACTAATTTTGGCAATTCTTTGGGAAATGCTTCTTTCTTGGTGGTAACTGGCTCGAGTCCACGTCCACATTAATCTTTACTAACCATATAAAGTGATACAATGATCATAGAATGGTTAAAATGGTAAAAGCACGTTGTAAATAAACAATTTCATTAAAAGAAAAAGTTTGCCCCACCCCCCCAATCGTTGCAGTTACGACGAAAGTCATAAGGAGCAAAGTTGTAGTGCTTGAAGCGCCCTCTGCTCATCGTTTTTGTCGTAGCTTCAATAGAAGCCGAAATAATTGAAGAACAATTTTTGCATCTGTTGAGCCCTAGGGATTTAAAAAATATAGAAGTTTGTGCATTAAGGATACTGAGGTGGAGGTGGCTTAAAACGTATGCAAAAAAATCAGCGAGGTAGGTGTGCTTGTCACAATAATTTCCTTGTCGCCTGGACTATAACCTATTATTAATCATCATTAACCATCATTTATGCCCAACAAAGATAGAGTATTTCTAAAGTAACTTATCCACTAGAGAACGAAGTAGGTATAAATATTTACCAAATACAGAAACTTAAAAGTCCGCAGAATTTTCCATATTTTAAATGTAATGTACTTAAAGACTGACGTGAGAACCCAGAAAACAAAATAAAATGTTGAATCGTTGATGTAAACTATATCATAGATTGTAATTCATTTAGAGCGTCAGAATATCCCAAATGTTGCATTTTTCGTTACATACGGTATATAAACATTGACATAATACAACATATAACCACAAAAAAATCCGTTCAATACAATTATTTTTGACATAGAGGTTAAAGTCATTAGCTGGGTTTTGGATGTGACCACAAGTGTGTCTGCTTCAAATAGCTTAGGTTGAAATACAACTAATTACTAGTCCTAAATTCGTAAGTCTTATCTTTTATAGCCATTAAAGAATCATAAGGCATAACTATAATGGCTTCAAATAAATGACATAAGGTATAAATATTCCTACCAATAAAAATTTCCTAATCTTATTTGAACAAATATAAATAAACATCTCATGCTAATTTAAACATGTTTACCAAACTCATTTCAAGCTGATAAATAGATTAACAAACTAAAACGAGATCTCCCAGCAACAGTTGACATCAAATGTACGTTTTATATATATTTTCAGTGAAAATAAAGTGTGTTTCTTTAATAGATAAAAACTGTGACATTGTCTTTGTATTGGTAAACAATTTCGAAACGTAAAATCGAGGGAATTTTAACAAAACCGACAGTCTCCTTCCGCGAGCGTATTATAAATAATAATAGTTTGTTTACAAATGATCACCAGGTATGCCGGTGTATGCGTTTGTAATATTTTTTATAATTATGCTGTTGTTTATGGTGTATGTGTATGCTCAGTGGAGAATTAAACACATCGAGAGATATTCGGAATACACCAGGATCTTAAAAGTGTGTGGAGATGTTGAAAATTGTGAGTTTATTTTAATGTGTAGCACATTATATATAATAAAATATACTAATTTATTTAATTTACGGATTTGCTTTGTACGTTGAGCTTTACAACTTTGAATAGAAGATTTTAACCAGTTAATTAGTTTGACCCTATATAAACATTGTTCTTCTATGTTGCGGACTAAATTTTAATCAACTATGTAAAATAGTCAAACTTTTTTCCATGTAAGATTATAACTAATAGTGGTACACAGTAAACTGACTTGTGACTACAGCTAAATTATAATTATAAAAATTCAAAATAGATGTTTTAATAATTCCTCACTTTTAGTGTTTTTGATAGAGAGAGTACATTTTGTTTGAATTTACAAAGATTACAATCATTATTTACATCTGCTTTTGTCATGTTCACGGTAATTCGTAGCCCCCTTGAGGAACAATAATCTAATTCTGCTTATTGTTATTCTACTGAGTTTATCGTTGACCATGATGGTCACGGTTCTCTTCCATTGTATTAAATTTACACTTAGATGATTAGCATTAACCGTACACAAGAGTACTATATATATGTCATAACCTGTTTGTCAATATTACATCAGCTGATAGATAACAGGTTTGTTGCCAGTAGAAAATATTTGTTTACAATTTTTATTGACGTCACGCAGTTTGGCGACGAACAGCTGATTTGGAACGTTGTGGAGCTAAATTAAGTTATTTTTCACTGCCAAGTTTATTTTGTTGGCGCGTTTAAATTTTAATTGTTTTTCTGCAAATGCTTTAATGAAACTGTGGATATTATCATTTGAAAACGATTTTATTTAGATTATTTAACTATATACGATCTGTTCCAATATTACGGATATTAAATATGAATATAGAAATTGAATACCAAATACAGGGTGATCCATGAAAGGTGTACACTGGATTTCCGGATCGTATTTACTATGATTCACGAATTTTTAAAAATTTAATATTATCTAGGTTTTATCATAGCCTTCATAATAGATGAGAAAAACATCCACCATGTTGTGGATTAAATCCATAGGGTTACGTTTAGTATAAATAAGTGGTTTAGCGATACGACTTGACCTCCGATTTCACTGAAAGTGACACAACTTAGTTAATTTTGGGAGACACTCTTTATGTTTTTGTCTGTGTCAGTTGCGGACTGACACTTGTTGGTGTTTGTGGCGCAGTGTTGCCAATAATATGAATCGTAATTATCCGCCGACTGACATGAAAATGTCCGAGAATGTCCGATTCAGTATTGCCGCAGCCTTTCCGGCGATTTCGGTAGATATTAAGGCAAGCAGATTTCGTTGCAGGTATTTCTTACGAATTTTGATTTTGAAGAGCGGGGGGAGATTTCTCTAAACATTTTGAAGAGCGGAGAGCGATGTTCCTAATTTATTTAAAAGTCCGAAAAATATCCGCAGCGTTAAAAAAAGTCTGCCAATAGACAACAACACTGTTGTGGCGGCGATATGTACCGAGGGGCGACAAGAGCACATGTCACATGTCCATGAAGGTTCTCAATATATAAGGTGGGCGTTTTGGCGTTGTGGCGATCGCCACCACCCACCATTGTCTGTCCGCCACTGACCTGTGTTATCTCTGTTGTAATAATATTGCAGCATCTGCATTTATCACATTCTGCCCAGCCCATATTCTTAAAAGATTATATCTCATGGGGCAATGACCTATTCGAAGGCCCGTTATCAGTCTTAGGTCAAATAAATTATTCAAGTGATGGAAGTCTTGTAACCATTCATTGTCGAATAAGTTCTGAACTTTTTCTTGCCTTTGACCTAGAGCATTCTTTTATGTCTGTTCCCATTTTAGAACCAGTTGCTTCAAAAATTGTTTGCTTTTCCAAATAATTTTAGATTCAAAATTTGAGATGTGAGATTTTTGAACACCGCCTACCTATCTAAAAGTATATAGTACTTTTCCATGGAATAACTTTTGATTTCTAGGCACACAGATGTATAGCAAAGATTTCTGTCTGTAAGATGATTAAGGTGCTGCCTAGGGTTCTAGATAGCCTACAATTATGCCCCGCTATACCCATACCAACCCCTTCAGCCATCTTCAATCCATCTGTGTACTAGACGAATGACCCTTTCTCTAACCACAGTGCTCCTACTGCTCATTTCTCCTACTGCCCATTTGACAGCTCTCAATTAACTCATCAAAGAGCTAATCGAAGTTCTGCTTGGTGAGCACTGAGTTAGTAGGTTTGGTCGTGAACTCCAATTGGATTAGCTATAATGGCGAATCTGTTCAGTTTGAATTTTAATACCTCCACCTTTCTTACAGATGTAGTTCTAACATAACAACTACGGATCAGGAGCACACTACCCTTACAGCCCCTAAACAGGCAAGGCGTTGCAGTTTCTGCAATTTTGCTTATGTTGATTTTTCTCCAATTTTTGGTTGCTATACATATGGCTTCAAACTTCAAATGTTACCATTTACAGGCACGTCCTCGCGGTAGTTTTTGTCAGTGTTACTTCTAGATGTAAGTACCGGATAAGTTTTCGACTTAGGGTTACTTCTTCACTGGAAACATTCAGTACCGTTCTATTCAACATAGGAGCTGTTATATTGTGTTCCTCCTTTTGGAAAATTAAATAATAACTGTTTCGGTTTGACACTAGGGCCATCTAACGAGCACGATTTGGATAATATGTTTAGGCAATTTCCATGAAATTTGAAATAATAGCCTCTGGGCTGTCTCTTACAATAATGCATAGTAATCAGGTCATCAGTCTATATCTGGACGTTGAAGCCAAAATTACTCAACTTGTGAAGGAGATCATTCAATATCATTGACCACAGCAAGGGCGATAATACTCCACTCTGTGGACAGCTCTTGTCTGCAATCACCATGATGGATTCCTTCCCTATGTTTGTAATAATTACTCCGATCTTTAGTATGGATTATATACATTTAACTGTTGAGGACGTACACCTTTGTCGCGACTTTTCTAAATTCATGGGATGTGTTGTCAAATGCACCCTCTTAAACTAATACATAATTAATATATTTTTGATCTTGGGTTAGTGATTGACAATGTCTTCATGTACAATAAATTCATGTGGTTTATTTCCAAATATAAAGAAGGGCGTCAAGTAAACATTGCTATTGCAAGAATAATGTTTATGTATATCTAAATGAAATAACTTTTATAGGCATATAATTTTTATAATACACAGTTCAGAAACAGTTTATATTGTTTCTTAACTTCACTTTGTACTTCTCTCGCATACCGAAGGGAAGTATTGTGTTCGAGAAGAAATCACTCTCCAAGATTTTCTCGGGTTTTCACGTTTCAGATCATGTAGATTATGAAAATATAGGTATTTCAGTTCCATGAGTCTGTCTGTCTGTCTGTTGGTGCATTAACTAAAAAACTACTTGACGGAGAACAGTCAAATTTTGGGGTAGCTGACGCCACTGACCGCGAAGAAATGGTTAGGCTTTCACTGGAAAATATACAGTGTGAACCGTCTAAAGGGAATAGATAATGGAAACTTTTTTTTTCGCTC
The DNA here is from genome assembly GCA_963583905.1 of Stenurella melanura. Classification (NCBI taxonomy): domain Eukaryota; kingdom Metazoa; phylum Arthropoda; class Insecta; order Coleoptera; family Cerambycidae; genus Stenurella; species Stenurella melanura. Next base: position 41,986,331 of record OY757310.1, on the reverse strand, counting down.
AAGCTTAAAATTTCCACGTGACATTTTAAACCTGTTTAAAAAAAAAATTGAAAATTTAAAAGAAAAATATTTTGAAATTTTGATAATTTTAAAAATTTTATATAAAATGGATGATTGAAAAAAAATGTTTTGCTCCAATTTAAAATTTCCGAGTTTCATGACATTCTAAACATATTTATTTATTTTTGAAAATTACAAAAAAAATCAATATAAGTATTTCATAAAATGGATGATGGAAAAATGATCTTTTTTGATCAAATTTAAAATTTCCACGTTTCATGGCATTTTATACAAATTTCAAAAATTGTTCTTTATAGAACATTTTTTACCACTACTATAGTATAGATGATGGAAAAAATGTTTTTTTTTCAAATTTAAAATGTTCACGTTTCATTACATTCTAAACCTATTTCAACAAAAAAAAGAAAAATGAAATATTTTCCCCCACCACTATAGAGTAGATGATGGAAAAAGTTATCAGGTTCTCTCTAACTACATTGCGATTATTATTCTCATATGTCATTTCTTAATTAGCAATTTTTTAGAGAGGCCGTCCTATATGAAGAGGGAAGTTCTGTGTAAATACTTTTACCAATTTTTTTTGTTGTTGTTAACGAATACATGAATTTATAAATATTTTGGAGTCATGTCTGTCTTGGTAATTTTTAATTTTTATTTTTATTTTTCGTCATTTTTGACTAGTCCTACACCATATGTACATTTTAGGACAATGAATATTATTATTATTATTTTAATTAAAATAAATTATAACTTTTAAAATTTACGAGTATTCTCCAACATTTAATTCCGTGTTGCATAAGGCTATAAAAACAGACTTGCTTATCTGTTTTGGTTATACCAGATTCAATACTTACTCTTTGTTATTGTGAAAATTGCAAATACTGCGTTTAGTTTCAATCCAATATTTCTACAAGTGCCTTCCAATCGAGTCACCCGATCTATATGTAATCTCAAAAATTTTGTAATGAAAGAGTAAAAGTGGAATTTACGTTTCCAAAGTCTGTGGGATTAGATCTTTATCCATATACCTGAAGTTTCGAATGTTAACTTGAACGAATCTCAATATTATTTTTTCCTTGTCATGTTAAATTTGTTCAAGAAGTGAATGCTCTTTGTCTTATATCTTTGTTTTGTTGGAATAATATATGGAATATTTCTTCGTAATTGAAATGAATTTGTAGCAAACCATTGAAATATATTCGACATGAGTTGAGGAGGAATAATAGTTACGTAGATTATTTAATTAGTTGGTTACATTTTATTAATATATTTGTATCATCTTCGAATAACGAAAATTGAAGATGTAGAAAAATCAACAATATCGTTGATGCACAATAGTAATAGTATTGAAACGAGGCTTGATCCGTGCAACACTCTACTCTCAACAACGTCAGGCTTAGAATCAATTATTGCAAAGTTTATTAATAATTAAATAAATTCTTAATCAATCACAATCAAATGGTAATCTTGTATTGTTCCTCTTATACTATAACAAATTGTTAATGTATTAATCATTGTCGTTTAAAAAAAAGTAAAGAAAGTTACAAATTCCACAGTAGATGTAGTCTGGGCCTGCATAACCTTGCCATTTATTTTTTTCGTTTATTGTGGATTCCACAGTTAAGTCACTTTTATTTAGCCAAATTGCTTCTGGTATTCACTGTAAAATTACTCAAGCATACAATGTTTTTATGTAGGAAGCACAGAATGATTGATATATCCTTGACTATTTGAAAAGGTAGAATCTACACGTTGCTGAATAGGTTTTATATATTGCAATTCGAATTGGTCATATTGTCATTATGTAGCAAATTACTTATCCAGAAAAAAAATAACATTAGTATAGATCATCACGAATAGCATGCGATTAAATATTTACAGTACCATTTGTTGTAATAAATTTTCTCAATTGTGGTTAAGATGAATAATATATTATATTTATTACCATGCATGTCTGATCATTGTCCCAGCTTATGAATTACCTCGGTCATAAGATGTGTCCCCTTGCATTTTATCACGTTTATCACGAGTTGTTAAAATGTGTGAAAAATACCTGAAAAAAAGTAAGTATTGCTGATATTTCTCATTAACAATAAAAAGAGTGTACTTGTGAACATTTTAAAAATGTATTTTTCTAAATATATTGAATTAATATTTCACCAAGTCATCTAGTTAATTGAACTTTGCCAAATATTGATATTGAAGCCAATTAAAAATACGTTTGATTGTGTTTCATTTTAATGTACCCCGACTTCATTATGAATCTTAGGTAGAAAGGTTCAGTCAACCAGCACACTGGGTGAAATTTTATTTCATAATTGTAATTACATTTCCTTTGATGGCTTATAAGAAATATTACAAAAATTATGAGAAAAGAGTTCTAAAGGTTTTTTGTTTGTCTGGTCGTTCCCTATAATCGTTTTTTTTTTAATTGCACGAATCTGATTGCATTCTCATTTTATTCTAAGAAATGGCGGAGGATCCGGTATTTTGAAGACTCTAAAATTACACAGGTTCCAAAAAAAAATGCCCGACCAATGAGATTCCATTACCATGGCCCCAAGGTTTTTGACTTGCTGAACACGATGCAGTTGTCCATTTTGCGCCATCATGTCAGGATTTCGAGAAAACTTAACCTAGGAGTCCTAAAAATACCTTTTTCAACTTCGTTCATGCATAAATTAATTCACTGAATATTTTAGTCTGAATTTTGTTACTAGGGGGTTTTTGGGGTCGCTGATCACAAATCTGAAGTCAGAATTTGATAATTTCTAAATCCCAGATGGCGGATTCAACATAGCGGATGCTAAAATTCAGAAATTCATCAAAATTTGAAGACTGCCGCCCAAAACTTATTACTCGGGAGTTTTTGGGATCACTGATTACGAATCTAATGTCAGTATGTGAAAATTTTCAAGTTTAAATTGGCGGATAAAATATTTTTTATTACAGTACTTATTATATCAAACTTACTTACTGTGAGTAAAATTTAAAGTATAATAAAAAATAGGGTTAAGATTAGTATTATTACATATATCGGGTGATTCTTTTAACCTGAAACTTTCAAATGTCTCGAGTAATAAGCACTCTAGGAAATAATGCTTCAATCAAAAGTTATAGAATTGGATGGGGGAGTTTGCGTTATATGTCACTTTGAATTTTGGTGGAAGGGTTAAGGTCAGTTAAGGTCAAATTGGTTTTTTTAAAAGGGAACTCCTATTTTTTATTGCAAATTCGGATTGTCTGAATAGTTACTACTTTTGTTCGAAACATTTTTGCTGAAATTTTCATTTTTTTTAGTTATCCGGTGAGGAAATATCAAAATTTTAGAACTTTGCAATTTTTTTCTCGAAAAAGAAGACAAAAATTGGAAGAGGCAAAAAGAGTTTTGAATCATCCAGGGAATATTCTCAATTCTTTTCGGAATTGTCCAATGCCCTTTGCAGAAAAGAGATTGTGGAGATTCCAAGTGCATGACATTTTCAGACAAAATGTTTCGAACAAAAGTAGTCTATTTTTAGTCAGATAATCCGAAATCGCAGTAAAAGAGGCTCCCGTTTAGAAAAACGAATTTGACTTTGAACGGCCTTAACCCTTCCACCCAAAGTCAAAGTGATACCGCCGAACTGCCCCCATCTAATTCTACGACTTTTGTTAGAAACATTTATTCGTAGAGTGCTTATTCCTCGAGATGTTTGAAAGTTTCAGGTAAAAACAAATAAACTGGTATTCACCCCCCCCTGTATCTTTTTTATTAAAAAAAGTACAACAAATCATATATATTTGTAAATCGCTTGTCAAGCTCTATTAAATGACGACCTTAAATCTCTGTTATCGTATACAGCGTGTCCCAAAAGTCTCGGAACGGTCAAATATATCGCAAACAAACGAATCTTTTTGGAAAACAAAAAACACGTGTTCAATATTTAAAGAAACCTATCCAATGACATCAAAGTGGACTCCCCAACCCCCCTCTGCAGGGGGAGAGGGGGGCAACTTAGAAAAACTAAATGGGAACCCCCATTTTTTATTGAAGAAACGGATTGTACGGCCGAAATTACGTAACTTTTGCCTGGAACATTCTTTTGGATTCGCTACAGATGGCGCTACAGAGGGCAACTTTGAAAATTAAATGGGAACCCCCATTTTTTGTAAAAATGTGGTGCTTATTTTAGGTGGCTCACGTAACGTGAGTCACGTTGCCTCAAATCAGCTTTAATTTTTTTCGTGCTCAAATTGATAACCACCTTTTTCTTGGTCCTAACCGAAAGTAAACTTCGGTAACTTTCTGCAATACCTCCGGAGTTAATTCATTTGACACATCGCGTATTCTATACCTTTTGCTAGGTATTTTGCTCCCCCTCCCCCTCTGCACATAGGGATGGATAGGTTTTTTTAAAACATTTTTTTAAAAATTGAAAAAGATTAGCATTACACCTCCCTGCATGTCAAAGTTACGACAGTCAACTTTTTTTTCAAATGGTATGCTATACTTTTTTTGCCGATTGTTGTAGAGATTCTTTTTCTGCATGCTACACTGCTACACTTGTGTAGCTACACTGCTACACTTATAAATAGATTTACACAAATGAAGAAAAATTGGACATGATATTAATTTATGGACAATTACAGAAAATAATAATTACCAATAAAAAAACTACTAACACTTAAGAAAACTAATTAACAATTAAGGAAATAAAAATATTATTTATTACTTTCCATGTGCGAAGAGGCCTCCGTTTGCTTCTAAACATAATTGTCCTCTGTTTATCACACCTTGGATACATATATGTTCAAGAACTTCAACAATGAATCAGTGATATTCAACTCGTATTCAATTTTTAAGATCGTCGACGTCATTTAGAGAGATGCAAAGTAAACTCTTTCTTTCACATATGGCCAAAGGAAAGAATCCAACGGTGTATGATATGGAGATTTGGCAGGCTCGTTATAATTATAGCCTTATGTGGCGGTGCCCCATCTTATAATATCATATTATGCCTAATATGTAATGTTCTATGAAATTTAACAATTCTTCTCTTAAAAACCCTAGTGTAGATATCTCCGGTAAATATGCCTTTGTGAAGCTTTGGTCCTGTAATCTGCCCATTATGATTTCCGCACCGTACCTTAATTTTGAACATTAGTTTATCAAAGCCTCTGAGGATTATCCTGAGACCAATAATGGTAGTTATGTCGATTGAGCATTAATTTGTGAACGAGCGAAGACAAAAAAAGGTATTTTTAGGACTTTTAGGTTAAGTTTTCTCGAAATTCTGACATGATGGTGCAAAGCAAACTACGGTGTCATATTGCACGTCAGAAATCTTCGGGCTACGGTAATGGATTCCCATTGGTCGGACATTTTTTCTTTCTTTGTAAACTTGTGCCTAATTTTTCTATTTTGTGGTCGTAATGATATAGCCTATTATTTTTCCCAGCTGATACTCTTCATAGGGAAAACCACATACAACTCGGAAGGGTAGTTTAGGCCACGCATACATGCATATACAGAGTAACTCGCTAGTGCGTGGACGGTCAATATCTCCTCAATCGTTTGAAGTTAAAAAAATATCTCAGATAAAAATTGTAGCAGATCAAGTGCAGCATGTGTTTAAATTCCTATTAAATCTAGTGGGTGTTGCACATAGTGGTGGCAATCTAATACTTGTTTTTTTTTTTAATGGGACGCCTAAAATCTATTCGTACATTTATATTTTGATCTTAATTCTCTATTCAGGCATGTATTATTTTTGGACTTACACTGAGGCGTTGTCACGTTAATCCACTTTTTCCGAAAAACATGCATTGTCAGCTGTCAAGATTAAAATATGTAGAAAACCGCATTTTCATAATTTTGACTCTCGTTTTACAAGGCCATGTGTCAATTTTCAGGTCTCTCATAGTCGAACTTTACTGGGTAGTCTCCACGATAATTCAAACTTTTATATTTTTAAACAATTGTGACTCAATTTTTGCAAATTGAACACCCTGTATGTTTTCACTTAAAATCCTTCAGCAATCAATTACTTACACTTTGAGACCTCATTGTGATAACTTCTCTTCGATGGTTTTTTGAAAAAAGTTAGTCCCTATGGATATCTGCGTGTATACCAATACTATTAATTAAATAAATACAGAAAATGTAGGACATGCCTATGTAAAATTATTTCTCTATGTATAAGTATAACAACATGAAATGACTAGTCATTATAATTATTATGTTTAGCACACCAATTTACATAACAAAGTACTACTTTTTCATTTGTGAGAATATTAACGATATTTAACTAGTAATATTTATACTTAACATTAAGATCCTTAGGTAAGTTTAGATTTTGGTTACTAACTAATGTAATTATGACCGAAAAATAAAATTACCTGTTCTCTAATCATGAGTTATCAGTATAAAATATGCAGTATTGCTGTTAGCGATCTTTAGGTTATGTTGTTGGAAATGCTGCTGTTCTTATTGATAATGTTAGTTCTTTTCGCAGTGAACGTTTACGTGCAGTGGAAAATAAAAAAGAAGGAAGAAGTTATTAATCGTTTACGTTATAATTTGCAGTATCCAGATATTGCATACATACAATGTGAGTTACAATGTAAGATTGTAAAGTGTTCTTTATTATTAGTCCAATAATTAATTATAAATATTTTCCATAACAAAAAATGTTATCTGAAATTTTCCTTCAGTAACTGTTAGTGGAGGGATTATACATCACAAAACCACAAAGATCAGTTCTGGGGGTACCGCGCAAACCACCCAAAATACCACCCCTTCAGTGAAAAAAGCCTTATTTTACTAACTCGTGAACCGTTGAAGATATAAAAAAATTGCTCATTATAAAAGAGAAAGCCTAAAAAAAAGTCCTCTTGTGATTTTCTTGTATATACCATGATCTTCAAGAAAATTGATATTGGAAAAAGTTACAAAATTTATATTTTTAATGCACACGAATTTTCGTTATTTGAAATTTTTTGCGCGCGGCCTATAGAAAAAATTTAATTGCTCGAGAACCAAACATTCTGGGAAGAAAAATCAAAACGGGTTTTAAAGAGAATATACAATACTCTTTTGTGTTTCCATTTTGATGGCTGTTGATATCTATTAGTATATAAATATAACGAGATAATATAATTATCTCTTGATTTTTTGCACGTTTAACTATTCACAGGCCTATAAAAAATAACTGACTTTAATATAAGTTATAAATGCATTATCTTTTAGTTCAAGGTAGTACTTCAATGGAGAAAAGTTAGGAATAAAAATATTCACATTTACAAATTTACCACCACGTTGCAGTTAGCCAAATTTTGGCCAATTTTTTTATTGTTACCATAAAATTAAAGAAACCCAAACATCATGAAAATTTAGCTCAAATAATTTTTGTTTTGAGTTTATACTTCATATAATTATTGTTTCTAATGTTTTAATAGTTAAAAATTGTATTAAAAAAATATCATCAAAAAATAGAATATGCAGCCTTTTTTGGATTTTGTACTTTAACATGCTGCTAAATTTGTAAATGTTAATATTTTTATTTCTAACTTTTCTGCATTGAAGTACTACCTTGAACTAAAAGATAATGCGTTTATAACTTATATTATAGTCAGTTATTTTTTATGGGCCTGTGAATAGTTAGATGATATAATAATGATTTTTTCACCGAAGGGGTGGTTTTATTGGGGGGTACCCCCAGTACTGATTTTTGTGATTTTGTGATGTTTAATGCTCGCACTAACAATTACGGAAAGAAAATCTCAAATAACATTTTTTGCGAGCTTCTGGTGTGTTTTTTACTTTACCGACTGGATTATATACTTATTTATAGAAATCCATTCCATAACATACTGATGTCAAATGTCACACAAAATATCTGTCTTTTCGTATACATATGAGTAAATTGTTTGTTAAGAACAACATACACTTTAAATTTTTAAGAAACAAATGAAATTTTCTGTTACTTTGATATATTCCATTACCAGAAATAACGAAAATTTCTTTGTTAAATATCACTATATTTCCTCTATTTATTGTAGTTCAATTAATGAGTCCTGAAATACCATAATTAATAGAAGGTTGCATTTTTTATTGTAGGCATTCTAAATTCCTAATGAAATGTTTGAGTGTATACTGTTGAAATAATTTAAGGTTTCTTGAATGTATGTCTCATGAATAGTAAATTAGAATATCGTCTATATATCTATACCAAAAAACGATTTTTTGTAAAAATTCTGCCATAAAAGGACTCCATGAGGAACCTATTACCATTTCTTGTTTTTGTCTATAAAATATGCTGTCAAACTAGAAATATTTTCACTTCAGCATAGTTGAAGATATGCAATTTCTTCTTTTATGACTTTATTAATATTCTTAGCATCCAAAATTCTCTCAATATGCGGCATATTTGAAAATTGTTACTAACGCCAAAGGGTGATAAGATGGAATTATATGAAAGTGTAATATGTTTAAATTTGTTGATAAACCCAAATTATCCCGCACCCTAATTGAAATGTGAGAAAAGCACATCTAAAATACATAACCTCAACATCTTTTACAATGGAAATACTACCAGTATTTTGAAATGGATTTACACACTAATTGTTTTCATTTCCATAAATTCCCATACCAAGATTAAAGTTCTAACCACCGTAGTTAATCGTAGAATTAAGACCTAAAAGTAAGGTTAGGATTCGATAACTAAATTATGCGCAGTAATCATTTGCATGAGTCAAAAATTTACCTAGTTCCTAATCACTGAATCATCAGTTCCTAAATTTTCAGTATCGTTGTAAGCTATCTTCGGGCACCATGTTGGAGATGGTTATCTGTTTTGTTGTGATAATATCGCTTTATATAGCGTTGTATTGTTATGTACAAATGGCAAAAAGGAAGATGCTAGCTGCTAACAATTCGGCCTATAGTTTTCAATACCCAGTAAACGCGTATATTGCACGTAAGTTGCATTGAAATTATTATAATACGACCTTATGGTTCGTGTTGATTTTATTTGAAGTATTTTGAGTACATTTAATTAATTTAAAACCCATATAGTAGAATATACAGAATTTATTTCACAACGCACTTCGGTTTACATTCAAGGGTCGAGTCGATGAAGGAGGTAACTTACAATTTATAAAAAAGTTTATATATATGTGTGACTGATGCTGATAAATGATAATTGTTTTTGTTTCCAGCTGATGCTTCTAGCTATGTCTACAGTACTCCTTAATATCTTCAAATAAATTTCCATTTCCACAACTTTTTGTCTACAGAAAAAAATTTAAGTTAATTTTCAGCATTATGAAATTGTGTCACTTATCTCCTTTATCCACTATCTTCAATTACTCAAAGTTAATATCGGCGAGTTTATATCTTGTGTAAACATGTGCTATATGAAGTAGAAGAATATATTGATTTTATTATATATCTACTAAGTACTATTGAACTACAAGCCTAGTAAAAATAGTTATTCACAGATGAAATCATTATAAATTACTTACATTGGTTAGATGTTCCCTACTGCAAACAACAGGTTACATTTGACTATTTCCTGTACTCAAGATCTATTGCTCTTATTTATTTACATATTAGTCCGGTGCTTGAAGACTTCCATAGTATAGTTATTTTATTTATCTACGCCTGGTAACCGTATTAAGTGCTTGAATACATACGCTGATAACTTCCTTATTGGGGTGTATCTATTAATCCAAGAGAGCCTATAATATGTGGAATAATTTCAACTCCGTAAGAGACCATTTGCCACCGTAAAATGGAGAATTTGTTATTTTTATGTGTAGATCTCTCACTCTTGACATAATATGTTCCAACTTCTATAAATATTTGTAATGAAACATATTCTTTATAGGATTTTGCACAGCAGAAAAAACTATCTATGAGAACTAAAATAAAAACTATTTGTAAAATTATTTATTTACAATATTTGCATTCTTTCGATAACCTGAATTCTGGTTATGCTAGCAATTAGAATCCTAAAATGAATTTGTCTTTCTTATTGGACATGGATAGTTTTTGCAAAATCCTATTAAAGAATATGTTTCATTACGAGTATAAGCAAACAAAAAATAATTCACTTTTAAACTTCTACAAATATTGTTATTTTACCTCTATCATATTCGCAAATATAATATATACATCAGTTAGTTCGGTATGAAGTCGAAATAAAATAAAATAATTAAAATATCAGGTTTTTGGGAAGTATTTGAAACAGGATTTTTTAAATTATATTTTCAGCGCGTCATAGAAGTAAATTAAACTAGGCGTTAATTGTAACATTTATGTTGTTAACTTAATTTAGGTATGCATGTAGTAATGGATTTGCATTGTTTGTATTGAAAATTTTAATTTCGTCTACACAGTTAAATAATTTAACCTTTAAATTAATCTTCTTTCTATATGTATATTAATATTGTAGCTACCAAACGGGAAATTATTGGAAAGAAAACAATACGTTTTCTTTCTAATCCAGCTTTCGTCAGTTTGACAATTTAGATATAATTATTATTTTACATTTTTTATTATTAGTTAAAAACAACCTTATGAGTAATATACAAATCATATAAATCACTTAACCATTTATAATTATTCTGAATATATCTATTATGGCGGTACCCGGAAGATAGCTTGAAATTTACAATTACATAAGTAACATTTGCTCATTTTGATTTGTATATTTTCTTAACTCTGGGTATACTAATCCAGATTTAAACTATCTTAGAGAAAAATTATTTTAGAAGTATTATTTGAAAAGTTATTAAGGTTATCTCCGAACTACCACATAATAATTTGAAAATGGCCTTGTAAATCTGTAATTTTCAAACCATTTCAATTTTTAAATGTTCTACTGTCTCATTGCGTTTGGTTATATAAATCAGTCTTACCGAACATTTTCAAGCATCTACGTACGAAAACTTGCAAAATTTGAAATTTTTAAATTCAAATGAATAAGTTCATGCATGTCATAAATTCGACAAACTTAAATAGGGAAGCATTAATCGACTTTTTCCTGTAATTATTGGTAAACACTTTTCCATTTCTTGTTCATCATATTCCCTTTTCTTGCTCATCTTCCAGTTTTATTCAAATATCTGTATAGAAGAAATGGTATGAAATTACTCTGTATTATTAGAACTGTAGTAGGTACCCAAACGTATTCTCTGATTTTTCTAAAGATTATACGACATAAATAGAACTTTTTAGCCGTCCGTTAAGATTAAATACAACAATTAAAGCAATTTTGTTTATTCAAACAAATTATATACCCTTATAATCTACCAATTAACTGTCAATCATTTTAAAATAATTATTTTGCGTACTACCCAATGAGTTTCCTAAATTACTATTTCGTAACAAGTTTTAATAACATATATAGGGACGTAGGGTCTGGTTAATAATAATGTTATTTAAGCAAAATGTGTTGATATACTGTAACTTTCATCTGGCTCATACTACTCAAAAGATGTGTCAAGTACCATTGAATTTTAATCTATAGAGGAAGTTCAAACAAATATTAAAGAAACTGGATAATAGTACATTGATATGCGCTTATCAAATGATAACAATTTCATTAAAATTGTATAACAATAAGGGATATTTTCAACATTTTGCTGGTTCACGTCTGGCTATTATGTAAATAATGAACACGAGTATATTTATTTATATACCTTAATCAATGGATTGTATCTATTTGATTTAAACAAACAGGTATATTATATATAACTGGACAAACTTTTGTATTTCAAATTAGGAATATATGTAAAGTAGTATGGTAGAACACTCCCTAACTGTTACACAGAGTGATCGCTAAACGCTTGTAAACGAGTATGTTTCATCTAAACTATTTTTTATTATTTATTTTATTATTTTATATTTAAATCCATGTTATGAACACATCTACACTTAGTGCTGCACAGGAACGTGGACGTGGACGCGGTGGTGGTGATGGTGATTGGCTCACTACCATCACCACCACCAATCTGTATTTTGTATTTATATAAAAATAAGTTTTCAATTATTTTTTTAAGAATTAATAGGGGCCTACAGTCAGGCCCACCTCCTTTCTTGCGAAGATAATATATATTATTCTTGTACATATATTTAGTCACCTATAAGAATAGTGTTTTCTCTCGTTTAAGTTTATTGCATAATCAGTGATTCAACTTATTAAATTACTCTTTAAAAGTTTTTATTAGATGAATTACTTTATCACGCAAAATTAGCAGCGATTAATCACGTATACGTAAATTGTTAATTTCATTATCATATATTATATAATATCAATTTATACTAATAAAATCAATACGATAATTATTTAAATTATTTACTAATACAACAACCAATCAAAATTTATATATTCTTAACCTTGTACAATTATGTTTGTATTTCTATTTGAACAAATTTAATTTATAACGGATTTAATTTTTTGTTTCATTAATCCATATATTTTATTTACAGCACAACAACAAGATGACATATTCAACATAAGCAGTAGAGTACAAGGACAGGAACATCAATGGCCAACGCATGATGCCTATTTATCGATAGAACATATCAATGTATCAAATCAACTAAATAAACCAAAATTATGGCGATGGTAAATATATTTTATATTGTTTTTTATATTGTAGTGTCCTCAATTTTACTGCTTAGTATTCTGTTTGGGTATATTCAAGGGTTTTTAATACATATAAAAATGAATCATAAAAGTGTGAATAAAGAATCAATAAGTAGCCTTTTTGTAATAAAATGCTAAATAGTTAATAGTTTGCAGCTACATCGTTTTATATTAGATTAGTCACTTTGGAAATATATATCCCTGTGTATATATAATTAAATTGAAAATAATTTCAGAAAGCAAAAAATGTCAAGAGTATTTAACGGCAAAACTTAATATTAAACGTAAATTTTATATACTCAATTTATTTATAATAAATGCCACTGGTGCTTTCAAATTATATCTATAAATTTCCTCAGAAGCGAAGTTGCCAAAAGTAATATAAATCGTGTAGATCAACAGAAGAGTAAACAAATTATTTCACTCGTTATATGGAAACTAATTCGAGATCGTTGTATTAATTAAATATTAGTATTAGTAGTAAAGCAAACTAACTCAGCTTCTAACACCACAAACCTGCAGCTTTGTCGCTATTTTACGCGTTGTAACCACTGACATACGCCATGTTTTAGTTCATTAAAAATTTTCCGCATATACATATAATCTTATTCGTTGTTATCAAAAACTCATTAATACCGAATTTCAATGAGATGGTGTACTTGGTGTTCACGTACTAAGAAAATAAGATTTTCCTTTTTATAGTACTGATTATGAGTCGTAGCTTTATTTTCGGACGAAATGAAGAGTTAATTAAGCTAGAGGAAGACGCCTTCAATTTAGAATTAGTCACATAGTCACGTGACGTCAGTCAGTTTACTTAACAGTCTAAGTAAAAAATAATTGACTTGGAAATAAAAAAAGTTCAATTTTAAACAAATTTAACATTCTTAATGTAATAATATGCACCATAAGTGCAACTTTAACAAGATTTGATAGATATCCAATTTCGCATATTTTCTAAAACCATGCTGCTGGGATTAAATTTCTATAATATCTACCTTTTAAACATAAGTTAGACGTGATAATTATTGAGCAAACTGCGATTTAGTTATAATAATAATAATAAATACCTTTATTTACAATATCATTTTACATAAGAGAATTATAACATATGCAAAGCAAATTATTTCAAGCAAAAGTTCACAAAAAGTGTATTATGTAATAGTTATTATTTATTGAATTGTTCCTAAATTAAATTAATTAAAAATTGAACTTTTTCTTTGTTTCCAAATCAATTGATGTTTGATTTAGACCATTAAGTAAACTGACTGAAGTGACGTGATTAATTACAAATGGAAAGCCTGTCCTGCAGCTTAATTAACTCTTCCTTACGTCCGAAGATAAAGTTACCTACGACTAATTGGTACTTTAAAAAGGGATATTTTATTTTTTATTGATGAACATGAACACCAAGTACACTATCTTACTGAAATTCGGTGCTAGTGCATTGTTGATAACAACGAATAAGATTATGAGATTGTTTCACAGTTAAAATTTTGCCTCATAAGTTTTTTTTCGGGAAATTAGGTTCATTTTTCTTCATAAGGATAAATACCACCGATGTGTTTTAAAATATTTTACCGTGAAGAGTAATTACCTTCCACCCAAATGTTTTAAAAGTCGCCTTGTAATAAGGAAGCTGTGATATTGTAGTCATGAAAAGTGAGACGTACTGTAGATCCAGGCCCGTCGAGAGGGGGGGGGGGTCGGGGGTGTTTCCTCCCGGGCTCGGAGTTTCTTGAGGGGCCCAGTGTTCTTGACGGGGCCCGGGATTTACCCGAAATTATAGATGCATATGCAAATTGCATTTGCATTAACTAGAGGCATACTTTTAAATAATCAGTGTGATGTAAATACAACGAGTACTTACTTAATAAATAAATATGACCCGGTTCGTACCTTGTATTGTTTCTTAGGTAAGGAATCCCTCCTCCACGCTCTTCAAATTTCGACCAAGATAAATATTCAATCTTAAGGAACGTTTTATAGAGATAAATATTTTATTATGAGAAATGCCACCCCGTCGCTCTTCGAAATACATCGATGATTGGCGAAAGTCGTATGTTGCTTCCCGGTCCCCAATTTTCTCTCGACGGCCCTGTATATATCTATATTAATAAAAGTTTTACCTATTTTCATGCACTGTGATAAACACTGTCTGGAATATGGTTCTTGTAATAGCGCTAGATGGAACTACTAGAACTGTATTCCATTTCGATTGTTAATGTTGAGACCATGGAGTTATAATGTGTATAGGCGGGGGATATTGGTCAATCTAGTAGTACCTTACACTACATTACATTTACAATGTCGGGAAATTCCGCAAACTTTTAACTTTCTGCAGCTACATTTGTTAAATATTTATATCTACTTAGGTTTTTTATTTGACGAGTCGTTTTGGAAATACATATTAACATGTGACATACCTAAATGATGAAATTGAAAAAATTGGTCAATTATCAACAAAGCATTTGGAGGCAAAAACTTAATATTAAATATATGTTAATTAATTCATTATATATTATGATAAAATAGATTTTTAAATTTTTTCCCATTTCTTTACACCCTCTTCTTGTATTTAAAGTTGAGTAATTTTTTAAGTGTGTTTTAAATTTTAGCGGAAAATTGGAAGTATCCTGAATATTCATTGTATAAAAACAAACAAAACATCAAATCAAATACTAGTTTACCATCTTACGTATCACTCTTCATTTTGCCCGTAGAGATGGGAACCACTCCTAATTGGCCAATAAACCCTTTTTTTGCGAGTAAGGTTTTTGCCTTTTCTTCATACGTGGAGGAAGAATAAGAGGGTAGGGACCCAAGCGAGAAGCCACCACCAGGCAGGTTCGAATCACCTTCTCAGGGGGTAACAAATGGATTTTTTTGCTATTTTGAGTGAGGCTTCGTATAAGTGTAAGGATGATACCACCCCTCACCCCCTTTCGAAACCATTTCCGTGCAATTTTCACTCTAAACAGCAAAAAATATAGATTTTCCACTCTTTGGGAGAGTAATTCCACCCCCCTCTGGAGTGGCTCAGGTCCTTATTATCTTATCCTACCTCCACATAAACTACAAAGAAAGGGAAAAAAATCGACTCCCGAAAAATTCCCAAGAAGGGGGTTGATTGGCCAATTAGGGGCAGTTTCCCCCCCTCTGTGGACAAAATGAAGGGCATCATCGTCTTCAACACCATCGAAAACAGGGGTAGGGTAATTTCGCAATTATCCCCGATTTTTCAATATTAACATTGTAGCTGCATAGTTTTCCGGTGGTATAATTTGAAATATGCATTTTTCAGAATGCAGGAAAGATCCTTTAGAATTATTATCTGTGGTTTTCAAATTCTTTGGGTATATTTGGCATATGCGTTTAAAATTATGCTATTCTAGTATTCATGCACTGAAGTATAAATTAGTTATTTTCATATCTATCCCCCTATAATGTGGTAATGATATTAATAATTAATTTTCTTTTTCAGCTCCTCCTTCATATGAAGAAGCAATGAGGATAGCAGGTTTACACAGCAGCGGAAGTTCGACGACGACGGCAACGGTTGAATCACAACCAACAATAACTTCACCACCAACGTTGACTTCAGCACCAACGTTGACCTCACCACAAACGTTGGCTTCACCACCAACCGTGACCTCACCTTCGACGGTGGTAGTAGTACCAAAAACAACGAACTGATTAAAATATTAGAGTTAGACCTAGGTATACTCATAGTATTTAAAAAGAAAAGTATGTGATAAGTTAGTTTGTAGAATTTACCTACATACACCATTTTGTACGACCCCCTACATAATATTTTGTATACAGCCCTACATAATATTTATGTAGTGTACATAACTCATTAAGTATTATAATGTAAATAGATAAGTTATTGTATATTTTTATCAAAGTTATAATTATATAATATATTTTACATATATTGTAGTTTTACTAAGCTCTAACCTCTATCACTTAATAACAGCCAAGAAACGTAAATTATATCTCAGAATTCATAATGTCAATGTTTAAAGTATCGCATGATATTTGATTTCGAGTAGTACGTGAAAATTTCAGTTTGTTTCTTTGAGTTGCGGTTCTGAGAACCCGCTGTGCTGAAGCTGAAGCTTAAGCTTATTGTTCCTCATAGTCTTGTTAACCCATTAATTTCCTCCAGAAGACGACTATAACGGTCGATGTGAAGTCTGGCTATCTCTTTCGTGATGGCAAGTGAACTCCCGAAATGTGAAAGGATTCCAATTATCAAGGCTAGGTATTCACGTAGTACGTGGTGAGGAGTTTCCTCATCTTCACCACATATTCTGAATTGTCTTCTCATCACCTCTGTATTGTTTAATATACAGCGTCCTATTGAGATGCCCACTGCACATCTTAGCCGTTTTCTGCTCAACTTAAGCAATTCGTTGTCCTTTGTTTTGGACGGTTCACCAACAATGAACATACGTAACTGTCTCATTCCTGGTGCCCCCCTTCCAATACAAGTTATATTTCGGCTTTAATGCATCCCTTACTAATCTTTTTGTCATACTATGTGATCTCCTGCAGGTTGACTTGGGTATCATTAAATCTATTTGTACCTTTTGTTAGGAAATCAAATCAATTGCCTATTTAGAATGTATATCTACTGCATTCAGAACTTAAGAGCTGTTTGACTGTCAGTAATTTAACTAATTTTTTTATTAGGGTATAACCTTCGTATAATTTATTGTGCGAAGATATCTGTATGGTCTGTCTCAGCGTTTATGGAGTGTGCGTCACCAGAAGCGTACGGTCTAGGATGATTTGAGGCAAGGGACGCACAGTGTCGGATCAACCAGTCAAAACGTATCGTACGGCTATGTTAATTAAGTGGGCATAAACGTTGGACAATTATCGATTTTAACCGCATGAAAGAATGAAAGAGATGGATGTATAATTGTAGAAGTTTTATACCTGGAAAATCGTAGGTTTAGAACAGCTTACCGTTTGATATGTGTATGAGTGAAAACAAATAGACTTTACCAGTGACTTCTATTTGGAAGACTGTTACGGTACTACCCAAGTTCATATTAATGCCCATGCTTGATTCCCGCAATTTCTTCTATGGTATTTCTTATAGTTTTAGGTCCGTCAGTATACAATATGGTGTCATTTAGATGTCTCCGCAGTTACCTAATTCTGCTCCCCTGTTTGATGGACCATAAAGCTTCTTGTGAAATTGTGTGGCTTGTGCTGATTCTATCTGACTGCATCTTAAGAAGTCGATTTTTCTCTAGTTTTCTTAGAATGGCCCCTAATCGTTTAGTTTTAGCCTGTATGTCGCTAGCAGTGCCTCATTCTTCTTGACTAAGTAGTAAGTAGTAGCCAGGGTAGTGGATCTATAGCCGTGGTAGGTGTTATTGACATTACACTCGTTCTCTTCAAACACGCTATTAAGTATAATAGAAATAAGCGAAAAAACACCTTGAGGTGAAACTAATTGCAACAAAGATCATTCTTGTTGTAAATGATAGGTCACACGCTCCTCAACAACCTGCTAAAAATATACATCCGTACTGATGCGCAAAATGCGTTTTTTTTAGCCGCCATCTTGAAAAAACATGAATCAATTTTTAAAAAATCACAAAAAATTATGTGTGGTATCAAATTACAGGAAATTTCATGCTGAAAAAGAATATGATATTGGTTTTTAAAAGTAAACGGAAATAACAAAATGGTGACCAAAAATCTGAAAGCTTTTGCAGTGTTGAAAAACATCCTTTTATTAATCTATGCGGCTTAAAAACCTTAATTTCGTTTAATTTCGCTCACAATTTAAAAAAATATATTAAATTACGAAAAATAATTGAAATTTTAATTATTTTTATTAAATCAAATCATGATTCGCACTGGTTGTGTCACACTCTGTTAATGCCTGAACAAAAAGTAGACAGACTGTATTAATGTTGTTGGAGGAATGATGTAATAGTAGAATTAAAATACCAGTATCATCAGCTACTACTATTTTGTTTACATTTTTTAATGTTTTTTCAAGATGGAGGGCAAATAAACGCATTTTGAGTGACAGTATGGATATATATTTTGTTGATTAGGAGCGTGTTGCCTAGCATTTACAACAATAATCATTTTTGTTGCAATTAGTTCCACCTCTAACACTATTATACTATACTAATTATTTGCACCTTTATTAATTGTTTCATCGCCTCCCCTTTTTCGGCTTTACTCCACCAGATCAGGGAGGTATTATTGTTATTGGTACGACAATCCATTGTGTAGTCTGAGGGGTTAACCACCGGTAAAAATGTATACACCGACTACCGATACTATTCAAATACCGAAAAGACTGCCCAGAGAGTCATACTCAATACCGAAAATTAGCTACTTCTACGCTCTATAACTTTGAAAATGTTGAACGCCACTTGTTCCAATATACATGAAGAAAGTGTTTCTTAAAGTCCTATTATTGAATACTGAGAATTAGCCACTTCTACTCTTCGAAGTTAAAAAAAATATTGAATAAGGGACTTTTCAACCATAAGGACTTGATCAAGGAGCACCCATCGAATGCTACTTATTCCACCAAAATCCGCCGAAAGCCAAAATGCCCTGTATTTGTTGTGAGGTCTATTGGTCAGTTTTTATTCTATCTAGTTCAAGTTTTTAATACATAATTTGTTAACATGAGGTTCCATCTGGACTTTCATTCCATCTTACTCTTTCTCTCTCACGCCTACAGCTTAATTTTTTGAAATTAGTATGGAATTCGGCTATCACTTAAAAAACATAATTATAATGTTTTTAACTTTGGATATCTAGTGCAAAATAATAGTATATTATTATATGAGGGATTATGATAGCCATTACACACGAAGATGTTGTTTGACCCCACGAGCCATAGGCGAGTGGCGCAAATCTACTGAGTGAATAATGGTCATAATCGCGAATGTTATACTATGCTTTTTCTACACCTATTAAATAAATAAATTAAACTGAAATTTGATAACATTAATCGGTACCTACTCGCAAGAAGTGCATACGTTGGAAACTGTAAAGAAATAATATGGCGATACTCTTGGTATCATCGAATCAGCGAAACAGTGATTTTTGAATTTGTATTTGTATTTGTGATGGGCCGGGTGCAGTGAATTACGAATCGATAATTCAGTGCATTTTAGGTATGATTTTTCACTAAAAAAATTCTGATAATTCTCATATAATCAAATAGGTGTAGAAACATGTTATTATAAATGAGCACGACGTCGTATACAGGTTTCTACGTGATACTTTATTAACGTACCAAAGTGTTGACCGTGTTGATTGACATCGTATTTTAGGTTGCCTAAATTTTGATAAAGTAATACAAAATTATCAATAACTTTGTCAGATATTATATCGTGCATCGATTCAAATGCCTTACAGTTGTGTCTCTTACAATATTCTTACCCAATGTGAGAAAATGTAGACACATTTCTCGCTTTAAGGTGGCCATTCCTTAGAAAAAGACATCCTATAAGGAAATATTTATTATTTTTGACCATAATTTTTTTTTTTAGTACGTGTATTTAAAAAAACCGTAAGAGTACTTAAGTAGAACCATAACAAGACTATTACTATGAATTTTCGCTCAATAATTTCAGTGGTTTGCAAAATGGCTAGATTTAAATCTACGAAATAGGAAGATCAACATAATTTTTCGAAGCGACAGCCATCTGTGAAGCCATCAAGTTTATACAAACCTCAGAATTTCCGAAAACTGTTATCATTTCTGATTCATTATCGGTTCTACAGGCATTACAAAACACCACTACTTTTAGAATTAATGATAATCCCCTTATTATACACATTAAGAACTTAGTTCAAAATGTCTTTGACGAAGGAAGAGAGGTATAATTTGTGTGGGTAAAAGCGCACATAAGATTGAAGGACAACGAACATGTTGATTATCTAGCCAAGAACAGCATAGATGTAGGAATTACTTTCAATTATAAATTATGTTTACCGGATGCAACGAATATACTTAGATCTAAATTAAGGAATCATTGGGATTATATGTGGAAAGAATCCACCTTTATGAAACCAATTAAATATTCGTTAATTAACTCTGAACTGCCTCATGACTTTTGGCATAAAAAATATAAGTGTTCAAGAAAGTATGTTACAACGATTATACGTCTAAAATTTGGTCATGCATGCTACCCTGCACATTTGTTTAGAATAAACGTTTACAATTCTGATGTTTGTGAATATTGTACCATTACGGGCGACCTGGATCATATATTTTTTGAATGTAAAAAGCACACAGAGGCATCTGATAAGCTATATAATAACATAATAAAAAATGGTAAAATCTCGACACCCTTTAATGTACTTCATCTGTTATCCTTAAATAAGAAAAATATTTTTGATTGTCTAATTGATTTTTTGGAAGAGACGAAAATTAAGTTATAGGGCAGTAAGTAGATTAGCTTTGTTCGTTATGTTCTACATCCTCGTGTTATATTTACCTTCCTAACCGTGGTCTTGTGTTGTGCGTTAGAAAAATGTCCTGATAGACCCCTGGACGAGAAGTTTGTGACCCATAACATCCTTTGTTTTGTGACTGTGTGGGTGACACACATGTCATGCTTGTTATTGGTTAGGTTAGTATTTTAGTTATTAATTTTTGTTTATTAAAATGTAGCTGGCTGTATGGCTATAAGCCTTTATGCCAAGAAAGAACAAAAAAAAACATAATTTTTAAATTTAAGTCTAGCTTTTTTGCAAGTCACTGAAATGATAGAGTGAAATTTCATAGTAATATTCTTGCTATGGTTCTACTTAGATACTCTTATAGTTTTTTTTTAATATACGTATGTGTTGTACAGGACGACGCGACGCCTGAATTAATAACAACATAATAAAATCTTCCCATAGATAACCGTACTTGTTGAACGAAATTAAATTTTTCGTCTTAGTGTTTGTAATTAAAAGTGTGTATACTCATTGTCCAAGAAGGATAGAAAAAACGTCCATTGCGCTCCTATTTATTTTTCAAAGTAAGGAAAAAAAGCCCTTGATGAACAACCGTTGCGATAGATATCTTATACGATCGGCGACGCGTTCTAACTATAATGAAAGAATGTAATTATATATGTAGTACTTCACCCACCCGACTTCTGAAGAATTTCTAAATGATAGCTTAGGGATGTTGTGCGAAAAATTTTATATGAATCATGTTTTACCTGTTTATTTTAGTGGACTCATTGCTTTTATTTGTGATCTCATTTGATATTGTAGTGTTGGTCGCATAGTCTAACCTTATGTTCGTCGAAGATCACAGGGGCTACGGGCGTTTTAAGGTGGATCTATTAAATTTAGGCCACTTATTGGTAAACACAATGTAATCACTTAAATAACAGTCACATAAATAACAAAGTAACATGAGTCATAACACAGGTCTACAAAAAAAAAAGTGATATCTTTGCTATCAAACCCATCATTTCCTAAATATTTTGGTGCGCTGGAACCAAATTTGGCAAAAAAAAAATTTCTACCGTGTCAATTTTTCTCTACACTCCCATATAACCCCCATAAACTCCTATAGAGGAGGTTTTTTAATTTTTTTTTTAAATTATTTTTTTTTGACCTTTGTATTTGTTTTTTGGGTCGCTGACCATAAATCTGAAGTCAAAAATAAATTTTGACTTAATGACAGGTGTCAATAACCTGTCAAATTTCACCAAGATGTAAAAGTCGATAACACTGGTCTACAGAAAAACAAGATTTTATGCTCCATGAACTAGACCAATCATTCCTTAAGTATTTTTGTGTGCTGAATCCGAATTTTCAATTAAAAAAATTTCCTGCGGCGTAGATTTCGAGTAATTCGCGGTTTTTATTGCCAAAACAGCATTTTGGCAATAAAAATCGCGATTTTTACCATTATTGTATAATTGTTGCACATTCTATAGAATACCCTTGGCAGTATTTATTTGTAAATAATGTTAGTTTTAGACGTTTTTAGTTTAATTACAAAAATATTTTTTTTCAATTTAAAAATTAGTAACTTTTTATTTATTGATAGATTTTATTCAAAAATAGGGCTCTTCCTCTAGCTAACAGTAACTTACTGTCCAAATTTCAATACAATCGGACTTTTCGTTCTTAAACTATCGTGCTTGCAATAAACGTGACGGACGGACGGACAGATGGACGATGGGCGGACGGACGGACGGACGGACGGACGGACAGACAGACGGACAGACAGACAGACAGACAGACAGACGGATGGACAGACGAACGAACATTTTGAAAGT
This sequence comes from Stenurella melanura, assembly GCA_963583905.1. Taxonomy (NCBI): domain Eukaryota; kingdom Metazoa; phylum Arthropoda; class Insecta; order Coleoptera; family Cerambycidae; genus Stenurella; species Stenurella melanura. The sequence goes on along the minus strand of OY757310.1, from coordinate 41,963,383 downwards.
TGTTCAGAATTTGATCACCAACACAGTGATATGAGAAATTTTTCTCTGCGTGCAATATTGCCGGTTTTAGAAATGTGCCGATCGAATACAATATACTCTTCGTTTTTTATTTGCAAAGAGTATAGTGAAACGCAACCGAATGTAAATTTTAATCACTTTCAATACCAATATCAAGTAATAACTTTCAGTTAACAGGGGACTGAATTAAATTTTACTTCATTGTTTTTAGTAATCTATTTTTTAGCATGTCCCATTTTTCAAGAAAAAAAATGGGGAAGAATATAAAATGATTAATATAACTTGCATACATTGGTAACTGTTTGTGTTCATAATAATAATTAATCGAAAATTATACATAGTGCCATAGTTCTGTCTTTTTTTTTAATTCGAAACAAATGGTTCTCAGTACCTAAAACTTTGTTGCCAAAGAATTGTCGCTTAAATTAAAATGAAATTAGTTTCAGGTTAAGATACGGAAAAGTGTGAAAGAATCAGTCAAATTGCATCAGCTGTTCCGAACGTATTCCAATTTCAATAAATAATTTAAAAAACATAATTTAGTAGAGAGGCTTCTTCACCTTTTCGTTGTAGCGTCTAGGGCTGATAGTATTTTTTTGTTATTCGAATCTGATTATTTTGTGACTTGTTACTGAATACTATAATAACAAGCAAAATTGCTATTTGTATTTAATTTCATATTCTAAGTCAAAATGAGAATATTTTAATGTCTTGTTGTTATAAAAATAGTCATATCAGCATTTTTAATACATCCGCATCGATAAGGAGAGATAAGAGGCATAAAGATAACGTACTTTGAACAGTTAGACATAATAAGAGAACAATCAGTCAGTAATATTTCCAAAATATGTAACCTGAGAAAAAACATCCAAGAAACACATGAGGCGCCTAATATGTGACAGGCAGAATCTAAGGCTTAAAAGTTTTATACGTCTGTGTTAAGTATTAGGGAATTATTGGACGTGCAATAAGGATAAGCAGTATTAAAGTAAACGTTATTTTGACATGTACGCCTGCGCAGTTTGAACCGCAAATAAGGGATCCTTTATTAAGGATAGTGCTTGTCCTTATTTGTGAAGGAATACTGCAATGCGTTAAATTTACAGTATTTTGACATTTGGCAACTTTCAACAATACATAGATAATATAACCTATAAGTATCTGATCCGATTCCATATTGAATTTTAATAAAACAGTACACACGCACCAGAGCACAAAAGATAGAAAAAAATATATACAAAAATTATTTATTTATTAATTTTGTAAGGTTAGGGAATGAGTGCGCAAGCGTAGAATTGCACAGAAATAATGACACGAAAAACGAAGCAGGTGTTCCAATAACTAACATTTCATTGATAAAATAAGAATGATGCGCTAATAAAATAAGGTAGCCCCTTAATACTGCGTGGCAGTATTTGAAATTTCCAATAATTCCCTATTATGTAGATTATTTCCACTTTGATATTGTACAGTAATTTAAATAATAGGAATGTCACAATGATAATAAAACAAAAGTTAAATTTTACTTTGGCCCATAACAATAATCTTGATTCAAATACAAATAAGAGTTTCTTCCTCTTTGAGAAAATTAGCATGGATGTATGCCTGTAAGAGTATTCTATTTTGTTAATTAGGAAAATATTGTTAAAAAAAATGCAGTTTGATTTGTATATCGCTATAAATCTACTTAATAGGTACATAAAAATCTCAAACAATATGAGTATATTTTAAAGATCTTTTTAAAATATATTTTGTCCGTACCTTATTATTCAAAATGTGTTAAGTGTCTCAATGTAAGGCAATATCTTATCTTTTTTCAGATATGTACTAAAATTCGGACAAGTGCATGAGAGACTGTTTACAAAGCAGCATTACATATTTTACAAGTTCTTTTTAATTAACTGCAGATATATTACTTAAACGTTCGTCGATTTCTTCGCAGCGGAATTTATGCTTGGACATTACACCCAGGGGTATTAGTGTGGGAGGAAGGCACAGGGACATGCGCCCGATAGGCTGGAGTTGTTTGTATTTGAATAAGTTAGTAAATTGTTTGATAATGATGGGGCATCAGCCCTAGACGCTACAACGAAAGGGTGATGAAGAAGCCTCTCTACTAAATTAATGTTTTTTAAATTAATTATTGAAATTGGAATATGTGCGGAACAGTTGATGCAATTTGAATGATTCTTTCACATTTTTCTGTATCTTGACCTGAAACTAATTTCGTTTTAGTTTAAGCGACAATTCTAACTTTTGGGTATTGAGGACCAATGGTTTTGTATTTAGAAAAATAAAATATGCAAAAAAAATTAAGTTAAACGGTTTTATTGTAAAGAAACATAATAATGATGCTGATAATGTACTAAAAGCTAAAAAATAATTAGGTAGGTACCAGGTACCAATCATCACACCTCTCTCCTCATCAATCTAAAGTATTGATCAGACTAAAATAAAATCGTGGGGCGAGACGAATTTCTATTACCTACAGTCAACCGTTCATATCATTATAAGTATGCTTTGGATGCATCTTCTCAACAGACAACTTATGCAAAATTTGTGTAAAAGTAAATCCGTCACTATCATCGTGCGACATCGAAGAACGATCGTTTATATATTTACTCAGGTTATGCTACGCCCCACGATTTTATTTTAGCCCGATCAATACTCTAGATTGATGAGAAGAGTGGTGTGATGGCTGGTACCTGGTACCTACCTAATTATTTTCTAGCTTTTAGTACATTATCTTCATCATTATTATGTTTCTTTACAATAAAACCGTTTAACTTAAAAAAATTTTTACTTGTTTTATTTTTAAGTTTTCAGCTGTTTAGTTTTTTATTTTAGTTACTTCTAAAGTGTACTGTGTTCTACTTGTCAAGCCATTTCATTTGATATCCATATTGAGCGGATTGAAAAAGAAAGTAATCCGCCATTTTGTGGTGGCGGCCATCTTGGATTTTGAATTTTTTTCATGGTGTACTGTTATCTACTAGTTGAGCCCTTTCATTTGATACCCATATTGAGGAGGTTGAAAAAAAAATGTAATCCGATTTACAATGGTAATGAATATACATAATTGTATTGTCATCAGAACTAAAAGTCTGTAAGTACCAAATTTCAGATTAATCGGTCAACAGGAAGGGGGTAAAATTTCAATTGCTAGATTTGACCCACACAAGACACAAAGTAAGCTAAATAAAACCATTTAAAAAAGACAGAACTATGGCACTATGTATCTTTTTCGATTTGTTATTATTATGAACACAAACAGTTACCAATGTATGGAATTTATATTAACTATTTTGTATTCTTCCGCAATTTTTTTTTCTTGAAAAATGGGACATGCTAAAAAATAGATTGCAAAAAATAATGAAGTAATATTTAATTCCGTCCCCTGTTAACTGAAACTTATTACTTGATATTGGTATTGAAATTGCTTAAAAATGCATTTAGTTGCGTTTTATTATACTCTATAACTAAAAATGCCTAAAACTAACATTATTTACAAAAAAAATGCTGCGAAGGGTATCCTATAGAATGTGCAACAATTACATGAAAAGTGCAGTAAATCGGCGCTGAGTATAATGGTTAGCTTGTTTACATTTTAATATCATACGTAATAAGGTTCAATTAACAAGGCAACCGGGTGGAACTTTATTTTATAAATTTTAATGACCTTTCCTAAAGACGGTTAATCATTTTTAAGGTAAACTCAAGATTCTTTTAGTCACAATTTCATGAAAATCATTTTATAAATAATGGCGGAGGATCCGGTGATTATTAAAGCACTGTATTTACTCCTCGTTCCTGCCTACTCTACTTTGTGGACGTGATGGTATGGCATACTATTTTCCCTTTCAGTGTCTATTACATTAGTGAATACCGTATATTGCATGATCGAAACGGTATTTTTTGAATTATGAGACAAAACTAGATACATACGTACAGATATACTGACACAAACGAGCTGGAAACCTCTTTTACTTCCACATCCACGTAGTGGATTGGAAGTATAGTAATCGCAAAAAAATGTTCAAAAATTTTTATTCGTGAAATAGGTTTAGAATGTCATGAAACGTCGAGATTTTAAATTTGAGCGAAAAAAAAAAATTTCTGTCTGTCTGTCGGTCTGTCAGTCTGTCTGTCGGTCTGTCTGTAACTTTTTTTGTCCGCACGTTTTCTCCGGAACGGTTTGAGATATTGACTTGAAATTTTGTACACTTATATATTATGACAAGATCTGGAACTGGATTGTTTTTTGAGGAAATCCGGTGAAGGGTTGGGGGTTAAATAGGGGAAAATAGGGAAAAATAAGTAAAGCAAGCTTGTAAGAGAACAGACACTTGAAATTTGGTGTATGTACTAGAAGTTAAGGCCTAAGATTTTTTTATAATATCTTTCAACCCCCCACCACCCCTACCCCATTAATGGGGTTGATAAAATAAAGTTGAAATTTTCATTTGAAATTTCGTACACGTATGTATTATAACGACGTCTGAAATTAGTTTATATTTTGAGATGATTCTGTTGAAGGGTTGGGGGTTAATTAGGGGTAAATAGGGGAATATAAGTAAAACAAGCTGGTAAGAGTACAGAACCTTGAAATTCGGTATACGTACTAGAAGCCAAGGCGTCAGATTTTTTTATAATATTTTTCAACCCCCACCACCCCTACTCCAATATGAAAAGGGTTGATTAAATAAAATTGAGATATTCATTTGAAGTTTGGTACACGTATGTATTATGACGACATCTGGAATTAGATTATAATTTGAGATGATTCCGTTGAAGGGTTGGGGGTTAAATAGGGGTAAATAGGGGAAAATAAGTAAAGCAAGCTGGTAAGACCACAGAAACTTGAAATTCGGTGTATGTACTAGAAGCCAAAGCGTCAGATTTTTTGTAATATTTTTCAACCCCCACCACCCCTACTCCAATATGAAAAGGGTTGATTAAATAAAATTGAGATATTCATTTGAAATTTGGTACACGTGTGTATTATAACGACATCTGGAACTAGATTATAATTTGAGATGATTCCGCTGAAGGGTTGGGGGTTAAATAGGGGTAAATAGGGGAAAATAAGTAAAGCAAGCTGGTAAGACTACAGAAACTTTAAATTCGGTGTATATACTAGAAGCCAAGGTCTCAGATTATTTATAATATTTTTCAACCCCCACCACCCCTACTTCATTATTACAAGGCTTGATAAAATAAAATTGAGATATTCATTTGAAATTTGGTACACGTATGAATTATAACGACATCTGGAACTAGATTATTCTTTGAGATGATTCCTTTGAAGGGTTCGGGGTTATTTAGGGGTAAATAGGGGGAAATAAGTAAAGCAAGCAGGTATGAGTACAGAAACTTGAAATTCGGTGTATGTACAAGAGGCAAAGGCCCCAGATTTTTTGATAATTTATTTCAGCCCCCCACCACCCCTACTCCACTATTCAAGGGGTTGATAAAATAAAATTGAGATATTCACATGAAATTTAGTACGCATATGTATCATAACGACATCTGGAACTAGATTATATTTTGAGATGATTCCGTTGAAGGTTGGGGGTTAAATAGGGGTAAATAGGGGAAAATAAGTAAAGCAAGCTGGTAAGACTACAGAAACTTGAAATTCGGTGTATGTCCTAGAAGCCAAGACCTCAAATTTATTAACAATATTTTTCAACCCTTCCACTACCCTTACTACATTATTGAAGGGGTTGATAAAATAAAATTGAGATATTTACTTGTAATTTGGTAGACGTATATATTATAACGACATCTGGAACTAGATTATATTTTGGGATGATTCCGTAGAAGGGTTAGGGTTAATAGGAGTGACTAGGGGAAAATAAGTAAATCAAGGTGATAAGAGTACAGAAATTTGGGATTCGGTGTATATACTAGAAATCAAGGCCTCAGATTTCTTTCTAATATTTTTCAAACTCCACCACCTCCGCTTCATTATTAATGGGATTGATAACATCAAATTGAGATATTCAATTGAGATTAGTACACGTATGTATTGTAGTGACATCTGATTGAGATGCCTCCATTGAAGGGGTGGGAGGTGAATAGTAGAAAATAAGTAGGGTGAACTAAAAACTTCATTTTTAACGTATATACGTTAGTTGTTAGAAACCAACTCCTCCAACTTTTCTATGACATCTGCCCCAAATATTATTAAAATTCTATGACCAATAATTTCCACATACTAGAGTGCAAATATCGTCAAGATGTTTCCTTTAAAACGACTTGGATGAAGAATCTGGATGTGGAAGTAGTGATTCCTTAGGCAGCGGTTTTTTAAGCTAAAGTTAACTTCAACTTAAAAATGAATGCTAAATGTGTTAAGATAAATATATTTCTTGCCTTTCCAGAAGGATGTTGAAATAGAGAACAACAATAATTATAACGGTAGACGTCTTTCCTAATCACTATTTAACTTCTACCATTGTTATAAAATATATGAAATCCAATTATTTAAATAGCGCCATCAAGGACGTAAATAAGAAGAATTTTATCAGAGAAGGTGTTTTCCAGAAAATTTGTTAAATGTTTTAATTTTGTAGCTGCATTATTAATTAAATAAATAGTTCAAAAAAGTTGGACTATCACTGCCCTTTACATTGCAAAAATGAATTTTGGTGAATTATTATTTTGTCAACCCATTTTCTTTAAAATCGTTCCTTGTCAAGTGTAGAATTACGTTAAAATAAAGTTTTATTGCCTTTTTTCCTCCGATCAAAGAACATATCCCTAAATACTTAATGCATAATGTATTCGTTTGTTTGTCGCTGTGATAACCACCGTCAGAGATACTTCAGTTGTAAACATTTCCGACGTCCTGATTGGCTAGTCGATCTCTTCACGGCTTTTAGCTTCATAGTCGTAACATGATGTGCTTCTGTCTACAGTTGTAATGAGGTGAAATAAAAAATATCCTTTCAATACATAATTCCCTTAGTATAAAACGTGTACTCTCTACCTATTATATTTTTTAGATCCGCGGTTATGTAAGTACCTAGAAATTTATGAAAATGCAACCAACAATTTTATTATTACATAAAATAGGTACAATATTTTCATTATTCTAATAAATATATATTTATTTTCTTGAGTAAACCTCCATGCATCGAAATTGCATAAAAACAAATATGTATTTATTACACAAAACATGTTGTGCCAACTATGTTAATTTCTTTACTATTTTTTTAGATCCTGGAGAGTAAAACAAATAATTTAGGTTTTGGCCGTGCTAATGTATAAACAGAACACAATAATTAAGAGTAATAATAAAATTATTGTAAATAAAAGTTACGAAAATTAAAAGATGTAGGAGGCTACAGAATAAGAAGTATTTTAACAAAAACTGTACTCTTTAAAAATCAATGGTGTATATGTAAATACAGATGCTTTAATGCAATATGTTTTTTTCTCTAACTTTCTGTATAACTGGTGGTTGTGAATATTGGACCGACTTGGTAATTCGGCACATATAACTCTGATGCGGATAAGGCCGAAATACTTGCTGACCACCTACAACAGGCAAATACAACGAGACCAAACTCCTCGCCGTTTCACCACCACGTGACGGACACCTCAAGAACAATACCAGACCGAGTTCCTATCCCTCCAAACAAACTTCCTAAACTCCTTACCTCCCCCACAGAAATACCCAAAATCTTAAAAACGCTCCCTAATTTAAAAGCTCCAGGCTCGGACACAATACCGAATATATGCCTCAAGAACCTGCCGCTAAAAGCAATATGTCAAATTGTATACATCATTAATGCCGTAATAAAATTGCAATACTTTCCAAATGCGTGGAAACTTGCTATAGTAATTCCAATCCTAAAGCCGAATAAGCCGCCACACAGCCCTTCGAGCTGCAGGCCTATTAGCCTCCTAAACACACTCTCTAAGCTAGCAGAGAGGGTGATACTACGTATATTAAATAGAATTGTTAGTAAGAAGAAGCTGATACCGGCGCAACAATTCGGCTTTAGAGCTGGGCACAGCACCACCCATGCACTTTGCAGGGTGGTGCAAGACATCTACAATTCCTATTGAAAAAGCCTATGATATTGTTTGGCATAATGGGCTTATTTTTAAATTAAATAAGATATTGAATCTCCCACCATATATCGTCTGCCTACTTAAAAACTACATTTTTGCACGATACATAACTGTCTCGGTTAATGGTTCACTATCTAGTCACAAAAGAATGTCAGCGGGCGTCCCCCAAGGGGCCATACTTTCACCACTCCTTTACAATCTTTTTTCCTCTGACATCCCTTCCCATCCCACCACAAACCTACTCTTATACGCGGATGATACCGTGCTCTACGGTCAGTCTTTTTACGCACAAACTGCTGCTCAGAAAGTATGGTATCATCTCACTAAGCTCCTGGACTATTTCCAAAAATGGAAAATAAAAATTAACCAAAACAAGACAGAGACTATCACTTTCAACAGAAAACTCACAAACATAAAGACTAAACTCAAAATTCACGACAAGGTAATTGAGGAGCGCAACTCGGTCAAATATCTAGGGGTAACCCTGGATAAAAGGCTGAGTTTCGCCCCTCACATTACAATGACAATTAACAGGACATACGCCACATTGAGGAAACTATACCCACTTATAAACAGATGAAGCAAACTTAGCATCGACAACAAACTGACTCTCTACAAAACTATTCTTCGTCCCCTGCTGACGTATGCCTGTGTGTCGTGGAACGTTATATCCGACACGCAGTGCCGACGTCTGCAGGTGACGCAAAATAAATTACTTCGACTGTTAACTAACACGGACCGCTACACGCCGATAGTTGAATTACATAGAGCTACGGAAATGCCCTACATTAGTGATTTCATTGATGAAACAGCGCAAAAATTTCTAGCAACGAAAATTCAACTATCGGCTCTGACCAGTAACTTGACGGACGTACGAGTCAACGACCCCAGACAAACCCATAAACTTCTCCATCAGAGGCTCCCAATTTTTAATACACTGAACTGAACTTGTAGTAGATACCTTGTGAAACATCTTGAAAATAATTGTTAATAAATTAAACACTGCTTTTAGATGAATCAACCAATATATTATAAATACTCTACATATGTTTCGGCTTATTAGGCCTTTATCAAGAGTATTACATATTGAATAGTGAGTATTACATAGTGAATACTAAAGCAATTTTTAGGGAACGAAGATGACCTAACTGACAGACGTACAACCCACGAGACAGACAGACAACACATCCCCCTCCAACCCTCCTATCATCCAAAATTCCCTTCCCCCGCTGACATCTCTATCATCGTGGAGCACACGACACACTTAGAAACCACAATTTTATCGATTGACATTATTTCCAGTAGGGTTTTGTTTTGCTTTCCCTATATACTTGTAATATAGAAACCACGTACTCATATTAAAATTTAATTACTGTTTAATCTCCACAATAAACTCTGGTTTAAGAAATATACATAAAATACACTGATACTTTGAAGGATGTGTAATGGCGTTTATAATTGTAACAAAGAGGGATTATTCTACAGCCTACCACCGGCACCCCGACCCATATATACTTTCCCAGTATAATGGTTAGGGTAATATATATGAATTGGTAAATGATGTATATATATATATATATATATATATATATATATATATATATATATATTTAGATAATGAAATACCTTTTTGAAATGTGACCATATTTAAATAAAATAAAGAAATATTTTAATGGTAATGGTAATGGTAATTCGGTGAGCTAAGTTATGGGTAGCACAATTAATCCCATTGAACAACAACTGAATTCAATTTTCAGCTTCTACAAGGCATTACCTTGGCTAGTAACGAATGCATGTCTGTGATATTTGAAATATATAACTCCCTCCCAGACAATCTTGACATTGAATTTGAGGCTTGTCCAATTTGTGGTGTGTTATTAAATATATCATTCAATATAGAAATATAATAAATCATAATGACGAACATTCACTATTAACAATTTAGCCATGAGAATATGTATAATTCATTCTCTTATTATACATAAACGTTCAGGAAGAATAGATAAATATAATTTTTATGAATTATGAGACATTTTATAGATTTGTGACAATAAATATATTTAAAAGTTTAAGCTAATTAAATTTAAAATATATCAAGCATTATCTTAGTCACTTTACACGTCTATACATCACATTGTTTTATAAAGAGCAGGTAATGTAGGAATTACAATAATTTATTTTAGTGATAATATTTATCCTTCTACACATATCCGCCACTGCTGAGTCTGGATTGTTATGATTTCTATCCTTTTTTGTGGCTATATGATGTAATTATGTTGGGAGCAAACAAGGTATGTTTTGAAGAGATAGCTATTAAGTATTTAGACTTGTTCTTTGATCAGAGATTTTTTCAGAAACCTATTGACTTACTAAATATTCGGTATTGAACCGAACTTCTTTAGTTTCCACACGATCCGTAGCCGCATTGGAACCCTGACTTCCAAGGAAGAGTTCCTGAAACTTAAGCCTATTGAGTATCAGACATATCATTTCTTGTGCATCATATGGAATCCCTTGGTACCAAATTGTTTTTGGTTTTTGTTCAAATTATCTGGTTCCAATACAAGTGATGCTAGGTTCAATACTTCAATAAATCAACACCCATTTGAATTAATATAAATTAGAATTATTTTTGTACCAAAAAGATATCATATTTAGCACATTGTTTGACGAAAGAAAATTTATTTGTCTACAAGTTGTGAATTTTGTATAATTTTATAGGAAGCAAATATTCTTAAGGTGGCCATTCCCTAGAAAGAGACATCCGATAGGGAAATATTTATTATTTTTGGCCACAACTTCTCTTTCTTAGTACGTATATTTAAAAAAACTATGACTACCTAAGTAGAACCATAATAAGACTATTACTATGAATTTTCACTAAATAATTTCAGTTGTTTCCAAATAGATTAATTTAAAACTACAAAAAAGTAATTAGCATAAATTTTAAATTTAAATCTAACTATCTTGAAAAACCACTGAAATTAATATTCTTGGTAAGGTTCTACTTTGGTATTATTATAGTTTTTTTAAATATACGTACTAAGCAAAAAAAAGTTATGCCAAAAATAGTAAATATTTCCCTATCGGATGTCTCTTTCTAGTGAATGGCCACCTTAAATAGCAAATGAATTGTAATTTCTCAAGCAAATCCTAAAAAGTTATTAGCAACTTAGTATATGATAGTACTAATAATGTTATTGTAGCAGTCTGCATATCTCTTACTTCTTACTATGAGCAATCTCCCCTTTTCTCGAACCACTACATAATACCACAATAATTAAACTATTAAATACTCTGAAGTATGTTAATTATTTATGTTACAGAATTCGTTAAAAATTCTTATAATTGAATACGTAGGTACATTACTCGTTTATAAAAATGACGAATAGTGATTCAATAGGAATGTAAAGCCGTGACTCATAATATTCTGCAGTTATATAACTCTTAATAACATTTTGTAGTAAATTAAAAATTAATGTGAATGTTGTGTCTGTATTATATGGTGTGTCAATTTTAGTGATACACAGTTTTATTTGCTACAATGGACACAGTTTTGCCATCTTGATGAGGTATTTAGACGGTATGTATAAAAATCCGTTGATGAACAGATTCTCTTTTCTGACTTTCTGTGAATACAGAAAATGTTTCTCGAAACCACCGACAAGGATTAATTAAAGCACCTACCACCAAAACATGAAACGCTGTGAGGTATTGAAATAATATCAATTACAGGTCCGAATTAAATACAAGGAGCAACAAACTATTATTGTCAATTATTTGTTAGTCGCCTTTGTTCGCTGGTGATCAGCATAAATTTTCTAATCCAAAATGTATTTAGCCTTATCTTTGACTACTATTTACATACACACATTTTTTGTATTTCGTGATTTAGTTGTTACAACGAAATACTATCTCCCATTATCTCTCGAAAATTATTCTTTTTAATTTATAGCACTGTCACTCAGAAGTAGCTATCAATTTAGAATGAACAAAAACATAATTAATTATCGTACTTACGTTAAATAAATTATTTTCGAAGATTGAGATCTTTTCAATTTTACTTTTACTTAAGAAATATGAAGATATAGGACCGGACAGCCTATAATGCTACCTGGCTACCTGAAAGTATGTAGATTTACGTCTTTCAAATACAATCGTTTATGTATTCCTGGGCACATAGATCTATAGCATAAATTTTGCATGGAAGATGGTTACTCAAGTAAGTAGATATTGCACTGCTCATACTTATTTCTTCAGCCATCTTAGATCTATCTGTGTACCAGATGAGTTACCCTTTCTCTAACCGCAGTTCTAGTTCAACAACTTTCAATCAGCGCACTGATACGGTAGGTTTGGTCATGAACTCATTTCGGTCATGAACAAGATCCTTCAGTTGCCAACTAGATCGCCTGGTTTGAATTTAAGTACCTACTCCAGCCTTACGGCACTACGTGCTGCCTCGTTCCTCATATACAACTGTAAAGGAATCCGATCTAGTATTGCTTCCAGAGTTGCTGTGGAATAAGAACATATTGCCCCTGTAATCCCCAAACAGGCAAATAGTTGAAATTTCTGTCACATTCCTTGGATTGATTTTAGTTTTTGGTCACCATACACCTAATTTTTGGTTCCGGACTCCAAATCTTACCAAGCAACCTGCAGCACGTCCATATAACCGCCATGGCTTTTACTTAAATTCAAATTCTAGATAAATTTCTGATTTAGGATTACTTCTAGATATTTAACTTCACTGGACCTATTCAGTATTGGTCCATCGAACATAGGAGCTTACAAACATAGTTGTCTCCTTTTAGTAAATGGAACAATAACTGTTTTGCTCGGCAGTAACTCGGTCTGACGCACATCGTTTGAATATTATTTTCAAAGCAACTTATATGAAATGTGAAATCAGAATCTCATATCCATCTCCTACATTACCTAACTTATGGAGAAAGTCATCCACTGCTATTCACCACAGCAAGGTTCATGGAATTCCACTCTACAGACAACCCATAACTCCAATCTCCGTGACGGGGTCTTGTCCCATATTTGTAATGATAATTCTTCTTAGCACGAATATGAATTGTATCCAATTAATTGTTGGGATCTGTATTTCTATCTTTTCCGCGGCTCTTTATATGGAATTATATGAGGTAGGCTAATCAAACAAAGCAGAAGGAGATCGTTTTTTAGAAGTAATTCCCACTAGAAAAAAAAACACTCGGATCTTATTCAGTACATGTGAAATATCAACTTTTAAACCAGTGCGTCCAAGACAAAGTAGCAGAAACAATGGCGGACGTTTTACGTACGAAAAAATGTGAAATAGTCGGTTTCTCTCGTTTACCTTCGAATGTAACTTTTTCATTGAAAAATAGTTTCAAACAATGGTTGTAGGCATTTAAAATACCCACAAAGTGGTGCCCGCTGAATGAAAATCCGATTGTTAGATTTCTCGAAAATTAAAGAAAAATCATGGAAAAACTACATTTTTTAATTTTGCAGTAACTTTTGAATTAAGTAATTTATGACATCAACAATTTCGGGAAATATGCGTCATAATGTGCTCAAAAACTGGTGGCCGTAACGTGAATTCTGACGGATGAATAGTTTCCAAGGAAGAAAAAAAAGAGATAGTGATTTTAGTTACATACGAATTCACCAAAATGAGGGGGTCCGATTTCAATTTTGCAAAAAGCTTTCTACTCTTCAAGAGTTGTACTCTCACTGAGCTCTAAGCCGAAGTCAAATATTTCGATTCAGTTACGTTAAAAATAATGCATGTTTCTTTGGTATAAACAAATGTACTTGAATCGAAATGTAAAGTGGATATTCGCGTAGCTGGCATTTTTATACTATTTTATGATATTTGCAGGTATTGCACAAAAGAATTTTTTTAGGTACGCCAGAAACCAAGATATAGAAGACTTTGCAAGCGTGAACGATTTTGAATGCACGAGTCAGCTTTTCGACGTAGAGAGACACGACTGCTGCAGGCTATCCCCCCACTCTGCCAGCGCACGCTGGCTCAATAAGCTGGTGCGAGCGCCTTACTTCAACATGAACTATGTTATCAAAAAAGACTGTGAAACAATTGCTTATATTTTTCTATCCAAAGTTGAAGTATTCAAGAATTTCTTGAAAAAAAAAATTATTTGGCGTCCTGATGGTCGGAGAGTGCTCATTTTTAAAAAAAAATTCGTATGAAAATGCCAGCTACGCGAATATCCTCTTTACATTTCGATACACCAACAGTGACAAAGTTATTAAGTACATTTGTCTATACCGAAGAAATATACATCATTTTCAACAGCGTCTTTAAGCAACTTAATTGAAATATTTGACTTTGGGTTTGAGCTCAGTGATAGTACAACTCTTGAAGAATAGAATGCTATTTGCAAAATTAAAACCGGACCGTCTCATTTTATGGAATTCAAACGTTACTAAGATCACTTTTTTAATAAACACTTGATTTTCTCAGAAACTATTCATCCGTGGGAATTCGGATTACGGCCGCTTCTTAAGCACATTATGACGCATATCTCCTGAGATTGTTGATACCATAAATTAATTATTGCAAAAATTACTGCAAATTTAAAAAATGTCATTATTCGATGTTTTTTTTAATTTTAAATGCCTACAACTACTATTTAAAACTTTTTTCGATGAAGAAGTTACATTAGCAGATAAACGAGAAAAACCAACGTTTTCACATTTTTCGTACCTGAAACGTCCACCATTTTGTTTCTGGAACTTTGTTTTGGACCCACTGGTTTGAAAATTGATATTCACATGGACTGAATATGAAATTAGTGTTTCTTTTTCTCTAGTGGAAATACATTTAGAAATGTTCCTACTTTGATCGGTCTAATGTGTTGTCAAATGCACACATACCAATGAATGCACATGTAGTAATTTCTTTTGCCGCCTTTAACCAGACCATTTAGAAAATGTATTGCTGATTTGTCAGGTTGATAGGTAAATTGTTTTGTGTGAAGCGGAGCCTCTCTAATTCTAAGTGATGATCTAGTATTTTCATCACTGTTATTAAGAGAGAAAAGGTTAAGCTAACGGGCTCTTTGGGTGGGCGCCTGCCTATTTTTAGAAGAAATGCCACCTGAAATTCCCTCCATGGTTAGAAAATATATCCCAAATAATAGATTCTTTCCAATCATAAAATCATCTCTACGAGGTGATTTAAGGAGCTTAACAATAGACAACGCTCATTTAGTTTTGTTAGAAGTGAATATTTTTTTCATTAGCTGTTATTGTTAGTTCACCATTCATATCCCGGAAGTCCCTAAAAATATTTTACATTCCTGCTGACTCTCTGCATCTTTGTCATCAGAACTTCTAAATAGCACTATTCCATTTGAGTATTTTTCCAAAAACTTTCTGTAGACTGTTGGAGTGATTTATCTATCCCTTCACAGAACCGTCTCCATGACCTTTCTTTTTGCCTTTTTAATTATTTGCTGTACTTCGTAGGGGCTTTCTATAGTCCCAGCTTCCAGAGCTATAAGCTGTATTGGTTCAATTAACAATTAACTGAACGACGACGACGATAGAAACATTTTATTTAATAATTTTAATGACTATTCTTTTAAAGGCAGTTCGGTCTTTTTTCACAAACATCTTTTTAACTTTTTTGGTGGTCCAGTTTCATGTAAATCTACAAAAGTTATGCAGTTATGGCACCCTATTGGATTAGCCATTTCGTACTTTCAACTTTCGAGATGAGATTCAGTATCAACTTTTCTGAAAATATTCAATTACTAATTGTTAGGTATTTGTTCTTTGGCGACTTCGCCAAAATCAATCTCGAAAGTATTCAATTATAAAACTTGATTTTCCTCTTTTTGCACACCTTATACTAAATATAGGTTGATAAAACGAATATGGTGTATCGCCGAGTCAAACTTGTACAGTTTACAATATACATATGGATCGAATAGAGAATCTCCCTCTTTAAAAAAATTCTTAGTCTGTTAATAAGGCCAATGGATCGTCAGAATGACGACAAAGCACGATATAAAAATATTTTCATCAAAATATGTGCGACAACAACGACAAAAAATTTGTTTAATAATAAGGTGTTAATTTCAAAACAAATTTACGGTAAGTTTACGTGTAAATTTTGATTAGTAAATACACCTTAATTTGGCAAATAAGCCAAGATGAATATTCACTTCATAATCATTAAATAAACAAAGCTATAAAATATTTTACCTCCGAGGAAACAATAGATTATTTTATCTTTAATTAACTCTAGTATAACAACCATTCTATTTAAACTACTTACAACATTACTTGACTCCTGTTCTCTAGAGTATGGGTTAATTTAAGTTTTGTGATTTTCTCAAAGTGGAAAAACAACCAAATACTTTATATACCTGCAAAATGTAAACATTTCAAGTAAGAATATTTTATTTTATTATAATTAGCAAGTACTTAGAAATTAATATTCGTGCTTTACATGGGAACGCATATCACCGTGTTTTATAACGACAAGAGCTGGGAAATAGCAATTTTTTAAAATAATAGCATTGATGTATATACTAACAGTATCTATTGTATTGAAATTTAGTTAAAGGAATTAAAGCACCTGCGCTCGTCGTTCTAAAACGCGCGGATTTGCAGAATGTTTATCAGTTTTCTTATCTTATATACAATAGTTGACCTCAACTTTTATCAAATAGTAACGTTACTGTAAATTTTGTTTTAACGGTTTAAAAATTCATATAATCAAACATACTATATTTACCTAAGTATATATACAGTGTGAACATAAAGAAACGCACAAAATTCATATCTTTGGTATGTGTCATTTGTCAAAAAAATCCTCGAACAGGTCGATTTTAGTTTTGTAAATGCTACATTTTGTCACTATACCAAAATTTATGACGTCATTAGTTTTTGAGTTATGACGTCATCATACTTTTTTTTTTTTTTTTAAGAAATTTTTGTTTACTGTTTTTGGTGGTAGGTATATTCCTTTAGCTTTCTGGCGATCTGAAAAAATTGATATTACCTAAGCCATTCTTTTGGAAAAAAATATTTTTATTGATTGATACCTTACGTAAGTAATTGTGAGAATAAAATCATCTCTATTACGACCCTCCAATCATTTGGCATTGACCAAGACGGATGTAGGCACTTTGCATGTTCTGAATCATCTCATGGGCACTTCGTCTCATCTCCAAGCCAATTCTGTCTTTCAATTCTTCTATCTTATCCGATCTGTTAAAATACACCCTTGACATTAAGTAACCCCAAAGGAAAAAGTCTAAGGGGGTTAAATTCGGTGAACACGGGGGCCACTCAATCGGATCTCGAGGACCTATCCACCTTCTAGTAAAAGTGTCGTCTAAAAACTGACGCACTGCTATCCCAAAATAAGGTGGGGCCCCGTCTTGCTGAAACCAGACGTTTTCAGCAAGAATATCTTCATCTTCATTGTTCGGAAACATAACTGCTAAGGTTGGCACTAACACAACTCGCAAAAACTGTAAATATCTTGCGGCCCCAAGATTTTCTTTAAAAAAAGGTCCCAACAAACGATCACCAATCATACCTGCCCACACGTTTACTTTGGCTCATCGCTGCGTATGGGATTCTTGAGTCCAATGAGGATTTTCGCGTGACCAATACCTACAGTTATGCCGATGTACAGTGCCCTTTAAAGAAAATGTGGCTTCGTCAGAAAAAACAGTGTTCTTTAAAAAAATTGGGTTTTCATGGCACAAGGTCATCAACTGTTCACAAAAATGTATGTGCCGATCTGGATCGTCCTCATTCAATTCGTGGATTAATTGCACTTTGTATGGATGGTATTTTTCTTTCTTCAATAAACGTGTCGAAAGATGGTGGTTTTCCTCACTTTCCAGAAGAATATTTAATTTGGTTTCGTTGCTTGTGTTAGGGCGACCAGATCGAGGGAGGTCAGCTACACTGCCAGATTCATCATATCTAGCCACCAATCTACTTACATTGGATCTAGAAATTTGCTTTTCGGGATACTTGGCATTGAAAACATCACATGATTCCTGATGAGTTCTCAGCCTATCACCATATCCAACCATCAGCAAAAGTTCTACGCGTTCTCTTTCACCTAAACATGTTATTGCATTCACTAGTTTTACACTGTCTCAGAAGTTTCACAGAACTGAGGTTCCACACGTGCCAGGAATAAAAAAGTCATCGATACTTTACACAAAAAGGCCTGTATCTCTCTGTTGTTAAGGTGATTGTTTTTTATTATTTTCTTTGTTTTGTTTTTATGTCAAATGTTTTCATGCTAGCTAAAACAAAAATGTAGGCAACAAGATTTATCAGTCCATAAGAAAGTGGAACATTACTCGTGAATTTGCGGAAGCTAAAGGAATATACCACCAAAAACAGTAAACAAAAATGTCTGTTTCCATTAAAAAAAAAATGATGACGGTGTCATAACTCAAAAACCAATCAAATAAGAAATTAGACAAAATCATTTTAGGATTCTGATTTGCTAGCATAACCAGAATTCAGGTTATCGAAAGAATGCAAAGATTTCATTAATATTTTTGCACATAGTTTTTCTTTTAGTTCTCGTAGATAGTTATTTTTTTTCTGCTGTTTGCAAAATCCTATAAAGAATATGTTTCAATACAATAGGCGGGTTCGGTCATAAAAAAAAACAACATTTTTCTTGGCAGATGTGAAGTTATATAGTCAACAAAACACTTATGTGCAAAAAAAAATGAGAAAAAAAAATTGCAGCGCCTGCAATTGCCAAATTAAAGTTCCGTGATAATGGTAGAGCCCACAACGGGATTGACATCAGTGGCCTGATATAAGCTCCAGCTCCACCCTACGCGCACTTATCCCGCATAGCACAAGCAGCGAATCACTATAATATTTAAGTTTTGGGACATTTATCGGTACTGTTTTTTAAAGTCCTAGTCGTACAATGCAACCGGGGTACCAGACAGCCGATTCCCGAAACTTACCACATTTAAATGTGCAGATGGTCTTTGATTTTTTGACAAGTAATGCGAACCTAAATCAAATTCAAAGCAGTGGCGCTAAACACTGTAAGTACCATACTTGTGCATATTTTTTATTTGTATTTTATTTGTATTTATTATTTAGTGAAGTTTCGGTAAAGTTTAAACAAACTAACATTTGATTACATATATAAAACAAGCAATAGCAGATTGCAAGTAACTTTTCACCGTTTGTCTGTAAACTATTTTGTTTCCTGGCAATAAATTATTATTTTTTATGTATTTATTTATTTATATTTGTTAGAATGAAATTAGGCAGAGGTATAAGCAACTGACAAATATACGTCGACGCCTTCACGCTCCGACGTTTAAGAATTATAATTAATATGTATTTATATAAGTTTACTAGATATAAAAATAAAAAATGCCGCATGTATAAAGCAGATTTAATGAAACCGCCGGCAGGGACTCCATTGTGGGAATTTTTTATGTGACAAGTAAATATGAGGTAAACTAGACCAATTTGTGTATATTAAAAACTATAAACTAAAAAATTAAATTGAAGATAAACTTATATGAAAAGCATTAATTGCTAACAGTAGGTATATTATATATTATATTATTATATAGTGTGAGGTGCAAAAGCTCTTGAATAATTGCAAATAAATTTACACTACGTCCCTACCCACTTTTTACAGATCAGGAAGCGAAGATTATGGAGAGCGCTTAGCGCTGTCGGGCCACTGACGTCACCGCAGTAGCCTCACGCACAGGTACGTTTCTAGCCTCGCGGAAACGGGAAGATTTTCAAGTATCAATAAAACCTTTATTTTTGGACATTTAATTTTAAAATTTTACATTGTTGTTTTTTTCCATGGTTTCTATCGATTTAAGCAAAAATTGAAAATTACCGAACCCGCCTATTATAAGCAAACAAATAATAATTCATTTTTAAACATGCATAGAGTATATAGGCTCCAATACTATTAGCTAATAGATAGGTGAAGATCTGTTATTTTTTATCAGTCAATGTCAAATATAATTATTTCATACTTATTCATAGAAATTGTCTTGGTTTTGCATGAAACATCTTTATGTCTTTCTGATGAGATCCAGAATAAGTGCGAAAAACGTTTCAAAGGCTAAGCATTTCCAAAAAATTGGAATGATAGATTTCATGAAATTGTAATCCATTAGAATGAAAATTCTTTAAGACAGGATAGGTAAATAAATTCATTTTAGGCCTTTGTTCTCATTTTTAACTGAATTCTTATGACCGTAGGGGGTTATGTAGATACTAGTTTAATCTGCATGGCCGTAGGAGACTATGTGGATGCTAGTTGTTGAATGAGAATTTTCAAATATGAAATTAGGCCAATTCATTTTAGGATTTTAATTTGCTAGAAAAACCAGAATTCAGGTTATCGATAGAATGCAAAGATTTCATTAATATTTAGACACATAGTTTTTCTTTTAGTTCTCATAGATAGTTATTTTTTATGCTGTTTGCAAAATCCTATAAAGATTATGTTTCAATAAGTCAATTATGTTTTACGTAGACTGTTAAGTAAACTGACTGACGTCACGTGATTAATTCTAAATGAAGAGCCTGTCTTCCTCCAGCTTAATTAACTCTTAATTACGTCCGAATATAAAATTATGACTGCAATAATTGATACTTTAAAAAGGGAAATCTTATTTTCTTTTTACGTGAACATCAAATACACTATCTTATTGAAATTTGGTATTAGCGAGTTTTTGATAACAACGAATAAGAATTTGAGATTGCTTTACAGTTAAAGCTTTGCACAATATCTTTTTTTGGAAAATTAGGTCCAATGTTCTTCATAACTGGATTTTTAAATGCTTTACCGTGCACAATCTCCTGATGAGTAAGTATCTTCCACTCAATTTTATTAAAAAATCGAATTGTTAATAAGGAATCTGTGATATGGGAGTCATGAAAAGTGAGACATACTGTATAAAACTTAGAGCAATACAATCATAGAAAAACAAAAGTATATCAGGCAAATCAATTTCTTTGTTCATCTGTCACTTATTGCACGATAATCTTGTCCATATGATGGCATGATATAGTCGATTCACTAATATACTTTAACACGATTTCCGGTTTGATACAACTATCTTGACAAGATTGTTTACTTCAGATTATGGTTTTTCCAAACTTTCTTATCTACAGCAAATTCGTACAAAAATGCATGTAGGCACCTTCACCAAATTTGTTGCCAATGTACCACTATTATAAACCTAACTACTTACATGCCTATAGCCTTGGGGGTGCCTGTCACCTCCCCAGAACATTTCAGTACTCCCAGAAGAATTTAAATCAGTGTTTAATCATAAATTGTTTGAAGGATATGATGGTCGTCGTTTATAATTTTTTTAGTAATGAATGTGAAAATTGAAACAGATTCTGTCATCGAAATATTGCATATATTTATTTTCTTTATTTTATTTTATTCATACACCATCTAACGGTACTAGACAATTTATAAGATGGGAAACAAGACATACATCGTACAAAAATTACGTAAATTTACTAGCGTACATTTCAGTAAAGATATACAACAAAAGAAAATATAAATATTAGAGAGAATAAAGAGTTAAATTTATTTACAATAAAAAGAGAGAAATACGTATATGATATAGACAGAACCTCCTATTTATTAAAGATGTCGATATCACGCTGGCTGTGGTTATAGCTAGAGCACATGCTGCAGATTGGTGAAACCTGTGAAGTATTAGTCCAGGCTATAGCAAGGTAGAAAATTTGGTTTTGTCTTGAATTTATTCGCGGAATGTGGAAATTAAGTCTCTGGAGTATCTCACTACAGTCATATCATATCATAATGAATCGCCTTTTTTAAGAAATTTATGGCAAAGTCGTTGTGTCTTTCAGATAGATAGGCTACGCATTGAAAACATTTGGATTAAATCGCTTTGTGGAAAACCAATTGGTGGATACATACCATAAGATTTTAGATATAGAAATTTAAGAAAGTGGCGTTGCACGTTTTCTAATTTAAGACTATGAGTGTTATAGCAGAGCTGCCAAACAAGAGACGCATACTCTAGTTTAGATCGCAAAAAATATAATAGTTTTAACGTTGAGATATTTGAGAAATCACTCCCATTGCGTATAATAAACTCAAGTGTTCTATTTACGTTGCAAATTAACGTGTCTATATGATTGACAGAGCTCAGTTTTTTGTAAAAAGTTACTCCAAGGTCTTTAAACGAGGACGATGGAGTTAATGGTTCGTTTTCTAGAGAGTAGTTAAATGTAAAATTAACATCCTTCGTGTAAAATGTCATTACGTTACATTTTTGCACATTTAATGTGAGACTATTCTCGACACACCAAGCGCTGAGTTTAGATATATTATTTTCTAATTTACTGCAGTCATTTATGTTAGAGATTCTTTGTAGTAGCTTGAAGTCATCGGCGTGCATTAGAAAATTAACATCTAGTTCATATGCTATATCATTGATGAATATATTAAACAAGAGTGGCCCAAGAACAGATCCCTGAGGTACACCAGAACAAGATAAGTAATCGGTAGACCTGAATCTATTAAACGCGACGTACTGTTTTCTATCTGACAAATATGATTTTAAAAAGTGTGTAAGATTCGGTGACATTCCAATGCTTGACAGTTTTTTAATAAGAATGTTATGTCGAATGCTTTTGTAAAATCAAAATATTTTACATATGTTTGAACTTGCATCTCAATGGACTCAGATATATATTGAGTAGCACATATTAAATTGGTGGTTGCAGATCGACCTTTCACAAATCCATGCTGCTGAGAGGATATACTGTTTTTGACATGCGGCTATATGCAATTATGCAGCAAAATTTCAAAAGTTTTGCCAAAGTTACAAATAATTGTGTGATTGGTCGGAAATTTGTCATATCATTTTTGTTGCCCTTTTTATAAACTGAACATACTTTAGAGTACTTCCAGATATCAGGAAAAGAACAGCACTTTGTATCCAAATTAAATAAAATTTTTAGTGGATAGGCGAATAAATTAGCACAATCTTTCAGTAAAAATGCAAGAATACCATTCGGCCCCATGGTGAGCTTCGGTTTCATTTTTTTAATACTTTTAGGACGTCTTCTTCAGAAAAGGAAACTAAATTGATGCTATTGTTATTTAAGCTATTATCATCTGAATTTATGTTGTCCGGTGCACTTAGTAAAAACGATTTTTCAAAAAATTTAGCGTAAGCTTTAACAATATCCTCTGGGTTGTCAAGATGTTCGTCATTGTAATACATATCTTTAGAGATATTTGTCATTCCTTTCTTATTGTTTATGTATGACCAGAATTTATTAGAATCCTGATTAATATTGTTTTCAGCTCGCTCTAAGTATATAGTTTTTATATGCAGTTTTGATATCCAATTTAATTTTTGATCTAAGCCTTGTAAATTCGTTTAACGCATTGACATGGCCATTCGTTTATAGATATTTTGATAATTTTCTTTGGACCTTATGTTCTTAATAATTTCAGAGTTAAACCATGGTGGAAATTTTCTTTTATTTTAAAGAGTGTAAATTTTGGTACACAAATTGTAAAAATTTAAGTTAGCTTATCATAAAAATGTTGGAAAGCAG
Organism: Stenurella melanura; assembly: GCA_963583905.1. Classification (NCBI taxonomy): domain Eukaryota; kingdom Metazoa; phylum Arthropoda; class Insecta; order Coleoptera; family Cerambycidae; genus Stenurella; species Stenurella melanura. The sequence continues at coordinate 41,939,647 of OY757310.1, read as the reverse complement.
TATTAACTTTTTTATATTCATTTAGAAAAGACCAGTCTACCTCGAGCTGTTGCTGATACAATAGGGGAAAGTTGGCTTTACGAGAATTAAATGAACTGGTGTAATTAGCTGGAAATTTCTGATCTTTACCACTACATTTTAGTGAAGTCCGGGATGATGATTATCTTCTTTTAGTAATACTTTTAAATATTTATCAAAAATTGGTGGTACATAAACCTAAGTGCATTTACTGATGAATCAACATTTTCAACTAATGGAATGGTTTCCTTAGAAAATTGTAGATGCTGGATTAAAGAAAATCCAAATTTGTTATTAATATCTAATAGTCAACCATTTTAAAAAGTTAATGTAAGGTGTGGTATAATGTATCATAAAATAATGGGTCCCTACTTTTTGGAAAAGAATCTAATCAAAATTTGTATAAGGAAATTATAAATAATTTTGCTTTGGCAGAACTACTAATGAAAATTTATAGTTTAGAAGAAAAGTAATGTATCATCAGGACGAATGTAATGTACATTCAACAACTAAAGTTTGAAAATGACTTGATGTTTACTTCATCAACAAGAGACTCGGTCGCTATGTACTCACAGCTTGGCCTGAACGGTTACCTGACTTGTCGCCATTAGATTATTCCTTATGGGGATATTTACAACAAGAAATTTATGTCAATGATTTTAACAACATTGACTTCCTAAAACATGGAATTCGGAATGCTGCAAATCTTTGTATAAAGAATAATATTTTCTCGAAGAAACGAATGATGAAGAGTGCGGTACCACATCCGGGGACACACTGTATCTATCTACAGGTCTACAGAAAAGCTAGTTCCTTTCAATTCAATTAAAAATGTAATCTTCATCGATTGATACTTTTTTACCAACCAATCATTTGAATATTATGAACATTTTACTTAAATATCCATGCATTTTTCAATACATGGAACCTTGAAAATATTTTAAAAATGAAAATACCGCTCACTGACGTTACACGTCATAAGCAATGGCATTTATAATATTTTATGTTACTTTAAAATAGCTTTTAAAACCGTGTACTTAATTTTTACTTTTTGTTGTAAAGATAAAGCTGATTAAAATTGTTTTTATTTGTTAATAGCTAATGTTTCCAACATATACTAAACAGTATTTGAAGTTTGAATCTTTCGTACTTACATGTTTTAAACGAAAAAAATTACGTTTATAAATAATTTCCGTGAAAATAGTAATTGATCACATTTCAACGAAAGTATGTAATTGTGAAATGGAGTACTTTAATGTTAAGGAATATGCAGTAATTATACAAGGTAATTATAATTTCAAAAAGAGGTTGTTCGCAGTTATGAGACTATTAAATAATTATGAGAAAAGTTCTTAAATTCAACCTTTGTAAAAAATTAATAGATGATAATAATAATTAAGATTCATTTGGGTTATAAATAATACTTACATATCTACGTAAGATAACAAAACAATTGAAAATTTGAGGATATTTTCATCCGATTGGCTAATTTTGAACAAACTTTTATGGTTATTAGATAAGGAAACATTAATATGATTGATTGTTAAAATGTTTGAATTTATACAGAAAAAATGGGAGACGTAATTATTAATCGCTTTATTGTTTCAGATCATTTTCACTCTAAATGTGGAAACCTTCAGTGCCAAGTTCATACCACCAAATATATCCATTATCAAGACTACAGTACACGTCACAGCAATTTATCTAATCAACTGATTAAGAAAATCAATATCTTTTACAAATTATGAAGGATATTTAAAAAATAGTGTTGTTGTTTATAATGGCGCTTGAATTACTACTCCTTTGTGCACTTATTTTCATCTTTATCGTGTCTTTCTGTGGATTATTGCAAAAAATTAAGCAGTCATACGACAGAGAACGAATGATAGCAGGTAAGATTTGATATTCCATTGATTAAATTTGCATGTCATAATAAGTGAACAGATATCTTAATTTCACAATCGTGTAGGAACACAATAACCCTATAACGTGTAGGTGTGGTATTGGGATTATTAGCAAAGTCATACCTATACTATGTATGAAACTGAAAAATACTTTTATTCGTGATGAAGATGGTTAGCTAAATGATATTGCAAATTTCCGCTTTTGTAACAATTTCATCAGTGAATAAGCTAGGTTAAAAATTTGCATAAAATTGACATTTGACAATATGGAGGTTGTGGCAAATACAAGAAATACAAATGAGTATTTGGTGAACTTTTTTCGCATTTGATAGAGTAACATTTATGGATACGAATAGTCAGGGTTAGTCCCATAAGTTTTCGAAGGCAACTAGGACATGGATTACAGCCAGAACAATTAGATGATTATCAACTGCTGATATTGTATCTTTAAAGTCTTTGAGAGATGCATCACTAAGCGACAACCACACACTAATAGCACTGTGCGAAAAAATAAAAATGTTTGTTTGGACGGAAACATTTTATTTATTTGGTAAAATTTCATTTCACTTTGTCATTTGTTCGATGTAGTTTTTATTACCAGGAATGGACGAGAAATAGATAAATTGACACACACGGCTCTATTTACTGATGAATCTCAATTTGACTATGTAAAATTAGTATTTGAAAATCCCAAATGATTTCTTCTAGCACAGCATCACGAAAGTGTACGCCAATGTATACTTACAGCCGGTTGTTAAATAGATGTCTGTACCTACATAGCTCACATCGTTCTCTCGATATTTGTTTAAGTTTAAATTATTATTATAGTAATACACCTCCTTTTGGGCAATAAATGTACCACCACCTTTCCCAAATTTCTGCCGAAACAGTGCTAGTAAAAAGAATAGGTGTATTACGATTCAAGAACAGGCAACACATCTATATTCCCCTGTGCTATCACTATATCCAACCGACAGCGTCTGAAATATGACACAGAAAGCTTTGTATAATCCAGTCATGACATTGAGCTATTTCCTTATTAATGGCGATTCTACTTTATACTGTTCTACAAGAATTATTGTATTGTTTTTCTCCCGCGATCTGGGAAATATTCTACAACACTACGTTCTCGCTTTTGTGGGAAAATTATTAAAAGCATATGTTTCGCATAAATAATATTTTTTTGGGCAAAATTGTTTAAACAGTTGCGTATACCACGAAATCAATCATCGACGTCGCAATTAAGAAGGTCTCATTCGATTCCTTGATTGGACGTGTCATAAATAAATTAATAACGAACATTACATTTTCAAGAATATTTTGGGTACTTTCGGTCACATCTTGCCTAATTTCTGTCGCAAAGGGATTTTACGGGTCTAAAATTAATTAACTAAGCTTTTAACACTACATTAGTTTTTATTGAAAATTGATATGAGAAAATTTTATAAATTTTGAAAAAGATTATAAAGAAATCTGAGGCTTCTGCTTCTAGCATATACACCAAATATCAAGTTTCTGTAGTCTTACCAGCTTGCTTTACTCATTTTCCCATATTCATCTCTACTTACCCTCCACTCATTTAACGGAACCATCTCAAAATATAATCTAGTTCCAGATGTCGTTATAATACATACGTGTATCAAGTTTTAAATGAATATCTCAATTTATTTTTATCAGCCCCTTTAATAATGGAGTGGGGGTGGTGGAGGGATTGAAAAGTAAAATAAAAAAATCTGAGATCTTTGCTTCTAGTATATACACCTAATCCCAAGTTTCTGTACTCTTACCAGCTTGCTCTACATATGTTCCCCTACTTACCCCTATTTAACCCCCAACCCTTCGACGGAATCATCTCAAAATATAATCTGATTACAGATGTCGTTATAATACATACCTACATGTACAAAATTTCATGCAAAAATATCAATTTTGTTTTATCAGCCCTTTTAATGATGGGGTAGGGGTGGTGGGCAATTGAAAAATATTATAAAAAAATCTGAGACCTTGACTTCTAATATATATACCAAATCCCAATTTCTTGTACTCTTTCCAGCTTGTTTCACTTATTTTCCCCTATTTACCCCCAACCCTTCACCGGATCTGTTCAAGAAACAAACCAGTTCCACATCTCGTTATAATACATACGTCTTCGAAATTTCATGTCAATCTTAAACCGGTCAAGAGAAAACGTGCGCACAAAAAATTTACAGACAGATAGACAGACAGATTTTTTTTCACGCAAACTTAAAATCTTGACGTTTCATAACATTCTAAACCTATTTCAATAAAAATAAATTTTGATTTTTTTACGATTACTATACTTCCACTTATATGTGGAAGTAATAACTAAAGCAAGCTGGTAAGAGTCCAGAAATTTTCAATTTGGTGTATATACTAGAGATTCAAGTTTTTTTTGGCATATACCTCCCTTCCCCACCCTTCAAAAAAATCAAACTAAGTCCTGTGGTAAAATCGTTAGTTTATGAAATAGTGAGTAGACACAAAGACTTGATCTTAGGCCTTTCCTGAAGCCTCCCCTGGTACTCTCATGGAAGCAAGGGACCTTTTCGATATTTTATATCCCATACAATTTTCATTTGAAATGTTTTTGGATGCGACGGAAAATTGTCCTTGGGTCTTTTTTGGAGGGCCCTTCATCTATACAAAATTTCATTGATCATCTAATTAGTTTATTTTATTTGTATCGAACGAAGGATTCAGGTAGTTAGCACATGTGGGATATGTAAGATATTAAATAAAATGTTTAATAGAACGGAAATCGACAATCAGATTATCATCATTGTAGAAATTACTATTGGATCGTGGAGCTGTCACGCTCTTGCTCAGTCGCAGCGTGCGTCGCTAGGTCTATATCTAGAAGCCAATGGCGATATAAATACAAGAAAATGTTTGTGGATATGACATGAACATTCATCGTAACACAATTTAACCTTATGTAATCTAAGAAATGATCCCAAACCAATATGTATTTTTTATTATATGAAGAAAAAGTGAATATGAACTGTATCCATTATCATTTAGTATCAACGGATTAGTATTAAGAGATGGATACTGTGATTTGGCAACATGAAGCAATGAACAATAAGTCTGACCTTAAGCGTTTAGGGCAGTATAAAAAAGGTCATGTGGTTCTTTGTCGCCATTATGTAATGAAGATGATATGGTCTTGAAGAAGGTGAAAAGAGATTTATTAAAGACATCAGTGACACTTGTATGCAATTAGTATATTGAATCGGTTCCTCCTAAATAACATGGAATATAAACATTTGCAATTTATTTATCGTATCATAAAATATAAGATTAGACTTCTCTTATCCTATTCAAGGTAATATATTTACGACCTACAAATAACGATTGTCACTTTAGCGAATCTGAACTGCACAAAATTATATTCCTTTTTATAGCCTTGATGAATTTATAACAATATATGTGAAGTGTGTATAGCGATTTTCCTTAAGAAAATAATTTGAAACTACTAGTGTTTTCTCTGGTGCTTTAACATTGACCTGTTTAACTGTTAACAGAGGACTACCTCTCACGATGTGTAAACAAAAATGAATGCTACTTTTGATTAAATTTCAACAAAAGGCGTTGCACGAAGGTGTTTCTACGCCTTTCGTGTTAGCAAGATATTTCATCATCAAGTCAGGTATTAGTGCAGTTTGGGACAAAATAATTTTTTTCTCAATTTCTTAAATCATTATTTTTGGATGCTCTTCCTGGGTTCAATAGTAGAGGTAATAGTGATATCCTGAAGTTAAGAGAACTCAAGCTGTCCCCTGGAAGACTTTCATAAAACTACCAGCCCTGTTGAAATTTCTATTTATTTGAGCTGCAACAGATGGCGATCAAGTTTGTCCCACTCCTGTGAGTGATCGGATCCATTAAACATCATAATCTTGCACATATTTTGTACATTTTGCACACACTATTTGAAATTTTGCATATATTCATATTGCCGCTTATGGCTCAACGAAAAATTTCTTCAAACCCCTTTTACCACCAAAATTTTAATTATTGTTGTGCTATTTGAATAGTCCAGTTTTGCACAATTTTTCATATTTTAATCAAATTTAGCACTCACTCGCGACTCTCCAACTCCACCTCGACATTTTTCTGTTATCTTGCTCCACATCCTATTTTGAAGCTCACTCCCACTCAAGTTAATGCCCATAGCTTCCTCTTTCAAGTTCTCCAGAATTTTTACAATTCTGTGAGCTATTACCGGGCAGATTTGTACAGTTCGACTTAACCAACTTAGTACATTGATAAATGTATCAAAATATATTACTTCATTTTATTATTTTATCCTTTCTTCTAATTCAAGGTTTCATTTAATTGTCTTGCTTACTATTTTTCTAATTTTTAGGGTTTAGTTTTTAACAGTAGCGTGGTTCCAAAAATGTCGTTCCTTTAATTTTCTGGTTCCTCTCACTATTTGAGAAGGTCGAAACCTTCTCAACTGCATAATTTTGAATGATAATTAGTAGGCTACGTTGAAGCTACGTAACAAGAGATGGCGTACAGAACTGAAGAAATCGGTACAAGGAACCTTTTGCAAAAATTGAATGTGCAAAATGGAGAGATTAAGATACCATAAATATAATGGAACTGTAATAACAGGCTGGAGAAAGCTTTTCCAGACGTCAGTCATGCTAATATGAGTGAGTGCAAAATTTGAAGAAAGTATACGAAATTGTGCAAAAGTGAGTGATTGAAATAACACACAAATAATAGAAATTTTGATAGTGAGGGGAGCTGGAGAAAATTTGTCGGTGCGCTGCAGGTGGTAATGCAAAATTTTAAATGAGGTTTGAAAAATTAGCAGAGTCAGTGATGAGGGAGTGGTGCAGGCATTAAGTTTGCACTCTCCATCTAATTTTCTCTTCCAGTTCCAAAATTACCATGTGCAAAATTCAATAAGTGGTGTGCAAAATGTGTGCAAAATTAGGGTGTACAATTGAGTCCAATTATTAACGGGTTCAAAGCATTCTTGCAAGCTGGCTGGAGCTCGTACGCCAGTAGAGCCAGGAGAATATATTCCTCTTTCATTGCACCACGGATTACTATATAATGTAACAAATCAACGTTTAATTCTAAGACCTCGATATCCTGGCATATAAGATAAGTTGTACCAGGAATCGAGTCAAGTGACTATACCATGTATAATGTGAAAGATTAAGCAGGTCCTCATATTCAGGAATTATCTACTGATGCACTTTATATAATTTACTTACTGACTGATCAAATAACAATACTTAAGGTCGACTATTTAAGAATTTACATTCGACTAGTTTAAGTTAATTAATTAATAAATAATTATTTTTTTTACAAGTATACTTCAAATAAAACCTGTACAATGGTTGTCTAAGCTCCACAAATATATTTAACTGTGAGATTATCATTTTATTTATTATGCTTTGACTCTTGTTGAACTATATATTTATAAGGTTTTAAACGTAAATCTACAGAATGATTACTCTAAAATTATATGAGAAATACCTGACGTGTCTAAAATACTCTCCATTTAATTTAAAAATTCATCACTACATAGTATAAAAAGAACTGTCTCTAATATGTCTTAGTGACCATGTGAATACGCTCGAATCTCGAAGTATAATTGGACAGATTTAGAAACGAAGTTCTCATTCTAAAACTTAGTCCTTTATATTTACTGTATGTCTGAGGGCTGAACACAAAAATATGTAGTAAATCGAAGAAAAAAATCTATGCTATCCAAACAGAATTTCTTTATGTTGGCTTCTGATAGACAAACATCAAATGTTGCTGAAAAAGAAATCCCAAAGCTATCTAAAATAAAATGTGTACAGGTGTTATTTATTCCATATATTTTTTTTACTGTAAATTTTATATGTTTAAGTTAGTCCACAACAACTATTAATGGAGATGCATATTGTTTATAAAACCATAAATTGTAGCACGACTTATTAACATTTAGCTAATTTCTTTTCAGAGAGAATAACAAGAAGACAAGCAACGCAACGGAATTCCGGAGACTCGCTTGCGGAAGTATATGTAAATTCTTCATATTTGCCGGACATCAGGAATGATAGTACCGGAGTATTTCCAGCAGCACCACCTCCTTATTCACGTAAGTCTATTTAAATAAATATATTTTACGAATTACCGGACTAAAGAGGACGATTGACAATGTACTTCAAAAATTAATTTTAGAGACATACTTTTAAACTTATACCACCAGAGACATTTTCGAGAAATTCGCAACATTTATGTATGACTCTTCGAGAGAGAGGCAAAAACATACGACCACTTAAATGTTGCCAAAAAATGTTGAAAAAATTCAGGCATATTTTCTGGGCAAATATAAGCATCTTTTTTTTCATAAACTTCATAGACTTTGATTAATTAGTTTAGGATGAAAGAAGCGTTTTAGAGAAAAACTCCAAGCGCAAAAAATGGGTTATTTTTGTCGAAAGAACAAGCCTACCGGTTTTCAGAATTTTTTAGACAAAAATAATTTCGGTCAAGAATTTCCCTATTTTTTTTTTTATTTCTTCAGAGAAATGCCAAAAAATTCAGCCATATTCTTTAGACAAAATAAACAACTTTTGCTTCTTAAACCTTTTTTTTAAGTGCTTCCTTCTCCTGTAACAAAATTACAAAAAACTAATTTTCTGTTTTGTTATTTTTTTTCGGGAGGAGGAAACACTTTGGAAACCACACCAAGAGACAAAAGAAGCTTACCGTTGCCCAGAAAATACGCCTGAATTTTTTCAGAATTCTTTAGCAACATTTAAGCGGCCCTATGTTTTTTGCCTCTCTCTCTAGAAGAGGGCATGGTCACGTGACCGTTGGGGGAAATGGTGCCTACAGATGCGTACAATATCTCCACCAAGCGACGGCAATTGCGGTGCCCGATCCACTTTTCTCGATGGGCTCCCATACTATTAACGTAATGGTATCTCTAATAAGTTCATGAAACAAAGGAATGTCATCAGTAAGTCCCATTTTGAAATATGCACCATCCGTCGAATGTTGATTAATTGATTGATTTGCCAGCGTAAGGTAGGCATTGCTGCCCCTTTCGGATATCCAATCTGGATGTTCTTACATACCGCCTGACCGGCTGCATATGCTGGATTGGGTATGGGACATGGTTGTTGCCAGCAACAAGAGCTACATGACGCATGGGGTAGGGTAGGTTTGTGAGATGCTTCTCTTAAGTTTCCATCGAATGGGGAGTGTAGGTGTTTGTGGGATGCTTCTTTTAATTCTTCTTCTGAGTCTTCTGTTTTTGCATCTAGTAGTGTTCATTCCCTCCTGCCCGCTTGCGTCCAGATATGGTTTCATGCCTTCCAGAAACTTGTGTTTTTGCTTCAACGTCCCTCATCAGTGCGTCCATTTTGTTTGTTTGCCAAGAGATTGGATATGGGGCATGCTTGTTGCCAGCAGCGAGAGCCATATGACTCATGGGGTAGGAATATAGGATGGGAAATGTAGGTGTTTGAAATATGCACCTTCCGTCGAATGTTGATACAAAACTTCCACCTCTGATTGGCTCCCTTTATTTATTAATTATTTCTTCAACCATAGTTTCTTAATTACTATTTGGATCAACACCATGTATATTTTTCATTAAAAGTATAATATGTATCTTTCTTGACACTTGCGTTAAGTACACGTTAGTGTACGCAGTCTCATTTTTTGGTAATAATTTTTTTAAAACCTTGTGTATTCTTGGCAGAAAGTATAGTAGGTTTCTTCTTTGACAAATGTGTTACCTACATTCCAATCTTCCGTTGCTATTTTTCTTTCATAATTTTTTTAGATGGCCACCATGTATATTTTTTACTAAAATTATATCCCATGTTATCGTTGGCAATCGCGTCAAATACTAAATATTCTTTTCCATTAAATAGTTTCGTAAATATAGAGACAATAGACAGAGACCAGAAACCGATATATAAACAACGGAGTTGAGAGACCATAAATTGGGTACCTCGGAACAAGATTTAACATTAACGAAATGAAAAAATTCAAATTTAGGCCTGACGCATGGGGTTTGGAAATTTCTAAACTACCTTAAAAATCGCGTTATTTGGTCACAAATAATGCTATGAAATAAAATTTTCCGCACCTCTTTATGATAACAAAAACATTCGAATTTAAAAACTTTAAAAATAGTTTTAAGGGCCTTGGTGGGGCCCAATAGAGCCCCAAAAAATTGAGGTTATGGGTTTTTGGAATTACTGCACGCATGCATTTTTTCAGAATTTTAAATTGATTCCATTTTCGTAAATAAAATAGAAACTGAAGTGGGCCCTTTCTTGAGCAATGCGGGGGGGGGGCAATTTTGGGGCAATTTTGATATACGGACCTTGTTCATCTTATTTTTTAGGCCCAAGGAACGATTCCATCAGGTTTATTCCAAAATTCGTGCCAAGGGGCATTTCACCTATCTTAAGGTACCCTTTCGTAACCTTCGTAGGCTGAAACTTAAAAATCCGATGTGACCTCGGAAAGTGATTTATAACGACTATAATACTTCCCTTGAGTAGGCGTCCCTCTGTTGAATGTTGACAGGTTTAGCCTAGTTACAAACACATATTATTTTCTGTACTATAGTTAAAACATGCATTATTATCGTCTCTGCACACTCTAAATAGATAGATAATAATTAAAAGATACTTGGTTAATGCGGTGCAATTCAACATAGCCAGAGAATGAAACATATTCTTTATAGGATTTTTGCAAACAGCGGAAATAAAACCTATCTATGAGAACTAAAAGAAAAACTATACGTAAACATATTAATGAAATCTTTGCATTCTTTCGATAACCTGACTTCTGGTTATGCTAACAAGTAAAAATTCTTATTTGCCATTCTCATTTTAACACTAGCATCCAACATAGTCTCCTACGGCTAGACAGGTTAAACTAGTATCTACATGATCCCCACGATATGTAAATTCAGTTAAAAATGAGAACAAAAGCCTGAAATTAATTTATTTACCTACCTTGTCTTTAAAATTTTTTTCATTCTAATGAATTACATTTTCATAAAATCTCATTCAGTTTCTTGGAAATGCTTAGCCTTTAAAACGTTTCTCGTCCTTATTGTGGACTCATCAGAAATGCCCAAAGCCACTCATAACGATGTTCCATGCAAAACCAAGACAGTATCCATGAATAAGTATGAAATATGTATATTTGACATTGACTGATAAAAAACAACAAATCTTCACCTATCTATTAGCTAACTAGTATTGGCGCCTACATAATTTATGCATGTTTTCAGATGTCGTTATAATTCATACGTGTACCAAATTTTAATTTAATTTTATCAACTATTTTAATAAGGGAGTGAGGGTGGTGAAGGAATGGAAAATATTTAACAAAAAACATGAGGCTTTCGCTTCTAGTATAACCTTTCAACGGAATAATCCCAGTATGGAATCTAGTTCCTGATGTCTTATAATATATACATATACTAAATTTCAATACCAATTTTCAAGTGAATTTCTCAATTTTATTTTATCAACCCCTTTAATAATGGAACGGGGAGTAGCGGGGGGATGGAAAATATAATAAAAAAATTTGAGGCCTTGGCTTCTAGTACATACACCAAATTTCAAGTTTCTGTACTCTTACCAGCCTGCTTCACTCATTTCCCCCTATTTGTCCCTATTTACCCCCCAACCCTTCATCGGATATGTTAAAAAGACAATCCAGTTCCAGATCTCGTTATAATACATAATTTACAAAATTTGAAGTCAATATCTTAAACCGTTCCGGAGAAAACATGCGGACAAAAAAGTTACAGACAGGCAGACCGACAGATAGATCGACAGACTGACAGAAATTTTTTTTAGCTCAAATTTTAAATCTCGTCGTTTCATGACATTCTCCACCTATTTCAAAAAAAAAAAATGAAATTTTTTACGATTACTATACTTCCAATCCACTACGTGGATGTGGAAGTAAAATTAAAAGCGCAATAAGACTAAGTTTTTGTCAACTTTGATATTCCATATAAGAATAATATTATTTGTAATGGTGTGTTAATATTAGCTTTACCATTTAAAATGTGAAATTGTTATTAATTAGAGTTTTATCTTTTTTAGACGATTACGTGGATCCTCCTCCAAAATATGAAGATGTGATAAAAACTGAAACTCTAGAAATTCCAGAGACAGTTACGACTAATGCAACCCCAACGGAAGTACCAGACAGACCTGCGGTTCATTCTTCTCCTCCCCCATATACAATCTCGACATAGATAACTAAAGTTTTGTTTGTATAATATTAATGCATTACTTGCTTACATAAATATAATTTAGTTGAGAGTGAATCTAGTTAAATCTAATGAGATGGATCAGTATTTTTTTTCAAAAGTAAATGAAAATTTGAAGGAGTGATACAATAATAGTATAAATAATTTAGTTCCACCACTTCAAAATAATATTAAAGAGAGTAAGAAATATGATTTGACATGCTTGGTTGCACTGGTACAAGATAATTTGTCTCTTTTCTAATTTTTTACTAAGTATTTTTCACCGCTCTACAAAAAAAAGTAAGAAAATATGTCACGAATAAATAATTACAAGCTATATGTTGTTTACATCCCTATGTTATCTTTATGATACTAACCGATATTATTTTTACAGTATGAAAAAAGAAATTTGGTTACAAAGTATTCATAGATGCATAAGACAGTCGATTTTATAACGCATAAACTTATTGTGTGAAAAATTATAGCACTAATATTTTTTAGTTTTGTTGCGTAACTATGATTGTTTGTTACTGCTAAGTGCCTATTCTGAATTTAAAATTGAGATCTAAGTAGCCTATAAATGTTAAAATGTCAAAATTTCGAATTTCACAAATCCAAAATAATTTTTTTTGGTACTGATTTTGAAACCTAAATTGAGGGAAATTACGTTGCTCCCATATCAGACCAATTAGACACTATATATTAAATACTAAAAAGCTATTGGATAATGAAATTATTATAAAAATATACGTATAATATAATAAAAATAAGAGTAATTAACACCTATTCAGTAATCTTAGCAAAGTGATGTTAAATAATTACTGTTGGGTTTTAAACATATCTCAAGAGACGTAATATTACGCAATATCATACATCTTTAATTAGAGAGGTTAATAATCTAGTCTTAAACAATAAGTTTGTTTATTTTGAATGCTAGTTGAAAATTTCAGTTTAAGTAATTTATTACAATTGGCTTAAAAAATCTAAAACATGACCAGCCAGTATTTAGTGTCAGCAAGAAGAACAGGTAGTTTTGATTAATTCTTCGCTGGCTCCTGATTCCGCAAAATGCATACATATATATATTAAGCACCAGCTAAGCGATTGATTCCAGGTCTAATATTAAAAATACGCAAGGAGTTTTTCACAATACCTAAAACTAATTTCTTCAGTCATATTATTGGCTAATCAAATTTTATCATATATAGCCGGCTTCTTCTCCTTATTCATAACTTCTTGACAAACATTTCGTTATCAATGCATTATTCTAGTTGTCCTATTATTACTGTATGGCACGACCAACGGCACCATGGTATGGCGCTGTCTCGATTACCTGTTAAACACACAGCCCAAACAAAACTCCTTCTCATCAACTCCTCGATGACATACTCCATCTTGCCATCTGGTTTTTCCTGATCCACCAACTATTCCATGTATATTGTCATCTCTCCTTTCGATGTACTTACTGCTCGTACATCGAAATTCAACCATTGAGCATACTTCTCACAAAAATATTTCCCATATGTATTTTAACGATCATTGAAAGCATTTATTTATACATTTTATAGAAATGTATTTTTTGAGTCGTGTAACGGCAGAAATGAGTTAAATATTTATTACTTTTGTGAGTTGAATTATTTGTGAGACTGATAATCAAAATATTAATACACATATCACACAATCAGAAATAAGAGCACAAAGAGGTTAGTTGCAGCTTGTACTTTATAGAAACATTTATTGAATTTATATTTTGATATTTTCATCAGTATACGGTATATTTAATATCTTATTATATTTAAATAACTTGTGATTTCTTAAATTATTTATTTAAGTAATTGATTGAAATGTATACAGTATACATCTACATCACATTATACGATAAAGTAAGTAGTAGTAAGTTTTGTAATATATATTTGTAAATATATAATTTGTATAAATTGAATTGAATATATATAATAATTACAAATAAATATCTCTTGTCAATTTGTGTAAGGTTTTTATTATACAGAGTACTCTATGAGTAACTGTACATTACATAGCTTAATGGGATATAGAGAATATCCATAGATTAAATAAACGATTAAAACCTCTTTGAGAATATCGAAGTTGTACCAAAACACACCGTAAACATGTTTAAAGGTGAAATATTTATTATTTGTTTGCTTATAGTAATGAAACATATTCTTTATAGGATATCATAGATAGTTTTTCTTTCCGCTGTTTGCAAAATCCTATATAGAATATGTTTCATTACCGTAAACATGATCTAATGTTAATCGTAGTAATCTTTTAATTTCTAGTATTTTCTACCAATATTGTATTAATTTGTAGATTATTTTTAGCAGAGATTATACAGTCTGTCCATGGATTGAGTTCGGAAGAGGAAAGTTTCGTAAAAATCCATTCATGCGGTAAACTTTTTAGTCAGAAATGCTAAAAGCCTACACTATTAATCATTAAGGCTAAAAAAGAACAGAAAAATGATTTCATATTAAGAGATCAAGATTTTATAATTTACTATAACTTTTAATCCACATTACATTTTTTAATACGATTTCTTAGTATTTTTACAAACAAAGCTAGGTACCTCTTTGTACATTTTCACCTTTCCCTCATGAACTTACGAACAAATCGATTTTCCTTTTCTGAATTCAATCCGTGTACACGCGTGACATATGTGGCGGCAAATCCCAGAAAGAAAAATGAAAAACTTCCTAAGTCCGAATATAAACCGAATATTTTAATTTTCGTCAAATTTTGACAATAAAACAATAACCATTATCTGCAACATTGCTATCAGCCGCAGGTGAGACTCGATGTCAGGAGAGAGAGCAGCATCATACAACCGTCTTGTCTCACTCAACTGCGCTGCAGCAAACTAAACATTGAAAACATCACTATCCATACCCTAGGCAGGATTTGAACCCGAGACTCCGTGGTCTCAAACCTAACATGTCACACAAGTTTGCGATGGTAGATCTACCAGTAAAAATACTGTATTTTTAAAAACAGAGTCGTACAGGAGCCTTTTTGTTTGTTTTATTTTATTACTCTTTTATGAAATAAAGTTGTTAAAGCCGATGTGGTTCGGCTGTTGTCATACTGCTGGTAGCGGCTGGTAGCAAGTATACCTTCTTTGAATATAGTGTCTGTACAACTACTTCTAGTGAAGACAATCGCAGGTAAAGAGTTAGGATTAAATTTTGATAATAAGGTACTGTATCATATGTAGCGTTCCCTCTGAGCAATCAGAAAATGATTAAGTTAATTATTGTTATTAACATTTTTCTACCAATTTTTAAACTGGTGTCTAATATATTTTTCATGTTATTATGAATAATTTTTTTTTTCTCCGATTATTGGCCTTACAAGCAAAGTGTTTTGGCCACGAACATATAACTACCTACTATGAGACAAAAATAAACCGGATTAGAGGATATAAAATATTACACCGTAAATGTAGAAATACCAAGGTACCCGTTACCGAGACCTAAATAAGTATTATAAATTTATTAAAAATAGAAAATTACTTAAAATAACAGCTCTAGCAAATTTCATAAGTTAAAAAAAAAATTCAACAATAAAATAAGATAAAAAAAAAAATTAACAACAATAAAAAACTATTGCGCTACTCATTTATAAGGAAGGTTTGTAAGGAATTCAAACAAGGACGACTCACTTCTCGCCCAGGGGCCTTTCAGGGCATTTAATAAGACAAACACAGGTGGGCCACGGTTGGAAGGACTTAATAAACAAAGGGAATGAAACAAGGGTTTAGGGTAAGATACCTAAATGTCAATGTTGGCGTCAAAAAAGAAAGAGACAAGTTTTTTCATTAAATCAGGATTTTTTAGACTTAGGAAATATGGTAACCATATGGGTGAAATAAAATCATTATCATACAGGAATTTAAGAAAATGTTTTGCTTTAGGTTCTGTTAATGGACAAATGAATAATTTTAAAAGTAGTTTTAACTCCATAGCGCTCTTGTATCATTTACTAGCAATATTTTAGAGAAGCTTGTGTGACTGAATATTTCACATTTTGATCTCTGAAATATATAGCTAAATCTTGCCATTATTTATAAGACAACAAAATATCAAATAGTTGAAAATTTTTTGGAAAATACCACACACTAACCGTCAACCTATGTTAATACCATAGTGATCATCTGGAACAAGAAAAACAACTATAGTACTCCATAGAGATGAAAGCTTTCGTGTACATAATTAAATACGTCTGTTACAGAAGAGTTATTTATGGAGAGCAATGCAAATAGGATTTGTTTAAAGTATTATGCAAATCATTCCAACACTATTTGGATAACGGTGTCATTATACTCAGTGGCTGCTAAAATTCCAAGGAATTTCAATATTTCAATATGCTTCATACGAAGTGATTCAAGCCTTTGTGTTCTAAAGTTGATGGGTCTAATGTGCGGCGATGTCGAAAAATATACAGAAATGCGCGGATACCAAGGGGGTAAAACGGTAATTATAAGAGGAGGGTAGATAATTTGTGACTATCCGATTTCATAAGAATTTCGAATTCAGAACACATACTTGACGTTTACAGAATTTTTTTCTTTCTTTGCCTCACTCCCTCGCTGACTGCCATGACACAAATATGGTATGACATTTGTGTTATAGTATATTATTATATGAGCGATAATGATAGTCATGATTCACGAAGTTGATGTTTGTCCCACGAGCCGTAGACGAGTGGCGCAAATCTTCTGAATGAATAATGGGGAATGTAATACTATGATTTTTCTACACCTATTAAACAAATAAATTAGACTGACATTTGATAGCATTAATCGGTATCTACTCGTATGAAGTGGAAAACTTAAACAAACAATATGGCGATAACTTGGTTGTCACTGTCATCGAGTTGTTTGTCAGCAATGTCAGCTGCAGCAAGGGTTGATCGCAGTCAATTTAAAACATCATTGGATCAGTGAAACAGTGATTTTTGAATTTGTATTTGTGATTGGCCGAATGAAGTGAATTATGAATGATTAATTCACTACAGTGAATTGTCTAATATTTAAATAGGTGAAGAAAAAAATATTTTAACTCTGCCTCCCCTTGAGAATTCTCTCTAAATCAGTGGCTAGTACACAACAGGTAACTAATATACTATTAAAATGTATTGGGCCATCATTTTAACTACGAATATCTCCAAAATGGAGAAGTGAAAAAAAATGACAAAGGATCCCTCACAAACCTTATGGGAATTAGGTTTCGGTAGAATTGTCTGAATTTTTGGTATATTATAGCTTTTGTTTAAAAGTGAATTATTATTTGTTTGCTTATATTGTGTTGAAACATATTCTTTAAAGGAGAACTAAATGAAAAATTATATGTAAAAATATTAACGAAATCTTTGCATTCTTTCGATAACCTGAATTCTGGTTATACTAGCAAATTAAGATCCTAAGATGAATTTGTCTAATTTCTGATTTGAAAATTCTCATTCAAACACTAGCATACACAGTCCCTACGGCCACGCAGATTAAACTAGTATCTACATAACCCCGTACGGTCATGAAGATTCAGTTAAAAATGAGAACAAAGGCCTAAAATGAATATATTTACACACCTTGCCTTAAAAATGTTTCATTCTAATGGATTACATTTTCATGAAATCTATCATTCTGTTTCTTGGAAATACGTAACGTAAACGTTTTTTGCCCTTATTCTGGAGCTCATCAGAAAGACATAAAACCACTAGTGTTATAATGAGAAGTTTCAAGACAGAAATTAGATAAATTCATTTTAGGATTTTAATTTGCTAACATAACCAGAATTCAGATTATCGAAAGAATGCAAAGATTTCCTTAATATGTTTATACATAGTTTTTCATTTAGTTCTCATAGATAGTTATTTTTTTTCTGATTTGCAAAATCCCATAAACAATATGTTTCAATATTATAGCTTTTGTTATCCTGAACAAAAATCTCCATGGCCGCGATGCTCCATATTCAGTATTTTAGCTCCTATGGAGCACTAAAGCTCCATAGCTCCGTCATAAGTTAGTACTTTGAGTAGTTTTTTAACATTTTTATAGCGCATATATTGATTATTGAAATAACTAGCATTATGTTTTCGAGGCTGCTGAATTCAAATCTAATCATAAATAGACGATATTGACAGTGTGCAGCAGTCAATTAGCTGTCAATTACCAAGGAACTACTAGGTGATTTTTTTTTAATCTGAAACTTTCAAATATCTCGAGTAACAAACAATGTACTAAAGAATGTTTCAATAATATAATTGAATGGGGGCAGTTCGGCGGTATATGTCTCTTTGACTTTGGGTGGAAGGGTTAAGGTCATTCAAGGTCAAATTTGTTTTTTAAACGGGAACCCGTATTTTTTATTGCAAATTCGGATTATCTGACTAAAAATAGACTACACTTATTCGAAACATTTTTTCTGAAATTGTAATTTTTTATAGTTATCCGACGAGGAAAAATAAAAATTTTAGAACTTTGCGATTTTTTTTCTCGAAAAAGAAGTTTGAACAAAAATTGCAAGAGCAAAAAGAGTTTGGAATAATCAAGAGAATATTCTTAAATTTTTTCGAAATTGTCCAATGCCCTTTACAGAAAAGAGCATTGTGGACTTTCAAGTGCACCAAATAAACAGTTAAGTTAAAATAATATGAACGGTTAATTAATTACAATGTTCGAAATTAGTAAATAAAGAAATTAAAGATCCACTCCGATACTCCGAAGGGTGGGACGCGCACTGTGCAGGCAGCATACTTGCAACTGCTAACCAGGACGGGACTTGCTTCATATGCATTTTTATTCAATTTCCAATACCTAAATAATACATTAAACATAACAGATTGTTATTATTTTTATTTTTTGCTGCCTTGCTATAGAACGAAATTTAAAAAAATATATCAAATGCCTGAATAAATATGTTTAAACGCTATGAAGTCTTATGACTACACAAATTGTTATCTGCATTTCTTTATTGAGATACCTAATTATGATTTAGTGGAAAAATATTCTGCAAGAACAGACTGCATTACCGCAACAAATTATTTCTTTGTTTACGTTGTATTTAATGTGTTATGTGTTTGGTGGTTCATGTTTGGAAATATATGAGTAAACTAGATTAAAATATCTGTTAATGTGCATTAGTTCACGTTTTTGGTAATAATTCCAAAGTTGAAGAATTAATGATAAAACAAAACACGTCTTGACAAATGTGTGAAATCTGGTGGTATGACGTAATTGTGTATCAATACAAATTGGCACGTGTTGTACATTCCCTAATTTGGGAATTTTGAGAGTATTAAAAGTGATTAAGAATGTACTTTTAATCAGTATATTATAATTTTAACGTTTATCCCACTGTCAGTACATTTATAACAAGCTAACCGTTATACTTTTCACCGATTTACTGCACTTTTTATACAATTGTTGCACATTCTATAGCATACTCTTCGTAGCTTTTTATAAATAATATTAATTTTAGACATTTTTAGTTTAAATATAAAACAAACAAAAAATTATGTAAAAAAAATGTTTTTTTGATGTAAAAAAATTTATAACTTTTTTATTCATCGATCGATTTTGCTCAAATATAATAGGGTTCTTCCTCAAGCTAACACTAACTTACTGTCCAAATTTCAATACAATCGGACT
Source organism: Stenurella melanura (assembly GCA_963583905.1). Classification (NCBI taxonomy): domain Eukaryota; kingdom Metazoa; phylum Arthropoda; class Insecta; order Coleoptera; family Cerambycidae; genus Stenurella; species Stenurella melanura. The sequence goes on along the minus strand of OY757310.1, from coordinate 41,919,783 downwards.
CATCGTTCTTAAATTATCGTGCTTACAAAAAAACGTAACGGACGGACAGACAGACGGACAGACTGACGGACAGACAGGCAGACGGACGGACAGACGGACAGACGGACGGACAGACTGACGGACAGACAGACGGACAGACAGACGGACAGACGGACGGACATTTTGAAAGTTGTTGAGAATTCGGTCACGAACACAGTGATATGAAATTTTTTCTCTACGAGCAATATTACCGGTTTTAGAAATGTGCCGATCGAATGCAACATACTCTTCGTTTTATATTTGCGAAGAGTATAATAACAGCTGAGAACGACTTGATTGCACTCCTGTACACACTTCTGAGTGATCCCAGTGTCTGTAGACGATCTCTTCCTTGCATTAGTATTATCTGCTACTCGTAATAAGTAATAACTCAATTAATATTTGATTGATTGATTTGCCAGCGTAACGTGGGCATTGCTGCCAATTCCCGGCATCCATGGAGGTTCGTTCCAACACGCAGATTGGTCGTCCTTCGAACACGCCCAACGGATGGCCAAACCGCGTACCGGAACCAAATCTCGGATGTTTTATATACCCGCGGACTGGCTGCATACGCCGGATTGGACATTGGACATACTAGTTGTCAGCAGCGAGAGCCACATGACACATGGGGTGGGAATATAGAATGGGAAGTGTAGGTGTTTGTGACATGCTTCCTTTAAGTTTCCATGCTTCTATTAAGTTTCCATCTGTCACCATCGGTTGGGGTGTGCAGGTGTTTGCGAGATGCTTCTCTTCAGTTTCCATGCTTCTTTTAAGTTTCCATCTATCGTCATCTCCTTCTTTTTCTTCTTCTAAGTTTTCTGCTTCTTCTGTTTCTGAATCTGGCAGCTTTCATTTTTTAAATTTTTTTGTTTGTTTTTATTTATAAACCGTTCCACAGGTAAATAGCCATTTACAGTGGAGTTGCTGGGAAGGGCTCTATCTCGCAGTAACAACATTTTTTCTTTGCGTGTTATGAGAACAAAGAGGTCCGAAGGTATAGTTTGCTCACCCTGTATGTCGTTTCTTTGAGACAATCGATTTCAAGTCCGCCTTCCAAATTAATAATAAAATATTATGTTTTGAATCAATAAATCGAGCTGATAAAAATTAAGAAGGTAAAGATCAGATAGAAAGACAATAGAATAATATCAATTATATCAGATAAAATAAAATAAATAATTTTATAGCTTATTGATACGCCTGAATTCTTTTTTCTGAAAATGAATACCTATGGATACTTATCTATATTATTCATGGATTGGGGCTTCAAGAATAGATAGGTACTTACCACGTCGCCAGATAACCCGCAATTGTATTGGACGTTAATTTGGTTGCCTATATTAAATTGTTTAACTACATGAATTTTCCAAATTTTATATTATACTAATGGACAAAAGGAGATTGACTTAGGGCCGGTTTATCAATGTGAGGATAAGTGTTATTCTATAGTTAAATCAAAGTTTAATTGGGGTTTAACATAGATAGATAGAACCTCTTTGGGGTTTAATAATAGAGTAGGGTCACTTCCTCTACCGGGTACAGTCCACGCGTCGATAGCCTTCCTCCCAGGGCATCTTTTAGTGATTTTTACTGCGTATCCATGTGTTCCAAAAAGCCATATTTTATATTTTTTCTGACTGATCTCATACTTTAATCTCAGCATCAAATACCTACTCATCATATCACATATTAGTCTAGGAAATGGCAAATTCTTCGACAAAAAGTTACCGACTTAATCGAAGACAGCGTATAGGTAACTACGAAATTTTTTTCTCTTTGGAAATTTTTGGCATGGTGGGCGAGGGGGGGGGGCTTTTTTTTAATGGAATGGTTACTGATATCTTTCCGCATAGGTAGTTAGTACATGTACTTCACATACCTACCACAATTATTCTGGCCGACGATACTTCCGGTCGGTATGCTGTAACCGGAAATTGAAACAAAAAATTTTTAATTACTGTACCAAACCTAGAGTAAAATGTTTGTTTTGGCATGTATTAATCATTTTGCACAAATAATTAAATAAAACACACTACTATGTTTTCTACCACTAGGTGGTGGAAAACATAGTAGTGTGTTTTATTCAGTTATTTGTGTTAAAATGTACCGTTGGCATAGTGGGTTGACATATTTTTCATAAGACTACATGTAAAAGGTTTTTACAATTTTTAACTTTATGAGTTTCCTAATGACTTTGGATTTTGTACAGAAAATTGTGTCATATAAAAAATCTATTAAAAAAACTTTATTTCAGACTTTTTTCATTACTTTCGTCTAACGCCTCAACCTCCTTAAATAAGTTCAATCCTCAATTATGCGAGATGGCCCCGTCCAAAAAGTAATCTCCCACCACTATAACTCCAAAAATAAATTCGCAATTTGAGGAAAACATAATGAGTATTACTGGTACGTGACATGGGACCTATGAATATGGCTATAAATCAGTCCAGTTCCACATTTCAAAATAATATAAAACAATATATGTGGGCTTGTTAAAGGTATCTACGTCCAATTTCCAAATTGGAGGTATCAAATTTTACCCAAACACTGACAAATTTATCTACTGGTCTCGATGGTTGCCCCTGAGAGCAGAAATATAAGATGGCATTTACAAGTGATTTAGAAAACAAACAGAACCTAGAACGCAATTTTAATATAAATAAAAACGAAGTATCTCTCGATTTTAAAATATTTCAGAACAATTGATGGATTCCCGATAATAATAATAAATATACTGCAAAATATTAATGACATCTTAATGGGGAATTACTTAACTGCTCATATACAGTTTGTTGATGATATTCGGGCACTTCAGTCTTAAGATTGTTTATTGCTTATCAACAAAAATCTGATAATACTAGTATGTGCCATTCGATTTCATGAATACCTAATTTATAGATTTTCTCTACAAACACTTGAATTATCTTTGTCACGCACTTCAATCAACAATATAGTCTAGAAAACAATTTGTTACGCAGTCTATCCGTGGTGCCTATACAAACTTAACAGCAATCAAAAGCGAATTAATGAAATTATTGGAGAACATACGTGCAAATTCCAACAATACAAACTGAACAAAGTAAGTTACACTAGCATAGGCGTCCATAGTTACATGGAAACTTTTCAATCGATTATTTTGAACTTATTCAGGATTATAGAAATTAAGTATCTTTAATGGAAACAAGTCAGGCGTCCTAAAAATAATTGCCAGGAACGACGCCTAATTACAAATTAATAATTACGAAAAACAAATTGCCCCAATAAGCAAACTCTAACATCTGAGTAGATAGAAATTATGCAATATATAAAATGTTTTTAATAATAAATCTTTTTAATAATCTGCAGAATACTTCTCTTGTTTAAATACACTTCTATATATTATAATGTACCTATTATTATAACATCTGAAATGATAGAGAGTAATGTTTTATGTAGATATTGTTGCGTATTTCCACCTCTTAGGAAACACCCTGTATGATTCCGTGGGTTTCAAAATAATTTCAACAAGAGATAAACACTTTATTTAATAATTTACTGATTACACAATGACAATACTTATAACCTCACTTTCGTTACCGAACGTCACTTTTATAAAAACTTCCTCCTCTGCGCCGGCAATCGCGCCTTATATACCCTGAAAATGCCTCTAGATCCATCAAGAATTTTCCCCCACCACACACTAGAAAACTCTATCTCTTTCTACAAGTTTCCAGTCACTCACTATTAGGCATAGGCGTATCAATCTCCAGTTTTAAGGGAGTGTAATACATAACAATATAATAAATCTTGTACAGAAAATTATTAGTACGAATAAGTAATGAAGAATTTTATTAGGGATCATTCATAAAATACGTTCGCAAAAGTAGGAACGTTTCTACGCTTAAAAATAAAAAATTGCATTTAAAAGAATATTTTCTTATTTACTTATTCAACATACAAGTCGTTAGAAGGTGATTTTTTTTTGTGATAGAGACAATTTACCTTTTATGAACACTTCCCCCCCATTGTTTAGTTTGTCATATTTTAGCTGACTACGTTCTCCTTGGTATTGAAATAGAATTATATACATTACATATTTCTAAATCTGAATTTAGAATGTTGTGAAAACTTGATTTTTTGCACCTTCTGTAGGGAATATCTCGAAAGGTAACACGGATTATAGAAGAACTATTATTCTTAATTAAATTAAAGTTTAATATCTTAAATGTAATCATATATGAAAGATCGGCGACAAATTGTTTGCTATAACAGTCTAGTTGGTCAGACATATTCACAATCTAATGATCTAACATCCAGAGTACCTCATGGTTCAGTCGATGGGCCTCTCCTTTTCAGTGTGTTCACTTCTGATTTGCAAAGAGTATACATTTAATGTAGTATGCAATTGTACGCAGATGACACTCAGATATGATATAGTCTTTCAGACCAGGTAACCGTGGACGAGCAATACAGTATTAATTTCAACCTACCTGAAATAGTAACTGGTGTAATCAGAACTCATTACAAGATTTGGACGATATGTTTGAATTATTGAGATATAGACACTATAGACAGATCTTGGTCTGATATCAATTAAAGTTAACTGTTCGTGAAGAAATGGTTTAAAAAATGGTTATTATACGTGAAAACATTTACTTCCATTTAAATCGAATTTAGATGCCGATACAAAAATTATATTAATGTCGATTACTAGTTACAAAAGTTACCAAATTTAAATATGAATTTCATCAAAAATCCATTTGTTCGCAGCGACGCGACGTCTTAAGCATTCTTGAGGCCCTGTCTCCATATGCAAATGTAACCCCCTCTTTATAGTTTTGTTTGCAATAAAAAAAACTAGCTTATATAGGATCACTAGGGATGGCAAAAATATGTAATATATCGATAAATGAATCATTTGGTACATCACAAGACTCAGATCGATATGTTCGATATATCAACAAACAATTATCGATATTTGTATGCATTTTAGGATTAATATGTCGATATTTATTTCATATCGATACATCGTTGCCATCCTTAAGTATCACTAATATGTTACCAACCATAGGCGTAGGTCAATCTTTTGATGATCTCTATAGAAATGTATTTGTTGTCTCGCATTTATATTTTGAATTATTTTGATAAGTATATTTTGCTTTTGTTTTTTTGGATTGGATGTTGTAATTAAATTGAAATAGAAATAACCTTTAAAGGGGCACGAGGCCCTCGGCTATGGCCCAGTTTGGCCACGCCTTAAGGTGGCCATTCTCTAGAAAGAGACATCCGATAGGGAAATATTTATTATTTTTGTCCATAACTATTTTTTTAGTACGTATATTTAAAAAACTATAAGAGTACCTAAGTAGGACCATAACAAGACTATTACTATGAATTTTCACTCAATCACTTCAGTGGTTTGCCAAATAGCTAGATTTAAAACTACGAAATAGGAAGATTTAAATTTAAATCTAGCTATTTTGCAAGCCACTCAAATTATTGAGTGAAAATTCGTAGTAATAGTCTTGTTATGGTGCTACTTAGGTACTCCTATAGTTTTTTAATATATGTAGTAAAAAAAACAGTTATGGCCAAAAATAATAAATATTTCCCTAACGGATGTCTCTTTCTAGGGAATGGCCACCTTAAGACGTCGCTGTTTGTTCGTTTTCGTTGTCTACTATGTAACCTTAATAAAATTCTTGCTTAGTTAAATAGTTCACCTGTAAGACGCAGTAAAATTCATGAGCGTGGATTTAAGTCAAATTTGTGAATTCGTCTTATTGTCAATTATATTAAGGGCAATAATAATTAATTATTCTACGATTGATAAGGGATGTTTAACCGCTATGCAATATAGTACGCATTGAATGAAAAGAGATTCATAAAATTCATCACTTATATTTCACAATGAGTTAATCGAAGCTTTGTAAAATACTTGATGTGTAAAAAATATTGTATATAGCGAATGATTCTCGTGTTCCCACAAAAAAAAAATATATAAAAAACCCGCTGCCTAAGGAATCACCACTTCCACATCCAGATTTCCCAACCGAGTCTCTTTAAACAGAAGCATCTCCATATTATATTTGCACTCTAGTATGTGGAAATAGCTGCTCATGGAGTTTTCATAACAAAATACTTGAAATCGTCTGATCCAAAAACCCATTAAACATTTCAATACCTTGTCGGCTGACCGTCGCTTAATGGAGGTGAGGGAAGGTTTCCTTGAGAACTTTTGTTCTCATACACACTAATCACAATTCTATTTTATTAACATCTTTAATAGCAGAGTGGGGGTAGTGGGGGCGGCAACTGTAATAAAAAAAGCGCAAGTTCTAGTATATACACCAAATATGAAGTTTCTGTGCTCTTACTAGTTTGATTTACTTATTTACCCCTATTTACCCTCCAACCCTTGAATTAAATAAGCTAATCTAGTTCCAGATCTTGTTCTAATGCATACCTGTATCAAATTTTAAGTCAATATCTTAATTTTATTTTGTTAAATTCCTTTGATAATACACTGGGGATTGTGCTGGAATGTCATAATAAATTTGATATCTTGGCTTCTAGCACATACACTAAATTCAATGTTCCTGGACTCTTATTAGCTTGCTTTACTTATTTACCCCTATTAATCCCTATCTCATCCCCAACTTTCAATGAAATCATCTCAAAATATAATCTAGCTCCATATATCGTTATAATACATACGCGTACCAAATTTCATGTGCATATCTCAATTTTATTTTATTCCGCCCTTTAACAATGTAGTAGGAGTGGCTGGTGGTAGGGGATTCCAACTGTTATAAAAATAATTTCGGCTTTGGTTTCTAGTATATACATCAAATCCCAAGTTTCTGAAATCTTGCCACCCTACATTGCTTATTTTCCCCCACTTACCCCCAACCCTTCATCGGAGTAAGTTTAAAATATAACCCAGTTCCAAATCTCGTTATAATACGTAAGTGTACCAAATTTCAAGTCAATATTTTAAACCTTTCCAGAGAAAACGTGCGAGCAAAAAAGTTACAGAGCGACACATTGTTTCGCTCTTTAAAATCTCGACGTTCATGACATTCTAAACCCCTTTCAACAAAAAAAAAGAAATATTTTCTTAGTCTTTACGAAATACTGTACAGTGACTGGTTCATTTTACTTCTACATCCACGCCACGTAGTGGATTGGATTTTTTTTTTCACACCTTACGTTCGGCAGGTAATATTAAATAGACAATACATATGAGAATAGAAAAAATACTGGCATGAACTCTATATTTTTAAAACCTACCGACAAAGTCGAAGTGCTCACAACCATGTCAACAATAAAAGTGTAGGTATAGATGGCTTAAAGATAGAAACAAATTTCAAATGTTATTTGTGGACCTTTCACATATACTATGATGAAACAAATGCATGGAAAAAGGACATTTTCTGTCTGCCTTTAAGACATCTATTCTTATTCCTATATTTAGAAATGGTGATAGAATGGAAGCCGCCACTACATACCTATATCTCTGATTACAAACTTTGTTAAAGTCGTTGAGAAAATTATTAATTCCTCGAGAAATACAAAATTCTTTCAGTCCAGCAGTAAGGTTTTCGCGAGGCAAATCTACCCAAGATTCTATACTCGTATCAAAAGTGTACGATACCCTAGATCACTTGGAGTATTTATCGACCTCGCGAAGGCATTTGATACAGTGAGTCACACCATACTTGTGGAAACCTTAGAAGAAATAGGGTTAAGAAATTGGGACGTCGATTTTTTTATAAGCTATATTTCTGACAGATATCAATGTGTAAAAATTAGAAAAGTAATAAATAATTATCAGAGAATTGAATTTGGTATAACACAGGGCATGGTACTTGGCCCTATAGTATCTATAATATCCTTAAATGGATTTTCCACCCAAACTAGGGGCACAATCATGACTTACGCGGACGATACTGCCATATACTACAGTGCTGATAAGTGGCTTAATTTAAAAATATATTTAGAAAGAGGGTCACATCAAAGACTGTTTCGATCACAATATGTTGACAATAAACTTTGGTAAAACATTTTCTTTACCATTTTGCTCTAACAGCACAACTTTTTCTGATATTGATCCTTTAAAAATAGGAAACTCAGCAGATATTTGTATCAAACCATCAAAAGAAATAAAACATCTGGGAGTTAAAATAGATTGCCACCTAAAATGGGATGTGCATATCAAGTATGTAATAAATAAAATAAGAACCGTTTTATACAAATTTAAAAAGTTAACTGATGTTTCATGCACCAATGAATTGAAGATAGAATATTACTCATTAGTAGAATCTCACCTAATCTATGGTATATTGGCTTCAAACACTCACCTGAAAAATTTAGAAGTTATACACAAAAAAAAACTTAAAATAATGGTACCATACAAAGGGAAAATACTTATCAATTACCTCGTATGAAAAAAGCTATAGATCAGAAAAGCTTTACCTATTTAGGTCCAAAATTTTATAATTCTTTAGACAAAGTTATAACCAGTCATGTACGTTTATAAAATAATTTAAAATAGGTTTTCCTGTATAACATGATTTTATCAATGTTACGGATATTGACTGTGAAAAGTTATGTCATATCGACGACCATAAAGTAGAGGGATAGACAGAAAAAGGGAAAAAATTAAAAGGTTTTAAAAAACACCCGATGCTTCATCATTTCTCAGGGAACAACATCTATGGAAATCAATAAATACTACCACTCGACTTACAAAAAACAATAATTTTGATGAAACTTTCGTTAAACGAATTTTGATGTTCAGAAGGACTTTTTAAATCATTTTTCTTTAACACCTAACAATCAAGGGATCGAAGTATTAACTGCGACTAATGTTGCTTAATTTTTGGTATCATACTTATAGTATATCATTAGTATTAATAAATTTCCATTCTGCTATTCACATTCTGACAAGTCAAGTAGCTTATATTTGATAGGTACTCGTTATTATTTACAATGTTAAATTTCACTGCAGTTGTTACAAAATACGACTTCACGACCAGGGCCGTCGAGAGAAAATCGGGGACTGGGAGGTAGTAACACACGACTCCCACCAATCTTCAATATAAATTTCTAAGAACGGGCGAGAGTATTGCTTAGGACTAAAGTTTTATCTCGTTCGAAATTTTAAAGAACGAGGGGTGACATTCCTCAAAATTGAATATTTATCTCAATCAAAATTTTGAAGAGCTAGGACGTGATATTCCTTCGAATTAATTATTATCTCATTATAAACAACACCGATCGTTCAAAACTCGTTGTTATTTACATCACACTAATCATTTAAAAGTATACCTCTCTCTTTTACCTAATGCAAATGAAAATCTCCAACTTTGGATGGCACACGGGCCCCCTCAAAACCAATGCACCCCCTCAAAACCACCGGGCCCCCTAAAAACCACCGGGCACGGGGAGAAACACCCCCGACCCCCCCCCCTCTCGACGGGCCTGTTCACGACAAATGGAACCTTCCATGTGTAAAGGCATCTTAAGAGTCTTAAATTGACCCATGCTTTCATATAAAGTTCAAAGTTGATTAGTCTAGAACGATCAAAAGTAGTTATATTAACCGATTATTTCTTCAATAGGTTAAAGTGGAATGTCATCCCAAGCCTCTTGCGTTACATGGGGAATGAGTTTGGTGACTTAGATGATAAAGAACGTTAACATCGCATTGTAATATGAAAATTACATTTTCGAGCTACAGTAGGTATGTATGAAATTTTTACCAGTTCAAAAATACTAAATACAGTATTCAACGTTCCAATTGAGTTTAATAAAAGTAGTAGCAATCTGCTCAATACGTATGTCAGTCCTCAAACTCTAGGGAAACTTGAGTTTGAGGAACGTTCCGGTTATAGTAAGTAGGGTATATATGAAATTTTTAACAATTCTAAAATTCTATAAATATATCATTTCACGTTGTACTTGGGTTTAATAAACAGTGGTAATCTATCCATACCTAGGTCATTCCTCAAACTCTAGGAAAACTTTATTTTTTATTCGAATTTTATTTTTAGAGCCTATTGAATTGATAGTAATAACAGTAATCAAACAAAATAAGAAAAGAATTACTTTGTAGTTTAGGGGCCATCCATTAATTACGTCCGCAAATTTCATGGTTTTACTACCCCTCCCTCCCCCAATTGTGTGGTTGTGACGTCTCTCATTTTAAATTTTGCGGTAGAATTTTCTGTCTTTTTTAAATTCCATTTATTTAAAACAATGGTATACGTAGATATAAATAATGTGATGTCACAAAAGTTTGACACCCTCCTCCCCTCTTGTCACACTTTATGGACCCCCCCCCTAAAAGTGTGGCGTAATTAATGGATGGCCCCTTATTACGCTCTAACTTAAAAGCGGAGCAATCAGTTGGTTTCAGTTTTTACCGTGTTATCACTATACATATACATATACATTTCTTAACGAAATTTGTTTATTTAACGATCAAATTGGTATGGTGTGGAAAATATAATTTTTTTTCCAAAACTGTGTCGATAAAGTCGTTATTGTTGATACAATTTGTTAAAATAAATACGAAACTTACTTGAAAAATCATAAGTATGTACTAAAAACACTGTATCCAATTGTATTGACATAGATATCTGTCAATAATAACATTGATTTCAATTACGAGATTTCTTCGAATTTTCACGTTTCAGTTTATAAATTACAAAAACTAAAATCTTTCATTTCACTCTGTCTGCATATTTGGTACATAGTTAACGCAATTAGCAAGGAAGGCATGATTTACACTTTTAATGAAAATATGCAGGGTAATCATCCTAAAAAACAATTTAACCGCAATGGAAATCTGTGAAGATATTTACACAAAGCTTTCCTATTTGGAATTATTATAAATTATTTCTGTCGGACGATCCAAGTTTCTGTACTCTTACCAGCTTGTAATAATAAGTAATCATTCTCTCATTTTTACCCCTACTTACCCCCCACCCCTTCAACGAACTCATCTCAAAATTCAATCTATTTCCAGATGTCGTTATAATATGTACGTGTACCAAATTTCAAGTGAATATCTGGTCCCGGGTTCAAATTCATATGTCTGCGCATTTTTAGCGAGATGGATAGCGCATAGGTTGTTACGCTTTAGCTTATGCCGCGAGGGGTCCCGGGTTCAATCTCAATTCTATTTTATCAGTCCCTTTAATGATGGAGTAGTGGTGATGCAGGGATTGAAAAATGTTGCAAAATCTGAGGCCTTAACCGTTGGTACATAGACCAAATTCCAAGTTTTTGTGCTTTTACCAACTTGTTTTACTTATTTTTCCCTATGTACCCATATTCAACCCCCGACCATTCAACGGAATCATCTCAAAATATAATCTAAATTCAGATGTTGTTATAATATACACGTGTACCAAATTTCAAGTGAATGTTTCAATTTTATTATACCAATCCTTTTTGTAATGGAGTGGGGGTGGTGGGGGAGGTGTTGAATAATACGAAAAATTCTGAGGCCTTATGGTTTCTGGTATATACACCAAATCCCAAGTTTCTCTGCTTTTACCAGCTTGCTTTACTTATTTTCCCATATTTACCCCTATTTAATCATGAACCCTTTAATGGAATCATCTCAAAATATAATCGAGTTCTAGGTTTAGTCATAATACATATGTGTACGAAATTTCGTCAATATTTTAAACCGCTTCTGAGAAAACGTGCACACGAAAAAGTTACAGACAGGCAGACCGACCGATAGACTGACCGACAGAACTATCGACAGATCGACCGAAGGACAAACCGACAGACCAACCGACAGACCGACCGACAGACCGATCGACAGACCGATTGACAGACAGAAATTTTTTCGCCCAAATTTAAAATCTTGACGTTTTATGGCATGTACCACCAACTTCTGCCCCCAGCAGGTTAGGAAGTTGAGGTTGCCCGGTTCTCGTTTAGATTGTGGAGACTGGGTCGTGGTTCGGAAATTATTCAAGAAAAAACTTGTTATTTTAGGTTAGGCGCCAGTAGTCATATAAAAAAGCATCTACAACGTACTTGTCTAACTGTACGACTGTGACTACTCAGAGATGATTGATTTGTCATAGATACTCATGCAATTGTCACAGATAAACACTACTTTGTAAAATATATCTGGTTTATTGACTCTATTTTAATTTAAATGATTTTGATTTAATAATTGAAATGTTACACCTTATGGTTGGATGTAGCTACATCCTTACAAAAAGTTTATATATTTAATAAATAATTATGATTAGGTTGAAGACCAAGAAAAATACAAAATGACAAGTTATCGTTAAGCTGTGATTGAATAATTAAATGTAAAAAATTAATAAATAGCTGAAGGCAATATATAACACAAAACAATGGTAAAAATTTAGAAATGTTTAAAAGTTTATCGAAAGTTGAATAATGTAGTTGAAAGTTGAATGTTGAAAAGAAATTCAGTTGATACGATTACCACCGGCTGGGTTCTGCAGTAACCAACCCTGGTCCTTGTCCCACTGAATCCTCCCTGTGTATCACCACTCGATTGCTGACATCAGCTGAGATCCCTCGACTTTTCAGAATTTAGTCGTCTGAACGGTTACCAACCTCCACAACTTGGTGCTCTCATCCAGCGAGGACCATTCATACCAAGACACTCCAAACTTGGATTCCAAAGACTCCTTTCCAAATAATCTGGTTCTCCTGGATTAGTAGCAGCCCAATTTTTATGGTAAAAATTCCAATTTTCAGGATTAACTTCAAATCTGAAGGGTCAACTTAACATCAATTTGAAGGGTCTACTTAACATCAATTTGAAGGGTCTACTTAAACATCTCATTCCACTCCAGATGAGGTGTTAATCGGTCTACAACACGTCCGTATTGCTACGAGATCGACGGGAAAAATCTATGACGGCCTGTTCGGATACCGTGTATAATCTAAAAAAACCTAGTTACACTTCTATACGCGAGATGTCGCTGGTAGTGGTAACATAAATCATCCTTTAATACAATACAAATCTACACAATTACTCTACTGTATCATTCATGTGAATTCATGAGTTCCAATTTAATCAGAATTATCGATTTATAATTTTGTTTATCGATTTTTAGTATTTTGTTTACTTATTACAGATTTCTTCTTTTAAATATTTGTTGTACCAGATGACTTGTAGGTGTATTTCAAGAGAAGTAACAGATGGCGCTTGTATGCCCATTTATAATTTAAAGTTAAAATGATAAACAAGTGAAGATCCAGATTCAGTAAGACAAGGACGGCTACAGGATTGAACTGAAAAATTAATTAAAAGTTTACTGAATTGTGGTTTAAGCCTACAAAAATTCATTGCTATTAGAATAAAAATTAACAAGTGGCATTCAGGTAATTTTGAATGCCACAGGTATTCTAAGCCTATTTCAACAAAAGAAAATTTTGAATTTTTTTTTACGATTACTATACTTCCACTCCACTACGTGGATGTGGAAGTAATGAAGGTGCCAAATAAGGATGCAAATTTCGGGTAAATTTCTTTACTGGTTTTTTGTATAATTTTTTAAGAACAAGTCTTCAAATATAAATTACAAGGGGAGTTTTGCTTTACCCTGGATCTGCTCTTATTCAGTGGATACGTGTACGGGACAATATTGGCTGGATCGTTAGAATATTCTTAAGCTAAACTAATTTTGCAAGATTTTTTTTGAGATGTGTAAGATGATGTTCATATTTTTCCCCTGAAATATGAATAAATCATATTTTTTTCCCTTCAAAATAACTAAATTTTTACTATGTAATATTGGCGAATTGAATATAGTTTTAATTTGAAAGAAAATTTAAAGACGCAAAAATGTAAGAAATTTTCTTAAGGTGGCCATTCCCTAGAAAGAGAAATCCGATAGGGAAATATTTATTATTTTAGCTCATTACTTTTTTTTCTTAATACGTATATTTAAAACAACTATAAGAGTACCTAAGTAGAACTATAACAAGACTATTACTATGAATTTTCACTCAATAATTTCAGTGGTTTGCAAAATAGCTCGATTTAAAACTATGAAATAGGAACATTAGCATAATTTTTAAATTTAAATCGAGCTATTTTGCAAACCACTAAAATTATTGAGTGAAAATTCATAGTAATTGTCTTGTTATGATTCTACTTACTCTTAAAGTTTTTTTTAAATAAACGTACTAAGAAAAAAAAGTTATGGTTAAAAACTTAACTGTAATTGTAATAAAATGGAATTGAAACAAATATGTTACTTGGCAATTGCGTTGAATATTTAAAGGATTATTTCTATGTAACTTATTTATACAATACGAACCTCTTTATTTAAACCACCCGATGGGTTTAGTGTCAGTGCAAAAAGCAGGCATATAGTCAATTTACTATATTATTTATGAATGATATACCAAAACAAAGTGGTCATGGTAGGTTGGATACATGCCAAGTCGTAGGATTATATAGTTATGGGTTCAAAATTGTATGCAAGAAAATATTGTTACGGTATGCTTTATATGATTAACTGAAATTTTGAAAAAGAAATTAAATAGAAAGAGATGATGATTTTATTATTTTAACAAAATTCTAGGAAATATGTATAAATGCATACATAACAAACTAAAATCCCCTATCGAACGCCCATGGCCTACAGTGAAAGGAAACGACAAATTCAATGTCAAAAGTTATGGAAACATGCAATAATTACCAATCTCAATCACGAGTAGTTTTGTGTTTCTCTCTGTCTCACGTGAGAAGTATCCGCTTTAAAATCTCGTTTGTCGTTAAATTTAAATTTCCTGGTAACTCCTTGTAAAAGTTATTAGTCCGGGATTTTTCTGACTAAGAAGTTGGCAATGGTTGGATGTGCTCAACGAAAGCTGCGGTAGAAGTTTGAATAAGTGCCTAGTGCTACTTGTGACTTTTCATTTTTCTTGTTTATGAAGTGTGGAGTGATAATTGTGATTTTGGATAACTTTTGCCGGTATTATATAATTTTTTAAGCTTTGAAAATACCACCATTACGCTCTTAATATATTTAACATGCACTTGATCATAGAATAGGTACCTACACGTCCTAATTCTTACTTTAATATAATTGCTATTCATGAATGAAGCTTAAAATTTAAATGAATAGGTATGTAATTTTAATAAATATTAGTAAATTTTGTCTATGCTTGTTATAAAATAAATGAATATATAATTTTGCAGGCTGCATTTTAATATTATAAAGTTATATCGTCTGGTAATTTGCTAAAAGACGTAACGTTAAAATGTAATGATTATCATAAGTAAAATAGAGTATATACTTAGTTTGTTTTATTATCTTATTTATGAAGCATAAATCTTCTTTATAACTGTTTTATTATGTTTGCTTATAATTAATTCTCTTGCAAGGTACAAAGAAAAATATAATAAACATATTCGTGTAATGTTTATATTTCTCGACAGGTATTTTTTTTTTACTTTAAGCTTTAAGTAATTTCCAAAATGATGCATTGTTTTTATACATGTGTTTTTCAATAGTATTGACTAATATACGATTCAAATGTATTGATCCCTCACTTTAACCGCGAATATCTCTCAGAAACGGAGGAGCAGAAAAAATTATGTGTTTATTATGAGTCTGTTCTAAATCAATCACTGAAATTAGAATAATCTACATTGGACACTTCTGAAGTTCTGCTAAGTTATATGGAAAAATGTCCTTTTTAAGGAAATTTTACCACACCAGTTTTAAATCCATTATATATTGGAAAATATGCATACTGTGTAAATGATATTTCAGACGCCGATAAAGCACGGCATTTTTTGTATGAGGAAATTTTTTCATAATTTTTTATTTTAAAATTTTGCAGTTATTCTCAAGAACGTGACGTTATGTGTATTCGGCTATTTATCAATATTTAAAAAAAAAATGTTGAAATAACCAATTATATAACATGTAAGCATTTTCAGAAAAAAGAATTGGTATACAGGGTGTTTCAGTTAAAAGTCCCCAGGCCATTATCTCTAAAAGTAATAAAGATATTTTATTTTTGTAAATGGCAGATGATTGATATCAAAGAAAGGTTTAAATAACGGTGATTAGAATTTAGAATTAGAATTAGAAATTCTAATCACCGTTATTTAAACCTTTCTTTGGTATCAATCATCTGCCATTTACAAAAATAAAATATCTTTATTAGTTTTAGAGATAATGGCCTGGGGACTTTTAAGTGAAACACCCTGTATATCAGATATTGATTTAGTTATCAAGCGTAAAGGATAATATTGTGAGTTTGCCATAATATTATCTATTACACTTGATAACTAAATTAATATTTGATACATACCAATTATATTTTCTGAAAATGCATACATTTTATATAATTAACTATTTTAACAATGTTTTAAATACATTGATAAATAACCGAATCAACATGATGTCACGTATTTGAGAATAACTGCAAAATTTTAAAATAAAAAATTATGAAAAAATTTGCTTGTACAAAAAATACCGTGCTTTATCGGCGTCTAAAATATCATTTACATAGTATGCATATTTTCCAAGATATAATGGATTTAAAACTGGTATGGTCCAAATTTCCTTAGAAAATGTTACATTTTTCAATATATCTTAGCAGAACTTCAGAAGTGTCCAATGTAGTACATTATTCAAATTTCAGTGGTTGATTTAAAATAGATTCGTAATGAACACGTAGTTTTTTCAATTTTTTATGCTCCTGCGGTTCTGAGATATTCGCGGTTAGAGTGAGGGATCAATACATTTGAATCGCATATTAGTGAGTACTCTCCAACATCAATTTTACTTATTCCACGAAAATTTTAAATGAATATCAGAAAAAGCGTTTTTAGAAAATACTCTGTTAAAGCATCCTAAACCCAAATAACAACATTTTTGAGTCAGTCTGTATTTGAAATTTATTTCAAATTCGAATCATATGTAAAATAGAATAGTAGAATACTCCCTTGAAATTGGGCCAAATCCGTCGTACAGAACGATAGCGAGCTGCGTGTAAACTCATGTGTACTTTTATTATAATTTTAGTGCAAAATATTACTAAGGTTTTTGATTAAGCATACAAAAGTACAGGGCCGTCGAGAGTAAATCGGGGCCCGGAGGTTGTGACATGCGGACTCTCTGCTCCCAATTCCTCGATATAATTTTGAAGAGCGGGAGGTGGCATATTCCTCACAATAGAATATTTATCGCAATGATTACAATTATGAAGAGCGGGGAGGGGAGGTTAATACAATGTTTCACCTCGATTGAAATTTCTGAGAGCGGGCGGTGCTATTTTTATCTCGGTTGTGGAATTTCGAAAAGCGGGGGTGGTGCTTCTTACGATTCAATACTTCCAACTACGATTTTCTACATCAACAATTTATATATTATCTCTTACAATTTACAAGGAAGTATGCCTTCTCTTGCTATAACTAATACAAATACAATCGAAATTTGCATGTGCATCTCCATCTCCTATAATCCGGACCCCCTCAAAATAAGTCCCTCAAAGAATTCCGGGTCCATGGGGAAACACCCCCGACCCCCCTATTGACGGCCTGCAAAAGTAGATACGCAGATGTACATGATACCGGAACTGTGATCTCAGGTGTCTCTCAGGTTCGTAGATTCAGGTTTATGTAGATTATTAGGTGATATAACAATTTTACTTAAAATATTATGAAGGTGTTTTTAACAAAACAATTGCATGACAATTGAGAGTCGCAGTCAGGCGTAGTCCGGCGGTAATATACGAAGGCGTGGAAAGGACATAGTGAAAATATTTTTATAATTGCCAGTTTAAACTTGCAATTATCTATAATTGCAACTTTAAACTTGCAATTATACATAATTGCAACTTTAAACTTGCAATTATCTATAATTGCAACTTTAAACTTCCAATTATCTATAATTGCAACTTTAAATTTGCAATTATACATAATTTCAATTAGGTATAATTGCAAGTTTAAAGTTGCAATTAGATATAATTGCAAGTTTAAAGTTGCAATTCTAGATAATTGCAAGTTTAAACTTGCAATTATGGATAATTGCAAGTTTAAAGTTGCAATTAGGTATAATTGCAAGTTTAAAGTTGCAATTATGTATAATTGCAAGTTTGAAGTTGCAATTATAGATAATTACAAATTTAAACTGGCAGTTATAAAAATATTTTTTTCTATGTCCTTTCCACGCCTTCGTAGTAATACCTATTAAATACGGCGTTTTTTATTACTTATCATTTTTATTTCAAAATTGGGGTACGTAAAATAACGTAGTATACTCCCTACTGAAATCGGGTCATTTGTGTCATACAGAGTGATCGCTAGATGCATGTAAACTGTCGTTTTATTACAATGTTTAAAGTAAAATGTTATTTAAGCTTACAGAAATAAACGAACTTTACATTTACATTAACGTATATTAAAACGTATCAATTTTATTTTAAAATATTGACAAGATATTTTAATGAAGCTATTAAGAAACGAATAAAAGTTACAGACGGTCCCTGCAGGCCGAGAATACCTATTTGAACAATAAAAAAAAAATTATACAAAAAAAACATTTTTAAGAAAAAGCTTTTATTTAAAAAAAGCTGTACTAAAAAGTAAAAGAAAAATTCAAATTCATACACCTGGAAATCAAAAGTTTTGAGGACGGTCATATAGCACTAATTGCATAGTTACTTTGCTCAATTGACCGCCCCCAAATCTTTTGGTTTCCAGGAGTATGAATTTTAAAAATACGTTTTTTACTTTTTAGTACAGTTTTTTAATATAAAAGCTTTTAAGCTTAATTTTCTTTTATTTAATTTTTCTTTTTCGACACACGCGCACTTTACTCTTGAACAATTTTCATATTTTTTGCCCTACCCTGTATACTATTTAACTTGAAGCCATTCTAAGTGCACCTGAAATGGTTATCGGACATGCAATAACCTTTGGCGATATTTAAACTTTGGTTGTGCAACTAAAAAAATGTGTCCATTTGTTGCACATTTAATCGACCACACTGTATATCCTATCATGCCTATCATAAAAATGCATTGTCATCGAAACTGAATCAACGTGTAAAATTTCAACTCCGTAGGATAAGAGGAAGTGGTTCTAATTTAGCTTACAATATTTGACCTAAACAAACTAACACTACTGACTTGATAATTATCAAATAGATATTCGCAAATGGTGTCGCCCGACTGTACCTTCTACTCATTTTGTTTATAACAGTAATAATTATTATATTGTTAATCATTTATATATATTGTTTAAAGTAATATTTTTCATATTGTCATTATTGAAATATTTGCAACATTTGCTGTCTCAAAAGTTTCAAGAAAATTGAATTACTATATAAATTATGGTTTTCCTATTAGATTATTGTCTTTACTTTTGTGGTTTTACATCAAAGGAAAGATTAGTGCGTACTTTGTTACATGAATCAGACTATGAACACATATTTTTCACTGATATTCCAAGAAACTTAAATGTATAGAGCTCCGTTTTTTACATCAACATCACTCTGCGAATCTTCAACAATAATTACACTACTTCCACATCCAGATTTCCCATTCAAGTCTCTTTAATGGAATACATCTTGGCTTCTAGCATATATACCAAAAGTGAAGTTTCTGGGCTCCTGTTAGTTTGCTTTACTTATTTCCTCTATTTACTCCCAAACCCCATAGCTTCAACGGAATCATCTCAACCAGATATTACACTACATACGTGTACCAAATTTCCTCAATTTTATTTTATCAACTACTTTAAAATGGACTGGAGGTGATGGGGAGTTGAAAAATATTATGAAGAAATCTGAGGTCTTGGCTTCTAGTACACATACCAAATCCCACGTTTCTGTGCTCTGATAGCTTTATTTACTTATTATACTCTTTGCAAATACAAAACGAGTATAATGCATTCCATCGGCGTATTTCTAAAACCTGTAATACTGCTCGAAGAGAAAAGAAAATTATGATGATCGAATTTTGCACAACTTTCAATATGTCCGTCCGTCTGTCTGTCTGTCGGTCCGTCTATCTGTCTGTCTCTCCGTCCGTCAAGTTTCTTGTAAGTACGATTAATTAAGAACGAAAAGTCCGATTGTAGTGAAATTTGGTCAGTAAGTTAGTAATAGCTAGAGGAAAAACCCTATTTTTTTTAACAAAATTGATCAATAAAAAAATATTTGTTTTGTAAACAAAAAATGTCTAAAACTAATATTATTTACAAAAAAAAACTGCGAGGAGTATCTTAAAGAATGTGCAACAATTATATAAACGTGCAGTTGAAGAGTATAATGGTTAGCTTGTTTTTTCTTATTTACCCCTACTTGCCCCCATTCCTTCAACGGAATCATCTTTAAATATAATTTAGTTCCAGATGTCGTTATAATACATACGTGTACGAAATATCAAGTGTATATCTCAATTTTAATTTATCAGCCCCTTTAGTGATGAAGTGGAGGTGGTGGAGGGGGTGCTTGTTATAAAAAATTCTGAGGCCTTGGCTGCTAGTATATACAATAAATTGCAAGTTTCTGTACTCTTACCAACTTGCTTTACTTATTTTCCCCTATTTAACCCGCAGCCCTTCACCGTAATTAACACAAAATATATTCTAGTTCCAAATCTCATAATGATGCGTATGCGCACAAAATTTCAAGTCAATGTCTATAACCATTCCTGAGAAAACGTGCGTACAAAAAAGTTACAGACCGACCGACAGACAGAACTTTTTTTTTTTTTGCTCAAATTTAAAATTTCTACGTTCAACAAAAGGAATATTTGAACATTTTTTTACGACTTTACTATACTTCCACTCCACTACGAGGATGTGAAAGTAATAGTTTACTTATACAATACAATTAACGGAGAGATCTCAATAAGGCATAATGAAAAAATATATTCAGAGTGGGTGCTGTGCACATGCAAATATTCTGCACCATGATATGTTGGCCCATAAGAAGTAAAAAGTTCTTATACATTCTTGTGCATTCTATTTCAGTAAATTATGTTGTATGAGAATTAAATTTTAATTAAATACTTATTCGCAGTAACAGCATCATGAGAGAATTAATTAATTTGGAGCCTTGATTGGTCTTTCAGTTATTTGAACATATTTCAAGACCCGATACAACTGACCTGTCATGCCGTGTTTAATAAGCTTGTAGACATGTTATCTTATATGTCTTACCGTTCACAAGACACACCTAAATCTAACCTTCATGTAACATTTGCATTATTATAAAAACATTCTTAACCTTTTACCTCTGGACAATTACAATTAATTCTTATTATGCCAATCTAACATCGAGCATAAATTCCAAAACGGTTTACAATTTGTAGTGGTTAATTATTCAAAAATTCCACATCAGTCTGATCTTAGCGTATAGATTTTTTCCATTAGAAATGTTAAAATATTTTTTGGAGAGCCGTGGCAAAGTACCCAATAAATTGTAAGAAAATAAAAAATACTATGTTATAATACCTATACATAATCAGACAGGTACATACAAACAGATATATACTTAAGAAGTTTAGATACCCGATCTTGTTATAAAATGAGGCAATATCAGAATCAATCAGAAGCTGCTCCCAAGCGTCACATACTGCAATACATTTTCATATGGTAAAATAGTAATAATTTTGAAAATATGAAATGTATCATATATACAGTGTGACACAGGATAGATGTAACAAGAGGTGTAACAGGCAAAAAACTTTCGAATTTTGAAATGGCACATGAAGATTAAGTCTTGCTTGGTGTGAAACTAAGATATATCAATCAATGTTTTATAATCACATTGGTAAAAATCTTCACTAATAAACTACCTTTCTGAGAAAAATCGATTAAGAGGCAGATTATTCATGTAACAATTATAAACTTGCAGATTTCACATTATTTCAGGGTAATCTTAACCCGCTAAGGAAAACGTTTTTTGTCCATCAGATTTTATTTAATAGAATGATAGATTTAGGTGTAAATAACAATAAAATCATAGTGCGTACGTAAATTTTTGGCTGGAAAACCTATTTAAATGCACTTTTATGCAAAAAAGTTCATTTATTGCAATTTTTTCGGATTTTTCGATAGTTTTTCAAATATAATCGTTTAAAAATAATTAACATTGACTAGAAACTTTTTATTTTATTATCGCATAAACTTTATTGTGCATATAGAGTCATTTTTTACCCTCCAGGTGCAATTGTTAGCCCTTGATTGCATCCAAAAGTTGCTTTAATATTAAAAAATACATCTCGGAAAAAAATTATACTCGGGAGTTTTCATGGTCGCTGATTATGATTCTGGCATGATCATGTCTCTTTTAGCCCTTGTTTTTAAATGTACAAAAATTATTATTAAAAATAAAAAATTAAAAGAGTATGTGTATGTTTAAAATCCGCGCTGTTTTTAGTTTACTGCGGTAAAAGTGGAGACTTCTTGTAACAAACAGCTGGAACAAAAGTTTTGCCATCGATGATAATTTTAAAAAAGTATGTTTTGTCATGCCATGTGTAGCTCTGATACCACTTCTTCTTTTCCTAATATAGGGAAGTTGAAAATTTTCCAGATTTTGTCAGAGGACCAAGTTTTAAGACAAGCAGCAGAAGAATTTAACAATCCAAATGCTGATCGCAATAATTTATATAAAATGGGCATTGAAGTTGTGAAAAAATTGTACGCTTCAGAAGAAGTTTCAAGTATTTTTTCTTTGAACCAATATCGATTTTTTATGCCAAATCGCTGACATTGTTATCATTGAATTTACTTCCACCGGCAGAAGGAGCGCTTATAAAACATGTTGAACGTGTCTACTTACAATGGCAACTTTGGCATAGGGACAATATTGACCCTTGCTGCTGGGGTTGGAGAAGAAATGTTGTTGAAAATATTTTAGAACTAGTATTCTCTGACCAGCCCATGATTCCTGAAAGTTTACTGAAAAACTTCATATGTTCGTGCAAAAATAATTGCACAAATAGATGTGGCTGCAGGAAGCTTGGATTAAAGTGCAATAAACATTGCAAAGAATGTAAGGAGAATGATTGCTTAAATAGCGAACTAAGTGATGACTTCACACCTCTAGAATCAGCTGAATCTGAAGTAATAGAGGTTGAGGTACAACCTTCTTGTTTTAGGGATGTAGGAGAAAATGAAGAAGAAGATGAACCAGAGTACATTGATAACAATGATGTACATGAAGACATCAGTGATTCTTCAGATGGTGAACCTCCATCAAAACTTGTAAAATTTTAATAAATAGTATGTACATGCATTGTAAATATAATAAATTTTATCCTTAACAAAAAATAAAATATTTCTTTTACATTTTTTAATCTATAAAATACTTTGTATCTTATTTGATATTCTATAAATATTTCCTTTTTTTTATACTGATATATTTTATATTTTTTTATTAACTATTACTTCAACTACTAGAGAAGATAAGCATAAATATAATGCATTTATTTGTTTCTTCAGGGCTAAGAGAGACATAGTAAAAAGGAGATGAAGGCGAGCGAAAAGAGGGGCGAGGGGGCAAGTAAAAAAAATGAAAAATTTATAATAGGAAATTCTCACAATTTGTATGGTCTTTTTTGCGAGTTAAGTGATAAGAACGCGAAAAAAGCACTTTTTATTTAAATTTCGCGCCATTTCCGGTCAGCCATTTTGAATTTACCAATTTTTATGTCAGATTCGTAATCAACGACCATTAAAACCCCAGAGTATATAGTTTTTCCGAGATATTTTAACATTAAAGTAACTTTTGGATGCAATCAAGGACTAAGAATTGCATCTGGAGGGTAAAAAATGACTCTATATGCACAGTAAAGTTTATGTGATAATAAAATAAAAAATGTCAATAGTCAATATTAAATATTTTTAAACGATTATATTTGAAAAACTATCGAAAAATCCGAAAAAATAGCAAAATATTCACTTCTTTGCATAAAAGTGCATTTAGATATGTCTTCCAGCCAAAACTGTGCATACGCACTATCATTTTATTGTTATTTACATCTAAATCTATCATTCTATCCAATAAAATCTGATGGAGAAGAAACTTCTCGAAAATCGACTTCAAATCCTTATTTCTGGCGGCCTATAAAAGTAGATTAGGAAAATGAAGGTCTACTATTTCCATCAGTCGGTCCCTTGACGCTATATCTAAAATGTGAAGATGAAGAACAGTCGAATTTGATAGGTAGTTGACGCTACTGCCAACGAAAATATGGATAAGCTTTCAATGGAAAATATAGAGGGTGGACCGTCAGAATAAATAGTGATAAAAATGTGACAGATTGTAATATTTGGCACATAACACACAATTGGCAAGGAAGACACTCACTCATACTTTGATTGAAATATATACAGAGTGGTGATCCTGAGAAATATTTCAACTATGGTGGAAATTTGTAAAGGTATTTACGATAACGTTTCCTATTTGATACCTTTTATTTCTTATTTATATTTTTCTCTATCGGATGGCTTGAAAAAATTACAAAGAAAACCTATACTACGCCTCTCGCTCTGAGTGAGGGGCAAGTGGACTTATTCGCATATGTAATTTGAAATATGAAAAGTGTGATAGCATCTTAATTTCGCTGTGAAATATTACAGAATTGCCATATTATTGTTAGAAAAGTGATAATTACATTGTACATTGCCTTCATAGCTTAAAGTACGTGACGAATTATATCTTATATTTCTACTGCAAGTCATTTTCAACAGTATTACGCAGATCGCCCTCATCTCTCGTTACGTCTCGTCACACATTGTGATATATGGCCTTGTCTACAAACTGGCACGTGTTAGCGCAGCACAGAATCGGCTTCGTATCGTTCAGGTGGTTCATATTTGTGATTTGTTTATTGTTTATAATTTAATCAGAATGTTTAGATAGTGGGAAAATCTCGAACCACCCACTAGCAGAGGAGAAGACACAAATATTGCAAGTCCTAAGTCCGAGAAGAAAATATTTATGCGAAAGAGCGCAAGAAATCGTACTAACTGTTTATTAAAATATAGTAGCGGGTGAGGAGAACGAGGAGCAAAAGAAAAAACGGCTTACTTGACGGAATTATCAATATCGACAATTGAGAATTTATTGAGCGGTGGGGGGTGCAGAAAAAGACGACGAGTATCAAAGGAGGTAGATCCTTCAATGGGTATAGGGGTATAAGGGACGTAATATACAATAAATATTAAAAAATACTGTTACTAGAAACAATATACAGCGAATTACAAGAAAATTATAGGTTTACTATTAGCCAGGCAACATTAGCAACGTTGATTTCGAAATTTGGTTTTAAATTTAAAATAAGCCAGCCAGCATCATGGAAACTGAAAGAACTGTAAAATGGTGTGTGGGCTACTTGGAAAATATTACAACATACTGAGCAGAAAACAGAACTATTTATTATTTGGATGAGAGTGGTATGACACCCATGACACTCCTAAAAAAGGACAATTTACAACAATTGAGTGATGAGGCTTGCGTCTTGACCTAAAATTTGCTAGGAAAATTTTAAAAGGAGCCTGTGGCAGCCAGTACGAGCGCTGAAAAGAGTTTAATTATTTATACGGGGATACGTTTATATGTGATAATCTTTTTTGGACATCTTCGTGACGAATAATATAACATTTTTTTCAATTTGGTATTTTTTTTATAATGTAAATTTTTTGCATTCGTATTTCTTGTCATTTTTAATGTTTCTATATAAAAATAATTTTTTATACAAAACGTAAGTATTATCCTTAGGAATTTTTCTTATGAACGTCTATGACCGTTTATAATACCCATAAGTAGAATAATGTCTAGTCTCTAGTGATGAATCAGAACCAAAAGTTTGCCTCGGGCAGTTTGGCTACCTGAGCAGCAGGCAAGATGATACCGATAGAAACCAAGAACATGCGAATAAACCCTTCAAGATGGACCCTATTCATCTTCACCGACAAATATTTCGCCGCCCAATTCCACGCCTGCCTAATTCTA
Organism: Stenurella melanura; assembly: GCA_963583905.1. NCBI lineage: Eukaryota > Metazoa > Arthropoda > Insecta > Coleoptera > Cerambycidae > Stenurella > Stenurella melanura. The sequence goes on along the minus strand of OY757310.1, from coordinate 41,893,768 downwards.
CATGGATTATTTATTATAACAAGAGATACATATTTACCATATTTACAAAAAAAAGGAAAAACGTTAATATACATATTCCGTTTCATATTTAACATTTTCTTAATAATTTTAAAGAAAAATTCACTTCAATAATATAGTTTCATTGTCCAACATTATTGAACACAAAATAATTTCATTCATTCCCATAATAGCTATTGATATTGGATCCCTCATTGTTAGAATCAAACATCTGCCAACATAATAATCTGTCCTCCTTTTGATTATTGATGTGTTACATTTTCACAAATATCTTGAAAATAATAGAAAGTAGTCAGTGCCTAATGAATCAACATGTTAATGTATAACGAATATTGTTAATTAAACTATGTTGTTTATAAATAATTTTTTCTTTTTAACAATTTTTCAAGTACACTATTTGAATCGGAAGAGACGCTTAAAATGTCTTCTTCCAATATAAACAAATTAGTATCTACTGTACTATTTCTATCCTTAATTTAGAAATTGAATCTAAGGCGTTGTTACCAGTGTAAGTCATTACAAAGCCTGTTTGTTGAATAACCCGAAACCGCATACTTGAATATTGCAAACGATATCCGTATACGAATATAGTTCACCAGGTATGTTATGCACTTACCTCAACCGAAAGTAGTCGATTGTTACCTGGCTCACCATTAGAAGTCTGATAAGCTTTTGATTCATTCTTAATATTGCCGGTAGCATAGCCGTAGGTTAAATGATATTTATTTACTTTTATTGAATAATTTATGGAGTTGTTCATTAAACTAACATTATTTATTATAAATACAAATGCGTATCAATTAATATAGAGTAGTAAAACAATATTTACAATAATCAAAAAAAGATTCTAAAAATTGTTAACATTCATGACATTGCTTGTGTTATCAATCGTATGTCGGTCTTTTTCATTATTTTGGAACTAACTTTAGTTAAACTATATAAAAGCGGTTAAATCTGTTTTATTTTTTCCGTCTTCTTACTGGCCTCTTGTACACATTTCAATGCAGCTCCGATGAAGGAACGTTACCCCTAGCGCATCCGCCAAATTCTCGAATTGAAAGAAATGTTTCAATTTTTGCTTATCTATACTAGATGTATGGAACCACAACCGAGCAATACTCTACAGTTGGCAAAATATTTCAATCGCTTAAGCCATTCCAGGGTAATGATAGAACAAACATTAAAAAAATATACAGTATATCTCACTTTTCGTTACTTCCATATCACAGCGCCCTTATTAACAATGTGATTTTAGAAAAATTTAGGTGAAAAACACGTAACTCATCAGGAGATTGTTTCACGGTAAAATATTTTAAAATCCACCAGTGGCGTTCGTCCTTATGAAGAAAAATTAAGCTAATTTTCCAAAAAAAGATATTAGGCAAAGTTTTAACTGTGAAACAATCTCATAATCTTATTCGTTGTTATCAAAAATTCACTATTTCCGAATTTCAATAAGATATCTGTACTTGGTGTTCATGTAATAAAAAAATAAAATCTCCCCTCATTCTCTTATGTAAAATAATATTAAAAATAAAGGCATTTATTATTATTATAACTAAATTGCAGTTTGCTCAATAATTGTCATGACCACCTTATATTTAAAAAGTAGCTGTTATAGAAATTTAGTCCCACTGAAAATGTGCTTTGCTATTATCAGTATGATTTTAGAAAATATAGGAAATTGGATATCGATCAAATCTCGTTAAAGTTGCACTTATGGTGCTTATTATTACATTAAAAATGTTAAATTAATTTGAAATTGAACTTATTTTTATTTCCAAGTTATTTTTTTTTATTAACACTGTTAGGTAAACTGACTGACGCCACGTGGCTAATTCTAAATGCAGAGCGTCTTCCTCCAGCTGTTCATTACGTCCGAAAATAAATTTCCGTCTAATAGTTGCTACTTTAAAAAGAAAAATTTTATTTTCTTATTACGTGAACACAGTATTTTATTGAAATTCGGTATTAGTGAGTTTTTGATAACAACGAATAAGATTATGATATTGTTTTACACTTAAAACTTTGGCTAATATATTTTATTGGAAAATTTGGTTCAATTTTCTTCATAAGGGCGAGCTCCACTGGTGAATATTTAAATATTTTACCATAATCTCCTGATGGGTAAGTACCTTCCACCCAAATTTTTTTAAAATCGCATTGTTTATAGGGACTCTGTGATATGGGAGTCATGAAACGTGAGACATACTTTATACAGAGTGATTCACCTAAAACTTCCCAGGCAGTTTTCGTGGTGACGAAAAGACGTATTCAAATTCTGAAAAAGCCAGTCGAATATTCTTGATGACTATTTTATCTTTCAAGTGTTGCGAATGACAGTGCGACGTGGTTTTGATGGAAAAGTACTTGGAATTAAATATATTTTAATAATATTGTACGTCTAAAGTTTTTGTCGTCGGAAATATTTTTCCCGGCGTCGCGGCGCTGCAGATGCCACTGTTACTGGCAATATTTGAACTACAAAATAAAGTCACCAAGAATATCTAACGACTGGCTTTTAGAGAATTTGAATATTTCCTTTCGTTACCATGGAGACTACGTGTGGAATTATAACATAAGTCAATCACCTACTTCTTTAAAAAAAAATTAAAGCGGGTTAAAGAAAGAGACTAAATTGCATCAGAAAATATATAGTTTGTTTTTCAAAGGTGTTGATGGCAAAAAAAACATAAATGAAGTATTGCTCGAGTACTAGGTACGCAATCGCCCTTTGTAGCATCTTTCACGGTCACAGTTACAGTTATATATTTCGTTAATTTTGCCCACACCTGCATATGACGAAATAATAGTACATTGGTTGTATACTCTAAAGTTGTTTGCCGGTCTTGTGTAGTTTGTCGACTATGTTGCGTTTGGTGTTCCCAGGTAAATTTGATGTGGGTTTAGGTTACACGTATGGGGTAGTTTAGTGAATTGTACCCCATTTAATTCTTTGATTTATGTCTCGCCATTGTGTCTTCTATCCACATGTGCAATAATGAATCAAAATTTTAACATGTTTATGACTAACATTTGAAATTAAAATAACGAATTTTATATCATCAATATGAAATTGATATTTATCAAAATTCACTGAATATCATATGTATTATTATACTCTTCGCAAATACAAAACGAAGAGTATATTGCATTCGATCTGCACATTTCTAAAACCGGTAATATTGCTCATTGAGAAAGAATGTTCATATCATTGTGTTGGTGATCGAATTCCTAACAACTTTCAAAATGTCCGTCCATTCGTCCGTCCGTCCGTCTGTCTGTCTGTTCGTACCTCTGTCTGTCCGTCCGTCCGTCCGTCCGTCACGTTTCTTGTAATCACGATAACTTAAGAATGAAAAGTCCGATTGTATTGAAATTTGCACAGTACGTTAGTGTTAGCTAGAGGAAGAACCTTTTTTAATAAAATCTATCAATAAATAAAACAGTTATTAATTTTTAAAATAAAAAAAAAAATGTTTGGTAATTAAACAAAAATGATTGAAACTAATATCATTTACAAAAAAAACTGCGAAGAGTATCCTATAGAATGTGCAACAATTATATAACAAGTGTAGTAAATCGGCGAAGAGTATAATGGTTAGCTTGTTTTTGGTATTATATTTTGTACATCAGTAAATAGTTTTTTACTATAACTTCCAATGATAAAACATATTATGCTACTTTACTAATAAATTGGTAATTGTATTGCACGCGCATTATTTTATACAATTTTAAACGCCCTCATAAAAAAAGTCATATTCGAATATTGTTTTGTTATACCCAGTCATTAATTTAGAGAGTAGTGATATCTTTACTATAGAACAATGAAGGTACTTTATAGTGTCGGCATTTTTAGTGCCATAGCACGTATGCAACAATGAGTAAATTAACCAATGTGCTATAATGTGTAAAACTCAATTCTGATTGTTTATTTAAAAAAAAAATAAAACCTGGAATGTAACCACTGGTCGTTTCAAATTATTTAGAGAAGCAACATTTTATTAAAACTCTTTCAAATATGATGTATATGACTTACAATTCTTTTAACGCCTCCTGTCAGTAAAGCCAGCGAGGAATGGTACTTTTTCAAATTTAAATTAATAGAAAACTTTACCCAAAAGAATATGGTTTAAGCAGGGAATTAAAACAAATGATTTTTATTCGACAGTTAAAAACAATATGGGAAATGTCTCATTCGATTTGGAATGAGAATCTCTGGTGAATACAATAAATTAAAAAACGCCCTCAAAATTTGTAAAAGTTATAAACAAATTAAACAAACAAAAACGAAAGTTACATACATAACAAATTTTCAAAAAGACTCTTAAAGACTACGAAATTCCTGTAAAGAAAGTATCTACTCCTGAAACTCATCTTAATTATTATAAACTATTAGACGATGGGCAGCACTTGCTACTTGACTACACTCAAAATTATTTTCAATCAGCTTCTTATAAAGAAGATTAATAAATGTATTTTTATTCTTGCTGTTAGCTAAAAACTTTTCCTTAGTTGTCTGTAAAAACATATCTTCATCAAATAAATAATCAATCGAGGTATTACCGATGTATCTACGATTTTTCTCTGACGTTTAGTACCATCAGTCGTGTACCCGTCAAATACAGCTTTAACATTAGTAGATGTGTTTCAAAATCTCATGAGCTGTGACCTTCATATGCGCAGAGACATAATCCCCTCTGTCGACTCAGTTACACTTCTTAAAAATATTATATTTATTGTTTACAATTCATCCCGAGATCTCGTTTATGTATACAACAAGGCAGCCGCCAGCGTCTTCAAAAAATACTTATAACGCAGAATAAACTTTGCCTTTTGCGCATTTCGCGGCTCATAAGATTCTGAAACACCTCTACCATAGTTATTACGTAAATATCTGATGTAGGTATTGTTGACAAATGCTAGAAAACTTTTCCTTTTGTTTCCAGCTTAATCTGTGAAGTAACATCAATGATGTATAAAAATGTATTAACATCATTAACATCCGTTGTACATTGTTGAAAAATATCATACAGCGAAGATTTGGTCGTATTCCTCATTCCGGCATTATCAATAGGGAAAGATGATAACTCGTAGTCCAAATAATGCCTAAGTTGGTCAGCAATTTCATTATTATCCACTTTAACTTTACTGCTCGTGCGCGCGCCAATATTCTTGATTAAAGATGCCGGTCTCGGATGATTAGGGGTCGAGCTTGAGCTCTTCGACCCAATCATCGCTGTAGACCTGGGCCGGTCTCGTAAGGGGTGGGCCTACTTTTTCACCTATCCCCCCGCAAATGCGAACGGTGTAGACATTGTTAGCAGACCTCCCTTGGTCCTGGCTGTTGGACCCTGCCCGCTGGGTCGTTTCTTCTGGCGCTCTTCTGACTTGGTCTTATTTCTTCGCTGGCATGTCGGCTCCCGGGAGCGTCTTTAGTCAATTGGCATCATGTGCTCCGATTTCGTCGGAAGGAAGTGTGCACTGTGTAGCTCAAAGATTGTAATCAGACAAAGACGCCTATTTTAGCGTCAGAGGCCGGCACGGGCTAGGGTAAGGGTAACGAGCTGGTTGTTTGCTTAGTACCCCTGGGATTGGGTGGTTTGGATATTTTTGGTCATTGCCTCCTTGCGGCATGGCTTGAAGGTCGAGCTGAAACAGAAAAACCGTTAAATTATACTTACCCGTTATCCATGATCTGGAGCTTCGGCCTCTTCGGCCCATGTTCTGCCGCACGGGCGTATAGATTCTTCGCCCTGTCCCGGATGACTTCGGTTACCGGGGTGTATTCCAGATCTCTGAAGATGTCGGCGTTTCTGACAAACCATGGTACATCCACGGCGCACCTAAGTGCGAGACTGTTCATGTATAATAAAGATTTGGCGGTCTTATAGGCTTCGAAATATTTCGAAATATTTATTACCTATTCTAAATGTTCAATAAAACAATTAACTTTTTCATGAAAATTGCGAAAAAACAAAAAAAAATAGATTTTTTCCTGTAAAAGTTGTTATTATTATTTAAACAGTATAAATAACCATCAACCCCGACTATGAGAATCCTTTTTGAAATTAAATGTTCAATAAAAACAAATCAATGTTTTATAAATATTGCGAAAACAACTTTTTTAAATATGTTTTCCTGTAGATGTTGTTATTATTGTTTAAACAATATAAATAATTGTTTGCGCCACTTGGGATATTTCTGATTTTGAATAACATTAAGAAACACACATTTAAAACAATGATCAATATCGGAGCCGTTGCTGAGAATTAAGAAGTTTTGACGATTTTTAGGCTTCATTGACACAACTAGTATACTGAGATCAGTAGGAAATTAAAAGTTACATTTTCAATGTCACTAGCATGGAAATCATGAAATATTCAACAGCAGAAAACTGCTTCCTTTAGAAATAATTATATAGAATTAATAAGAGATTAAATTTAATATATTAACTAAATACCTGTTTGTGGTATTTTCCTTTCTATGCCATTCTACATTTTTCATAAAATAGGTATACATCACTGATTTCCTTGAAAAACTGTATTGACTATATTCAAGGAAATTTGTGAAGCATGACTAAATATTTTAAATAGATATGCCATAAATTATATAACATAATTTTGTCATTAGATTTGGAGGTTATTCTAACGGAATATTTTATTTTTAGAAATGTCATTAATTTAACATGAAAAATTAAAACTTATTACTCTTACATTTTATCCCACAAAGTAATAGAACCAGGAAAGGACATATAAAATACCTTTCATACAGAGTGACCCAAATTATTTTGACAAATTAATTTGTAAAATTTAAATTAGATTGGCTAACATTATTTTTTCGCCTAATACACCCCTGCTAATAAACAATGTGACTGCCTGTGAGCGTAAATATTTGAAATATTTTGTATTATTCTGTAACATACAATCATATTGAATGAGGCATTACTTATTCCCAGTGCTATACGCTAATTACGCACGTGCGTAAAGCGGCAGATTTTTCGGGGCGGCAGGCAAAATCACAATAATAAAAATTCGAAAAATAAGTGCAAGATGTACTTGCACTTACAACTTTGTAACATACGAATGGACATGATTTATTATGCCGCTATCGGTTGTCGGGCGGCATTCATCAAGATGGCGTCGCGGTAATGATGTGGGGCACGATTTTTTTCAGTAATTTTTTAGTGAGATATCGGCCGCCAAACTGAGAGGTCCTAGGATTTCGCTCCTCGAACGACACGGCTCAACTTCGAGGGTCATTTCTCCCAGACGACGCATAACAAAGTTCTGAAAAAATTCAAGAATACGTAAAAAGAAATGAGGAATCGAATGGCGCAAACCAGATGTCGGCACCGCCTTTGTATCCGAGATACAGCGCTCAAATTTACCGATAGATAAAAATCGAAGTGTTTCTCCTCTTCCCAAGGCTATACCTCGACAGCGAAACGAGGTACGGAGCTGCGGTTTTCGCTTTTCGATTTTTCTCGCCTTCGTACATATCTCTCAATTTTTTCAGATATTCCCGCCACTTTCATTTTTTCCCATACAACTCTATTAAAAAATATTCACGATTTCGACTTCTCCTCACAGAAATCGTTATAACTTTTTCTAGACAAAATTGATCCCTCTGTTTTTATACTCAATCGATTGGAAATTAAATTTACAATCCGACGATGTGAGGCATGATTTTCTTCGATAATTTTTTAGTGAGATATCGGCCGCCAATATGAGAGGTCCGAGGATTTCGCTCCTTGAAAGACACCGTGTCACATCGGGAGCCGTTCCTTCCCAAACAGCTACCGAAGCGATCTAAAAAGACTTCATATTGTAGAGAATTGAACTATAAATCCAAAGTCACCGATAGATAAAAATCGAAGTTCTTCTCCCATTCCCGAGGCTATATCTCGAAATACGTCACTGCTTGTTCCCAAATTAAAAACTGAAACATTTTTGTCTCATGTTTAATCTGTAGGTAATGGCATGGTCTTTTGGTAAATTACAAAATAATCCGTCTACTAACGGGTTTAGGCTAAACATAATGATTTTATTTAAACCTATTAGCGATTTAAGTTCATTTCCTTTAATTATGACGATATTTGACACGCTTATTCCTTTTAGGGATGGATTTTGTGGAAGAACAATAAAGATCGAAGTGTGTTATTCTTTGGTGTAGAATCACAGATTAGATCAGAATATATAATTATAGGCAGATTTCTGATACGGAAAAAATTACGTCATTGTAAGATTATAGCTACCGAATTTGGGCAGCTAAAGTATTGTAATATAATTACTATCAGATAATGAAAATTGCGGAAATGAATAATAGCTATCTATCAATTAGCAAGGAAATGAAGGTCACGACGAATATGTAACTTGCAAACCTCTGCAAACTGCAATCCTTCAGTGTTGCATGCAATTTTTTTTAAAATCGTTTTTAATAAAAACAAAAAGTGTTTGTTAATTGTTCATTTTTATACAGGGCTCAATATAGATATTAGTAGACCAGTCATTCTACATTTTTTCGGCTGTTTACCGATATACAGTAAACCAAAATATGTAAAAAATCGGAAATTTTCCGTAGAATTCAATGCTGTATTTTTAAAACAACTGACAGTCATGGGTCTTACCGAAAATTGCGGCCAAAGTTGGTCAAAAACAGTTTTTTGCGTTTGAAAAATAAAATATGCTTTGGATTAAAAAAAGTTTCATACAAAAGTTGTAGAATTAATTATTACCGATCGATCTAGCCCGGTCCAATGTTAAAAAATTCGAAAATGAAGTGGCAATTTTTAAAAAACCGTTAAAAATCGCTGTTTTTTAAAACGCTTGTATCTCTTAAAAAAAAAAAAAAATTTGAAGCCATACTTGGTGAAAGTGTAGCCCTTGGCAAGCCAAACAAAGGCGTTTTTGAAAATTTGAAAAACAATGAAAAGTTTTTGCAAAAACCGATTTTTCCGAAAAAAAAACATTTTTTTTAAAATGCCAATAAATCATAAACCCGTGAGTTTTTATAAACGTTTCGGGGCTTAAAATTTTCTTTAATAGTTGCCGTAATATGTGAAATTACTGCGCGCCTTTTTAATTGATCGGTAATGTGCAAAAAATCGGTCGAAAAATCGGTATTTTTTTTCCATAAAAAAAAAAATTAAATATCTTCAAAAATTACAATTCCATACAATCGTCGTTATTCTTATCTAATAGCTAGTATTTTTCTGTAATTTAAAAAAAAAAATCAACTCTCCGACCTTCTGAAGCCGAGAAATTTTTTTATTTTTTTTTTTATTCCTGTGGCGTCATTTTTTAATATTAAGGGCTCAAATTTACATGAGTTGAAGTTAAATTAAATAAAAAATTTCCAAATTCAAATCAGTCATCACTGAGCACTGGAACGTTAGTCACATGAGCTGATCAGGACCGTGGCATGAGTACATTAGCACTATCGGTGGAGTGGGTGAAAACAAACTCCCACTGACTTTCTCTTAATTATAATGCTTGTGTTTTCATTAGTTATTTGTGAGTATTCAAGCGGCAAAGTAATTGATTATAGTGCTTGGGTTATTTATAATTGCAAAGGAAATAACAAAATAATTTTTTTTTAAATTCGTGTATTTATCTGAAAAAACGTTAAACAATGCGTGATACAATATTAATATTTTTGTTTCTTTACAGGTGATTTATATTCGCTTTCGCTGCTACTACTATTGTCACTATTATATACAGTAAATTCTGATGTGTCACCATCACTGTCAACAATGTCGTCATTTACATTTTCATTAACATATTCTTCGCTGTCTATAGCTGCTTCTGTAATATTCAGCTCGTTTAATTCATCGTCGAAAATATCTTCGATAATAGGAGTTTCAATATTCGTGCAAGTTTCGTTGTCACACTTTAAACATATACTTGAACATTTTAATCCATGCTTTCTACAGCTGCAAGTTTTGGTTCTGCATCCAGTCAAACATCGGCAGGCTATTGTTTTTAAAATGTCTTCTGGGATCATTTGATCAGAGCTACATATGGGGAGCAGATTCGTGCCATCGATTTTCCAACCCCATCGTTCTGGATCAAGTGAATTTCCAAGCCATGCTTGCAGTTGTAAAAAAGTGCGATAGGAATGTTGAGCTGCAGCACCCTCAGTAGGTGGGAGATTTGCCAAGTTAAATGATGATCTAGATGTAGAATTTTTAAACTGAGCAAACCTTAAGTCACTCAGAGTACCCGTGAATTTTTTTGTATAGTATAAAGTAGAAATTATTTTGCATCCGACTTGAGCAATAACCGTGTGCGGAGTACTTTTATCGTAAAAAACTTTTATTTTTGCCTTGTTTAAAAAAACAGGAGGTTGTGTCGCAGCCTGATATATATAAAAGTCCAATGTAGTTTTTTAAATGTGGGTATTTAAAACTATTACAGTCATACACTTTTTCAATATCCGTTCCTTTGCCCGGTTTACAAAAAAATATATTTGTATTTGATGCCGCTAACTGTATCAATAAAACTAGTAGGTCAGTGTCTTCGCCATGTATTTTTACAATTTTTCCTTCTTTTTGTAACTCAATGGCAGTAGTTATAATGAGTCTATCGGCATCTTCACCAGCTATTTTTGTTGAAAAGTTAAGTTTCTGTAATTCTGTACAAGCCAAGCTATGCGTGTTACTGACTTTCCAGTGCTCAGTGATGACTGATTTGAATTTGGAATTTTTTTATTTAATCTGTAAGTATTAAACTTCAACTCGTGTAAATTTGAGCCCTTAATATTAAAAAATGACGCCACAGGAATAAAAAAAAAATAAAAAAATGTCTCGGCTTCAGAAGGTCGGAGAGTTGATTTTTGTTTTTTTATTTACAGAAAAATACTAGCTATTAGATAAGAATAACGACGATTGTATGGAATTGTAATTTTTGAAGATATTTAATTTTTTTTTTATGGAAAAAAAATACCGATTTTTCGACCGATTTTTGCACATTACCGACCAATTAAAAAGGCGCGCAGTAATTTCACATATTACGGCAACTATTAAAGAAAATTTTAAGCCCCGAAACTTTTATAAAAACTCACGGGTTTATGATTTATTGGCATTTTAAAAAAATGGTTTTTTTTAGAAAAAATCGGTTTTTGCAAAAACTCTTCATTGTTTTTCAAATTTTCAAAAACGCTTTTATTTGGCTTGCCAAGGGCTACTCTTTCACCAAGTATGGCTTCAAAAATTTTTTTTTTTAAAGAGATTCAAGCGTTTTAAGAAACAGCGATTTTTAACGGTTTTTTTTAAATTGCCACTTCATTTTCGAATTTTTTAACATCGGACCAGGCTAGATCGATCGGTAATGATTAATTCTACAACTTTTGTATGAAACTTTTTTTAATCCAAAGCATATTTTATTTTTTAAACGCAAAAAACTGTTTTTGACCAACTTTGGCCGCAATTTTCGGTAAGACCCATGACTGTCAGTTGTTTTAAAAATACAGCATTGAATTATACGGAAAATTTCCGATTTTTTACATATTTTGGTTTACTGTATATCGGTTACGAAAAATTAACATTACGTTAAAAATAGAATGACTGGTCTATAGATGATATTAATGGCATCTTACGTAATTTCTACAAAATAAAACAAATATCTTTTTGTACCAAATTTCACACAAAAGTTCTGCAATTATACTGGCATTATTGGATTCGCCATTTTCAATGTTTTGCTTTTTCAGTAACAGCTACTCCGAAAATATCTATTAATTTTATCCTAGAAGCGGCGCCGTAGTTATGGGTCTGGAATATACTGTTTGCAGACGCCCTGTGTATTTATCTAAAAAATCTGTTAATTACTTAGTAATTTATTTTTAATTTGCTAATTTGATTTTGGTACAATGTTAAGGAAATGAAATCATATGCATGAAACTACGCGATTTATAATAGTCGGGGAGATAGCGTCAAATTTAATAACATCATTTCAACAAAGTTCATTTTTTCAGTACAAGTTGTTTCTCATTGCTTATCGAAGAATTGGGTGTCAGTTACTTCCATCGCGAAGATGAAGGGCGTTGGAGGCAGCGCATCTGGTAAAATAATTTCGCATCAATCTAACAAGGCTACTAAACTATAAGTAGTTTATTTATGTAATATAACTGCAAACAAATGTCAGCTGCATAGGGTAGGAGCGAAGGTTGTCAGTTGCCTAGTCAATATGTATGAAGAACAGTGAAAAGTCATTATTTCAGCGAAGCTGAAATTTATTTATATGATAGTTTACGATATAAAAAAACAATTCAGAAGTGTCAGCTGACAATACCATGGAACAAGACCTGTCAGCTAGGTTCTTTAAGTGTACCGCAGCGTCCCACGCTCTTACTCCATGGTCGCGCCAGCTGACACTTAATTTAGTGGTTTCTCGAATGAAAACTAACATTAAAAAAAAACAAAGAAGTCGTGTTGAAATGACGCATAAAATATTGACGCAAACTCCCGGACTATAATGTTAACTTTATGGAAGCAATTACTTATTTAAAAAAATAATCACAAATAATGCAAACTATTACTAACGTATTGTGAATAAATTGTACATAAAATAGTGGCAGTGGTGGGTTAGAGGCATTGACTTCTAGTATAGACATCAAATCCCAAGTTTTTAGACTCTTACTAGCTTGCTTTACATATTTTCTCGTATTTACCCCAAACCCTTCAACGGAATCATCTCAATGTATAATCTAGTTCCATATGTCATTATGATATATACGTGTACCAAATTTCAAGTAAATATCTCTAATTTATTTCATTAACCCCTTTAATAATGAAGTGGGGGTGGCGGTGGGATGACAAAAGTTAAGTAAACATTAGAGGCCTTGGGTTCTAGTATAGACGCCAAATCCCAAGCTTCTGGGCTCTTACTACCTTGCTTATTTTATTCCATTTACCCCTATTTACCCCCAACTCTTCAATGGTATCATCTCAAAATATAATCTAGTTCCATATGTCGTTATGAATACCTGTACCACGTATCAAGTTGATGTCTTAAATCATTCCAGAGAAAAGTGTTCACAAAAAAGTTACAGATCGGCTGATAGACAGAAATTCTTCTTTTGCTCATATTTGACATCTCGACGTTTCATGACATTAACATTTTGCTCTAAAATTATAATAAATCAAAGTTTATATAAAACATGACTGTTTACCCACTTGTGGCGATAACTCTGCATAACGAATGTGGCACAATATCAGTAACTGCTATGCTATTACATATGCTCCTTTGAAATATAAATTAGTTATCAGGTTTAATGTGTATTCACAGTCGGCAACGCAGCAATCCTTGTAAGAGTCTTATGCCTCGAAATAAAATTCATATTCTATTTGATCTATGTAAAATTCGTTCACCTGAGACACCCTGTATATTGCAGTTCCGTTATTTCACACAACTTCGTATTCTCATGTCTCTGGCGATCTCGGATTTCCGGATTTGGTACAACTTCAATGATATTTTATGTAATCCCCAAACAAATAAAAATTAAAAAATTACGTGTTTACAAGATACGTCTTAATGGTACACGCTAAGGGTGTTCAGCCTGCGACCACGGAGTCTCAAGTTAGAATCTTGGCCAGGGTATGAATGTTTAGTAGCGTTTTTAAATTTTTACAGAAGTGTAGCAGGGTACTAGACTGCTGTTGGGTGGCTCAACATGTCTAGTCGTTCTTATCTCTCCTGAGTTCGAATCTCAGCTGCAGTAGATGGCAATATCTCAGGGAATAGTTGTTGTGTTGATGTCTTCTATGTGTGCGTATCCTGGATGAGTGGTGGAATAGCAATAGCTAAACTCCGCTAGGACGTTAATATAAATAAGGCGATAAAAAAAACACACGGTGCAGCGCGTCGGCCACGAAAATAAAAAAACTTACTGTTTTACAGAACAAGTTTTTACGCATCATCTCAAATTCTTCTGGATACACCTCCATTAGAGATTTACATGAACGTTGCAACGACATAACACCGCTAGTGGACTACATCAAAACTACATCACAGAAATTTTATCAATTCAAGTTTGGTGATAGTCAACATCACACAAATCAGAGAGCATAATGCACTATTTCGCATTAAACACAAATTACCATACCAAGTGTTGCCATCTTTCGGCCACAATTGTAGCCAAAACTCTTTTTCTTCTCTAATTGCTATCTATCACAATTTTCAATCTTCATCCCTTCCTATCCCTTTCTTCGTTTCTTTTTGTAAGTTTTGTCCCTTGTCAAAATTTTTTTATATAAATTCATATTTTATGCCTCTTATACCACTTATATATTTATACAAATTATTTTAAATTTACTTAATTAGATAAGCTTTCATTTTTACTTGCCTTTTAATTTACTTTTTGTAAAAGTTGGTTACTTACTGATAATTTTTTGTAATCCTACCTGACTACTCCGTATAGCTTTTCAATTACTACGGCATTTCTCGCTGTAGATGTTCGGCTGGCTCCAGACATGGGTGTTGGGGACAGATTGTAATTTTTGATTAAATCTGTTTTGACTGATTTACATACATGCATATAATACAATACATTTTATGTATTTGATTTCAGTCACTTATCAAACGCATTTATATTTATTTAAAAAAAATGTTTTTCTACAGCGATTATTAAAAATGTTTCTCCAGTTATAATTTACCTATATGAGTAAATATAAATAGGTATAACCAGGACAACAGCTCCGTTGCTGATGTTGCTTGCGAGTTCAAGCTCCGTTGTGGAATAATTTTTCGTTAGAAATAAACTGCCGAATTCAGTTCTTTTTAAACGTAGCACATCAAATGCCATTACTTTGTTAAATTTACAAAGACCAGAGATACAATTTATTAACAGTTTTTTTTTTTTTTATGGCTTTGGGTCATAGACCATACAGCCAGTCACACAAGAGCATTTTATAATATAGAATACTAAAATAAAACCTAACACAACATGAGTAGAAATAAATGAACAAAATGAGGAATTACAGGGACACACGCTTCTCGCCCTGGGGTCTGTCAGGGCATTAAATTATAATAAACATCACTATAAACAGTTTTACAAAGTATATTATAATTAAACAAGACGTGACAATTAAATTTATTTATATGTTTGTTTTAACAAATAGATGATTTCAATAAGGCAGATATAATACCGCCGTCATTACAATAGCCTCCACTTGATAAAATATTGACTGATGGACTAATCATAGATGATCTCTCATAAATTTTTCATGGCGTAGGTGACATGTAATGAATTTTTGACGTTTACTGCAAGTAGATATTATTAACTGAATGATGTCGATATGGAACCTGAACCATTTTAACACGTTTTTATTAGCTTGACCTGTAACTTTGTATGCAGAAAAACTTTGGAGAAAAACTTAATTTAACACAACAATGTTTTTTTTATTTTTGCATCATTCAAACTATTTAGAAAGATGTAGCCTCAGATG
The DNA here is from genome assembly GCA_963583905.1 of Stenurella melanura. Taxonomy (NCBI): domain Eukaryota; kingdom Metazoa; phylum Arthropoda; class Insecta; order Coleoptera; family Cerambycidae; genus Stenurella; species Stenurella melanura. Next base: position 41,878,305 of record OY757310.1, on the reverse strand, counting down.
ACATCTCTGTTATGGCTCTTTCTTGCCTGGATAGTACCAAAAAAAGTTTATGTGCCAAACTGTAACATTTGTGTAGATTGTAAATGTTTTCCCAAGTTCCAACATAAGTATAAGTGGGAATAGATTGAGATATGTAGTTCAAATCCCATTTATGATGTCTTCGAAATGTAACATTAATAAATATACCTAGTTCGAACTTGTTGATGCATTTTTTATTATATCAAATATCTGCGAATTATTTTGTTTATTTCTTCATATTTAACTATTTACATTGTTTATTGAATTTACAAGAGAATCAGCAACTGCCGCACTTACCCAGCTACATGCCACACTTATCCTTTTCGAGGGGTAAGTGTGAAATCGAAATAATGAAGAAATTAAATATATTATTTATTTTTGTTTGTTTCTTTTAATTTCCAACATAGTGGCTATAGTTTGTTTTTTTAAACATCAATTATACATGAAAAATATAATTTTTTACCAAGATAAAAGTTGAAATTATGTACTACTACTATTATCTGTTTTATAACGATTGTGAGATAAATGTGAAGAAATATTGATCCTATTTATGACAACGAAAGCGATTGAGAAATTTTCTTAATGGTGGAAATTTCACTAAATAACTCGAAATGTCTTTTATATTTGGTGCAAGTATTTCTATCAATTGAATATTTTTTTTATCGATTACTTACCGCTTAGTGAATACAAAAATACGATTGGCGTACATCCCGGTTAGTAGAGGTCTAAAGACAGACATTCTAAACTTGCAAGCTAAGTCACTAGGCATGATAAAAAAGTGTCAAGTTGATTTATTTGTTATCGATTTATTTACCACTTACAAAAATACTATCTGCACACACACCCCGGTAAGTGGAGATCCGGAAGCAGACATTTTGAACATGCAAGGTGACCACTTTTAAGCCATGGTTAGTAAATGTTATGCTGATTTCTTTTTAAATAATTAATTTAATTTATAAATTGAGTTTCCACCATTAAGAGAACTTCTCTTATCACTTTTGTTGTCTGCCATATTCTAAGGTAAAGGATTAATCATGTCTCTAGCTGATACAAATGTGTCAGGTAAAATTTCACACTGACTCCTATACTAACAGTCGTTTGTAGTGATGTGGTTTATCAGTATCACAAAGAATAAAGTCTCACGAATGTTTTCCTTCCATTTTAACAATGCCTTGATTTCTAATAATAAAACATTAAGTACCTATAGTTTAAAAAGCCAAATAAGCAATTAGTATATATTTTTTTCAGATAATGTCAGACTAACATAATTATTGTTTACATGTTATTCTAATGTTTAATTGGATATAATAATTACATTCCTTTGTTAAACTACAGAACCAACGAGTTGGTACTGTGCGACGTAAGTCCTTATTTTCGTTCAGGATCTATAAAAGTAATTTTGATAATAAATTTTAGGCAACAAGTGATAAATCAAAATTTTGTAATTATGTACTGAAATTTAATATCACTTTATTGCGTTTTTATAATATTAATCTGAAATTACATTACGATATCACAATTCAGTGTTATAAAAATGGTTTATACAAAGTGATTCCAAGAAAAAAACAACACTTATTCTAGCAATTTAAGAAAGTGGTTTAACAAATTGTGGATTCTGAACAATTGGAGAATTTTCTAAATAATATTTATTTAAAACGTCAGTATCATCATTACTGAACGTGGTAATATTTTTGTTTTACAATTTGAAGAATTGTTTTGTTTCAGAGTAACTATATAGTCTAAGTATAAGCACAAGTATATTTTGGTAATCATCACAATCAGGAGCTATCCAAATGTGTAAAAATATGCTAGATGACCTACTTCATAATATTTTATTGTATATTGTACTGTGTTGTACACTATACTGTACATGTAGTTTGTAAAATTATGGAATTATTTTAATGCCTCTAATAACGTATTAATGGGGCGAGCGCAGGTCCATCTTGACTATACCCTTGTACGATCTTTTCATGATGTTTCTCAAAAACAATGAGATGTACAACTTTGAAAGTTATTTAAACAATTAAAGTCATTTTATTCTTCACCCACAGTATTGCATGACATTTTTCGTAGAAATAGGTTTTCCGTAAATGAAGTTAGAATGTAGAACTCTATTTCTATCTACCATTAAAAATGTATATTTCAATTTACATGATAATAATATATGTTTAACAAATTTTGCCTACAGATATACTTATATGAACATATTGAATATACAGGTACCTTTATGAATTATCATGGACAATGGAAATGGTATCCTGGGCAGCTCAAAGTCAGGTAAAAAGTTTACCCGACATATTTACAGGATATGAATACAAGAAATGAATTATTTATTAAAATTAAGTTGAAGTGTCCCATTGTTGCTCTTTTAGCATTGAGTCTTCTTTTTCTTCACCGATTACTTCTGAAGGCATGTACAAAAAAATTCTTTCCGGAAATTGTCCCTTGTTTCGAGGTTTACAGTTTTTTGCCGCACCCTTCTGGACTGGCACCAGTTTAAAAAAATTACGTTGTATTTTGGGAGCAGTAGCAATATTAATAACATCTCTTTGATGATAACAACGGTGTTGGAAGAAGAAGTCTATGGAATTGTTACAAACAAGCGTCGGTATTATCTTTCAATTACTTCTTAAGTTCTTCAAAACACATTTACCAGATGACATGGCAACATTTTCAGTATTGCATGTAGGATGGCGTCATTTTTCGGAGCAGAACAAATTCTATTCTACTCTTAAATCAATTCAAACCTAATTGATTTAAAACTTATTCTAGCCTCATTTACGAACAAACTAATCGAAAAACTATTTCGGCAAGAATTAAATAAACTTCATTGGTTATAATAACTTTCGTTATAGTACATCTCTTTGTTTTTGAGTCATGGTGAAAAATATTTTGAGACGTTTCCACTCCATTCCCAGTGCCTTTCTAGGCACATGGGATCTGATGACTTCCATGCATGGATCGAGACCTTTTTTATAAACCTGTGACAGGTTTATAAAAAAAAGTCTAATAGAGTTTAATAAAGACTCTTCAGCGGCTTTGGACCAGTTACCGATAAAAGTCACGAGTGATATTTATTTAGTGGTATTACATACGACAGTTGGCTTCAAAACATAATGTAAAATAATTCTGTATATTGTCATATAGCCTAAGAGTCTCCAAAGAAGAACAAAATCTGGCGTTGAGTTTCGGCAATATCTATCTAAAAACCTAACACATTCGATGTTAAAAGGGATCATATTGAAGTGTCAACGTATGTGAGATGTGAGACGATTAGTCTAATTTAATTTCGTTTAATTTGAACTGGAAAGATGAGTAAAAAAATTTTTGGACTGACTTTTAAACGTGAATTTAAAGTGTGTTCTTTAGATAAGATAATAATTGATTAATCTCATCAATGCTTGTTCTGCAATAACTTATTCGAACAAATGTCTGATTAAAATAGATATATAAAAAAATTATAAATACAGATAATCAAAGGCGTGGGATATATTTCAGTGGTCTATCATCTTTGAAGTTGATTAACTCATGTATTCTTTGGTTGATGATAGAAGACATGCCAATAAATATCACGTATTAAATAAATATTTACGCAATAGAACTAACGATGTATTTAAAAACAGAACTGTAGACAAAAAAATCCCGGTTATCGCTAATACCGATGTATTAAGTGATAAGAGATTGAGAATTAAAGGATTACATCTTCTGAAAATATAAATTTAAATATAAGGGCGTTGCGAAACATCCGATAAATAACAAAAATATTTTTTGTCAAAACATATCCTGCTTTAGTAAATTTATATTATACAAGGTGTCTCTTAAGTGAGTGGACATTTAGTAACTACATGAAGATTCATCAAAATCGCAAAATTCCCACCCCGCAAGTTGTTTTATCCAATAAGTGCTAAACGTAACATGAGCTCATTGGTCAAATTATGATTTTTTTAAAGGACAATGCCTTATGTAAAAGTGGCTTCCGTTAAATTCGCTGGATTTTTTATATGTTCTATATACCAATAAACATCAGCTGGTCGAATTTAATTATTGTTTAGAAGATTCAGTGCTTACACGTCCATCAACCTTCCGCGATCTCGGTGTAACATTTGATAGTAAACTAAACTTTAATTGTCATATAAACACCATAACCAATGAAAGTTTTAGAACACTGGGTTTTATAACAAGATATTCTCATGATTTTAACGACAGTAACACGCTGAAACTACTATATCAGTCATGTGTTGGATCAAAATTAGAATACTCGTCTTGGTCTCCTCATTACAACATACATATACAAAATATAGAGAGAATTCAGAGACGTTTCTTAAAGACTTTAAGTTACAAGGAGGACGGTGTCTATCCTGCTATTGGTTTTCCCCAGACTGTACTTTTAAACAGATTTTCGCTTTCGAGTTTGGAGACTCGCCGAACTATTTCACAACAAATATTTCTTTTTAAAGTAATACATAATATAACAGATTGTAGTGCTATCTTAAATTTACTAAATTTTCGAACACCTAGGTTCTAGGCAAAACTCTTTATTCTATCTGCCGACCCCCAGAACTATCGTACAGAAATTTTTGCCATTGTACAAAATGTTTGAGAACTATAATTGTCTTCAAGACCAGTTTGATATATTCTACTGCAATGTAGCCGAGATAAAGAGATTGACTGTATAAATTAAAACACGTTACCACATTTCTGTTTATATCCTTTTAATATTTTTTAATATATCTGTATGTACTTATCATCTCCTGCCCTGTAATTGGAATGCTATGTTGGGCAGTGTATTGTTAAATAATCAAATAAGTAAATAAATAAATATATTGGAACCCTGATCAAATGTCTTAATGGGTCGGAGGTCCCAAACCACCAGGGTTTCAAGATAGAGTAGGTTGAAGTAGGGATTATGGGGTATCGCATTTAAATTAATTTCCTTACTTGTCGTCCGATTCGGTTGAAAATTGGCATGCAGGGGTTTTTTATATTTTATCATCTCCTGCCCTGTAATTGGAATGCTATGTTGGGCAGTGTATTGTTAAATAATCAAATAATTAAATAAATAAATATATTGGAACCCTGATCAAATGTCTTAATGGGTCGGAGGTCCCAAACCACCAGGGTTTCAAGATAGAGTAGGTTGAAGTAGGGATTATGGGGTATCGCATTTAAATTAATTTCCTTACTTGTCGTCCGATTCGGTTGAAAATTGGCATGCAGGGTTTTTTTATATTTTATCATCTCCTGCCCTGTAATTGGAATGCTATGTTGGGCAGTGTATTGTTAAATAATCAAATAAATAAATAAATAAATATATTGGAACCCTGATCAAATGTCTTAATGGGTCGGAGGTCCCAAACCACCAGGGTTTCAAGATAGAGTAGGTTGAAGTAGGGATTATGGGGTATCGCATTTAAATTAATTTCCTTACTTGTCGTCCGATTCGGTTGAAAATTGGCATGCAGGGGTTTTTTATATTTTATCATCTCCTGCCCTGTAATTGGAATGCTATGTTGGGCAGTGTATTGTTAAATAATCAAATAAATAAATAAATAAATAAATATATTGGAACCCTGATCAAATGTCTTAATGGGTCGGAGGTCCCAAACCACCAGGGTTTCAAGATAGAGTAGGTTGAAGTAGGGATTATGGGGTATCGCATTTAAATTAATTTCCTTACTTGTCGTCCGATTCGGTTGAAAATTGGCATGCAGGGGTTTTTTATGCCGCTGATCAGAATTGCAATATTAAAAATGGCGGCGCCAAAATGGCTGATGATTTTTATTATATGATAGTCCTATACCGCTAAAAATCGGTGTGTGAGGATTTTCGAGATCGCTGGTGACGGAATTCGAAATGTCATCAGCGACCTCGAAAATCTCCACTCACCGATTTTCAGCGGTATAAATGATAAAAATCATCTGCCATTTTGGCGCTGCTGTTTTGAATCTTGCAGTTCCGATGTCATATTCGTGATCAGCGGCATCAAGAACACCTGCATATCAATTTTCAGCTGAATCGGACGGCAAATAAGGAAATTAATTTTAATGCGATACCTCATAATCCCAACTTCAACTGGTAACTTGAAACCCTGCTAGTTTGTAACCTCCGATCCATTGATATATTTAATCAGGGGCCCAAAATATAGAACATATAGGAATTGTGCAGGGTCCTTTATGGCTAATGTTTTATTAGGTATAAAGAATTTACCAACAGTGAATTGTACTGTTAGAGATTAAAGTTATTAGGAAACTACATAATAATAGAAACATGATGAAATTGATTCAACAAATTAATATTAATGTTGACGGTGATGGTGACGGTGATGTTGTGTTTGATGTTGATGTTGGTGACGATGTTTTTTCTTAAAGTAAGTTGGTAATATATTTTCAACTGCATATTTCAACATATCCCACAGAATTAAAAATATAATTAACTATCGATTATTTCAAGCGAAAGCATGTGACATGGACAATGCGCACGTGCGTCTATTACGCACACAATAATAATAATATCTAATTTTATACTAGCATGAAATACTATACATAAGACATTGAACGCTAAGAATGTTATACAGCTGAACAAAAATATGTTTAAAAGTTAAAGGTGTTGATGCTGATGGTGGTGTTGTTATTGATATTGATTATTATTCTCGATGTATACTAACTTTACTTCATTCTCTACATCGTTTCATTTGCGGGGGACTTCCTATACAAATTTCACGTAAACTGGTGATCCTAGAAAAAAGCACCAAATAAAAGAGTTACCTACATTCTGTATCTTCATTTCTGCTCAATACACTTGGTAACTATTTGGAAAGGTAAAAATTTCCGGTTTGACTAACAACCCTTACAAATTCTCACATTTTATTTTTAGGGAAAAAATCATATTCTCTATACCTATTAAAATTTTACCTTCATATTAACACATTTTGTTAACAAATAGTGATAAAACGGTAAAATATTTTTTAATTTTTTTTTTACCATTTTAAATCGAATTAAAATTTTATTTGGATAACAACCCCGTTCATAATAATAGAGGGGTTATTGCAACTGGTCCAAAGTAGAAAGTTGAGATAAGGCCATATCTTGTCCATTTGTACATATGTGTGCACGATCACACCGTAACTAGCGAATTTTGGCGAAATATGGCATAAGTGTAATACTGGTATCGTATATTAAACTTTTTTTAATTTGAAACACCTCCACAGGGCATTTGCTGTAATTACAATCTGGTCAATTAAAGACTAATTAATAACTTAATTCTAACATAATTAACCACGTTCAAACTTTACAACTAAGGTCAATAGCATCCTTAGATTTCTGTAAATTAGGTACACTAAACTGACGTATATACAATCACGCATATTACTCTGCTTTAGGCATTTACTACACTAACTCAAAAGAATTGGTCTTCTTGAATCTTCTAATATCCCTGCGTTGTCTATGAGCTGGATCGCCTCGACATTGACATGTTGTCGCTAGTTATGACTCCTGGCAAATTTGGTTATAGTTTGTTCAACGGTATCCATTCAAAAGTCCCGATGGATGTTACTGTTTTTGATGTACCAAGGAGCATCAACAATGTTCCTCAATACTTTGTTCTAAGAAATTTGTATAACTTGGACGTTACTTTGATTGGCATAGCCCCACAATTATATACCACATGTCCATACAGATTTGAGTACTTGCTTATATATCATAAGCTTATTATGCAAAAACAGAGAGGATTGTCGTCCAATCATCCAATACATTTTCCCATATTTGATTCCGTGTTCCGGCCTTTTCTTTTTAACACGGGCTTTCCAGCGAAGCCTGGCATCAAGCGTTAGTCCAAGGAATTTGGCTGTAGTTGAAAAAGGGGTTTCAGTGCCATTCATGCTAATGGGTACATGCTTGTTTTATTTACATGAACAGATTTAGATTTATTTAGTTTGATCCTCCACCTATTCATCCAGGTACTTATTCTATTCAATGATGTCTGTAATTTTCCAGCTGCTTCCTCATGACTATTTCCTACTGCTAATATGGTAGTGTCATCTGCGAACGTAGCTATGATATCCTTTTCTAGTTTAGGAATATCACTAGTGTACAGGAGGTGTAGGACGGGTCCCAATACACTTCCTTGTGGCACCCCTGCTTTAAATCTCTTAAGCTCCAAGTAGTCTTCCTCTTGCCTAATTCTAAAATGTCTATCTGACACGTAAGGCTCCAAAATATCAGAAAACTGTTTCGGTAGATTCATCTTCATTGTATATTTTAATCCTTTGTGCCACACCTTATCAAATGCCTGTGCTACATCAAGAAATACTGTGGAAGAGGTATTCTTTTCTTTTAATTATGTTTCTATTATTTCCGTAATTCTATGAATCTAATCTATAATATATTTATTAATCTCGTAAAGTGCAAATCGGATGACGCTTAGCGCCGTTTTGAGGTATAGACTTCCTTATTTTTCATAATATTCATTTTCTATTATACCATTTGAAAGCAGATGTTTTTTATTTCAATGATATTTTATACTCACTTGAGTCTTTTCTGTTGAGTTTCTGTAAAGAAAAACGCTATCGAGGCCCGCGACGATGAATCGTTAAGTATAAGTTCTAGCACCGGAACGGAGGCTTACATCGCATAACTCAACAAAAACGAGTCCAACAGTTATTAACAAAAGCAGAATTGAGAAAAAGCTAACGTTCCGAAATATGTTAGTTGGAATTCAGACTGCATCAAAATACCCGATAAAACAAGTATAATTTTTTAATTTGTTATTGTCATACTATAAAAAGAACAACTTCTTCTCTAACATATTCCGGGGCACACATAACTATTCATAATGAGATTATTGAATTCTGGTACATTTTTTATGTGCTTGCGAAATTTGAAAATATATAACACAAAATTTTTCACTTTTTCTTACACTACCAATTAGCCTATGTTCTTTATCACTGTAGGACTGGAAAAAAAACTATTTTTTTATTATTAGTGTTTTTATTATCCCACGGTTAATACTTATCATTGTAATGACTGTTTCAGAAATTTAATGACACTATCTAGGCAATTTTGCAGCATTAAATCATTCCCTCAAACGAATGAACGGTGAATTATATAAATAATCAAACCGGACAATAACTTTTAAATCGTTGACACACGCCAGGTGTGCATACATCTATATTCAAATTAACTAAGAAATTCCAAATAAAAAAGTACTTAAGAGATCGTATGTTATTAAGAAGCAGTAATAATAACTCTCAGGAATGAGAACGTGTGAAAATCAGCATGTTTGCTTAAAATGTATTCCAATTATTATAATTCTTATTTAATTACTAAGTAACAAGAGTAATTTGAATCTAGGCAATTGCGAATCTGCTACCGACAACAAAAAAGAATAGAATAATTAAGTGATCTCAAAATACCCTATCAAGTTAAGTGATGTAATGGTGGTATTTTTAAAAGCAAAATCAATTAAAAAAATACAGTGGATCGGAAGTCGTTGCATTGCTAACGTGCATCATTGTGCACAATCGGTTAACATTACTTTAATGATTGGAAAATACACAATAATTATATCTAAATTATTAAATCGACACATGTGACAGTGAAATCTTATCTTTCATACAATAAAACAATTATAATCATATAATGGATCGTTATTGCAGTACTGTATAGTACTATTTTTTTTATCACAATGTGCAAATGCTGTCAACAGTAAGTAATTCTTGTTTAGTTTTGGTTATAGTAAACGTTAGTGTGTATATTTTAAGCATTTTATGTGTTTATTAGACCGTTGTAGATATGAATAGTTGAATTTATGTAGTATTTTTTAGCTTGGTAACGTTTATTAGTTGTTCCTGCATTTGTATTGTCATTATGATATCATTTCTGATAAATAGAAGTTAAACTTACGTATTTGTTGTAGTAATTAGTAGGTAAAACAATATAGTGTTCAATATGTAATACAATGTTCAACTTTTTAAATTCCTGGGGAAAATTATGTCGAATTTATTATATTGGGATTGGCTAAACATCTCTGTAGTACACATTTACACACTTTCCGTATTTTGACTAGTAGTTTGAGCGCCAAAAATGAACCAAATGTGGTCTTATATTCTCCTGAATGAAACATTTGGAGTTGTATAAATCTATTCTATAATAATTATTCTATATAAAAATGATTGTTGGACATTTTGGAAATAGTGCATTTACGGTGCAATGATGTGTGGAGATTGGGTATGAGCTCATCTTACAGAATTTTAATAACAATGGGGGAGGATGCCAACAAATTTTTGAGTACTTTTGTTCTCATTCACACTAAATCGCAATTCTATTTTGTTAATTCCTTTAATAATGGTATGAGGAAATCGGAGATAGTGGTAGGGTTGGCAGGTGTCATAAAAAATCAGCTTGCTTAGCTTCTAGTATCTACACCAAATCATGAGTTTCTAGCTTGCTTTACCTATTCATCCCCCAACCCTTCAAATGAATAAGTTTAAAATATATTCGAGTTCCAGATTACATTATATTTAAAACAACTTAATATCATAAACCGTTCCAGAGTAATCGTACGCACGAAAAAAGTTACAGACACACAGAAATTTTTCTTATTCAAATTTTCTTAAAAAATTGAAATTTTTTTACCATTACTATACTTCCACTCCACTACGCAGATGTGGAAGTAAACAATGATATTTCGTTTTAAAATAAAATGACCTATCGCTTCAAATAAACAGCCAATCTATATTTTCAGAGAAAACGGCATTATATAATGTTTTATCTTTTAACGAAATTAAATAGGTAAGATAAGACAGAAGGAACTCGATCATTAGCCTATTGAATTATTTATGATTCAATAAAGTGCTTTATCATTATCATTACATACGTAGTAGATATGTTGAAAAAATATTAAATAATGGAAATATCTGAACCTCAATATTTTCTTAAATTGTAAAATTAAAAAAAATAGTAATGGAAATACGCCTTTATTAAAGCTAGGTGCACTAAATAGAAAAAAGAACACAGTTTCACAAAAAAAATGTCCGACCAATGGGATATCTTTACCGCCCAACCAGCAATTTGATATTTTATAGAAGTTGTAGGAATGTTTCTGACACAAATTTTATAAAACAACGTTACTCTCATAAACACTTTTATAACGTTTTCACAGCAGCTATATATGCAAAATTGTCACCATCCTATAAAATATTTCAGCCGCTGTTGATATTTTATAACGCCTATTAGAACCATTACAAAATAATTGTATAAACATTTCCAGAAGCCTTATGAAAATTTAGTACCATATAGCAGTTTTATTAAAGCTTTATTTAATTGTACTATAAAACACACTTCACTGTTTGTTACATTACTGCTATTAAACAACTAAACAACTGTTTTATAAGAGGTTTTAAATAGTCACATTATTTTTAAAAAATGCTGCTTTATCCCACTAATAAAATAAAATGATTTCTAAAATGTATCCTAAAAGTTTAAGAAGTATTTTTGACACTAAAAGCATATGGCACCGATATTTAATACTAGGTACCTTAATAATCTATAATAATTATTTAAGAGACTTCTTCTGGCTTACAACGACTGCAATTTTTGATACGGAGATTTTACTGTGAACTGTGGCCATATTTTCAATTAGTTTTTAACGGGCCTTGCATTTATTGATGATTTCTAATAATTTTTGAAATTTTATAAATATCGATTTTATGAATTTGAGTTTTTTTACCATTGTAAGTTACATTTAACTTACACTAATTTGTTTTAGTAGTCATAACTGTCTAGTTAGCACGTTTCTGACTCCATAAATTCTAATAAACATTTGATATTTTAAATTTTCATATCTTATCATATTTACCATCACGAACGCTGGCCTTTCAAGATGGCCACCCTCTATAAAATACTTTTGTGCCAGTAGCAAGCATTTCACGATATTTAAATTATTAGACGATTCCTATAAAATGTCCATAAAATAAGGCGCCTTAGTGTAACTTCTTTCTGAATCTTATAAAATAAATCACTCACTTTCTTTCAAGATGGCCACCCTCTATAAAATACTTTTGTGTCAATAGCAAGCATTTCATGACATTTAAATTATTAGACGATTCCTATAAAACGTCCATAAAATAATGCGCCTCAGTGTAACTTCTTTCTGAATCCTATAAAATAAATCGCTCACTTTCGCGATACTTTGGAGCTTCCATGATAAATCTGTTAGGATTGAGTTGTAAATACAATCATGGAAACAGAATTGGTTCATTTTGCATGAATATAGCTTAGAAATTAGTAACAGTAGATCACCGTATTTAAAGAGCTGTTTATTTATGGTTTATTTATTGTCAAAAACACGTGGTTACTTTTACTAGTGGAAGCAACATTACTTTGGCATATGACCTGATACGTTATATGATACGTCAACAGTGCAGTGCGTGAAATGCGTCGTTTCATTTTACAGTAGTCTAACTGTGTCTTATTGCCAAAACCACTACTCTGTTAATACATGTACCTAATATTTTCAAGTTTCTCCATTGTCCTAAATCTGATGTTTTTAGGTTGGCCGTTATATGATCTGTTAAGATCTACACCGCTCTTGTCAATGTTGGTAACCAAAATTTTGGGAGAATAATTTTTTTATAAACTTGTGTGCTACAATTATGACAAATTTTCATTAAAAGAGACTAACTTTAATTATGACTAAATACAAATACACAGCTAACGCAAGAAATCAACTTTTTCAAATGTTTTATTGTATTGTTAGCCACGACATTTCTATGCTCAAGTAAACAATTTTGTTTTGTAATTACCTTGTTGCTATTTCGATGTTGCAGCAAAGACAATGCAATATAATAATTATATAACATACTCTAAAACAACATTTATTCTTATAAGCAAAATTGTCAAAAATAGATCTTTAATATAACTGTTTTGTAAGATGATAAGATCAAAATGCTGCTGAACGATACTAAAAATCGTTATAAAACGATTTAGTTTTATAAGCTGAAATATTTAGTAACTTATAAAATAATTTCTTAATTCCATTATAAGATATTTTATAATTTTGCTGTAGAAGCGTTTTAATGATAAATTTACAAAATAGTTCAGTTGCAGACAACAAAATAGTAATTTCTGGAACTCTAGTATAATCAATTGGCATTTAGAAGCATTAATAAGATAACAATAAAACAAAATATCGTAGAACATTTAAATTATAAAATAAATTTGCTGGTTGGGCGTATCTCGAAGGTTCTTGACGTGCTGAACACGATGCTGTAGTCCGCACTTGATGCACTTGAAAACTCTGCTCTTTTCTGCAAAGGGCATTGGGCAATTCCGAAAAAAATTGAGAATATGCCCGGAATGATTCCAAACTCTTTCTGCCTCTTGCAATTTTTGTCCAAACTTCGTCTTTTTCGAGTAAATAATCGCAAAGTTCGCAAATTTTGATTTTTCCTCGCCGGATAACAAAAAAAAAATGACAATGTCAGAAAAAATGTTTAGGACAAAAGTAGTCTATTTTTAGTCAGACAATCTGAATATGCAGTAAAAAATAGGGGTTCCCATTCTAAAAAACCGAATTTGACCTTGAATTGCTTTAACCCTTCCACCCAAAGTGAAAGTAACATATACCGCCGAACTTCCCCCATCCAATTCTACAACTTTTGTTTGAAACATGTTGTTGTAGAGTGCTTATTACTCGAGATATTTGAAAGTTTCAGGTTAAAGATATCACCCGGTATATATAATAATACTGATCTCAACCCTATTTTCTATCCTATTTTAATTTTTCCTCGCAGTAAGAAGTTTGATATAAAAATAGTGTAATAAAAAGAGTAGTCCTCAGAAGGGTCCGCCATATTTGATCCGCCATCTTGAATTTGAAAATTTTCCAATTCTGACTACAGCTTTGGGCCACAATCTTCAAATTTTGATGAATTTCTTAATTCTAGCATCCGCCATATTGGATCCGCCATCTTGGATTTTGAAATTATTAAATCCTGACTTTAGATTAGTGATCAAAAACCCCCGAATAACAAAGTTCAAGCCAAGATGTTGAGTAAATTAATTTGTCCATGAGCAAAGGCGAAAAAGGTATTTGTTAAATTGTAGTTTCCTTCTACCACCTATTCAGTCTTAGATGACCAAAAATAAGAGTTGCGAAATTATTAGGGTACCTGACCAAATACATGAGATTTTGGGTTTCGGTAGATTATAGCTCTTTGATCAAAAGTCATTGTGGATGTGAAGTCCGTTATGCAAACTTATTTGAAACTACAGAGCATAGAAGTTAATGTTCAGTATTCAATAATAGAACGTCTACGCTCCGCAGCTCCGAAATGATCTAATAACGAACTTCGTGCCCATAAGGACTTTTGATCAGGGATCCACAAACTGTTGAACGTCACTTGTTCCAATACAGTGCTTGTTAAAGCCCTATTATTAGCCTCTTTAGAGTACTTTACAGTATAAAGCATTAAGACCGGTATTAGGAGCCTTTAAATCTACCCCAGCCTATGCTCTATTGACGGAATGTAATAAGCATTTCATCTTAGAAGAAGACATTTGGCTTACTTTGTTCTGAAAAATTTAAATATTTCCAACAACAAGATTTGCATAGCTAGGTACCATTACTTCCTTCAGTTTAACAACATCGTAAATAAAAGAAACTTTCATTTTGGCCAATAATTTGCTAGCATCCAAATCATAGCTCTATATATGAAGAGGAGGCCCTGCCATTATTTCAGGCTGTCTATGATATTTCGCAGCTCAAAGATAAAGTAATTTTCCCCAAATATGATCACATCACAAATAATACTCAATAGTCCAGGAAATTACATCCAAATGCTCTAATCCTTATCAATTGTTCACTGACGAATCCAAGTTCAAAAATGGTGTGGTTGTGGTTTTTTTATTAAAACTAGTGAAAAATGCTTTGGATATCAACTAAATGGACATTGTTCAATATTTTTGTGGCAGAATCCCTACTTATTGGTAACAGTTCTCATTATGTCTGACGCACAATCTGTTTTAACTGCAATTTCAAACCCAAGCAAACATATTACGATATCTGTACTCGCTATTGCAAAGTAACAACAACGAAAAGTTTAAATATTTATGTTTCAAATTTATTAGGTTATGTCGTGTCAAAATACAGGTTTAGGTGAGTTCCTCTGTCCTTACCCATTGTGTTTATATCACCATCTTACCGTTGCCTCGTGTGTGTTATGTATTAGCCAAAGTCGTTATCAATGGCACCTTGGCGTCAAATGTATGTCCCTGTCTAAGTATCCTTTAGTGACATATGACTTGTAAAACTATTTGGTTCTCTCGAGTTAGATTACCGATCGATTAGTTTTTAGAATCATAGGTTAAAATTACAGTTTATTTGTGATATATTAGATTAAGTTAGAGATTAAGTTGTTTATTTGAGAGGAAACATCGTGGCCGAAGGAAGGCATCCAAAGCCAGTAAGGAAAGAAATATACCTGTTTCATGTTCATAAAGTATTATTGCTAAACCATTATACATTCAAAGTTAATGCAGTTTGTATTCTCGTGTTGGTGATTTGTTAAAATTGACCTCGATGAATTTTGTAACCCACTTATATCATTTCAGCGTTTTCCATTTCGATAAACACATTGATTACAATTTAAAAGTGGACAATGACAGACACGTTACAAGCTTGTTTTGACAATTCGCATTAAATATTTATAACATTCTTTTGCTTTGTATCTAAAATTGCTAAATCCTTTTTATAATGATCTGAATTAGTTGTGGCAGTGCGTGGCGTACATAAAACAAAAGTGTATGTAGATCAAATTTTACATTTACAAGGTGAGTAGAAAAAAATGTATATTTTTTTTGCTGTGGGCGATATTCTCATACGAAAGTATAGGCTATTCGCCCATCTCGTCTTCTAGGGGTTAAAAATCATGTTGACGATGTGAGTGATTATGGTATTCTAATAAGTAATCATCACACAGCGAACAATAGCGAACCAATCAGATGAGTAAAATCGTTTGATTGTTGAGTCGTTTATACTCATTTTAGACGCTTTTTGGAATCTTTCAAGGTATTTAAGCAGAGAAATTTACTCTAAAAATCACGTAAATACGTTCCCTCTTCTCTTCTCCATACTAAGAGAAGTACATGATAAAGTTTTCAGGAGGATTTTCTTTATAATAAGTTCATTTTAAATCTACTGTAGCATAAGTAACTTTTTTTTTGGGGATAGCTCTCAGTCCCATTCATTTCGTATTTTTAACTTCTCTTACCATCTTAATTTCATTATCTTTGAGAAATTTACTGTCGTTCCTTATTTTCTAATATTCTTTCCCTGTTACATTTTCTCATATTAAAGTAAAGAATATTCGCTAGAATTTAAACTGCTATTGTATCATTCACTGCGTATCCTCTCCCCTTATGAACATCAACTGTCCTCACCCGTCTTCTTATTTAGATCTTGTCAGACGTTTTGTGATTCATGCGTTATTCTATTTGATCTCGTTTTGCTGTATAGTACGTCTAACCGCATGAACTAATTTTCCTCAGTTGCCAGTTAAGCACGCATTCTTCCGATAGCTTTTTCCTATCAGCTCATTGATGACATCAGCTCAACGTTCTGTAATTATGTCTGGTCCTCGGAATATAGAAAATCAATTTGTCACACCAGCAAAACAAGATTAACTTGGTGATAAATATCTATTT
Organism: Stenurella melanura; assembly: GCA_963583905.1. Classification (NCBI taxonomy): domain Eukaryota; kingdom Metazoa; phylum Arthropoda; class Insecta; order Coleoptera; family Cerambycidae; genus Stenurella; species Stenurella melanura. Next base: position 41,861,587 of record OY757310.1, on the reverse strand, counting down.
CTCATGTCCGGAAGAAATCATACCGAGTATATCTCATTGCTCCAAGAGTGGTGACAACGAGATTTATCCCGTTCCAATTCCTCAATTGTTGTTAAAAATATAAATTTGAAATTTGATCATATATTTTGTCGTACAAAAAACCATATCCTCCACTTCATAAATGAAAAATTTCACTCCCGGCCGATTAGGGACATATTAAAGTAAATGTATTATTATTTGTTATTAGTAGTGCTGGTGGGTATCAAAGCTAAAGAAAAACAAAATCGGTACTTAGTTTTACAAAGACTTATTAATAATTAGTGTGTTTTTATTGATAATTAAGTAGTGTCCAAAGACCTACAACCGTGAGTCGAATCGAGGTAAAGAGAAGACAATACAAATATCACATGATTTCGAAGGAAATTCATGGTATGACATTGCTAGCTGAACGATCTTGAAAAATGGCTTGCAATGTGTTGAGTGCTTTAGTTTCTGTTTGTTCTCAGTCTTCATCTTGTTGGAAACAACCAAAAGCCATTTTATTGGCATCAACCCGATTCGTGAAGGTGATTAGAATATCAGTGAATCTCTCATTTTTCATTGAAGAGAAAAATTGGAATAATAAACCTAATAATTTTCTGCTCAGTGCTTCTAATTCTCGTTTATTTAACATTACCATTGAGATGAAACCAGGCATCGAAGAAGAAGAAGAAGAAGGTTGCGTGAGAGTTTTTTATCAACATTGTTTAAAAACCACTGACAGAATACAGTTCTTCTTGGATAGTCGACTTCATGCAATTCATGGATGTACGTAAGATATATGCCTAATACAATTACCTGAACTAGAAGACTTATGATACTTCCAGGGGCATTATCCATGGTTTCACTTACAGGTGTCCGTTTGTTTATCCGATCACAACTTTCTTTTCGTTTCGCTCTGGCTGTCTCACAGAAGATTTGACAGGACAGTCAGAGTACATCGAAACGTATTATAATCATAGAATATTCATTACTATATTCTTCTAAACAATATTCTATGAAATATTGCACCGTCCACCAACCTTTCTTCAATTGCGATATTACGACTCGAATATGAAAGTCTAGAGCTATTTAGCAAATATGTTAGCAAAAATGTGCCGTTCCTAACCCCCCCCCCCCCCCCTTCTTTGTAATATTTATGAGACTTCGTTCACATGAAGGTTCATTTGCAAACTCCCCCTCCACTCCACATTAAGACTAAAGAATATAATATTCTGCTGAATTTTTGAGAATGTCCACTTCTTGCGAGACCCTTCACCTCCCCATCGTTCAATTTGTCACATTTCCGGTGACCCCCTCCCACTAAAGCTGACCGTATTTGTTGAAAATATAGCATTGCCAAGTTTTATGAAATATAATATCTAATATTAACGATGATAGTTTAAATAACATCAATCTGGGCCTTAGATATTCACTGTCGTGGTTTTTTAACAGACTGTAGATGTGAATAGAATTATTTTGTCCATCTGCTTAAAAGGGCATTTGTTTATGCTAAAGTGAGTATTTGACTGTAATATCTTCAAAAATGTTGATAAAAATATTATGTGAGGTATTCCAAAGAGATGTTCATTTTAATAAATTAGGGAAAAATATAAGTTAAATACACCCATCCAGATGATGTGGGATTATCTAGAGGAAAGTAATGGGAATACAAATATGGAAATATGTAGAAATGCGAAAAACTCATAGACAACTGCCGAAATCCTCACTGAAGTACAAGCCAGGAAAAATCTAAAGGCTGAAGGTGTCAACATAACTTTGGAATCAGAAGAAAATAGCATACTGACATGGAGAATTTACGCTCTTTGTCGGAAGAAAAAGATTTCTTGTCTATAAGACATCTATAAGAAACATTCACACTGATCATAATAATAATAGCAAGTATCTTTCCGAGCGCCAAAGTGATTATACGTGAATTTTACATTTTGTTCATCAGAGCATAGATTCGGCATATGTATGAATATTACTTCAAGTTTTGACATACCCCAACAAAGAACGGATATTTCTGCTAGTTGAGGAATATCCCTCAGACTGTATAATTCATAATAAGTACGACACTGATCAAAATTTAAAAAAAATAAGTCTGCTTTATATACTTATTAAGAGCTACAGTTTTAGGCAATAATTTATTTCAAAAACTATCATGTAACGAATTTAATTTATATACCAATATATTATTAAATAAAAAGAAAACAATCAGTATTTAAGATAATGGCATAAGCCATGCGAACAGACACAATAAAACATTTCCAAATATCATAAATATATATATATTATAAAGAGGTGTGTCGATGTTAGTTATTTTTCACCTATATAAAGCTAACAAGTTCATACAGCTAAGTAGAGGCTGTATTGTATACACATGACCTCTTTCACAGAATCATTTTACCTTACTTGTTCGCTTAGCCTTATTATAATTTATTTATAAATAAATTAATACATGTTCATTATAATAAACATCTACAACATATTTAATGTTGAATTTTAAGGTCTGTATTTTATAGCTCATAAATTTCATTAAAGTGAGTTAATTCTTAGTAAAGTGATCTTGATAGATCATTAAAAATAAAGTACAGAGTGTCTTTCAACAGGGTTGCCATATTCACTGAAATAAAATAACGAACAAAATTCCCTTGTTATTTCTATTTTATTTAAATGTCATTGGGTGCTCATTACCACTAACGAAACTTCACTACTAAAGATAATAGCTGGCTGCGACTGTGGTGATTTTTTCGTAACCCGTTAGTCATACCTCTCCGAACGTACAAGAATTTTAAGCGATCTTTAAAAAAATTGTAAAAGGAGTATGGAGCTTTCTTATGTTTGATCGCTTATCTCTCTGGAATAGCTGAGGGGCTTCCGTAAGAAACCTTTTGCAAAACGTGAAATGTGCCTTGGCGGTAGGCCTATATTAGTTTCAGTGAGCTATGTATAAATGTATATATATATATGTATAAACTGATAAACAAAACTAATTATTCTGCGTATGATTAAACTATATTGAAAATATCTATAATACTTGTGTGGGTGTGTGTGTGTGTGTATGACAGTCTACCAGCGAATGCCCCGTAGGCCCTCTTATGAGTGAGTAACAGTCTACGTTTATACTTCCTAGGCACCTCTCAGAGAACCATAACCAAAACAAAATATGCGTTTAACGATTATTTATATTTTAAATGTAAACAACCTATAACATATGTTTAATATAAGGTAAGCAAAAATTGGTAAAATTTTAGTCCGATAGTTTGGCGGATGCGCCAGTGACACTGAAGAAAATCGATGTAAAAATGAGCAAATAAGAAAATAGAATAACAAAGTTCAATTAATCGGGTAACGGCGAAATATTATGAAAATACGGGTGTCGGCCAGTAAGTCAGTTTTCTGTAAATTATACCTAGTTCTAAACTAGCTGTAACCCGTTTTTCTTGTATTGCTCTATAATCCTTTGGGTCTAAATAAAGAATTTCCTTAATATGCGTTTTTAAGGGTACCGTTGTCAAAAATGAAAAACTGAACCCTCATAGAATGATTCATTTGTTCATTAATTCGTCCTTTCGTCCGTGCGTGCATGCGTGTCTTCGTCTGGCCGTACGTTCATCTGTCCGGCAGTGCGGCATTCCGTATGTCCGTCACAACGATTTGCCTCCAAAACTATTATAGCCAGAAATATCAAATTTCAACTATAACTAATACATTTTGGTGTTTCTCAAACAATTCGGAAGTCGATGCCCAATAAATATTTTTTGACATCCCCTTCTGTCAAGAAGCTAGGTATTTTGATTGATTGATTGATTTGCCAGCGTAAGGTGGGCATTGCTGCAGATTCCGGGCATCCATGGAGGTTCGTTCCAACACGCAGCTTGGTCATCCGTCGAATACACCCAACGGACGGCCAAACCGCGTGCCGGAACCAAATCTGGGATGTTTTATATTCCACCGGACCGGCTGCACACGCCGGGTTGGACATTGAACATGCTTGTTGTCAGCAGCGAGAACCGCATGACCTATGGGGTGGGAATATAGGATGGGTAGGTGTTTTAGGATAGTGTAGGTGTTTGTGAGATGCTTCTTTTAAGTTTCCATGCTTCGTTTAAGTTTCCATCTATCATCATATCCTTATTTATTCTTCCTCCAAGTCTTATGTTTCTGAATCTAACAGTGTACACCACTTTCTGCTCGCTGACGTTCACTTCGCTTGTCTGCCATGACATACATGCATTCGCTTGCAGTAGGGAGCTTTTTTTCTTTCCTTTATGAACCGTTCCACAGGTAAATATCCATTTACGGTGGAAGTGGCCTATCTCGCGATATAGAAGCATCTTATGGCGGGTTGGTTATGAGAAAGAGGCCCGAGAGAATATTTTGCACAACCTGTATATTAGTTTGTTTCTACAGTAATTATTTTCAACTTCCGCTTTCCAATTCCGAATATTTTCAATCTCATTACCTATATTTAATACATTTTCATTTCTATCCCAAATGTTTTCGCTGTTGTGTATTAAACCGTCCTGTGACAAGGATTAATAAACCAATAAATAAATATCTTCTCAATTTTAATTTCCAATTTTTTCAAATTAAATAAGGAAATAGACTTCATTAATAAACTAAACTAAACTAAAATACAATAAACAAAAACTTATCTGTTTCATTCACAGCTGGCGGTCTGTTGCTTATTTTATATCACCCATTTGAAGAAGGGACCGATCCAGGTATAGATTTTACGGTCAAGCAGTACACTTTCTTGGGTTGTTTATATACACACCTTCGTGTGTATATAAACGGCCATCTGTCTGTCAGTTTGTCCGCCCGCCGATTACGTTCCTTGTAAGCACAATAATTGAGAAGAACAAATCCAATCGGATTAAAATTTGAGTAATAAGTCAGTGTTAACTAGAGAAAGAACTCTATTACGTTTGACGAAAATCGATCCTTAAATTTAAAAGTTATGAAATATTTAACTGAATAAAGTGTACATGAAGAGAGTTGTGATATGATATAAAAACAAAATGAAGTGACGGAAGTTTCGCCAACAAAGAGACACGAAAAAAATAGAAGCATACAAATATTATTATGCGATTACGCCCCCCAGGGCCTGCTGTTGATAACTCGTGAGTAGTAACTGGAATTAAGTAGCGATGGTGATAGGCAACTGTATTACCAGCATGTCTCCACAACTGGATTAATTTACTTCATCAAAGCATGAAATGTGCACTAGTAGTACGTTTTCTAGATGCTAGAAATTTGTAGATGGATCGAGATTTCTACATTGTTCCAGATTACCTCACGAGAAGGTTATGATCTTTGCTAGATGGTTCTAGAGGCATTTTGGAGAGTATAAATGAATTGAGGTTAGATAAATCCAAAGTGATATGAAGTGAACAGTAGAGTGTAAACATTTTTAAAGATTATTTTAGTTAATAAACATGTGTTGTAAATAATGAAAGTATTGTGAAGCTAAGTTAATCAATAAATAGTGTGTTAATGTTTATCTCTTGTTATAACTTTAGAATTTACGGATTTTTAAGGGAGGTTTCCTAAGTGCTAGAAACACGTGACAATATGACAATTACACCTCTAAAATTACTTATTTTCGAAAAATAGCAAGAGTATGTGTACAATAATTATAGAAAAATTTCAATAACACCACGAGAAGAATAATGTTTAACAACAACTTTTTATTTTATTTATATTAACTTGGCGACAAATTTTGTTGCATCTAATTACAACGATTTCATTGTTAATTCGATAATGCAATATTTACTAAACTAAAACTAGAACTTTAAAATAAGTGCATAAATATAATTAATGTGGAAAATCCTGCGTAAAAATTGATATGCGCTGTAGGTACTTACTACGTACTTGAACTTGTTTGGGTAGTTTATTTGCATTATATTATGTATTCATTAAAGTGAAAATGATTGTCAGAAAATGAAATCTAATTACTAAACAAACATCATGATCAGTTATGACGTTTAAAATCACTCGACAATACGAATTAAATGTATATTTTCCTAAAAGTAGTTATACACAACCTGTTAATAAAAACTAATCACCTGAACCGATGAATACTGCAGAATAACATTTTTGTAAGTGATTAGATTATTAGAAACAAATAATAATTATTATTTAGACTTTGAAGCAACTTTAGGGATATATTACGAGAACAAAAATTAGAGGTATATTTTAGAAATCGTTGTTTGGTTTAATATAAGGCATTCATTTTACTATGGATTCCAAGAAGACACTATTATTACTTTTCAGATATACGGGGTTGGGCAAATATGTGGAGCACCTAATTTCTCACTAAACTATAAATTACATTAAAAAATACCCTTAACAAAAGCATTTGCAGTATTTTTATTCTAATCATTGACGTACTTTGATTACCAACAGCTACCCTATTTTTCGAGATTCGACGTCATCAGCAATTTTTTAAATGCGGTAAATAACGAACAGAAACTGGAATAATTATTATTATACTCTTCGTTTATATATTGAACTTTTTATATAATTGTTGAATATTCTATAAGATAGTCCTGTCAATTAATTGTAAATAATGTTAGTTTTAAACATTTTTAATTTGAATTTTAAAGTTAGTTGATGACATACTCATCAGTATAAGATACTTTTTTTTAAATAGGAGCTGCATCCAATCCATTCATGTTTTGAACCCGCGACTCTAAGCCGTAACCACTAGACCATCATTCGTTACTTTAATGTGTGTTAATGTTTATAATATAATGTGTTTGTTTCATATGTGTCATATTTCAAAATTAAGTATTAAACTATTATGAAATCTATATCAATGAACTACATAAATAAATATTAATATGAAATAATATATAATTCAATTATAAAATATAAAAATTAAGAAAACAATTTTCTAAACTTCAATTGGTTTGGTAACTGTTTTATTTATTTTACGATTCTCTTTAAAAGCAATAAGATTCTTCCTCTATCACTAACTCACTGTGCAAATTTCCATACCATCGGACTTCTCCATCTTAAGGTGGCCATATTTATGTGCTAAATTGTGGGTATAATCACATGATTTTAAAGCGAGCTATTTTAAAAAGTATAGGTCATATTTATAAAAGTTGCACATAAACGGAAACTAGAATCTTGAACTTAGGAAACGTGTGTTTTTATATTGTTAAAAAGTAATATTTTCATAGATAAAAAAAATGCTTAACATGTACCTTAGAAACGATGTCAGCTCGCCACTTCAATAATTATTTTGCACTAGTTAAAATCAAAAATAGGGAAAACCAATACAAACAAGTCCTAACTTAAACATTCACCCATATTATGAAACAAGAAAAAGTCTCATTAGACCCTTCATGTACTAGAAAGCTCGAATTAAATTTTGCGGTGCACTTTTCACATGTTTACTGATATTCTGATATTTTATTTGGCATAGAATGGAATTTTATAAGATTTGTTCAGCTAAAAGTTGTTGTCTTAGTTCGGTTACTGTCTCATAGATGACGCAACAGAAAAAAGGGATTATCTGAATTTTATATTTTTATATAGGGTGGACAAAAAAATCAATAAAATGGATCCAATATAAATCGATATAATCGTTAATAATAATTATTCCCCACAGTTATTTTTTTAAAACATCTGCTCTAAAAAAGTAAAATTTCACATTTATTCTTGGTTTTAAACATTTAAGTTTTAAAGGTTTGTAGCTGTTCTGCATTTACAAATGTGAAATTTGAAAATGTATAGGCTCTTTAGATAACTTCCGATGTTTAATAATACCTACAATAATGACATACTGTTTATGTTTTCGTGCACTAACGTAAATTTCTTTGTTTTGGATGAATTACGGTAAAAATATGTTATTTTAACATGGACAAAAAACGGTTGTTTGTTTATACTTATATTGAATGCAACCGCTATTAGGATAAATTGTTTTGGTAAATGTTCGAGAAGTAAAGAAATCTGATGAGCTAAAAACCTTGTGTTTTAGAGTCGTGAGATCCCATTTCTTTACTGACTTAATGTTACCGAAGGTAACTAACTATACTTGTATTCGTGAAACAAGCATTCGCTCCGGCATTTATTCGATTTTTCATATTTCAGATTATATCGATTACAAGAATTAATATATTTCAATTCTGTCGATCTGTTAGTGCTATATTTATAAAACTATTTTATGAAAAAACATGACATTTCGTTATAATAACTGACAAGAATCAAACCAAATAATACTTTATACACAGGGTGGACACCAAAACATAAAAGAAATGTGACAGGGAAGCATAATGAGTATACCTAAGTGGAATATATAGTTGACGCTCTTTAAGAAAGAGAACCTGTTATAACTTTGAAACTAGATAAAGTATACAATGTGGTAAAAGAAGAAAATAATAATCTCCAGAATAATTAATAAGTAAAAAGTGCCAAATATATTATACAATATTATATTATCTGTACATACTTATAGAATATCTTACTAGGATACAAAGTATATATGACGTACTAGGTAGGTACTGATAATATTAATGAAATTGTAATAACAGTATCACTAATATCACACAAGAAAATAAGCAAGGGCCGCTTTATCAATGCGAGGATAACAAGTTATCCTATAGTTAAAGCAGAGTTTGTAATAATACGGTAAGGTCACTTCCTCTGACAGTGATAGCCTCACTCCTGCTATCGACGCGTGAACTAACTCGGTAGGGGAAGTGTCCTACTATATTATTAAACTATATTATTTCACTATAGGATGACACTACTTATCCACGCATTGATAAATCAGCCCTCACACATCTTCAGTACAGAACAGAAGGTTTTATTATTCAGTGACAAGCACGATTTCACAGATGACAGATTGATCGACGAAAACAACAATATGCTCAATCGTATCTTCTTTTTTTATGTTTTGTCAAACGTGATGGGTTATAATAATTATTTAGAATATATAGCATATTGTGCGAAAGTGCAGAATAATGCAAATTTCTTACGAGTTGTGGTACAAGCGTTATTACAATAAACTCTGTACAAAAGCATGTTTTTGAGGTAGCCGTAGAACAAGTAATTGAAGCTCTGTGCAATTGTGCATCTGACGTCAGTCATCCATAATATAGGTCAACATTGTACTGTTCTCAGTCACATGGTTTTCGTTACATGAAAATTCAAATTTCATATATTTAAGAATCCTCTTTTGTGACTTTTTTTATTATAGTGTAAAACTTAACTTTAATTTTTCCCGATTTGAATCAAATTTTACTCAAAGATACAACATGTTAGGATCTACTTATGACTATATGTACTGAAAAAATTTAAAAAAGCATATTAAGCATCTTTTATTCGTAAATTTGACTAATGTAACCTGAACTGTCAAGTAATTGAGAAGTAGTTTGTAAATTTATTTTTGCTTTTTGTGTATTCTGAAAATTCTGCAATCAATATCTTAAATTTCCTGAAACTTTGGATTTAATCATTTTGTGTAGTTCTAAACAATTTTCATTTCATTTTTTTTTTTTTTTAGTATTTTCAGTTTATTATTTAGAAATTTTGTTCAAATTGGATAAAATTTAAAAAGTTTATAAGGTGGTATAATGGCAAAATAATCAAACCATTTTTAAAATTTATGCATCTTCCCCATTAAAGTATATGCACCTAGTTTACATTGTATAATTTATGAAATTTTCATAATATTTATTATTCAAATAAATTTACAAATACTATATAGTGTAGTAACTTGTATTGTGTCTTCCCGTAGCCATTTTGTGCAGGTTTTTTGAAACATACTTAAATTAAGCTTAAGATGACCATTCCCTAGAAAGAGACCTCCAATAGGGAAATATTTATTATTTTTGGCCATAACTTTTTTTTCTTAGTACGTATATTTATTAAAATTATAAGAGCACCTAAGTAGAACCATAACAAGACTGTTACTACGAATTTTCACTCAATAATTTCCGCGGTTTGCAAAATAGCTAGATTTAAATTTAAGAATTATGTCAATCTCCCTATTTCGTAGTTTTGAATCTAGCTATTTTGCAAACCACTGAAATTATTGAGTGAATATTCATAGTAATAGTCTTGTTATAGTTTTACTTAGGTACTCTTATAGTTTTTTAAAATATATGTACTAAGATATAAAAGTTATGAGCAAAAATAATAGATATATCCCTATCGGATGTCGCTTTCTAGGGACTGGCCACCTTAAATGAAGTACTAAGATGTGTTATGTCTTCATTTTATTATCTTAATTTTTTACCTTGAATTTATGGTGAAATGTCAATATTACTGATTTTTTGCTTTTATCTTTATCTATTGTACAGGCTATGAACATATTAGTTTTGTAAAAATTAAAGTGGCTTGAAAGAGTTTCTATCTTAGTACTATCCCATAGAGGCGACCGATATTTTTTTAGGGAGTTTTCAATAGAAATGTTTGAAAAAATTACACTGTCATCCGCTTTTCATGAGTATATATTTCACGAATTAGGAGCGGGATTTATTTCAAATTTAGGCGGTATGTGCAGACTGAAAATGTGATTGTATTGAAGTAGTGAACTTTAATATCGCTCATTACAGTGTGGCGTTACTTTAAGGAAAATTTGAAGAAAAAATATTATCGACTTTTTTATAGAAATTCTTATTTTAGATTTGTATTCACTACAATCAAAAACCCATTTTCACCAAAGTTTAACAAAATATATACTGGCTTCTCAATAGGTGGCCAAATAAAGGAACATGGGATGGGGAAATCATTTTTGGCCATAACATTCTTCCGTACTACGTATATTTAAAAAAAAACATTTCATTCATTCATTCGTTTCATTCAGTAACTTCACTCAACTGGTTATTTTTATACTTAGGTAATATTATAGTTCATTTTTAAATATACGTTACCAAGTAAACAAGTTATTGCCAAAAATAATAAATATTTATGTATGGGATGTCCCTCTCTTGACCATCGCCATTTTATTAGATTTCATACAAATAATTGCTCTAAACCGTAGTCCAATGAATATGTTTGAAATACTTTGGGGTTTCTTTCAGTATATATTTTTTTACATTTTAAAAATTTTTAATGATTTCCAAGGGGATTTTTTAAGGAAAAAAAACTTTATTTATACAGGGCGGTCGTTCTAAAAAATTATTAACTACGAAACGACATATAAGAATAATAATCGGAATGTAGGTATCACTATTATTACAAAGGAAACCTGATAACTTTTGGCCAAGAAAATATACAGAGTGGTCATCCGACAGCAAAAATTCAATATTAAATAAAAGGTGACAATTCTGTTAACAATATGCCAAATATTATTGTCATCTGTCACATTTTTAGTTGTACATGCCGTAGTGCATGGAGTGGAAGTATAGTAGTGGAAAATTGTCAGTTTCACTTTTTATACAATGACATGAAACGTGGAAATTTTAAATTTGAGCGAAAAAAAATTTTTTTCATTATCTATTCCCTTTAGACGGTCCACCCTGTATATTTTTGTTCTAGTCTTATTACAGTAGATAGGTATTATAAATAAATTGTAATATAATAGATATATGTAATAATATAATAATTATAAATGCCAATATTTCACATGAAAGCTCTTCTGGATCCAGAATAACATTCAAATGTACCTACCTTTGACCTATAAATTAAAATCCAGTAAAATAATGAGAAATATATTTCGACCCAAGTGTTTCGATATGGTAGGGGGGAAAGGGGATCGGCATGCGGTTAAAAGCAGGTAGATAGATGTTTTTGTTGTTTACATTATTTCGATTTGGAACACTTGTTATTTGGATTGCTGAAGCGAAGTAATGTTTACAACTGGATTAGTTTATAGGATTCCTTATTCAATTTTCACGAATAAACATCTATAGTAAATGATTCGTCCGTTACCCGCTAGGTACCACCACTTAACGGATGGTTAACGACTACCCTTTTCTATGACGTTGTCGAGGTTGTTCTCTTTTGCGAACATGGCGCCCTTAAGTTACAAGTTAGTTTACAAGAAACGTAACAGGCAGACAGATGAACATTTTGAAAATTCGATCGCTAACGCAATGATAACATTTTTTCTACGATATTCACGGTTTTAGAAATATGTCGATTAAATGTAATACACTCTTCGCATATTTTTTGTGAAGAGTAAGAAAATAGGCTTTATGTTGAAATAAACTACTGTACTGGACTACTTAAAGCAATGGCACGTAGTAGGATCATCGATTGTAGTTATGTCTGACATTTGGTATTTGGTTTACTGAGTTGATTTCGAAACTCTTTTACTTCCACATCCACGTAGTGGATTGGAAGTACAGTAATCGTAAAAAAAAATTCTTTTTTTTTTTTCTTGAAATAGGTTTAGAATGCCATGAAACGTCGAGATTTTAAATTTGAGCGAAAAAAAAATTTCTGTCTCTGTCGGTCTGTCTGTAACTTTTTTTTGTCCGCACGTTTTCTCCGGAACGGTTTAAGATATTGACTTGAAATTTTGTACACGTATATATTATAACAAGATCTGGAACTGGATTGTGTTTTGAAGATATCTGGTGAAGAGTTGGGGGTTAAATAGAGGTATATAGGGAGAAATATGTAAAGCAAGCTGGTAAGAGTACAGAAACTTGAAATTTGATCTATGAACTACAAGCCAAGGCCCCAAAATTTTTTATAGTGTATTTCAACCCCCCACTACCCCTACTCCATTTTTAAAAGGGTTGATAAAATAAAATTGAGATATTCACTTGAAATTTGGTACGCGTATGTATTATAACGACATCAGGAACTAGATTATATTTTGAGATAATTCCGTTGAAGGGTTGGGGGTTAAATAGGGGTAAATAGGGCAAAATAAGTAAAACAAGCTGGTAAGAGTACAGAAACTTGAAATTCGGTGTATGTACTAGAAGTCAAGGTCTCACATTATTTATAATATTTTTCAACTCCCCACCACCCTCTCCATTATTAAAGGGGTTGATAAAATAAAATTGAGATATTCGCTTAAAATTTGGTACACGTATGTAATATAACGACATCTGGAACTAGATTATATTTTGAGATGATTCCATTGAAGAGTTGGGGGTTAAATCGTGTTAAATAGGGGGAAATAGGTAAAGCAAGCTGGTACGAGTACAGAAACTTGAAATTCGGTGATGTACTAGAAACCAGGGTCTCAGATTTTTTTGTAATATTTTTCAACCCCCCCAATACCCCTACTCCATTATTAAAGGTGTTGATAAAATAAAATTGAGATATTGACTTGGAATTTGGTACACGTATGTATTATAACGACATCTGGAACTAGATTATATTTCGAGATGATTCCGTTGAAGGGTTGTGGGTTAAAAATGGGTAGATAGGGGAAAATAAGTAAAGCAAGCTGATAAGAGTACAGAAAGTTGGAATTTGGTGTATATACTAGAAGCGAAGTCCTCATGTTTTTTTATAATATTTTCCATCCCCCCACCACCCTTTCTCTGATTAAAGGAGTTGATGAAATTAAATTTAGATTTTAACTTTAAATTTGGTACATATATGTATTATAACTACATCTGAAACTAGATTATATTTTGACATGATTGCGTTAAAGGAGTGGGGGTAAGTAGAGGTAAATAGGGAAAAATAAGTAAGGCATGCTGGTAAGAGTACAGAAACTTGAAGTTCGGTGTATATCCTAGAGGCCAGGGCCTCAATTTTCTTAATAATATTTTTCAACCCCCCCACCACCCTTACTCTATTATTAAAGGGGTTGATAAAATAAAATTGAAATATTCACTTGAAATTTGGTAGACGTATGTATTATAACGACATTCGGAACTAGATTATATTTTGGGATGATTCCGTTGAAGGGTTGGGGGTAAATAGGAGTAAATAGGGGAAAATAAGTAAATGAAGCTGGTAAGAGTACAGAAATTTGGGATTTGTTGTATATACTAGATACCAAGGCCACAAATTTCTTTCTAATATTTTTCAAACCCTTCACTCCATTAACATAAAATTGAGATATTCACTCGAAAGTTAGTATCACATCAGATTGAGATGATTCCATTAAAGGGGTGGGAGGTGGTAGGTTGTGAATAGGGGAAAATAAGTAGTGTAAACTAGAAACTTCATTTTTAACAATCAAATATTATTAAAATTCTATGATCAATAATTTCCACATACTAGAGTGCAAATCTAGTCAAAATGTTTCCTTTAAAGTGGAAGAAAAATCTGGATGTGGAAGTAGTGATTCCTTAGGCAGCGGTTTTCTCTCTACTAAAAGTTTCGGAAATGGACGATAGCGGAGAAACGGAGGGGAGGTAAAAATCGAAAAAAAATTGGTCCAAAATGTCAGACGAAATATACAGGCCGTTTTTTGGTGGGAATTTTTTTAAGTTCCAAATTTTGCAACTTTCAATCCCTATCTCATGCCTATGGAAAACGTCTGACATAATTTTTCAGACTCATTGACATGGAATAGAACAAATACCCAAAGTTTCGTCCGTAATTACAATTTTTTTCTTCAAATTTAAAAAAGCTCCCGCCGAAATACGGCCCTGTGTCTTTCGTCTGACATTTTGGTGGGGTGATGTTGAATTGATGTACTTTCATAATACCGAGGGTTTCGTTCGTAACTACATTTTTTTTTTCAATTTTTACCACGCTACCGCTCTCGTCCATTTCCAACACTTTTCGTAGAGAAAAAGAGTTTCGAAATCAACTCAGTAAATTAGATACTAAATGTCAGACGTAAGTATAATCGACGATCCCACTACGTGCCATTGCTTTCAATAGAACATATTTTCATAAACGAATATATTATTTTATTATTAACGCCACAGAAAAATATGTTGTTACCTACTAATAATTAGATACATGTCTCAGACGTTAAAAATATTAAGACACAAAAGAAAATATTGCTTATTGTATCAGTTACCGCAATGTTTTGTGTGTATCCTAAAACAACAAACTTTGTTTAAAGTAAGTAAAAATAACCAAACACAAATTATTGGAACTTCAAAACATATCGTTTTTAATATCTTGTTTTATTTCACACATTTATGTTAACCTCTTAAATTAAAACATAAATGTAAGCGTATAATACACAAAACGGTGGCTTAAGTCACGAAAACATGAGTATAGTGGCAATAACAACAGAAATTAAACTTTTGTTTATGCTTGTTTTAAACATACTAAGCTATTAGTAATAATAAAGATATGTATATTTACGGAACTGTAACATTTCAGTCAACTAATGTTCAACAGGGAACAATGACATATTTAGAGAATGACCGGTTCTACGTTATTTGAAATTTAAAATTATATATTAGCAATGTAGTTGCAGTCGTTCGTGACCAACCGCGAATATTTATTTGAATAAGATTTTGCCCGCGAACGGCACAATCCTTTTTACTTGATGTTACTGAGATTAAGTACAAGGGCAATGTCTTTTTATTATTATTGTTTAAATGAATATTCACAGTTAAAAACGCAAGACCACAACTTTTAATTCTTTCATTGTAGTCATATTAAAAATACCTTAAGGTAGCAATTTCCAAGAGAGAGACATCCTATAAGGAAGTATTTATTATTTTTGGGCATAACATTTTTTCCATAGTACTTATATTTTAAAAAACTAGAATACTACCTAAGTAGAACCATAACAAGACTATTACTATGAATGTTCACTCAATAATTTCAGTGGTTTGGAAAATAGATTTAAATTTAAAGATTATATGCTAATCTTCCTATTTCGTAGTTTTAAATCTAACTATTTTGGAGACGACTGGAATTACTGAGTAAAAATTCATAGTAGTAGTCTTGTAATGGTTCTACTTAGGTAGTTTTATATTTTTTTTATGCTTACTACGAAAAAACGATTATGGCCAAAAACAATAAATATTTCCCTATAGGATGTCTCTCTCTTGGAAATCGCCACCTTAATAAGATTTTAAAGCACATATCACCTTACCTACGTCAAGTTCGTCCGAGACTGAGAGACACGCTATATGTTACAATCTTGATAACTTATGCATCTTTACATATCCACCGTGGTTTAACAGTGAATTACATCTGATGTTAAATCTCCGAGCCGCCTTTATGCAACGTAGACAAATCCAACCTACACAACTATACCAAAGACATTCCTGTCGGATCACCCCTGGAACCAACGGTCACGACCGAACATTTGTTACATTTTAAAGTTTATACTCCCTATATGCAGAACTCGTATAGCAAAAAAATCAAGAAAACGATGAGATATGCATAGTTTGGTCACAGCAGAATTATGATTGAATGCCTTCTGGCGTATCACCACCACCAAATGGATTTTTTTCGGCCATTTTGAAAACATTTTTGAAAAAAAATTGCAGCAAAGAAAGAGAATTGCGAGGACTTTAATTTAAAAAAAAGTTAATTTGAAATGGCCGAAAAAATCCATTTATTGTTATTTGGCGTATAAATAAATGCTAAAGAAGTGGCCAAAATGACTTTAAAAATTTTTTTAATGTCAAGAGGAAGCTGGCATCGAGATCTACATTTTGAATAAAAAACTATCCATTTTGGACTTAATGGCATGAAATGGGAGGCGATTCACTTTTTTTAAATTTAATTGTTTTATTTATATTAACGTCCGGGCGAAGTTTTAGCTAATGCCATTCCACCACTCAATCAGGACACTTACACATAGACATCGACACAACAACCATCCCTGCGATATTGCCATTTACCGCAGCTGAGACTCGAACTCAGGATAGATAGCAGCGACTAGACATGTTGTGCTACCCAACAGCGGTCTAGTTCACTGCTACCATCTGTGTCACAGGGTTCAATAATTGGGCACCAAAATTTCAGGGTGTTTTGTTTTCAACAAAAGGTATACTTTCTGAAAGCTTGAAGCCGATCGAAACTCTTAACGTCACTGGGCATTAAAATTTAAAAAAAAACGCTTTTTAGCCGATTTACTCAATTTTATATACTATATACTTACTCAAATGACCCAAAAACAACAGCAGATTTGTTGAAATTTTAGTTACGAAGATTTTGGTTTTTTGTTTGTTCCGATCGGACCTCTAGAACCGAAGATATTCGCCTTTATACCTAAAAAAACTCTGTTCGGAAAACTGAATTGTTTATAAAAAAGCGCAGTAGGCTTTGGAAGTCCAAAACTCAAATATATACTCCAGGTGATAACCCAGAAGGTATGAAATCATAATTTTGCTGTTACAATACTATGCATATCAATGTTGTTTTTTTCTAACACCTAGCATAACACTACCGATTCCTTAAACATTTCTAATGTTAAAACAATTACTGATGAAAACACAACGAACTTTAATGTAGAGAAAATACGTGTTTCAAATGTAAAGCAACAAGTAACGGAGCTTTACACGTTGACATCCAGTTTAACATTGAGTAACGTGATCAAAGTGTGTAAATGTTTCATTACTGCCCAGACCTTCAATGTTAAGAGAAAAAAAATATGTAGAAAAGAATGTATCTCTGTTTCTTTAAATATTCCGGTGTGTATATTATATCAATCTTAATAGTCCAAGCAAAAGAGCCAGAAAAGGTCTATTTAAAAAATATAGTGCGAACCGGGGTTTTTCAACGGAAATATTATGTTTTTGGCTTGTATAAATTTATCTTTAAAATTAATTTCAGATCAGGGATGTCGCATGTCGGAGCGTAATATGGTTGGGCTTATTTTATTACTAAAGAGTTGTACTTTTGATAACAGCAACATTAACACTGACATCAACAATAGCAATACAAATAATAATAATCGGGCAAAAACACGTGCAGAAGAAAGAAAAGTTAAAAGACGTCCGTTCTATGGACTGAGATGTTTTCCTTGCAAAACTAATGCTATGTTTCGTTATATATCTCACCGAGCTACCCCAGATCGATTGGCTCGAACCTTTTGACGTTCATAGGAAGCCGAGATAATAGACACTTAAAGCAACGCTTATACGTAAACATATTAACGCGAAAATCCGGTAAGTTTAGATATATTGTTACCAGACGGGTCAATTTAGTAAAAAAAAAACCCCCTAACCTAGGAAAAATTCCAACAAAAGGTCTGTGAACGGTTTTTGTCATAAGTATACTGATCGACAGGAAAATAGTCTACAGAAATCTGACAACCGGAAGTGGGTTATTTTCAAGATGGCCGCCGCTAACCACGAAAATCTGCAAAACTCCTGTAACTTTGTTATTTTTAAGCGTAGAAAAATTATTTTTCTATCAAACTTACGGATTTTATGTTCAAGGAATTCATTTCAACCAATAAATTTGGTGTGTGGGATCAAAAATGGGGGCCGACAAATAACAATGTAGGTACAATACCAGTTATTAGATCAAATAACACAAATATTAAGTTGGATGTTTCTGTTGTTAATGTATTCTACAAAGTACACATTAAATTAGGTTAAGAAAAAGTGCAGCAATATGGGGGCCAAAAAATCGCTCCTTCATTTTCTATTAGTCCTCATCACTGTCCTCTAGTTCATCTGACACATGGTTGCCACAATGCGTAACTTTACATAATCCACATACAGAACTGCATGGAAGTCCGTATGTTCTGCAACTGCAACGCTTACCACTGCAACCAGTTTTTCAGTTGTAGTGTATAATTTTCAGTAGAGTGTCTGGTGCAGCATTGATATCACACATTACTGTACAAGTTCATCGCCATCGAGGTTCCAACCCCAGTTTAGAGGATTCATTTCACTAGCCATACTCATCCATATCATGGTCTGATAGTACAATCTTAGACAATGGAATCTGGTGGAAGACTCAGTTGGAGGAAGACGTTCTGGATGAACAGATGATTTGGCTGTGACGACTTTCTTCGTGTCTGGTAACGCAAGGCGGCCAAACGACTTGTACTGTTAGACTAGTATTATTATGAGAAGATGCTTGGGGCGGAGCCAACGTGCGCGAATATTTTTACCAGTGACAGCATCATCTGGGGTAGAAGGATGTATAATAATTGTAATCAAATTTTCGAGGTCGAGGAGCTGTGTAATGCAGTAGATTAAAACCTCGTCACACTCTGGTGTTTACGATGAAGACATTTTTTACTGAAAATAAGGTTATTTCATTTGATTCAATCAGAAGCGGCGAACACAACAAGTACACTGCAGCACAGACCCTGTGACTGCAGGTTGACGGTGCCACTGGATTCGAGGTCAAATATGACGCAAATCGCTCTCATTGGCTTAGATCAATGAATGTACACAAACTCGTTTCTGCGCATCATTTTTTGCAAGCATCTTCTCATAATAATACTAATCTACCACCAAAAATAACAGCCATCGCTTGACTGCCAAGACTTACTATATCAGCGGGGTTCTTGCCTGGTAAAGTGAATGCAGTTGCACAGGAATGAAGGACACGATCACCTTTTAAAAGTTTTTCGAATACCGATTTTTTACCAACACCATAAATACGCGAGGTGGAATCACATCCTGTGAATGCATGAAGAAATGACAACTGTGTACATAACTCACCGAGAACAGACTTCAAGTTATTTATGTAGTACACTTTTGGAATGCCTCTTGACTGATTATCCGATCTAAAATACAATGATTTGCTATTAGCTTCAGCGTAATGTAGAAGAAGAATTAACAGGTCAGTATCCTCCCCAATGAGCGTGTTGGAATGTTCCCGTGCACTGTTAACTGCGGCCATTGCAAAGTCCACATCAGCATCACCTTTCGCTTGAAAAACCATATAACCACTCATCAACATTTCTTTCACTGATTAATTTGATTAGTTGTTGTTTATTAAATTTACAGGGAAATTAAAGTTACAGTTTTGCCGATTTTCATGGTTAGTGGCGGCCATCTGGAAATTAACACACTTCCGGTTATCAGATTTCGGTAGACTTTCTTTCTGTCGATCAGTACACCTAGTAATGACAAAAACCGTTCACAAACCTTTTGTTGGAATTTGTCAGACGTCTGATGGTATGTTGACCCGTCTATACGCCCTAGAATAGAATTAAGGCAAAGCCATTAATTCCAGCGACGTAGTATGTCCTATTTGTCCTAATTGTTCACATTCTGATTGGTTGACAGTTCACCTAACCCTAATTTTTTATTGTCTTGTAAAGTCCTAACTGAAAAGAATTTTCCAACTATTTGAGTTATGTTCATTTGAATGAAGTTCCACCTAGTGTTGTCTTCATAGGGTTTTGTTCAACAACCTCTCGCAATAAATGCAAGTCGTCCTCATTAGTAAAATATTTTTGTCCTGCTGGATGATTTTCTACCCATTGCAAGGGTGTTACGATGTTAAAATTTCATGGACCTGAATCTGACCTAAATATATTTTATATTTATTATTTTACCCCACACAAACACAAGACACAAAACTAGAATCAAAGCAAACGAAATGTGACGTGAAACATAACCTTAACAGAGAATGGCAATAATGTAGGTTATGTTTCCTGTGATTTTTTGGCGTTTCGTCAAATCTGACAGGTGCTCGGGTGTCATCGGCTTACATCGATGCAATAATACCGCGTTTTTGGGTGTACGTGGGAATCCATATCTTTACGTCTAACGTATCTGGTAACGCTAAGAAAATCAACTGCGCATGTGCAGATGTCATAAGATACGTTTACGTGTGTTTTGGAAGTGCTGCCTTAAGTGTTTAATGATTTTGCAAGCGCGCACGATTTTGAACGTACGAGTTCAAATTTCCTTGCACCCGCTGGCACTCAATTTTGCAAGTAAGCACTTCTTTGTACTCAATTTTGCGACCCATACGTTGCAGAAATCGATTTACTATAAATGGTAGATCGAAAGTACAACTGTTTAGGAAGAAAATAAGCCCATCCATGTTACGCTGCGACATCCCTAGCTGTAGAAATTAATTTTCAAAAAGGCGCGTTTTTAAGAAACAAATGCTTTTCTACAAAAATTATATAAGTACACGTTTCGAAGAAAAACACTCATTCTACACAGCAAAACCTAATAATCTATCAAAGTTTGTTACATCTGCGTTCATTATTTTTAATGTTAAAAATTAAGAAACAGCGTTTTTTACCAGTATTTTACATTCTGTTAAAAAAATAATTAACCGAGTTTAATGCAGTTTGGCTCATTTTGTAGATATTTTTAATAACTTCTTCTACGGACGCATTTTCGTAAAACCTAAAGATAGATTTATACAATCCGAAAACTTGTTTTCCGTAACTTCACTTGTTAAGTAAACATAGACGCAGTAATTTTCAGCTGTTGGATTTTAGGTGCAACAGTTATACATACTGATAGGTACATATTTCCGCTGAAAGACCCCGACTGGCATTTTTTCCCCTAAAATTCTCTTTTGCCCGTACTATAAAGCAAAAAGTTTTCGAACTAATACACAACTTTCCCAGAAAGAAATTGATTACTGTCCACTAAGAGAGGACTTTCCGAAGGTCAAGTAAATTGTGCTAACTATACAGACTAAAATGTTGGTTAAATAAGTACTTACTCATAGTCACACACACGTGCACCGACAATTCTTACTAGTTCTTTGATTTTTTCAGCTGTATGGAATCATGCTACTGGCACCTAATAGAAAAGCGGTTCTGTTTCGACGAAAGCATCGCCTTGTATCAAGAACCATTAGGAAAAGAAGAAAAAAACAATAACATGTTCGACAATATGGCATTTTACGATAGTGTATCTGTGATAGCAGGCCGTGCAATAGTTACGATAGATCCCCTTCCCGAAAAAGATAATAAACTACCTGTAGTACAACAACCCAAAAGACTGAAATGGCAAGAACAAATTAAAAATGAAACCAAAAGCGAGGATCCACTTAGAAGTGTGCCTTCGTGGCTGCAAGAAAACTATGCCGAAGACAGCGAAGCAATGAGTGGTTCTCAAGAACGGCTTCATAAAAAAGACGAAGTAAGTACTTAAAGCTTTTGAAACAAAACATAAATTTGTTATACAAGGTGTCTCGTAAGTAAGTGAACAAAGAGCAACTACGTGCAGAACAAGTCAAAATCGTTGGTAAAATCAAAAGTGCAGACCACGCAAGTTGTTTCAGTCAATAAACTACGTGTATAACTCTGATGCATACATATACGATTTTTTTGAAAACTGCTAATTCTAGAGAGAAAAATTGCCTCAATTTTTTGGAAATATTATTAAAAAACCTGAGGCCTTCGCTTCTAGTACATACACCGAGTTTCAAGTTTCTGTACTCTTACCAGCTTGCTTTACTTATTTTCCCCTATTTACCCCTATTTAACCCCCAACCCTTCAACGAAGTAATCCCAAAATATAATCTAGTTCCTGATATCATTATAATATATCCCTGTGCCAAATTTCAAGTTAATATCTCAATTTTATTTTATCAACCATTTTAATAATGGAGGGGGGGAGGGTTCCATAAAATATTACAAAAAAATTTGGAGGCCTTGGTTTCTACTACATAGACAAAATTTCAAGTTTCTGTATTCTTACCGGCTTGCTTTACTTATTTCCCCCTATTTACCCCTATTTACCCCCAACACTTCATCGGATATGTTCAGTCCAGTTGCAGATCTCGTAATAATATATACGTGTACAAAATTTCAAGTCAATATCTTAGGAAAGTTACAAACAGGGCGACAGACAGACAGAAAATTTTGTTTCGCTCAAATTTAAAATCTCGACGTTTCATGACATTCTAAACTTATTTCAAGAAAAAAAAAGTTTTTTTACGATTACTATACTTCCAATCCACTACGTGGATGTGGAAGTAAATTGTGAACTTAGTTAGCAAAGTTGTTTATTAGATATTTTGAATATTCAAAGTTCAAAAATGGAAATTTCTGATTCAGAGTTTTATCTTACACCACCAGTATTAATAGAAGCAGCGAAAGTAGCATCCCTAAAATTATTGCCAGTTTTGTATAAAAAAATATTCTAAAATAAAATATCTCCGTGTTCTTGTGTACATATCCGGGAAAAAAATACTCACTGTTTTTCCGGGGAAAGGTAATTTAATAAAAAGTTACATTTTGTTACCTGTCAGGAGAGATAAAATGTCAAAAATATCACAGATTTTTTTTTATATACCTAATTACTTCCACATCCACGTAGTGGATTGGAAGTATAGTAATCGTAAAAGAAAATTCAAATTTTTTTTTTCTTGAAATAGGTTTAGAATTGAAACGTACAATTATAAGCAAACACACAATAATTCACATTTAAAGGTTTAGAATTGTTAAATTCGAGTGAAAAAAAATCTGTCTGTCGGTCTGTCGGCTTGTCTGTTTGTCGGTCTTTAACTTTTTTTGTCCGCACGGTATCTCTGGAACGGTTTAAGATATTGACTTGAAATTTTCTATACGTATGTACCATGACGAGATCTGGAACTGGATTGTTTCTTGAACATATTCGGTGAAGGGTTGGGGGTAAAGAGGAAAAAATAAATAAAGCAAGCTGGTAAGAGTACAAAATTTTGGGACTTGGTTTTTATGCTGGAAATCAAGGCCACAGATTTTCTTATAATATTTCCATCCCCCTGCACCACCTCCATTATTAAAGGGGTTGTTAAAACAAAATTGAGACATTCACTTGAAATTTGGTATACGTATATATTATAACGATACCTGGAACAAAATTATATTTTAAGATGATTCCGTTGAAGGATTGGGGGTTAAATAGGGATAAATATTGGAAAGTAAGTAAAGCAAGCTGATAATAGTACAGAAACTTGAAATTTGGTGTATATACTAGAAGCTAAGGCCTCAGATATTTTTACAATATTTTTCAACTCCACCCCACTCCATTATTAAAGGGGTTTATAAAATAAAATTGATATATTCACTTGAAATTTGGTACACGTATATATTATAACGACATATGGAACTAGATTATATTTTGAGATGATTTCGATGAAGAGCTTGGGGGCAAATAGAGATAAATAGGGGAAAATTAGTAAGGCAAGCTAGTAAGAGTACAGAAACTTGAGATGTGGTGTATATACTAGAAGCCAAGGCTTCAATTTTTTTTTTTTGTAATATTTTCCATGCCCCACTCACCCTCACCACATTATTAAATTGGTTGATAAAATGAAATTAAGATATTGATACACGTATATACTATAACGATATCTGGAACTAGATTATATTTTAATATGACATCTGCCACAGATACTATTGAAATGGACTTGTTCGGCATTTTTTTTTTATTTCATAAATCGAAAGTGCAAGTATAAATTAATAGATCTGCAAAAAATCAGAATCTTATTCGCACGTTTAGTATCTTAAAAACTATTACAAATCTCCATCTCACGAAAATGGGGCGTGGCCAGGCGCTACGTCACTATACGCATAGACTTGGCGATCTCAATAGACTTGATGCTCCTTACTTGTTATAATAATTATAAGTGTTTTCGAAGTATTGTTTGTTTTGTTTATTACTTGACAGTAGGGGAGTACAATTTGGTGAGTCAAAAAATTACAATTTTCTTTCGCTCCTGCCGGGACGAATTTTCGATTTGGACTCTGCAATTTACGATTTGAACTCATCGCCGACCTTCTCCTTTCCGTAGACACATAGAACGAACTTCCACTCGACGTATTTATTTAGTTACCAGCGTTTAAAAATTCCATGTTTTTCGACTTTTCAAGTTAAATTTGAAAGGTCCCAGAAAGCCATTTTTCTTACGTCACTTGCGTATAGTGACGTCACAAATGAGCGCTCGGTTTTTGCAACTATTACTAATTTCAACTCCTTATATCTCGAGAACGGAAAAAATTAATAATACGAAATTTTAAGTGTATAATAAGAATATCGAGTACTATATGAAAAAGTATAAAAACCATATAAAAAGAATATCATGGAACAAGCTCATTCTATGACCAATTATTTTCACATTCTATAGTGCAAATATAGTCAAGATGTTTTCCTTTAAAGAGACTTGGATGGAAAATACGGATGTGGAAGTAGTGATTCCTTAGGCAGCGATTTTCCACGATAATTTCATCCATTTACTAATTCTCCACTTGATCTCCCTTTACTTTGCCTACTACCCAATAGCTACTTCAGAATATTCAATAATATTTAAATTAAGATCTGCATTGAATGTGTTAACAAAATGGTAGGTCAACTAGAATTAAATTAAACTGCAGCCCGACTTATATTTTATTGGCCACTATTACAGAAGATATGTACCAGCTTGAACAATATTAGTATGAATACATTTCTTATTTATGATGATTAGTACAGAAATACATACGCGACACGCATTAAAATCGAATTCAAAAATATGGAAACTTGTTTTTCAAGTTCTGTATTAAACTTCGGTAATTATCTTAATATGTATAAATGTCAGTCTTAAAATATATCAATATCATTTTCACTCAGGTGAATCGAAATGGATAATTTTATTTATATATTCTTTAATGTTTTATTATTCAGTAAATATTAGGTAAATCTTAAATTAATGTTTTTTACTTTCGTGATACACGTGTCTTTTAAATGATCGCCAACAGGTGTATTATCTTATGTCACATTTCGTAAAATAAGAATTTATGATAATCATTAGCTTAATAAAAACGAGAAGATGCAACTTGTTCTAAATATTGTCAGACGTGATCGACCGCCAATACCTTTTTGGTTAGTATTTTTCTCCAATATTCAGTTTTATTTTACTGATATTATTAAGTACACTGCCAAAGTGTTTTCTTATTATTATCAGCAACGCCCGACTGTAACTTCAACTCTTTTAGTCTTAATAACAACACCTTAATCGGATTTTAATGCAAAATCGATATAGAGATCAAGCCAACCAATATAAACAAAGAAGCAATATGTTAAATTGACTTTTGACCGCATTGGCAGGATCCGATTTTAATTGTGATGATTTCCGACGCTCAGCGAATACCAACTTGTATTCATATTCTGCGTAACCACATACATTTGTTTCTTTAATACATTTTTATCATTTTAAAGTGATTCTTAGTAGAAAAGAAGTATTTGGTATTACTGGATATTAATATATGATTCAAATGTATTGACCCCTCACTTTAACCGCGAATGTCTCAGAAACGGAGGAGCAGCAAAAATTGAAAAAATTTTGTGTTCATTATGAGTTTATTCTAAATCAATCACTGAAATTTGAATAATATAAATTGAACATTTTTCGAGTTCTGCTAAGTTATATTGAAAAATGTCCTACTATTTACGGAAATTTTGACCACACCAGTTTTAAATCCGCTATAGCTTGGAAAACATGCATACTATGTAAATCATATTTTAGACACTGATAAAGCACGGCATTTTTTGTACGAGCAATTTTTTTCATAATTGTTGGATTATGAGGTCGTGGCAAGAAACAATACTGGAGGACACTTGGTTCAATGTATAAACGTTTTTATTTTAATTGTGACAATAACAGATTGACGTACACTTATGATATTTATTATAGTTACAAAACAAATGACTTTTATTCTAGAACAATAACATTAGAAAATATCCTTCTATTGTTGAATGGTTTCCAACACTTCCCCTCAAAATAAGGACATTTTCTTAAGTTAAATTTGTATTTCCAATACCAATCCAACTTCGGCATTTTTCTAGCTTAGACTTAGTCACTGCTTTGGTAAGGGCATCTGCGGGCATGTCTTCGGTAGCCATGAAATTTACTGACATTCTTTCACTTTTCAGCACCTCTCGAATGAAATGATGCCTATGTTTGGTTCGGGCATGATAAACAGGATTCTCCGAAAGTTTTCGAGCTCCCTGATTATCGTTAAATATTTTAACGTTCCCAAGTTCCTCGAATCCCATTTCTGTTAGAAATCTTTGTAGTGAAATTGCTTCCTTCGCAGCTTCTGTCAATCCCATGTACTCCGCTTCGGTTGATGACAGTGCTACTGTTCTTTGCTTTCTGGATTCCCAGCTGATGGCTCCTCCACTCAATACGAATACGTATCCTGTATAAGAACGTCTGTCTAATATACAGTTGGCCCAATCAGCATCTACGAATCCTTTTAGGTTCTCATTGGTCTTTCTGTAGATTATTCCAAGATTTGAAGTTCCTTTAAGATATCGCATAACACGTTTTGCTGCCTTCCAATGCTCGTCCCCGTAGCATAAATTAAACTGGCTCAGATAATTTACTGTATATGCTATATCTGGTCGAGTCGCTACTGCCAAATACATTAGCGCTCCAACTAATTCTCTATATGGTATATTCTTCGTATTACTTTCCAATACACTGTCCTGTTTTATTAATTTAATTCCAGGATCCATCGGTGTTGATACTGGTTTGCAGTCATTCATTCCAAATTTCTCTAAAATATCTTCAATATATCCTTTTTGAGATATGGCATATCCTCCTTCAGTTTGCTGGAATTCTATTCCTAAGCAATAATTTATTTCTCCCAAATCCCTTATCTCAAATTCTTCTCTTAAACTTTTCTTAAATTTATTAATGTTGGATATATTTTTACATGCAATGATAACGTCATCGACGTAAATAGAGACTATTAATATATCTTCCCCTTCTTTTGTATATACACAAGGGTCTGCAGTAGTCGGCTTGAGTCCCAAAAATCTTAATTTGTCATCGAACCTCTTATGCCATTGTCGTCCAGCTTGTTTTAATCCATATAGGGATCTCTTTAATTGACATACTTTATCCATAACCTGTTGGATTATGAGGTCGTGGCAAGAAACAATACTGGAGGACACTTGGTTCAATGTATAAACGTTTTTATTTTAACTATGACAATAACAGATTGACGTACACTTATGATATTTATTATAGTTACAAAACTAATGACTTTTATTCTAGAATAATAACATTAGAAAATATCCTTCTATTGTTGAATGGTTTCCAACAATAATTTTTTATTTTCAAATTTTGCAGTTATTCTCAAAAACGTGACGTCATGTTTATTCGGCTATTTATCAATGTTCTTCAAAAGTTTTTGTTAAAATAATGAATTTTATAAAATGTTAGTATTTTCAGAAAAAATTATTGGTATAATATATATCAAATATTAATTTAGTTATAGGCATAATAGATAATATTATTGCAAACTTGCAATGATATTATTCTCCACGCTTGATAACTAAATTAGTATTTGATATACACCAATTCTTTATTCTGAAAATGCTTAGATTTTATATAGTTAACTATTTTATCAAAATATTTTTAAATACATTAATAAATAATCAAATAAACATGACGTCACGTTTTTGACAATAACTGCAGAATTTGAAAATAAAAAATTGTGAAAAAATTTCCTCTTATGAAAAATGTCATGCTTTATCGGTGTCTAAAATATTACATACACTGTATGCATATTTTCCAAGATGTAATGGATTTAAAACTGGTATGGTCAAGATTTCCCTAAAAAGTAGAACATTTTCAAGCATAACTTAGCAGAACTTCAAAAGTGTCCAATGTACATTATTCAAATTTCAGTGATTGATTTAGAATAGACTCATGGTAAGCACGTAATTTTTTCCTGCTCCTCCGTTTCTGAGATATTCGCGGTTAAAATGAGGGGTCAATACATTTGAATCGTATATTAGTTATTCGTAGTATCTTCGATACTTCTTTAAATTTAGTAGAACATTGCAATTTGTATGGTTAAATTATCGTAACTATATTAGAAATCTTAAGCTCTGAATTAACGAAAATGTGAAAACCTTGTTTTACGACATGTTTTCAGATTCTATGACTAATTACACAGGTGCACAAAAAAAGGTCGTGTACTTTTTAGGAGAACCTGACCTCCAATCCATCGCTTTACGATTTTCTTCTAATCCCCCTCCTAATCAAGATTTTCACTGATTATTAGCTATTTTTTTATTAGGGAAAAATCCCGATGGGATGCAGTAATTCTGACGGCGCGGCGGCATTGGATTCAGTAGCTCAAATTACAGGGCGGAGGAGAGGGTATCATGCTCTGCTTTTTAGTGGTGTACCTGTGTTATCATTGCCGACACCTTAAAAAAAAGGAGGCAGAAGGTCGAAATTGACACAATCTCGAATGGTTTCTCTGAAATATATTATTTATATTAACTATTAAATATCATTAGCACCCCCCTAACGACACTACGGTAAGATTATAACTAAATTTTTGGATTAAATCCATGTGGTGGAAAGCATTTGTTTAAACAAAAACATTTTCAGAATCCTGCTTTTTCGCACTGTTTCTTAAATATCTCTGGTTGTATAACCCGTATCGCAATAAAGAAAGAGACACATATTATACAAAAAAAATTGCGAAGAAAATTAGATTTGTCCAAATTTTTTGGTCAATATGCCAAGTCGCAAAACATAAAGACATTTTATGAAGGTCATTATGAAACAATTGATGACAACTTGAACAATAATGCACATATTCTAACGAAACTTTAGAACAGTATACCCCTTGTGGAGTTAAACCATAAAGCCAAATTTCAAGTTCAAATGTTTACAATAATTCCTAAAAAACAATTGCAAACTCGAAAATCAAATCGTTGATTATTTAGGGGTACCAAATTGAACAAAAAATTTCGAACAGATCTACTTTTCTTCGCAAATTCATTGTGAATAATTTGTGTCTCTTTATTGCGTTACGGGTTATACAACCAGAGATATTTATTAAGAAAAACCGCAAAAAGCAGGATTCTGAGCATTCCTTTGTTAAGACAAAAGCTTTCCACCAGACGGATTTAATCTAAAACTTCTTACTACACTTCTTGAAAGGTTTTCAGCAAGTCCAGCAAAAAATTGCTGTAGTAAGACAATTCCTTTCTAGGCAATTTTACATTTAGATATACTCCACTATATTCCAAATTTCACTTTCATTTATCTTCCAAACTAAAGGGAAAAAAGGGGTATACCATGATCGTGTATATGTAAACACGATAACACCAAAGCTAGAGAACCGATCTTGATGAAATTTTTTACAAGGGTAATACCGTACATAAACTGATCGGATGATGCCACAGTCTCTTTTGACACATAGACCCAGGGCCGTGCGGTAGATTTTTTCAGTAATCTTAAATTGAGATTTAAAACAACTACATTACAAAATGTCCAGGTACTGGTATTTTCGACAACAATTTAAAATTAACATCAGCAACTTCTACAATTTACATTTACCTACTACAGTTTTACTCTTGTAACTTGTTATAACTAATTTTGGCGAATTCGTCAGTTAAGTGTGTGTAATCTACAGTGGCAGCCAATTTGGATTCAACTGATATCAATGATAAATTTTTAAGTTTTGTTTGACTCAATGAATTTCTTAGATAATTTTTACTTCCCTCGCATACCGAAGGGAAGTATTGTATACGAGAAAAAATCACCCTCCGAGATTTTTTCGGATTCTGACGTTTCAGATCACGAAGATTACGAAAATATAGGTTTTTCAATTCCGTCAGTCTGTCTGTCTGTCGGTCTGTCTGTCTGTCTGTTGGTGCATTTTATAAAAAAACTACTTGACGGAGAGCAGTCAAATTTGGTAGGTAGTTGACCCTACTGACGGCGAAGAAATGGTAGAATTTTCACTGGAAAATATACAGGGTGGACCGTCTAAACGGAAAAAATTGAAATTTTTTTACCAACATTTTTGAAAAATTTTTTACCACTAAAATATATGGAATTTTTTTTTATTACTTCAAATTTAAAATTTCCACGTTTCATAGCGTTCTAAATCTATTTAAAAGAAAAATTAGAATTTTTTTTTACTATTTTTAAAAAAATGTACCACTAGATGGATTTTTTTTTCTTTGTTCAGATTTAAACTATCCACGTTTCCATGGCATTCTAAACCTATTCAAACAAATTTAAAATGTTTTTGAAAAATTTAAAAAAAAATTTGAAAACATTTTTAATCTATTTATCACTACTATAGAATAGACGAAAAAATTTGCTTTGCTCAAATTTAAAATTTCCACGTTTCATGACATTCCAAATCAATTTCGGAAAAAAAAAATTGCAACATTTTGCCAGTTTGGAAAAAAATTTAACACTAGAATAGATGGAAACTTTTTTTTGCTCAGATTTAAAAATTTCACGTTTCATGACATTCTAAACCTATTTCAGAAAAAAAAATTTTTGAAAATTTTCACCAACATTTTTCAAAGAGATTTTACTACCAAAATAGACCGAATTTTTTTTATTTGTTCAAATTTAAAATTTTCACGTTTCATAGCATTCTTAACCTATTTAAAAAAATATGTAATTTTTAACTTTTAAACTTTTCTATACCACTACTGTAGAATAGAAGGAAAGTTTCCTTTTTGCTCAAATTTAAAATTTCTTCGTTTGACATTTTAAACCTATTTCAGAAGAAAAAATTTTGAAAATTTTTTTACCAACATTTTTGAAAAATTTTAAAAAAATGAAATTTTTTAACCACCACTATACTTCCACTCCATTACGTGAATGTTGGATTGAAAATATGACAGATGGCAATAATATCTGGCATATGCACCTATTATACTTCTATTGAAAAATGTACAGGGTGGTCATCCCAAGAAATGATTCAGTCATGGTGGACATTTGTAAAGGTATTTGCGCAAGCCTGCCATATGTGGCACCTGCTATTTAGTATTGAACTTTTGCTGTTGGATGACCAAGCTGTATATTTTTTTGACCAAAACTTATCAAGTTTTCTTTGTAATAATAGCAATAACTATATTCCGATTATTATTCTCAATGTCATTTCGTAATAATTAATTTTTTAGAGTGACCGCCATGCGCAAATAACGAGGGAAGTTCTGTGTAAATACCTTTACCGATTTTTTTATTAACTTTAATTTGGCAGTGTTAATTAAATCCTAAGCGCTATAATTGTATTCGGATACAAAATAGTTTTCGTCCAAATAATTTAAAACATCAAAAGATTTCATAGGTGATATAGTATTCAGGATACATCATGTAATTCTTCTTGAAGATCAGTTGCATTTAAATCTGAATCATTTTCGAACGAAAGTATTTACTGGAGATTCGTACAATAATTTTCTAATATTTTGTCACCTATATTTCTAAAATTTTAAATGTCATGTAAAAACAGAAATGTGTTAATATGGATTTCCAGAAGCGAGAATTGTTCATTCAGAGAATTAAGGGTAATGTCAAGAACGTAATTAAAAAAGTTTATTTCTTTATTCTCCTCTGTTAAGGGTTTATCGACAGCTTCGTAATCAAATTGACAATTTTTCCTTCTAGCTTTAACTACCGTTTCGGTTGGAAATTCTGTGCTGCATTCAAGACCCTCTGCAGCTCATTAGCAGCAATTTTCATCCGTTCATATCTAGATTGTCTATTAGTTTTAAAATTTTGTAGGGATTCTGATAACATATGCACACAATCTGACAAATTTATAGTTACAAATTCCAACAGCTTAGAGACGCACAGTCGCTAGAAAAGAAAAGTTATCGAAAATTTCTTGTTGGAAATCTGTCAGAAAATATACAAAAATAATATGTTTGATTGAAAAAATTTAATATTTCTTTCGTTATAAACAAAACTTTTAAACAATTTCAATCCAGGTTACCGTCTGGTAACATGGATTTTCATAATTGGTAGTGTGTCTTGAACTCATTCCAACAAAAAAAACTGCGTCCAAAATGTATTCAATATTCCTGCGCCCATATAGGCTGGTCTAATAGGCAAATTTAAAAAATATCGTATAAAGATTTTTCGGGATTGTAAAAATTGTAATGCATTGCGTTCTAGCGTAAACCTGGATTGCATAGCTCAGCGGTAATAAGACTAACTATTAATTAAATTAACGAATTTTCGCAATCATTTAGTACGGTGATTCCAGCCGCTTCCTGTAGCTGCATATATTTTTTTTTCAGAAATCTAGAATTACTCTGCTCAATCTTTCTCAATAACGATGAATTTTGATTAAATAAACAATAATATTAACCTCGTTTAAAAGTCAATTTCTCATAATTGGCTCTGTACTGGGCCCACTTATGTTTGTTGTTTTCATAAATGATATTGTAGCTAATCTCAATGTAGAGAGCCTCTTATATGCTGATGATTTGAAAATATATTGCGTAATAGAAAACGAAAATGACTGTGAAAATCTTCAGAATAACCTAAATATCGTTAATGAATGGTGCCTATCCAATTGCTTGCCTCTTAACATATCCAAATGTAACATACTCACCTTTTCTAAAATGCGTCATCCCATCTATTACAACTATCATATAAATGGTCAAATATTGCAGAGACCTGATACAGTAAAGGATCTTGGAGTTATTTTTGATAAGTGCCTTAGATTTAAGGAGCATATTACTTTCATCATCGCGTCAGCTTTAAAAAGTTTAGGTTTTATAATAAGAAACTGTAAAGGATTCAGCAACACTGATATTATGAAGTTGCTGTACTATTCATTTGTACGATCAAAATTGGAATACTGCTCGTTGATATGGTCTCCAGGATATGCAATTTACATAAATAATGTTGAGAATGTTCAGCGCCGTTTTGTTAAGTATTTGTGCTTTGTTGAAGATGGTACCTATCCAATAACTGGTTATTCGCAAAATATTATGCTGGACAGATTTCACATGTCTAACTTGGAAAATAGAAGAATAATACATTCAATAGTCTTTCTTTATAAAATTATTCATAACATGTTTGATTGCCCTCTCATTTTAGAACAAATAAATTTTCACATACCTCGTATAACAAGTCGGAATCGTGATACTTTCTATCTTCCTACCCCTCGAACTAACTTACTAAAATTTTCACCTTTATATTTCATGTGTAAAAATTACAATCTACAGCAAGATCAGCTACTTAGATATATTTAACTGTAATATTAATTCAATTAAACAACTTAATTTATGATTTATAGCGTTCTCTTTTTGTACTTCTCCTATAATTATCTTATATCTATTTTATTATAATATTTTTACTTACATATATGCAATGTTTTATGTCCTGAGAGTTTAATTAGCTTAATTAGTTTTTAGTTTATTATACTTTTTTCCTATTCTCTATTGTAATGTTCCCACCCTGTAATTGGTTACCTGTTGGGTGGTTGTATTCAAATAAATAAAATAAATAAATAAATAAATAATAATTTAATTGCAATGAGATTTCAAAAAAGTGGATAACGACATACTGAAAGGGGTTTTATAAACGTTCCCTAGATTAAGATGTTATTGAAGGTGTAACATTACGTTTCATTTAAAGAACAACGTTTCTATTATAAACTACATATTTAATGTCATATTTAAAAATATTATTTGTTTCAGGCAAGGAATGATTCGATCATCATTAAGAAGTCAGTAAGTTTCGACAATATATTAAGCAAAGCGGATGATGTCGAAGAACCAACTGAAAATATAACAAAGAGCGAAAATAATTTAACTCTTCCAAACGTACAGCTGAGAAAGAAATCGCTGAAAGAGAGGCGCATGTCCAAGAGTCTCTATCTTAAGATAGATTTTCCAAAAGAATTGCCAATTATTAGGCAGAACTCCATGCCCAAATTCTATTTGGACACCCCTGAAGAAAATCAAACTGAGTCTACGTTATTCAAAACACCTTTGACCGCATTGCAAAGCCCTATGGTTAAAAAAGAAGGATTCTCGTACGATTTGTACTCTGTGGTTCAGATGGAGAAAACGAAGAATCAAGAAAATGCAAAAGATGTAGTACCAATTCACCGGTCACCTTCCAGGCTGTCTCAAATCAAAGGGAGAATGAAACTTAAAAAAAGTAAGAGCACTGTTAGCTCAAGTAATATACCACACAGTAATTATATTTAATGTATGTTTCTAATATTTATTGAAATAAAATTAAGCTTTGTTAGTAGTATGTTGATCTAATTATGTTATAAACTAAGCAATATTTGGCTTACGCATTCCAGGACAGTAAAATTTTTATACAGTATTGCTGTACTTAAAAATAAAAAAAAATTTTTTAGAAATTAAGCAATTATATGTCTCTTGGAACCGATTACCATTAATTATTTCATATTTTGGAGCACGTTTTTCAGATTCGTATATTTATCTACTCAACAAGAGCACATTAGTGTATTAGTAACATGAATTTAAGTAGCAAAAATAATATTTTTCCGTAAAAATATAAAAATTTTCTTCTTCGTTTTCCTTTTCTTGTTCATAACATCTTGGCAGACATTTTGTAATATACACATTATTCTAATTGACTGTCCTTTGTTATACAACAAATTCACACAGACTCTCTCCATTTGGAGCAGTTGCCTGCTAGGCAATTTAAGTAGTAACAAAAAAAAATGAAAAAGTAAAATGATTGCCATATACCTCAGTATGAAACCAGAATGTAACTACGAACGAGTGGTTTCGAGCTATGGCTGCTCCTCAGCGTAGCGTGGCTTAGAGAATGTTGTCACAGATTGTGAATAAACCCAACAAATATATGAAAGTACAGTACGCAGTACTCTATTTTGTAATTTCGTACCTCATGTGTGACATATATAACCTCAAAGGAGAGCAGTTAGTACATAGAGCCCTATTGCCACCTGGTAAAATTATATTAAAATAATTTAAAAAATGTATGCGGTCCAATGGGGCTACAAACTTTTCCAATATTAAGAGTGGGTATGCCGTCTAAAAATCAGAAATAAATTACTCTCAAACGCCGCCCCGTCCGCGACAAATTATAATTAGACCATTGCAGTTACGAAATTTGTACAGGCGAAAAATAGAAGAAAACATATCAATCTAGGTTTGTATCTTTTTAATATTTTGAGAAAAAATGGTATTAATTAATAAGATTTGTTTTAATTAGCAGCAAATTGCTGATTTTTTTTTAAATATTTAGAATCAAAATATGAGAAAAAGGACTCGATACAAACCTTCATTCATGTTTTCTGTGTATCGTACTATTTTTATTTTTCCAAAAAACATAATACTTTTTGCAAAAACATGTATAGCACGGAACCCTGCAAAGGCACATTTTGCAACAAATGTTACGCTGATACGAGCTCCCTCTGGATTTATTATTGTTTAAGCTCCGCCCTTCATCCAGAATTATT
This sequence comes from Stenurella melanura, assembly GCA_963583905.1. NCBI lineage: Eukaryota > Metazoa > Arthropoda > Insecta > Coleoptera > Cerambycidae > Stenurella > Stenurella melanura. The sequence goes on along the minus strand of OY757310.1, from coordinate 41,825,628 downwards.
TTATGAATGAGAAAATATAACGAGGGAACGAAATAAGAAATTAAACCAAATCATTTCTAATAACACGGGACGCCCAATAAAATACAAAATTCCATTAATTTACTATTATACTTAACAGGTACTCTACTCTTTGATTATACTACAAGTACGGAATTATAACAATATAGTAACTAGTTATATGTAGCCACCCATGCACTAACAATAATGTGTAATTGTGTTTCAATTCTTCAATTGATACTAAATTTTAAAGACGTGTTCTTGTCGTAAACACATGAATATAGAATTATAAGGGGCGATGCGATTTGCAATGAAAGGAGTTAGAAACACAAAAGTAAAGCGCACATTTTTCCATTTTCTCATCAAGTCACACGCATCAGTTTGTTGCATTAGACCAAGTAACAGGATTTTTTTCATAATAACTTTTATTTCTGGGAAAAATAGAAAGAAATGTTTGGGATAAAAACTGTCGGCGGTAAAGTTATCTATCGATCTGTCAAAATAATGAAATCTAGGCTCAAAATGTAAAAAGAAACAGAGAAACCAACTTACTCCTTTAAACCCGAAAATATTTTCCAGAAAAAAGCAACTTCGTGAAAATTTAACAAATCAGAGCTAAAAGTATTGTCCAGAAGGTGATGTGGACCGATGTTGAAAATATTTTCTTGTCGAGATCGCGCACCAATGTAGACGTTCTAAGACTCAAGTTGCAGGTTTTTATCTCTGCTTTCAAAATTTGTAGAGAAAACATTTTTGAATACAAATTTTAGCCATCTTTTTTACTTTCAAAATTTTGCAAATTTTTAGAATCGCCCTGACATTCGTATTTTAAAAAAATGCACTATTAAATTTCATTGATACAAATAATTGATGCTTTGGATTTTTAAAATCTAACCAGTAAAACCAGAGATATCCATATTTTTGAGAAATAACCTACTATGTCTAAAGTTATTAATGATATTTTGATGCGGGGTTTAGTTTAAAACATCTATCATTAAACTTTTGTCTACTATAAAAGGAAATTTGTAAGTTCTCCCCATCCATATATTTTTTAAGAAAATATGAATAATAATTCGTAAAACTAAGTGTACACCAGGCAAGTTATTTTATATAATATGTGCTAATATGTGATATGTGCTAAGTATATAACACTAGTTCCTTGGTCAAATCGAGAACTACTACTCCTAGAAAGTAAAATTTCAAATAAAAGGTTGCCTCTATCCTTAATCTTTATTTATTCTCGATATATTTACTTGTTATTGACTTCGAAAAATTGGCATTTGCTTGCTACATTTACGTCTGCAAATTTCAGGTTAGGGTTGTAAAGAAATTCTTATTTTATACTATATACTATCAAAACAGTACCTGAGAGGTCAACCACTTGTAGAAATTACACGAACTGCCGAGACTGCCTTGCCTGCGGCGCCTGCGTAACTCCAACCAGCCGCACTTGCGGGGCTTTCAATTATATGACCGCCACTGCCATGGCTGCCGACAGCCTGCCTAAAATTCGGAGAACGAGTGACGACGGTGGTTTACCTCTCGATAGACAACTAGTGAATTTCATAATGATCCGTTGAATAGTTTAATGCTTATAAATAATTACTTATCACTGACTTTCTGCGAATCATTTCTCTTATTCTCGGCGTCTATTGGATGCATAACAATAATAATTAAAATAATTTTTTTGTTTAACTTGCCATAATTCAAAAAACGAAAACATTAATGGATCTCAATTTTACTATGTCATCACTACATATTTATTAATGAACTGTGGTAATATGAAGGTCAAATTTTAATAATTGTAAAAAATACGTTTTTTTTTTTCAAAAACCATGTCGATAAAATGTGAGTATTTGCAAGGATCAGTTAACGAACGGAAAACCCTTTAAGTCTATGCTGAGAAGAAATAAAGATGGAGGCACCTTTTTTATTTGAAACTTTTTTTCTGTTTAACAGTTTCTAAGAATATCGCGTATAGACAAATTAGACCAATAAATAACTAATACTATACGCATAACACTTATTGGATAAAACCACTTGCGTGGTGTATATTTTTTATTTTAACAATGGTTGCTAATTTTTGTTTATTGGTAAACTACCATTATTTGAGGGAGACTACAAAATAAAAATTCAAGAAGTCCTGAGGATCCAAGAGTTTAAATTTTGATTTGTTGAATGATGTGGCAGCTAAAGCTTTACACATACGAAAACTAAACAACATTAAAATGTTAAGTTTTCCATTTAGTTATAAACAAGAATTAGTACTATAATAACAAACAAGATTGCAGCTACGGACACATATTTCGGAGTTATTGCTCTTCATATATGGCACATGAGGTACGAAGGTACAAAATAGAGTACCTACAATATACTGTGCTTTCCTATCTTTGTTGGTCTTGCTTTTAACAATATAACAATATTATTTATGCCATGCTACGCTGATGAGGAGCAATAACTCTGAAACGTGTGTCCGTAGCTGCAATATTGCATACCACTAATTTTTGTTTATAATTTTTATCGGACCTCATCAACTCTTATTCTTTTTATTTAATATTATTATTTCCTTATTGACGATTATTAATAATTAATGCAGATTACTAATTATTGAATATCTTTTTCATTATGCAAAAATATAGATATACTCGTATACTCCATATTACAAATTAAAATTCTAGGGAAGCATAATACCTAGCCGTCTAAATTATAAATACTGTATTTATTGAAGGAATAATATGTTAAAAACGCATTTAGGTTAGAATGATAGGATAGATGTGTCGGGTGTCGGCATAACCTTTGAGCTTTGGCAGGTAGAATTTATATACAATCATGAACTAATTTCGAGCTTATACGTAAGTGGAATCGCGGTCATTCATTTCTATTTACTACTACATAGTACTATAAACACATAAAATAATATTTTATCGTTTTTAAAGGACCGCCCACTGGAGTTTCCCTTTCACCTCCCCTGTTGCAAATTTTAGCAGCTTGTCGAGGCATACCTACTCTTAAATAGTAACATCCGCATAACATACAGGGTGTTCCTTAATGACATGCTAATATGTCAAGGTGTGATTCCTTGGGTCATTTTATGAAGAACAGTTCATATAAACGTATATCCGCAATGGATTCAATTATTTGCTACTGGATGCTGAATTTTCTTTTTTTTAATATCTCAGAGAATACTTGTCTTTAGATATAGCATATAAAACCACATATTTCAGTTAGAAAAGTTGTTTTATCGCTCCACCGTTAGCGTCCCTCCTCTGATATTTCTACTAAAACAGTGGTACGCCACCGACATTTTTCCATGTGAATATTTTTGGTGATTATTCTGGTCAATTCTACTTGAAAACGGTCTCTTGCGCTATTTCGTCAGTTATGGCCTAAATTTTCTATTTATTACATACAGGGTTCACCTGAATTACCTCCAAAAGTGGGGAAGAAAAGTATTAAACTAATAAATCGTATTAGGAATTGTTAATTCTAGAGCTTGAAGTTTCTGTTCATTCATGATTTTACTTATTAGGTTATGTCAGATTTATAACTTATGGTATTTGTCTAGCGGCTTGTTTAGGATTTTAAGTTATTGGCTCACCATATTTTATGACTTGAACGAAACATTAGGTTTATAGCTAATAGTATTTGCCTAATAGTATTAGCTAATAGTGTTTGCCTTTTGGCTCCTTTATGATTTGACATTAGGTTATGTTAGGTTTAAGGCTAATTTTCGATTGTTTCATTTTTTCACATACTGGAACTGCAAACTTACAGTTTAAAATTACAAAATTCTAACTTCGGAATCAGTAACCTCAGAAATCTCTAAGGACTTTTTAATGATTTGATTGATCTTATTTTTTTTTAATATGACAGTTATATTGGATCCGATATTTTGGTTTTCAAAACGACGAAACTGAAATATCCGAAACAGGATTAGCGAACTAGTAAACACCTGAATAACACATTTTAACAATTTCATTCTTGATTTGTCAGTTCCCTTAACTTACGGACACCATATTGAATCCGCCATCTTGGATTCCGATATTACGTAATTTATATAGACTTCTGATTCAATATCAGCAACCCGTAAATCCTCTAAGTAACAATTTTTAACAATTTGCACACGTACATCTCATTTAAAATAATATTATGGACGCCATATTGGATCCGCCATCTTGGTTTTTGGAATCGCAAAATTTGAAGATCAGAAATGAGATCAGAACCAGTAACAATTTTTTGCGTCGGTGGTTTTTAAAATTTTTAATTTAACCTTTATTTCCAATTGTTTTTTATTACGAGATTACCTAGAACGCATCATATTTAGAATATCCTAAATATGATAGGTTCTAGGTAATCCTGTAATAAAAAAAATGAATGAGGTTAGATTAAAAATTTTAAAAGCCCCGACGCAAAAATATGTAACTGGTTTCTATCTAATCTCATTTCTGATCCCTAAATTTTGCAATTTAAAAAAATATTTTATAAAACTGTTTAAATACATTTGATTATATATTGAAATGATAAACAGTAATATAATATGTGAAATAACAACGGATCCTTCGCCAATTCTTATAGCACAACGTCCGTTACAGTGAGGGTTTAACAATGAAACCTCAAAATCTTGGAAACGGCATTCCCCTTTCAACCAAACATGGCTAAGAGCTATCTCGCAAGTACCAGCTTTTGAAACAAAAAAACTGCTTTGGAATTGGTTCACCCTTCTTGGAGCTAGGTGGCTAGACACACAGACAAATACTTCAAACTTATGACACCCCTCCTTTTTGTGTCGGGGGTTCAACATACATAGGATTACACTACTCTAGTTCAAGGAACAAGTACTTTTTTGTAAAACGCATTTCTTTGGAAAATTCTTAAATTATCAATAATTTTGGACTTCAATTTGAGTTCAGTACGTCAAAATATATAGGATCACACTACTCCAACTTAAAGAACAAACACTTTTTTGTGGTCCTGTGTAATCTTTTGCCTTCTAAATAAGTTGTAAATATTTATTCTCTAGTACGTCTTTTAACAAAAACTACTTTGTATTTGTGAAAACAGATGTAACTCTGGATTATTCAATTTTACTGGCGAGTGATATAAATGCCAACAAATTGTGGTTATTGCAGACTTGTCATTCTCTTCTATGGTATGGAGATTGAGGTTCTACAATCATCACAATATATTTATAATAATAGTTATCAATTTTAATAGGCATATACATTTATCTTGTTATAACTATTAGGGCTGTCCTCCGCTGAAGTCAGTAATATGATATGCTTCATTCTGTTGATACTATTACGCCAGTGACCGTTACGACTGACGAAATGACCAAAGGGCTTTTTACAATATGTATTATCACTATCTTTATACTTACCGTTACGCTGTTGATAACTATTACGCCAGTAACTGTTACAAGGACGAGAGAAGCAAAGAAGTTTTTTTATTTATAGATACGTTATTTTTACACTCAGAAATAATCAAACACTGTTAATAAACACTTTCCTAAATTTGGGTTAGGTTGTTTCTTCCATTCAAAAATGAAGATTGATGAAAACAAACGGAACATCCAGGAATATCGCCGATAATTCAACTATGTGTCTTTAATTTCTTCCTTATAACGCGCTCTAATGAAAAATTCTACAATGCCTAAGTACTCTGTTTTTTTTTCCGAAGTAGATTATTCAATAACATTACTAGTGAAATGAATATGAATTGTTGCAAGGAAAGGGAAAAAGATCTTAGTACATAGCACGCACACGGTACCGCGGCGGGCTAAAGCATGTGACGAAAACACTTGGTGACACTGTCTCTCGTGTACTGGGTTCAATTCCCACTGTCGACTCTGGCAATGTTGGTGGGTATGGATGGTTCCTGCGTTTTTTCAAATGTGTATATCCCATTCAGTCTATCAGCCTAGGCTTTGAATTTAAGGATTGTCTAGTAGGTATATTACAGTAAAAAGGTATTAAAACAAAATTGCTCAATTGTGTAACCCTTAAACTCGGGCACCAACTTCAGTTTTTTAATAATGTTAGACAAAAAGTAACATCACACCGACAGAATCTCTTTTTCACCGTTTTCGTGTTTGATTTTCATGACTTATAGGATGATTAATATTACTAAATTTAATCAGGTAGAGCGAAGCTGCCGATTGAAATGCCAATTTTGTTATTCATTTGTCGATGTGGCATCCGCGGAGATGTTAGTTCTTTGTCTAATATCTTAAAAAATTGTTTTATTCTTGCCTTATGCAATATAAACACTTTTGAAATGATAACATGGCCAGCAGTATATAAAACAATTCAATTGTTGTTTTTGTTTTGTTACTGTTTTTTTTATTTACAGTGCTTATGGAACTGGAAGCGCTATTGAATACTGTTGTATAAAATAGCTGATGTTAGAATAAAAATAGTAAAACACTAACTTCGTTAATACTTATCACCGGGGTTGGCGTGACTGTATAAAAGTTTTGCTTACTTATTTTACTTTTCATGTTATTGTTTGGTAAACTTGCAATAATTTAAAACCAGCAATAATATATTTTCAACGTAAAATGCCACTATTTATCTATTTTGTGAATACCATAGCGTCCTATATAGCTATAGGTGTAATTTCTAGGCAGGCATACAATTTAGTTAGCAGATAAGTAATTTATTGATGTAATAGAATAAATATAAATATATTTCAAGTGGTTTTATTTTACTCCCATAGGTTGTTACTTATTTTTTTTAATAATATTTCGCAAAATACAACTGGCACAAAACTGCTTATATTTTTATTGAAATTTCTTTCAGGCCAAAAATGAACATTTGAAATAGTTTAAGCTGTAATTTGGTTGAAGGGAAATTTAAAAAACTGTAGGTTACTAAAATGTGTATGCAACAAAATTCCACACAGCCACAATATGACGGTTTCTCGCTTAGAATTCTTTCAGATAAATTCGATTGACGTGAAATTTGGACAGTGAGTAAGGAATCGCTCAAGGAACAAAAGTTATATAGTGCCAATGTACGCTTTTACCCTGGTGGTAGATGCCACCACTTCTCGTGGGTGAAAATTAATACACTCAGAAATCGATAGGGGGATAATGTCTAATAGTACAGGCAAATTAGCCATTTAGGGTAACAAAAATTAATAGAAGGATCATCTCTGGGATTTTAGTAGGTAATAACCTGGAGAATGAGATGATGCATTATTTGCATTGCCAAGTTCCGGACAAATTCAAAAAAATTTGGAAAAACTTTTTAACTTTCGGTATTTTTGCTCTAGCAGCCAAAATAATGAAAATGGAGAAAATAGTTCCCAACAAAAGTTGTAGCTCGTCTCTTTCTCTACAAAAAAGGTCTTTACAAATTTCTGTCTTACCTAAACCGTTTAGAAGAGAAATCGGGTTTTCCACTTATAGTTTTAAGCCGCTTCGAAATGCGCGAAAAATTATAATTATCCGGGAGTTTCGTACGACCGGGCTCATCGATCGATAATTTTTACTATTCAGAGCCCCTAAAAAATGAAAATAACATAAAATGTAGAGAAAAGTCTCAGCTTTAATGTGGAACTAATCACAAAATTCATAAAAAAATTTATCATGGAGAAAAAGTGTCAGAAGATGGCTTAGTAAACTTTGTACAGTTGATCCACAGTTTTATTCATATCTTTGCCGGGAGTCGTTAGAATGAAAATTTATTTTGCTTATATATTCTTATATAATATGTATATTAATCCAATTAACATTTTATTGCAATTACTATTGTTGGAAAAATATGCTTTGCGATCAAAGTAGGGGGTATATTTCTCATCGATCAATCACCTCCAAATTTTGGAGTTGAATTCGCTATATCTTAATTAATAATACTAGCACAGTCTTCATTTTTGGACTATAAGTACAATAAAACATATTCTTTCGAATGACTTCAGTTTTTTAAATGCATTCAGTACTTTTTGAATTTGTCTCCATTATTCATACACGTTCAGAAAATGCACAATCATACAGTAAAACATACACAACTTATTTGTTTCTTAACATTCTTCAATGAAATTTTTACAAAATATAGTCTAAAGCGCGTAGAATCGAATCCATGCAGTGAAAAAGCACCCATTGTTACGGGAGAAATAGACAGGATGCATAAAACTCAAAGATATGAATAAATCAACTGTATGTATAAAGTTTACTAAGCCATCTTCTAACATTTTTTTCTCTATGATAAAATTTTTTATGAATTTTGTGATTAGTTCCACATTAAAGCTGAGACTTTTATCTACATTTCATGTTCTCATTTTTTTTGCTGCTCTGAATAGTAAAAATTATCGATCGATGTGTCTGGTCGTACGAAACTCCCAGAGAATTCTCATTTTCCGCGCATTTCTGAGAGGCTCAAAACTATAAGTGGAAAACTAGATTTATCTCCTAAACGGCTTAAATAAGACAAAAATTTGTAAAGACCTTTTTTATACAGAAACAGACGAGCTACAAATTTTGTTGAAAACTTTTTTCTGTACTTTCATTATTTTAGCCGCTAGAGCAAAAAACCGAAAATCATAAAGTTTTTCCAAATTTTTTTGAATTTTCCCGGAACTTGGAAGTGCAAAGAATGCTTCATTCCACTCTACAGGTTATTAGCTACTTGATCCCGGACCTTTTAGTAATTTTTGTGAGGTTTTTACAAAATATTGCCTTCATTGTCTGTACTATAACCAATAAATGTTCTGAGAAATGTTTTCGGTAAATCAATATTTTTGGAGGTATTCGCGATTGAAAACGTTGATTTTTCATCTGAGAAATGCATGTTTTAGAGCGAATTTTCACGGATAACTCAAAATCTTACATTTTATCAAAAAAATCATCAGTAGCAAAAATGAAGCTTGTGAAATAACAGATCGATTGGTTTTCTTTTTTTATTTCTGTAGATGCAATATGAACCGAGTTATGTCTCGTTGAAGGTGACTGTTTCTTCGCCGAAAACTCAATTAGAGCCTTTCAACGTTAAATTGCGAAAAAAACAGTATACTTTTGGAGAAACTTGACCTTTAAAATAAGCTTTAGTAATGTCATTAACATAAACACTTACGGAGTTATGATGAAAATAAAAGGGTTGTCTCGTTTTCGGAGAAAAATCAGCAATAAAAGCAATGCCTTAACATCTTTAATTTTTAAGATGTCTAATACTGTACGTGAGCAAAATAGTTCATCTTTAAGATATGCACGTTAACAAAAGAGCGCAGACAACTTATTATTCATAAAGTCTACGTGAGTTCCTCAATTTAAAAGAAAATCCATATAAATTCCAAGGAATTTAACGCTATTATTTTGTTCTACAGTGCGGTTATCAATTTTAAATAATATGCTGTAATCCTGTTCCTTGCTAGCAAAAAATAATAAATTCGTTTTATAGTATTAAGTGCGAGACCGGTACTCTCACAAAAAGTTTGCATTGATTTAATGGCGTTACTAGCTTTAAGGCTGAGTTCATCTGTGTCGTTCGAGTTAACAGCAACAGTGGAATCATCGGCAAAAAGTGATATGAAAGCGTCTTTTATATGAAGTGCAATATTGTCAATAAATAGAATAAATAATAAGGGCCACAGAATACTCCCTTGCGGAACACCGTAAGAAAGTTAAACGGTACGATTTTTTCGGCATCTCTCAAAATGACTGTTGTGTTCTTTCCTTTAAATACGAATCTATCCAGGTTAAGGCTGGGAAGTCCAGGGAAATCCAAACCGAAGGAGGTGAAGGGGACGCATTCTAAAACGTTGGGCCGATGTCATCAGGGAGCTAATGGAAAGGAGATATGGTGAGGTTGTGCGCCTAACAATCAACCACGACAAAAGCCATGATGCCGTCAGATATGCTATGCAGCAAACGGAGTCCAATTAGGATACCTCATGGATCACAAAGCATTTAACAAGACGTATTGAGCATGAAATCCCTTGACCAATGGCAATGATTTCAGTCCAGATCTCCAATGTTTCTAATGGCGTGTAAACATTTTCCCAGATTTTAATAACTACTGAAATATTTCAAAACTCAATGCTGTTATTAAATACTACAGTACCATGTTCTTAGAAAATTCTTACTACATGTAATACTTTTTGCCTTCTCTGGGACAGACTCAAATCTAAATTTTGCCCACATGGCCTCATAATAAAAAAATATAATAATTCATAGATCTCAGAATCTATTCACGAGAAAAATGATTAATATTTTTGTATTTTCTTTATTTGTTTCAAAGTGGTATTAATATACTATGAAATTTGCGGATCAGGATTGTCCTGGGATTTTTCAGTATCTTCACTATCGTCTTCTGTTTGTCGATCCTGAAATTAATGATATAAATTTCTTTTTTACGACTGAAAATTGTTTCTACTTACCATTAGTTTTTCCTCTTGTAACTTATCCCTATAGTTACGGTCGAAAAAGTGACACTGAAAAACGAAAAGAATTACTTAAACAATTCAAATACCACTACAATAGTATTATAATTTTAACAGGCTATATTAGCAAAATTGTAATTATTGCTTTGGTCATCAGAGCCTTGACGCTCCAAACGTTCATCAAATTTTCGAAGACCAATTAACTATACACTTACTTTGTACAGAAGAAATATAACTAAAGCCAGCAGAAGAACTCCAATCACACCTCCAGCTATATAAATCCATAGTGGAATGGGTCTACTGCGAGAAGCAAAAATCTGAGTCGTAGAATGACCCTCAATCCTACAAAAATTAATTTATGAATCATTACATATAATCCAGTTAATATTTATTCGAATTAGGTAGGTTATAAAATTTTTTTCACGGGTTGTCTGTTTTTGGTAAGAATATTGACGTGCAAGGTCGAAATGATTTGCGCTATAGTTCTGTAGCTGTGCCTGGTGTAGGGATATTTGTTCAGGAATACTTAGTATGTGTAATAGCAAGTATACATTACTTTGATTGGCATTCACGACCTGGTACATTCTCCCGCAACGACGCTCTATCGCTCTATCAAAAAATTAGTAATTTTTCTGTTAATACTTGACAGACATTCATAACACTTGCACTCTGTGTGCTCATATGTCTATTACGAAGATAACAGAATCTCGGCTTAAATAATGGGTATAAATTGTAGCTTCCTTGTTTGTAGTTTTCTGGGATGAACTAAAAATATGAATGCCATAAAACTGTCTAGAGTGTCACAAAAACAAAACAGATTTTAAACCAGATGTATGCGATTAGTACTGAATATCGTAGGCAAAAAATTAGGCTGCTGAAAAAATGCATTGTTGCTAATAGGTTGAATTCATTATGTGAAAAGGCAGTGTTTTGCTACCACATGAATAAAATCCATACTACAAACAATATTATTATCAGTATACTTCACAAACGACTGGACAAGATAATGCCAAAGAATTTGGAATAAAACTGCAGTCAACAAACTGATATCTAGTCTAGTCGAGACCAGTCATGTAGTATTTGTAACCAGAAATCACATAATCTCATTTACGACATATATAAAATAAGTGAGTTACCAAGAAGCGAAGGACTTTTAGAAGCCACTTCGTACTTACAAGATGATGTTTTTAGTAACACTTGTGATCTAGAGGATGTATCAGTCATTTTTGGTGCCCATCTGCTGTGTCACGGCAATTGAATTTCTGGGTATTTACTGAGAAACTTCACAGACAGCAAAAGCAGACATCAAGCTTCAGAAAAGGTTACCACCTTTTCTTCCATAGCTGACGATAATAAATCTGGACTTTATACTTGTTATTGATACACACTTAGTTACATTCGACACATATGTAATGCACAATATGAACACATTAAAATTAGCAGTTTTTTTTTAGATTCTAACTTTAAGGAGCTGGTGATTGGCCTTGCCAACTGCTACCTCTTTGGATATATGGTGGTACTCCTTGTACCTTATGGCTCCTTGGCTAGACATCGTCCTTACTAAACTTCGAATCTGTTGATAAAGAGCTCCTTGATACAGTTATCAGCTCTTCGTTTCCTTTTTTGCCAAAATTAGTAGTAAGAAACTAATACTAATGCTGTGTGATTACTATGGAAATGAGGCAAAGCCACAGAAGACAGGAACTACACGCATTCATATTCACATATTTATCTATTAAACTAGACAGTTTTCCCAGTGTACAGTGTATTGGACTGAATATTAATAAATTCTTTATGTACACTATTTCTCTGAGTATAGTACGACATATTACTTCACAGAAATCAGACCCTCGGATATCAAGGATACCGCGGCAAGCTTTAGCTTCTGTATAGTTCCTATCTTCTGTAACCCAGCGATTTACTTTTTTCTCTGCAGCCCTTCAAACAAGAGAAATAGCACATGCCATAAGAAGTTGCAATGTTGTTATTAAATGTTATTCTTTTGAGGAGCATTGCAGAAGCTAGAGGCTTTGAGCTCAATGATTTTGGTGATGCTTAGTAAATAACCATAAACATGACTAATATCTTTTTTCTGCATCCCTTTAAACAGATGAAGTAACAGACGTCATAAGCAGTTACAATAGTTTCATTCACCGGTGAATTTGCCTACCGATTCACTGAAACCTGTGAATATACCATTAACTCTGAATGGTCATCCAAAACCTCTGCTCCACTGTGTTGGAGTATTTTTTTTAGCATTTGATATTTATTATTTAACGTTTTAACTCTATGGATTTTAACCTTGCTGTTTCAAAAGCACCTGTAATTAATTAACTATGAATTTGCCTTTGGACTCGATTAATCGCGGGAGGGTATAATTACTTTTTATAGTTTTTAGTAACCTTTTTCAAAAATGTTGGTTTATAATACTGATACTCGAATCAATTATTTCTTACCTGGCATTCGTGGAGCTGAATAGGTAAGCTGTTGATATATATGCTATGATATCCTTCTTGAGAAGTTCAGCGCGATAATGTGAAGCTGGAAAAATAGAATTAGTGCTTAAGGTGGCCATTCCCTAGAAAGAGACATCCGATAGGGAAATATTTACTATTTTTGGCCATAACTTTTTTTTTATTAGCACGTATATTTAAAAAAACTATAAAACTACCTAAGTAGAACCATACCAAGACTATTACTATGAATTTTCACTCAACAATATCAGTGGTTTGCAAAATAGCTCGATTTAAATTTAAAAATTATGTTAATCTTCCTATTTCGAAGTTCTAAATCCAGCTATTTTGCAAACCACTGAAATTATTTAGTGAAAATTCATAGTAACAGTCTCGTTATGGTTCTACTTAGATACTTATAGTTTTTTTAAATATACGTACTAAGAAAAAAAAGTTATGGCCCAAAATAATAAATATTTCCCTATCGGATGTCTCTTTCTAGGGATTGGCCACCTTAATTAAAATTCTTAACCATTACAGCCAAAGAATTTACCTAATAAGTTTATCTTTGCTGTTATTTTCAAGTGGTATTCTGCAATTTCGGTAGTTTTATATAAATATTCTCCATCACAAAATAATCCTAGACATTCTTTGTCTTCGTCAAAACAATCAATAACTATTGTTCTATTTAGCGATTCAGTCAAAAGAGTTTCTATTTGCACTTCGTTTTCATATTCGAGTGTTTTATTGGTGGGATAGCACTGAACTTGTATTCCGTTTAGAGATCCCTAAAATTGAACGAAAATAAAAATATAAAACGAAATATTTGAATAGTGTAAATTCAATGGTTTATAAGTATTTAGTTTCGTAGCTTTCGGTACCGACATATAAACTTAACACCATACATGAAAAGTGTTATCAATTCGAATTCGTTTTGAATTATAATTATTAACGGAAAACTTTGAGATTACTAATTCCATATAAATGTGGTGGAGTGGAAGAGGTATAGAGTAGTCTAAACAAATTGTCAAACATTTTTTGTGTTGAAATGGGTTTCGAATGTTAAGAACAGAGATCGAGAATATTATCTCGGTGAGGTAAGTCAGAGTTGGCTTCGCCGGCACGGAAAGATTTTTATGCAAGTATGATACAAATTATCTTTTTAGGGTATTCCGTGCCCGGTTATCAATGTTATATCCCATTATAAATAAAAAATCGAAACTCAGAGTTAAGTGCGCGACATTAATATATAAATCGATCCTAAGACCTTTAGTAACTTACGGCTGTGTGATATGGGGAACTGCTAGCAAAACTAATATTAAAAAGGTGCAAACATTTCAAAATAAAGTTTTAAGAATTGCCATAAATGCCCATTGGTTTATAAGAAATAATCAAATCCATCGGGAACTTAATGTGCCATACATTGAAGACTTTATAAAATCATGTGCAAAGACCTTCTTTAAAACTTTAAACAACTGTACTAGTGCCAGAAATTTAAACCTAAGTGAAAAGACTCGTAATAACAGATTGAAAAAACGACTACCACAAGATATCTTACTTTCCAGTAGTGATTCCGAATGACATTAATGTCAATGTTCTAGTATTGTTAAGTTATACCAAATATTTGTTTCTTTTCTTTTAATTGTTATGTACTGTTTTACTACACACTACCATGTATAACATTAATTTGTTGATCTGGTATTTTAAATTAAAAAAAAAGGGTATTCCGTAATATGTATAAAGTTAATATGGTCTGTTTATTATAAACACTCACCCGAAGAGGAGCTATTGGGGGATGTAACATTGAAATAAACACGCACATGTATATTTCACTGCCTTAAAGTAATACACAAATGCAATTTTCCACGATCTATAACGAATATAAAATAATATTATTAATATTTGTTCTAAACGTTCTGAAGTTAACCTTCGCCTCGTGTCATTAAAAATTAATTTTTAATTAAAAAAGAACACCTCTCAACGTCAACAGATGTCATCGGGGCGTACTTAAAATAATAAATAAAATAATAAAAGTCGCCCTATTGACGCCTGATGTAGAAAAGTCCACTTCTTTACAATTTAAAATATCTGTTACAGATGACATCGTTACAAATCCGGGATTGATTATTAAACCTCTTTGGAATTTTGTTTGAACCCTCTCAGCGATTTCTCTAGATAATTGAAAATTATATTGCCGGAGATCGAACATGATGTTTATTGCATCAACTACAGTAAATTTTGATATATGTTGAAAGTCCCGTATGTCTAGAGGAGTTGCGAGAAATTTCCGTTTATGGTCTTCAGATCTTCTTGAACAGTTGGATCCACAGTATTACTAGTTTGACGTCTTCAAAATGGTAAAAATAGCATGATGCCCTCCTCTAGTCAAGTTCCCCACCGTTTTGGGCGCTGGAGGTAATTATTGTGTATTTGGAAGTATTTCTTTAAAAAAACGTACACAATGTGGTGCTTTTAGGAATACTTTCTTTACACTAGATATTATGTTATCAACATATTTACTTTTAGCACTCTAATAGTTTCAGGAGTTCTATGGAGTCCATGTGCTAGGCATTTTAAATGCATTATATTGCGATGTTTCCTTTATAATTCGTCCCGCAGCTTTCATATAATTCACTCCATCAGTAAGAAATAATAAGACCTTGTCCTTATTTTCTACATATTTGTCACCCCATAACTCTTATAGACTTGAATTCACTGCCTTCACTATAATGCGACAATTTGTCGTTTCTACAACTGTAGAGGCGATCAAGTGTCCACGCACCCACCAAAACATTCGCTACCTTCTCACCACAAGCATCGGTGGTTTCGTCCACACTAACCCAGATGTATTTCCCAGTAAGCTCAGAAGAAATGTTTTGTCTAACATTATCACGCTCCGTTGATAAATGTTTTCTTCTGAGTATCGTTTCCGACAGCACCTGAACATTGTTATATTTGCCACTAATACACTTTTCCAAAAAATTTCTGAAAAGTGTATTATCTAGTTTTGACCACGGTATGTTACGTCCCGCCATCACTTCCACTAAATCTAAATTAAAACTACGTAAAACCATCAGTAGGGCCACTAGCACTAATATGCTTTTGTGAGGAAATATGTCTATTAACATTTGTTTTAGATGTCCAACAAATTGTTTTGTTGCAACTATTACAATATCGATCTGTTCCATAAGATTGCAGTTCTGGGAAATCACGAATTCACAAGTCCATTGCAGCCTGAGAAGCACTAGACATTTTTTATACCGCCGACTTTGTATAATTTCACACTAGGTTTATAGATACATATATACATACATACAGCTAGATTTATACTACGATTTGCAAAACGGTGATCTGGGATGGTCTACCCTTTCCCTTTATTAAGTATTGACGTAAATGCCAATAATTGCCATAGTGTAGGTAAAAATCGATTTTGAAATATTTCACAATTTTGGCGGCGTTGTATAATTAAAGGAGATAAAACCACATAAATAAAAAACATGAAAGTACCTCCATACACTGGAATTTAATGTTGACACTCGGTCGGGGTCGAATGCCTTTAACACTGCAAATAAAATAAATCAACTATGTGTTTAGATAATTGTCAGTACGTTTCACAAATGTAGTAAAGTAAATAGGTTAAGTATACGTATTAACATTTTAAAATGAAATAAAATTCACTTTACCACGTGATGTACACGGTGCATGGCAGTTTTATGCCATTAATCTTTAACTTTGTTTGTTACGTAGCATTTAATATTATATAAAAATGGTTTATTTTATATGGGAAAAATGTTTTATGTTGCTAGCAGTTAATTGGGTTTTCACATTTTAATTATTATGAAAATAAACGATATAATTACAGTTTTTAAGTTAAATTCATTACCAAAAATACAATGTAGCTGACAATAAATATTTCGCTACTTCGTCGTTTTTCTGATCATTTCAGTAAATGTTTGCAATATAAGATTACGTCTATATGAGAGCCGTCTCTGGCACAGACATAAAGTTCCCGATCCCGGTTATGAAACATCGAGATTTTAAATTAGAGCGGGAATTTCTATCTATCTGTCACTAGTTTTGCGCACACAATTGCTCAAGATATTGACTTGAAGTTTGGTATACTTCACTCCATATTTATACGGCACATAAAAAACTCAAAGCTGCCTACTGAGCCTATAAGGGAAGACCAGGACATGTTTTATTTTTTGACACTTTATTAAATAACAAACAATATGTATCACTTAATAGATAATACATCATTACAGTTATATAAAGTATGTTCTGGCATTAATATAAGAAATAAACGGAAACATAACTCTTTTAATTAAGATTTCTATCGCTTGTGATATAGTTACATGAATCACTCCTAACCAGGACGTCATACCCAAGGAACAGAGAAACAGAGCCTTACTTTGAATTTTGCTGTCAATGTCGCGAAGGGCGGGCAATACGGCCACCAATGCATAAGATTCATTTACCAGAAACGTCACTAAGTTTCTACCGAAAACATGATTTTAAATCTCTAGTATTATTTTGTTCATTCTAATATTCAAATAATTGAAGTACGGCTCTGTAGTAAGTATCAAGGTGTTTTCGTTTAAAGAGATTTGGATGGAAAATTTCGATGTGGAAGTAGTGATTCCTTAGGCGGCGATTTTCTATTACTTACTATTACTTTCTTATATTTCTTTATTGGATATTTAACCAGCATTCTGCAAAATATAATACATTTTAATTAGACTTACTTTTGCATCGATTTCGAATATGTCGATTCCATCTTTTTTTACTACAGGTAGTAAGAGAAATACATCTAATTTGACCGGAGATGGGCCAGAGTTTCCAATCTTAAATATATGAGATATTTCTACGTCATTCATAATATTTTCATCATTGAAATAAAAGTTATCTGGAACAGAGCTCCTGAAACATCAATGTGTAGGTTAGTATTGGAAATAAACAAAGGAAACTCACTAAAGTAGTAAAACTATTATATTCTATTCAAACAATTATATTTTGTCATGAATTTGTAAAATCTTTGTCTTTTTTAAGGAGGGCCAATAAGGCTTGATTTCAGTCCCCTTCTTATTTGAAAAAGAAATCATTGGAATTTTAATTATGAACATAAATGCACCTTTTGAAAAGAGTCTAGATGGAGACATCCCACACTCTCCAAGTCATTTTCACCCCTCCCACGGCTTCCACCCATTTTCATGTTTCTACGCTTCTATGTTAGATCGTACTTTACCTACAACCTTAAGTACACTCCCAAGTCCTTCTTATGACTCGGAATACATCTGCTGCTTGTTACTGGCTCACCACCATCATCACCACCACCGCGTCCACGTCGCTGTTCCTGGGTAGCGCTAAGTGCAGATGTGCTCAGAACATACAGATTCAGCAAATTTAGTTTTAGGTACGTAAACTTGTTTCTGCGCAAATAAACCACGAATTGTCGTAGAACAATGCAGGGCATTGGTCCATCGCTTGACCGCGACAAGTTGAGAACAGCGCGAGCGCACCCATTCTGCTTTTAATAGCGTAACTGTTTAGACGTGTGGGAATAAAATAAATTAATCTCAATTTCGTTATTAAAATGCCATGTGTTTATACAACTGCAGAAAAGTGCAAATTGTGAAGTGGTAGGTACTTCGGGGGCCATTCCACTGATGACACAATAAATTTATTTACTGTGGCATTTCAAGTCAGACCAATCCCCTCAGCTAGCATAATTTCATACATTATTAAAAAATTTGAGAATTTCGGGTGTGTCGTGAATTATTGTAAAAAATGCTGTCAACCCGAACCCCGTCATCAACAAATGAGCGAAGAACGTAAAATGCGCGAAACTAATGTCTGTGCACTTGTTGAAACTAGTGAAGCTTGTTCTAGCAGACAAATTGCTGATGAAGTTGACATGAAGGAAAGAACTGTAAGAAATATTTTGAAAAGAAATGGGTACAGTTGTTTTAAAGTTCAAACAACGCAAGAAATATTTCCCGAGGACAATTTCAAACTGATGGAATTTTGTGAAATCATGATAAATAAAGTGAATGAGAATGAAAACTTCTTAAAGAATATATTGTTTACAGATGAATCATCCTTTTCATTGCATAGGAAACACAATCCATCCGTAGTACGATATTGGTCTCGAAAAAATAAACATTTGAGTGTTGCTGTGCGAACTCAGTATACTCAAAAGTTGAACGTTTGGACGGGAATTTTAGACAATCATATTATAAGCCCACTGCTAATCGATGGCAATTTAAATGGCAATAAATAGCTTTAGAGCTTTTACAAAACCAAATAATTTCTGCAGTTCAAAATCTTCCTGTCAACTTTGACGACATTTGGTTTCAACAAGACGGCTGCCCAAGTCACAATACCTTAACTGTATTTTCTGGAAAGAACATTTCCCAATCGTTTAATAGCTATGAGGGGAATGATAAAATGGCCCCCCAGGTCACCTGATCTAGCACCCAATGATTTCTTTCTGTGGGGCTTTTTAAAGGAAACCGCGTACAAACATGCGTTTGAACGAGTCAATAATTTAGTTGAATTATAGGAAAAGCTTATCCAACTGTGTGCAAGCATTACTCCAAATCAACTCAATGACACGAGAGGTTCATTGTATAATCGGTTTGGCTATTGTTTGGTACAAGAAGGTGGTTTGTTTGAATCCTTACTTCATCAATTTATTGTTTGATAATTATTAGTTGATTTTAGTTTCCGAGTTATTTGATTTTATTTTAATGTTCTATTTCATTTCGGGTTTAATAAGAATTATTATTTTATTCCCATAGCATTTACGGCTAAAAAAGAAACTGCAGAAATGCTTTCAATAGAAGAAATTATTTGTCAAAAATGTGACAAATAACTTCTTCGCTTTTGACGAAGAGATATTTTCTCGTTGCGTATAGAAATTATTACCTACGTCCGCATCCATCCTTAGTTCATGCAATACTAAATTCAATTCATTGTGTGTCTCTGCTTTCACGATTTATGGAATTAGCAGGGCGTGGTCAATTACATCGTTATTCCTATACCCTAAACTGCATTTTCCGAATCTGTAGATTTAAATATAAAATACTGATTGGTGGTGATGGTGGTGAACCACCACCACCACCACCACCACCACCGTGTTCACGTCGCTGTTCCTGGATAGCACTAAGTGTAGATGTGTTCGGTACTTGAGATGATAGATAAGGTACGATCCAACATAGAAGCCAAACGTAAAAACGGGTGGGAGGGGAGAAGATGACTTGTAGAGGGTGGAATGTCTCCGTTTGGGCTGGAATCTTTTTAAAAAGGCATATTCATGTTTACAATTTAGTTCCCAATGATTTTTTTTAATAAGAAGGAAGCTGAAATTAGGACTTGTTGACCCACCTCCTTTCATTAGTTAATTTCATTAATTAAGAGTTTGTTAATAGAACCTACAAATTCTTTAAACAACTTAGTAATATTACTATCTTGCTTCAGAATAAAGTTAAAGAGTGGTAGTTTCTTTCTAAACTTTTCAACTTTTCTTCAACTCTCATTACAGATTTATACCAAATTATAATTGTTTAAACAATTTGAAAAATATTAAATTCTTAACACAAACACAAATAAGAATCTGAATTATTAATGTTAATTTGGTATTTTTCCCATACGTAGGAAACTTCATGGTTTCGAAAGCAGGTGTTAATATTACCGAAATTGCTCAAAATGTAACGATCATGTTTTTGTGATTTCGGATAAATCTAGGGGGCGAGGCAAAAGAAATTAAATTTTATGTTTTAGAACCACCCTAATACATAATAATATCAGGTAATCGCAACAACTGCTCAAGAAAGGAAGACAAGACAAGAACTTGTTTGTGATTAAAAGTTATATAATTTCCATATATGTACTACAAATTACAATGTACAATTCATTACTATACACTGTTTATCCCAGACTTATTCTAGGTATAAACAATGCTGGTGCCTTTGTTGGCGAAGTAAAAAACAAAGTTCCCGACATTTTTATACCGACGAGAAGTTTGGAATAAAGTAGAATATACAAAAACACTTACCCTGTAATGTAAGGATAATTTTCTAATAGTACATCCAGAATGAGATCATATTTATTCACACCAGGGGTCAAACTTTCTCCTAAACATTTAACCTCAAAGTTGATACCAATTTGGGTCACCTCTGGTTTGCTTAATTTCATATCAAATATAAATTGTGTCTAAAATATTAATATTCTATAATTAGAAAATATATCCTACTAAATATGATCAGCTCAGTGGCGCAATGCTGGCGTTTGGCTTGCGACCGCGGAGTCCCGGGTTCGAATCCCACCCAGGGTATGGATGTTTAGTGGCGTTTTTAATGTGTTGCCGAGATGGTAGCAGTGAGCTCGATCGCTGTTGGATGGCACATGTTTAGTAGCTGTTATCTATTCTGAGTTCGAGTCTCAGCTGTGGTAGATGGCAATATCGCAGGGAATGGTTGTTGTGTTGATGTCTATGTATACGTTTCCTGGTTGAGTGGTGGAATAGCAATGCTAAACTCCGCCAGGACGTTAATATAAATAAGACGATAAAATTAAAAAAGTAGGTAATAAATGTTTTTAAAATGCCCACCAAATGTGTATAAAAGTTGGGAAACAGCACCGATTTTTAAAATTCCTTCTGCATTGTGTCCCTTGATTCCTCAAGATCATTCGCCACCACTAATATCTTTGCAGGCAGACAAGATGGGGGAGTTATGGGGATTATAATCCCCGAAAATATCGTTGATTGCGAATCTGAGGTCTAAAGTGGGAAATTTAAAATGGCGGACCGGAAGTAGAGTCAAATCCTCAGATCTCGTACTTTTTTCTCTTTTGGTATGAAAGTGGGAACTCGGGGGGTTTTCGTGGTCGCTGATAACGAATCCGATGTCCTATGGTCTTGTTCGGCATTGTTTTTATTTCATAAATCGAAAGTGCAAGTATAAAATAATTGTATTGAAACATTCTTTATAGGATTTTGCAAACAGCAGAAAAAATAACTATCTATAACTAAAAGAAAAACTTTGTGTAGAAATATTATTATTATTATTTCTACACAAAGTTTTTCTTTTAGTTATAGATAGTTATTTTTTCTGCTGTTTGCAAAATCCTATAAAGAATGTTTCAATACAATTATAAGCAAACAAATAATAATTCATGTTTAAACATTCATGTTTAAATATAAAATAATTGATCTGCAAAAAATCAGAATCTTATTCGCACGTTTGGTATCTTAAAAACTATTACAATTCCTCGCGAAAATGGCGCGTGGCCAGGCGCTACGTCACTATACGCATAGACTCGGCGATCTCAATAGACTTGATGCTCCTTAGTTGTTATAATGGGCTTGTTCGGCATTTTGTTTTTATTTCATAAATTGAAAGTGCAAGTATAAATTAATGGATCTGCAAAAAATCAGAATCTTGTTCGCACGTTTAGTATTTTAAAAACTATTACAAATATCCATCTCGCGAAAATGGGGCGTGGCCAGGCGCTACGTCACTATACGCATAGACTCGGCGATTTCAATAGACTTGATGCTCCTTACTTGATATAATTATAAGTGTTCGAAGCATTGTTTGGTTTGCTTACTACTTGACAGTAGGGTAGTACAATTTGGTGAAATGTCAAAAAATTACAATTTTCTCTCGCTCCTGCTGGGACTAATTTTCGATTTTGACCCTGCAATTTACGATTAGAATTTATCGCCGACCTTCTCCTTTCCGTAGACACATAGAATGAACTTCCACTCGACGTATTTATTTAGTTACCAGCGTCTAAAAATTCCATGTTTTTCGACTTTTCTTAAATTTGAAAGGTCCCAGAAAGCCATTTTTCTTACGTCACTTGCGTATAGTGACGTCACAAATGAGCGCTCGTTTTTTGCAATTATTACTAATTTCAACTCCTTATATCTCGAGGACGGCAAAAGTTAATAATACGAAATTTTAAGTGTATAATGAGAATATCGAGTACTATATGAAAAAGTATAAAAACCATATAAAAAGAATATCATGGAACAAGCTCATTATAAGTGTTTTCGAAGTATTGTTTGTTTTGCTTACTTCTTGACAGTAGGGGAGTACAATTTGGAAAAATGTCAAAAAATTACAATTTTCTCTCGGTCCTGTCGGGACGAATTTTCGATTTTGACCCTGCAATTTACGATTAGGATTCATCGCCGACCTTCTCGTTTCCGTAGAGGCATAGAACGAACTTCCATACGACGTATTTATTTAGTTACCAGCGTTTGAAAATTCCATGCTTTTCGACTTTTCAGGTTAAATTTGAAAGGTCCCAGGAAGCCACTTTTCTTACGTCACTTGCGTATAGTGACGACACAAATGAGCGCTCGGCTTTTGCAACTATTACTAATTTCAACTCCTTATATCTCGAGAACGGAAAAAGTTAATAATACGAAATTTTAAGTGCATAATGAGAATATCGAGTACTATATGAAAAAGTATAAAAACCATATAAAAAGAATATCATGGAACAAGCCCATTAGGGGAAATTCAAAATGGCCGGCAGGAAGTAGAGCCACTTTCTTCGGAAAACCCAATATCTTTTTCGTTTTTAGGCTGAAAATTGGTAGTTGAGGGTTTTCGGAGTTTTTGTATAAATGTAAAATGCACATACTGCGATTCAATCTAAATACTAATTTCTAAATTACATTAAAACTGAAGAATAGTAAACTGTAAATGCTGTTTTTTTATTACATTTTACTTGTATTATAATATATTATTGATATTTGATGATTAATTGATTTGACGATTTCAAAAAAAATATGTTTGTACATTCAATAAATACTGCAGCAACAAATTTGAAAATCTGACATAAATTATCCTTTTTTATGGGAGAAGAGTAATCAAAACAAATTAATATTTTTTCAGCTTATCATATTGAGTAATTATATAACCATGTTTTTTCAAGATCACGAAAATAGAAGAAAAACGTGTTTTTGAGAAAATGGCTATACTTCCGGCCCGCCATTTTGAATTTCTTCTAATTGGACATCGGTTTTGTTATAAACGATCACGAAAATTATCGAGTTCTTACTTTCAGCTCAAAAGAGAAAAAGTACGAGGTTTCCTGAGGATGACTACTTCCCTTCCGCCATTCTGAGTTTACCAAATCAGACCTCGGATTCGTAATCAGCGATCTCAAAAATCCCCAAGTACAGATTTTCAAGGCCAAAATATCCATTGTCATATTTTTTTTCAAAAAAAGTCGAATTTTTCTGGTACGCCATTTAAAATTTCCCAAATTAGATCTCAGATTCGTGATCAGCGACTTCGAATATCCCCAAGTAGAGTAGCCGATATTTTAATTTTTAAAGTTTTTTTTTCGAGGCTTTTTGGAGCATTTTTGGGTTTTATTACCCCCATCACTCCCCCATTTTGCCCGTCCGCAAGGATGTTAGTGATGACGAATCATTCTGAGGGTTCAAGGAACACAACGCAGGAGAAATTTTTAAAATCCGTGCAGTTTCCTAACTTTTACACAATTTCCGGCTTATTTACTGATGAATTAGAAACAGAGTTCATGTTTTTCTAACAATAATGACTTCCGATAACGCCGCCATGTTGGTTTTTACATGAAAGAAACCGTTTTTTGTTTTTTTGTTTTCGTAATATCTCGTCTGCGAGGAAAATAGTTATTATTAGTCTTGTGCAATATAAAATTCTCCACAATTTTTATCTAATAATACATTTTGGAAACATTTTTCTTTCTAGCTAATTAATCGGCAGAAGTTTCTTTCTAGGTATATTTTTCTATGTTCAAGATATTGATAAAAATATCTGATAGCATAGAGCATAGAGCATAAAACGATGACGTGGCGAAACGATCACCTAGATCCTATACTATAATTACTATCTATGAATATTGGGACAGAGAAAGTTAATAAATCTTACCTCTTTCTTTGAGATTAATTTGCTAGAAAATGGGCAAACATGCGTATTATTTTCTAGATTGCAATCTCCTGTATTCCTTAATTCTAGCACATTCGGAAAATTTATAAATAATTCACAGCCATATCCTGGTTCACCTACATTTTCAGCAGTAACATTAACAGTTATTTCTTTTCTTGATCCAAGTACAATTTGGGGTCTAAAATGTAGATTATTTATAGAGAACGATTTTAATTGTATTTGTTTCTACATAGAAGTTATAAGAAAATCACTGATTTCCCAACCAACATTTATTGTCAAGTTTACGTTAATTCGTCCTACCAATAGGTCAGAATTTCGGTTTGACTAATTTGGTGATAGGCATTTTTACCTAAAAGTAACCACAAGTTTACCAATATGGAGAAAAAAATTAAAGTAAATCTGAAGCAAAAATTAGGCAAGCTAGGACATTTTGTTCAAGATGTCAAAGACATATAAAGGTAACATGACCCTGTCAGTAAGCCAAGTTGTGGTAATTTAAACGTTATTACTCTTTATGTATTACTTAAATAATAGCTATTTACCCATGCCACAAAAACAATTAAGAGAAGGGGAACTAGAATTGCAGGTGGGTTAATAACTACAGAATGACCAACATGACGCCCATGTTTTACGTTATAAGTTGTACATGGTTTATCGATGATAGAAATATACTATTAGTAGGGGACACATGAGTGGATTTAATCAAATTATATTTGGAATGGTATCTCTCACCGTGTTTGGAAGAAAATTGATTGCGAATTAAAATTTACTGTAAACATAACTATTGTACTTCTAAAAAAAGTGTGCGCTCTTAAAGTAAATACAAATGAAATAAAAATTAAAAATGTAATTTTTTTTAAAATCTTTTAAAACTGTGGTAATTGTCTAACAATATGTCCAACTGATTTCTGGAAATCAAAATATGCTTTATTGAAGTAACTGCAAGTATATTTTGCAAAACAATCAATTTAAATATCAACTTCAAAACAGTGTGCCATTATCTTTCAAAATGGCGAACGAATATTTTTCAAGTTAAATATGAAGATTTTGAGGTTCGCATTTCCTATTTAAAAAATATAGACTTTAAAGTAAGTGATAAAATAGGTCAATTTGCTCTACACTGTTGACTATTAGGTCCAATGTCCCAGTTTAGTAATTTTCGTGACCTAGTGGTGATTGTTTTATAACAGCGTATTTTAAAATCGTCGCGGTGTTATGAAATACACTATAGTTATCATCATGAAATATACTATAGTTATCACAAAAATCTGTTGTTTGATTGATTTCAGTTAATTGATTATTGTTTTTAATAAAAGTAGTCCCAGATGCCACAGTTATCACATCAGATTTTGTATTTGTCACTTGACATATTCTCTTGAGTGTCTTGTCATTATTATTTCCTCCTATTTTCTTTACAACCCTATAATAATTTGTGGAATATCGGTAAGGCTTGAATCTATTTTTATTCTCCATATTTTGCTTTTAATGTTTACTGTACAATATAACATGGCGTCATTCTACAGCAACCGATACCTAGTGCGTAACTGATGAAGTTTGTGGTTTAGCTCGCCTTTGAAGACTAAATAAGGCCAAAATGCTTTTTGGTATATTTTTACTGGTAATTTCGACTTTGTCTATTGTCGTTATTTCCAACAGGTCAATACCCATGGTAATTTTTACTCTATGGTTACTGAATGGTAATTATTTTGGCAGATGTTTTCTAAAATATTACTTCGCCTTTTTTTTAAATTTAAATGGTTAGAATTAAGTCATTTGCAACCTATTAAATGACTTATTATGTGTATGACTAAGAGGTAATTTTTGAAATCAATTTGTGGTAAATTCTTGCCTTGCTGAATGTCTTTAAATAGACCTATGGACTCTGAAGACAGTTTTTAGGTAAAATTTATGTTAAATTTACTTTCAAAATAACTTAATGTGTCTATGAACTTTGAGGGTATTTTTGAGGTAGGTTTTAGGTAATTTCTAACTCGGCAGAGTTACTTACAAGATCAGTGGGTCATGAACACATCTTCTGAGTAAAAAACAAGTGCTTTACAACCTAAGCAAGGAATTTCAGGCTACTGTTACTTTATGGTAAGTGATTAAAACGAAATTAAGTAATTCTTGACCTCGTATAATTATTCTGCCTACGCGGTTGGTCTATTTTGCTTGCTTGCTAGTTGGGTTATCGTATCTGATAATTTTATGTTGAGATTGAACTCCTACCAATCAATACTGGTACAAAAAGGGGAATAAAGAGATTTAGGCATTGCATGCTGCATTATTTTTTACTTGTGACAAACATTACAATAATAATTATGGCACATTGTTCTCTCATATGAAGGATGTCGTCATAATGGTTACTGGTTAAAAGAATTCAAATGAGTTTTACAAGTTTAGAAAAATAATGCAAAAGAACTATTAAAATCTTCATCAAGTTCTGCTCATAAATTATATCTAGGAAATTAACCACTCCCCTACTCATGTTATTAGGAACTTTTTTTCTTATTTTGAAAAGTTCTATCTCTTGGTGAAGTTTGGTATACACAATTCGGCAGTTTAGCCCTGTTTGATGGCGACCTTTCCGATGTAAATACGGCCTAATACCTTTTAGTTTTCAAAACAAGTGTGTCTAAAACTTTCTGTACTTTAACATATTTTCATTAGACAGGTACGTCTAATACGGAGAATTGATTCAAATTCAATTTATTACAGTTTTGATATAGAAAGATATACTTACACATTTGCAAGTGCTTGAACTAATATTTGTGTTTGGCATATATTGTCATCTCCACATCCATGAGAATAAGGAATTGATTTTTCTACTTGCTTTTCCCCTTTACCAACTACATTAGCCTCTTGTATTTTCGATTTGAAGACTATTTTAAAAGGAGAGATATCTACTGACGATTGCTGAAAAGAAGAATATTAAATTGATTAATAAATACACATCATGCTTCTTACAACTACATGTTTTTCCAAATATACGATTCAAATGTATTGAACCCTCACTTTAACTGCGAATATCTCAGAAACAGAGGGGCAGAGAAAATTGAAAAAATCCTGTCATGGGAGTATTTCGAAAGCATGATCTGATAACGGTCATATGTGTGTACATATTTGAGTAAAAAGTCACCCTGAAATATTTAATATCAACTCGATAAGCCACAAATATGACACAAAAGGAAAAAAACCGCTGCCTAAGGAATCACTACTTCCACATTCAGATTTTCCTCCAAGCCTCTTAAAAGGCAAACTCCTTAACTATATTTGCACTTTAGTATGCGGAAATATTTGGCCATAGAATATTAATAATATTAGGGGCAAATGCTATAAAAAATTTACAGCAGTTGCAATTTAGCAAGTTTCGTTAATACATTGAAAATGAACTTGGCAAACTTTCAAGCATGACATGACATTTACAAAATCTGCAAAATGTACAGGGTATAGAAATAAAGAAACGTTTAATAATACATTAACATTAATATTCCACAAAAGAATGGTTTTCGTAAAAATGCGAGAATATTAATCTAGTTATCAAAATTTATCAAACACACAAGTTTTACAAAAACGACGCTAGGCGTCAGTAGGCGTCGAGACGTAAAAATGCGAGAACATGAATTTAGATATCAAAATTAATCAAATACAAGTTTTACAGAAACGACGCAAGGCGTCGGCCGGCGTCGAGACGTGAAGATGCAAAAATATGGATCTGGGTATCAAAATTTATCAAATTCAGAAGTTTTATAAAAACGACGCCAAGCGTCGGTCGGCGTCGAGACGAAAAACTGGAGGAATATGAATATAAATGGAAGAATATGAATCTAGGTGTCAAAATTTAACAAATTCAGAAGTTTTACAACAACGACGCTAGACGTCGGTCGGCGTCGAGACGTAGAAATGCAAGAACATGTATTTAGATACCAAAGTTTATCAAATACACAAGTTATACAAAAACGACGCTGGACGTCGGTCGCCGTCGAGACGTAAAAATGCAAGAACATAGATTTAGATATCAAAATTTCTCAAATACACAAGTTTTACAGAAACGGCGCTAGGCATCGGTCAACGTAGACACGTAAAAATGCAATAATAAGAATCCAAATACGAAAAATTATCAAATACACGAGTTTTACAAAAACGAAGCTAGGCATCGGTCGACGTCGAGACCTAAAAATGCAAGAACGTAGATTTAGATACCTATCAAAATTTCTCAAATACACGAGTTTTACAAAAACGACGCTAGGTGTCGGTCAGCGTCGAGACGTAAAAAATATTACAAAAAAATCTGAGGCCTTGACATCTAGTACATTCACCGAACTTCAAATTTCTGTACTCTTACCAGCTTGCTTTACTTATTTTCCCCTATTTACCCCTATTTAACCCCCAACTCTTCAACGGAATAATCCAAAAATATAAACTAGTTCCAGATGTCATTATAATATAAGCGTATATTAAATTTTAAGTAAATATCTCAATTTTATTTTATCAACCCCTTTAATACTAGAATGGGGGATGGCGGGGGGGATGGAAAATATCATTAAAAAAATTGAGGTCTTGACTTCCAGTATATATACATCTAATTTCAAGTTTCTGTACTCTTACCAGTTTTTTCTACTTATTTCCCCCTATTTATCCCTATTTATCCCTATTTATCCCCCAACCCTTCATCGGATATGTTCAAAAAACAATCCAGTTCTAGATCTCGTTACAATATATATGTGTACAAAATTTCAAATCAATATCTTAAACCGTTCTGGAGAAAACGTGCGGACAAAGAAAGTTAGAGACCGACAGACAGACAGACAGGCAGACAGACCGACAGACAGACAGAAACAATTTTTTTCGCTCAAATTTAAAATCTCGACGTTTCATGACATTCTAAACTTATTTCAAGAAAATTATGACGGGGACGGTAGCTCAGTGTTTTAGCTCGTCTAGCTTGCATACTGGCATCCCTAGCGAAGCAGGTTCAATCCCTGCTCACCGCGAAACAATTTTAATTATAACATTATCCCCAAGATGTGGTTCGGATTCCACTATAAACTGTAGGACCTCGTTTCTCTTTACCTAACACAAAATCATTCTGGATTTTCAAGGAGTTACCTTACCTTGGTGACTTGAGAAACGGTTAAGAAAACATTTAAGAAAACATTTAAGAAACATTTAAGACCGAGTAAATGAATCCAAGCACGTTAATGATAGGTAATTGTGAGAAGTTTTACCTTAGAGCCCTTGTGGACAACACCGGAACTTGCAAGTATGAGGTTCCACGAAGAATACAGAC
Source organism: Stenurella melanura (assembly GCA_963583905.1). Lineage (NCBI taxonomy): Eukaryota > Metazoa > Arthropoda > Insecta > Coleoptera > Cerambycidae > Stenurella > Stenurella melanura. Next base: position 41,795,560 of record OY757310.1, on the reverse strand, counting down.
GGCAAGATTGACAACTTCCCAATTGGACAAGGTTTGGCGTGACAGAAAAATCACTGAGAGGGAAGCAGATAGATGACGTATTGATGCATGCGAATTGTAGACTTGGACATGTTTGCTGTGAGTTCCTTGGACAGCCCATCGCACCAACAGCTTGATTCTCTAAGAAATACGTCCACCAAAACATTGCATTTTCTCAAATCCTTTCTTGGTCATATCGACCGGAAAGGGGATAATATGGAACGTTTGATTCTCCAGAGGAAACCAGGTGGCAAGAGGCGAAGAGGAAGATAACTAAAACGTTGGACTAATGTCATAAAAGGGCTGAAGGGAAAGAACTTTGGCGAGGCCGTGCGCCTAACAGGCGACCCCGATAGATGGCTTGAGACTGTCGGAGGTGTTATACACGCATTGAACTCGTTATGTTTAATATAGAGTTCAATGTATACACGTCTGTCAAGACATTGTAAATAAGAAGCAGGAGAAGTACACCTTCCATAGCACTAACCTGTTTATGGCCAAATTAAATTTGATGTTTTTTTTTCAGAGTAGCGTAAAAAATTATAATAGAAACCTGATTCAAATATAATCTCCCACTCGTGCTTTTACTTACCTTTATAACTATAATAACTGATTTACAATGACTCTTAGATACAGCTACTTGTACAGTTTCAGTAATATTTGTTTCTCCTTCAACTCTATAGTCTAAAAGTAGCTCTGTATTAAATGTAACAGTTTGTAAATCTTTGGTCTTGCTTCTTTTAGTGTAATCAATGCAAAACGTAACATTCATAAAATTAGTTGATATGGACGACATATTGGATTCTAAGGATAATTTATAATCTATCACACTAATTGTCTTTATTATAAACACTTGGTTACTTTTATAAGCTCCCACGGCCAAATCTAAAAAAAGTAATAATAATAAGTAAAATTAGTAATAATTTTAATTTGTTAAACGATCATTTAGATATAATGTACTCATCTCTTTTCGTTGCTGCTCCCAAATCAAATATTCAGGAATTTACCTATATAATAAGTAACATTTCCAATATCCTAAAATACCTCCCTTTTCATTTTAAAATTTACATAATTTTTTCACTAAACTACTTAAGCAGGTACTAGACCTACTACATTGCATTATATTTTGAATCTTGTTTGATATTGACGTATACCGTCGAAACTGCAGTCACATAGTCTAATGCATTTCGAATTTAGTTATTGAAAAAATTCATGAATTAAGATTTTTACACAAAGTGGAAGGGGGACATAGGTAGAATCTAAAACCAAAAAGTCAGGACTGTACCTGCAGGCCTCCGGTCACTATCTTGGAAAACTCAAATAATGTTGTGTCTCCGTTCCTGTTCGTTTTTTCGGAATATTTATAAGAACTAAAGTTGCAGAAAATCTTTGTATTGTTCGTTTCCAATTTAACTTATTTTTTATAGGATTGATATTGTAAAAGTTAGCATCTGTTTGAAAAAATATTTTTTTTTCTTATCAATTTCTGAACTACTAAATTAAACTTCCGGGTGTAAAACTCTCTAAACAAAAATTATAGAAGACGTAATTACCCCTAGTAGCTCAATTACAGAATGCATCTTATACGTTCTCTTAAAACGTTTTCGCTTTATCTAAAAACTTACCATTATGGCCATTCCCATCAACATCAACACCTCTAGAGAGTCCCTGGCCAAAACCTTTAACCGGTCTAAGAGAAGAAAACTTCTGCGGTGATAGTCTTTGACTATATATTAGATTTATTCCAGTTTTACTGCCCATATATATGTACACAGCACCGACCCCACCATCTTCATGTGGTGCCGATATAGCAACATCTAAAAAGATGCATAAATATATTTCACACCCCTGTTGCTGATGCCTTCTTACCGTTATATGAATCGAGATCAATATCTCCTAAATTAGCAATTGATGTTCCGAATCTTGCTCCCACTTTTTTACCTCCAGCGAGTTTGACAGGATTTTCCAATTTCTGCAAAACATATCACTCATAATCAGTTACCCGAAAATGAATGAAACATACATAAGCTGAATGTTAACACATCATGGTGAACTCCCTACATCACCCTACAAATAGTATCAATGAATTTCTTAAAAAAGGTAATATTTTCTGGTACCAGGTTACTATGATGATATCTTTTAAGAAAATGGTTAAAATGGACAAATAGTGTTTTGGTCGACTTTGAATGTTCACTAAGACGATGTAATTTTTTTTTTCTTTTTTGGATCTTATGCCACTAACTGAAAGAATCCGGACTCATTATCACACTGTAGATTCAAAAAGAAAATTGATTCCAAAAAATCAAGTGCTCGTAGCAAGTCAGAAAAATAATCTTTTGAGGACCTCAAAATTGTATACTATAGAGGGTACTTCAAGTCAAATACGAGGGTGGGCTACAACCTTCGGCGTGACGGGGCCTATGACGTAGTTTCCATAAACGCCAAAACACTTGAACACGAAATTCGAATGCTGTTACTTGATGCACGTTTGGACAATTAGGTTGACACCATCTAAGATGATTAAAACTTAAGTATGTACAACTAAAAATAGCTCACATCATTGTCCCCCAGCATAGAATTGATGTCGTGAATTTCTTAATTCACTGTCTCGATGTTTCAACCCGAAGGGAATTCATAGAACTACGATTTATCTGTGACTATGATTTTTAAGAACACACATATGACAGTTGTTCAATGCAGCGTGAAATAAATTTCAATAAATTTTAGATAACCAAGAAGATCAAATTGATTTAAACCAAGTATTCTGGATCTATGAAATTAGTTGTAAGGATTGTAATTTGTAGTACATTGGACAAACACAACGTGTAATTACAACTAGACTCAGGTAACATATGTTCACCTCAAAACTGAAGATAGTCTAGCATTACCCAATTACCCCTTTAATAACAATTGTTAAATGCGCTGCCCTAATAAAGGCAATTAATAATACAAAATAGCAATAAAATGTATGGATAGAGTAAATAGCGTAATTGTAATTAAATAAACAATTGAGTAATAACGACTGTCAATATACGTGTTGACTTACCACAATGATGAGAGGCACTTCTTGTTCACACAGGAGTGGCGAAGAGAGCTCAGAAAAATTGTTAATTCTTGGTAAAATACACTTTTTGGAGAGCGATGCGGACCGTGTCAATTCTAACTTATATATATCCTGCCGTCCATACGGAAGGCAAGCCTCGACGAGAATTGACAGTATTTCGCGTAAATATTTTAAAAGAATTAAGTATTATTTGAAATGCCAAACAATTGTTAAGAGAAAATAATAATAATAATGATATGTATTAACCTAAAATAAAAATACTAAAACTAATTTTGTGATTACTTAACATACCACCCACCAAAATACTTCGTATTTTCAGTAGGGTATTATTGTAGAGGTAAAGGACATAATTTTACCGCAGGTCGTTGTAAGAGACCCTGCACAGTCTTTACCGTGGCGGTTCGGCAAATACCGTCGTGACCGGGGTGAGTTTGAACTACCCGACCCAGACGCCAATGTAGCGAAGGAGACTGGTCGTCCCTTATTAAAACCAGCGTACCCGGCTCAATGGCTTTTGTATCTTTGGTCCACTTGTTGCGTTGCTGTAAGGTCTGCAAATACTCAGAATGCCATCTTTTCCAAAAATCTTGATGCAGTCGCTGGACCAGCTGCCAACGATTTAAGCGAGATATGTTTAGATTAATAAGATCAGGATCGGGTAGAGAGGTAAGAGGTTCTAATGTGAGGAAATGGCCGGGAGTTAAAACAGATAGATCACTGGGATCGGTGCTTAAAGGGCAAAGCGGTCTAGAATTGAGAACAGCTTCTATTTGCACGAGAACAGTATACAATTCCTCGTAAGTTAAAACTTGCATACCAACAACACGAACGAGATGGGTTTTTACCGACTTTATGCCTGATTCCCAGAGACCTCCAAAATGAGGTGCAGATGGAGGGATAAAGGACCACTCAATATTTTCGCATTCAGAGGCCCTTTTCATGAACTGTGATAATTCATTCGCAGCGCCGACGAAATTTGTACCACAGTCGCTGAATATGCGAGTACAACGACCCCTACGAGATATGAAACGTCGTAGAGCCGCGAGAAAGGCGTCGGACGATAACTCCGAGACCAACTCTATGTGAATCGCCTTAGTGGCAAAGCAGATAAATAAACATATATATGCCTTTTGCGATTGAATACCTCTACGTTTGCCTAGTGTAACAAAATACGGTCCTCCAAAGTCAACCCCTACACACTGGAAAGGTTTTACCTGGTTAACCCTTGGAGAAGGCAAATCACCCATGAAAGGTGTTACCGCGGAAGGTTTAAGGATAAATAAATAAAATCCAAAATTGTTGGGATATCAAAAACTGCAAAGCCTGGGGACCGGGATGTAAATGATGACGGTGAATGTCTTCAATTATGAGCTCAGTCAGACGATGATTTCTGGGCAAAATAAGAGGAAATTTATGGTCGTAAGAGAGACCTGAGAAAAAAAGCCGACCACCCACCCTAAGGAGACCATCCTTGTCTAGAAATGGGTGAAGCTTACGAAATGTTTTTGTAAGGGGCAATTTATTTTCTAAACTAGAAATTTCATTAGCAAAGACTAAATGTTGCACTCGTTTTACCAAACATAATAAGGCTTGTTGAAGTTCAAACATCGTGAAAGAGTTATATTTTTTATCAGCACGATGTTTTGTGTTATGAATAAAGCGAAGAGAATATGCGATTATGCGTTTAATTTTAGAAAGCGAAGAATATTTCTCGAATAAGTTATCTAAAGCATCTAGGGAAACAAAAGTAGAAAAGGTAACTTTCCTTTCTTCCTCATGACCCTTAATAAATGACCCTAAAGGGTGTTTAGGCCAATCATTTTGAAGAGTGCCTAACCATGTAGGACCAGACCACCACCTATCATGATTAACGAGTTCGGATGGAAATAAGCCACGAGAGGCACAATCAGCTGGATTTTCTGTTGACATGACGTGATGCCAAAGTTCAGGAGATACATTTTCCTGAATACAACTTATGCGGTTACTAACAAAAGTCTTCCATCTATGTGGAGACGACTTTATCCAGGACAAAACTACCATAGAGTCCGTCCAAGCAAACATATTAGAAAATTTTAATTTTTCCGAATAAGCTTCAATAACAAATTTGATCAGTTCGGAAAGAAGAACGGCAGCACATAGTTCTAGGCGTGGGATGGAGATTGTCTTCAAGGGTGCAACTTTCGATTTTGCACATACAAGATAAACTTTGACTTGTTCATTCGGAAGTATAAAACGAACATACGTAGCTGCTGCGTAACCCTTAACAGAGGCATCAGCGAAACCGTGAAGTTCACAATTCAGAAAATTGCTTTCCACAACACATCGAGGGATAGTTATTTTTGTGAGATATGATAATTCCGTTTTATAACGAATCCAAAGATTAAGCACTGCAGAGGGAGGAGATTCATCCCACTGCAATCCCAAACTCCATAAAGTTTGTATGAGATGTTTAGCAAAAAATGTCAAAGGTGTGAGAAATCCAAGAGGGTCAAAAATTCGGGCCAGTTCCGAAAGAATTGTACGCTTCGTGCATGGTCTGTCAAGAGGAGCAACTTCATAGAAAAACGTGTCAGAGGTGGGAAGCCATTTTAGGCCAAGAATTTTAACAGTCACATCGTCATTATCAAAAGATAGACTATTTGTTAGACGATTGCCAGGAGGGATATTATCGAGAAGAGTAAGATTATTACTAGCCCATTTTCGGAGTTCAAAGCCACCACAGCTTAACAAGGAAATAAGATGTGTTTGGAGACGTGTTGCGTCATCCAGAGAATCACACCCACAAACTACGTCATCCACATATGTATATTTTGACAATATGGCGGAAGCCAATGGAAACTTATCTTTTTCATCATTAGCGAGCTGAATAAGAGAACGAATAGCTAAAAATGGCGCGGATGACACTCCATATGTTACTGTGTTCAAGCGAAAGCCTTGAACAGGATCGTTTGGAGAGAATCTCCAGAGAATTCGTTGATAATCACGGTGAGACTCATTCATTAAAATTTGTCTATACATCTGCTTAATATCTGCAGTGAAGACAAAAGTGTGAAGACGAAAATTCATTAAAATACTGGTTATGTCTAGTTGCAATTTCGGACCAACCAATAGTTTGTCATTAAGTGAAATGGGGCATTTAAATGAGGCGTCAAACACTACTCGAAGCTTAGTGGTTGTACTGTCGGGTTTTAGAACGGCATGATGAGGAATATAATATATTTTGTCAGAGGACAAATTAAGAGATTCGGATTTTATTTGTGTCATATGATTACTTTCAAGATAGTCTTTCATGAAAGCACAATACTCCGTATATAGAGAGGGATTTTTGAGCAAACGGTTTTCAAGCGAATAATATCTTTTTAGTGCGAGATAACGAGAATTAGTAAAAGAAGGCGAGGGACCACAAAAAGGCAGAGAAACAGTAAAACGACCGGAGTTGTTTCTATAATGAGAGTCAACGTATAATCGTTCACAAAGGACATCATCAGGTGACATTTTTGGAACTTCAGGAACCGATTCAAGTTCCCAAAACCTTTTTATTGTAGAGTCGAGAGATAAATTATTAGAAAGAGTAAGAAATGAGTTAACTGAGGGGGATGAAACAGAATCATTTATTTTTCCCATCATTATCCAACCAAATATAGTATTTATGGCGGTGGGTTCTTTAGAATTACCTGGTATGATACCATTTTTTAAAATAAGGGAGAAAACATCTGCTCCTAGTAGCATGTCAATGGAACTAGACAAATTAAAATGCGGGTCCGCTAATTTTAAATTAGCTAGGCGTTCCCAATCGCAAATGGAAATGTTTGAAGATGGCATATTCGAACATATCTTTGGTAATATAATCATATCGATACAGAGAGAGGTGTTGGTTTGACCTTGAGGACGAATAGTACAAGTTATTCCCGATGAAGCGGAAAATCCCATTTGCCCTAATCCATTAATAGAGAGCGATAAGTTAGAGCGAGGTAAACCTAACCTGTTGGCACATTTTGTGGTAATAAAATTGGCTTGGCTTGCACTATCTAATAAAACTCTAACTGTTTCATAGTGACCGCGGTCATTTAAAACTTCGATCTGGGCAGTAGAAAGAAGTATTGTGGAATTGGAAGGAATCATATTAGTTAGAGTATTAATAATAATAATAATAATAATAATACTTTATTCACCACTAAGATACAAAAATGTAAATATGGTAAGTCAATTTTGTAGAATAATAAAAATTAAAGAATAATTACTACAATATAAATATAAATGAAATAATGTATATAACACGTAAGTAAAAAACACAACATAATTACTTTGAAAAAAGATAAAATAAATAAATAAATAAAATTTAGATAACACAGTGCATGACTAGATATCTGTATAGAATGACATAATACAAATAAATAAAAAAAAACACAACACTAATTACTTATCTATCTGGTCAAAAATTCATTAATACTGTAATATCCACCATTTATTAACAAGGTTTTTACTACTTTTTTGTAACAATTATATCCTGTGATTATTCTAATTTCATGTGGTAAGTTATTATACAATATCATACAGATATAATGTGGAGATCGTTTAAAAGTTGTTGTCGAGTGATTTGGTATGCTCAACAAATCACCATGCCTTGTTTCATATAGATGATACTGATTTCTTTTGGCAAAAAGGTCCATGTTTTTTTTAATATAGCAGAGACATTTAAAGATAAAGATACATGGTGCCGTTAGAATTTTTTTGTTTTTATATACTATTCTGCAGCTCTCGTTATAACCCATATTATATATTAATCTTATGATTCTCTTTTGGCACATAAAGACTCGGTCTCTATTTTTTGCACTTCCCCAACACATTGTGTTGTAGGATATATGGGTATATGCTAATGCATAGTAAGTGTTCATAAGGCCAGATTCATCTAATGTACTTTTTAATTGCAAAATAGCGAAATAGGCTTTATTCAACTGACTACAGACATGATCAATATGTAAATCCCATGTCAGTTTGCTATCCAAGTGAGTACCGAGCAGCTTAGTGCTGCTCGATAGTCTAATGTCATCAGTAAATTGTATATTATGCGGCAACGGTCTTTGTAAATAAAAGTTAATAAACACGGTTTTTTTATTATTAAGTATTAGTTTATCTCTTTGGGCCCAAGAACTAACTTCATCTAGTGTAAGATTAATTAATTTTTGCAGCTTCTCAGGAGATTCCGCTGATAAGGATACCGTTAGATCGTCGGCAAACATCGTTAGATGACCTTTGGTGAGGTGGTGGGAGAGATCATTAACGTATAACAAAAATAGGAGGGGCCCCAGAACAGAGCCCTGAGGTACCCCCATTGTTGTATCGTGAGACTCAGACTCCACCCCACTTAATCTCACTTTGAATGTTCTGCCTTCCATATAGCTCAATATCCATGAGAGCATGTTTCCCCTCAGGCCAATTTGATATAGTTTTTGCCTTAATATGACTTTGTCAACAGTATCAAATGCTTTCGATAAATCGAATAGCAGTGACACAACATATTGCCTTTTGTCTAAATTTGTGTGGACATATTCTAGTAGATGACACGTGGCCGTCTCTGTGGATTTTTTTGATCTAAATCCGTGTTGAGACACTGAAACTATGCTGTTTTTTTCAATAAAAGACACTAGCCTGTTATAGATGATTCTTTCAAATATTTTGGACACAACACTTAGCATAGAAATTTGCCTATAATTTTCAATTTCAGTAGGAGGACCTTTTTTATAGACTGGTATAATAATTGCTTGCTTAAGTATATTGGGGAATTGTCCTTCATTTACAGACAAATTAAATAAGTAAACCAGATAAGTAATTATATTGTCTTTAATGTTTTTTAGTACATTAGCTGTCAACCCATCAAAGGAAACCGATTTTTTATTTTTCAATTTTATAATTGTCTCATTTACCTCAGTTGCGGTTATAGGTGCGAAATATATTGTTTGCTCCCTATATGTTGACGTAATGCACGGTAAAGATAAATTAGAGCCAAAGTGTTCGGATATTTTCTGTTTAGTATCATCAGCGAAGTGATGTGCAAATATATTGACTACTTTATTTTTATCATTAATTTGTTCATTATTATATTTTAGAACAACATCTTTGGTATTGTGTTTATTTCGACCTAGCCTATCATTGACAATTTTCCAGGTTTCCTTTGTTTTGTTAGATGCATTGGATATCTTATTTTTGTAAAAGTTTTGTTTCACTGATTTGATGTTATTTTTGTATTTAATTTTTTCCATATTATACAGTTTTTTAACATCAGTACTTTGAAGGTTAGTCATTAGCCAATATAGATTTTTTATATAATTGCTCTGGTGTATTAGCTCATCTGTTAGCCACTCTTTTCTACATTTTTGTGCTTTCTTACTATGCATGGTAACTTTTATAGTTGGACAGCTGACGTCAAAGCACCATACAATAGTATGGATGAAAAAATTGAAAGAATCATCTACGTTAAGTTCCTGCATTTCATTCCAGTTTACTCGATTGATTTCAAAATTGAAATTGGCCATGTTTTCAGCGTTTATATATCTTTTATTGAGAATTATTTCAGAATTGTTATTTAGAATAACTTCATTTATTTGAATGCTTAGAATATGTCCAAGGTGATCAGCAATATTCGGGTTGTATGTTTCACACGTTGATATATTTGTCGGTATATTTGTAACCATATAATCTATACATGAGGTGCTGGTATTATTATGACTATTTATGAATATTCTAGTGGCATCAGAAGAAGTTAGATTTAGTTCAAAAGAGTCAAATACATCGTGTAACATGTTAGTGTTAATACATTGTTGCATCGAGTTTATATTAAAGTCGCCACATAATATAATATTCCTAGATATTTCATAAGCAATATTTAATGCAAGTGTTAGATTCAAAATGAACACGTCCATATTGCCATTTGGTGGCCTATACGCAACAACGATACTATATTTTCTGTTATAAATGTTACAGATTACCGCACATATTTCAATATGACTTTCGACGGAGAGCTGTTTTATTTGAGTAATTTCATTAGTTTTGATTTTAGAATTTACCATTATAAGTGATCCGCCGTGTATGTGGTTGACTCGAGAAAACCAAGTAATAATATTATAATTTGGGATGTTTACGTTGTTAATGTTATTGTTGCATATCCAGTGCTCGGTAATGCACATTATGTCTATTTTAGAGTTTATAAGCATTACTTCAATTTGGTCTAATTTGTTGAGCATACCCTGTACATTTAAGTGAGCAATGTTAATCATTACACTATCATTATTAAAGCTATTATTCTTTGAAAAAATTTCAGTTGTCTCGAAAAAAAGAATATTTTTTTATGAAAGAACCTTTAGGCCAATTATCGCCATTATATATTTCATCTATCAATTCATAATCGAATCCAACTTTGAAAGATTCGGTTTTACCATTTTTCCATTTTGGTAACATTTCAATTTCAAAATCATGGCCCGCGAAGGTTTCGTCAACGTGATTTTTTATTCCTGTGACCCCGGTTCCAGGAGTTACCCGTCCTACATATATCCAAGACTTTCTGCTAACCGCCGTAAACTTGGGAGTATTTTGTGTTCCTGTGCCAAATACTACAGATTTAGTTGCTTTGTTATAATTTTTCCCTTTGTTACTTATATTTTTTGACGATACAGCATTGCTTTTTGTGGCAATTGGATTCGCATCAGGTTTTGTAGATCGTTTTATCATAGTGGTTTTTTCATTACTCGTAGCCGATTCCTTATTTATGGATGTTTTTGTGACCAACGTCCTATCACAATCTTTTTTGTTTATATGTACATTAGGACCAGCAGTAGAATTTACAGTCGTCCACTTATTTGTTGATGTTGCTTTATTTACCATAACTTTATTGTTAGTTAGTGATTGATTATTTATGGACTCACCATTTGTTAATAGGTTGATCAGTTCTACATTCGATTCCCTTAACATAATTACCTCTTCTTGTAAACTAGAAACTTTTGTGCTGAGTTCCTGAACTGCTTTTTTTATAATGTCGTCGAACACTAATTTAATAACATCGTTATTTAACAATTCAGTGAGATCGATATCGCCACCTTCGTTCTCTCTATTGTCATCAGGCTTGTTTGATCGTAGAAAATACATGTTTAATTTTGATTCAGTTCCTTGTTATAATTTAACAATTAGAGGCACAACTTGACACGACTACTGAGACTGAGATTTATTTGAGACGTTGAAGGCACCGATTCAGACATCTGATTGTATACAGTTGATGTAGGGTTAGCAACTGGCGCGGCAACCGGACAAGATACCTTTTCATTGCGGTCAAAGTGTAACAAAGAGTGATGTTTGAGCCTACACACCCTACATGTTGACTCAGACTTACAGTTTTTTGGGGTGTGTAATGAACTTAAACAGTTTGTACACCAGTTATTGTGTTTAATTGTTTCGTATCTTTGCCTTGGAGATTTTGAGTTGAATATGGGACATTTATAAATTAAATGATCTTGATTACAGACAGGACAGCCCTTATTATGTGTACTAGAAACAAGTGACGTATGAGAAGTTATCTTGGGATTATATGAGCGTTTATTAACAACTGAAGCTTTATTAGTTGCACGAGATACAGAATCCAAAGCGTTGCATTGTTTTAGTAAAAAATCTTTTAGTTGTTTATAGGTAGGATTTTCAGATGAGTCATACTGTAGCTCGAAACGCTTCATGGTTTCGGGATCTAATTTTGTAATTAAAGTTCTAAATAAGATAAAATCCCAAGACTCAGTAGGATAATCAAGATTTTTTAGAGCGTTAATATTATCAGTAAACGTGTCAACCAATTGTCTAAGAGCCTTAGGAGAGTCAGATGTAAGCTTAGGAGCATCAGTTATTTTTTCCCAATAATGCGTGGCAAGAATACGAGGTTTTTGATACCTTGTATATATGTGGTCAAATGCAATTAAATAGTTTTCATCATTGATGGGAATATTTTTAATTAATAAGAGAGGTTCTTTTTCAAGATATGATAACAGATACTGAAATTTTTCGCTATTACTGAGGGAATCTCTTTTGTGAATTAATGAGTTATATAAACTATAAAATGTGTGCCAATTTGATATATTTCCATCAAAAATAGGTACTTGAATTTTTGGCAATTTAACATTGTTTTGTTTAACTTGTGCTTGACGTTGCGAATTTGCATTTGGTTTAAACAATTTATGATAAATTGATTGAACTGTGTAATATCTGTCATCAAATTGTGAGCGTATTTCCTCTTCTGCCTTAACGTCCATGTTTTCTTGGACAGATAAGATTGACAGAGCGGTAGTGTGGTGATCATTAAAGTCATCATAAATCACTTTTATATGCTCATAGCGCATTTGAAAGATAGTATGGACTGAATCATCATCAACTGCCTTTTGGGCAACATTATACAATTCAGCCATACGATTAATAGCGGTGCCCCTGTATACACGTGCTTGTTTTAATTTATTAGAACTAGCGGCCATTTTTTTTTACAAAAAATACAATATCAAAAAAAGAAAAATATTGTATCTACCGAAACTTATATAACAATAAATAAATGCAAAATAAAAAACAATTAAGAATTGCCTATATATATTATTAGTAAGACGTACAATACCCGCGCACCCGGTATAAGCACGTCTATATTAATTAATTAATATTAAGAGCGTCTTGTTTTTCTTTTAAAAGATTGTGGTATCTTTTTACATTAGTCAGTCAACAAAAAGGTATGTATATATAACACTGAGTATATGTAAAATTATAATTTTAGTTAACTAGACAATGCACCAAGAGTCTCAAAGCAAAGTAATTTAATAGAATACGGACAAACAAATGTCCCAAAGATACACAGCACAAATATTGGCGAATAGAAAAAGCGCGTAAAGAAACTATAGTGATAAGAGTTTATACCTTTTATCTTACACTATTTTAAGGCGATATATTATCGAACGCCTGTATATTTTATATGTGAATTAACAATTTAAATAATAACTAATTCCTCCCAACAATTGTTTAGCGAGTAATAACTGAATAAATAATCCATGGATCGAAGGACCAATGTTAAATGCGCTGCCCTAATAAAGGCAATTAATAATACAAAATATCAATAAAATGTATGGATAGAGTAAATAGCGTAATTGTAATTAAATAAACAATTGAGTAATAACGACTGTCAATATACGTGTTGACTTACCACAATGATGAGAGGCACTTCTTGTTCACACAGGAGTGGCGAAGAGAGCTCAGAAAAATTGTTAATTCTTGGTAAAATACACTTTTTGGAGAGCGATGCGGACCGTGTCGATTCTAACTTATATATATCCTGCCGTCCATACGGAAGGCAAGCCTCGACGAGAATTGACAGTATTTCGCGTAAATATTTTAAAAGAATTAAGTATTATTTGAAATGCCAAACAATTGTTAAGAGAAAATAATAATAATAATGATATGTATTAACCTAAAATAAAAATACTAAAACTAATTTTGTGATTACTTAACAACAATCATACAACGAATGCCAGTAACTTAAGTAATTAGAAATTTCACGTATAATAATATACAGCTGGATGTTTTTGAAAGTTAAGAAGTTGCAAGATGTAAGTATAAATAGTGACAAAAGGCCTTTCCTAAATAGTCTGAGCTTTATTAGTTATTAGGTCACGGTTCGTCGAACCGAGACAAAGCTTAAATGAGGACGATAGGATTGGTTGAATTCATTCAACCATGACAATTAGTTGCACTTTAGTTTTAAACATCTCCAAATGATGCCAACATTGTTAACGCGTCGTGAAATAGAATTCAAGTGTAGTGTTCAAAAGTTTTGGTATTTGCAAAGGGTACTTCAGAGTTAACAAAATTAACCTTTTTGTACATTATCTCTGCTAAATTTCATTTCGATATCGTGAAAATGATGGAGGTTTACCATGATCCACTAACACCTGCTATACATTGTTACTTACTCTTTGGTTATTCTTATAAAAATAAACGTATCCCTCGTCCCATGTAGTTCCAGCGCCCATTGGTGCACCCACTAGTAAGTCATCTAGTCGATCATTGTTTAAATCTACGGCCAAAATTGCTGATCCAAAATAAGATCCTATTTCGTTTCCCGTTATCGTGGATGTTAATTTCCCTGCATTATCAAATATTTTCACCTAAAAGTAATTAGTAAAAATCAAATTAAAATGAAAACGAGTTTACTAAAAATTAAAATAGAACATGATCATCTGCGGATCTGGGTGCGCTCAGCGTCCACCAAACATCAGCGTGACAGTATAACATGGCAATTGAGTGATTGGTTAGGGCCAAGACCAGTGCATATTTGAGGACAATGGTATTTTCCCAACTCTTTCTTAGTTGAAGTGTGAACGAAAATCATAAACGGTAGTATAAAGTAATTCAAACACGACACAGCGCCGTGCCTAACTTCAAGCTCCTTATTATACATTTGCATACATTTTTCCTGGTGAATTTATTTTCTAAAATAAGATATAGCACTTACATATCCTCGTAATTTACTAGCCCTTGGAGCACCCGCCAAATACCAAATATCTTTACGGGTAGCATCGAATCTTGCTGCGGTGACTTTGTAACCTGAAACATTGAGAAATCATTATAGTGTTTATTAATATGATTCATTTATTATTTTAATATAGAAGGAATACATATATCATATAGGAGTTCGAGAGTTGACTAATGTCTTGTATAGAAGTATTGTAGGACGCTTCCGAAAAAGACGCTAAAGAAAGCGGTAAAAACCCCATTAAACTCTATAAAATTTACGCCACCGGTAGACCAAGAATTGCTGCGTGAAGTGAAATGCCATAATAGAAAGACAAAGTTCATATGGAATTAAGAATTACTGATGCAGTGTTTTTTAATAATAGTATCAAATAAAGCAAATAAATGCAAATCCAGTGCATCTGCCTATACCCAAGATGACCCAAAATTATTTCAAGTGGTTTATTGCGATAAAGATAACATAAAGTTATCTTCTCTTTGAAAGGAAACGGGCTGGTTTCTAACGAGTGGCCGTAGTGTATCCTACAGAAGAGAGAGGGAAGCTACCAACATAGGCAACGGATGAAAGGATAAGTTCTTTTAAGTTCTGTTTATTGGTTTATTAATCCTTGTCACACGGGGCTTATTTACTAAGTACACAATGTCTCTCAGGTCAAAGGAGTCGGCGTCTGCTTGATACAAAAATAAAGGCGACGTAAATGATATGAATAATTACCGCCCGTTAGCAGTTATACCTACGTTTTCAAAACCTATCGAGGCAGCATTTAACAACAGAGTAGTACAATATTTAGAAAAGTATAATTTGTTCACACAAACTCAGTTTGGATTTCGACGACAACTTTCCACCATAGATGCTAATATAAAAATGGTCACAGATATATTACATGCTTTCGAGAGAGGCGAGATATTATCCGCTACTTTCTGTGATCTCTCGAAGGCATTTGACTGCGTCTGTCACAGCATCTTAAAAGAAAAACTCTCGTACTACGGCTTAAGAGGTCCATCAGTTGATTTTATAATAAGCTACCTTGAAAATAGAGTGCAAGTGGTCGATTATAATGGTGAAAGGTCGTCAACTATGTTAGTAAGTGCAGGAGTGCCTCAAGGTTCCATCCTAGGTCCACTCCTATTTCTTATATATGTGAATGATTTCTCAAACTATATGAACAATGTAAATAGCATACAATACGCTGACGACACCACTCTGTATAGTAGAGGGACAGATATAACAGAGTTAAATGAAATTAATGCCTCAGCTCAAACTCGTGCTGATGACTGGTTCGCTGCCAATAGATTATCTCTTAACAAAGATAAAACAATACATATACGCTTTACGTTAAGAAATTCTATAGATGATCAATCCACAAAATTTCTAGGCATAATTTTAGACAAAAGCTTAAATTGGAAAGACCACATCAACATGGTAGCTAACAAATTGTCAAGCCTAGTATTCCTACTACGTAAAATAGCGTCATATGTTCCAATAGAAATAATTAAAATAGCGTATATCGGACTATTTCAACCACAATTGTCTTATGGTGTACTTATATGGGGAAATTCGACCGAATGGAGTAGGATATTTCTATTACAAAAAATGGCAATTAGGGCAATGACTAACAATACATCACGTGTTACTTGTAGGCCCCTATTTGCTGAATTAAAAATTTTAACGTTCCCGGCATTATACATATATCACTGTCTAATCTACATAAAAAAAAATGAACAACAATTTCAGAAACAAAGTATCAACCATACGTATCAGACTAGAAAATCTAACGAATTAGTTCTCCCCCAATATAGACTAGAAAAAAGCCATAAAAGTTTTTTGTATATGGCTATAAAAATGTACAATCAATTGCCTAACAAAATAAAGGAATTATCTTTCTCCAAATTCAAAATAGAGATCAAAGAACTACTCACCACTCTAGTTCCATACAGTATCGAAGAATATTTTGATAAAGTATTTGATACACCATAACTAATAGTCGTCAATTATATATATTTATTATTTACTGCGTCTTAACTTCATTCATCAATTTTTCGGTAGTTTACTTGTTTTATTATTTTTAACTTATAAAACTTAATATTGTCTTATTATAAATTTGTAAAAGTAGTGTATGTGATTGTCATTTTAGCCCTAAGTGTATCTTCTAAAATATTTTATATATATTTGTTGTGAGTTCTATGTATGTCTGTTCTTTATATACTTTGACAATGCTAAAACTAATGTAAAGTTATTGAGCAAATAAAGCAGTTTATTATTATTATTATTATTATTATTATTATTATTATTATTATACAGAGCGTCCCAAATGTTCTCCTAGATCTCCTTTTTATTTTTTGTACATTTTACTTTTTATTTTGCTTTACCTTGGCAGATCGGTGTATTTACTAAAGGCTTCTTGCTGCGAGCTAATGTATATTTTGGCAGACAGACGAAGTGGAAGCACTGATACAGGACGTTGTAACGAAAACCCAGATTTCTGGGAAAGATGAAACCATAGTGGACTCAAGCGGGCAGGAGGAAGTGCACACTACTAGATTCAGAAACAGAAGAAACAAAAAACTCAGAAGAAGAAAATAATAAGGAGATAACAATAGACGGAAACTTAAAAGAAGCATGGAAACCTAAAAGAAGCATCTCACAATCGCCTATACTTCCTATCTGATGATAACAGATGGAAACTTACAAGAAGCATGGAATCTTAAAAGAAGCATCTTACAAACACCTACACTTTTCATCCCATGCGTCATGTGGCTCTCCTGCTGGCAACAAGCATGTCCCATGTCCAGTCCGGCGTGGCAGCAGTGCCTACCCACACTTGACGTACGAAAGTGGCAGCAATGTTTACCATACGTCGGCCAATAAACCAATCAATCAGTAGAAATACATATTTTATATAGTTACAAGCATTAATTGTAAAATCTCTACCTGTTGCTCTATCTAGGTATTCCTTTTTTACATTCCCGTTCCCTCTCCCCCTGGCAGCCCCTCTTGCTTTTTCTATCCTCCTCCTTCTGCACCTTCTCTATATAACTTTATATGCATGTATTATATATAGTATAATTTTTGTTAAGTGGTGAAATATTTGCTTACCTAAATATCCATCATTTTCGCCTAAAACTGGAGCATCTCTCTGTGGTATTATATTATATTCGGTAAGTTTAGGTAAAGACTGAACAATTATTGCACCTAAAATGAGTATTTGTTTAAATCATAAAATCGTAAAAATACCAAACATGTCGCTCTATTTCACTCAGTATAACAGACGTAGGCAGTGGCGGTTCGTCAGGGGAGGCAGGGGAGGCTGAGCCTCCCCTTGGAAGAACCACCATATCTTCAAAAGTCTATCTTAAGAAATTTCAATTAGGTATATCTCAATTTTCAATATTTTTTATTGTTCATATAATTCATTAATTAATTTTCAGTGTATATATAAAAGTTTTGCATTTCCTTTCCACAAACATACCTATAACGTTACAGTCCGGATAGTCTTTGTATGCATATTTCCCGGTCGCAGCGTTGCCACATTTTTTCATGCGAATCTACTAATTTCCTTGCTTGAATCTACTAAAAATCTACCACAGGAATTTTTAAAAATACGGGAAATCTACGGTTGCTGTATATCCCGTGTAAGAAGTTGTTATTGATTTTTTAAATATAATTATATAGTCTAATTTAATTTTAAAAGATAAACAAAACCATAAGAAATTAAGGGAAAATAAAAGACGACACAAGAAAGGAAAAGTACACTTAGGGAATTCGGGATAAAGTCATAAAATCGGTTAATTCATGTCAGAACTTAACATATATTACAAAACATAATCATTGTCTATATATGTATCTTAATAAGACTAGTAGAGAAAAAAACAGAACCGTTTCTATTAGAAACTTAATTATTAATAACATTTTAAAAAAAGATATATTTTCTCAAAACTAGAATAATAAATATTTAACCAGATCTACTGACCTAATATCTTTAACAACTTCCTCATTTTATCATATTTAATGTTTTTATATATAAAAGGAAAATATATTGTCAAGCAATTAAAAATATACCCAAGGATCTATTAGAAATCTACCAGCAAGTTTTACTTACCAAACTTTACAAAAAATTTCTCAAAATCTACTAAAAAAGTAGAAATCTACCAAATGTGGCAACGCTGCCCGGTCGGCCGGTCTTTTACTGAACGAACACTGCGGTTCGCTGTAGGCTAATACGAAATAGCTTCCAACTTTAACGAATTCACTTATACATGAATGACCTTGAATTTCTTTACTCTGCGTAAAATAGTAGAGCACTTCGAATAGCCAAAGGAAGCCAGCCTCCGACGTCAGTTCTTTCAGCGCATGTGCACATTGTGCACAGCTCGTTCTGGTGGTTCACAAAGAAAACGAACTGTTAGTTGCGTTTTAGCCGGTTAAGTTGACGTAAAAATACATAAAACATTTGATAGGCGGGCTAAAAATAAGTGCTCTAGGTGAAAATATGTCTTGTTGTCCAGACGTGGTGGATTATTTGTTATTAAATGGATTTACTACTCTTACTTATGACGAAAAGGTAAGAATTAAAAGAAATGCTAGGCCTACACCAGCAATGCCTTCGTTAGTTTTTAAAAGTGGTAAACAAAACAGAGGGTTTTGTGATAACAATTATAAAAAAGTCGAGGGGTTAATGGCATCAACAGTTAGAAACAAATTATATTGTTGGAGATGTTTATTATTTACTAATGATCAATCCTCAATTTGGGGCAGGGCCGGGTTTAATAATTTGCAAAATTTGTCGCGACGTTTAGAAAGGCACGAAAAATCCCAGGAGCATATTTCATCTTGCATTAAATTCGAAATGTTTGGTAAACAAAATATTGTAAAATTCTTGGATTCTGCACATAAGAGAGAAATAGAAAATTTTAACGAAAAGGTCTGTGAGAATAGGGAAATATTAAAGAGGTTAATAGATGCCGTTATATATTTATCTTCACAAAAAAATTCTTTCCGAGGACATGACGAAAAACGAGAATCGTGCAATAAAGGAAATTTCAAAGAGCTGTTAGATTTTTAAAAAATTTATGACCCAAAATTAGAGAACTTTTTGAATAACGCCACTATTTTTTGAGACAATTTCGGTAATCTCAGCTTCTGTAGAATGATCATTTTCAGCACTTAAACGCATAAAAACATGTTTACTAGAAACAAAATGAGTCAAGACCGCCTCTCAAATGTATCGCTTATTTCAATAGAAAAACGTCTTTTGTCAGAATTGAAGAAACGCGATTCATTTTATGGTGAAGTAATCAACCATTTTGCTAGTTCCGAAAATCGCAGGTTACCACTCATTTATAAAAATATTTAGGCTTTAAAGCAGAGATTAATATAGGTAGTTGTTATTTTAGAAAAAATATTTATTCGTGTTATTTATTTTTTAGGAAATATTTTTTAATTCTCCATAATATAGAGTTCCACGGTTATATTTTTTTCATATAACTTCTTTCTCAAAACTATTTTAATTTTTAATAAACGTTATAATTTTACACTCCTGGCAGTGATATTGAATACTATTTCTTGTTTGTAGAATAAAACACTTTAATTTTTTTACCAAAACTATTTTTATTTTTGTTAAAAGTTATATAATTTAATTACAAGTGGGATAGTAGGGCTCCTTTTGATACCGATACTCAAGTCGTAGGAACGAGAATTTCATGAGAATGATTTTTTCATCTCATCATATTTTCTATTTCCCTTTCATTCTATTCTTTTATTAGTTCTAGGGTGGTGGGGAAATGTACAAATTGTAGTCATATTGCACATCAGTTGTCTTTCAGAATATCAAGCCTCCTCTGCAGACAATATCACGAGCCGCCACTGGACGTAGGAGATATAGTGCCGCCATCGAAAAACATGCCGATAAAGCAGTTAAAGCCGATAAAGCGACCGACAAAGGACACCGTCGCTCTTTTTGCTTCTTCGTGGCACTATATGTATTTCGTTTACTATACATAAAATATACTATTTTCTATATTTATTAAATCACTTAAAAAGTAAGAGATTCGACCCGGTTAGTTGGTTTTTTTATTTTCATTTTTGTTCAATGATCTCTCTGGATTTCCATGGAAATCTTTTGCAATCTGTAGGGTATGACACTTCAATGGTCTCCTGTTAATTCATCAAGCTATGTTTAGTAAAACTTGAGCAAGAATATGAATAGTATTTTTGATTCGATAATGTGCAAGAATATGGCGGAGGAGCCGAGAACAACATCAACAGTTAGCTATTATCTGAGTAATTAATACTGATTCTGATATTAAAAATAAAATATTCAAAACGATAAACCCTACAGGTTTGTCATAATTGCATAATTTTTACAGATTTACATAAAATCTTACTATTAAGAAAGGGAAAAATATTTTTGAAAAAAATCGAATCGATGTCTAAAAATTATGAAATAAAATTTCACCGTCGCTTCACGCGTCGTTCAGTTAATTGAACCTTATTACCTAACATCGATATTGAGGTTGGGTTTAAATTCGTTCAATTACTTCCACATACACATAGTGGAGTGGAAGTATAGTAATGGTAAAAAAAAGTCACTTTTTTTGCTGAAATAGGTCTAGGATGCCACGAAACGTCGAGATTTTAAATTTGAGCGAAAAATAATTTCAGTCTGTCGGTCTGTAACTTTGTTTGTGCGCACGATATCTCTGGAACGGTTTAAGATATTAACTTAAAATCTTATACACGTATGTAGTATTAAGAGATCTGAAACTGGATTGTTTTTTAAACTTATCCGATGAAGGGTTGGGGGGTAAATAGCAGAAAATAAGTAAAGCAAGCTGGTAAAAGTACAATAATTTGAGATTTGGTGTACCTGTATACCAGAAATGGAGGCCTTAGATTTCCATATAACATTTTCATCCCCCGCACCACCTCCACTTCATTATTAATGGGGTTGATAAAATGAGATTAAGATATTCACTTGAAATTTGGTACACATCTATATTATAACGACAACTGGAACTGATTATAATTTGAGATGATTCTGTTGAAGGATTGAGGGTGAAATAGGGGTAAATATTGGAAAATTAGTAAAACCGCTTGGTAAGAGTACAGAAACTTGGAATTTGGTGTACATATTAGAAACCAAGGACTCAGATTTTTGTATAATATTTTTCAACTCCCCCACCACCCCAACTCCATTTTAAAGGGGCTAATGAAATAAAATTGAGATATTTACTTGAAAATTGGTACACGTAGGTATATATTATAAGGACACCTGAAATTAGATTATTCTTAGAGATGATTCCATTCAAAGGCTGGAGGTTTAATATGGGTGAATATGGAACATAAATAAAGCAAGAAACTTGGGAATTGCTGTATATACTGGAAGTCAAGGCCTCAGATTTTTAAAAAATTTCAAACATTTTTTTACTCAATATAGATTAGAATGTCATGAAACGTCGAGATTTTAAATTTGAGTGAAAAAAATTCCTGTCTGTCTGTCTGACGGTCGGTCTGACCGTCTGTAACTTCTTTTGTCCGCACGTTTTCTCCAGAACGGTTTAAGATATTGACTTGAAATTTTGTACACGTAAGTATGTATTATAACGAGATCTGGAACTGGATTGTTTTTTGTAACATATCCGGCGAGGGGTTGGAGGGTAAATAGGAGTAAATAGGGGAAAATGTTCTGTGTATGTACTAGAAGCTAAAGTTTTTTCAAATATTTTTCAAAGAAGTCAAAGAAGTTTTCACCCCGCAACCCCCACAAACAGGCAAGAGCCACCCTCTTTTACCGTTTTTTCGTGATAGTGCTGGATAATGCGTATTTGAAGGGAAATAATTTGGAATTTCACAGGAGTTTAGTGACAAGGAAAGGGTTATGACAGAAGGAGGGCTGTGCCAACCATTGAGGATTAAAACAACCCGCCCAAAAGGTGGAAATTATTATTTTTCAATGGGATTAGAGGAGAGTACAGTGGTAATTAATCGATTTTTCACCCCCAAAGGGAGTGAACCTACTCTCCCAAGGCAAGGGGTTTAAAAAGCGATACTTCGACGGCAATACACCGTCAAGTGGGGATGGATAGCACGCATGTCGGTCTTGAATCAAAATTCTCTCAAAATAAAATCCCAAAATTCTTTATTAAAAACTATAATTGTAAGAGTGGATGTTCAAAGCGATGTAAAATTAGACTTAGCGTGTACTATGCTCTATGGATTGTCGAGGCTGAGATTGTAAAATAGTACATCAGAGGATGCAGATCAAACTCCATGTACAGATTTGAATGAGCCTAATAATGCTGATGATGAGTTCATACATTTTATCACTCATTAATATTTATCTATTTATTTATCTATTTAATGCACTTTGTACATGGAATTAACAACAAGTCAGTTTAATTATTTTTTTTTATGTTTTTTGCACCTAGGTGACTTAACACCTGTATGTGCTTAATATGTTTAATTCTTAAGTGCTGGTAGTATATGTATTACCATTGTAAAATGTTTACAGTGAAAAATATAAGAATAAATTTAAGTGTACATATCTATAACGTTACTAACCTATATAAACATACCTATGATATATCTATATAACTATACTTATAGCTAGATCTATAATGTGAAGGAAGATCATATATAAGAAAATACAACATAAGGAAAAATAGAAATAAAAAAGTATATGTAGACAAGATGTGATATGACATAACACAAAACATGAACAATGTTGATAATGGTTGCATCTGCTAGTGTTTACATGTACATATACATATACATATTTACACATGAGCAGAAACCTACGTACAAACAAAGAATGAGTGATTCTGATACCGAAATTGGTGATGAATGTATTGAAGGAGAAGACGAGAGTACTGAATGTGAAATACATTTTCAGGAGTAGCAAACATGTAATTCTATAGATAACATTAATTATCTGTACCATGAAATCTATTTTATTGCATTCATAAAAAAATATTCTATACATTATTTATTAAAAGAACAATCGATAAAAATATCAGATTATTTCTCTATACCTCGCTGTAAAGAAAAAAATGTTTTCAGCCCCTTGGGAGGATAAGTTCTTATCGATTAATTATGGCTCTACTCACATTCCGTCCTATATCCCGATTGAAGCATTAATCAATTCTTCACTCATTGGGAGGGTAGGTCCACCCTCTTTGGGGGTGAAAAATCAGTTAATTATTACTGTACTCGCATCCGGACTCATACCTCTATTGAAAAGAAAGCAATTTTTTGGGAAGATTATTTCAACCCTTAAAGGTGGCTAGATCCCTCCCCCTGTCATAACCCTTCCCTTGTCACTAAATTCCTATGACATTTCAAACTATTCATCTCCACCATTATCGAACATTACCAGGAGAAAACAGTAAAGAAGGGTGGGTTTTGCCAGTCTGCGGGGGTAAAAACTTTTTGACTATATTTTTCGTGTCCCCCACCCTCGAAGGAAGCAGGTTTCGTAATTGCAACAAAAATTGACATGTTCTGCCGAATCATTCACTGCACTAATAGTGGTGTGTAAGTTTTTGTTCGAATTTTTCCTCTATTTCATATTATACTGGGTGATAACTTTTTAAAATTAAGAAATAAGTATTATCTATCATTTTTAGTTTTCCTAACAAAAATTGGAATAAATGTGATTACAATAATTATTAATAGACTACATTACCATTCCAGCTTTTAACACCAGGAGCACCTAGTAGCACTTGTTTGGTATCCTAAAAATAATATATAAGAATTATATTAGTAATACAATATTAGAAAACTTTATTAACTACACCAGAAGTACAAAATAAACAAGAAGCTGTGGGAGGTCCCCTAACCCATACAGAATATTCGTCAGATAATTTTAAAGTAATGCATGATTGAAAAACATGTTAATGTATAACAGTATTGGTGTTATTTTAATTAGAACTCTAAGTTTAGTGAGAATCAGAAAAATAGACATGGAAAGGTTCACATATGTGACTTAGATGTACATAGACATCCTGTTGACACATTATATCTTTTAGTTCAGCTCATAAGAACCAGCTTTCTAATTCAATATTTACCTACACTGTAGATATACAAGTTTGGATAACATGTTTTTTATTACAACACCGACATAGTGAAGTCAATGAAGCGAAAAATCGTCAAAATTTCGAAACTTATTTTGATGACATTTTTCTAAAAATGTTTATTATATTACTCTATCAGAAATATTCCAACTATCGGGCTCAAGTATTTATAGTCGGGGAGACAATGTTGCTTTTTTGGTAGTGATTTCATACCGATTCATTTTTATTTCCAGTAACAGATTTGATATAAACATTATAGGAAGATCATATGTTGTATCTGTAGAAAAGAGCAGATTGGCGTTTTATCGGCATCATAAATTGCATCGGAAAAATCCGAAATTCAGCCCAGCGCGGCACGAGTGAACCAAAAGTGGCATTTTTTGACATTTCTTCATATCGGCTTTGCTTATTTCTTGACATTCTCTAATAAAACGTTGCGTTGAGTTTTTGGTAATATTTTCATACCGATTGAATTCTATTTCTAATTCATCTGGGAGACTCCCCTTAAGATCCGCCTCTTTACACTTTAAAAATATATAGGCTGTTGATTGGTTTGCCACGATAGAACGAACTTAAAATATTAAATATAGTTACTTTCTATTTTTGTCGCATTTTCGGTAACTTTCTCCCCCTACAAAAGCAAACATAATTTTTAAATGACTTCTCCTTTAATGAGCAAACATCTTGTATTAGAATAATACAAATATATTCGCCATTGATGGTTAACTATTTAGAAATAAAAAATTGATAAGATTAACGGAATTTCTTAAAATAGGAACTATTTCTAATCAATCCCTGACGGTGTGGTATTTTAATTCTATTCTAGATTGTATCCTTCAAATTTCTATTTATTTTAGGATTCTTATTCAATGTTCTTGTGTGTAGAAAAGTACCTTTAGAGTTAAATAGGTTTGCTTTGCGGTTTTATGTAGAAAATAATATTTTATAACATGTTGTTCCTTTTTTTCAGTCATATATCTTGCCTTCATAGTGCTTCCAAAGTTACAACACTGTTTAAATACATGCATTTTAAAAATATTGTACCTCGAAAAAAATTCTGATAAATAAATGAGTTTAAGAACGATATAACATTTTAAGATTTTCACTGTTGTTCAAACTTACTTTTAAATAGTGAATATCAATTCCTGCCTCTCCAAAACCATAATTATAGAAATACTTTGATGTAGACTTCTCTGAACTTATTGCAGCTGAAATAATATAAGGGCACTATCAACAGTTATTAAACAATCGCTATTTTGCAACAAGTTAGGAAAAGTGACTTTTTTCCGCATTAGGCTGATGAGGCAAAAGCCGAGGTCAAAAATACGCCATAAATGGAGAAAATGCTTTTCCTACATGTTGCACATACGATGTGTTCTACTAGGTCTTGGAAAAATGATTTAAACACATATTTTTAATTCTTGTATTTAACATTTGTATAGGGTACACCAATACTTTCTTTGGATCAAAATATGAGGATATAATCAAACATGCTTTAGTAAATTGTTGCTGTGGAGAAAGATACAGGATGTCAAAGCTGTATTTTTTTGTAGATGGAGGAGAGATCGAAAATTTACACTCTTTAATTTTTACTAATGTTATGTAATTTTTTTCAATAAATACAATTTGTTCTCTTCAAATTGAGCTTGTTTTCAAAGAATTTTTGAAATCTTTTGCTGCAGTTCTCTCGAAAACGGTTGAAATTATCATGTTCTATCAAGTGTACCTTTCTTACGTAAAAATGACTGCATGAGATTTTCTGGTCAAAAATGCCAAAACGTTTCGTAAAAAACAAAGAAAAAATATTCATCATCAGGTATAGCTCATGAGGCGCCCTCCACGGGCTAGTAGTAATGTGATATAGAAATTATTGTTTCCTGGCTTAAAAATTGCATTACCAAATTTGGAGACGATCAATCAAGAGGTAGTTGTGATATTGCAAAAAAAAAGGGTAAAAAGATAACTTTGACATCGTGTATCTTTTTCCACAGCAACAATTTACTAAAGCATGTTTGGTTATATCCTCATATTTTGGTTAAAAGGATGTACCCTTCAATTATGGCCAATTATTAATTGTTCGCCCTGTATATTATTTTTTTGATATTTACAAACTTAAAAAAATAGCGTCCAGAATATTGGGTCCAAAAGACGTTAACATAAAAACTAGCACTGTATCTACTTCCTACAATTATCCATTATGTACACAGCTATGTACCTACAGTACTAATAAATAGCTATTTTGTTCTAATAACTTGATTTAGTTGATTTACAATTTCTTTCGTGCAGAATAGTATATTCTATAACAAGTTATGGAATGGCACATATTCCACACGAGCGAAAGCTTTGTAGGCCGAGCCGAAGGCGAGGACTACCGTTCGCGAGTGTGGAATGTGCCATTCCTAATGTGTTGTAGACTATACTTTCTCTTTAGAAATTATGCAAAGAAACTTTAAAACTTCAAAACGTCAAATGCGAAGCTACCTTTTGTTCGACGTAACTATAGCAACCGAACCATTAACAGCTTCTGATTCGTCGAAAGCCGTGCGGTATTATACCATAACAGTGTGTTGGAATGATACACAATTTTTAGTTGTGGAATTTGTAATTTCTAAAATGGTGTTACAGAAATATTATTACCGCATTTGTTAGAAAAGTTGAACTTGTGTTAACCCAAATTAGTGTTGAAATATAGAAGTTTAAGGAACACTAGTAGAAAAAATAAATTATTATATATTTAATAAATAACAATACTTACGTTCTTTCTCCAAAGGTTTTATTACTGAATTATATGTAGTATATGTGGACGAATTTTCCTTTAATAAGCACCATCCATTCAAAAAATTGTTGTCCGAAATTGCTCTCACGACTCTTGGAGCGCAGGTCTAAAAAACATGTACCTGTAAATTATATATATAAAAAATATTCTGAAATCAAAGCTTTTATAAAAAAATGTACCTACTAAAAGTAAAAAATTATTTTTAAATTCCTATATCTGGAAACTAAAAGCTTTGGGGCGGTCATATACGGTTACTTCGCTCAATTGACCGCCCCCAAAGCTTTTATTTTCCAGATGTATGAAGTTGAAAGTTATTTTTTATATTGAACAGATTGGGCCGTTACTTGATGAAAATCCATGATAATAATTGGGAAGAAAACTATATTAGTTTTTGATTTTTCACTTTATTTCTTGTCAACATGACAATTGTTTCGCCACACAGTGGCTTCTTCGGATGTTGAGTACTGGTATACTAATTTTACAATGCACAAACTATATGGTTTTATACAATTTCGATGTAATCCTAATCTTAATTGCTAAGCGGAAAAGTACAATATAATTTTAATCACTAAATGGAAAGGTACATATATTTCTAGGTAATTTATTGAATCTAATTTTAATAGTCTAAGTAAATAAATTTAGTAAGGGAGATGAGTTTGTTTCAATTTGGTCATTTAATAAAATATCAGACGACTTTAGTTTATTTATTTCTAGAGATTCTAGTAAATCGAGTTTTAACCCTTTTTTCTCGGAGTGTAAAACTCTTCGTTGAACACGTGACCTACTTCTATTAGGTGGTTAGCATAAGTTGAGTCTGTTTTATCACTGATTTAACTTCTTTTATGTTCTGATAACCGTTTATTAAAATTTCTTCCTGTTTGCTCAATATATACCTTAGGACAAGCACCACAAGTCAACTTATAGACGCCTGATTTATTTTCTGATGAAATTTTGTCTTTTGCATTTTTTAAATGTTTTCCTATTGTGTTATTAGTTTTGAAAGCTACATTAATATTACGTTTTTTAAAAAAAGAGGAAGTTTTTTCTGTTGGGTAGCCGATGTAAGTGAGAACTTTGAAACTGTTATTTTGATCTTTTATTGTTGGATATACTTCTTTAATGGCTTTATTGAAAGATTTTTTCACACTGATATTGTCTATTACTTCGTGGTTGTAACCATTGTTGAATGCAATTTGTTTTATTATTTGTAGTTCTTTGATATAATTTTCTTCTGATAAGGGGACAGTCAAAAGCCTGTGTATCATGCTGTTGTATGCTGCTATTTTGTGTTGGCGAGGATGTGCTGAGGTGTTGTGTATTGTTATGTCAGTGTGGGATGGTTTATGAAAATTTGAAAAATCATGTTTTTTATTGAGTCTTGTAATAGTCAAATCTAGATACGTTAAAAATGAAGTTTCTAGCTTACTCTGCTTATTTTCATCTATTGACAACTCCCCCCCCACCTCCCACCCCTTCAATGGAATCATCTCAATTAGATGTAACTACAATACATACATGTACTAACTTTCAAGTGTATATCTCAATTTTGTGTTAGCAATCCCTTTAATAATGGAGTAGAGGTGGTGAGGGTGGGGGATTGAAAAATATTAGAAGGAAAGCTGGGGCCTTGGTTTCTAGTATATACACCAAATCCTAAGTTTCTGTACTCTTATCAGCTTGCTTTACTTATTTTTCCTTATTTACCTCTACTTAGCCTCCACTTCTTCAACGAAATCTTGTCAAAATGTAATCTAGTTTCAGATGTCGTCATAATACATACCTGTACCAAATTTCCAGTTAAAATCTCAGTTTAATTTTATCAACTCTTTTAGTAAGGGTGGTGGAGGGATGGAAAATATAAAAAAACTGAGGCCTTCTCTTCTAGTATATACACCAAATCCCAAATTTCTCTACTTACCACTTTGTTTTACTTATTTTGCCCTATTCACCCCTATTAAACCCCGACCCTTCTACGGAATCATCTCAAAATATAATCTAGTTCCAGGTGTCGGTATAATACATACGTGTACCAAATTTGAAGTAAATATCTCAATTTTATTTTATCAACCCCTTTAATAATGGAGTGGGGGGTTGAAAAATATTATAAATAAATTTGAGGCCTTGACTTCTAGTACATACATCGAGTCTTAAGTTTCTGTACTCGTATCAGCTTACTTTACTTATTTTCCCCTATTTACCCCTATTTAACCCCCAACCCTTCAACGGAATAATCCCAAAATATAATCTAGTTCCAGATGTCATTATAATATATACGTATACCAAATTTCAGGTATAACGGGAAAAACAATAAGAATCTACACTGATAGTAGACAATCACTACTGGCCCTACAGAGACACAAAATAACAACAGGGTCAGTATGGGAATGCCATCAGGCACTCGTGGGCGCCTCCAGCATGAACAGTGTCATTCTATGCTGGGTCAAAGGGCATGCACAGTGCAGAGGCAACAGGAAAGCTGACAGTCTGGCTAAGAAGGCAGCCAGTCTAAGTATACTTGGACCTGGCCCCTCCAACGTACTGCCGACCTCAGCAATAATGCTAATGATTAAAGAAGACACCCACAGAAAATTTAAAAAACTGTGGGATGAAACTCATAGTTGTCAGTTGGCCAGGGATCTGCTTAGATACCCTGACAAGGATACAATGATGAGCTACCTGGGAATGTCCAGGAAGAACCTGCGCTTCGCGACAGGAATTCTTACTGGTCATTGCCAGCTGCGGAAGCACCTTTACAACATGAAGTTAAATGACACACCCCTATGCAGAGGTTGTGAACAAGAAGACGAGACTGTCCAACACGTACTCTGTGAGTGCCCGGCAGTCTCCTCTAGCAGAGAATCCATTTTGGGAGAACGTTGGCCTACTTTGGCCGACTTGAGGGATATTCCCCTAGGCAGCATCACCACCTTCTTCACAAGATTAGGATGGTTGGAGGCCTAGGTGGAATCTTGTATCCCTCGGGAGGATGTACAAGGGGCCCAATGGGGCCTAGGTGCTGCGGTCACCTAAATGTGACTGCCCTCCCACAAACTCCAAACTCCAACCAAATTTCAGGTCAATATCTCAATTTTATTTTATCAACCCCTTTAATAATGGAGTGGGGGGTGGTGGGCGGATGGAAAATATTATAAAAAATTTTGACGCCTTGGTTTCTAGTACATACACCGAATTTCAAGTTTTTTTACTCTTACCAGCTTGCTTTATTATTTCCCCCTATTTACCCCCCAACCCTTCACCGGATATGTTCAAAAAACAAACCAGTTCCAGATCGCGTTATAACATATACGTGTACAAAATTTCAAGTCAATATCTTAAACCGTTCCGGAGAAAACGTGCGGAGAAAAGAAGTTACAGACCGACAGACAGAACATTTTTTTTGCTCAAATTTAAAATCTCGACGTTTTATGACATTCTAAACATATTACAAGAAAAAAAAAATATTTTTTTTTACTATTACCATACTTCCAATTCACTACGTGGATGTGAAGTAAAATGTATGTGATTTCGACATATCTTCGCATAAACCGCTCTATCTTTTTCTAGACAAAGTTGATTCCCTCTTTTTTGTGCTTGATCGATTGGAAATTAAATCTCCAATTCGATGATGTGGGGCACGATATGTTCCAGTAATTTTTAAGTCAGATAGCGGCCGCCAAATTAGGAGGTCCGAAAATTTCGCTTCTTCAGTGACAAGGGTCCGCTTCGAAATTGACTGTTCTATCAGCAGGCTGGCCATTATTTTTTGAATAAATTAACAAATAAATAAACTAATAAAGCAATATTAGATTTTGCAAATCTGTTTCACCCTCGGTGTCATGAGCTCTCGGGCTATTAGTGGAGGTCCGGAGCCGGAAAGACACGCAGGTATCTGCTACTGGGCCAATCTATAGTTTCCCTCCTCCGTTCTCGAGGGTGCCGAAACCGATTCCGGGGTCCAAAGTTTTTGACCCCGGATACCCCCGAAATCGCCCCCAAAAGTCTCTTTCTCGGCGCAGACGTCAATCCAACCCTGTATTTTGGTAAATTGGCCGTCCCTATAACTTAAGGTATTAACTCTAGAAGGGATGACGCCAATCACCCCTACTCCTCGATTCAACCCCTATAGGGCATGGAATTTTTTTTGTTTGTAAAAAATATTCACAATTTTTAAAAAGGGGGTTTGTTGAAGGGAAGGTGAAAGTGGCAGGGGTGGTTAGAACACCTTCAGGGGTATGGATTTTTTTTTTTTGCAAAAAATATTCAACATTTTCAGAGAGGGGGAATATTTCTTAAACAATCGGTAAATATGTATTTACCGATTGTTAAAGAAATATTCTGTATTTAAAATATAAGTGGAGGTCCAAGGACCGAAGACAAATTGAAGTTTTTAAAAACTGCAACTCTCGAGCTTTAGTCTGAAGAGAGATGGTAACAAACAATAATAAATTTTCTAAATAATTTGCAGGTTCCATTAGCAAACTCTTAATCAACAAAACTGAATAACTAACTTGTGAAATTAAATTATAATTCTTTAAAGAATTTCAAAAATTAAAATATTAGCACAAATTAAAACTTGACCAATTAAAAATAATTTGTGCACAAAAAATTGCATATAAACGTCAAGAATACGTGAAACGTGATAAATGATGAGTGATACTCTACTTTCGTCCTAATAGGATCATTTTGGGGCGTTATAAAAGAGGTTATGAGGGTTTAATTTATTAATTCGTATTCTTTGAACCATTCTAAAGAGGAAACTTGCATGCGATTTTTATTTCATTACATTTTATCAATTCGAAATTTACGAGTAAATGTCTTTTACTCAGGATTCGGATGACAGAGCTCTATTTGATGATTTACAATGGGCGTACTCGGACGTTTTAAGACTGTTTTTATTTTGTAGGTATTTCGTATAGGTATAGGTATATAAAAGTGGTGCATCTTGTTGATGTGACGAGGCTATAACTTGTCAGTATCATCACATTAACCAGATGTATCATTCTCGCACATGAAATACCTACTAAAATCGAGATATTCTTACAAATGCCTCTCACCCTGCCCCTTTAAATCATGACATAGAACTGTGTCATTCGAATCCTGCTCATAAGAGATACATGGGAAACTTCATGATATCGAAAACATGTCTTAATATATTAGATTTTGCTCAAATCTGGAGGAGAATATTTTTTGGATTTAGCACAAGTCTGGAGGGTGAGACAAAATAACTTTTGTCTCGTCCTTGATTTTATATCTGTTTACAAAGCACAGACAGATCAACATTTTACCGACACCGCATCCTGGGTGATAGAAGCTATATAAAACTAAAACAAGTATAACACAATAATGATAAGATATGTTATGAATATAATGATAAATACCACCATACAACATATACTAAAATAGCCCGGAAACTGAATCCTTTGGACATGCTTACAAGGTGTTATCGAACTGGGTATTCAAAACTTAGGAGCATTAGTACAGTCAAAAAGCTAACCATTATAATACTCTTCGCCTATTTACCACACTTTTTATATAATTGTTGCACATTCTATAGGATACTCTGCAGTTTTTTTGTAAATAATTTTTCGTCATAAACAAAAACTAAGGAATCAAAAATTTTGGAAACGAATTTGTGTTAATATCTGGGATAAGTGTCAATACACTTTTTAGTCAAGAAAATATAGCACAAAAATAGCCTTTTCTTTAAAGTAAGACGGGTCAAGATGCGGTTTTTTGCATTCGCTTCCTGAACTCATCTACAAAGTTTGTGACCACTTTTGGTCATGTATTCTTGAGAAATTGCATCGGTGATTGAAAAAAAAATCATAACTTTGTGAGATGTTAACCAAATCAGACAAATTTCACTATTCGGGGGCTTTTGGTGTCGCCGATCCTGAATACGATGTTCATATTAACCTCCCAGGAACTTGGAGGTCAGAACAAGTAGTATCAACGTCATCACCAGGAGTTTCCGGGAAATTCATTGCAAATGAGTTGAAACTTTTTACCCGACGTTTTTCGGGTCGCTCAACCCGAATCTGTCATCGGCAACCTGCTTCAGAGTACCTGGTGCGGACGACCTGAGTATCAACGTCATCTCCGGGTATTTCAATGAAATTGTGTCACACTATTTTCCATTTTTTTCAATATATCAAAGTAATTCACCGAGAGAGTATGTATACATACACTCTTATAAATCTCAGGCAATGATCAGAGAATTAACAAGGTATAGTGTTTACGAAGTCAATTGAAACTGGTCAGTGTTAAAGCACAGGACCGTGCGCACTTAACTTGCTATTTTGTCCCATGTATTTAACAATGGTATTGAGAATTGAATAGTAGTTGAAACTGTGCAGGCGAGTCCGAGACTGGCAATGTAATCAGCCTGAATGAACCATCTACGACTGCACTGGCTTAAAGATAATAAAACGGACAGGTCCACTAGCATAAAAAAAATTGTAAATCGTTTCACAGCAGTCAACGCTGACTTGAGATGTTCTGTCATTGGCCTGGGTTTGAGGACGGGTGGCGACGATTGGCTGGCACCCGGATATTCCTCAGTCCGATTGGTCGGTCGGTGTTTGAGTTATATCAGTCATTAGTCAACGTGGACTCGATATTTCTCCAGTGCAGTGCGAAAAATGGTTTTCAGAACAGCTTCATACCAAATATTCCGCCTAATTCGGTAATTGTATTAGATAATGCTTATTATCACTCGCGCATATTAAATAAAATACCAAACACCAGTACAGGGAAGACATTTTAAAATCAATTTCCAACACTACCCCCCATTGCGCCGATTATAATTCTACCGGATAATGATTCCTCTTTAGAAAGTGAAGATTCGGACGCGTCAACTTTTAGCATTTAACTTTTTTAATATATATTTTCAGAACAAAATATTTAGCTGTTATATTAGGTATGAAGTTTACTTTTTTATTGTTACATTTCTTGGAATATATTTTATTTAGTTGACAAGAAATTTTAATTTAAGTTACTTTATTCTAGAAACATATTTTAATTTTGTTTTTATTTATGTTTTATCTATACAAGTATTTATTTTTATTGTACTAATTCTTTGCTTCTTTGGTTAAGAAACTTACATTTTTATTTTTATTTTAGAAGAAACTTAAATTTTATTTTTACTATTTAACATCCTTGCCCCTCGCTAATCTAATCTGTTCCATTCCCTCATCCCGGCAAGGATATGTTCATACCTTGTCGTTGTTCCTTGCTGAGCAATAACATATACCTTTCATTTTTTAGCAATGGCTCCATTGACCTCGACATTTAAATTGGAGTACTCGCGCAGTTGCCACAATGTGACAATGAGACGGAGAAGATGACCTTAGAAAGAGAGGCCAATAGTAAAAAATGGACAATACTGTCCTGATCGAACAACCGAACTCAGCTGACTGTCAGTACCCAAGGTCACTAAAAAAACAGGTTGCTTTGTAATATATGTCATATGAAGTATCTCTATGTGTATATCTAAGGCATCTATTTGGTTAGGATAGAATTGTACATTGAAAGAATCAGTTTGAAATTTTTTCTATAAAATGAGGAAAAAAACAGGCACACGCAGCTGTCTTCGAGGTCTATACGTGACGAAGCACTTGTCGATTTTAATGAGTCAACCTATCTTTTAGTAAGCTTGGTCAAATTCATTTAATGCCTACCCGACCAATTCCGAAACCATTTCCGCTGGATGTCGTGTCCTTTTAAATTGGAGTTCACAACTATCTTCGTCTATTTCGTCTTCTCCATCTGACTATCTTGTTAGTTTTCTAATCTTTGTCTCAGGCATGGTGCCGGAAGTCGTCTACTGTGCATGGCCTGCTATTATGGTAGGGGTCTCTAAGCCGGTGACAGGTAAGATTCAACGTTCTTAATAATCAATCTCAGTAAGTGCTTAAATTGGCAGTAAAATTGGCTTTGTGGAGAGGAGCAAGACTTTGATTCAACAAATTGGGGATGGGAAGTCGAAAATAATACGCTTATCCCCATAAGAATGACGCAATCGCCTGGCCCAGTAAATATTATGAAGTTAATATTCTGTGGATGCAAAGCAGATTGTGGGTATTCCTGTGGGTGTAGGAAGAATGACCTGATTTGCAATATCGCTTGCAAATATTGTGCAGGCTCTAATTGCACCAATGTTGAAAATTATTCTGCAGAGCAAATATTTGCGGCCGAAATGATGTAAATGAAAAGAATATAAACATGTGAGCTAATAAACATATTGTTTAGGTAACGATAAATATTTTTGAAATGTAAATATATTTGTAACAAAAACATAATGTTAACATAATTTTGAAATTGTACTTGCATGCATTTGCACCCATACCTTTTATTCCATTTGTACCTAGAATTACTTGAAATTAAATTAACTATTATAACTGTGGTAATAAAGTAATTTCATTGAGAAAGAGAGAACATGCCCATTTTGTTGAAGTGTTCCATAATAGTTATTAGTCAAAACTTTCTTAACTTCCATTATTTTTCTTCATACTTTAACATATATTTGAAAGAGAATACAGAAAAATGAGAGCGCCAGTCCCAGAGATGACGTTGATACCCAGATCGTCCGCACCAGGTACTCTGGAGCAGGTTGCCGATGGCAGGTTCAGGTTAAGCGACCCGAAAACCTCCGGGTAACCAGTTTCGATTCACTTCCAATGAATTTCCGGGAACTCCTGGTGATGACGTTGGCACTACCTGTCCTGACCTCCAGGTTCACGGGAGGTTAATTTGAACATCATATTCAGTATCGGCGACCCCAAAAACCCCCAAGTAGTGAAATTTGTCTGATTTGGTTGACATTTGATAAAGTTATGATTTTTCACCTGAAAAGATGCACTTATAAGAATGCATTTTTCAATGAACCGATGCAATTTCCCAAAAATACATGACCAAAAGTCGTCACAAACTTTCTAGATGAGTTCAGGAAGTGAATACAAAAACCGCAACTTGATCCATCTCACTGCAAAAGAAAAACGATAGTGGAATACTATATTTCCTCGATTATTTACAA
Source organism: Stenurella melanura (assembly GCA_963583905.1). NCBI lineage: Eukaryota > Metazoa > Arthropoda > Insecta > Coleoptera > Cerambycidae > Stenurella > Stenurella melanura. The sequence goes on along the minus strand of OY757310.1, from coordinate 41,759,059 downwards.
GTTTCCAAAAGTCTGTTCACAAGTTATGGAAAATATGGATTCAAATTTTGAAGCGTTACAATTAGAAAATGAAATTCCGAAAGAAATTTTGGAAGCAGCCACGAAGGCGACAAACAATATTTTAATTATCTAGTTATTATCATTGTTGGTCGTTGTATTTGTAAGAAAATGTATTTAAAAATTAATAAAAAATTGATTTTGTATCACAGTGTCGGTCGAGAAAAAAACATCAAAATTTAAATCTTAATACTTTTAATAACTGCAGTGTGACGTTAAAACATAAAAAGTTAAATCAAAAATTTTAAAAACTCCCGACACAAAAAATTAACCTTTAAAAAGAAATAAATGATTTATGTTCACTGGCTCGAAACACTGGCTATTTCTTTTTTATTATTGGACCTGGGTCCATACTCAGTTAGGTAGGTAGGTACATTATTTCTTTTAGTACAGATATTACCATTATCATATTAATTAAAATCATAAGTGTGTCGGGGATCGCTGAAATGAACAACTCTCATACTTACTAAAAGTAACATAATGCATAAAATTATATATACACCTATATTATGCCAAGTAGATTTTATCTGTGGATGTTAGACAGCAGGATATAAACACGCACACACAGACAAAAGCTTTAAACTTCTTCTTGCATCAGGAGTTAATAAGTACAAGATAACGGATCCCAATTGGTCGAATTTAAGAACAAAATCATGACGATTTTACTACTAAGCAGAAAATATTATACGTTCAGTATTGTACATAAAATGTTAAGACAGCGATGATCTTTTAGTAGTAGGCCCATAATAGAAATATTGGAATATTAACCTAAAGCAAGATTATGACAAGACAATTTAATGTCTTTGCCAAAAGATTGATTTAAATATTAAACCACTATATACTTACAACAAATTGTTCTCCCGTATTTTCACTTCCATCCAAAGCAGATCCAAGGAAATTCCCATTAAAAGAGTTTGTACTAACTGCGACAGGTAAGAGATATTAAATTTACTTAAAATAAAAATAAATATAATTATTTTTTTAACGCAGTCTGTCTACCGTCTCTTGTAGGCATGATACGCGATGGCTTCAGATTAAACATGGAATACCACAGCTGTGTATGTAATTTATTGCACACTTAATGCAAAAGAAGTGTGTGGTCAAGGACAAAAGTAGGAACGTGATAATAGACCACCACCGGAGCAATGAAATAAGAACAAGAAAACCAGCATATGTGGTACATCATGTATATATTAAATATTCCAGTGGGACTAAAACAGAAACTTGAGGAAGTCCACTAAAGCTCTGAAATGCAGCAAAGAGGAAATCCGTTTATGGTACAATGTCTCGTTGGCTTTATTCCTAATAGTTTCGGACGTGCTTTACGATAATTAAAGTGAAAGTTGTATTTGGTAGATTTTGCTGAGCTGATTACGAATCTAATCCCGAAAGTCTTTGAGTACAAGCACAAAGACCAGTTATTTCGCAATTTTCAACGACCTATGAAGTTTCTGACAGTTTCCTTCAGTAACCAAGATGTCACAAAGTGTTATTCTTATATCCTTCTCAACACATATTCGATTGTTATGATCACACTTTTTTCGCTGAGATAGAGCGAATTGTTTTTTTTTTGTTTTCAACGTAGGAGGGTGTACCTACATGTAAGTAGTAAGTAAAGACATCTAAGTAGAAAGATCAAATTCAAGGAAAAATGCTAATTTTTTTATCGACAGTTTTTTCTCAGACCCACCCTCTTCGAGATATTTATGAGTCCTTGTGCTTTACCTACTCGTAAATACACCATCTTACATTGAAAAACAAAAAAATCACTTTACTTTGCCTCAGAAAACAGGTGAAAAAACTGTTTCAATTATCTCGGCTTCTATTGAACCTACGACAAAAGCGATGATATCCGCGTAAAGAACGCTTCGAGCACTAAAACTTTGCTCCTCTTGACTTATCGTAACTGCAACGGTTATCTATTGGAGGGTTAGTCCAGGAAGTAGGATTTCTTCTATGTTGTTGTGACAAGATCACCTACCTCGCTGATTTTTTGCACCAAATGCACAAAATTCCGGCACAAAAGTTCCACGGAGGGACGGGGAGCCTAACAGGTGCAAAAACTGTGTTTCATTTATCTCGGCTTCTATTGAAGCTACGACAAAAGCGATGATACCAGCGTAGAGGGCGCTTCAAGCACTAAAACTTTGCTCCTTTTGACTTTGGTCGTAACTGCAACAGTTGTCGATTGGGAGGTGGAGCAAACTTTTTCGGAGCAACAATTTTTTTTGGCCATGATTTTTTTTTCTTAGTACGCTTATTTAAAAAATCGGTAAAGGTATTTACACAGAACTTCCGTCTTTTTTGTGCATGGCGGTCACTCTAAAAAAATATTAATTACGAAATGACATTGAGAATAATAATCGGAATATAGTTATCACTATTATTATAAAGAAAACCTGATAACTCTTAGTTAAAGAAATATACAGAATGGTCATCCAACAGCAAAAATTCAATGTTAAATAACAGGTGCCAAATATACAAGGCTTGCGCAAATACCTTTACAAATGTCCACCATGGTTGAATTATTTCTTGGGATGACCACCCCACCCTGTACATTTTTCAATAAAACTATAATAGCCATCTTGGATTTACGATGATAATGAATACACATAATTGTATTGTCATCAGAACTAAAGGTGTGTCCCAAATTTCAGATCAATCGGTCAACAGGAAGGGGGTAAAATTTCAATTACCAGATTTGACCCACACAAGACACAAAGTAAGCTAAATAAATAAAAAATCGGTAAAGGTATTTACACAGAACTTCCCTCGTTATTTGCGCATGAGGTCGCTCTAAAAATTTTTTAATTACGAAATGACATTGGGAATAATAATCGGAATATAGTTATTGCTATTGTTACAAAGAAAACCTGATAACTTTTGGTCAAGAAAATATACAGAGTTCTCGTCCAACAGCAAAAGTTCAATACTAAATAGCAGGTGCCACATATGGCAGGCTTGCGCAAATACCTTTACAAATGTCCACCATGACTGAATTATTTCTTGGGATGACCACCCTGTACATTTTTCAATAAAAGTATAATAGGTGCATATGCCAAATATTATTGCCATCTGTCACATTTTCAATTCCATATTCACGTAGTTTAGTGGTTAATTTTTTTTTTTAATTTTTCAAAAATATTAGTAAAAAAAGTTTCAAAATTATTTTCTTCTGAAATAGGCTTAGAATGGCATGGAACGTGAAAATTTTAGATTTGAGCAAAAACAATGTTTCCTTCTATTCTATAGTAGTGGTAAAAGAACATTACAAATTATTTCAAAAACATTTTCTAATTTCTTGTTTAAATAGGTTTAGAATGCCATGAAACGTGAAAATTTTAAATTTGAGCAAAAATTTTTTTCCATCTATTCTAGTGGTACTTACAAATGTTTTCCAAAATGATAAAAATATGTTCAAAATATTTTTTTAAATAGGTTTAGAATGCTATCAAACGTGGAAATTTTAAATTTGAACAAGGAAAAAATTTTTTCAAAAATGCTGGTAAAAAAAAATTTTCAAAATTTTTTTTCTGAAATAGGTTTAGAATGCCATGAAACGCGGAAATTTAAAATTTGCGCAAAGACGGTCCACCCTGTATATTTTCCTGTGAACGTTTAACCATTTCTTCGCTGACAGTAGCGTCAGCAACCTACCAAATTTGACTGTTATCCGTCAAGTAGTTTTTTAGATAATGCGCCAACAAACAGACAGACAGACAAACGGAATTGAAAAACCCATATTTTCGTAATCTACATGTTCTGAAACGTGAGAATCCGACAAAATCTCGGGGGATGATTTTTTTTCGAATACAATACTTCCCTTCGGTATGCGAGGGAAGTAAAAAACTATAAGGACTACCAAGTAGAACCATAACAGGACTATTTTTATTAATGTTCAATCAATAATTGCAGTCGTTTCCAAAATAATTTGATTTCAAACTACGAAATAGGAGGATTATGCTATTATTATTATTATTCTTAATTATTAAATCAAGAATTCATAACCCATGAATAAATAATAAAAAAGGTTGATATATGTGTAAGATAGTAAAAGCACGTTGCACATAAACGACTTTATTAAAAAAAAAATGGTTGCTCCGAAAAAGATTGTCCCACCCCCCAATCAATAACCGTTAGTTACGGCCAAAGTCAAACGAAGCAAAGTTTTAGTGCTCGAAGCGCCCTCTACGGTGGTATCATTGCTTTTGTCGCAGCTTCAATAGAAGCCGAAATAACTGAAACACAGTTTTTGCAACTGTTAGCCCGACACAGACGTTCTTTAAGGTGTCCCAAACCCAAATCCATAAAAATCACAAAAATCCGAGAATGGCTGCCCAAGATTTTGAAGGTCAAAGTTTTTTGAAAATATCTCGCGTCCTATGCACCGGATGCCCATGAGGTCAAAGTGAAAGTTGTAGGGAATTAAATTATCCATAAGTTGCCTTTTTATTTTTTTCCAAACCTAGCACAACGTTTCGAGATATTCAAGGTCAGACTTTCAAAAACATTGTTTTTCGCGATTTTCTCACGCCAAAAAAATTCAGAGAGCAATGAAGTTATTATGAAAGTTGTAGAGAATTCAATTATCCACAAGATTGGCATTTTGCATTTTTTTCCAAAACCTCGCCCTTTTAGAGATATTCAAGGTCAAAGTTCGCTTCCTATGCATCGGACGTACATGAAGTCTATGTGAAAGTTGTTAATGTTGTGACAGGGTGTGATACAACACCTGCTCTTTATAAGAAGGGAAAAAGTCAAGTGTTCAAAATGTTTGAAAAACGTCCCGATCTACATCAAGCTGCAGAAGCTTTTCTGCAGGAAAATTGCTCTCCCGATGCATTAATATCAAATGGATTGGGTTTCCTTTTGGCGACATATGGAGCACAAATATTGCAAACTTCAATAGATGAGCACAGGTATTTTTGCTTCGCCACAGCAACCAAGAACGAAAAAAGAAGTTAATTTGGCAGCGCTCCCCCCAACAAGAGCAGCAGCTCAGCAGCATATATTCAGAGCGTATTACCAAATTCAAATTTAGTTGGGGAACAACCCAGAACGTCATGAATGGGGCTGAATTTCCAATAACAATATCCTTGATGCAGTTTCCACAGTACTCCCACCAGCACCAGATAATGTACTGAACCAAATCTTCTGCAATTGCCGAAAAGGTTGCAACGCAAGGTGTGGTTGCAGAAAAATCGGACTTGAATGCTCCGAAGTTTGCACCAATTGTCGGGGGATATCGTGCGTTAATAGCAAAATGAAAATAATTGAACTGGAAGATTTTACTGCTGAAATAGATTATTTCGAATGTTCATACATTGTAATAGCTAATGACAATGAAATTAACAATGATGATGAGGATTCTGATTCTTATGATAGTAAAGATTATAATGTTAGCAATGATGATAGTTCACAGAATGAGTTGGAACTCGATGAAGTTGAGTATGAGTCAGAGTAGGATTAATGTATATAGAGCATATTATGTAATAATCGACACAATTTTCATGGGTTAGGCCTACATGCACAGGGGAAACCATGTAAAAAGAACAGGCTATGCGTTTTACCTCGTGGGTGGTGTGGACATGAAGGCAATTTAAAAAAATTAGAAACTGTAAAATTACCAATCTTGCAGATATTCAAGTTCCTACTGTTTGTATGTAGATATGGAGAGCGATTTATTCGCGGAAAATCGGTTTTTTTAAACTTTGACCTTGAATATCTCGAAAAGGACGAAACTTTGGAAAAAGATGCAAAAGACCAATCTTATAGATAATTGAATTCTCTGCATCTTTCACGTTAACTTCATGGACGTTCGGATGCATAGGAACCGAGATATTCGCGGAAACCCATTTTCTTTGGAAATTTGACCTTGAATATCTCGCCAAAGGCGAAGTTTTGGGGGAAAATACAAGAGATCAATCTTGTAGATGATTCAATTCTAAACAACTTTCACATTGACTTAATGTACGTTTGATGCATAGGAACCGAGATATTTGCAAAAAAAGTTTTCTTAAACTTCGACTTCGACTCGAAAAGGGTGAGGTTTTGGGGAAAAAAATGCAAAATACCAATCTTGTGAATAATTGAATTCTCTACAACTTTCATGATAAGTTTATTGCTGTCTGATTTTTTTTTGGTGCGAGAAATTCGCGAAACAACATGCTTTTGAAAGTTTGACCTTGAATATCTCGAAACATTGTGGGAGGCCTGGGAAAGGCAAAATGTAGATAATTTCTCTACAACGTTTACTTTGACTTTATGGGCATCCGATGCATACATAGGACGCGAGATATTTGCAAAAAACTCACCACCTCACCTCAAAGAACGTCTGTGCAAAAATTCAGATTTTTACTAATTTTGTCCAGGTTTTCTCCGTTTTCTATCTAATTTCCGTGGGCTATTAAGTATAATGTATCCAGTCTAATAGTCCCTAGAAAATACCCATGGAATGAAAAATTATCTCCACACAAAATCCCACCTTCGCCTGTCTATAACTCCTAGTATATAGATTTTCACGGGTTTAAAAATTTCTAGAGTTTCACCAAACCGTGACTGTATTAGAATAACTCGCACAATGTACGTAGTAACATAAACTGTCAAATCATATTTAAAACTGATAAATGTTAACTTTGTAGTTATTTAGAAAACAAGATATCTGCGATTTGCGATTAACACAAGTACAGTAATGTGTATTTAAATACAAACAAATTACAGTAACAAGAATAAATTGCAGGTAATTTAAACTTGAACAACTTGAACATAAAACACGCACGAGTAAGGTAAACGGCTTTGAACACATTTCAACGGGTGCCAATATTCTTGACTAAAGATGACGATCCCGGATGATTAGGAAACGAGCTTGAGCTCTTTGCCCCAATCATCGTTGTAGACCTGGACCGGCCTCGCAAGGGGTGGACCTGTTTTTCGCCTACCCCGCCCGCAAATGGGGACATTAATTATACAAGTACGACTGGCTCGGTTTATTTTTACGTTATAGCGACACTATGAGTGATTGTAGTTGTCTAAAAATTTTATTTATAGTTTTAACGAATTTTGCTCCCATATCGCTCAGTTTATCGACGATCAAAAATTTTTCATCACGCGAGAAAATTAAGTACAGCTTGGTCGTTCCATTTATCAGTTACTACTTCAGGAACTGATGAGTCTACCTCAACATCGAAGACAAATTTTGTTTAGAGGAACCAGGAGGAAGCTCAATGAATTTTTGAGATCTTGAAAAATAAACATTTTTGCGAAGCATATGTCAGTTAATTCGAGACCTGTGTCCATTTTCGATCAAAGTTAACTGAGAGATGTAGTTTTGTGAAATTATAACCTTTTTCACTAATTTAAAAATAAAATTCGTACGATCTACTTTCACAATTTATTCGAAAACTACATCAAAACACTCCATGTAAGTTTGAAACCGCCTTTAAGATGAGGCAGGTCACATTCTTTTCCAGTAAAAATTAGTCAAGTTAATTGCTCTTTCGATAGGGAACCCCATGGAACATATAGTTTTTTAGGAACTATGTATTACCAAAAAAATATATTTGTTTTATGCAAAATTGTGCACTAAAGTTTAATTATTATTATTCTTTCGAAAGTGCCGAAAGAAAATGTCCATCTATACAAAGTTTAATTCATCCGTTAATTTTCTTTCATTATGCCAAAGATTTGAGGCTATTTTTTTTCTACTAAGAAATCAAACGTTTTCATGCTTACAAGCAACGGTTGATACATTTTTACCTCTTTTCTTATTTTCATTTAATTTTATAAATTAATAGCAAATATTAACTAAACCAATTTTATGTAATGACTTACTTGCAGTTATATTGTATTTGGTACACCTTCCTTCAAAAGTACATGAGTAGACAGACCCACCAGAATGTCCACTTTGTCGGGGAGCTCCTACAATAACACTAAAAAAGACAAATATTGTTATAAAACTCAGGAAACGTCTTTGATGATGAAATTTGAAAGTGCTAAGAACGCCTTTGGCGACATTTTTATGGAGTACTATCAAAATTCCACTTAAAAATATTTTTTTCGAAACTGCAACATTTAACTTAGTACTTGGCAATGCAGACCTCTATAGTTTACTGCAGACTTATTGTCGGTATTGGGGTTTTTGTTCTTTACAGCACCGACACTTTTTATACCGACCAGATAGATGAGAAGAAGTATACATGGCGGTCGTTCGCATGCGAAATGACGCATGGCGTTTTGTCCTATATACGATTATGTGCCGTGAGTACACTTGAAAAAGTTGGAAAACCTCATATACAGGTCCCCCATATGTGGGGGCTGTTGGGTACAAAATTTTCTGGCCCGGTCTTGCGAGGAGCCCGTAAGGCCCGCCTGACTGATACCCGTAGAGAAAAGATGAAGTGTCAGAAGTAGAAAAAGGCAATAATATTGATAAAAGATAAGCGTTCCTTTAGAATTGATGTAGTATATGTTACTTTAGATTATGTAATAAACGACATAGATCTTCGGTTTTCATCTGCTACAAACATATGCGGTCTGATTTTACATTAGAAATAAGTGAACTGAAGAATTGTCAGAAAACTTTGTGAAAACGTTTTCTGCAGATCTTTCACAGAATTTAACTTAAGAAATACTAAATCTGAAAAATATACAAATTAGTGTTTAATAATGAAACAGAAATTTCGCCACAACGACTTTAAATGAAATATGTATGTACCTACTAAGAATTTGAAAGCTATTTTCACCAATGCAATGTGTGTATTGTATAATCTAGCCCTATTTTCTATAAAAAAAATCAACGTGCTTTAAAAGGTGATAGGGTGATAGATAGGTGATTGATGAATGCGACAGATGAATTTGCCACGAGAAAAGTCAGAAAAATAGTAATTACTTAGTTACTCCATGAAGTGTCTTTCTAATTTTGAAGCGGCGGGGCTCATGTAACTTATATGCGCTTCTTGAAGCTATCAGAAGTATTATCCTGATGAATCATAAAATTACCAATTAGGATATCTACACCTAGCCGAATCAAAATGTTCGTGCAGTTATTCAGTCCCAAAACCTTCCTAACCAAAATTTACACACACATTCCAATTGTTGCAATAATTTCGCCGTTGTATGAAGTTGCAATCGCACTTCCTCGAGACATATTCCCTTGTCATGTGTGGTGTACACTGATATCTAAGTCAATTAACCCAAATAGACTTTGAATGTTTTTACTGTATACATAGTGCATTTTCTATAATCAATTAATACAAATATTAATTGAATTCAAATCTGTCATTGACTACTTATTTTAACCGCTAATTGGTCCATCATTAATAAACTTTCTACACGCCTTTACTTCCTTATTGGTGGAGTGGTGGCAAGGAGCGTACCATTATGGAATAAAACGAAACACCGGCCAGTGCTCGACCATCAGTCACATCGCCAATAACGGCGGTACATTAAATTTTTATTACTTATAGTCCAATCATTATAAAGATTTCCATAACAAAAAATGTTATCTGAAATTTTCCTTCAGTAACTGTTAGTGGAGGTATTATACATCACTAATCCACAAAAATCAGTTCTGGGGGCACCGCGCAACCCCGCCAAAAAACCACCGCTTCGGTGAAGAAAGCCTTGTTTTACTGAAAACTCGTTAATCGTTGAAGATATAAAAAAATTGCTCATCATAAAAAGAAAACTGGACTAATTTTATAAAAACAAAATCCTCTTGTATTTTCTTTATTAGACTTAATTTTCGAGAAAATCGATATCGAAAAAAATTGCAACATTTGTGTTTTGAATGCGTACGAATTTTCCTTTATTTCAAATCAAATCAAGATGGGTTTTAAAGGGCATATAAAATACTCTCTTGTGTTTCCATTTTTGATGGCTATTGATATCTATTAGTATATAAAAATAACGGTATAATATACCTCTTGATTTTTTGCGCTTTTAGCTATTCACGGGCCCATAAGAAATAAATGACTTTAATATAAGTTATAAATGCATTATCCTTTAGTTCAAGGTAGTACTTCAATACAGAAAAAGTATGGAATAAAAATATTCACATTTACAAATTTACCAGCATGTTGAAATTAGTCTAATTTTGGCCAATTTTTTATTCTTTTCTAAAAATTAAAATAAGACTCAAACATCTTGAAAATTTAGCTCAAATTTTTTTTTTAGTTTATGAATCGTATAACTATTGTTTCTAATCATTTAACAGTTAAAAAATTGCATAAAAAAATATCATCAAAAAATTGAATATGCAGCCTTTTTTGGATTTTTTTGGCTAACTTGCTGGTGATTTTGTAAATGTGAATATTTTTATTCCAAACTTTTTCTGCATTGGAGTACTACCTTGAACTGAAAGAATAATGCATTTATAACTTATATTAAAGTCAGTTATTTTTTATAGGCCTGTGAATAGTTAGATGTACAAAAAATCAAGAGATAACTTATTATATTGTTATTTTTATATACTAATAAATATCAATAGCCATCTAAAATGGCAACACAAGAGAGTATTTTATATCCCCTTGAAAACCCATTTTTATTTTTCGTCCTAGCTTGTTTGGTTCGAGCAATTTCATTCTTTCTATTGCCCCGCGTGCAAGAAATTTCAAATAAACGAAAACTCGCGCGCACTAAAAATACAAATTTTGCAATTTTTGTCAATATCGATTTTATCGAAAACTATGGCATATACAAGAAAATTACAAGAGGACTTTTTTTTAGGCAATTAGTCAGCTTTCTTTTTTATGATAAGCAATTTTTTATATCTTCAACGGTTATCAGTAAAATAAGGCTTTTATCACCGAAGGGGTGGTTTTTTGGGGGGGTTGCGCGACACTCCGAGAACTGATTTTTGTAGTTTTGTGATGTTTAATCCTCCCACTAACAGTTACTGAGGGAAAATCTCAGATAACATTTTTTGCGAGCCTCTGGTGTATTTTTTACTTTATCGACTGGATTATTATATTGATTAATGAAAAATATGATTAATTTGCCCCTGCATGAGTATTGAGTAAGTATATAGTGGCATACTGATATCCGGGGATTGAGGTTTAAAACATTAAGGGAAAAAGATACGCATAATGAATGTTAAATATATACACCACATAATATATAATAACGATTCCAGAAAATTGAACATAAAATATGCATATTCGTGGAATTAACGGATGTTGACGCAGATAGATTCCCTGTAAACTTATATAAAATAGCCACAGAAAACAGGGAGGTCTCATCAAATATTTACATTTAACTGGTAATAAAATTACTTCAAACAGTAATTCTTTGTATAATTTTAAGGCGACAGGTCGCCAACACTAATTATTACTACTTAATATACAGTTTGTCCCAAATTGAAATTGTATATACTGTTATCTTCGTTATTATAAAAAATAGAAAATAGGTTAAATGAAGAACGTTTTTTGGGCATTTCAATTATGTTTTTAGATCTAATGTAACTTTTTAGTTTTTAGGATAATTGATAAAAACCACCAACGTGCATTTTTTAAAAGTCCTTGTATTTCCATAATTTAAATCCTAACATCTTTGCAGTCAGGGCAAAACAAAGAAATATTGTATTCTGTTCTTGAGGTATTTTGTTTCTAATTGAATACAATCCAAATTTGCAATAAAAATAGGGGTTCCCGTTTAAAAAAAAACGAATTTGACCTTGAATGACCTTAACCCTTCCACCCAAAATCAAAGTGGCATATATCGCCGAACTGCCCCATTCCAATTCTACAACTTTTGTTTGAAACATTTTTTCGTGGAGTGCTTATTGCTCGAGACATTTTAAAGCTTCAGGTTAAAAAAATCACCCAGTCTTACGAATATTCATTTTTCTCGAACATATAAACCACAAACTCATGGTAATTAAAAAAGTTTTCGACTTTATATGACCCAGTTTTTATGCATGGCCCACCCTTTTTGAATAAAATACGAAAATGAACACCCAAAATACGATTTTTCGAAAACAGTGAAAGAATTCGATTCGATTTTCATCTTACAGGAACAAAAAAAAACAAATTAAAGACAATTTACAAGCTTTGAGAAAGCTTTAGGATTTTTGCTAAAGGAAATTTAAAAAGTGTTTTAAAGGCCTGGTGTCTAAAGATTATTTGTTAAAAAAACAAATGAAAGATATGAGATAAGATGGTAAAGATTTAGAATCATAATTACTTTCACTTTTAAGAGCGGTCGCAAAATTTCAGTGACTGGTGAAAGACACAATAACACTACATGCAGGTAATTCAAAAACCATTCATATCGATATTAAATAAAAATGACTTTCATCCCATATTTTAGTTTTGAGATACTGACCACAAAAATCGCCTTTTTCGCGGCCTTCGAATTTGGTATTAAATGAGAGGCCTTGACCTTGATTTTAGCGGCTTCTACCGGAAAAGTTCAATCACTCTCTGAATGACCTTAACACGATTACGTCCAGGTAAAGTCAAGGTCACCATTAGGCAGCCTTATAACGCCCTACAACTTTTTAAGAAATATTTCTTAGTATCAGCCATAACCTCGGAATGATTCATATGGATAATTTGCCATGGCCTATCTGCAGTCGGTGCATAATGTCAACTTCAATCCCTTATACTTTGATAAAAAATGGTATGCTCAATTTGAGGCTTTTAGAGGATTATGTATCATGATACATTTTCATTTACTACCATCTTCAAGTCCAAATAAGGGTCGTGATCACTCTTCTCAAATTGCTTGCACCATACAAATTTTATTTTTGTACCCCAATGCCTTATATCCGGTTTTAACAAGTCAGTTCATAAATTTGTCGCCCACTCTGTATATGCGTATAAAATGTTAAATAAGGAACAGGTGAAGCTTAATAGTATTGCACCCAATAAAAGAAAACTACAAACGTTGTTGGTAAGAGGTCAATTTAAAATTAAGCAAGTACTTTTTGGAGATAATGTAAAAGAAGAAAACGCATCTAAATTTACTAAACTTTTATTCGTACGATTCGTTTTAATGGGATGGGCATTATGTTCTATCTTCAGTTTCTATGTTTGATCGAATTAAATCAGGCTCAGCGGGAATTCAAAAACATGTCATTGGGTCAGAAGTCTTTAGAAGAAAGTTCAGTTAAAATAAAACATTTAAAAAAAATTATTTGAGTGTCGATTATGCCTGAATTAAACAGAATTCATATATTAATACTTACAAGGGTAGCGCTCCTTTTTGTAGCACTAAGGAGTAACCAAAATATGAGTTATTATTTCCAAGTATTTCATTCACATTATTCAAATTAAAATTAAAGGCACAAATACTACAAAACAAAGCACAAAATATTAATACATGCTTCATATTGGAAATGGAACGTGAGAACACAACTCTCCTGTTAAGACTGAATTTTGTTTAACAACTTAAAAAATACCATATCGCGAGGAGGAAATTGATAAGCTATTAAATTATCACTATTATTCCTCTTTTAACAGGAAAGCGATTCATCACTGAGTCAGTGTAAAACCCGTCAAAATATATATTTGTATACGTATGTCAGCTAAGGTGAACGTAAATAAACAATACGCGATTGTATGCGCTAGTGCAATAAAATGATTTGTTATTAATCATCAGTCTGTCACTGTGGACAACACTTATCTGTGACACTATTCTCCTGTTCAAAAACTAAAGTGGCCAGTGACCTATTGAAAAGAACTTATAACTGGTTAAAAATATATATGTATACAGGGTGCTTCACTTAAAAGTCCCCAGGCCATTATCTCTAAAACTAATAAAGATATTTTATTTTTGTAAATGGCAGATCATTGATACCAAAGAAAGGTTTAAATAACGGTGATTAGAATTTTTCCTCAACAGCACACAGAGATGGCGCTGCGATGCAAAACTATTTTTTGATGGCTGGAACCTTGAAACATAAGTCATGTGATTAAATAATAATTTGTGAATAATTTTGATGGTATAGAGAATTTACAAAAAACAAGCCGTTTTGGAGTTACATGAGTTTCTTTCATTAATGCCAGTACACGTGAATTTTGATAAATCCCTATAATTTATTTATTATTTATTATAGAATATTGGTTACCAAACACTTTTTTTCAAGATAAGGAAAGTGATATAATACACTATCATAAAATTATGTTTACCGCTTCCGGCCAAACCGGAACTAACATGATGAACCAATATCCATATGTTCCTTTATATTACATTTTTTTTTTCTAATAACGCTTCTAATAAAACGGCTCCCAAAACTTAAAGTAAGTAAGACAACAAAGAAAATACACACTAATTTAGAATGGGCTAAATTTATATTAACAATTCAGTAAAGAACGTAAACAAAAGTTTTATAAACAAACATTTAAAAACTATCGAAATATTATTAAAAATGAAATTAAACTAATTTCTTTCTTAGTAGTAGGTAAGTACTTATTATATTAAATGTTCAAAATTTCTCCCTTCTTCATGAATACACATATTGTACCGTTTCAGTAACTCTTCATTGCACATTTTTTGTAACGTATGTCTATTTATAGCAGCAACACTTGCATATATTTTATTATACAAATCGGCCATATCCTCAATGGGTTCAATGTACACTACACTTTTTAAATACCCCCAAAGGTAAAAATCTAATGGAGTCAAGTCAGGTGATCGTGCTGGCCATCTGACTACTCCATTAGTACCAATCCATCTCTGAGGGTACATTTCATTAAGACAATCTTTGACTAGTACTGAGTTATGGGGTGGTGCACCATCTTGGTGAAACCAAATATTCTCCTGGTTATGAGGGATAGTCTCTAATAATCCTGGCAATACATTTCTCAAAAATATCTCATATTTTCTTCCATTTAAAGTCCCATGGAATAGATATGGTCCAATAATATATGAATTTAATATTCCACACCACACGTTAACTCCAAAAGTTACCTGATTTCGGGTCATTCTCATCCATCTAGGATTATTTTGTGACCAGTATCGGCAGTTATGCTTACTCACAACTCCGTTGTTGTGAAAACGGCTTTCATCGCTCCAGAGCACATTTTTTTTTAAATTTGGGCATTCTTCAGAAAGGACTGAAAATTCAGCTAGAAAATGTAATCTTCGTTCATAATCACCAGGCCTTAAATGATGGATCAATTTTAATTTGTATGGATGGTATTTATTTGATTTTAATATTCTATGGCACGAAGATATCGACAGATTAGTTTCCGATGCCAATTTCCGGAGAGAACATTGAGGATTGTTGACAACACTATTTAACACCAAGGCTGTATTTTCATCGTTTCTAACTAGCCTATTTCTGTTACGAATAGTTTTCTTAAAACTACCCCATCAGTTTCTTAAATTTTTAAACAGCATGATAAATGTTTTTTTATCGGGTGTAGGTCTATTTGGAAATCGTAAACAAAACAATCGTTTTGCTTGTCGGGAATTTCTTTTGCATTCACCGTATATTAAAATCATATTTAACTTATCTTCATTGGTGTATCAAACCATTTTTTAAATTTATTTTTTTTTTATTGCTTTATTTAGATTAATTTGCTTTGAATTGTTTCTAAGTACACTATTTCTGTTTGAAACTATGATTGAAATGCATCAACTACAAATTTAACTGTCAAACTTAAAATTAAATCAAAGCCTACTAATATCTCTTAAGTAGATTTTTCATTACCATTCTAAATTAGTGCGTATTTTCTTTGTTGTCTTACTTACTTTAAGTTTTGGGAGCCGTTTTATTAGAAGCGTTATTAGAAAAAAAAATGTAATATGTAGGAACATATGGATATTGGTTCATCATGTTAGTTCCGGTTTGGCCGGAAGTGGTAAACATAATTTTATGATAGTGTATTATATCACTTTCCTTATCTTGAAAAAAGTGTTTGGTAACCAATATTCTATAATAAATAATAAATAAATTATAGGAATTTATCAAAATTCACGTGTACTGGCATTAATGAAAGAAACTCATGTAACTCCAAAACGGCTTGTTTTTTGTAAATTCTCTATACCATCAAAATTATTCACAAATTATTGTTTAATCACATGACTTATGTTTCAAGGTTCCAGCCATCAAAAAATAGTTTTGCATCGCAGCGCCATCTCTGTGTGCTGTTGAGGAAAAATTCTAATCACCGTTATTTAAACCTTTCTTTGGTATCAATCATCTGCCATTTACAAAAATAAAATATCTTTATTAATTTTAGAGATAATGGCCTGGGGACTTTTAACTGAAACACCCTGTATATATGGTGATCAAACAAAAAAAGTAATTAATTAAGAAACATTATTACCAAGGACGAAATCTGATATAGGTACTTTTTATTTTAAATATACAGGGTGGTCTCTCAAAAAAAAAATAAGACGCGACAGGAGAATAATATTAGAAATGCAGTTGTTACCATTGTCAGAACGAAAACTTAATACCAAAAAAATATGAAGGGCGGTTATATGACAGAAAAATAAATATTATTATTTGTTTTTCTGTATAGAAGGTGCCAAATAGGAAAACTTGGCCTACATTGTCAAATTTTATTCTCCATCAAATAATTATGTAGATACAGCGCCAACAGACAAGCAACAGACCGACAGACGGACTTGAAATTTCATAATTTTCGTAATCATTCATAGTCTAAAACGCGAAAATCCAATGAACTTTCGGAGAGTGATTTTTTCACCATTATTATTATTTCCCTTCAGTAAGAGAGAGATGTAGAAACACGTAGCAAGTCCTTCTTCAGAGTATTTAAATGAAAATGATAGAATAATGACGTTAACTGCTTGACTTCATTATTTGTAGCATTTAAAATTTGATCAACCAGTACTTTCGACAATTTATTATAGAATAACTGAAAACATGCCGTCATTATGTCTTATAACATTATTTAACACACTAGTCCATTGACTTTTGAAACGCTTACTAACAATCTTAAAAATGATACACTTATTATAGGGTGACGTAGGCAGCACAGAAGCAACATTATAAAAAATGAGTCCGGTCTGGAAGTTTTTCCCAAGTAAATTAGGTCTTTGGACTAAAGAAATATAATATTTGTACCACATTCTACCCAAATATGTACTGCCTTTCTAGAAATTTGCACGGGCCGCCGCAAAGTCTCATAATGTGGTTAAGAAGCTCTTGTCTTCCATGACTGTTTGATAGTAACGCTAGGACATTTTTTGGTCATTAAAAAAATGCAATTAAAAATCTACAAAAATCGGATGTCATCTGTAAACCAAAGAAATACTTTTCATGACGACAGATTTTGGTCTTTGTTATCAGTATTATTGCTATATAAGTGAAAACAAATGACTTTTTTGTATTGGTATAGTTATTTGCGGTTTTGGGCCTAGATATAATTTGAGACAGTCTTTGTGATATGGATCTTATTTGCCACAAAATTTTAGATTTTTGTGGGAACGAACGCTGATTTTTTTATTTAAGCGCGAAGTCAAACGGTACTGAAACAAATGTGCGTTTGGCTGAAAAATATAATTTTACGTTATAATTTTGAATGCGCTTTTGCTTTTATCATTACTCTTTGTGTTCTACTTATTATTAATAAGTAAAAGAAACAGCTGCCTGAGGAATCACTACTTCCACATCGAGATTTCCCATCCAAGTTTCTTTAAATAAAAACATCATCCTACTATATTTGCACTCTAGTAGAGTGAAATAATTGCTCATAGAATATTAATAATATAGTATTTGAAATCGTCGGCACAGAGGTGGGAAAGAGGGTGGCTGATGTTCAATAATTTTTTGACAACTTTTGTTCTCATACACACACTAAGACACAATTTTATTTTGATAGCTTCTCTAAATAATGGAGTGGGGATGTTCGAGGTGTTGGTGGTGGTGGCAGACATCAAATAGAAAATTGAGATCTATATGTCATATGACTGAAAGATGCTGGGATAGCAAGAAGCCAACCGCGCGTCAAGGCGCGGGTGGAAGAGAAAAATTCAATTCTCACAAGATCTTGTTCGGTGAGGTTCGAGAGTTCGAAAATTTGTAATAGTTTTGTCAGAATTATACCCAAGCGGAGTTTTGCATATAATTAATCCTTAATAATTGTCACTTTTTCAACCTTCGCTTGGAGGAACCATTTTTGGAACTTAAAGTACCGAAATTTGATTGTGTTCATTCCGTTAAAGTGGCCATTCCCTAGAAAGAGACATCCGATAGGGAAATATTTATAATTTTTGGCCATAACTTTTTTTTGTTAGTACGTATATTTAAAAAATCTATAAGACTACCTAATAAGTAGAACCATAACAAGGCTATTACTATGAACTTTAACTCAATAATTTCAGTGATTTCCTAAATAGTTAGATTTAAATTTAAAAATTTATGCTAATCCTCCTATTTCGTAGTTTTAAATCTAACTATTTTGCAAACCACTGAAATTATTGAGTGAAAGTTCATAGTAATACAGTCTTTTTAAAATTTTGCTCAGATAATCTTATAGTTTTTTTAAGTATACGTACTAAGAAAAAAAATTATGGTCATAAATAATATTTCCGCATCGGATGTCTCTTTCTAGGGAATGGCCACTAATTTTAGAATAAAGGATTCACGAATCAAGAAACACACTATACACTACCTATATTAACCGATTAAATAGGTATAACTGGTTTAGGTTATTGTATAGGTATTTTTATACATATATATATACCTAGATATTTATCATTTCTAATTTTTAATATATTTTACTTAATTATTACTTATAAGTTCTAATCTAAAATATCACAAGTACTTAACACATAGGTATATCTTAGCTAGGTATACGCTATACGTTCTCAGTTATAAAGGGAATGCCAAAGAACACAATTATCTTCAGGTAAAATTATCGATGTTTGATGTAATAAAACATATATTTGCCGCCAATATACCCTACCCAACGTCCCTTTCCTTAAACGTGATTTGTCAGCTTTGCAAAAGCCGTTTTAGTGACCCTCAGTTTCAAATTTTATTCCGGTTGCAGCATAGTTTGTTTTGTAGTTGGCACTGCTGGTGGCAGTTCACTACCAGCTTTTGTTCGTTGAAGAGCGTACTGTTCGTTTGGTCCTCGTCTTGGTAAGTCAATTTATTTGTTCTGCTAAATCATATATTAAACTTGTAATATAATATTGTAAATATTAACTGAAACATATTTTGTATCTAAATTAACTTCGTTTATTACTACTTTGTTCGATAAATCGATTAGATATATTTTTGTAATCGGAATAATATTCATTTATTGCCACCATGGCCGCCGTTCCCATCATAGAAAAACCAAGCCAGCAGAATTTAGCCATTAGCAACTGAACATTATTTAATTCCTTATTTAATATTAATTGAATAGTAACGTATGGTGCTAATATATTTATTTAAATAAACATAAACTTAAAATCTTGCCTTAAAAATAAGTTTTAATTTTGGCGCTATAATCACTTCACAAAGGAGTGACGCGCCGCGCCGGCGTTTTTCATTTGTTTTTGTGTTTTGTTTCAAAGAAGCCGGTAAACCCAAGCCAAGCTCAAGCTCACTAAAAATTTAAACTTTAAATTATCGTTTTGTTTTCAAATTATCATTGGGAAATATAATAAATTAGTTTGTTGTGAAGCATTAATAGGTATGCGATTAAATTTCAAAATCATTAATAGGTGCCTATCATATATGAAAAATAATCAGCTTAGCTTAGTAAAAATGCTATTATTTTGCAGGTATTCAACTATAGTCCTATAAAAGAAAATTAAAATGTCTGACGAGGAAGTTCAAACTAAGAAAGGCCGTAAAGCAGCCAGTGAAACTACAAAACGCCCAAAAAAGGTAAGAAAAGTAAGTAGGTTAGGAATCATTAAAAATTCTTGATTTGTTAAAATGATAGTAATAAATTTGGAAACATAAACGGTCTAAGGGATTAAATAATTTTATAAATAGGAAAGTCGAAGAAAAGAAATTAAAGGAAGGGCGGGGCGTCCTAGTATTTTTTTTTATTTATTTGTATTAAGTGTATGTAACGGCCAGCAGAGGGCAGGATGAGAACTTGTTTTAATGGCGGGAATAGCTTGGCTTGCCCATACCAGGGTGATTCATACTTGACTAAGTACCAAATAAATCATTGAACCTGTTTTTTTTATTCTAAATTTTTCTAAAATGCTTAAGTAATTTTAATTATTAAATACTCACTAATAGATGTTCCTCTTTAATGGAAATAATAACAAATATTGGTGATTCTTTAGAATTGTATAGAAACTTTTTATGAATTTAGTTTAAAAAAAAAATTCGTCCGCATTGTTCGTAGGTACCTATAAATAAATTACGAGCACGAGCAAATTATCCTGTTTTGTTTCGTAATGTTTAAAATATACATTGTTCTGCAAAGCTCTTATAGTGATCAGATCAAAAAAAAATTTGAGAACCGACGTAGGTTTATACTACTTAAAAAATAATTTGATATTTGAAAATGGTGTGATCTAAGGAATTACTCTGCATTTGATGGAGAATTTTGGTTGTCAATTCTAAGAAAATCATGATGACTAATATGTATTCAACTTAAATGTTAATAGGAAGCGAAGGTTGAAAAAGAAGAAGATGCTCCACCAACTAAAAGAGGTCGTGGACGGCCAAAAGGATCTACAAAGAAAAAAACTGATTCTAAAGCAAATGGAGGTAAGCATATTTAAAATTTATATTAGTTAATAAACGGCAGTGTAATGGGCTCTGCGCTGTCTGTGTGTGCGTTTCATTTTAATCACTTCGCTGCATTGCACATTTGACTAGGTAATCTACTAATTTTATTTATTTAGTAATTGTTGACGAATTTTAAAATACATTTTTAGTCCCCATTGAAATGTTACAAAATTTAGACCGAACCCCGCATTTTGGACAGGACAGGATTTTTTTTAAGTGTAGGGGGTTCAGTATGAGTATAAGACTCAGTTTTCGGGGTTGATGAAACATTACTAAAATCTTTTTAATATGTATTTTTTATTTTATTTCGATTTAGGTGTGGTTTAGCCCTCCAAAAGGCTCAAAGAATAAATTTCAAGATTTTTCTAGTAATGTTTCATTAAAATTAAAATGAAAATGCAAAAAGGAAAATATTTAACTCGTTTTTCAAAGCCAGACTCTAATTTCGAAGTAGTAGGAGGTAGTTTTACCCCTGAAGGGTTGAGAATAATTTGCTTTTCCCCGGCAAAGCCCGTTCAACCAAATTTGAATTAAAAAGTAGAAAAAAATATTTACCTTTTTTTAAATTTTAAGTCGATATGGGGGTGGTTTTGACCCTCTCTGATTATCCCTAATTATATAATTTGGCTATATTTGGTATAAATCAACAATCTTTGCAAATTAGTATTAAAAACAAGCTAGCCATTATACTCTGCCGATTTACTACACTTGTTATATAATTGTTGCACATTCTATAGGATACTCTTCTCAGTTTTTTTTTTGTAAATATTAGTTTCAAATTTTTTGTTTAATTACCTACAAAACAAAACAAAAATTTTTCAATTAAAAAATTAATAACTTTTATTTATTAATCGATATTGTTCAAAACAATGGGGTTCTTCCTCTAGCTAACACTAACATACTGTCCAAATTTCAATACAATCGAACTTCTCGTTCTCTACGAGCAATATTACTGGTTTTAGAAATGTGCCGATCGAATGCAATATACTCTTCGTTTTGTATTTGCGAAGAGTATAATAAGGGGATTTCATAGGATCCTTTTTGATTTTTAATAAAATTATCGCGTAGAACCCTCTAAAAGGG
Source organism: Stenurella melanura (assembly GCA_963583905.1). NCBI lineage: Eukaryota > Metazoa > Arthropoda > Insecta > Coleoptera > Cerambycidae > Stenurella > Stenurella melanura. The sequence continues at coordinate 41,737,260 of OY757310.1, read as the reverse complement.
GCGATTTTCGCGTTTTTAGGGGTATTCCCAACTTTTGGGATTGCGGGACCCAGATTTTCGTAATCAGCGACCCAAAAAACGTATAGTCAAAGTAGTGTCAGATCGGTGTTTTTTCCTCTGCACCCTTTCGCGTGTTTTGAATGGAGTATTGGTTTGATCCCTTTGCAGCTTCCTAACACCTCTTCAAAGAAAAGAAATTTAAAAAATAAGTAGAGAAAATTGTTCACAATAAAATGATGTTTTTTCAATAAAATCAATAGAAAAAAAGTTAAAGCCCTAAAATGATATAATTAAAGAATAAAAAAAATACGACTTTTTCATTTTCAATTTTATTGGAAGAAGTATCTAGACCAAGATTGTAGAGAATTCAATTCTCTACAAAAAAAATCTTAGAAGATTTCTTGTGAGACTTATGGTTCTCAGTATATAGCGGGAGTACTGTTTACACCCCCTTTTTTAAGATGGCGGCCAAACGGGGGGCTTTCAACCCCGAGAACCTAGTTTTATACTCACACTGGACCCCCTGTGTTGGAAAGTGTTGTTTCTAACAATTAGGTCAGATTTTTAAGTGTCCCCATTTATTTTTCAAAACAAAAATGTTAAGTTCAGTATGTTGATACGATGCTTTCAAATTATTGCGAGTGTTGATATATTGGAATAGATGCATGTTTTCGAGTTAGAAAAAAATAGCAAACAGAAAAATATTTACAAAATTATAAGAAGGGTAGTTAATATCATCCCTTTGTATACACGCTAGATGGATGAAATAATTTCGTTGAATACTTTTTCATTAGTAACCGAGATGTGCCAAATTTCGTCTTTTTCCGATTACTTTATTTTCAGATAGAAATTAAAAACCATTTTTTTGCACGCCCTCTTAATGGTGTAGCTGGACAAGAAAGGCCCATTTTGAAAAATTTTATATGAAGAACCCACATTATCGATAAGGATTTGGTAGTTAACATTATTATGGGACACCCTGTATACTGTTGTACCAGCATACCGTACTGTGCCTGACAGTGGCATAATATTTGATGTGTGCATTTTGAAACTTAATTTATTATCAATTTCAACTCCTAAGTACCTACCGCGATATCAAAAATTAACGCTGTGGGACAATCGTTTTCTAGCAATGTACTTTAGATGTAATTTTGCAGCTTTGTTAGTGTTTGCTATGAATTTCTGAAGTAAACTTATTATGCATTAAAAAAATTGTAGAGTACGCATAGCAGGAGTATTTCTAGGTGGTGATTTTACCTTCTATGGTGTTTCTCAGATAATCATATATAATACCATAATTGTTGGTCACTATAGTGAAGTATTTACTTTCTGTTGCTTTTTTCTTTAATTGAATGAATGGATTAATATATAAAAAATGATAGTGTTATAAAATTCAACGTTGAAAATTTCGAAACTCATACAATTCCGCAAAAAAAAAACATAATAGGCGTTTCGTTTAAAGAATAATGTTAAAGAAGGGTTTTTTTGCCCATCAGGTGGTAAAGTGTGGAAGCCATCTTTTTTTTTTTACTAATTTTGGTGTGCTGAAAAGGAATCCCATCGCCCGTTTTGGCCAATCTCCTTATTTGGGGGTGACATTGAAATTGATATTATTAGAACTTGCCACTAGAATTAGAACTACAAGAAGTTGAGGATTTCTTTTGCAATTAAAACCACTAAAAACTAAAAAATAAAATCCACCACCTTATTTGGTAGGGATGGGTGTAAGAGTATTCAGAAGTAATCACATTATAACCTGATAATAGCTGTTTAATAGCTTTTTCTAGTTATCTAACGAAACTGACTCTTTTGAAAAAATTTCCCCCACTAAAGAATAAGTATTTGTTGCAAGTTTTAATATCAATTTCAATTGTCAAAATGGTACCCCCAAATAAGGGTTGTTTTTACTGCCTGATGTTTTTAAAATATTCGGATGCCAAGTTCCTATCCAGCATCCCAAAATTACTAAAAAAGATGGTATGCACCACTTTACTATGAATTGACGAAATAACTCTTATTTGGGAGTATCATTGAAATTGATATTAGAGCTTGCAACAAAAAACTTGTGTCTTTACATAAGTAGAAAAAGAAGCAATAATTCGAAATTCGCCGCTCATAACAATTAAGTTACAATATCTAATATACAGTTATTTATTTATTTTTTAAAAACCAAAACTCGTTAAATGGTTAATCACTAATCAGGTTATAGTGTGATTATTTCTGAATACTCTTGCCCATCTCCGCACCCATTAAGTTGATGGATTTTATCTTTTTAAAGTTTTTATTGTTTTTAATTGCAAAAGAAATCCCTAATCGCCCAACCCCTTGTAGTTCTAATTCTAGTGGCAAGTTCCAATGTCACCCCCAAAGAAGAGTTGTTTTTAATATGTGACGGATTCGTTTTCAGTACCCCAAAATTAGTTTTAAAAACTGGCTTCCACAATTTACCACCTGATGGGTCAAAAAAGCCCTTTTTTAACATTGTTCTTTGTTTCTAATATTAATATCATTCAATTGACTTTAAAAATGTATTGGATTAAACAAGTATTAAATTCATGTAACATTTAACTGTAACTGGAATGCCACTGGCATGTATTAAAGAATTTTGGCATTCCGAAATGTAAGGGTGGTTGTCTACAGTTTGTTATGAATTTCATGATCATTTATGAATTTATGCAAATCCTGCGTAAGAAAAGTCGTGTAACTTGAATTGTATTTTTTTTTTTCAGTAGGCAGACGTGGTAGATCTAAAAAAGAAAAAGAAGAAAAGGAAGAGTCGACTGAGGAAGAGAACGGAGATAAAAGCAGTGGCAATGAAGAAGATGAAGATGACGAATAAGCAGTTTCACTACTCGCATTTACATATTTTAAATATCACATCGTTCATAACATATTCTTATATATAATTTTGCATCGTTTAAAAAATGTGTTTTCTAAGTTTTAAATTATTTTTTACTGATCATCACAAGTATTTGATAATCGCGTTAATCTTACATTTTCCAAATCTAGCAAGACTGAATGCGACTAGTCTTCATTCCATTTTTTTTTATTATAAAATGAATTTCAAATTTTTGTACATAATTATAAATAATATTTCAGTTTAATGAAATAAATTTGGAAATTCAGAATTTTGTTTGTTTATTGTTTGATACACGTGTTACGAGAGCTGTGTCGAGCACAGATAAAATGTGTTTCGAGCACTAAGCACTGAATTGCCAAGCACTGAACATTTTAACGCATACGCTGCCGCATGCCCACTGGTGGTAATTTTTCTTTACAGCGGTGGTCATTTCTATTTTCACTGCTGAGGACTACAGTTATTCGACTCTTTATTCTTTCAGGTTTAGTTAGTAGACCGATCTAGTTTCATTTTTGTCTACTTTCTAATTTCTTTTTTTAATTCAGTTGACCTGTATCTATGTAAGTACATATAATATGTTGCAATAAAATCTAAGGAATGGAATTTTACCCACTTCTAATAGCTGTATTATCATGAAACTTGGTAATGTGTGTAGCTCTGATGACAATTACAATACAGGGTGTTTTTAAAAAGTATGTCAATCACTTAACCACGGACTCAGCATGTCAAAAGAAGTTGATTCAGCCTAATTTACCTCTATCCAAAATCGCACCCCTATGAATATACAGCCCTCTAAAGTTGGGATTAAAAATATTTATTTTTTTAATATTGTGCAAATGGCTGTAGATATCTTTTTCAATTTCGGAACACTGAAATGTATGTCAAAGGGTAATAGTTTAAAGTAAAAACTGTTTAAAATCAAATTTTCTAAAAGGCCGATTTGGGGGTATACTACCCTTCCCTCCTACCCCCTCTTTTAGTGGTACGCCTATGACTTTTTTGATATATCGCATTTTATATAAAATTTAATTATAAAACTTTTTTTTATCTTGTTTTTTTTTCGTTTAGATAACCATTTTCAAATGAATCTGGAAATATTAAAACCATTACCACCTTTGTAGAATAACACAAATAATGTTTAAAATTAATGTAGATGATGATCAAAGGCACCTGTGAAAATTTAATAGGTAGTTGACACCTGTCATTTTTGTCAAACTGCTTTAATAGATATCAGTTATTAATTCTTAACAATGGCATTTAATATGAGTTATTCTAATACCGAAATGGTTGATATGATTAGAATATTAGGCGAATGTAATGGAAATGGTTCTAGTGCAGCTAGGCGTTATGTGGAAAAGTTTCCAAACCGTCGGCATCCTGATAAACGTACATTTTTTGCAGTCGATCGTCGTGCAAGGGAAACTGGAAGTCTATCAAATGATCGTGCTGGGAAGTGTGGCAGACCTAGGACTGTGCTAGTTCCAGAGGTCGAAGAGGAAATTTTAGATATTGTATCAGAACGGCCTGAAAGCAGTGTGCGTAAAATAGCTTCTCAGGTAGGAGTATCGTATTATTCAGTATGGAGAACATTAAAAGAACAATTACTAGTTCCATTTCATATACAGACTGTTCAGGCATTGGAACCTCAAGATTACGGTTCTCGAATGGAATTTTGTAACTGGCTTCTCAGAAAAAATGGAAGAAATGTAAGTTTTGTAAACACCATTTTGTCAACTGATGAGGCCTCATTTCATAGAAATGGTATTACAAATCATCATAATTATCACATTTGGTCTGAAGAAAATCCCAATGCAAAGATAGAAACGCATTTTCAGCGTAATTTTTCTGTTAATGTTTGGGCAGGTATTGTTGATAACCATCTAATTGGACCTGTTTTCTTTCCACGTCGTTTAAATGGAGCTGACTACCTAGATTTTCTGGAAAATGAATTGCCTGAGCAATTAGATATTGTTAATCTTAATATTAGAGAAAACATGTGGTATTTACAAGATGGTGCTCCACCCCATTATAGCCTGCAAGTCAGGCAATGTTTATCAAGGCGTTTTCCAGGACGTTGGATAGGTCGAGGAGCTGATGCTCCAGTCAGTTGGCCTGCTCGGTCCCCTGATTTAAACCCGATTGACTTCTGTCTTTGGGGAGCTATGAAGGAAAAAGTTTATTCTGTTCCAATAGAGAGCGTTGAACATCTCCGACAAAGAATTCAACAATCAGCCGAGGAATTTAGAAACATTCCTGCCGTGTTTCAGAATGTGAGATTTTCGCTTCTAAAAAGGGCAAGGTATTGTGTACGACAAAATGGAAATCATTTTGAGCACATTCTGAAATAAAATTTTAATGTTCGATATTTTTTTATTTTATTTTTAATTTATTTCATTATTTGTTGTTTTACTTCTAATATTATTTTAATTTACTTTGTTGCTTTAATGATTGATCTTTTAGTTTCTGTGATTTTTATTTAATAAAAAAACCTATTTAAACATTTTTTTAATTTTAAAATTACACAGAAGAACTTTTTTATTTCATATGTTCCACTTTTCATAATGGTTTTAGTATTTCCAGATTCATTTGAAAATGGTTATCTAAATGAAAAAAAAACAAGATAAAGAAAAGTTTTATAATTAAATTTTATATAAAATGCCCTATATCAAAAAAGTCATAGGCGTATCACTAAAAGAGGGGGTAGGAGGGAAGGGTAGTTTACCCCCAAATCGGCCTTTTAGAAAATTTGATTTTAAACAGTTTTTACTTTAAACTATTACTCTTTGACATACATTTCAGTGTTCCGAAATTGAAAAAGATATCTACAGCCATTTGCACAATATTAAAAAAATAAAGATTTTTAATCCCAACTTTAGAGGGCTGTATATTCATAGGGGTGCGATTTTGGATAGAGGTAAATTAGGCTGAATCAACTTCTTTTGACATGCTGAGTCCGTGGTTAAGTGATTGACATACTTTTTAAAAACACCCTGTATAGTGTACCTACTTAATATTATAAAATATTCAAAATGGCCGCCGCCCTAAGATGGCGGATAATCATTTTATTTACAACCCCCTTGATATGAGTATCAAATGAAAGGGCTTGACAAGCAGGAAACGATAAGGTGAGTGAAGTCATACTAAATCCGATGTGGCGGATGACCTATTTTGTACAGCAAGTTTGGTTCTGATCTATGTTTTTTTGACATGCTTCTATTAGCTTGACCTGTAACACTGTAAACAAGTCTTACAACTCACTTTTCACCTACTTGCAGATGTTGTATTGACTTGAAATTTGACATGTGTATATGGTATTTTCATTTAATATCAGATTCTACTAAAAATTGGTATATCGGGATTTTTGAGGTCGCAAATTAAAAATATGCAATCAAAACTGAAAAATTCAAAATGGCAGCATCAATATGGTGGATAAGTTTGATCAGTTATCCTCTGATTCGACTGAAAAATCAGTATCTGTGGGTTATTGAAGTTGTAGATTACAATTATCTGGTTCAAATTTAAAAAGTTCAAAATGGCCCATAAGTTTTGAATGTGATGATCTGATTTGTATGAAAATCGGAATCTGGGAATTTTCGAAGTCGCAGATTATAATTATTGAGTAGAATTTCAAGAATTCAAAATGGCGGCTTCAGGATCACGAATAGGTTTTATTATTTATAGTTAAGAAATTTTATCGAACAAGTTGGAATAAAACTAAAAAAAATTAAAAAACAATCTTTTAAGAACAAACTGAAACTGTTCAAAATACACTAAAAAGAAGAAAATAAAGTTAATAATAGCAATAATTATGTTAAGAAACGTAAAAGCGTGGAGCATTCAAAGTAGGACCTAGAGAAACAAAATTTTATTTATCAGGCACTTCACGCTTTTACATCTCTTAACATAATTATTATTAACTTTATTTTCTTCTTTTTAGTGCGTTTTGAACAGTTTCAGTTTGTTTTTAAAAGCGTGTCTTTTAATTTTTTTAAATTATATATTTTTTTGATCCACTCTAGTGGCCACTTGTTCCCACAATGTACTTTTACATTCTGGGGACTGCTGACGTGGGTCAAAATTTTGTAGTTTCGACCCCTTCGCTACTACTGTTTTACACAAACTCGAAAAAATCAACTGCCTATTTAAAAAAAATCAGAAGTGCCAACACCTGGTCCATCATCTTCAAGACGATTCTTAAGACAATGAAGGAGTCGAAAGATAAGAAAGAGATCAAAAGAAGGTACGATGTTTGCTACAAAAACTTGTCCATGTGTCATGATTCTGAATATGCTTGCAAGAACGCTAAAAAAGTTAATACTATTTGTGAACAGTTAGTCTGATATTCCTATGTACTTAATATGTTTCCAAAAGCACTTTGAGGAAAATTCTCTTTACAATTTCGTATTTCTTTGTTATCTTTGAAAAATGTATACCATTTTCTTTTGGTTCAATATACTAGTTCTAATCTCTTTTATAAAGTAAGGATTTTTAGTTCATTTTAGGAATATAATCCAAATATTTTTGTTTCATGTGTTGAAGTTTTATTTTGTCACTTTGTTTTTAGTTTGTTCATTTTTAACATTACTGTAACCCTTCGGAAACATAACACTCATTGAAAAGTATTAAATTATGAAGTACTATTCCATTAGTAATTGTTTATTTTTTTAACTGTGTAAGAACCAGCCATTTAAACTACCTCACTCTTCCAAACTGTTGAGGTGGTTGAGGCGTTACAGCCCCAGCCAAAAGTAAGTCAAATTCTAAATCAGAACTTTTTCATAATAAATTATTACAAAAGGTTACAAGTGGATGATACCAATAATTATTTTCATAAAGGCATAAATAAATCATTTTTTATTATTAATAATTATTTAAGTAGATTTAATTATTTTACTTCATGAACTAACTTTTGAATGTTTTGTCCAAACTTATTAAAAAATTAATAAATTTATGTGAATATTTGTGTATTTTACAAATTTGTTAAAATTAAATCATTAAATAATTGAAAATTCAGTTAAAAATCATTAATGAAAGGAAAAAGTTGACAGTTTACAAACGTTTAATAATTTTTTTCATTTATTAAAAGTCTCCTAATTAAATTGGAAACAATATTAAAATATGCGTAAGACATCAATGCTTTACATAGTTAGTTTTCGAAACTGCTGACATTATTTGGTTATTTGCTATAAATTAAAATGTACCGTTTGCATGCTGAGTTGACATATTTTCCATAAGACCACATGTAAAAGTTTTTAAAAAATTTTAACTTTGAGTTTCCTAATAACTGAATTTTTTACAGAAAATTGTGTCATAAAAATCTATTAAAAAAACTTTATTTCAGATTTTTTTTCGTTATTTTCGTCTAACACCTCAACCTCCTTAAGTCCAACTGAAACACATTTACATCCTGGGAACAAACATTGATATTGTCTATGAAAAACACATTAAACATTCCCATTGGTGTTCACGTAGGCTTGAAATATAAAATGCAGTGGGTCCGTGGGTGGTCACATTGTCCCAATATGATGGACATAAAATTACCACCGGTATCACAGAAATGACTATCGGTGGGCACGTGGGGCTATGTGTTATATATCGAAGTGCTTGTAGTTACTAAACACTTGCATTGTTGTTATAACTGTTTTTATATTTAGCTAAAAAAAATCACTTAAATTGCAATAATTCTGACGTTTGTCATGTATGGTTCACACACTCTACTAATGAAAACGACAATTGTATTGACATATTTATAGGAAAATTAAGATATTATATACTACATATATATACTTTTGACTGAGTCAGAGTCAGAAATCAAAATTTTAACTAGATGAAAACATGACATGTAAAATGAAACCGTTCTACTTTGTTAATGGAAACCACATAACTACTTCCACGTCCAAAAATTGGAGTGGAAGTATATTAATCGTATATAAATTTAAAAATTTTTTGACGTGAAAACGTCTTTAAAGGTAAAATGACTAACTACACAGAAGACAATGGAGAGGACTGTACTCGACAAAGGAAGGTTGAAAGCAATAAGTATACTAGCCGAAATTTCCGCCGCCCCCTTTATAGCATAGGGGAGGAGGCGACGCACAATGGATCAAACGTCGATTCTAGCTGGAAATAAGTATGTCTAATTGTTTTTGATCCTCAATTATATATTAATGCACAAGAAAGGAAAAAGGGCTTCGGCTGGAATATTCGTTGTTTAGAAATAGTAAACAAAACAAATAATTTTCAGATATTGTTAAAAATATTCACTTGAAAGTACTAATAAAATAAACGAAAGTAAAAATACTAAAAAAACATCTCAATTAAAGTAACATTTCTTTCGAAATTTGTTAATTAACTACCTGCAGTGAAACAATTCATTGTTTATATTAAGACATGTATGACACTACTGCCATATGCAGAAACTGACAACTATGTTCATAATTAATCGCTATCACTTACAATATCTGTCTCGATAATGTTGGAAATATGTTCCAATTCAACTGCTGGACCTGATAATAATTTGGAAGCAGCTCTGAATAAAGACGAGATAATACAAATAAAATATTAATTAAATCATGCAGTGTTTTCTCACGTGACATCTTCCTGGTGTTAAATTCTCTATAATTTCGAAAATCTCTATTTCTTGACTCTAAGGCTTCTTCAGAGAAGATTCCTATCGGAAGTATAGCTGATGATATTATATCCGCTCCATGTATAAAAACCTGTGTAAACTACTAGGCATATAACACCAAGATAAAGTTGTACATACAGTTTTAATGTCTCACTACAATATACTCTGAAAGAGTCAACATTTACTGCATAGCCACAAGCCATAGTTTTCAAAATTACATCTAGCCATTCTATTAAATTTTCATCGATTCCTGTAATAGAGGAAGCCAGAGAAGGCTGTTGGAAGAATCTTCTGGCTGTATTTCCATCATTAGTTGTGCCAAATGCGGGCTTAGGTACGTCAACCAATAAATACATCTTTGATTTGAGGTCGTCAATAATTTTATTTTTATTTACTTTCATTACTGCTTTGTCAGCTTCACCACGAATTTGCCATTTCTTTAAAGGTAAGCGATATGAAATGTGGAGGAGACATTCAAAACTCCTTATCCACGCATGTAATGTTGATAGTCCACGTTTGTACAATTTCTTGTTCAATACCAGCTTTGATATTTTATCTAAATTATTCATTATTTTTGGTGTTGCTCCACAAATTCTACAAGTTTGAGATGAAGATTCTGCAATGACACTGCAAACTTTTCCATCTATCATTGTTAATTTAAACATATTATTTACGAAAATTTCTCTAGTATCAAACTGAATTTTGGTTGGTGTGATTTCTTCTATTTGTTTCTGTATGCTTGCGATTTCTTTGTTGGTCAATTCCGAATTTTCTTTTTGAAATAAAAGTTCTATTGGTCTGCAAAATCTTGTAGAACATTGGATTTCTCCAAATTATTTGATTATCTCCCATTAATTGCAGTGGAACAATGCACACGGCAAACAAATATTCGTCTGTTTTTGTATCAGTCACAGTCAGTGTTTGTAAGTAGAATGGGCAGCACTTCCATCGCAACCCCATTTGTAAATTATTTATTTATTCAACAACTTTACAGGCGAAGCCCAATTACAAAGTTGTAAAGAGACACGATTTACATGAGAGATAATACTAATTGATATGTCTTCGTGCATTGATAGGATTTGCTGCAGGACCTCGTTTTGCAGTTTTACAAGTCTTTGTGCGGTACGAAGAGCTTGAAGAAATACTTCAGACGAAATATCAGAAATAGTTATACATTCATCATTTGGATAGCAATCCCGCTTTGCACTTTCTAGCACATTGTATGATGGATAAATGTTTGCGTTACGTGATTTACCACCTGACTGCATTAAAATCACCATCTACATATAACGCGAGTGCCTCTTCTGATGTGTACGGCACAGGATCTTTCGAAGGACTGAACAAAGCTTTTTTTTATCTTAGATGCTCTTTTTGGTGATGAATCTAATTATTGTAATATTTTGGTAGCGTCTCTTTATCCACTTTTGTAAAGACTGCTACGTGTGGTGAACATTAACTCTTTTCGTGGTTTGCAGATTCCATTGAGTTACTTTGGCACATTTTGACCTGTCACCTACTTCAGAAAAATTTTTTGAAGGTCGGCCAAATTGCGTCCCAGAGGGCTTGGGCTCATTTGAAGTTTGATCTGGTATTTCAGGCAAAATTATATTGGCAACTAACCATTTTTGATTCTTGAATTTAAAACGATTTGATGCTCCACTTTTCATAAACGTAATGGGTAAAATTTTGCAAAATTTGTTTAATTAGCTTACGCAGTTCATTTTCACAATTGATTAAACCTGTTTTTGTAAAAACGTAATTTATAACTGCAGAATTCTTCCTTACTTGAAGTACATTCATTGTGCCAGACTTCGAAAAACTCTCTTCTTACAATCGACATATCTGATTTTTTTTTTCTCTGAATGCAGCAAATACTCGCACTTTATTTTATCTCTAGTAGGAAGCCTGAGGACTCTATTACCTAATACAAAAACTAGACGGTAGTCAGCCAACGAGTTAGTTAAAAGTCAAGATATATTTCAATAATGCAAAAAATATCAATATTTAAAATCAGCGTTATTTGAAAATTAGTTTTATATTGAATGTGATTAGTAATACAATAAAATTATATTGCAAAAATTACTACATACCTTAAGATTAAATGCACTCACAATAAAACTTAAATATATAGATTTGAAATTTAAAAGCGATGTTTATATCTAACTCATGAATTATGAATCGATATTGAATTTACTTTACGAATATCAACAAAATAGTGGCTTTATTAGTCGCCGCTAAAGTATGTTAGCGACTTTGTTTCCTTATAGAGAATAAAATTCTTTCCTTGCCTAACATATATATATTTTCGAAGTTTGTATATGTATGTTTTTTAACATTGAAATAGTTTCATTTTAAATAGTGACTACCATAAAGTCAATACAAGGCAAAAAAATAAACTCCACGAACCTTCTGCCAAATTAAAGTGAGGCTCCAAGATTTATAGGCCCGAAATTATTTAACCGTTTACCAGATGACATAAAACACTAGGAGAGTATTTATTTAAAAAAAAACTAAAGGTGTTTTTATCAGACAAATGTTATTAATCTGTATGAGTTTTTCTGCATTCAAAGTAAACTCATACACAGCAAGTTAACATTTTTTTTTACCCTTGTTTACAAATTTTGTTTTGTACTAAACAATTTTCAGTGTTCTGTGTGTTTTACACTATCTTCGACTCTTAGTATATAGGTAGAGAGCCGGCTGTATAGATTTCCTATGAATAAGATACATAAAAAATTTTATGTAGAGTAAGTACTACCACAGACATACAGGGAGCCACTTTTCATATACCTAAGCAAATTTTGCCCGCGACATGGAATTTTACCGGAAGTGGTGTCAAAATGGGAGGATGTGGGCAAATAAGAAGAAGCAGCTTATTTTTTTTAATAACTAGAAGGCTTGTACTTTTACTTAATATATTACTTAACTAGTGTGACTTATCTTATATTATCATGTACATGATCCAAAAAAAGACCAATAAATATTTGAATTGAATTGAATTTCATGACCATGTCTCTGGATACTGCATTCAGTCTTTTGCCAGGCATTTTGAGATTAGTTTCTTTACAAACAGTAAAACTAAAGCCCTCACAAACTATTTACATAATTACAGGAAACTTAAAATGCCACAGTATAAAACATACAAACTTGTATAAATAACGATGAAATCATTAAATTTGACAGATGTGCCAACTGCACGCTGCTGAACTGACAGAGTGCTTTATGTTCGTTGAGGCTACAATAGCCCCATCAGATGTGACTTTCTGTTATTTGCATTGCAATGTGCTAATATTTAGCTGAAAAATCTCATGTCTTTGATACGTAAATAAATTGATAACGTGAACAACAAGATTCCTGATTTTAACTATATGCATCTTTGGCCCTTTAAGACAGCGTTTACATTCAAGGAGCACTCCACTTGAGTATTAAGTAGTTTTCATTTGTCAACAAATTTTCCAAATCTACTAGAACCAGACTGATGGTCAAATGGCCTATATCCTATACCACAACACTATTAGTCCAAAGCAGAAATAACATTAATAAAATCATTGTTGCTGCTTTTATTTTTCATGAAACACTTTACAACTGTTAAATTTTAGTAATGACAATCATTCTTGCCCCTTCCATCTAGTAATTAGCAAAATGATTACAAAATTACTTTTTATAAAGTGGATACACAAACAAAAACAACCAATTTCTTGATTCGTTTATTCAATTTTATTCAAGTTACAGAAAGCTAAAGCTTGATAGTGCATTATTTTTTTTTTTAAGAATATCAAAATACTTAAATTATCTAAACAATGATATTATGGTGATAAAAAAATTCAGTTCGTAATTGTACTAGTTTTATTTTGTCCGAAAACAGTAACTGTCATTAACGATATAACTGTTGATCTACATCACAACTTATACTTTTCAACTCTCCTTCCAAGTCAAATCTCATACATCGTTCTAGTACGTTATTGCAATTTATATAATACATTTCAGACATTAATGCAGTTTTAAGGCATGGTATTTGGTCCTATACTCAAGTTAGTTTTTTATGCCATAAATCGTAACAAAAGGGGTTACGTTAACAATACAAAATTATTGTTAATTTGTAAAAAAAATATTAAAAAATGTAAGTTTATTGTAGCTATCTAAAAATAAATGGGTAAAAATCGGTACAATTCTTATTCATAAAAACAGGTATAAAAATAATTACTAAAAACAGACGTTAAAAACTAATACCAGATCGTAATATTTCAAATTAAATGACAGTATTCCGACCTACTTTATTACAGCCTTTAATTTCTTAAAAATAAAATTTACAAAAACATCTTCAAATAGTCATGTTCTACAGATGGATGTTGTTGAAAAGAAGACTTGGAAATCCAATTAAAATGAAAATGTTTTTGCATTATTTTATTAAATACTAAATTTTATGAACATTATATACATCAATTATTCTAATTAAAACTACTCATCCTTGGGTGGAGTTGTAATTGGCCTTTTAAAAAGTAAAATGTGAGGCTCTGCAATAAAGGAACATAAAATTAGAAATAATTTAAATTTGAGAAACATCAACTGACAACTATTTCTTTGTATGATTAGATAAATAGCATAAATAGGGCAGTATACATAGGGCTCTGTGTACTGACTACTCTCATTAAGGCCACACATTGTGGCACATGAGGCATGAAAGTACAAAAAGAGTACTGTGTACTGTATAGTATTTACGAACTCAATTGGAACAGCACGGAACTAGAGGATCTTACGGGGTATTGTCAATATATTGCTTCACATTGAATGAGAGAGCACAGAATTTCCTGTCACATAGAAATATAAGTGGGATTAGATGCTTAGCGAATTTGATTTGTCAACACCAACCTTGCTCAGAGTTTTTGCATGCCATAATATATAAAACAAAAAATTCGTATGAACTATTTGTATCGTATGATCGGTACGAGGCAGTGCAGTACAGCCAGGCAGCGTTATAAATTACTTAATTCTAGTGAATATTTGAACAAATTATTAGTTTTCTTACTGTGTTTGAGTGACTTTTTGGAATTAATTGTTTAAAATGGCATTCTGGAGGCCTTTCGATAGTAGTGACAACAAAACGGACGATTTTGATACAGTCTGTACAAGCGGAATTTCAAAATAAGACTTACACGTTTAAAAGGCGAAAATATTGATTCTTCATATAATCAAATTGTGAAGAGGTTTTGCGAATTAACCAAATTTAGCCATATTACAATTTATAGGGTTATTAGAGCCGGGGATGTAGTGGATCATTCCATTAAACAGAAAAGAGTTGGGCATAAACTTTAAAAAAACTTGATAACACGTCCAAAGATGTCATTCGTCGATTTGTGTATGACTTTTACAATGAACAGAAGGTGCCCACATTAGAAATTATTAGGGATAAGTTACGGGATTATCCAGATTATAATCATTAGATACTTTGCGAAACGTTTTGCTCGATTGCGGTTTTAGGTACAAAAAATCGTACAAACGAATGGTAGTTATGGAATCAGCACGCATCGTTGATCATCGACACGAGTACCTGCATAAAATAAAAGAAATGAAAATAGAGACATAATTTATCTTGACGGAGCATGGTTTGACACCCACGATGTAGTTCAATACGGTTGGGTAGATAACACCAAAAAGTGTAATTTAAGTGCTCCATGTTCTAGGGGAAAAGGAATTATAATTTTACATGCTGAAACTAAAAACGGTTTTATTCCAAATGTGTTGTTGTTGTCTGCTAAAAATATCAAGCAATCCTCTGCCGACTACCACAAGGATATGACAGCCGAATTATTTGAGAAGTGGGCAAAGGAACAGCTGTTACCAAATATCCCACCAAATTCTATAATTGTTATAGACAATGCGTCATACCATTCGCGGCAACACACAAAAATTCCGAACACCAACACAAGAAAAGGCGATATCATTGAATTTATGAAAGGTAAATACTTGGAAATACCAGAAAGAAACATAAAAAAGACTTTGTTAGAACTGACTGGAAAGCAAAATTTTAAAAAGTAATATGCTGTTGAAAAAGTTTTTGTAGCACACGGTCATACTATTTTAAGTCTGCTTCCATATTATTGCATTTTCAACCCCATTGAAATGGTGTGGGCTGATGTAAAAACAAGACGTCAATACAGGGTGTTGCATCATGAGAGGGACATAGCTTAATAGGAGGTAGAGAACATCAGTGGTAACCGGAACCTCCCATAGAAATGTCTCATTGGGCCTTCACTACGAAATTACAGGGTGTTAAATAATTTTTGGCCAAACCTGTTTTTTGTCATAACTTTGACAGGAAATGAAATAACGGATTCATATTTGGTACGGCTAATGTACAAACGAGCCCCAAGAGGTACATGTATAAAAAAAAATATATCCAGGTCCGGACTCACTATAATTTATGTTTCTTCTTTGCATCAATAAAACATCACCCTGTATATATTTTTTTGAAATTTCGATACGATATTCGAAAAGAGCAAGAAAAAACAAACAAAATGGCCTATTTCATTTTTTTGTTACACCTTCGTGGTTATTTAAATACGTTGTTAAATGTGCAAGAAAATGGATTACAGAACCCTATTAAATGAGAGGCACGTGAAATAAATAGTTTTATAACTAAAATTTGCAAAAATTCTATTGAGCCTAGGTGGTCTGGGTGAATCCTAATTCCGGCACGTTTTAAAGGTCCATTTTGGTAAAAAACTGTGGTCCTAATAAGTAATCGGGAATGAAATAACAAAATTTTTAATCAATCACAGTACGCTTGTTCAAAGTGACAGATAATAAAAAGAAATCTCCTAAACAGTTGAATAATTGTTTGTTAGTAATTTAATGTGTCAATAATCCGCATTTAGTTAGTGAAAACTTGTGAAAATATTTTAACTATGCCAGTAAAATTTACAAACGGGGAATATGCTGACATAATATTCATCTATGGTTTCTGTAATGGAAATGGTAGGTCGTCAGAAAGAGAATATCGGCTGCGTTTTCCTGGTCGTCGATGCCCTAATCATAAAACCTTTAGTACGGGTGTTCCAGTATGCAAGACAACGCGGAAAGTTTCCTACTTCTGCAGTTGTGGAGCGTGTTTTACAACAAGGTGTGCAGGAACAAAACAATATTATAAACGTAGTTCAAGAAAACCCAAATATGAGCACTAGACGAATCAGTTTGGCAACTGGTATTGCTCATTGGCGAGTATGGAGAACCCTAAAAAGAGAACGTTACCATCCATATCATATCCAGCAGGTACAGCGTCTTCAACAAGGCGACGATATTCCCCGCCTGGCATTTTGTCGTTGGTTGTCATCGCCCAGTCATTTACAGAACCTTATTTACGGATGAGGCACAATTTACAAGGGATGGAGTAAACAATTCACGAAATAATCATAAATGGGCACAGGAAAACCCACATGCGGTACGCCAACGCCGTTCGCAACACAGGTTTTCTGTAAATGTTTGGATCGGACTTGTGAATAGACATTTGATAGGGCCACATTTTTTTGAAGAAAGATTGAATGGTGAAATTTACTTTGATTTTCTTCAAAACATTTTACCGAATATGTTAGAAAATATCGGTATAAGAGGCATGTTGTTTCAGCATGATGGGGCCCCACCACATTTTAACCTTCAAGTAAGAGAACACTTAAACAATGTGTATCCTAATAGATGGATTGGACGTGGGGGTCCACATGAATGGCCACCAAGATCTCCTGATTGTAACCCTTGTGATTACTTTTTATGGGGCCACTTAAAAAACGAGGTTTATAGCATTGAAATTGAAAGTAGACAACATTTAATCCAGCGCATCGTTACAACCTGCGACGAAATACGGAATAATCCAGAAATGATACGTCGAGCAATTGGTGACCTTTCTAAACGCGCAAGAAAATGCACAGAATTTGGGGGAGGACATTTTGAAAATTTACTTTAGTGTCAATTACGTTTTATTTTTAAACACATTTAGTTATTGTTTTGTTATTTATTGTTAATTGAATGGAAAATATTTTATTTATTTAGATTTTAGTTTGTTCTCTTCCAATTTTTATTAAGTATAAAATGTTGATGATTTTCTTGATCAAAGTAACTGGTTGCTTAGGCCTAAATGGTTTAAATTATCTGTCACTTTTATTCTTTGAACAAGCCTACTGTGATTGATTAAAAATTTTGTTATTTCATACCCGATTACTTATTAGGACCACAGTTTTTTACCAAAATGGACCTTTAAAACGTGCCGGAATTAGGATTCATCCAGACCACCTAGGCTCAATAGAATTTTTGCAAATTTTAGTTATAAAACTATTTATTTCACGTGCCTCTCATTTAATAGGGTTCTGTAATCCATTTTCTTGCACATTTAACAACGTATTTAAATAACCACGAAGGTGTAACAAAAAAATGAAATAGTCCATTTTGTTTGTTTTTTCTTGCTCTTTTCGAATATCGTATCGAAATTTCAAAAAATATATACAGGGTGATGTTTTATTGATGCAAAGAAGAAACATAAATTATAGTGAGTCCGGACCTGGATATATTTTTTTTTTATACATGTACCTCTTGGGGCTCGTTTGTACATTAGCCGTACCAAATATGAATCCGTTATTTCATTTCCTGTCAAAGTTATGACAAAAAACAGGTTTGGCCAAAAATTATTTAACACCCTGTAATTTCGTAGTGAAGGCCCAATGAGACATTTCTATGGGAGGTTCCGGTTACCACTGATGTTCTCTACCTCCTATTAAGCTATGTCCCTCTCATGATGCAACACCCTGTATAATCAATCCCCACAACACAATTTAGTGAGTCTGTCTTAAAGAATATAAAGATAATAGTAGACGAAATAAGCAAAAGCGATATATGGAGGAAGCGTGTATCTCATGTGATAAAAAGGAAAATGAATATTCTATTTTACCACCTATGAATCCAACTATTATTAATGTAAATACCAATTCAAGTTCTGAACACTTATATTGTTCATTTAAAGTTTATAGACAAAGCTTTTTTGAAATTTGTTTATTTAACGTCGACCTATTTCCGCTACTGAGATCAATTACCGATGCCAGGAAACGAGTTCCTCCTCTAAAATGTTGGGTCTTTCCTTTATAAAATAGTAGAAATGTTCTACCTGCCCAACATCATGATACTGCAAAGTTCATAGTATCATGGCCTAACATTTAATAAACAAGACAGTCGCTGCTTGATGCCCCTTCGGAAGGATTATATACTATCTATGCAATTCCCGCCTGAGATTACATAACTTTGCCGCTAAAAGATAGAACGAGAGGTAGGTCTCTAGACAATAGACGTAGCCTTAATATATCATTTACAGGGGTCATAGCAGGTAATAACATGAGAAATATGTAAATAGCAACCAATTTTTTCTAAAATATGTACCTTTTTAGCGACTTTTTAAAGATAATATGTGCTTGTAATTAAGAACTTACAATATCACTAAGTTGTTATTATAAAAATATTTATTTAAGGATGGTGCTTGGCTTATATAGTAAAAATAAAATATAAATTTTATAACATAAGGGGCCGTCCATAAATGATGTCACTCTTCTTTTGCCAACTTTTATGTAAATTGCTAATATTAAGAATGCTGATAATGAATAATCAAGATATTAGGCATAAATTTATTTTCTTGTATTGTGACATCACAATTACTTTAGCCCCCTCCCCCTCCCCTGTCACAAAGTGTCACAACTTTCAGAACCCCCCCCCCCCCCCCTTAAAGCGTGACATCATTTATGGATGGCCCCTAACATAAACAAGACATAAAAGATTTTAATAAATTATCTCTACACAACGCTTTATTTTTTACAGAAAATAATATTAATTTAATTTAGTCTTTTTTTGTAAAATAATTAAGTAAATCCGATTTTCTTTTGTTAACAGATTTTTTTGCAGATTTTGAGCATGACTCTTTAGAGTCAACTCTTCCACCATCAATGTTTGTGCCGCTTGTATTAGTCCTTGGGCTACATTTGCTTCAACCATGTTATTATTTTTTAACGCCTTTCCGAGTTTTGGTGCTTTCTTCTTGGTAGTCTCTTTATCTGTAATAATTTTAAGTCATTTTCTAAAGCCTTTAATTTCCTTTTCTCGTTTTCATTCATTTGTATCTCTTTTCCTTTCTGTTGTTTCTCAAGTTCTTTTTGCGCAGCAGCGTTAACATATATGTTAGAATGTCTTTTAAACCTGTCACCTATTCAAATGATTGTTTCTTATTAATAATTCTAATAGACCATAATAATTCGGCACTCGTTGCCTCTTGCCTAGGTTTAATAGTTGTCAAAATATTATTTTGAAAATGTAACCGAGTATCACTTAACTTAATTTTACAGTTTTGTTTATGGGCTAATCCATAGGTGTGTTGATTTATTCCACTCATTGCTCGTTTTGCACAATTTTTTTCTCACATACACAACAGTACATTGAATAAACATCATTATGGCATGATTTCCCCCATGATTCTATTATTACTCCATTAATGTCATTTTCCTTTAACCACATTAAATTAAATTTACACTCCATAACAGACTTAGGTACTTATCATTTTCCCAACTAAACTATTTATAGAAGAGCACTCAATAATACAAATAAAAAATTTCTAAAACCGTTAAAACAACGTAAATTATTTTCAACCACTTGTTCACTTGTCATATTTCACTGTTCTCCCTCACACCTAATCTAACTTGACGGTGTATTAGCACTAGTAGCGTTCCATTCTTCTTATGGAGATCTTATTTGAGGTGCCGTTCTCTTTCTGTCCCACTATTAACAAGAGTTGTTTCCACTCAAGCGAGCCGAGATGTTCTTGCTGTTCTGTTATTTTATTACTTCTAATAAAAAGAACATCGATACTGGTACTAGCGCGTGTTATTAATCATTTGAAAACGATCTTTGCCATTGGAGACGTAAGGTCGAATATTGCTTGCTTGCTCACCGCGCGCAAAACGAAGATTGCCAATGTTTCCGTAGGATGAATTAAAAAATAATTATTTAGTATTTAAAGCATTTTTACATCTCTACCACCGCCACCTATGTCCCATAAAGGAGATGCCGAATTTACTCCGAGTTTTCGTTTTTATGCCGTCCCAATTGAGATCATATGTACTATACTTTTCGACCTTTGTGGATCCTGTTCCTCATACAACATTATTTATGCTACAGTATGCTGATAAGAGCAATGACTCCGGAACACATGTCTGTAGCTGCACTCTTCTTTCTTACTGAGGTATAGCGCTAATTCTAATAATAATAATAATTTTAGTTTTTGATTCAAAGAATACCTATGTGACGTGACAAACTCAATTATTTTGTTTAGTATCATAGTATTTTCGGACTGACATGACTAAAAATAAAAGCTTGGGACATTCATAAAATTTCTCCGATTATTCTGATAAATGAAAAAAATTTTATTTTTTTTTTATTTTTAATAGAAGCGTGTTCTTTAAACAGTATTTTTATGGAATTTCATATAGAATACCCATGGTACACTCTTATTTATTAGCTACTTTTTAGTCTTAAAATTTCGATGGACTACTGTATTCATTCAAATAATGTAGCAGTTTCAATGTAATGTGCTGAAGAACCAATAAAAATCATTACCATTATTTTTTTGCATCCTTTTTAAAATCATAGGCACTAAGACATTTATTAGGTCTATTGTAACATTCAAATTTTAAATCCATAATCTCATACCGATAACAGCACTACCTTTAACGAGTAGTATACAACATAGGCACAAAATTCATTACAATTATCTTAGATCTACATCTACACAAAATTATACATATTTTCAATCCTTTACCCTTCCCATTTTCAAACTCTTTAGTAAATAAATATCCGGAAACACTATAAACATTTCATAAATCTAAATATCAAACTTTATAAATACTATTCATATTATTTGCAAATATCCAGATTAAATATTCAGAATACCTGTAAGTATCCTTGCTCAAATGCATTTTACTTACCATAAATATTGACAAATACCCCAGTAAATCTTAATCTGATGTCCTTACCCAATTTTTGAAAGTGATCACCCTGTCGTGTGACATGTTTTTAGTGATAGAAAATATATTTAGTGCATCAGAATACTACTTGAAGTTGACATGTTTCAAAACATAATAAACGTTTTTATACATTTTATCAATAAAATTAAGTGTACATATCTAGAACAAAATATTATACACATAAACATAATAGGGCTCCATACCTGGAGAATGGGTCATGTAGTGAACCCATCCTTTACTTTGTTGAACTCCTATTCCTCTCCACTCTGCTTCGGACATTAGATGAGTTTTGGGAACTAACTTGACCATTTCTCGAGGTAAAACAACATGCCTGTGATATGAAAATGACAATACTGAATATATTAAAAATTCTTGAAATATCAAAGTTGTTAACAATAGTTGTTTACCTGTATTCATATTCGTCATCATAATATTTATCGGAATAATAAATACTGTGCTGCATTTCGTCACGATTCATAAGGACTTAATATATTTTCAGTCTTCCAATAATGCTAAAAGTTTGTTATAAACTCCTTTAACAGCGCGTGTAACTTCAAACAAAAACGAACTGTCGTTTTTTACAAATTAAATTCGGTTGCCTGCATACCAACTCAATAAACAAGAAGTTACTAACAGAATATAAAATTATAAAGCAAATACATATCTCAGACAAAGAAAGAGATATTGTTTGTCTGAGGTAAATTCTGACCTTGACCGGCACTAGGGACTTTCGATTCATCCTCCGTGGCACTGTTTATATTTCTCTACTGTGACCGTGGTATAATTTGGTTATGTGTGGCATGCTAATAGGTCAGCTGTAAAATCTATGATTTTGCTAACCTCTAAATAAATTATCTGCTGTGATTATTGGATAATTTGAACGCAAATATTTTTTCATGATTTTTTCAAATTACTTTATTTGGTCTGTTGTTATTTTTCAAAACCTAACACCGCTTGTGATGATTCATGAACCAAAAGGCCATGGTAGAAATACATGCAAGGTCTGCTCAAAGATTAGTGAACAAGTGAACTAACCTAATCTTTGGTATGCGCAGATTTGCGGGAACCATGTTGATAATCGGACCAATAGCTTTTCGTGCGCATATTTCAAATATAATGCATTCTTCTGCACAAAACGAGTTGATTCCACATATCATTTAAAAACAGATGCTTCATTTTGGAAATAAGGCTAAAATTTGACAAAACATTATTCATATGGAAAATTTTAAAAATGGTTTTGAATAATAATGAAAGATTTTACATACATTTCTACATTAATGTAGCAAATTTTCATTGTAATTTTAGTGTTTTTTACTTCGCAGTGTATAGTTATGGATATGCAAGACATTCTTTGTAAAAAATATGGTATACTTCTTTGATGCAGTATTATGTAGGTACATATTTTATTTTATATGATCTAGTTCGGCTACTTTAAAGAGTTTGTAGGTAAAGTTATCTATACTAAAAAAATTCACATGTTCTTGTTCTAGTCAATAATATTTATCAAAGGGTTCATGAATACTATATGAGTTTTGGTATGATTTTATGATCAATTTTTATACAATTATACGAGTTATTTGTACAATAAATTAATCTTTTTAGTTACAAATTAATGCTATCGTTATAGTAAATTTTAACCAATATTTACGGAAAATACATACATCACAGGTAATATATATAACTTCTAATTATATTCCAGCAGACATCTTGTGCAGGAGAAGGTATACACAGGACAGTCACAGAAGAAATCATACACTCTTTTTGTTTTATATACTTTTATTCTATAACAAAATAAACACACATACACTATTATACTTAATAAATAAAATAAGCATTATACTGAGACTTTTTACAACATAGCTAGAGTATATATTATAGAGTATCTTGACAAGAGACGTAAGCGTCATTAATCAAACTTTACACAATAAAATCTAAATTTTCTTAAAGTTTTAAATATCCTACATTTAAATTTATACATCATTCTGCATAAGTACTAACTTTTCTTTGAAATTAAACAATAATCATGAATATGTTTACCTACTTATTCTTACTTTTGTTCGTTATGTCTTGGAGAATGATTCTTACCAAATGGTCTGTAGGTACTGCATGAGGCAGAAAGACACGGACATTCATTGGAGAATAGTTTTCAACATTTTTGAGATACTCGGAAGTTGCTTTAAAATCTCACCTCTTAAAATGCATTGAACAAATGCGAGCTGTAAGAAAAAATTTTTTTATTTCTGATCACTTTCGTGTTAAATACCAAATACAAACTTTTATATCATAAATAGGTACATCTTTTACTAATACATATTTTGTAATTATAAGTAAATAAGCCAATGTATTCTATAATTATTGTTTTTATATAATTACCATTTTTGAGATTATTAGGTTTTACTGGACAAATTTCCAACCATTCCCACCTGACCAACCATGTCTTAAGTTTATTATAAATAATCGTTTCTTTTTTAACCTCACAAATATCACATCACAGAGAAACCAAACGCAAAAATGATATTACGCAGTTACACAACCCAACACGGCTACTTGTACCCCGGGTTACAGGGGTACATCTTGAGGGATAATATATAGGGTGTTCCATTTAAAATAAGCAAGTTGGTATTTACTTCCGGTATAACTGGAAGTACCACATGCTTCTACTTATTTTGGTTGCATGTATTGGCCACACTACCTTAGTAACTACCAAAATTTTCAAAATATGTTTACACGTTCTCCATCTACTTCTAATACTCCATCCACTATGAATCACCCTATATATTATTAAACTGTGCTATTGTATCTTAAAAGAAACGGTTAGAAAAAGGTGTGTTGGACGCATGTTG
This sequence comes from Stenurella melanura, assembly GCA_963583905.1. Classification (NCBI taxonomy): domain Eukaryota; kingdom Metazoa; phylum Arthropoda; class Insecta; order Coleoptera; family Cerambycidae; genus Stenurella; species Stenurella melanura. Next base: position 41,712,888 of record OY757310.1, on the reverse strand, counting down.
ACAACAGTGTCATCTCAACTTCTATTTACTTATAAAACTTCTTGACCATACTGGTCTTCTGAAGCCAGTGCTGTACGATGCGTCGAATGCCATCCAACTTATAGTTTATCCAGTTTAATAATATTTCTACTGTGGTTTGTCGCATTGTGCCGCCGTTCGTCGAAGAGGGAAAGTATAATGTGTCCAACGTTGAATGATATTCGACGCATTATATCATATAGTACCGGCTTAATTTGAAGACAGTTTAGAAGAAACGTCATTATAAAAATATTTAGATATATTGTTTATAATTTTACATATTTGAATGATTATTATTTATCAGTAAGAATTAAATATTTAAGGGATAGAAAAATATTCATACTTACCAAACGAGAATATTAAACTGTTTTTTCTCAGCACAAACACTCTAATGGAAAGGTCTACTGTTTACTCGTGCATAAAAGTTTATGAAATAAAAAAATATATATAAACGGTCATATAAAAACATCGGTATTTAAGCACTGATTAGAGGTTAAACCAAAATGGAGGATGTCAGAGTGAACTTGGTGTGAGACACTGTCGTGTCGCTTGGTATAACAGGGGAGAATATATACAATATTCAAAATATAAATAGGATTGCTTGTTTTGCTTACTTCCTATATCAAATCTATTACTATGGACATAAAAATCAATTGGGATGAAAACATTACCAATAATTCAATGCTACGTCCCCGGCTAATTTATTAGAGAATGTCAAGAAACAAGCAAAATTGATTTGGCGAAACGTCAAAAATGCCATTTTTTGCTTACTCGATTTCGTCACCAGTGCGACTTAAGATGTCGATAAAATGTCAATTTTCCATTTTCTACAGAGACAGGGTACGACCTTCCAGTCGAGTATTTATTTAGTTATGAGCGATTGAAAATTTGAAGTTTTAGTATCTCTGACAAAATTATTTGAAATTTGATGATTGATGTTCCACCCTAGTCCAATGCTGATACGACGTGTGACACTTGTCTAGCTTATTGTCTATATCAAGTCTATTACTGGAAATAAAAATCCATCAGTATGAAATCACTATCCAAAACGCAGCGCCCCTCTCCGACTATTAAGGATAAGACTGGAAAACTAAAAAGTCCCTATTACTTTGAACTGATTATCGTAATGATGATTGATGTTTCTTATAATAGTAATAACAATAATAAAAGTACTTTATTGGGCAAAAGCTCCAATGGTCATTGGCCAGTCCTTATACAGAAAAAACATTTTTTTTTTAAATAATTTATTTTTACTTACACATGGGAAAGTAACTATTATTTTTTAAATATATACTATAATCTAAAAGAAAATATGCTATATTTACGTACTAAAGAATTCAGAATTCTCAGTAGAAAAAGTAAACATACCAATCATATATTAAGTATTTATTAGTGTTAATTAAAAGTTTATTTAAAATCTCTCATGAGTGTATATAATTTGCACTGTGGTGGTAAGAAAGACATGACAATTAATAACGAAAGTTTAACATTGACATCGAAGTGAACAAAATAGAGAAAGTTAATATTTATAGTCATATATTTTCATATACATATACAACATGCTCTATCTTCTATACCGATATCTCTTGAAATGGAACCATAACTGGAATATGTTATTGTGAAATTGGCACCTAAACCCTCTTTTGTATGAATATTCCCATTCTCTGTTTACTATTTTGAAGGCGATATCCTCATATGGTGGGCCAGCATGAAAGCGCAATATAGCGAATTCCTTGTTTTCTGGACATGGAGTCTAAAAATGATTTCAAATTAGTAATGTAAGTAAAAAACGTAGAGGTGTTTCAAAACCTCATGAGCTTTGACTTTGGTATGCGCAGATACATAATTTCGGCGATCGTCTCAATTACACAAGTTTCTAAAAACATCAGATGTAAGGTTTGCACTTTATCCCGAGCTGTCGAACAGATCTCCGTTCCCTTTGAGATTAATTTAGAAACTAGCGAATTTTGCACAAGATTATTCATTTAATTCCAACAATGTAAGTAAATCATTCTATTTTTATGTGGTAACTGAGTCAATGTTTTCAAAATGTACTTATGCGGAATAAACTTTGCCTTTTGCGCATCTCGAGGCTCATAAGATTTTGAAAGTACTCTAAAGCTCTCACAACTCTCATATGATACTAATTTTGTAAAGAGAAAAAAAATACATGTCATAATTTTCTTCAGTTTTTAAATGCATTGAATAAAACTAGCTGAAGAAAAAAGTTATTTGTATCAACTGAATACAGTGTTATTTCTAAATTTTTTACAGGATGTCTGGATTATATGTAGAAATGGTCTGCACAATTTATTATAGAGCTATTGCCGGGAAGAAAATAGTGGCAAAAGCCGTGAGAAAATAATCCTTATAACTCTTGATTTTTGGTAGGTTTTTAAAATAAAAGTATTTTAAAAAGTTATCAAGGCCACTGTGGGTGGAACATAAAATAAAATGGCATCAAACTTAAGAATTTTTTTTGGAAATTAAAAAAAAAAGAAAGATACTAAAGTATCGTAGAGATGAAAATTGAGGAGTACAGAATTATGTACAAAAACATGCCTTTACAAAAAATGTCATACACACAATGGTTCTCATGTAAAATAAGCATCAAACTTATAAATCAATGCACGAACTTCTTTTCGATACAAAAACTTTGATAACTTTTGATGGAAGAATAGGATCGAAATAAAGAAAAAAATATTTTAAAGGGCAAAGATGCTGTTGTCGTTATTATATAATAATATATATTTTAATTGTAACGTTTGTTTCTCATTTGAAAAACAAATGCAATTTTTTTTCTATTTTCTATTTATTTCTAAGTCTACGCCATTACATTATCTATGAAACAAGTGCCGTTGGTTTTGGGATCTACATATGTTTCATTTCGATATCACTGTAGTAAAAAATGTCCAAATATTCTGTACCAAAAATAGGCTGGCTTTAAATTTTTTGTAATTTTCGTGTATTTTATAACTTATAAAATTTTTATGTCAAAATGCTCCCCAGTGATGAAAAATTAACTTTGACAAATGAAATAAAATGCAAATTAAAGCTAGTGCATCTACTTTTAATAAGCTATATCCATTTTTGAACAAAACAATTTGATTTTTTCTCCCTTGCACTACACAATATCAACATATTGAAAACTATTAATTACTGTCTTTCTCTTATGTTTTGGAACATAGTATTGCACTGCACGTAGCTCATAATTTTATCGAGCATTACAGAAATTTTACTAATAAATTTGCTCATTTAATTTTAGAAAAAAACACGATTATCCATTCAATAACACTCTGTTTTGTAAACAAATGCACAACTTAGTGGCCATATTGCTGGTGAAACCAGTGCCGGCAGCACCACGGTGGTATATTCTGATTTCAATACCCAGATAACCGGGATATCAGGATTAATAAATAATAAATATCAAGTCATCCTTACCAAAAAATATTCTGGAGTACTGTTCTTGTCAATTAAGTCTGGATAAAATATGTTAAACTTATAGCCTTGGACAATTTTTGGTGGAGGATTGTCCATGTCATAATGAGTTTGGTTATACTTATTCCACTCAAATCCTGTGTGAACTCTATTGAAATACCTAGGTTTTCTTGGTCTGTATTTATCTGACCAAAGATACACTTGATTATCCAATGCTTGTTCTACAGAAAATTGTGCCTCGTCAGCATCCATTCCCTTTCTGGCTTCCTTTTGTAGCAATAACTCTTCCTTAGTTATAACATTCTGAAAAAAGTGAAAAGGGATTTTTTGAAGAAAAAGGTTTGCTATTGCTGCAATCTTTTACAGTAATATTTATTCTGTGATTTCTGTATAACAAAGATATTGCTGTAATTTGCTATGGTCATAGCTTAAATTACGTTATAAGTAAGTAAGTAAGTTTATCGGTGCTAATACCATAAAAGTTTACACAAGTCAATACAGGACAGATTAAATAAAATATATAACATTATAGTTTACACAAGACAGATTAAAAATTTAAAAAAACATAATTTTAAATACTTATATCACTAAAATTATTCTCAAAGTATCTTCAATAGAACAAAAACACTTGTCAATTAAATAGTTTTTTATCACAGTTTTAAATTTTTTTAATGACAATACCTTCACGGTAGGAGGCAAAAGATTGAACATCTTAGGACCATAATAGGTTATTCCCTCCTTTGATTTCTTTAACCTGTGATAGTCGATATATATATTTGTACTATTACGTGTATTGTAATCGTGTATTTCTATATGAGAAGTATAATTATGTAAATTCTGCTTTACGTGAGTGAGACATTGCAATATATATATATAGATGGAACTGTAAGTATTCCCATTTGGACATAACTGTCCACGCAGGAATCTCTATAATTTAACTGCTTAATATTCTCACAGCTCTTCTTTGTAATGCAAAAACTCTTCTGACACAGGACGCATGACCCCATGCCAAAATTGCATAAGATATTTTTGTTTGAATTAGGGCATAAAATGCTATTGTTAAAACAGGTCTAGATACTATTTTTGATAGATTGCGGAGTACATATTATATGGATGATGATATCTTATTGCACACAAAATCTACATGATTATGCCAGGTCAGCCTTTGATCTAGATAAACTCCAAGAAATTTTACACATTGGGGATTGTTTATTGAAGATGTGTCACGTAAGGAAAAATACATTGTTTCCATAATTGATTGGCATGGAACCTATTTGCTACCTTCAACTGTGCATCCCCTAGTGAGATTTTTAATGTATTTACATTTTTATTTTTGTTATATGCGTGTACATAATATATTATATACAGATTCGGCAATTGCAGTTCCTGATATGTAAACGTGTATCTGTGCCTTGTCGTAGATCAACGCAGGGCATTGGTATTCGTTCATACCACCACCGCTTGGCCGGGTCAGCGACCCCATGCATTCTGCTTTCAATAGGAAGTTTATTCCCTATATCAAGAACTATATTTGCCGAATCTGTATATTTTTTTAAAAAGGGCCATGAACTCTTTATTCCTAATAGCAACACATTCTTCAACAGTTTTTTCCTGTAAGTTAAGTGATATTAACTCACCTCAACTTTTTTGCCGCTACCCACAACTTGCATTCTGGCGAACTCCAATCTTTTAATATCATCTTGTTCGGTAACTACAATTGTCCCAGGTTCAATATCGTCTACATTCAAAAATTTAGGGCTATAACCTCCTGCTTGGTAGGCATTGAAATATTCATTTAACATGTCATTAGCAGCATCTTCCTCATTCCTGAAAGGTTCGTTAATATTTTAGAACATTTCTTAATTATCCACAGCAATTATACGAAATATTAAGAAGTAACTGATTATTTTTTCTAATTCTTTGGGACTTCCTCACATGTATTTCTTTTCTTTAACCGGTGCTCGGGGAATCTACAAAATATCACAATTAACCAGTATGTTACTGGGAAATAACCTCTACGCCTGTGACTTTTATGTCAAAGGATCAGTTAGAGGTTGCTTTTTTAAACAAATAACACAAATAAGTACAAAAACTTGAAATGAAATATTTCGCGAGGTTTTGGAAATCTAATGTTTCCTTTTTCAAGGCTTTTTTTGAAAAATATTTAATTTCAAGTTTCTATACTTATTTGTCTTATTTGTTTAAAAAAAAGCAACCTCTAACTGATCCTTTTACGTAAAAGTCACAGGCGTAGAGGTTATTACCCAGAAGCATACTGGTTAATTGTGATATTTTGTAGATTCCCCGAGCACCGGTTAAAAACAAAATAATACATGTGGCAGGAAATCCCAAAGAATAAGAAAAAATTAAGATAATGCCACAAATAACATTTAGACAATAATTGATTATTTCATTTTTAAAATTCAAGGGTCGTCACCACGCTTCTGCAGCACTGTCCATTAGCTAACGTTCATTATGATCACGGTTACAAATAGCATTATGTAAAACCGTTCTAAGCGGTGACTTCATTTTGCTTCATTTTCAGATACTAATTATAACTAGAAAAAAATTGAGAAAGCTTTTCTTAGTCCAAGGATTTTCCAAGGCGGTCGCAGATGCTGGTAACAGTTTGATTTGGTAAAAAATTCCACAAATTTTGGAGCGATGAAGAGCCATTCAAATAATGATTTTTCTAATGTATTCTTGAGCAAATATAAGTAACAGAGGTGTCCAAGGAAAAACCTTTAGGGCTGCAAAATGTTATTCGCCGAAAACTGTAAATATTTCTAAATAAAATCGGCGCAAATTAAAAAATTCATAAAAACAAGTATAACGAATCAAATTAAGTAAAATATGTGACAAATCGTTCTTAAAGCCTTAAGTAACTTATACTTTGAGTCCAAGGATTTTCGGATACTTCAAACCGTTTTTAAGACAGAGCAGTTGAAAATGTTACAAATCTTGCATAGAATTATCCTCGATTCAGTTAAAAATTGAATATCACATAGCTCTTGGTCTATTACTTTCACATCCACAAGTAGTGGAGTAAGAAAAATCGTAAGAAAAATTTCAAATTTTTTTTGTTGAAATACTTAAATTAAGAATGTCATGAAACATGGAAAAAAAAATTCTCTGTTGGTCTGGAACGCACGATTTTGTATGCACGATTACTCAGGAACAGTTTAAGATATTGACTTGAGGCTAGTAAGAGTCCAGAAACTTAAAATTTAGTGTATGCATTGGAAGCCAAGGCCTCAGTTTGTTTATAACATCTGCCCCTTATCAAAAGTGGCATATGCTTACCTCTCGGCAACACACTCATACAAAATAACAAAAGAGATTATGCAAATATAACAAGTTTGTCTACTAACCCTTCATTTTCACTGACATGGTCCTCCTCATGAGACGGGCCTGCTTTCAAACCAATATCTGTTGTGGACGGCTGTTCACTAATACTCAAAGGATTTTCACTTGCTTGGGGAACGGTAACAGCTTGTTCAGCTTTTAAGACTTGAAGTTTTCTTCTAAGGCTTTCCTGGTGCCTATCTCTAAGACGAGCTCGCGCCATATGTGCTAAATATAAAAATAAAAGTGCTATCAATTCATTATATTGATATATAAAATTTGATATAACTCCTTCATATGATCGAAATTAGAATACACTCAATTATGCGGAATCTAATTGGCAATTCTTAAAAAATATATATTTTAAACACTTGGGTACTATCCTTCTCAAGGATTTCCCGATGACACTCTTCTATTTATTTTTAGTTTTGATAGCCTCTTGAAGAGAACTATTGTCAATAATTTTTTTGTATAAAATTATTCACAACCTTATTGTATGAAGATCTCCACAACAGCATATTTTATGTTGTAGCTTGTATTGCCTCAAGGCACTGTGCCTTGAGGCAATACTAGTTCACTGTACCTTAGGTTAGGTTAGGTTCATATGTGAGTGGGCTCCTGTCAGACCCTCCACTGCGACCATCAGGTCTATTGTGGCTCACTCCTAGTTATAGTTCACCCAACAGATTCAGTTTTTTAATAAAGCTGATAATCTTGTTGGGTGAGAAACTGTCCAGGTCCTCTGGCTTCAGTCGCCCTTTGCCAAACAGTGAGAACCTGGTTCTTTCTGCAGCAGGACAGGTACATAAAATGTGCTCTGCCGTTTCATCATCCTCCAAACACAGACGGCATTCGGCGCTTTCCACCAGTCCAATTCTGTGTAGGTGATGATTTAATCTGCAGTGCCCAGTGTATAGGCCAATTAGAGTTCTTAGGTGTAACCTATTCAACTCTAATAGTTTTTTAGTTCTTGACTTCAAGGGGTATGTAATAAACTCCTTTGAGTGAACTAATCCTGGTAGTTCCTGCCAGTGCTGGATTGTTTTCAATTCAGCCCAGGCTAGGATAGCAGCCTTGGCAGAATTTGCGGATATGCCAAGTGCCGGTTCTGGACCTATAAATTTGGTTGCCGCACCTTCTCTGGCCAAGGAATCGGCAACTTCGTTGCCCTCCATACCAGAGTGGCCAGGTATCCAAATCAGAGTCAGTTTGTTGTTTTTGCCCAGTCGGGCAAGAGCTTCCTGGCAATTCCTAACCGTTTTAGAGTTACAACGGTAGGATCCAAGGGCTTTAAGAGCCGCTTGGCTGTCTGAAAATATTTTTATTGATCTGTGTCTAGGTTGCGTCTGTTCGAGCCTCCATACACACAGTTCAATGGCATGAATTTCTGCCTGAAATATAGTCGCATTGTCACCAAGGCTCGAAATTATCCTTACCTTTGGCTTGCGACTATATACACCGGCTCCAGTTCCCTTAGGGGTTTTGGAGCCGTCTGTAAACCAACAACTATTCTATGTACCTTAGGCACAGTGTTCCATTTAAAATAACAATAACAAAGTTAGGTGCTACATCCGGTGCAAGTGGAAGTAACGCATGCATGAAAATATTTTCATTATATCCGCATTTCCAGAAACCCCATTAGACCAATTTTCAAAGTTCTAAACAGAACAGATCCCAAGAAACGTCTAATACCCGCTATCCGTGAATAACCCTGTATATGTGTGTTTACTGTCTATTTGTTTATGTTAATTTTGTCTTCAATTTGTTTGTATTATACATATTATATATGTTGTGCTACTCTGTAAATGGACTTTGGTCTGTAGGATATTGTAATAAATAAATAAGTAGAGTAAAGTATCTAAATCATAGTTAAGCCAGGTAGGGTTTCGTGTCACCAAATTTCAGGACTGGAACTGTCCTGGAAGGTACAAGAAATTTTCTACTGTATTCTAATACAGTATAAGACACTTAGTGATGTCAAAGTTGATATATTTGCCTACTATTTTTGAGATATGTAAATTGTAAAATAGGACATATTTCTCAGAAAGTGTCTATATTTTATCCCAGAGTTATTTTGTATAACATATGAGCAACATACTTAAATTAAAATTAAATAAAAATTAAAAAATTAATTTAATTAATTTCTGATGCTATGAAAATGTTGATCATGCACCAATGAACAGAGCACCTTATTTTGATGTATGTTGACAAGCTGAATCCTAATTCGTGGTCCAATTTGCACCTTGCCATCAAAAGGACCCCGCAGTTTTTTATAGTAAAAATGGGTTTCAGTCGATTGATCTGAAACTTGGGGAAAATGTTCTCCTGGGCGTCCTGATTTAAATTCTCTTTGACCACCAGTCCAACTGAATTCGATTTTTTGATCTAGAGGCGATTGAAACTGTGAACATCTGAAGGTCTGCTTAAATGTTCCATACAAATTCTAAAAATATTCATATATTTGGAGGAAAATAAGCATCTTTTGTCTCTTGGTGTTTTGTGCTTCCTTCTCCCGGAAAGAAATAACAAACAAAAAAAATATTTTTTTTTGAATTTTTTTATGGGAAAAATGGGCTGTCACTTAAAAGTGACATAGCTACCTTAAAAAAGATCTAGCAGAAGTGAGTGTGTTTTCAAATAATTGTAAATGACACACAAATCAGCCTTCTGCAGTACATTCAGTGACAATTGTACACGGTCTGCTTTACTGAGAATGAGTTGGGTGCCTGGGAAAGTCTGGATGCTGAAAGTAATTCAGATTGTCGCTGAAAATTATAAAATATCCCTAAGTTCAAGATACAAGTTCTCCTCACGTTCTGGAAATTTTAGTTGTTTTTGAGTTTATAAATTAACTGCGATGTGCTGGTTCTTTCCTGATGACCCATTCGAATTTAGGGAGCAAATATAACATAATAATAAGTATAATTAAGTTGAAGATAATGATTTTGCATTGATTCATTAATCACCACTGTCGAAGTGTGGACTTTCTGAATTTTTTTGTGACTAAGCAATAAAAACGTTTTTTGACGTGACCATTGAGAATCCTGGTCTCAGGTTTGAATACAACAGACAAAAATACTTGTCAAAATCACACTCACTCCTACCATGAAGGACTTTTCAGGTCATGTCATTATCTCTTATGAAAACCACATTTAATCAATTTTTTAGCTTTTTTTATTTAAGAGAAATTTTTATGACATACATAGGAAAATGAAGCTCTGTTCCCTAGCACATAATCAATTTTTTGTTTGTGTGGCTATGTATTCAATAGAAACATGGGTAATGTGTCAGGTGTGCATTAGGGTGGAACGATGTTATATGGGATTTAAAAAAAAAAATTATTTGGATAGGATGGGGTGCCAAAAGTTGCTAAATGAATAGAATCTCCTACAAAAAAATTTTTAACTACAAATAAAAATGGTGTCATGTTGCACACGTCACATAGCCACACAAAACGAAAATGCGACTTGTGCAAGCCATTTATATTTTCAGTTAATATTTTTTTGTAAGAATTTCTAATTATTTAGCAACTTTTGACACCTCAGCCCAGCACAACAAAGAAAAAAAAAATTCCCATAGAATTTTTTTTTTTTGTGTTCTATAAGTACTCTGATTTTGTGTTAAAGGTTGGCATCATGGCTCAAGACTTAAAGAATTGAGCGAATAAATCCGTCTCTTGAGTCCTCTCCACATACTGCAGCTGCTGCTTCATTAACTAATTTTATTGTCCTTTGTGTGTGCCATGGAAAACCAGAAAAGGTTTGAAGGAGTAGTACTTCTTTTACAATGATAGCATTTATGTCCTGTTTTTGAAATGTCAGCGAAGGCCAGTTACCTCAACGGTTTCTCATGCAATAGGGGCAATGTAATGAGAGCAGGGACGCTGTAAGCGGGCGTGCAGGGCACGCAGGCGCCCTTTGTCAGGGGCGCTGGAATTACCAAATATATAATATAATATTTATACCAGAAAGTTTTTCATCGATTACCTATAAACGAACCACTCTAATAAAAAATTATTTGAGGTCCACAATGGTACAACAAGGACTTAGTAATTTGCCCATTATTTCAATCGAGCATGAAATACTGGATACTTTAAACATGCACCAAACTATTTCAGAATTTGCAGCACTCAAAGCAAGAAAAGTTCAGTTTCTATAATTTGTTGTACCTATATTAATGTATTTCGGTTTTTTTATTAGATGATTAAACGTTTTAGTTTATGTAATACTTATATTATATGTACGTATTTTAAAATTATGTTACCAAAAATTTTATGTTTTATGTTTATGTTACCTATAATATAATATGTACATACGTACGTATTTTAAAATGGTTGTTTTTGTTTTAATTATGTTTTACGTTATTAATTTCATTCGAAATTAGGAAATAGGGCGCCAAGAATTTGGTTGCACGCGGGCGCACTAAGCTCAAGCAGCGTCCCTGAATGAGAGGCTGCAAAATTCAGGTCAGGAATTAAAAAGGATCTTCTCTCACTCTTCTTGGCTGATCATGCTTTTAAAATCCGCTTATATGCCAATGTTTGAGTTGCAGAGTCATCATCAGAAAGTATTGTCAAAAAATTTTTTTAGGATGCCCGAAAACTCGATTTCTTTGGATGACAGCATTTATCAATACAATAAGATGTAATAGCAATAGTACGGAAATAATAATGTAGATATTGTTATTATGCTTAAAACAAATGGGCAGAAACAGGTTCATACTGTAAACTAGTAAGAACCAATAAAATTATGACCTTTGATGTGTTTTTTTTAATTTACCATTGGCTGGCATAGTACAAGGTGCCCTTGTAAAATGTAATGTAAAAAAAATTCTGGGTAAACAACTTATGATTTCATGCTGCACATTGGCCTTGTGCAACATGTAGCCATTAATATTTATCCCAAAAGACAAGTTTTGGTCGTTTCCATAAAAAAAAGTCAGATCGATCCACCCTAGTGTACATAACACTTATGTTTAAAAAACTGATCATATGTTACTATTCTTGCTACAAGAAAATTATATATAAAAGATATGCTATCTAAAACAAATTCTTAGGAATTTATGCAACATGTCGAAATACTGAATAAACAATGAGATTAAGAAAAAGGATGACATTCACAAAACTTGAGGTACAAGCCAAATAAATCTATTAAAATAACTTACTAGTTTATTTATATTTACCTTTCAATTGAGACAACAAAGATTCCCAATATCCAATATCAATGCCGTCAGCTTTCCCGCTAATTTTACTCTCTATCTGTTTCTGTAATGCAGCCAATTGTGTTGCAGTTTTTCCTTTAAATACTGAAGTAACATCTGACGCTACAGCTTGATGTATGCCTTCTCGCCTACTCATCCCCATGTCAAAATCATTTTGTTTTTCTATCTTCCGTAACTTCTGTAATTCATCCTCCACGATGACCGTAATGTCATTCCAATAATCCAGGTTTTTTCCTCGCTCTAGTTCTTTGTAGACCTTTATATCCTCCACTAGATCCTCAAGATCTTTTATGTGTAATCCATTCAAGTAAGTATAGGGCTCATGCATTTCAACGGCATCTACTTCTTCTTCTGCACTAATATATTTGGCAAGAAGATCTATGGGCTTAGCTGAAATTTAAAATAATAAGTTCAAATTCATAAAATATTACGTTACATAGCAAGACATTCTCATGATCTCATCGATTCTCTGTCGAGCCCAAGTAGCCATTTTATGGGAAAGATATGAGGTTGTGACTGCATCATTCTGGGAGCTTGAGCTCAATAGTTATTAAACTGTGCATCACCCAGTCAGAAAAAATAGGTATATATCCTGAGTCTAGTACTTTAAAAAGTAAATGTAAAAACTTTGAAAATTCATCTCTCCCATTTGAAGCGCACATGAAGCAGCGGATAAAAGTTAATATTTAATATATACATACCTCGACCATCTTGAATACGAATATGAGATCGTAATCGAGCTTGCTCTAAATGGAACTGATCCTCTTGTCGCTCCCATTCCTCAAATTGTGCAGCCTCTTTACTTCTTTGCAACATTTGAGTTTCTTCTTCTCTTTTTTGTCTTTCTAATTCTCTTTCCAACCTTCTCTTTTTTACCTGCAAACAAAGTCAGTACCAGCAATTTTACTCATGAGACTATGGGCACTTTTCAATATTAAAGAAATGTAAAAAAAAAAAAATGAAGTCACAAAAACATTAAAAATTAACTTAAGGTAGTGCATTTATACACCACAGTAAATTCGCATATAGAAATAGCGAACTTTAATGCTTATGCCGATACAACAGGAACCATACAAGTGGCTAGTTATAAGTATTTATGATAATATAACAATTCAATTGGTAAGTAAGTTAAAATTCTTTAAACTCTATTTCAAACGCTAGGGAAAATAGTCCGACCTTGCTTTTTAGTGATTTGCAGCAGTGCTGCTACTTCGAAGAGCTACTACCTCGCCCTCTATTGGTAAACCATCCAGTTAAATGGTCAAAATTTAATACATTTTTCTAATGTATTAATCGTATTAATTTTAACTTTTTTTCACATTTAATATATTTATTCTAGTATGCATCAATTGTTTTTTGAATATTTTAATCCCATTAAATATAAAAAATTTATGATGAATTACGGACGCTTGAGTGGTATACGTTCGCATATAATAATTCAAAGGAGAAAACTTTGGAAACTTAATTTCATTTAGTATTCAAATATGAAATCTGAGACAGAATAGATTTCAGTTGATTAGTTTTAATAATTAAATCAATTCTGAATTCTGTTGGTTTGTTTTTAAGAACATTATTTTGAAAGATTGACGACTATAAAGGCGGTAACTGACCTTGGTAACACAGCCTTAATCTAAATATATCTAACAAATAAACAAATAAAAACAAAATTTTCTAATATGACTTTCAAGTGACTGATAGTTTTTATAATCTTATTCAATTTCATTCATTCATTTAAGTAGAACATGGCTAACAGTAATTACAAAGAAAACAGATATATTATTCTAGAAAACAAAATCATCTCAATGCAGATGGGAAAAAAATATGTAACTATATAAGTAAAATTTTTTAAAAAATCAGTCTTTTAGCCAGAGCCTCACCTAATTTTAATATAGCACTAGTTTCTTCTCTGCTTAATTGTTTCCCCTCCTCCCATTTTTGGTGAATAAAATTAATGAAATTTTTCGCTTAATACAGGGTTCCAGGATTCCACTTTAATACTTTTATAACTTTTTATAATAAAGCAGTTATATTGCAATTCACGTTATAGTCATGAAACTTGCTGCAAATTTAATTCACATATCAATAAACATTCTGATAAAATTTGAACTCCATTTACAGTTCCATTTCCGAGATTCATTCGCAGTTTTTATCGACATTTAACATTGCACTTATGGACGCCATGCAAAATAAATGGATGTTGTGATACTATTTTCCCTCTTATGACTAATCCTTATTCGAGAATGATTTCAAAAACGAGGCAAACTGAAATTAGTTAGGTCAAAGTTCGCAGTTTTTATCAACATTTAACACTGCGCTCTCGAGAACAAGGCAAATTTAAATTAATTCCTGACGAAGCACGTGTATAAATATCGAGATGATTCACCGTAAAATAACGTAATGGTAGCTACCCAAAAATTATTGAAATTATTGAATGGAGGACTTGAGTAGTAGACGTGGCAACATCGCACTATTTCTAATACTTGACGCGGATATTTGAAAATACTTTTCATTTATTTTAAATGCAGTATCATATAAGAAAGTAGAAGATTTACAAACATTCATTCCAATTTTATTTGTTGTATGTATAATAATATATTTTTCATTAATTTATTAAGCTGGCATCAGAAATTACATGCGGCCGTTGCCAAATCTTTCCCAACTCTCTCCACTCTCTGTCTCTTGTGTCTCAAGTTTATCAATTCGCTAACAGACGTCGCAACCTCTCCCGATATAACTACCTTAAGTAATTAATAAATAAATAAACTTCAAACTAAAACAACAAAATAAAAGTGACGTTATTAGAAACACCGAGATTGTACCGAAATTCCAACTACAAAAGTTGGTGGATGTGATGTCTCTCTGGTTGAAACAGCTGATCACACCGGTAAATTTAGAAACATATTTTTAGTGGCCGGTTAATTTTGAAACAACTCTGTGAGGATCCGGTTGAGACCGATGTACTCACCGGTGAATATTGAAAAGTACCCTATATAACAGTAAAACCAGTTTGAAAAATTACCTTTTCAAGTTCTCTCTTATTTTCTTCCTGTTTATATCTATTTCTTGTCTCTAGCTCCTCAGGACCGGCATCAGTGAGACCTTCTTTTGATAATTTTTTGTTCCAAACAAATGTTGATAATAGGTTTCCGTCTCCAAAGGGATTGTCACTGTTCGTATAATGAAGATATTCATTATCCCATCCCATTCTTTCTTTTCGTCTTCGTTCTTTTGCTTCTTTCTTCATAAGCCTTCTTAATCTGTAATCAGTTACTAATGTTTTAATTAATTCGTTAAATAAACTGATTTTAATTTTCGTTTTTACCTATTACTTTTGAGAAGTAAAAATGACAAAATAATTTAAAAAATATTATAATAATTTAATGAAAATATGTGTTATAAGCAGATGTTGGATTTACCTATCGGATTCCAGAGATGGTTTTTACAGATATTATATATCGTAAACACACACTGAAACATTCCCAAAGTATGAAAACGGAGAATAATGCAACATACTAAATTAATTTTGAGAATGAGAAAATATTAAATAAAAATGAAATGTGTAATAGATTTATTTTAAATCGTAGCAGGTATACCTACTGGCTGTTCACTTGAAGCCCAATCCCAGGCAGAGAGCAGAGTAATTTAACAAGATTACTCAGTGTCTCTCTTACTATAGATTTATTCGGACGTAAGTACTAAAAACGTGGACATAAAATGTCGCATCGTACTGAACCGACGCAAGCTACAGTAAATTTTTTAATTCGCGATATTGCCAAATTACATTTTGATGGTAGAGAACGGTATTGCATTAGATGTGACAAAGCAATTTCATAGTCATGCAAAACAAATATTAATTCACATATTTCTTCGGAAAACTGTAATGCCTAATTTACGGCTTTACTTACAGTGACATGCAATGTAATTTTAACTTAACAGTTAGTGGAATTTATGAAAAAATGTATTAGTGGCAAACATAGCAATATTAAGTTGCCTTCGAAGTCACTAAGAAAAAAATATTTATTTACGGAGTGCGAAAATATTACACAGAAAATTTCTTCTGACCTTAATGGGAAGTACAAGACTTTTGGGGTGACAAATATGCAGAAAATAAGGACCAGTTCTTATTATTTCTTAACAATGGTGTGAATTATATGAAAGCCGCTGGAAGAATTTTGAAGGAAACATATATACTACATGTAGCATGTTTAGCAAATGGACTTCATAGGATTGCTGAAACTATTAGGAGGTGCTACCCTAATGTTAATAAATTAATAGCTAATGCAAAGAAAGTTTTTCTTAAAGCACCCAGTCGTAAACGGTGGTGTTACGAAATTCTACCAAATACTCCATTACCTCCAGAACCCATTACAACACAATGGGGAACTTGGTTAAAGGCAGCATCGTACTATTATTGTCATTTTGAAAATGTGAAATCCGTAATATAGCAGTTAAATCCAAATGACGCAGTTACTATTTCACAGAAGCAACAGGCATTTATGGATCCAATTGTTCAAGAAAATCTAGAAACCATACACAGATGTTTTTCACGAATTCTACTAGTCATATGGGACCTTTAATATCAGCTAACATCAGAATTTACTACAGTGGATGCAATAAACGCTGTGTTCGATCTTCGTCAATATATTTTTCAATTACAGAGAGATATTGCTGCGAGGGTACAAAGACAATTCCAGACTGTTTTTTAAAAAATCCCGGATTTGTTACTTTGCGAATATTTAGCTATTTTAAGTATACCCCAGTTACATCTGTCGACATCGAGCAGTCCTTCTTCCGATATAGGTAAATGGATTTTCAAAGATGCCGAAGTTTAACTCTAAAACATTTAGAACAGATTTTAGTTATATACTTTTATTCTTGTAATCGGCATTGAAAAATACTTGTGTATGTTAATTCAGTGTTAAGTACGTCCCCTTATACATCAAGTTCTCTCCAGTGAGTGTTTATAATAAACTGACTTTATTAATTTTGTATAATATGGAATGCGCTAAAAAAATTTCAAGGTAAGATATTGTTTCACACATGCATACAAATCTTCATGCGCTTACACATAACCACCTAAAGCCAACCCTGGTTTACCTCATATCCGGTAGGTAATTCTGACCTCTGGTTATAGGGTATAGATTTTTGTCACAAGAAATGAATTTTTTCCCATAAAATACTCCTATTTTTCGAACCTATGGCTACATTTAACTGCATTAAAAGTATAAAGCCCTCAATGTAAAATACTTAGTTCTTATAGATAGAAAAGAACTATGAGTACATGCCATTTTATGAAAAAAATTTCAGTCAATTACTATGGAAATGACTAGATACTTAAAATACAACTAATCAACATAATTTTACTGATGGGTACATAGGTACGTTGAAAATTAAACAAGAATTTACCTTTTTTCTTCAGGAGTTTCATTAGCCTTTACTAACTCCTTTTGTTTTCTTTTCACCTCGACATTTTTTATCCTTTCTGCTGTAAGTCTTTCCAACAATTTCAATGAGCCATCTGAAGATGTACTTTCACTACCACTAGAATCATCATCAGAATCACTACTTGATTTATGTTTATCTCTCTTCTTTTTGCTTTCAGATCTTTTACTCTTCTTCGACGTTTTTTTATGGTTCAAATCAGAATCTCTAATTGAGTCATTTTTATTTGTGGAAGAATATGTATCATCTGAAGTCCTAGAACTAGGTGATCGTCTATTCGATTTTTTCTCTTTTATAAAATCGTCCGACCTTTCTGAACTAGACTGGCTTCTATGTGGCACACTTCTATTTCTATATCTAGACTCTTCATAATCACAGGATAAACGAGCTCTATATATGATAAGAAATAAGTATATTTATCAGGTAGTTATTTAGATTCAGCAAAATAAGACAAAGTTAGTGAAAAATTAATTGCATCAAATATATAATTTTATTTACTTACCTATGTTCTCTAGGCATTTTTTATTAAAATAATAATTGAGAAAAGTTTTAAATACACATCAAATATGTGAAGATGAAAATATGTTAAATAGGTTATGTTTGACAATGACAAGTGTCAAAATTGATCAAAATGTCTGCTGACAAATACCAAGAAGGACAAAAAACAAGGAGTGCTCAATAAAGGTGCATTTCCAGTTCCCACATAGCGGCTACAGGCTACGCGATAAGCTGCGCTAGTAGTATATACAGTGTTGCCGATGATATTAGCTGTAATTATCCGCCGACTGACATGAAAATATCCAAAAATGTCCGATTCGGTGGTGCTGCAACCTTTCCGGCTACATTGATATTAGTACCCTGACAACACCAAACGTCCCCAGGACGTTCACTTAGGTCCTCGTTTGGTCTGAACGTCCCGGGTTTACATGGTACGTCCCAAGGACGTCCGTTTGCTATCGTCCCTAAAACGTTCTGAATAAAACGTTTTGAGGACATCCTGCTAGAGTCTATAGTCAAGACAAACCTAAACACATTTGTGAAATAACCTCTAGGAGTGATGTTTTTTTGAGCAGATGAGGATATGATTAAAAAAGGAAATTAAAAACTGTAAAAATGAAATTACAATCCTTAAAAAGTTTTACTAACAAAATTTCTTTTGATAACAAAATATTTTTATATGTCATGGTCCATTTAAATTTTGTCAATTTGATTTTTCTGATTTCAGAAATCTTATATTCGTTTCAACTATTTTGTTCATGAGTTTCGGTTATATTACAGCCATTTTTACCGCAATATTTAAGCAGAGCTTGTGTAATGTTAGTCAGTTTGCTGTCAAACTGGGAAATTCAATTTGGCAGGCAATGGCAATAGGCATTGCATCATTTTTACAAAGAATTTATATAAATTCTTTGCATTTTTATTTCTTCCGCACACTGGCACTAGTCACTTTTAACGGCTACAAAAGAAAGTACCAAAAACAGGTAAGTCTATTTAATTGATTTATTAATATATAAGTATTTAGATCGATATTTTATACTAGATAA
This sequence comes from Stenurella melanura, assembly GCA_963583905.1. NCBI lineage: Eukaryota > Metazoa > Arthropoda > Insecta > Coleoptera > Cerambycidae > Stenurella > Stenurella melanura. The sequence goes on along the minus strand of OY757310.1, from coordinate 41,693,881 downwards.
ATTTGGTGCGGCTTATTTGTAGGTTATAATAAATATACTACCACCCACCTTATTTGGCTCTGTTAAAATTCTATGGGAGATCACCTGTGAACCTGAGTATGTAGTTTTTAGTTGTTTATCATGGAGCGAATTTATTCACTTAAAAGAAGATTGTTGGTTAAACATATTATAAATACAATACTTCCCTTCGGTATGCGAGGGAAGTAAAAATTGAAAAGAAGTACCTACTCATGCAGTGTGTTAAACGAAGTGTTATATATGATTCGACATCTCTGATGAACAAGTGGAGGTGATGAAACTTTTAATAGAGGTAAGGTTTGATACATCGAGTAATAAAAACATTCGTCAGAAAACATCAACAAACTTGTAAAGTATATTTATAGGGATTTCAGTAAATTAATATAAGGAAAAAACTAATAAAGGTACTTTTTGAGGAAAATTTACAAATTTGTAACTTATATGCCCTATTTGTTATATATTTCTGAAATTATATGCTGTACGTATGTACAAAAACTTTTATACATCATCAATGTTCAAGCTAATAAACCTGCTTCTAACCGTAAATCCTAATGCATCTTAACCAATAGCCATTTTCTTTACTTGAATTCTGTAATAATATTGCCAAAAAATATAACGTTAAACTTATAATAATGTTATTAATCTGCGGTAGCATTAGTCAACATATATTTCTGCTTCTCTTGGTCTTTGGTATTATTTGTAGAATCAATCATTCATATAAAGAGGTGTTCTTAAATTTTTTAAATGAACAAGGGAACCTTTCAAATGCAAAAGTCAGTTAAACAAAAAAAATGTTCACATTTAAACTGTGATTTTTTTTAAATAGGACACCAAGAAAATTATAACAATTTATTTTAAATATAAGCTTGCCAGGAAGTGGCATATATTAGTCTTAATGTTTTTTGCCAAGATTTCATCTGAAATGTTAATTTTTCTTTTATTTGCACAGGGGCTGCTGCAGTCGCTAACGCTTCAAAGTCTTGGAGGGACACCGAAATGGCTATTACATCGTGATTGAAGAGGGCAAAAGAAAGAACAGAGAGGGTGTCAAAAAAGAGAGAATATTAGAAAATAATATAAACTAAGATAATTATAAAAAGACGAAGTGTGCAAAACGTTAAGAAAAGGTGAGATATACATTTATCTTACGTTTTATTGCATACTTGGCTTATTTCTTATAGTATTCAATATGACTTAATGTATATATAACCATATTATAATAAATCCCATAAAAATTGTATTTTTGACACTTGACACTTGAATTTGTAGAGTAAGAAGTTAATTTAAAAAAAATACAAATGCCATAACTTATTTTTCAATAGCACAATAGAAATAAAATGTTCGCATAAATTTGTCATTTGGTGTTGATAAATAAAAGTAGTAATAAGTTTTAAAATCAATCTAATTGAATAATTTTTCTACATTGTAATTATATATTGTCATTTTTTTATCTTTTTGGCTTTTCTAACCACATTTATTCCCTTCGAAATAGAATCCAATCACTGGATTCTATTTCGAAAGAAATGCATGTGGTTAGAAAACCCAAATAGGAACATAAATACCCTCTGCTGTGAATACACCTTAAAAGTGGTGGAGGGGGAGGTACCTATATGTTTTGCATAGTATGTCCCAACAACGTTTTCAGGACGTCCTCTCTAGACCTACATTCGTCCCACATAAGTCCTGGGTGGGACGTCCTCGGGACACCCCGTTTTGCTGACACGGAACGTCCCTCAAACGTCCTCGGTACGTCTTACGTCGGTAGAGTACGTCCTCGGGACGTTTTCATGTCCTGTGAGTACGTTCTTGGGACGTTTTCGGGACGTCCATGTGCTATTAGGGTATGTATTAAGGCAGATAGATTTCGTTGAAAACGTTTCCTTGCAAATTTTAAAGAGCGGGGGGGAAATTTCTCTGGTGCACATTTCCCCCTCCCTCGCTCGAAATTTTGAAGAGCGGGGGGGGATTTTTTCCGGCAATTATTCACTATCACACGAAACATTGAAATTATCCATTTTTATCCCATTTTTAACAGGGTGAGGAAAATATCCTCCACCTTCCTAAATTATCCGTAAATCGGATAATTATCCACCAATCGGCAACACCAAGTATATAGCGCCGCTAGATATATTTTCTAGCGCACGCTACACGCTAGGATATGGTCTCCCTTCCATGCTCGTATGTCGTCTGCTTTTGCGACGTACCTCCGTTTCTAAAACGTTTTTTGATGAGTTGTTTTATTAAAGTTGTTTTCTATCTGTTCTCTTTCTTTTTTGGTCGCTTTTCCTTGCCACAACAAAAGTGACGCTTCTCTCCGCACTACAAAATATGTAGTTTCGCAATGCAATTTACGTTCTTTTGTAGCGCCGTTGGTGGTATTCTAGCACTGCTAGGTGTTTAGCGGCTATTAGCCAGTCAATACAAAAGCTGCTTTCATTTGCAGTGAACATAATAAACAGGATTTCAATGAACAATAATCATATAATACAAAATTGCATGGTAGAGACAGAGACAACACTTGAAACATAATTACGAATCACTGCCTAACGAAAGCAGCTAATGCGAACGAAATGACGCGAAAATATACATTTTTTAGGGAAGGGAAACTTTCGCCCGCGCCGTCGCCCTAACTCCAAATATCGGCGAGTGTGTGTGGGGTAAAAAGAGATGATTTTACAAATTTTGTATAGCATTTGAGTTAGCCACGGATTCTTATAAGAAAACTTCCGCTGAACAAGATCCCAAATGGGGATATCCTAGACAAATCCTGGTAGGATATCCTAGTAATATCCTGCAAAGATATTAAAATCCTAACAACTGTAGGAATATCCTGGGCAAGTCCTAGAGTCGTCCTATTTTAGGTATTATTATTTAGGAGATTTCAACAACAAAAATAATGAAAATTGTATATCAGCGCTTCGTCCTCTAGATAACTATTTAACTTGTAGTACCGTTTCCGAGGTGCTAGATGGCGCACAAGGTTTAAAGTAGAAAAATTTCGTTGCATACCTATGTTCACCCCAATCTACCTCATAACGTTTTCTGTGCTAGAAGGCGAAGGTGTTGAATCAGACGAGATCAGAAAATTTACGGAAAATGGGTAGAAACAGTAGAAAGCAACCACGCAATTCCAGCAGCAGTAGTGACGATAACTCTCTAAGCGAAAAAGAAGATAAAGAATTATATATATGAGAGGGTCGAGAAATTAAGAAAGGAGTTAAAGAGGAGATGCCGACCACGTGGCCGCCATGAGCCAAGAAGTGTATCTGAACATATACTACAGGACTGTACTAATATTAAATCCTCTCGTAAACAGAGAGACGAAAGCCCTAAAACAAGGCAAACTTATGAAGACTGTGATCGCAGGCCGCGAGCCTCGGCGTGTCTTCAGCCAATAAAGGACTTTGAACGTGAACTGAGAGTCACGGCGTGTCCAAAATCAAAAAAGGACTGTGATCGTGAACTGAGAGTCACAGCGTGTCCAGAATCAAAAAAGGACTGTGATCGGTCACTGCGAGTGCCGGCGTGTCCACATATCAAACCTAACAATTGTAATCGTAACACACTTGACCTAGCATCAGGCCCCAGCACATACATATCTCCAGATGAAGACGACAGTTTACAGGATTTGCCAGACCTTACCTATGAGAGTGAACTAGATTTCCCAACTAATCTAGGTACAAGTAATCAAGAAGCTTCATGTAAGAATGATGCATCTCTAGAAACGGGCAAGCAAGAAAGCCTTGTATTAAATGAGGAGATCCTTGAACTTCTCGGAAATGACAATGGGGCTAAGAATACTAACAGTTATGAAGTACACCCTGCGATAAAGGAAACTTGGTCACAGATATTAAGCAGTGGTTTAGAGAAACAAATACGTTTAGAGCTCTTAACAAATCACCCAGTACTAACTAATCTTAGATTAGGTGCTCCTCAGGTAAACTCAGAGGTAATAGCGGCACTGCCACCGCCTGCTGAAAAAAAAAACAACAATTTTCAGATTACGGCCCAAAATCGATTAGGTTGCGGAATATCTGCTTTAGGTAAAGGTTTGGATATAATTTTAAAAGATCCAGATATAACCAACAAAAATGAAATTATTCGCTATTTAAGCGATGCAGGACGAATTCTTTGTAATTTTCACCACATGTCCTTAGTCAGAAGACTTTACATTAGTCCAAATTTAAATAAAGTTGTAAAGGATATTTCCAACAAGAGCCCAGTTGGGGATTTTTTGTTTGGAGAAAATCTGACAGAGAGATTGAGAACTGCAAGAGCTGTAGAACGAACGGGAAAGGAGTTACAGCAAACCCACGCGCATCAGCAATGCCCCAATGTAAATTCTCAAATAAAGGAAAAATATTTTACCAAGCCTTTAAACTACAAAAGCCCGCCTTGACGTCAGAGGGATTCGAGGCAGAAAGGGAAAATGCCCTCCAGAATAGTAGACAGCAGGAAGTACTAAACATGAGTATCAGTTTAGCTGGTAAAAATAATTTTTATCTCGGTGGAGAAAAATAAATGCAAGCCCAACAATCATGAATTGGCTAACTGGTTAAAAAATAAATTTGATTGGAACTCCGGTGTAGAGGAGCCCAGTTAACAGAAATTAATCCGCTAATTAATTGTTAGACTAAGGGAATTGTGTCTTGTCACTAGTTTAACCAGGGGATAATATCGTAGTGTATTTCCAAAACAAACCAATTTATTTCTTCACATTTTCTGATTGAGAAAACAAATGGGAAGAGATTTATTTTTAAATCTTAAAAAATTAAATGATTTCATAATAGCGGAACATTTTAAACTTGAAGACCATAGAACGGTTTTAGGGTTAATTAATAGACATATATAAGGGAACAATTGATTTAAAGGATGCTATTATCTTATAGCCATTGACAATAGCCACAAGGAATATTTGCGTTTTTATTTTAAAGATACTCTTTATGAATTTAATGTTCTTCCGTTTGGGTTATCTTCTGCCCCCTACGTATTTACCAAGATAATGAAACCAGTAGTTTTTCTCTTACGTTTGGCAAAAATTAGATGTGTTATATATCTAGATGATTTCTTGGTTTTTGGTGATACCCAGAAGGAATGCCTTGAAAATGTAGAGTATGCAATTACAACATTAGAATCCCTTGGGTTTATCATTAATAGAGAGAAAAGTTGTGTATACCCATCACAGGTATGTCGATATCTAGGGTTTATTTTTTGATAGCACCAATATGACTATATTAGTCTACCAAGGGAAAAGGAAGTGAAGATTCTTGAGTTTATTTCTTTTATAGAGTCTAATCATGTGGTATTTTATTAAGAGTTGATACCACAACAGCTCTTTCATACATAAACAAGATGGGCAGCATCCAGCATCCGAAGCTTAATATGTTGGCAAGAAATATATGGGAGTGGTGCGAGCAGAGATATTTGGCTTCATACATCATATTTATATACCATCTATGGAAAATAAAACGGATTTTGATTCACGGATAATTTCACTCATAAATGTGCTAAATATATATCTTGGTTTAGACATTCCGAATCATTTGCTGTTCATGCTTTTATCGTCTCATGTAGCCATATGTACTTCTACGTTTTCCCACCATTTTCATTGATCTTACGAACCTTGAATAAAATAATTTCGGATAGAGCAGAGGGTTTTTTAGTAGTGCCTTATTGGCCTTTATAACCCTGGTACCCAATTTTTCAAAAAATGCAAAAAAAAAAAAAAATTTTACCACCAAGCTCTAATCTACTTTCATCTCCTTTCAGGCAAATACATCCTATATGGCCAACACTTACCCTGGTGGTAGGATTATTATCGGGGAAGCTTTCAGGGCAAGAGGGGTACCCGAAGAGAGCATTCCAATAAGTTTGAGTTTACTCTCACCATCTACTATAAAGCAGTATGACAGTGAGTATAAAGCCTGGTGGGCTTTTTGTAAGAGAAACAATTTACAGCTAAAGTTTCAAAAGTTATGAAGTTCTTGCAAGGGGAGTTTAGTAATAAGAATAATAGATATGGTACATTCAATTGTTACGGATCAACCTTGGCATTAATTATTCAGGAGAATATAGGGTCCGACCCCCAGTTAAGGAGATTCATAAAGGGAATAGCTAGATTAAGGCCTCCATAGAGGCGCTATAATGTGACTTGGGATCCGCAGAAAGTTTTGAAGTATTTGGAATCATTCTACCCCAATGAAGATTTGTCTCTAGGGAAACTGACAATGAAATTAATTACATTACTGGCCTTGGCTACAGGACACAGAGTTCAGGCATTAGACTCATCAGGATGGAAAATGTCATAATTTCTGAGGATCAAATAATAATACCAGGCGAGATCAAGACGACGACTACTAAGAGTTTGCAACCATGTCTACACTTGCTATATTTCAAAGAAAAGCCTGAAATTTGTGTTGCTTTGACCTTGTTCCAATATATTGAAGTAACGGCACTTTTGAGGATAACAGGAGAAGAACATTTATTTTTGACGACAAGACCACCATATGGAGCTCCGACCACCCAGACATTAAGTAGATGGGTAAAGCATCAGGTACTCAAAGAATCTGGTATTGACACACAACTATTCACCGGCTACTCAACGAGACATGCCTCATCATCGGCGGTATTTAGGAACGGAATCTCCTTAGAATTGCTAAGAGAGACAGCAGGTTGGAGCTCTAACGGCAACATATTTGCCAAATTTTATAATTGCCCCGTTGAACAACAAAACAACTTTGCGAGGGCAGTTTTTTGTTTATACGAGTCCTTGCGTTTTTTATTATTATTATAATGCATTGGATTTTCAAAAATAAAGAGTGCTGAACATTACTTGATGTGTAATATTTTTTATTTTTCTACTTTAAACAGCTACAAGTTAAATTGTTATCTAGAGGACGAAGCGCTGATATACAATTAAACGATCAAACGAACTTACCTGTGAAGTTCGATCGTGATTGTATGAAGCGCTTCGTCCGAATAGATAACTCCCACCCTCCCAACTATCCCCGGAAAAAGAAAAATATATATATATATATATTTAAAAAAATAATAATAATAATAAATACATGTGTATGTATGTATGTATATATGTACATATGTGTGTATATGTACATTGCCATCTATCTTTAAAGTTATGAGGTAGATTGGGGTGAACATAGGTATGCAACGAAATTTTTCTACTTTAAACCTTGTGCGCCATCTAGCACCTCGGAAACGGTACTACAAGTTAAATAGTTATCTATTCGGACGAAGCGCTTCATACAATCACGATCGAACTTCACAGGTAAGTTCGTTTGATCGTTTAAGTATATATATTATTTTGAGGCTATTTATTTATAGTGTCTTTTATTGGTTTGTAAAATTTGCTTCTAAAAACTTATTTGTTTGTTCTATTTGATAATCCCCTCGAGTACATACAAATAATTCATTAAAAATGTATTAAAAATCTATATCTTATATAAATAGCAGTTATTTATAATTTGATTTTAATACATTTACTGTGTTTTGAATTAGCCACCTTTTTGTGACAAGTCGAAAGTTCTAAGAAATCCGCCGGGCGTCGATGTCTTCCACGTTCATTTTAAAAGTTTTTTCGACAAATAAGATTACGTTTAATATTTCATAAATATAATGCTGCTGTGTTATATCTTTGTATTTATTATATTATCTAAAAGGGCAAAATGTGATTGGTTATTGTCCGCAGATGTTATTGTCAGATACGTAATCCTTTATATTTTTCTGAGTGAATAGAATTTTTTTAAAATTCATTATAACTTTTCAGTACGCTATGATTTTCTAAAATTGTACATATATCATCCCTTATAACTCCTAACCAACCTAAACTCTGTTGATTTTAATAATACCAAAAAAGGCAAGAGATTAATTTTTATGTAATGTTTCATGCTTTTACAATTTTTATTTGAAACTTTTTTTACTAGCTTTTACACATTTTGATTACTTTTGAAAAAACACTTTGTTATATTTTTCTTTCAATAATCGTGTTCAAATACTTCAAAGTAACATATCAAAAATTCAAGTATTTACCTTAAAATTTTGATTTGTCAACCTATATCATTGGACTATATATAACCTCTATTAGTTTGGTAGATTTACTTTTAAAGTGATATAAGCCAATTGATAGATACAAATATGTGTATGGAGTTGTACATATATATATCACATTTAAATATAATGGCAGAGGTAAAATGACTAATAATTCATTTTACCTCTGCCATTATATAAACTTGTATTCCTTTGTCTTTGCTTATTGGCTCAGTTTAAAAGCAATGATCCTATAAAATAATATGTATATTTTTTGCTGTCTTTAGAAATATCCAATAAACCCTAAAAAAACTGGGGATGTCCTACATAAAGTTCGATCAATGTCCTCACGTTGTTCATAGTAAAGCCCAAGCATAACCCATATAAGAGCTGATGATGTCCTGTACACACTCGTACTGATGTCCTGAGGATGTCATCAGCAAGGCCCGAACTGTCCCATTTGGATATCCTACGGACATCCTAAGGTGATAATGGGATCTTCCAAGGATATCCCATATGTCCTGAAAAGTTGTCCCCAGTGTGTTCTGAGGATGTCCTTGTGCTGTATGGGTTCTTATGAAAAATGTTCCCTAAACCGCGAGCTTTATGATCAAATAACTGTTTAAACGATTTTTTTTTGTTTTTATTTAATAAAATGAAAACGGTTTGACGGAACCGAAAGATATTTTCAATACGCGTCGTTTGGCGCCAGGCGCAACTCATTTTGTCAACCGATCGATTTGTTATAGGCAAAATAAATTTATTAATTAACAAATTGATTACTCCGAAACTATTGAAGTCAGGATATTGTTCTTTTCAAAAAACATGCCTTTTATACCAAAGAATATATAAAATTTTTTTGCCCCGATATCTTCAATACTTTTTGATTGATTAAACAATTGGCATAATTTGTTAATTAGCAAATAACTTTTTTTTCGAAAGATTGGTCGACTTCAAACCAATTTTAAACGATAAATATTGATGTCGGGCATAACCCCCATGGAAGTCTGCACGAATGCAACTTTTTGCTTTTGTTTATTTAAAGTTTAAATTAAATTTGCAAATTAACAAAAATAATATCTCGGCTCTGGGTAAGCGTATCGAAATGGGGTTTCGTGCATATGAAAGTGCTTGGAAAAAGGAAAATTTTGAGACCAGAAAGAACTTGATTGGATAACCGGAACCGGAAATAAAAGTGATTTGCGTGAGAGGCTCTAATTTGTTTATTAACAACTTTCTGGACACGAGGTTTGGTGCAAATGAAAGTTTTTCCGTCAACCACAAAAAGTTCTACAAAAAATATACAATCCCTGAAGAGCTATACGCGTTTTTGGCCCTTAAAATAATATATCCCGCAAACTGAAAATAGTAAGATTTAACGCGCAATGGGGTGACGGGTTCGATTCTCGGTGTGAGTACTTTTTTTTTGTCAAATTTGCTTTTTTTCATGTAACCAAGTATTTCTTATAATAATAAGTGTTTTTACTTCCTGAGAAATTTTTAAAAACGTAAATTTTTTTTTTTCAATTTTCATTAAATAAATGGCTATCTTGCAACAAATATATAATTGTTCTTGTCCAACGAGGGTTTGTCGATAGTTTTTGTTCTTTTACTACTTTTTGTGAAAGAGAAGACTTGTTTTACTTTATTTGAGGGGGGTGTCTGTCGAAAAAAGACCAAAAATAAAAAGGAAACATTTTTCTTACACTTTTTTCTTGCAATGAAAACAGTTCTCTTCATATTTCATGAAAAAAACACTTTTTTATTTGTAAATGAGAAATAATCAAAAGATTTAATTACTTTAATGGCATTATTATTATAAAAAACTGGTCCCCCACTCACAAAAGGGCCCATCCCCTTCCACCATTCCATGATTTCGAATATAAGAAATGTAGAGCATACAAAGCAGGTGCACAGCTCGAGAGTTCCGAATTTAATGAAGTTCTCAAGAATAAGTAATTATTTATAGCGTTTTTTACAATTTAAAAATTATTTTATTATAGGAAATATTTTATTGGACGAAAAAAAGTGAATTTGACAACAACAAAAAATTGCCCACACCGAGAATCGAACCCGCCACCCCATTGCGCGTCATATCTTACTAGTTTCACGTTGCAGGAGATTTTTTTAAGGGTCAAAACTCTTCAGGGATTGAATATTTTCTGTACAATTTTTTGTAGTTGATGGAAAAACTTGCTAGCTTTCATTTGCACCGAACCTCGTGTCCAAAAAGTTGTTAATAAATAAATTAGGTCTTCTCACGCAATATCACTTTTATTTCCGGTTTCCGATCAAGTTCCTTCTGGTCTCAAAATTTTCCTTTTTCCAAGCACATGTGCATAAAACCCCATTTCGGTACGCTTACCCAGAGCCGAGATATTCCATATTGTTAATTTACAAGGTTAATTTAAACTTTAAATAAACAAAAGCAAAAAGTTGTATTCGTGCAAACTTCTATGGGAGTTATGTCCGCCATCAATATTTTATCGTTTAAAGTTGGTTTGAGGTCGATCAAACTTTCGAAAAACAAGTTATTTGCTAATTAACAAATTATGCCAATTGTATAAACAATCAAAAAGTATTGAAGATATCGGGCCACAAAAAATATGGTATATTCTTTGGTATAAAAGGCATGTATTTTGAAAAAAAAGACAATATCCTGACCTCATTAGTTTTGGAGTAATCAATTTGTTAATTAAGAAATTTATTTTGACTATAACAAATGAACGGGTTAACAAAATGAGTTGTGCCTGAAGCCAAACGACGCATATTGAAAATATCTTTCGATTGAATCAAGATTTTTTCGAATCCGTCAAACCGTTTTCATTTTATTAAATAAAAATAAAAAGAAAATTGTTTAAACAATTATTTGGCCATGAAGATCGCCGTTTACCAAAATTTTTCATAAGAATATCTTGTTCGGCGGATTTTTTCCTATAAGAGTCCGTGGCTAACTCAAATGGTATAGAAAATTCTTGGGAATAATCCCAGGCAGACTCGCCTAAAATTCGTCCATATTGTTGGGTTGTTGGAATAAAAACCAGGGGCGTATTTTCTACTGTTGTAGTTAGGTCCGAACTTAGGAATTTGTAATTTAATTTTGTAGAATATATTTTTCAACTTTTCTCAAGAAACCTTATAAAATAACTGTCTCTAAATTTTCTAAAAGTTGTCTTGGTATATATTGGTGCTGAACTTCTCATTTTATCGTACTGATTTTGTAAATAAAACTGGAACAAACACTAACAATGTCTGATTTTTACATATACCTATATAGTGTTATAGGTTTCTTAAAAACAAACTTTGACGACAACTTTATATAACTTAACAATCATAGTTACGACACGTGAATGACTTGCAATATGACGCACACCTACATATATGAACTCTATGTAAGAACAATTCATGTTCATCAAAGCGCATTATTTTACAATAAATTGTCATACAATGTCAAACAATGCCATTTCATAAAATTCTTTAATATGTAATCTCAAAACATAAGCATATCTAATTGAAGATTGTTTCTCTTCTGTAGCGGAATTTTTAAATGTCTAACCACAGATTATTACAATATTTTACTATTACTACAAAACTGTTGAGACGTCTATTTTAACTCACAGTCACGGAGTTAATCTCATGGGACAATAAATGTCTATTTTTATTCTCTACGACCGATTTTATTCCTCTATATATTATACAAAATACACATTTTGAAATAAAATTTTTAAAATATGAAATGGTCGATTAAGGCTGCTTACTTAATCTCAGTGGTACCATCTGAACTATGCCGTAAACTATCAAAATATTAATTAGTCAAACATGCATTCACAAAATAATTTAATCATTTATTTTCTCCACACAATTTTAAGTTGATAAAACGATAGTAAGAAACAAGTTAACCATTATACTCTTGGCCGACTTGTTGCATTTTTTATGTAATTATTGCACTTTCTATAGGATACTCTTCGCAGTTTATTTTGTAATAATATTAGCTTTAGATGTTTTTAGTTTAATTTCATAACATAAAAAAAGAAAACTTTTATTTAATAAATTAATAACTGTATTATTTATTGGTCGATTTTGTTCAATAACAATAGGGTTCGTCCTCTAGCTAACATTAACTTACTGTCGAAATTTCAATACAATGGGACTTTTCGTTTTTAAGTTATCGTGCTTACAAGAAACGTCACGGACGGACGGATAGACAGACGAGCGGACGGACATTTTGAAAGTTGTTCAGAAATCACCAACACAGTGATATGAAAATGTTTTCTCTACGAGTAATGTTTTAGAAATGTGCCTCTCGAATGCAATATACTCTTCGTTTTGTATTTGCGAAGAGTAAAATAAAAGACTGAAAAGGTGGTGTGTGGTGAGAAAATTTATAGATTTAGGACCATTACTTATAACTAAATAAGTAAAAATTAAACATTTTCGTCAGTAATTTTTAGCATACCTACTGTATATAATTTCTTTTTGCTTTTCTTAGTTTTAAGTGTTTTAATTTTCAGTTCTCTGTATATTTCTTAAGTTTTCGATTGTGGTATATAAATATTTATATGGTGAATTTAATTTTAAGACTTTTTTGTTTTTCTGTTTTAATGTTTTTTAACTTTTCTTGGTTTTAAGTTCTTGCGTGATGATTATTTACTTTTTTAATTTTAAGCTCTCTGTTAGAACGGGAGCCCATCGACAAAAATACTTTGGGCACCGCAGTTGCCGCCGTTTGGTCCAGGCATTGTAGGCAGCTGTAGGTACCAGTAGTATGGGTGGCACTGGCCTTGAAAAGTGAAAGTTAATTACCTCATTAACATTAATGAGGCAATTAAGATAATGACGTAATTAGGGAAATCCGCGGATTTTAATCACCGCGAGATAATTATCTTATCTGGTGGGTGGCCCCGGTGATTAACGTTAATTAGATATACGTGCCTTTCAACATGTGCTGGAATTTTTGAGCGATTAAAAAAATTTAATGACGCAACAAACTGACTGGGATTTTGGAACTTGATTAAGACTTGTTTTCATAATATAAAAACACACTGTTGTGAGCAAATAGTATTTAGTGTTCAATTCTGACGTTTCCACGTCGATAAGAATAATATTTTAAATAAGTTTGCATATATTTAACAGATTTTACAAGTTTAGAATTATTTAAAAAAAAAAAGTGACACATTTTCGAAAACTTAAGATGACTATAATCGTCAAGTTTTGTGTTTAAAAGTGGTATGGATATCAGCTTTAATATTCGACGTTCACCAAGGCATCTTAATCATATTCCAAGAGAAGAGATACCCATTAAACCGCAGTGCAAGTAAAGTTGTTGGTGGCTGCCCCGGCCCCCGGCTAATTTTTTTAAATATTACAATATTTTTTCAACACACAACGAACACAATTTCTCAACTGGATAATGAAATGCAGCAGGTATTAAAAGCTCAGAGTTAGACATTTTTTCATTGAATGAATTAACTTTTCAAGAAACGTAGTATTCGGTTCTCAATAAGTTTTTTAAGAAGTGTAGTAAAATATGTGTTCAAACGATGCATGTTGTGAGTTATGGGATAAGGATGACTTTCCAAGCTACAATCCTTTACAGGATATAGAAACAAGGAATGTTTTGAGGAGTGCGTTTTCGGTAATAGGGAAATCTAAAAAAGCCAAGAAAGCCTTCCGACTTGCAGAACGACAACGACTAAGTCAGCTTGAGGAAAAAGAACAGCTTTCAAAAAAAGAAAATTTGAAAATAGATAGTGTCGCAAAGAACTTAAAGTGATATTAGTGGAGACTGTACAAGTGTTCCGTATTTAAAAAAACTTTAAATTTCTGTACATGTATTAATTTGTGATTCTTTTCACCATCGATTAAACTGGCAGTTATTTCTGCTTTAAAATTATTTAAAGTGGTATGAATATAGACATCAACTTTAACATTCAGACATTTTCGGTATTAACAAAAATTTTACCAATCATCTTAAAACATATTCATGTACCCGGCTAATTGGTTAATCAAGTTTGGTTTATTAGACAAATAACTTAAGGTGACTCCATAGAGATTGTATAAGTTTTCGTGTTAAAAAAATGTTAAAAATGATATGGGTATGGGTTTTAACATTTACACTCACACATTTTCGGTTTTCACAAAAATTCTACTAGAGGCATCTTAAAGAAGAAGATGTACCAACTAAAACCGGAGTGCAAGTAAAGTAGTTTCTGGTACCCCCGACCCATTTTACATTTTAAACCGTTTTTCGCGAGAGTCTCATTAACGATCGAAAAATAGTGGTCATCAAATTTGTAGCTTCATCACAAATTTATATATGTACAAAGAAAATTAAAAGTTACGAGATATATTGCTTATTTCACAGGTGTGCTTTGTCAATTTATGATTACTAATGATATAAAAGACTCAAAATAATAATAATAATAGAAAAAATGTAAACTAGAAATTTTCACTGGATGAATTAGCACTAAATAACAGTTATCAAAAAATTCTTATTCGCTGTATTGTCTGAACATTGGTAATCTTATTTTAAAATTAAATATGCAGCAAGTTTTTCGTTTTCTTACTTAAAGGCACTAACATTCCTAAATGATAGGGAATGATATTGTTTAAAAGGGTGCCTGCGAAACTTTTCGACGATAAGTTTATTTGAAAACTTTTTAGAAAGAAAAATAACCAATATAAAAATGTTAGCTATATCTATACAGACTTGTTATTTAATTTTAATAATCTTATTTGTAAATCTATACGTAAGGCTTATATCACATATGTTGGAAACAAACAAACCAGTTCTATATATATATATATATAACAATGTATGTATGTTTTGCAATTATGTATTTTTAAGAAATAAAAATGATCTATAAATTTACCTGTGTGTTTATAATATTATAGCAAATAAGAGAAAAATGGCCACTTTGATGTTAAACACTAAGTTGTGCATATTACAGCTAAAAATAATGTTATGTATTCAAACGCCTACAATAAAAAGTGTCGTGTTGTACAGCGTGCGAGAAAAAGTAAAACATATTTAAGAGCGACCGATAGAAGTAGAACTACACCAGAGTTTAAAATGAGGCTAGAGAAATACTGCAAAAACTTGGAAGAATTGAAAAAACTCATACATCTTTATGAGGATATACAGAGCATGTTCTTCGGCTTCTCAAATAAAATGAGGAATAAATTTTAGCATATTTTCTGTTATCATTAAAAACGGGGTGTAATAAGTGTTGAAAGCCATTCGATTTTTTTAAACACGAAAATTTCTAGCGAAAAAAGTATTCCGTGAAATAATTGTTGTTTCGTATCTCGTTTAAATTCCGAGATTTTTTAAATCAAATCACAAATTGGGACTTTCAAAAAGTCTTTCATATTGATATCGACATAAAATTTCGGTTGAGTTGGCAGTTTCTTTTTAAAAAATAATTATTACTAATAGAGGCGTTCAAAAATTATGGAAACATTTTTTTCATTGGCTGAGTGAATTAGAAATCTTGCAGTTTGCTGTTATTTAGTTTTAGAAGAAATAAATTAAAGACATGCCAAAGTCTGCATAGATGTAGCTAACTAACATTTGTATGTTGGTTATTTTGTTTCTAAAAAAGTTTAAAATATACCCATCGTCGAAAGTTTCGCAGGCACCCTTTTCAACGAGATCACCGCCTTATATCATTTAGGAATGTTTTAAAACTATGTGTGCTTTTTTAGGAATAAATTTTAGCATATTTTCTGTTATCATTAAAAACGGGGTGTAATAAGTGTTGAAGCCATTTGATTTTTTTAAACACGAAAATTTCTAGCGAAAAAGTATTCCGTGAAATAATTGTTGTTTCGTATCTCGTTTAAATTCCGAGATTTTTTAAATCAAATCACAAATTGGGACTTTCAAAAAGTCTTTCATATTGATATATAGATTAAGAGATGTCCGTCTTAAGAGTCCGTCTCGACATTTTACATTAACATAATATGGTTATTTAAAAGCTTTCGTATATTAGTGGTATTTTAAATAATAAGAATTTAATGAATAGAAATCTTTCACATTGTTACCCCTGTAAAGTCCGTCTCGACATTTTACATTAACATAATATGGTTATTTAAAAGCTTTCGTATATTAGTGGTATTTTAAATAATAAGAATTTAACCCTGTAATTACCTGCACCAAGCTTTATCTAAAATATATTAATATTTTATTACAGTTGGATTGCGATGGTATTTCAAAATACATTAAGCCAGACCTTCTCCATCAGGGAATGGCCGTGTGGACTTAATTTTGATCATTGTTATTTGTAAGAAAAAGTTGCCAATTAGGCATCTGCAGAAATCGTTCTGAGGATATACTGTGTTGTGTTGTGTTCAGTTAAGTGAAAATGGAGCAATTTAAAGCTGTGTTACATGCATACAGCTTAAAAGGATTAATAAGCATGTACATCAATAGTGATTCGCTGGAACATTTGGTGGCAGTGAAAGAGGTAAATGTTTATTATTGTGTTTTTTCTTTAATAACCGTATAAATGTAGATGGTTTTGGCAACCACGGACTCACAAAACGTCAAGTACACTATAAGTTTTTATCGTTCTTTCTTTTTTGAAAAACTGAAAATGAGGTACGGGATATTACTTATTTCACGGAATACTTTTGTCGTTCTAGATTCAAGCTAATTTTTACCGGGGCTCTCTTTGACAGTTACACACAATATTTTTTTAAATAATGTTGTTTTTTGTTATTTTTGCAATAGTGATGACCCTATTTTAACAAATATCTATTTTCGTACGCAAATGGTACGCATAACGTTGAGTGTATTTTTTATATTTCGAAGTTTGCAGGCGTTTCGTACAATACCAACCTGGTAAAAATACAGTGAACCGCATTTTTTTATTATTATCTGTTAATTTATTACTTAAAGGCACTAAATAACAATTATAAAGAATTCTTGCTTTATGTGACTTGTAATTTTAAGAAACTATATATGAGATGCAAGTTGATAATAATAGGCTAGTGTTTAAAAAATAGTGGAAGTCACTTTTTTCAATTTTAATTTTTTTCACCTGCTGTGTTTTTGATATTTTGTGGTTTCATTATTTTACTTACTAAGTTATTAGCTGGGGGGAACATTGCAGCCCCCATGTGTTTTTATTTATTTTACAAAATAGCTTGTTTAAAGTTGTGTCGCGTCTTATGCATTTAAATGTAATAAAATATTAATATATTCTAAATAGAGTTTGGCGTTTAACCCTACAGTACAGGTCCTATTTTTTCTCATTTGCTATAATATATATAATAAACACATGTTTTTTAAATATTTTTTAAATATTTTTTTATTTTTTAGCGAATACATATTTGCACATATACATTATTTCAATGTGTGACATACAGCTAACCTTTGAAAAATCTACTTCTTAAAAGCTTATAGTCGGGACACCTGAGATCCTCAATGTTTTTAACAAGCCATAGTATTGAAATATTTTTCCATACACCCACTAATCCCCAATGTACATTTTATTTGAGAAGCCGAAGAACATGCTCTGTATATCCTCATAAAGATGTATGAGTTTTTTCAATTCTTCCAAGTTTTTGCAGTATTTCTCTAGCCTCATTTTAAACTCTGGTGTAGTTCTACTTCTATCGGTCGCTCTTAAATATGTTTTACTTTTTCTCGCACGCTGTACAACACGACACTTTTTATTGTAGGCGTTTGAATACATAACATTATTTTTAGCTGTAATATGCACAACTTAGTGTTTAACATCAAAGTGGCCATTTTTCTCTTATTTGCTATAATATAATAAACACACAGGTAAATTTATAGATCATTTTTATTTCTTAAAAATACATAATTGCAAAACATACATACATTGTTATATATATATATATAGAACTGGTTTGTTTGTTTCCAACATATGTGATATAAGCCTTACGTATAGATTTACAAATAAGATTATTAAAATTAAATAACAAGTCTGTATAGATATAGCTAACATTTTTATATTGGTTATTTTTCTTTCTAAAAAGTTTTCAAATAAACTTATCGTCGAAAAGTTTCGCAGGCACCCTTTTAAACAATATCATTCCCTATCATTTAGGAATGTTAGTGCCTTTAAGTAAGAAAACGAAAAACTTGCTGCATATTTAATTTTAAAATAAGATTACCAATGTTCAGACAATACAGCGAATAAGAATTTTTTGATAACTGTTATTTAGTGCTAATTCATCCAGTGAAAATTTCTAGTTTACATTTTTTCTATTATTATTATTATTTTGAGTCTTTTATATCATTAGTAATCATAAATTGACAAAGCACACCTGTGAAATAAGCAATATATCTCGTAACTTTTAATTTTCTTTGTACATATATAAATTTGTGATGAAGCTACAAATTTGATGACCACTATTTTTCGATCGTTAATGAGACTCTCGCGAAAAACGGTTTAAAATGTAAAATGGGTCGGGGGTACCAGAAACTACTTTACTTGCACTCCGGTTTTAGTTGGTACATCTTCTTCTTTAAGATGCCTCTAGTAGAATTTTTGTGAAAACCGAAAATGTGTGAGTGTAAATGTTAAAACCCATACCCATATCATTTTTAACATTTTTTTAACACGAAAACTTATACAATCTCTATGGAGTCACCTTAAGTTATTTGTCTAATAAACCAAACTTGATTAACCAATTAGCCGGGTACATGAATATGTTTTAAGATGATTGGTAAAATTTTTGTTAATACCGAAAATGTCTGAATGTTAAAGTTGATGTCTATATTCATACCACTTTAAATAATTTTAAAGCAGAAATAACTGCCAGTTTAATCGATGGTGAAAAGAATCACAAATTAATACATGTACAGAAATTTAAAGTTTTTTTAAATACGGAACACTTGTACAGTCTCCACTAATATCACTTTAAGTTCTTTGCGACACTATCTATTTTCAAATTTTCTTTTTTTGAAAGCTGTTCTTTTTCCTCAAGCTGACTTAGTCGTTGTCGTTCTGCAAGTCGGAAGGCTTTCTTGGCTTTTTTAGATTTCCCTATTACCGAAAACGCACTCCTCAAAACATTCCTTGTTTCTATATCCTGTAAAGGATTGTAGCTTGGAAAGTCATCCTTATCCCATAACTCACAACATGCATCGTTTGAACACATATTTTACTACACTTCTTAAAAAACTTATTGAGAACCGAATACTACGTTTCTTGAAAAGTTAATTCATTCAATGAAAAAATGTCTAACTCTGAGCTTTTAATACCTGCTGCATTTCATTATCCAGTTGAGAAATTGTGTTCGTTGTGTGTTGAAAAAATATTGTAATATTTAAAAAAATTAGCCGGGGGCCGGGGCAGCCACCAACAACTTTACTTGCACTGCGGTTTAATGGGTATCTCTTCTCTTGGAATATGATTAAGATGCCTTGGTGAACGTCGAATATTAAAGCTGATATCCATACCACTTTTAAACACAAAACTTGACGATTATAGTCATCTTAAGTTTTCGAAAATGTGTCACTTTTTTTTTTTAAATAATTCTAAACTTGTAAAATCTGTTAAATATATGCAAACTTATTTAAAATATTATTCTTATCGACGTGGAAACGTCAGAATTGAACACTAAATACTATTTGCTCACAACAGTGTGTTTTTATATTATGAAAACAAGTCTTAATCAAGTTCCAAAATCCCAGTCAGTTTGTTGCGTCATTAAATTTTTTTAATCGCTCAAAAATTCCAGCACATGTTGAAAGGCACGTATATCTAATTAACGTTAATCACCGGGGCCACCCACCAGATAAGATAATTATCTCGCGGTGATTAAAATCCGCGGATTTCCCTAATTACGTGATTATCTTAATTGCCTCATTAATGTTAATGAGGTAATTAACTTTCACTTTTCAAGGCCAGTGCCACCCATACTACTGGTACCATTTCCATTGCAATGGCAGGTCACGTGACCGCGCTCTCTCCGAGTGAGAGGTAAAACAAACATTTTTTTGTATTTTTTTACGGGAGAAGGAAGCACTTTGAAGAAAAAGTTTAAGAGGCAACACTTGTTTATTTTTGTATAAAGAATATGGCCAAATTTTTGGGATTTAAAATTTTTAAAAATCTAGGGAAATTCTTGGCCGAATTTATTTTTGTCTAAAAAATAAGCAACTTTCGGCTCTTGGAGTTTTTCTCTAAAACGCTTCCTTCACCCTAAACTAATTCATAACGGTCTATGAATTCTTTTTTGTAATTTTTTTCCGGGAGAAGAAAGCGCTTTGGAAGAAAGCACCAAGAAACAAAAGATGCTTATTTTTGCCCAAAAAAGGAGTCTGGACAAAAATTGCAAGAGGCAAAAAGAGAGGCAATATTCTCAATTTTTTTCGGAATTTTCCAATGCCCTTTTTGATGTGAATATCTCAATTTTATGTTATCAATCCCTTTAATAATGGAGTGGAGGTGATGGGGGTGGTGAGGTTGAGAAATATTAGAAAGAAGATGAGGCCTTGGTTTCTAGTATATACATCAAATTCCAAGTTTCTGTACTCTTACCAGCTTGATGTCGTTATAATACATATGTGTACCAAATTTCAAGTGAAGATCCCAATTTAATTTTATCAACTCTCTTAATGAGGGAGTGGGGGTAGTGGGGAGATGGAAAACATTATGAAAAAGCCTGAGGCCTTCGCTTCTAATATAAACACCAAGTCCCAAATTTCTGTTCTCTTACCAGCTGGCTTTACTTATTTTCCCCTATTTACCCTTATTTAACCACCTTTCATTGGAACCATTTCAATATAATCTAGTTTCAGATGTTATAATATAAGTATACCTGTACCAAATTTCAAGCCAACATCTCAATTTTATTTTATCCACCCCTTTAATAATAGAGTAGGGGTGGTGGGAGGTTGAATAATATTATAAAAAAATCTGAGATCTTGGCTTCTAGTACATACACAGAATTTCAAGTTTCTGTACTCTTACCAGCTTACTTTTCTTATTTTCTCCTATTTACCCCTATTTAACCCCCAACCGTTCAACGGAATAATCCCAAAATACAATCTGGTTCCAGATGTTATTCTAATATTACGTATATCAAATTTCAAGTCAATATCAATCCACTACGTGAATATGGAAGTAAAAAAATGGAGTTTCTAGCTCGCTCTACTTATTTTACGCTATTCACAACCTACCACCTTCCACCCCTTTAACGGAATCATATCAATCAGATGTCATTGCAATACATACGTGTACTAACTTTTAAGTGAATATCTCAATTTTATGTAATCAATCCCTTTAATAATGGAGTGGATGAGGTGGGGGTGGGGGGTTGAAAAATATTAGAAAGAAATCTGATGCCTTGGTTTTTAGTATATACACCAAATCCCAAGTTTCTGTACACTTACCAGCTTGCTTTACTTATTTTTCCCTATTTACTTCTACTTACCTCCACTCTTTCAATGGAATCATGTCAAAATATAATCTAGTTTCGGATGTCGTCATAATACAAACGTGTACAAAATTTCAAGTGAAAATCTCAATTTAATTTTATCATATCTTTGAATAAAGGAGTGGGGGTGGTGGGGGATGGAAAATATTATTTAGAAAAAATCTGAGGGCTTCACTTCTAGTGTATATACCAAATCCCATATTTATGTACTCTTACCAGCTTGCTTTACTTATTTTCCCCTATTTAACCCCCAACCTTTCAACGGAATCACCTCAAAATATAATCTAGTGCCAGATGTCGTTATAATACATACGTGTATCAAAATTCAATTGAATATCTCAATTTTATTTTATCAACCCCTTTAATAATGGAGTAGGGGTGGTGGGTGGTTGAAAAATATTATAAAAAAATCTGATGTCTTGGGTTCTAGCACATACACCGAATTTAAAGATTCTGTACTCTGTACTCTGTAATATTATTTAAAACAATCTGAGGCCTTCGCTTCTAGTATATACACCAAATCCCATATTTCTGTACTCTTACCAGCTTGCTTTACCTATTTTCCCATATTTACCCCTAATTTAACCCCCAACCCCATTAATAACGGAGTGGAGGGGTGGTGGGGGGGATGGAAAATATTATAAATTTTGAGCGCTCTGCACACATACAGGGCTGGACAAGAAGTGTGCAAAATTAGGATAATTACCTATCTAAAAGCAAAAGCAACGAAAATCGACACAATGAGGATTTATTTTTGTCAGTAATTGACAACAGACATAACACTTTAGAAGGCAATTTTTTATTCGATTTTGATTTTGAAAAGGTATTCAAATCTCTATTAGATGAAACAAAAAAATATATAGAAATAAAGTTAGTTGTACTAGAATTCATACAAAATTACCACAATCATTTAAATTTTTGCCGGAGTCGCCAGTGCTACAGACACGAGCTCTTTACGTCCTTTTACCTATATAGTTCATTTCCTATAAGGATTTTATTCCAAAATAATTGTATTTTAATCGATACAAGAGCGGCCCTGGATCATTTTTTCTCTGGGGAGGGGGTATATTTACTTCCAGAAGAAATGTTAACAAAAAAATTTTGTTGAAATAAGTTTAGAATGTCACGAAACGTCGAGATTTTAAATCTGACAAAAGAAAATTCTATCTTTCGGTCTGTAGGTCTGTCGGTCTGTAACTTTTTTGTCCGCACGATATCTCTGGAACGCGTATGTACTATAACGAGATCTGAAACTGGATTGTTTTTTTAACTTATCCAGTGAAGAGTTGAGGGTAAATAGGAGAAAATAAGTAAAGCAAGCTGGTAACAGTATAAAATTTTAGGATTTGGTTTTTAAGCTAGAAGTCAAGGCGTCACATTTTTAAATAATATTTCCATCCTCCTCGCACCACCCCCCACTCCATTATTAAAGGGATTGATAAAATAAAATTGAGATATTGACTTGAAATTTGGTACATGTATATATTATAATGACACCTGGAACTATACTATATTTAAGATGATTCTGTTGAAGGGTTGTGGGTTAAATAGGAATAAATGTTGGAAAATAAGTAGAGCAAGCTGGTAAGAGTACAGAAACTTGGAATTCGGTGTATATACTAGAAGCCAAGGCTTCAGATTTTTTTATAATATTTTTCAACTCCCCCACTACTTATTAAAGGTGTTGATAAGATAAAATTGAGACATTGACTTGAAATTTGGTACACATATATATTATAACGACATATGGAATTAGATTGTATTTTTGAGATGTCTCCGTTGGGGGGTAAGTAGATGTAAATGGAGTAAAATGAGTAAAGCAAGCTGCTAAGAGTACAGAAACTTGAGATGTGGTGTATATACTGGAAGCCAAGGCCTCAAATTTATATTTTTTTATGACATCTGCCTCAAGTATTATTAAAAGTCTGTGATCAATTATTTCCACATAGGTACTAGAGTGCAAATACAGTCAAGATGTTTTCCTTTAAAGAGACTTGGATGGAAAATCTGGAAGTGGAAGTAGTGATTCCTTTGGCAGCTCTTTTTTTCCATCATTCTAAACAATTATTCTTTTATTAGATCATACCGTTTCTCGAAAACGTAATAGAAGATCTTGAATTTACATTTTAAGATGAAAAAGTATCCGACATATTTTATCTTAACAACCTAATACTTAATTATAATTAATTGTGTGAAAATGGATGAAAGAGAGATGACTAATATATCATATAAACTTTCAAATTATTTGAGGTCCCTCTTAGGGGAAAATTCAAAATTAATTTCAGAGAAACTGCAAGCGGTGATTTAGTATTATTGAAAAAGAACTGGGAGAAATGTGCAACGACCGAAACCTTACCAAATAGGTACTGCTGTTCTTGCATATTCTCTTTGTGATGAGGATATTTCTTCAAAGATAAATATTCTCTCTACTCTCTGTAGCTGCCTAGTACCGTAGCGTCAGCAGAGACGGCTAAAAACGTGGCTGCAAATACCCAAGAGCGCCTGGTAGGTTTAGCGCTGCTTCACATCCACAGAAATATTTCTATTCACTTATTCAAAGTAACATACATAGTTTTGTAAAGTAAAAGAAAAGAAACCGAGAGTTTATTATTTAGTTGATTTGATTTTATGGATTTAGTTTAATAAAAGTTTAAAACACGTACTTTTTAGGTAGGGTGATTTTTTGTGTACTTAATTTTACTTGTTTAAATGTACGTAGTCCAGAGTTTAATTTGTTAATAAAGTACGGATTACTACGTATAGAGTTAATAAAGTTATAAAAAACTTAACGTTTTCCATCGTTTGTGTCCCATATTTTCCACCTTTTGTGTCCTTTCGGGGGGGATCAATTACCTCCATTACTCCCCGCGACCGGCAGGACCGCGCTTGAATCCATACTATATGTATTTGTTGCAAAATTTCAAGGCGATGAATCAAGTGGAAGTGGTTCCAAATCGACTTGCAAAATTTGAACTAAACTCACTGACAAACATGTGAAGTGAACAAAAACTTATAGAAAGTTTGGTGGCCCTTCGACGCTTCCATATACGTTCATTTGAACTGAAAACAATTATGAAACATTTGTCGAAACATCACAAGGGTCATTAGCATTAAAAACTACGCAAAAATTATGCACAGATTAAAAGTCTGATAGTGCATGTTTTTCCTTAAAAAATATCCTTGTGCTTATTTAAATAGCACATTAATATGCGCTAAGAGCGGATGATTTTATTTTAACGCAATGATGCTAATAGCTCAAACTAAATTGATCTCCAACAACGTAGGTGAAAAGACCTCACACGTCACAGTTATGAAAATTCATAAGTTTCCTTTTATAGTGTGATTTTGTTATTCTTAGTCATAGTCGCCAGTCGCTACCGTCCGCGCCGGTGAAAATAGTCGTTCAAAACATTAACTTGCTTTTGCGCGTGGGTTTCACACCATTCTTGAACTGGACATAATGAAATACATGTGATGCAAACAGTCTCGCAACGACTTTTGTGCAGTGTTTGTATCGAATTCATTGTAGTTCTCTGTTCGATTTCTATATTTTTTCTAGAGGTGGACCTACTAGAATATATTGTTTATATCAATGAAGTGTTTCTGTGGTTCAGTGTACTTTTAATTAGGGGAAATATATAAACTTCGTATTATTTTATTTTCTAAATTAAAATATTAAATCCGGAGAGCGGAATATTAAAGGTTTGATTACTAATGAAAATAGTTTGTGTCCTAACTTTAAGATCACTAATTAACACTAGGTATAATGAATTACCTATGACAATTCGTACAGAATCTCATGCCGAAGTCAGGAAATCAGATCCAACAAACTTCTGTTTTATGTTTTATTACGCAGGATTTTTTTATATTTTTTTATAATTTTCAGTTATTATTTTGGGAACTCCAATAAGTATTCAAAACTATTCTGAATGAATGTAATTATTTGCGTATATACCAATTAATTTATCATTAAAATATACTCTTCTGAGATTAATTTGTTTACCAAACAGGTGGAAATTAGTAGTTGCGGAAAATCTGCACCTAATAAATTGAACACACCAAATTATTATAGATATACGGGGTACTTCATAATAAATTACCCAAAATATTGAAGGATATGCATAGAGTTATTATTACTGCCTATAGGCGGTTTAGAGTTCTAACTTTTATTATTTTCTCAGCTTTAAAAAAAGCCGGATGGTGATTGAATTATTTCTATTAAATTTTCATCGGCTACAAACTCCACCAAAGTGAAAGTTTTGGTTAGGACCGGATTCTGACTGTGCCGCTAGGGATGATGTGGGACAGTGTCGATAATATTGTTTGGAAAAAATACGCGCGCCACTGATTTTTTAATCTTATTTTAGTACTCAACAAAATACCTGCTCGTTTTCATTTACGGACTCGATCGTGGAAAGTGAAATAAGGATTTAAGGAAATGATGTTATATTTTTTTTAAACACTAGCAGATTATCAATTCGATCCGCGTGTATGTTCTTCATGTTTGTTCAATCGTGACTCTGAAATGACTCAAGCGATCTCCATAAAATTTTTTGAGAAATGTACAGTAGATATGGTTTGGCGGTGGCCCCAAATTAGTTTTATAAAGCATATTAATTTCATAAAACTACGTCTGGTATAATGTGAACAAAAATTGTAAATAATTTAGTCGAAAATTTGGCGAACTCGCCAGTAGTTTAGCATTAAAATTGGTAGTTAGGTATTTCTTGAGCAGCTGATCCTGAATCTGACATCAAAATAAAAATTCGAAATGGTGAATATGATAGGGTTACCCTAATTGCAAAAATTTTACAGATTTACGAGAAATTTGATTCTTGGAGATACGAGTTACTGTTACAACATAAACATTCAGAATAACTTATATTTTCTTTAACGTTGTAGAAACTACATTAGAGGCTACTAACAAGGATGACATTTTTTTTCAAAAACAGAACCGTATTAATAAAAAACGTTCACTAAAAATTACGAAATGAAATTTTACACTAGACTGGCTTTTTGATCCGTATTAACTAATATCAGTTAATGAGGTGGGTGTAAAGGTTTATTCTTTTAAAACGTTTAATTTCGCCTTTAATAAATACGTAATTTTGCTGTTTGTGAAGTCTGTAGGTGATGAAAATTTGAAAGAAATAATTCAACATCTTTCTGACGTTTCTCAGAAAAAAAACCAAAAAAATAATAAAAACATAACAGGAACAAATTCGTTTAGGACTTAATTCTATAGGACCTTTTCTTCAAAAAATTACTTGCACCCTTAGGTTACCTCTACCTCTACGAAGTCAGTAAAAATTCAGTCCATGGTGGAATCTTTGAGAGTAAGAACACTGCATTTTCACTATATCGCAAATTTACGAAAAGAAACATTTTCCCATAACAGTAAATAAGAAACATCTTATTTTCGGAAATTCATGTTAAAATAACCGATTTTACTCATATCTCGAGATCATTTTTTGGGTTTTTGAATAACTTCGAGAAGGTGATGAGACAAAAACAATAATAAATTTTTGTGCTATCCCAATATGCAGGGTTATTCACGGAAAGCGGGTATTAGACATTTCTTGGGATCTGTTCAGTTTAGAGATTTGAAAATCGGTCTAAGAGGGTTTTTTGATATGGCGGATCTAACGAAAATAATTTGAAGCATGTACTACTTCCGCTTACACCGGATGTAGCAACTAACTTTGTTATTTTAAATGGAACACTCTATATTTTATTTTATATTTGGATTCCTCTTTAATTTTTAGCTTGGGTTTATGTACCATATAATATACTCTTAAACCTACCAATTCTCGAGATAATTAATATGTTTGGAGATTTTTCACGGTTCCTCCTACTCTTCCGAAAAAAAAATCGATATCTGATTCTATCATGTGGCCGATTTAGAAATTTTCTTTTCAAACTCATACAAGTACCCAAGATCTAAATAAATGTCTTATATTTTCACAATAGTATTTTATTTTCACAGTCGAAGATTGTTTTCATTCAAACGTCAAATAGTCAACTTTTTCAAATGAAGCTCCTGTATATTTTTATTAGAGCGTTAAATTCTGCAACAATTGATATTAGCATTCCCTATACCTATCTCTCTTGATGTTTCTATTATGGACGAATTTTTGTAAAATGTACATGCAAAATCACTATTTGGGGGTCAAATCAAGGGACCTTGCTGGCCATCTCCATGATCCTAGGTAGCCAACCCACCTATCTTCCAACGATGCTATTAATTGATCATACTTTTTCCATGTTTTATGTGCATCACAACCATCCATTTGGTAATACATATAATTATAAATATTTAAGGGCAAATTATCAATAAAATTAACTACTACTGTTCGCAAAATTTCCAAGTATTTATTGCAATTTAAATTCTCTTCGAAGATATGATACTTATGCTTCTAGTAATAAGCAGAGAACGTTAAAACTAAAGTCCTAGAAATTTCATTCTCGCACAGCATGAGAATTTTGTTTTTGCCCAGTGTTGTACATTTCGTCTGTTAAAAACTCTTCTTTGGAAAATGTTGCTTCGCCAGTTCAAATAATCCTTTTAAAAAAATCATGACTCTAGAAAAAGTACGATCGCATGTTTACAGAAATCTGTTCTAAGTGAACAAATACTACGTTCCTGTACTATCGCGACGACTCGGCAACACTAACATGGTGTTTATATTGATAAAAATAAAGCATTCTGAAAATTTTTATTACCTACTACATATGTAGCTGTATGTACATTATACAGTGCTCATTATATACAGGGTGTTCCTTAATGACGTGCTAATATTTCAGGTCATTTTATGAAGAAAAGTTCATATGAATAACGGCTTAAATTTTTTGCTACAGGGTGTTGAAATTTTTTTTTCTAATCGTTATTTTTTAATATCAGAAAGTATTTCAGATATTATTTTCAATTTTGGTATGTGTTAATAGGATATAAGTAGAACCATATATTTTAATTAAAAAAATTATTATATCGCTCCACCAGTGGCGTCCCTGCGAGCATGTCCTCTGATATTTTTTACCAAAAAGTGGTACACCACTGACATTTTTCCATGTCGATATTTTTTCTAATTAGCTTGATCAGTTCTACATGAAAACGGTCTCTTACGTTTTTCTCGTCAGACGCACAGTTCTCGATTAAAACAATTAAATTCATATTGAAACTAATTACACAGATAAACACACAAATTTTATCGATTGCACGGACCAGACCAATCATCTCCAGTGTATTTTGGCTAGCTGAATCCAAATCTAGTGTCAATTTTGCCCCTTTCTATACTCAAAAAATAGTTAGAAAAATGCAAAAAGGGGAAATTGCATTTTTCTCACGATTTTCTGAGGATAGAGAAAAATTTTGACGTGATGGTGCAAAATTGACACCGGATTTGGATTCAGCAAGCCAAAATACACCGGAGATGATTGGTCTGGTCCGTGTAATCGACATTTTTTTTTGTGTGTGGGCCTGTGTAATTAGTTTCAATATGAATTTACTTGTTTTAATTAAGAAGTGTGCGTCTGACGAGAAAAAAGCAAGACAGTTTTTATGTAGAATTGATCAAGCAATCAGGCAAAATATCTACATGGAAGAATGTCAGTGGCGTACTACTTTTTTGATAAAAAATATCAGAGGACATGCTCGCATGGACGCCACTGGTGGAGCGATAAACTAATTTTTCTATTTGAAATATGTACTTCTATATTCTATTAACACATACCAAAATGGAAAATAATATCTAAAATACTCTGTGAGATATTAAAAAAATAATGATTAGCAAAAAAAAAATAAAAAATTCAACGCCCTGTGCCAAAAATTTAAGCCGTTGCGGGCATATGTTCATATGAACTTTTCTCTGTCTGTATCTACATTTTACAAAAATTCGTCCATAATTAAAAAACCGAGAGAGATAGATATAGGGAATGTTAATATCAATCGATGCAGAATTCAACATTATTAAATTTTGTGAAAATATACAGGTACTATTTAAAAAAAATACTTTTGAACGTTTGAACTAAAACAATATTCGACTGTAAAAATTAAATACCCTGTATGATATTGTGAAAATATAAAACAACTCTTAGTTCATAGGTACTTGTATGAGTTTGAAAAAAAAAATTCTAAATCACCTGCATGATAGAAGATACCGATTTTTTTTCGGAAGCGTAGGAACCGTCAAGAATATTCAAAAATATTAATATCTCGAAAACTGGTAGGTTTAAAAGTATATTATGTACATAAACCCAAGCTAAAATCTTATGAGAAATCCAAATATGAAATAAAATATAGGGTGTTGCATTTAAAATAACAACGTTCGGTGTAAGCAGAAGTAACATATGCATGAAAATATTTTCGTTAGATCCGCCATATCCATAACCCCCCCTAGACGAATTTTGAAGTTTCTAAACTGGACGGATCCCAAGAAACGTCTAATACCCCCTTTCCGTGTATAACCCTGTATAGGTCTGTATGCAACTGTAATAGCTATTTTGTATCTGTTATGCTGAATTCTTTATTTTTGACATTAGATGGTATCATCTACTTCAAAAATATCAAGCAACTAGATTAGATGTTTGTCTGGTTTTTGAAAGTTTCTCCCACTTTTCACTAAACTTAGCTAGATGAAATAACAACAGTGGGATTACGGCTGAGCAATAACACCCCATACTATATAAAACAATGTTATAAGTAAGCAGGGAACTAAATTTTCATTTTGCACCAGCGCCTTCGCCATTTTTGCAATTGTGTTAACGTAAAAACTTCACCTTAAATTGGACGTAGCTTTCTACACATCTAGAGTGGAAGTACCGTAGCCCATAGCCTGCAAATAATCTCATAGAAATTGCTCCATAACTCAGCCCCCAGGGAAAAAATAAGGTCAAATGCTCAGAGAATAACACACAGGTCTACAAAAAAAATGTCCTGTTTTTGCGATCAGACCTATCATTTCCTGGTGCGCTGAAACCAAATTTGGCAAAAATATGTTTCTACCCCGCCAACTTTCTCTACATCCCCATATAACATGGGTTTAACCCCCATAAACTCTTATAGAGATTTTTTGAAATATTTTTTTAAATATTGTCTAAATGTTATTTGTGGCATTATCTTAATTTTTTTCCTTCTTCAATTCTTTGGGACTTCCTGCCACATGTATGTTTTCTTTCTAAGCGGTGCTAGGGGAATCTACAAAATATATCACAATTAACCAGTATTTTACTGGTAAAAAACCTCTACGCCTGTGACGTTTACGTCAAAGGATCAGTTAAAGGTTGGTTTTTATAAATAAACAACACAAATAAGTATAAAAACTTGAAATTAAATATTTCGCCGACGTTTCGGAAATCTATTCTGTTTCCTTTTTCAAGGCTTTTTTATAAAAATCTTGTTGTTGTTGTTGTTCCGTAGATGTCTGTACAACTTGGCTACCAATGTTGAAAGAAGAACTTCACAAACTTAACATTGTATAGAAACTAAAAAACTGTTAACTATATCAACAGTTCTATGTAAATAGTAAGTATCTATGGATATTGAATATAACAAACATTCTTAGAGCTGTGTATTTGTCATACACAGCAAAAAAGATTTTTATAAAAAAGCCTTGAAAAAGGAAACAGAATAGATTTCCGAAACGTCGGCGAAATATTTAATTTCAAGTTTTTATACTTATTTGTGTTGTTTATTTATAAAAACCAACCTTTAACTGATCCTTTGACGTAAACGTCACAGGCATAGAGGTTTTTTACCAGTAAAATACTGGTTAATTGTGATATATTTTGTAGATTCCCCTAGCACCGCTTAGAAAGAAAACATACATGTGGCAGGAAGTCCCAAAGAATTGAAGAAGGAAAAAAATTTTTTTAAATAATTTTTTATGACCTTTGTATTTGTTTTTTGGGTCGCTGACTACGAATTTGAAATCAAAAATAAATTTCGAATTAATAACAGGTGTCAATGATCTGTCAAATTTCACCAAGATGTAAAAGTTGATAACACTGGCCTACAAAATAACAAAATTTTTTGCTTCAAGGACTAAACCTATCATTCCTTAAGTATTTTTGTGTGCTGTATCCGAATTTTCAACTTAAAAAATTTTCTACCGCATAGATTTCGAGTAATTCGCGGTTTTTGTTGTCAAAACAGCATTTTGGAAATAAAAATCGCGATTTACTCGAAATCTACGCGATAGAAAATGTTTTAAATTGAAAATTCGGATTCAGCACACAAAAGTACTTAAGGAATGATAGGTTTAGTCCTTGGAGCCGAACTTTTTTTGTGTAGATCTATGCACAGGCACAGATCTACACAAAAAAATCTGCTTAATAGCGATTTTTATTGCCAAAATGCTGTTTTGACAATAAAAACCGCGAATTACTCGAAATCTATGCGGTAGAAAATTTTTTAAGTTGAAAATTTGGATACAGCAGACAAAAATACTTAAGGAATGATAGGTTTAGTCCTTGGAGCAGAAAATTTTGTTATTTTGTAGGCCAGTGTTATCAACTTTTACATCTTGGTGAAATTTGACAGCTCATTAACACCTGTCATTAAGTCGAAATTTATTTTTGACTTCAGATTCGTGGTCAGCGACCCAAATGACAAATACAAAGGTCATAAAAAATAATTAAAACAAATTTTTCAAAAAAATCTATAAGAGGGGGCTATATTGGGGTGTAGAGAAAAATTGACGCGGTAGAAAAATTGTTTTTGTGAAATTTGCATCAGCGCACGAAAATACTTAGGAGATGATAGGTTTGATTGCAAAGACAGGACTTTTTTGTAGACCTGTGTAATCCTTATGATAACTTTTAATTTTTTGGTAAGTTCTTAATGGAAATGTATTTTAAAAAATTATCAAGGCCACTGTGAGCGGAACATAAAACATTTTTAAAATGCGAAAAATACAAAAACTGCCGTGGAAATAAACTTAAAGACCAGCAAATTATACAAAGAAATGCCTTTCCAAAAATTTCGAACGTACAGCGATTCTTGCGTAAAGTAAGAATCAAACTTATGGCACTACGAACCCACGCACGAACGTCGTTTTCGCTGCATTCAGTGAATAATGAAATCATTATTCACTGCAGGGAATAATGGATAGCATTATCCTTCAGGAAACACATACATTTAATAGTCGTGGACAAAATACTATATACATTTCTGTATGTCTTTCTTCTCTTTCCATACCTGTTATTGTCCTATTACAAAATTCTTTGGTTAAAAATATTGCCCCTATTTGTTCTATTTTCGTCATGAATTAAAATAATTTCAATTTCTTCTTTAGTAAGCATTTTTTTAAACGATCAACAGCAACAGAAAAATTAGATTTTATTGTACACAGTAATAAAGCATCGATACATCAAAAGCTAGCATTTGTTTTCCAAACTTACTTGATTACCTAGCGAGAATTATTAAATAAATCAGTATTGTTGCGGCTTTTCCACCTTTTTGGAAACACCCTGTGTGAATCCGTGGGTTCTAAATAATTTCAATAAGAGATAAACACTACTAACACTTTATTTAACAATTTACTGACTGTACAATACTTGTTTACTTAATAGTTAACCTCACTTTTCACTTTTCAACTTGTTCACTTTTATAAACTGTCTTCTTAATAAAACTTCCCCTTCTGCGCTGGTAATTGCGCCTTATATACTCCGAATTTGACTCTCTAGATCCATCTAGAAACAATCAAGAATCTTCTCCAACAACATTCCAGAAAAAGTCCATTTCATTCTGACAGCTCCCGGTCACAAGTAGTAGGCATAGGCGTATCATCTCCACTTCCAAGGGGGTGTAATTCATAACAGTGTTATTCACTTTTAAGGTTTTTGAGGTAAATTTTAATAGAAAGTTTTATTTATGTGATCTAAATTTGATTTAAATGAACAATCGTTTATTTAATACTTAAGCCAATTATCAAAATGCAAAATTCCACTGTAAGAGTTCAGAATGACCGAAAATAGTCCACGATTGCCCTGTTGTTTTTTGTAAAAAATGTTTTCTTGCTATTATTAATTACATTTGAAGGAGAAATGCAACATTTATGTATTTTTTGCATTGAAATATTTTTTCAAACTCAACTGCAAACAAAAAATTTGAAAAAAAAATGTTACGCACGTATTTTTGAAAAAAAATGAAAAAACTAAAACATTGAAATTTTCAAACCAAGCTTCACATTTAGATTCTTAATGTAATTACAAACAACTTTTCCTTATTGTACTTTTCCATATTTTGATAAATAAGGGCATTTCAGGCAATTTTAAAATTTCTAATGACAGATGTCATAGTTGTGGCATGACAAATATTTTTGGCAATTGTGTGGTTATTAATCATGTTGAAACTAATGCTGAAACCCGTTTAAAAAACAAAACCTTCCTCCGAAGAGGTAACTGATTCCCACAATCTCTTCCAGCAACAATGTTGAAATTTGATAAGGATACTACATATTTCATACCCATTAAAAATGAATTTTTTCGATTTTCTACTCTAATGGGATTGAATGGAAGGTTAAAATATGAAAATAAAATGGCACTCCCAAACCTCTAAAGCTAGAAGCTGCTTACGTGTTGTATAAACAATTTTTCGAAATGTTACTAGGAGGGGTTAAAGTGAGTCGATAAAGTTGAAACCTGAAACCTGAAAAAAAACAAATTTTTCTATTCCAAATTACATTCAAAAGTATATAGGTATACCTGCATACCTTTTTATGTAACTCATAAAGAATTTCCCAAAAACTAAAAACAGAAAATGAATTATTTTAAATACTAAATGGGATATATACCCACTTTAGTGTTGTACCAATGCTAGGCTATTTATATTTTGGAAGAATTAAATAATTAAATTTAAAAAATCTATTTCGTCTGCTCAAAAAAAAATTAACCTTTTGTCTATTTTGGAAACAGTTTATAACCGTCTCTTACTCAATGGTTAACCACTGCAACGCCGGGTAACTTCAGTTCATAATATTATAGGGGTAAATCTAAAGAGTTCCAAAAAAATTATAAGAGTCACTTTTTTCCAAATAATTTTCTAGGTCCAATCTTTATAAGTTATAGAAAATTATAGAAATCGAATAGGCGTGTGGATTTCTATCTAAATAATAAATGTGATTATTTAAAGAATGTGAAATTTGAAATACATGAAGCTGAGGACGGAAAAAAAAGGCTATAGAAGAAGGTGCAGACCATTTTTGGTGCTGCCGCCGGTGATAGTGAATGAATCTTGGGAAACGGGCCAGGAAGACTTACTTAACATGACGAATAAAAATACAGGACTAAAACTATTTACGAAAACGTGGCCCCCAAAACGTGATAACAAAAATAATAAAAATTCAGAGGAGCCAGCAAGACCTTTAACCGCAACACTAGAAAAACCAACTATTCTGGACATAAGCCTAATAGGAAAAATTGACATGAGCAAGGTTAGAAAAGAATTTCTTAACATATCGAATTTATGTCGGGTACCTTTAATATTAAAAACTAAAAAAACTTTGAAAATAAACAGACCACTAAGTTTACCGCCAACGGAAAAGCATAAAAACAAAAAGAAACGAGTTTCGGACACTGAAGATAGCTGGGAGGACGACGAAAGTAGCACCACTATACAAAGTGCTAGGAAAACAAAAAATAATAAAATAAACAACAAGATTAAGAAAATAGATGCTGTGATAAATACGAAGAAAAATATTCCCGTCAAAAATTCAATAGTCAATAATTCAACTAGTGATGCTAATAACAATAAAACATTTAAAGTACCGCGCAAACACGCGGCTCCTAATAGCAAAGTATTAAACGTGAAAAGTGAATTGAGCAAATCGACCAAACTACCAGAGCCTTGTAAAACTTGCGGTAGACCAGATCAGCCTGAACGGTTTCATAGTCATCCTGTCACTCCTTTAAGGACGGCAAAGAAAATGGATGTTTCTCCAAAAATACCAGGTAAGATTCTTTATTTTCGTTAATAATTATTACATTTATCTAGTTTGTTTAAATTTGAATTTCTTAGTAATAAACAAAAATAAGCATTTAAGGACAATCAATAGAGTAACATAAATATACTTATAGTTCGATAAAAATATGAACCGCAGATAAGTGTATTTCCAGATTATTGTACGATTTAATAATTTTGAGCACAAATAAAGCTATTCAGTGCCTTTATTTAATTGTTTTTTTGTAACAGACATCAATGTTAATTGATCCACCAAACAGCTATTTAACACGTTTTTAATCGACTTAATCGATACATGTATATAATAGAGCATTTTTTAAATTTATACAACTGGTTTTACTTATTGGATAATGATTTCCAATAAGTTTCATGTAGGTTGATTATGGAATAAATATAGAAATTACTCATAATATAACAGGCTTGTCTAGAGTTAATTAGATAATTCATTGCATCATACCTATTTTATAGCATATCTATTTAATATTTGTTTTTATTGTCTATCCAAAAAATAATAACGCAAACAGACAATGATTGCACAAGAACAAATTCGTTAATTTGGCGGTAGCTGTAAAATATTATAACAATGAGTCTCAAAATTATTTTTCAAAAAATTAGTAGCTGAATGATAACTCGACTGTTGCACCAGTCAGTAATAAATATTGATAAGAGTGTGTTGTTCTTTTGTGTCCTTACAGACTGAAAAATTATTAGCGTTTTTCTATTTTTATTTTTGGGCTTTTCTGCCACATATGTCCATTTAAAAAATAATGTCAGTGGAATACTCAAAATAATACAATTCAATCCAGTTGATTACTAGGCTAGGAAATGAAGCATTTTGGCTCGCAATTTTTTCGTCCAGCATGGATTTACTTGAAATTTTCACAGAAGGAAGGGAGTAGCCCAAGGATCATTTTCTATATCATGCCGCTGTACGCTAAAACCTTGGGGGTGGTTGCCACCCCATCTCGGGGGTGGAAATTTTTCATTACATTTTAATCATGGAAATCGATGGAAAAAGTAATTCTAAGGAAAAAATGTTCTTTACGTATTCTTCGTAAAACTAATATTTTTCGAGTTATTCGCGGTTGAAAGTAACAGTTTTTCGACGAAAAAATCGACTTTTTTAGAGGGTTTTTTGAGAATAACTCGAAAAATATGCATTTAATCAAAAAAATTGTAGATATCAAAATTGTATCTTTTAGAAAAACAAACAAAATCCTTTTTTTATAATTTTTCTACGACCAATACAAACCGAGATACGGCATGTTAAAGGTTAGCTTTTTTCGTCAAATGCATAATTTGAAAAAAAGTTTCTAGCATAAAAATTGAGCGACTTATGATCAAAATAAGGTCGGTACCTACTTTTTTCTACGAAAAAATCAGTGAAAACAACCCCCTAACTACCCTCCTAATTAAAATTGATCTTCACCCTTCTGTAATTCTTTTTATATATGTATTATCAATACACCCAAGAAGTTTGACCTATTTAAAATGCCTAATTTTAGAAAAAGAGTATAAAGATAAATTGATTTTTGGCAATTTCGTATTTTTCACCCTTTTCTTCAAAATATCTCCGAAAATACTGGAGATACGAAAAAAATGATAGAGTACTAAATTGTAGCTTTTTTAATAACTAAAATTTCCCTGTGCATAGATTTTCTTTACAGTGAATATTTAGCGAGGTATAGCTGTTTAAAACCTCTATTTACGAGCAAACACCCCCTTATTCGAGCTCTTTAAACTCACCCCACTTAAAAACTAAGGGATCTTACGGAATTTAATTCACATAGTCTTATAGCTCTTGAAAAACCCTACAAAATCATTTTTGAAAAAACTTTTTATCACCAAAAATGTAGGAGCTATGTTTATGAAACGAATAAATTTTTTTTTTTTTTCGAAAAATTCGAATAGCCCGCTTGGGAGTGTAATGGAGCATTTTCAATATATATAATACCACAGAACCGGTTTTTTCGGCAGTAATACGTTATAATATGTTCCACTTTCTCCATTCAAATCGAAAGACAGAAAAGAAGAAACATCTGCTCATGTGTCTGCGTGTGTGAGTGTATATTTCGTTGATTCCTCGCCAGTGTGTTCTAAAGTTCGAAAGAAATAACATGTGCTCTGACAATTTTTTTAGAATTATTCAATTGTGTTTATTATAGTAAATAAGTCGGTTAGTTTCTTTGAAAATTAATAATTTTTTTTTAAATTAAGTGTTGAATTGTATAATTTTTTTGTGATTTTTATAATTTTAGGTACTATTTTTACATATTATTGTGGAGTTTCCAACATATAAAGACTGCACCTATTGTATTAATGGGAATACTATTCCATGTTATATTGGTAAGTTTTAGTTGTATGCTCTATATTGTAAATTTTCGATAATTTAACGCATTTAAAAAAATTTTCAAAAGTTTTTAAAATTTTGTGACATTACATTGTCAAAATATTGGCTTTCCATTTTAATATTGATTCGTTTAACTTTTATTTTTTATCAATAAATTGTTTTTTTTATATTTTCAGAGATAATCATAAAAATATGGAGAAACCTAGTTGTTCTACTGACGATTTAGATGGCAATTTGTGTGCCATTTGTTCCTCTGCAGGTACTGAAAAAGTTGTGAATGTCACTTCGAAGAGCAAAAAAAAATTGAAAGAGGTATCACTTGAGAAGGGTGATCTTCTATTTACACAACTCGACATTTCGAATGAAGTTTTTGTTCATAATTCCTGCAGAAGCCGTTGTACACATCCAATTAATATTCAAGCTTATAAGCGTAAAAAGAAGATGAACAAAAAACTTCTTTTAGCCCTCCGAAACGGAAGTTACGAAGGTCTTCGTCAACGGATTGTACCGATACAGAGGATCTCAATGTCAGTAATACCTTTGATTGGGAGGAAAATTGTTGTTTCTGCGGAAAACAAGCTAGCATAGAAAATGAGAAGAAAAAACGTCAAGAGTTTAGAAAAATCATAAGATATGTTGAATCTTCAAATTTTAGAACTAACACATTGCAGAAACTTTCTTATTTACAAGATGATTTTCATCGAGAAATTTATAAGCGTTTTTGCGATGCAAGAGATCTCGTAAGTTTGCACGCAAAATATCATCATGAATGCTTTAGAAAATTGATCCACCAATATGAAGAAAAAATAAAAATGCCTCAAAATACATACTCAAGTAAAGTAGATCAAGCAATGGAAGAAATTTTCGAATTTACTTGTAATTTTAACTGCGAGAGCTAAAGTGGAAAAATTAGAAAAAGAAATTTATTTTCTCAGACTTGGCAAACAAAATTCTCCTGCCACGATATATTCATCTAGAAGTTTTGAAATAGGCTACCCAGATAGTGCAAAATTAATAGCTTTTTCTCATGCATTTACTGGATGCGATACCGTATCAGCTTTTTTTAATAAGGGTAAGAAAATTTTGTTTGATATTCTAGAAAAAAGACCCGACGCGAGAGAACACGCCGAGATTCTTTACGGTAGTACTGCCAATCTCGAAGAAATTTTAGAAGCCGGTAGATACTGCGCAATAATGTTGTACGGAGTTGCCAAAGACATGCAACTCAATAAGTTGAAAAAAATAAAAGATTTTAAAGCTTTTCTCGAGCAGATGCGGTATGAATATTTCATTAAAGCCACAACAAAAAACAGTGCAGTCAAACTATCTTCCCTTCTACCCACTGTTGATGCCTTAGACGAGCACACAAAAAGATGCTACTACTAAATTCAACAGTGGCTTGGAAATGAAAACATCCGAGCAACAGATTGGGGGTGGTATTTTAAAGAAGGTTATTTACACTCCGTGCGCATGAACAAGCCGCCTGCACCCGATGAACTTTTGAAAATGATTTTTTGCCAATGCAAAAAAGGGTGCGGCGTTTCATGCGGGTGCAGAAAATTGGGGTTATACTGCAATCCCACTTGTTCTGGGTGCTCGGGGGAAGATTGCAACAATAGTCCACCAGTTATAGAAGAAGACGAAGATGACATCGATCTCGATGAAGATGATTAAAAAACTATTTGTATTTGTAAATTCGTATTTTTGTGTAAATAAATGTTTTTGTATGTAATTCTACTTTTTTTTCTGTATAGATCTATTAAATTGCAATGTTATTAAGGGTGGTTTTTGAGGGTTGAAATATTATGATATTATATCCTAAAGCATAAAACAATCATTATTTAACCAATCAAAACCAAATTTTACCCATATTAAGGTTTACAATGTTTTTATATAATTTTTGACAATAAGGGGTAGTTTACACCCCTAAAAATAATCAACGCCCATGAGCATGATATAGAATATGAAGTACAGGGTGAGATGATCCTAATCCCAAATTTTTATGCAAATTGATGCAAGCCGAAATCATTCTTTTAGGATAAATAAATTTTTTATATATAGCTCCAACAAGGGTGGTTTTAAGGGTTGAAATATTATGATATTATATCCTAAAGCATAAAACAATCATTATTTAACTAATCCAAACCAAATGTTGACCATATTAAAGTTTAAAATGTTATTTTATAATTTTTTACAATTAGGGGTAGTTTTCACTCTTAAAAAACCAAAAGCGTACAACGGCTCAATATAGAAAATGAACTAGAGGGTGAAATGAGCCTGATCCCAAATTTTTGTACAAATCGATGCTGGACGAAAAAATTGCGAGGTTCTGCCATTTTTTCAGCTTCATTTCCTGTACTATACTTGATAATAACTTCTACGCCTGTAACTTTTACGACAAAGGAACAGTTAAAGGATGTTTTTTATCAAATGATATGAATAACAATAAAATAAAAGTTTTGGAAATCTAATCTGTTTACTTTGGCAAAGTGTACCTTGGAAAATCTTTTAGGTCTATATGTTAAATATATTCGTCTAAGAATATATTTATGTTGTATTCAATAACCTCAATTCTGGATTCTGAATTTGGTGTTAAATGATAGTTTATCATGAGACATTAGTCCTCTAAGAGTGTCAGATTGAGCATACCTCTCATTGCCGAGATATGATGGGTTAAAGTTGCCATTATGCACCCACTGAAGGTAGGCCAGTACATATTTTCCATGCAAATCATTCCGAGATTAATGCTGACAGTCCAAAATACTTCAGACAACGTTGTAGGTACATTGTAGAATTATCTAATGCTGACCTTGACAATAGCGATTTCTAGTGGAAGAGTCAAATCACCCTCTAAATGACAAATTTTTGAATAATATTTTCCATCCCCCCACCACCCCCCACTCCATTATTAGAGGGATTGATAAAATGAAATTGAGATATTCAGTTGAAATTAAGTACACGTATGTATTATAACGACATCTGAAACTAGATTATATTTTGAGATAATTTCGTTGAAGGTTTGGGGGTTAAATAAGGGTAAATAGGGGAAAATAAGTAAAGCAAGCTGGTAAGTACAGAAATTTGGAATTTGGTGTATATACTAGAAGCAAAGGCCACAGGTTTTTTAATAATATTTTCCATCCCCTCACTACCCCCACTCCCTAATTAAAAAAGGATAAAATTAAATTGAGACTTTCACTTGAAATTTGGTACACGTATATATTATAACGATATCTGATACTAGATTATATTTTGACATGATTCCGTTGAAGGAGTGGGGGGTAAGTAGAGATAAATAGGGAAAAATAAGTAAGGCAAACTGAAAGAGTACAGAAACTTGGGATTTGGTGTGTACACTAGAAACCAAGGCCTCAAACTTCTTTATTATATTTTTCAACATTCCCACCCCCACCATCTCTAGTTCATTATTAAAGGGAAAACTAGTGTTGTTTTGAGAAAATGGAGGATAGATTTTATACATAAGTTCCATTAGGAGTATTGGTAGAATCAAAGCTATTTATTATATCAGTCAAATCATTCTACTTATGTACCCACATAACATTTTTTTTTTGTGAAATATAACTATCATTAACGTATTTCATGAACTAATAAATAAATACAAGAATAGAGTTCTCCTAATACAGATATCAGACAATTCCCTTGACAATGCTACTGCTGTTCGCAAAAGCACAAAA
Source organism: Stenurella melanura (assembly GCA_963583905.1). NCBI lineage: Eukaryota > Metazoa > Arthropoda > Insecta > Coleoptera > Cerambycidae > Stenurella > Stenurella melanura. Next base: position 41,652,399 of record OY757310.1, on the reverse strand, counting down.
GTTTTCTAGAACTCTTTTGATCTTAGGATAACTATGAAACTTATAGCAAAATCTATACGTGGAGGATAAGGTTAGCTGGTCAAATTATACCGAATATCAAAATTTTTGAATTTATACAATCACTTACGTCAAAATATTAATCAACTGAATCAATTATAATTTAAATCCAAAATCAAGCAATTTACAACAATGCATCTGTGAATTATGCATATACAGTTTTTCCTGCATATACAGTTTTTCCATCAGGCTATTTTGGAGAATTTTCAAATACACTTTGCCGACGTAGAATTGCTGTTGAATGTTTGGCTTTAGTATAAGTAAAAAAAGTGTGCATAATTTGATTATTACTGCATTAATCGATTTTGTGACAAGTACAACACAAACTGTCATTTTACATTCAGTGTGATATGTAGATTCGGAAAACATCTGGTTTTCTAATCTAGTTTTAAATACCATGTAATACCAAAATAATCTCTAGGCTGGATACACCTCATAAATTTTTAATATTTGAACTCATTCCATTGTCATAGAAGTTAGGAAATGATTTGGTAAAGGATCTTTGTGACATAATTAAGAATGGGACAGAAACAAGCGAAAGGTAACATATTATTTTCTTTGTATCCGAAAATTTTGACATACTAATTCAAATATATAATATTTTTAGCAGTGCTTGTAAAAATTATATCCTATACACTCAATTTTAGAGCCCAAAATAGTGAAAAGTACTCGGCGTCTAACCTTTCTATCATTGTCACCAGTTAGTCCACGATAATCAGATTGCAAAATTTGTGTTTTCAATGCCCACGAATTTTCGTTTATTTGAAATGTTCTGCGCGCGGCCTAGAGAAAAAATGTAACTGCTCGAATATCAAACATGCTAGGAAGAAAAGTTAAAATGGGTTTTAAAGGGGATATAAAATACTCTTTTGTGTTTCTATTTTTGATGGCTATTGATATCTATTAGTGTATAAAAAGTTGCACGTCCGTAATCACTATCGGATGCTTTTATATAAGGTTTACACTTCTTCGTACTCTTCTTGCGAGTTTTTGGTGGAGACATTTCGTAGTTGTATTTTAAAAGATTTATAGAATACTGTACATGACTCTAAAACTGCAGTGATTTTATACTTTTCTTGAGGACATAAAAACTTTTTTACTTCCCGCTTTTGTAGTATTATTTTTTGTTAAAATATGTAGGAAATTAAGCTAATAATGAGGTGATAAGATATTATTAAGATATGCAGGATGTTAGCTGTTGTAGACTATTATTTTAAAATGCACTCAAGAAAAATATTTATTTTTTTCTTAAAACATAGGAGCAGTATACCTAAGTAATTTGCTTTTTTTCTCATATTAAATCATTAGTCTACCGTGGACACGGTTCTTAATAAAATCTGTAAAGGTTTGAGGATTAAATTTAACGCCTATATCTAGTATATTAGCTTAATAATTCCTAAGGTCTGGCTAAAATGTGAAAAGTGATCACACCCCCAATTAATATAGTTTTTCTTAATTGCATCTCTTGAAATAAACGTTTCTTCTCCTGGGGCTCGGATTCTTCTCTCACCAGATCTCCTTTCACCCATCCAAGTTTTTCAGGAATCTCAAAACCATCATCCAAATCTTTGGAGTGTTATTGTGCAGACTGTTGACTTGGAGTTGTACGCCTGTAATCACCATCGGATGATTTTTAAATAAGATTTACCTCTATTCTCCTTACTTTGTCTGCGAGTCTTTGGTGAATACATTATGTAGTTGCATTTTAGAATACTGTATGCATGACTTTAATCTGCGAAAAATATTAAAGGGTAAAAACCCTCCTAATCTCGAATTAATATGCTGTCAAATTTTATGCAGCTATATTTCTGCAAAAACATTTATGGTAATTTTACCATTCAGATATTCGCAACGTTTATCTAGGGTAATGTCATATTGTTCTTTGAACTACTGTAGATATGAATTAAATATGCTCTCATGTCAGCATCCAATGCTACATCGCGAAATTTTGAAATCTGTCGGACCCTCGTACGATCTATACATTACGTATTATTAACTAGGTTAAATATGTAGAAAATCAATGTAATAAAATCAGACACTACGTAATATTGCTTTTGGTTAAAGTATACTTATGTAGCTGTATTTTAAAAGATTTATAGAATACTGTACATGACTCTAAACTGCACTGATTTTATACTTCTTAAGGACATAAAAACCTTTTACTTCCCACTTTTGTAGTACTTATTATTTTTACTTCCACATCCACGTAGTGGATTGGAAGTATAGTAATCGCAAAAAAATTTTCAAAAATTTTTATTCGTGAAATAGGTTTAGAATGTCATGAAACGTCGAGATTTTAAATTTGAGCGAAAAAAAATTTCTGTCTGTCTGTCGGTGTGTCGGTCTGTCTGTAACTTTTTTTTGTCCGCACGCTTTCTCCGGAACGGTTTAAGATATTGACCTGAAATTTTGTACACGTATATATTATAACGAGATCTGGAACTGGATTGTTTTTTGAGGAAATCCGGTGAAGGTTTGGGGGTTAAATAGGGGTAAATAGGGGGAAATAAGTAAAGCAAGCTTGTAAGAGTACAGAAACTTGAAATTCGGTGTATGTACAAGAAGTTAAGGCCTCAGATTTTTTTATAATATTTTTCAACCCCCCCACCACCCCTACCCCATTAATGGGGTTGACAAAATAAAGTTGAGATATTCATTTGAAATTTCGTACACGTATGTATTATAACGATGTCTAGAATTAGATTATATTTTGGGATGATTCCGTTGAAGGGTTGGGGGTTAATTTGGGGTAAATAGAGGAATATAAGTAAAACAAGTTGGTAAGAGTACAGAAACTTGAAATTCGGTGTATGTACTAGAAGCCAAAGCGTCAGATTTTTTAATAATATTTTTCAACCCCCACCAATTTGAAAAGGGTTGATAAAATAAAATTGAGATATTCATTTGAAATTTTCTACACGTATGTATTATAACGACATCTGGAACTAGATTATATTTTGAGATAATTTCGTTGAAGGGTTGGGGGTTAAATAGGGGTAAATAGGGGAAAATAAGTAAAACAAGCTGGTAAGACTACAGAAACTTGAGATTCGGTGTATGTACTAGAAGCCAAGGTCTCAGATTATTTATAATATTTTTCAACCCCCACCACCCCTACTTCATTATTAAAAGGGTGGATAAAATAAAATCGAGATATTCATTTGAAATTTGGTACACGTATGAATTATAACGACATCTGGAACTAGATTATACTTTGAGATGATTCCGTTGAAGGGTTGGGGGTTAATTAGGGGTCAATAGGGGGAAAGTAAAGGAAGCTGGTATGAGTGCAGAAACTTGAAATTCGGTGTATGTACAAGAAGTTAAGGCCTCAGATTTTTTTATAATATTTTTCAACCCCCCCACCACCCCTACCCCATTAATGGGGTTGACAAAATAAAGTTGAGATATTCATTTGAAATTTCGTACACGTATGTATTATAACGACGTCTGGAATTAGTTTATATTTTGAGATGATTCCGTTGAAGGGTTGGGGGTTAATTTGGGGTAAATAGAGGAATATAAGTAAAACGTTGGTAAGACTACAGAAACTTGAAATTCGGTGTATGTACTAGAAGCCACAGCGTCAGATTTTCTTATAATATTTTTCAACCCAACCACCCCTACTCCAATATGAAAAGGGTTGATAAAATAAAATTGAGATATTCATTTGAAATTTGGTACACGTATGTATTATAACGACGTCTGAAACTAGATCATAATTTGAGATGATGCCGTTGAAGGGTTGTGGGTTAAATAGGGGCAATTAGGGGAATTAGTAAAGCAAGCTGGTAAGACTACAGAAATTTGAGATTCGGTGTATATACTAGAAACCAAGGCCTCAGATTTCTTTCTAATATTTTTCAAACTCTACCACCTCCGCTTCATTATTAATGGGATTGATCATCACATCAAATTGAGATATTCACTTGAAAGTTAGTACACGTATGTATTGTACTGACATCTGATTGAGATGACTCCATTGAGGTGGTAGGTTGTAAATAGTGGAAAATAAGTACGGTAAACTAGAAACTTAATTTTTAACGTATATGGTAGAAACCAACTCCTCAAACTTTTCTGTGACAGCTACCCCAAATATTATTAAAATTCTAGGACCAATAATTTCCACATACTAGAGTGCAAATATAGTCAAGATGTTTCCTTTAAAGTGACTTGGACGAATAATCTGGATGTGGAAGTAGTGATTCCTTAGGCAGCGGTTTTTGTTAAAATATGTAGGAAATTAACCTAATAATGAGATGATAAGACATAGTGCCACATATTAAGCACGACATGCAGAAAATTTATGAGGTGATAAGACACAAAGACTTGCGTCATGACACATTATTCATAGATAAAAGATAATTATCTTCCGGTGATTAATAAAAAACCGGTTTACAAAATTGACCCCCTTTCTACTGTGGAGCCCTCGGTGCATTTTTTTAAAAGTGGCTTCCCCTGTAGGTCTACTCCTTACCATGTTGGACGGTTTCACTCGTCTAGGGTCTTCTTCTGTGACCTAATCTTTAGTTGGTGAATTCAGACAACCTTGTCCGTTACAGATAGAGCACATAATCCAACAAAAAAACAAAAGTAAAATTGGAACCGGCAATAAATGGTGAACTTTTTTAAGCTCGAATTTTTATGAATGAATAATTAATTGCCAGAAAGCTCAGTTTGTACTATTTTTTATAATTATTAATTTTAAACCCTAAAACGGGTTACAACAGTGCGTGAGGGCGCACGATGCACCGAAAGTGTTATAATTTTGATTGTCAAGGCCAAACGTCAAAAATTAAAAAAACGTTAAAGTAGATGTTGCTGTGTAATTTGTGCATATACAGGGTGGACCATTTCCAATAGGCCATAATTCAAAGGCACTTTCTTCGGATCAAAATATGAGGACATAACCAACCATGCTTTAGTAAATTGTTGCTGTGGAAAAAGATGCAGGGTATCAAAGCTTTTTTTTTTTCTCTTTTTTGCAATATCTCAACTGTAATTTGTAATAGGTTTTCCATAAAAAAGAATTATTCGTCTCAAGGCTATATTCCCATTAAAATAATTTCTACACCTATTTAAAAGCTAGAATATGCACGATTTTACGTGAAAAAGACGATTATCTTGAACTACGGCCAAACTGATGGGATTGCACATGACAGAAGTCTATTTTATCGTGATTTATGTTCCAAAGATTTAATTAACTCACACAAAGTTATTGTACCTATGAGTTTCCAAAAAAAGCTACCTAGCTCCCGCACCACTTAGAATCAAATTAGATTTTCACTTCGGAAAAATTCCTCGATCGACGATTTTTATTGAAACGTGTTCAGAAAGATGTGAAGAACAAAATACCAAAATGCCACGGCGAGAAATTGTGCGGAAAATGTTTTATTAAACAATTTAGGTGAATAAAATACGATATTTCATGAATAACTATTTAAATTCAATTTGTATGAAAAATCTGATAGCGCCATTGGAAAGAACAGGAAATATATATATGACATGCGTTTTTCGAATTAAAGTTGAGCGAGCAGTAATTTGTTAATTAACGCTCCAAGTCGCGCTATGTCGGTGTACATACGTGGCTATAACTTTTGATTGTCAAAAGCATGATATAAAACAAATTGGACATTGAAAAGTAAAATTTTTTCGAAGTTTTGCGTGTGTTGGAACAATACTACTGCCGTCACAATACTGAAAACTACGTAATTTTCAAGGTTTTACGATTTTCTTCTGTTTCAATATTTATTTCTTTAAAAACAATAAAAATAGAAGTAAAGCTGAGGTGCAGTTTTGAAGACTAATACCTAAGATTCCACCACCAAAAGGTGGGATTACCAAAAAAAAGTATTAAAAAATTTATTTAACTTTGTTAGCACTTGAATTTTTCGGTCTATTCGCTGTAAAAAAATCGTTTTAGAAAAAAACGCATAAAAACTTATAACTGTGGCAAAATAAATCATTGTTACTTATAACACATATCTTCGGCTTTAATTGGATCACCTATAAAGTGTCGATATCACTTTTTAAAACTTTAGTATTAACGATGATAGATACTCATAGCGGAAAACTGCTTTCGAAAATTGACCATCCTGGATTTTATGAAATAAATTTTTATGATTTTGTTGACTGAAGACGTATTTTAGATAATCCCTTTAACAATGCTATCCAAGTATTTATTTTTTGCTTCTCAATAAATTGTTCATATTTCGACGAATTTTGTGAAATAATCGAGAATTCATACAATGCTCCACTTTAAAGTGATATATGCAATAATTAAAGTACTCAAAAAATTATTACAATACGCGTAATACTTCGATAATATGTTACTTTTTAATGTCCATTTGGTTTTATATCATTTGATTTTGCTAATCAAAAGTTACAGTCACTTATGTACAGCGCGCGCGCTCCCGCAAGCCTATTCAAGCGCGAGCGGGCCGCCAACGTAACGCGATTTAGTTAACAAATTACTGCTCACTCAACTTTAATTCGAAAAACACGTGCCATACATGTTTATTTCGTAAACAATTTTTCATACAAATTGAATTTAAAAAGTTATTCATGAAATATCGTATTTTTGCACCTAAATTGGTATATAAAAAAATTTCCGCACAATTTCTCACGGTGGCATTTTGATATATTGTTCTCCACACCTCTCTGAACACGTTTCAACAAAAATCATCTATCGAGGAATTTTTCCGAAGTTCGAGTACTTTTCTGTCTAATTTGACTCCCCTAACTAGGATTGCGTGATTTTCAAGTTTATAGTACAGGAGCCCATCGACAAAAGTCAATCGGGCACCGCAGTTGCCGCCCCTTGGTGGAAATGTTGTAGGCACCTATAGGTACCATTTCCCCCCAACGGCACGTCACGTGACCCCGCCCTCTTCGAGAGAGGAGCAAAAAACCAAGGACCGCTTAAATATTTCCAAAAACTCTTAAAATTCAAGCACATTTTTAGGGCAAAATAAGCACCTTTTGTCTCTTGGTGTTTTTTTCCAAAGGGCTTCCTTCTCCCGGAAAAAATAACAAAACGAGAATTCATAGACTTTTATTAATTAGTTTAGGGCAAAGGAAGCAAATTTTTTGGCAACATTTAAGCGACACCAAGCGGCGGCAACTGTGGTGCCCGATCCACTTTTGTCGATGGTTTCCCTTACTATTAGGTCAGCCACTGCTAAGTCTACATTTTAAATTTTGAGATTATAATTAAAGAAGGTAATTAGGAACCTCGGAAATTCCTATTTGAATTTTTCATAATTTTATCTCTTAAACTGTCACTGTCAACAATTTTTTACTTGCACACTTCCTTACTGAGTTAACTTTTAAATCATTTTTAGAGTCCATTGTAAAAGGATCCGTTCATATCCGTGAAGTTCAAGATATTTATGTAATAACTAATGACGCACTTTTTTCATCTAAATGCACTGAACTAAATATAATTTCTTTAAATTATTATTACTCACGGTGTATTTGTTTGTTTCAGTGAAAAGTACTGTACAGAAACCAGTTGCTATCAAATACAAATCCAAAGCGATTACTGAAGGAAAACCTCTACCGATTCGAAAATCCACTGTCCCTGAACACCAAAAGTTGGTTCACACGACTGCAACTGCTGAATCCCAAGTAACCAGATCAGATATAAAAAAAGTTCAATCCGAACCCAGACCAAGATCTGCAAAAAGGACCCTTACATGTTATCTGTGTGGTCGAGAATTTGGGACTGCTTCCTTAACTCTTCATGAACCAAAATGTTTGGAGGTAAAATTTCAATTGGACATTATCATATAGACATAGTACAGGCAATGAAGGCAAAATGTTGTAAAAATTAATAAAAGAATCCTCTCTGGGTTTTAAGTAGTTAATAACCTGTAGAAGGGAATAGTGCATTCTTTGCACCTCCAAGTCCCGGGAAAATTCAAAAAATTTGGAAAAACTTTTTGATTTTCGGTTCTTTTACTCTAACGGCTAAAATAATGAAAATACAGAAAAAAGTTTTCAACAAAATTTGTAGCTCGTCTCTTTCTCTACAAAATAGGCCTTTACAAATTTTTGTCTTACTTAAGCCGTTTAGGAGATAAATCCAGTTTTCCACTTATAGTTTTGAGCCGGTCCGAAATGCGCGGAAAATCAGAATTCTCTGGGAGTTTCGTACGACCGGACATATCGATCAATAATTATTACTATTCAGAGCCGCTAAAAAATGAAAACAACGTAAAATGTAGAGAAAAGTCTTAGCTTTAATGCGGAACTAATCACAAAATTCATACAAATTTTTATCATAGAGAAAAAAGTGTTAGAAGATGGCTTAGTATACTTTATACAGTTGATTTATTCACATCTTTGAGTTTTATGAATCCTCCCTATTTCTCCCGTAACAATGGGTGCTTTTTTACTGCATGGATTCGATTCCACGCACTTTAATCTATACTTCGTGAAAATTTCATTGAAGAATGTTAAGAAACAAATAAGTTGTATATGTTTTACTATATAATTGTGCATTTTCTGAATGTGTATGAATAATGTAGACAAATTCAAAAAGTACTGCGCGCATTTAAAAAACTCTAAAGTCATTCGAAAGAATGTTTTATTGTACTTATAATCCAAAAATTAAGATTGTGCTATTATTATTACTTAAGATATAGCGAATTGAACTCCAAATTTTGGAGGTGATTGATCGATGAAAAATATACCCTCTACTTTGATCGCAAGACATATTTTTCCAACAAAAGTAATTGCAATAAAATGTTAATTATATGGTAATATACAAGCAAAATGAATTATCATTCTAACGACTCCCGGCAAAGATATGAGTAAATCTGTGGATCAACTGTACAAAGTTCACTAAGCCATCTTCTGACACTTTCTCTCTTTGATAAAATTTTTTATGAATTTTGTGATTAGTTCCACATTAAAGCTGAGACTTTTCTGTACACTTCATGTTATTTTCATTTATTTTAGGGGCTCTGAATAGTAAGAATTATCGATCGATGAGCCCGGTCGTACGAAACTCCTAGAGAATTCTAATTTTTCGCGCATTTCGAAGTGGCTTAAAACTGTAAGTGGAAAACTCGATGTATCTTCGAAACGGCTTAAGTAAGACACAAATTTGTAAATAACTGTTGTAGAGAAAAAGACGAGCTACAACTTTTGTTGGGAACTTCTTTCTCTATTTTCATTATTTTGGCCGCTAGAGCAAAAAAACCGAAAATCAAAAAGTTTTTGCAAATTTTTTTGAATTTTCCCGGAACTTGGAAGTGCAAAGAATGCATCATCTCATTCTCCAGGTTATTTCCTACTTAAATCCCAGAGATGATCCTTTTATTAATTTTTGTTACCCTAAATTGCTAATTTGCCTGTACTAACAATCCTACTTTTCTACTACTATAAACCTACCACAAAATTAAAAAATTTCATAAGGATTATTTATCCTAGTTCAAATGTCTCTGCATACTGGGCTATATATAGTCTAAGCTCAAAAGAACTTTTTGCATAAAAATGAATAAAAAAGTTGCCATTTTTTTTAAATCGCTAGATCTAGACATGTACCTAAGCTTTTAAAAATGAATTATTTGTTTGCTTATAATTGTATTGAAATATATTCCTTATAGGATTTTGCAAACAGCAGAAAAAATAACTATCTATAATTAAAAAAAAAAACTATATGTAAAAATATTAATGAAATCTTTGCATTCTTTCGATAACCTGAATTCTGGTTATGCCAGCAAATTAAAATCCTAAAATGAATTTGTCTAATTTCTTATTTGACAATTCTCATTCTAACACTAGCACCCACATAGTCCCTTACGGCCATGCAGATTAAACTAGTATCTACATAACCCCCTACGATCATGAAGAATCAGTTAAAAATGAGAACAAAAACCTAAAACGAATTTATTTATCTACCTTGTCTTAAAAATTTTTCATTCTAATGGTTTACATTTTCATGAAATCTATCATTCCATTTCTTGGAAATGCTTAGCCTTTGAAACGTTTTTCGCCCTTATTCTGGAACTCATCAGAAAGACATAAAGCCACTCATAAAGATGTTTCGTGCAAAACCAAGACAATTTCTATGAACCAGAATTCAGCTTATCGAAAGAATGCAAAGATTTCATTAATATTTTTACACGTGGTTTTTCCTTTAGTTATAGATAGTTATTTTTTCTGCTGTTTGCAAAATTCTATAAAGAATATATTTCATACAATTTTAAGCAAACAAATAATTCATTTTAAACATGCATAGAGTATATAGGCTTTAATACTAGTTAGCTAATAGATAGGCGAAGATCTGTTCTTTTTATCAGTCAATGTCAAATATAATTATTTCACACTTATTCGGCTTGCGCTCCTCTTTGCTGCCAGATTCGCTCTACTAATTTGTATATAATCACTCCGTTTACAACGTGCCGTTGACTAGTGATCGGTCATTTCCGTACAGTAATTTTGTATTGTATATATTCCACCAAGTTTTAGCATCAATGTGATGTGACTTTTCATTTCCGCACATGAAGTACGTAAATACAAAGTAAAAGCATTCTTATATAAGTATGCGTCAGAGTCCGCCCCTTCTAATTTGTAAAATGGCGCAATGACATACGGTCTCTGGTCATAATACTCAAAGACGTATCTTTTTATTATATTACAACTCAATTTAGTTCTATTTTCAATTAATCTTCATTTCAATTAGTCTATGTGTCAAGAATTAACGCGTGCTCCAAATAGGGATTTATTAAAACCTATTAAACCGAAATTTCCTTTAAAGGTTTTTTGTGAAATAAATGTATTATTAACGAATTTGTGTCACGGGCAGTATCAAGTTCCCGTCAAATTTGTAGGTAATATAATTAAATTAACCTGGTTAAATTTAATATACTTTGGTTGCCCTAAAATGATGTTAAACTAATTGTGAACATATGTTAGAAAACTATCGAAAATCTACATTATAAAAGAGAAAAGTGCTACATGTTTCCGTCCAAAGTTATTTACACATCATGACAACATACTAGAAAAGGAAGAAACCTTTCCAAATAATTAGTTCTCCATTTTGTTGCTATAGTAATTAAAACTGTAATATTTCAAATCATTCATGTATTTTGTTCAAATAGCATTATGGTTTTCGTTAAGAACGTTCTACGCAAGATCTACTCATGTAACTAATCCTTCATTATGTTCTCATCAGAAATTAAGAATATATCTCAATTATCAGCCATTTTTCTGAAACCACAAATATCTCTCCAGAAGGAAATTTAAATGTGTTAGTGATTGAATTCTGACTGAATTTTCAAAATATGCGTCTCTCTAGCCACACGTCTCGTCCATTGTAAGCACAACTTAAAAGGGAAAAGTATTGAAATTTTAAGCAGTAAGCTAGTGTTAGCGGAAGACGAACCCTACTGTTTTTGAATATAAACTCATGTGATATTTATGGTTGCAACCTTTGATAAGATTGTTTTATTCACGACGTCCTGGTTGACGTTTTGTGGTCTATGCCTTTACTCTAGTTGCTATTCATTTGCTGTATGGTACGTCTGATGGCATCAGGACATCTGTCGTGGTTGCATGTTATGCTTACCGCCTCACCAAAATTTTCTCCTATCGTCGCCTCTTGCAATCTGGGTTTTCCTGAAAGGATCCTCAAAACTAAAAATACCGCATAGTATACTGAAGAGCGTCTCGCTTACCAGTCTGACATTGGCAGATGATTGAAATTTTTAAAAATATATCACATATCTAAAAACTGAATTTATTTTAAAAACTGCGAGGAGTATCCAGTAGAATATTCAACATTTATATAGAAATTCCAATAAATCGTGTTAGTTCATGTGTTCCATAAGAATCTATTTTTTCGGCAGTGTTTTTCATTCTTCAATCTTCATGTCGATGATCTAACCCAGGGCATAGTGTTTGAACTTTGGAATTTACTTTAAAAAATCCTAACTTTCAAATCAAATGATAATGGCGCAGTCGGTAGAATATTAAATTGATCTCTTCTCCACCATGCTGAAAATTTTAGTAGATCAAAATTGTAACGAATTTGTGCTCTACAAGATTGATCACATCTTTCAATAGAGCGTTGATAGTGTTCCTCTCAGCAAGATTGATTATTATTGGCATTTTTCTATATAACGAGAGGTAAAGAGTTTTTCCTCTTGTCACTTTCCCAATAACGTATGATTTTACAAAATTTGATAGTTTTTTTACTGAGATGCAAACAATAAATTTTGACACTGTATATGTAAATTAATGTATGTTACGTGCAACGTAGACGCCTTGAAATATATGCAATGGGCTTGTTCCATGATATTCTTTTTATATGGTTTTTATACTTTTTCATATAGTACTCGATATTCTCATTATACAGTTAATATTTCGTATTATTAACTTTTTCCGTTCTCGAGATATAAGGAGTTGAAATTAGTAATAGTTGCAAAAACCGAGCGCTCATTTGTGACGTCACTATACGCAAGTGACGGAAAAAATGGCTTTCTGGGACCTTTCAAATTTAACCTGAAAAGTCGAAAAACATGGAATTTTTAAACGCTGGTAACTAAATAAATAGGTCGAGTGGAAGTACGTTCTACGTGTCTACGGAAAGGAGAAGGTCGGCGATGAATTCTAATCGTAAATTGCAGGGTCGAAATCGAAAATTCGTTCCGGCAGGAGCGAGAGAAAATTGTAATTTTTTGACATTTCACCAAATTGTACTCCCCTACTGTCAAGTAGTAAGCAAAACAAACAATACTTCGAAAACACTTATAATCATAACCAATAAGGAGCATCAAGTCTATTGAGATCGCCGAGTCTATGCGTATAGTGACGTAGCGCCTGGCCACGCCCCATTTTCGCGAGATGGAAATTTGTAATAGTTTTTAAGATACTAAACGTGCGAATAAGATTCTGATTTTTTGCAGATCCATTAATTTATACTTGTACTTTCGATTTATGAAATAAAAAAAAATGCTGAACAAGCCCATTATCTGGGGTTCTTTGTAAAACATTCAACAAGCATTACAGCAGTCTTGATATTTTTATCTGTCAGTTATTAACTTTCTAATTGTTGCAAATCTAATACATTACAAATACCATTTATTAGATATTACTTACCTTCAGTTTACAGGACTATTGTTTGCAATCTTTGAGAGGTATCCCTGTATCATGTCCAATATCTGATATTAAAGTACTTAGCTGTAAAAATAACATATTATTCGACATCAATACAATCGATATCAATCGACGTCAATATTACTATTAGTTAATAAGATCCTAACAGTGATATTTTGACAATTTTAGTGTTTTTTTTAAACGATTCATTAAAAAAATTAAGAAGTACATTTTGCACTTGACAAGTCTTTGGGAAAGTAGGTATGGATCAAACTATAGCTATCGCATATTTCTACTAATATTTCATTTTGTATGGAGTAATACCAAGGAAAAATCCAATAGCAATTAGTTGACCTACATATTTTACTATAGAATATATTAACATATGCCTTACAACACATAAATATACAGGATGCCCTTTTTTGTATTAATATGGTAATCTACTGAAATGCCCTTTTACCTTCTTAAATGTTAAACATATTATTGTGCTCGTAATATTGCAGATAGCTTTGACCTTTGTTTGAAACTGACCTACTTAAAATAACTTAAACCACGCAAGTACATGGTTTTATAAGGGAAGAATTTAAATACATGCTTCAGGTGCGTTTTACCTTGATTTTAGATAATTTTCCTAAATAAAACCAATTACCAAAGATACAACATACTATTAATAAGCACTTAAAGCCACTAAGGCAATCCTTGTCTAATTTTCTCGTTAATTTAATTGTAGTAACTGCCAGCTGCAAGTAATGTTGGGGTAAAGTATTGAAGGCGTACTTATGGCTGAATTAAGGTAGACAGAATAGCTACCAGGGTCCTTAGAAAAGGTTTTTATATAATCAACGCCTTTCCTTTCCACCAAAATAGAGAGTGCAACTTAAAAATGTTAAAATATTTTGGTGCTATTCCTTAGCTGATTTTAAGAAAAAAATTCGTGTGAATGTATGCTCAAAAGTTTTTCGTTTTGGAGATACGGGGTGTTCAAATTTCCAAAAAACTTAGTGTCATTATTAGTGCAGCTATTTCAATTGAATTGTGCACGTAGTTTGGGATGTGGGATGCCTTAAGATGTAAGTATATCACGCTCTTAAGTAGAGCATGGGAAAGCTGAGATGGAAAGCAAGTTGTTAGGCGCCTAGTAATTTCCAGGTGTCTAGTCCATACCGTAAGTACTTCAGGAAGTACATAATTCGGTAGACACTTCGGCGTTAATAAGACCCTGAATAAAGTTCGGGAACGATTTTATTGGATACACACTGTGTCCCATTTTTCACAGTAATACCTACGTAGCTCACTTAATAATAAAACTTGGTTAAGGTATACACCTCTTGAAGATAACTAAAAGTGCATATCCCTATTCATTTTATCCCATAGACGTGCGGACTAAGAGGGTGAAAATGGGGTAAATTTTCAGGTAAATTGTATTGGGGATTTTTTTTAAAGCTTACCGCCATCTCATAGGGCATCCTTTAAAACTCCTTTGTGCCAAATTTTGTTAAAATATCTCTAAACAGGTACATATGACGTTTTGTCAAGAATCAATGGCCTTTTTGTGGCTTCGTCAGTGAAGATGATGTTTTTAATGAAATTCTGATCATTCAAATATTCCCCCTGTAACCACAAACAATATTCTAGCCTTCTTTCCTCATCACCATCTTTTAGAGTCTGTAAAAATTTTCGGCAATATTTTAGTCTTTAGTCTCAAACTTTATTTTTACTAACGTTTAAAATGCGAGCAACTGAACGAATATTAGATGTTGGGTCATTTCTGAATGCCGCTATGATTCGTGGATCGTCAACATATCTATTATTTAATACTTGATTTTTTTTTTTGTCTCTGCTTCTTAATACAACCAGTCTCATTAAAAAGTCTATTAATACTACATACAGTTTTTGCTGTTACGGGATTTTTTCAATCTGGATGTTTTGCATTGAAAATTCTGGCCGCCCTATATGAAATTATATTTTCACCCACTATCCGAATTTATTGGACTTTAGCAGCTACAGAAAGATATTCCATTTTAAATAAGAAACTGAATAATAATTTAAACAACAAATAATGACGCAAGTAAACTACAAAGGCTGCCATTACTGTCAAGTTAATAATTTTGTTTACGATTTCAAAGGTGAATAGATTTAAAACTGTATAGGACCCGTATAAATGGACAGATTTTTCTTAGCGTTTTTAGCGAGTATGAAGATATTTTTCATTATTACTTCAAATTTGTAGCAAAAAATGTAAAATAACTTTGTTTCTAAATTCATCTCGTTCCGAGTTAAAGGCCATTAATATTGTCTAAATGTTATTTGTGGCATTATCTTAATTTTTTCCTTCTTCAATTCTTTGGGACTTCCTGCCACATGTATGTTTTCTTTCTAAGCGGTGCTAGGGGAATCTACAAAATATATCACAATTAACCAGTATGTTACTGGTAAAAAACCTCTACGCCCGTGACGTTTACGTCAAAGGATCAGTTAAAGGTTGGTTTTGATAAATAAACAACACAAATAAGTATAAAAACTTGAAATTAAATATTTCACCGACGCGACGTTTCGGAAATCTAATCTGTTTCCTTTCTCAAGGCTTTTTTTGAAAAATCTTTTTTGCTGTGTATGACTGTAGAGTACTGAATGAATAAAACTTCACTTCACCGATTCACTACCACTTTATTTGGTCAACTAGCTACGACTGACTGCCTTATCACAGTGCAAGCGTTAAGCCTGGCTTAGTCATGATGCCGCATCAGTTATGTAAGGACAATAATAATCTAATATTCCTATTTAATAAATTGCATATACTACATCCCTTCCTTGTTATAAATATTTCAGTATAATATAAATCAAGCTAACCTACGCCAATGCAATCTGATTTAAAATAATATCATTAAATAACTTATACATATTTATTCATTATTGCACAATAATTGGTTTATATATACACCCATACATATACAGACATACATACATAGCATAAGGGTACTTAATACATTATTAATCAATACTATTTTTCTTATAATTACTACGCTTGTTACTTTCTCACTGAGATTCGGTAAAATTATTTGCAATTATCCATTCCTCGCCTATTTTCTTGAAGTTTATTACGTTTCTCCCATATTCGCGTTATGTACTATTGTATTTAACTTGAACATCGCCACTATTCTTTGACACCACGAAGTGGAGCGTAGGATCGTAATCTGGAGTTACCCTATTTCCTTTAATCATATTTTTAACAGAAACCTTGTCTCCTATTTGTATGCTCTCTTGCTCCTCTTTTCCTGTCGCTATACTGTTTCCCTTTCTCTTTCTATTTTTCTTTGTTTTCGGTCTCGTCGTCATTAATATATTGGCTTGAAATGGGTAACTGAGGATTTTGTCCCTAAATAGTTCTGAAGGAGTTTCCTTGTAGTAGAATCAAACCCGCGACCATCGACAATGAAATGGTGTTTTGAGAGAGAGAGAGAGAGAGATACAGATCACCCAAACCCAATTAAATGTCCCCTCGGTACCCTACGCGTGTATTCGTTTTCCTTCGCGCTGCTAATCATTCAAATGGGAACTTAGCTTCATTGTCATTGGTTTGTTCAAACCTGCCACGTAGCGCGACCGACGTTGTTGTAGTTGCACCAGTCGTCTTTAAACCAGTCCGGATCGCAAAGTAAGTAGGACATTTTATTTTATTCTTGTCGAGAATCGGATCATAAGTTTAAAGCTGAAGCCAACCCTGGTTCATCGCTATACCCATGTGAAGGGCCAGCTATTCAAGGTCGCCAAATCCGCGACGTCGAGATAAAAACCGTTTTTTGTAGTGTCTCCTTTTTCAATATCCTTCTCTGTGAGAGAATGAGGCGTGCTATTTTGTACATTATCAGGTAATCGATTAACCCTCGTATGCCATCGTTTCTTTGTTGCTGGACTGATCTTCGATGTTTTGAGTATGTGTTTGTTATCTCTTTCTACTTCTCCACATGTAATTAAATATACTGACCGTTAAGACACTGGTGAGATGTTGTTTAAAGCAAAGTCTGGAAACGTAATTAATCTTCGGAAATCCAAGTTAGCGAAGATTATGCAAAATTGCTATAAAAATATAAGACTAAACATAACATAGTTTTCTTATTAGGTTCACCCCCTGCAACTTGCAAGACTACATTTTCGGCCTTTGTTCTCACTCTTCACTGAATCCTCATGACCGAAGAGGGCTACGCAGACATCAGTTTAGTCTGCATGGCCGTAGAGGACTATGTAGATGCTAGTGTTAGAATGAAAATTGTTAAATAAGTAATTAGACAAATTCATTTTAGGATCTTAATTTGCTAGCACAACCAGAATTCAGGTTATCAAAACAATGCAAAGATACCATTAATATTTTTACAGGTAGTTTTTCTTTTTAGTCCTCATAGATAGTTTTTTCTGCTGTTTGCAAAATCCTAAAAAGAAATATGTTTCTTTTAAACTTGCAACACTTACTTACAGCTAATGTACAATGTTTCATTTGAACGACCATTAACATTTAAATTTTCAGGTATGCACACGAGATATTGCATCAGCCTGTAGACGCATACTACATAGAAACATACATATACACTATATATAGGCAATATGTGACGGTGCCACATATAACAGGTTCATGCAGTCCTGATAATTTTATCTTGTATAGAGTTTGATCTTCTAGAACTTCCTCATTCTGTTGAGAAACTACGAAAGAATATTTAAAATATAGGTGATTGCTAAACTGAACTAAATCAAGCTTCTTCAAAACAAAATTAAACCTAATGTATGACGACCACCCTGTACATTTTTTTTTTTTTTTTTTTTTTAACCAAAGCTACAGAAGGTTGGGTATTTATGCCAACCACGTGTCAAATGTTACCGTCTTCCGTATTTCCACTTTTTTACAAGTATACCACGTTTTTTCCGTGGCAATAGTCGTCAGCTACCTACTAAATGTTACCTTGCTCAATTAAATCGTCCGATTTTCTTACAAGTCAATTAAATTTTGAATTATATCTCTCAATTTCCCCCTCATGATTACATAAATACATGTAGTGACCTATTTGAAAAATAAGTGTATTAATTATGTGGAAAATCTAGGTTTTTAATTTAGAGAATATAAAACAACGTAAAACCCGATTGTAATTTAATATTGATGTTATATAAT
This sequence comes from Stenurella melanura, assembly GCA_963583905.1. Lineage (NCBI taxonomy): Eukaryota > Metazoa > Arthropoda > Insecta > Coleoptera > Cerambycidae > Stenurella > Stenurella melanura. The sequence continues at coordinate 41,634,077 of OY757310.1, read as the reverse complement.
TATAATGAATAACATTCTAATAATAATTTCTATTATAAACTTATCTGTCATTATCTAAGCCTGGATCAGAGCCCTTAGATATTCCTTTAACGGAGTTTAACATTGACCTTACAGGTCTTTCATAAATTCATTCGACATGTCAAAGCTCTTTGGATGCAAGCGATGATTTCCATGTTTATACTGCCCCTGAAAGCCGCTGGCATGGATGCATTGTTGGTGCATTAGATAGCTAAGAACTTGTTTGGGCCATCTACTTGTAGTCCAAGCAATTGCTGCCTTGCAGTTTTTACAATAGTTGACTTTTCTTTCAAGGCGAATATGCTGTATACTTCCTACAGAAAATGTTATACAGTATGGGTCAGATATAAGTTAAAAATAAGGATATCATAAGCGGTTGAATTTTAGTCTTGATATTGGAAGTTTTCAGTTCAGCGAGTATTTTGGATTTCTGTCAGGCTAAGCTACTGTGATGTTATTTATGTTAATTTTTTATAAGTCTGCAATCTGTGTCTAGAGGTCACACCTAACAGAATAACAATTTTAAGTTAAGACTTGAATAGGCTTAGAGATTTGGAGAATATCATTTTTCTAGGTACAAGAGTACTGGGTTTGTAACCCGATATTTCGTTTTCCGGTTATATTATAGTTCTGCATAATAGACTTTAAGCACCTCTTTAAGGGTGTGTTAAAATTTAGCGCTCAGGCTGGCGCAGATTTGCAAAAGTGTACTGATGCAAGAGGGGCTCCTGCGTCAATTGCATTTTATGAATGCAATTATTACATCTAATTTTTAGTATAAACATTATGTCTCATAACATTATAGTAGTGTCATTTCTTTAAGCAATTCTGTATTCATAATTTAAATTTAATAACCGTTTACATTTATTTAATTATTTTATTATTATTATTACTATCATTATTATTTAATGATTTTTCAAAGCCTGTTTTTTAGATATAACTAAGCGAATCTTCTATAACAAATTCAACAAAATGTTTTTTAATTAAATGTGTTTATATTTATCTGTTATCTTTTTGAAGATTAGTGTTAGTTAGTTAATTAGTTAATTAGATACAGTGGTTCCATTTTAGCGCTACTCTGAATCTGATTTTACTTAAGAATCTAGTTTCAAAATCTAAGCATTCTCGTTCAGCGCGTCAGCGCTCAGTTTTGCTGATAACGGTATCAATTCTAGATTGATTTAAACTTTGACTAAGTTCTATTCTACGTAGGCGTATGGCCAATACGCCTACGTCAGTTTTTTGTACGTACGGACTAATTAGGTTATCTCCTATTTAATGTCGACAGAGGCTGGTTCGCCTTCACATTCAGTTAGTTGTATGGCTATTTTGCCATTGAGGTATGGGTCCAGGTGCCCTGCGGATAACTTTCCGTCATTACCTCCTGAGAATATGCATTAACGAGGCACATGAAGGTCAATACCCCATCAGTTTGAACTGGTTTATCCTTGCTCTCCTTTACATTTCCTCTGATGTACTTTTAATTATATTAATATTATTCAAATAATTAACCTGATAACCCAATAATTTTATCAAGCTTTGTTTAGCTATAGGAAAACCTATTACTTTTTTGCTTTTAATTATTAAGTTATAAGGTTTTTCTTGTGGATATCATAACTATAAACAATCATTATGTAATGTTTATGAATGAAGGAGCCCTAGGACTCATTTCGTTTTATGTGAATAATTCCACCAAAGTAATGTCCTTTTGTTTCTTGCAAAATAATTTACTAATTGCGAATAAATGCTATTATTAATATATGTACACATACAATATGTATACACCCATGAAATCGCATGTACACGCATGTACTTGCACATCCCTACATACACAATGCACATGTATGTAATTTTTGTTTACTTTGTTTATTAAATTTGAATATAACTTACATTTTTTACTATATAATATTTTTATTTATAATTACGATATCTCTTTTTGGATTGCTAAGGGTTGATGAGGGGTTTTTCCCCATTCTTGGAATTCGTGTGCTCCAAACATCCCAGTTCAACACTGTGTGATTCACTTGTTTTTACAACGATCACGGGTTAATATCGCCTGCATGTCTTTGCCATCGTAATATCTTTATGCTCTATTCTCAATTTGCTAGATGTGCATATACTTTTATACACTTTTTAAGGTATCCAATTTATCCTCGTCGCCACTTGTAGAGTACTGAATGAATAAAACTTCACTTCACCGATTCACTACCACTTTATTTGGTCAACTAGCTACGACTGACTGCCTTATCACAGTGCAAGCGTTAAGCCTGGCTTAGTCATGATGCCGCATCAGTTATGTAAGGACAATAATAATCTAATATTCCTATTTAATAAATTGCATATACTACAATGACAAATACACAGCTCTAAGAATGTTTGTTATATTCAATATCCATAGATACTTACTATTTACATAGAACTGTTGATATAGTTAACAGTTTTTTAGTTTCTATACAATGTTAAGTTTGTGAAGTTCTTCTTTTAACATTGGCAGCCAAGTTGTACAGACATCTAGGGAACAATTCGACACGCAATTATCCTCATTTAATAATATTATCGCGGATTCTTTAATGAGGATAATTGCGTGTCGAATTGTTCCGTAGATGTCTGTGCAACTTGGCTGCCAATGTTAAAAGAAGAACTTCACAAACTTAACATTGTATAGAAACTAAAAAACTGTTAACTATATCAACAGTTCTATGTAAATAGTAAGTATCTATGGATATTGAATATAACAAACATTCTTAGAGCTGTGTATTTGTCATACACAGCAAAAAAGATTTTTCAAAAAAAGCCTCGAGAAAGGAAACAGATTAGATTTCCGAAACGTCGGCGAAATATTTAATTTCAAGTTTTTATACTTATTTGTGTTGTTTATTTATCAAAACCAACCTTTAACTGATCCTTTGACGTAAACGTCACGGGCGAGAGGTTTTTTACCAGTAACATACTGGTTAATTGTGATATATTTTGTAGATTCCCCTAGCACCGCTTAGAAAGAAAACATACATGTGGCAGGAAGTCCCAAAGAATTGAAGAAGGAAAAAATTAAGATAATGCCACAAATAACATTTAGACAATATTAATGGCCTTTAACTCGGAACGAGGTGAATTTAGAAACAAAGTTATTTTACATTTTTTGCTACAAATTTGAAGTAATAATGAAAAATATCTTCATACTCGCTAAAAACGCTAAGAAAAATCTGTCCATTTATACGGGTCCTATACAGTTTTAAATCTATTCACCTTTGAAATCGTAAACAAAATTATTAACTTGACAGTAATGGCAGCCTTTGTAGTTTACTTGCGTCATTATTTGTTGTTTAAATTATTATTCAGTTTCTTATTTAAAATGGAATATCTTTCTGTAGCTGCTAAAGTCCAATAAATTCGGATAGTGGGTGAAAATATAATTTCATATAGGAGAGCGGCCAGAATTTTCAATGGAAAACATCCAGATTGAAAAAATCCCGTAGCAGCAAAAACTGTATGTAGTATTAATAGACTTTTTAATGAGACTGGTTGTATTAAGAAGCAGAGACAAAAAAAATATCAAGTATTAAATAATAGATATGTTGACGATCCACGAATCATAGCGGCATTCAGAAATGAACCAACATCTAATATTCGTTCAGTTGCTCGCATTTTAAACGTTGGTAAAAATAAAGTTTGAGACTAAAGACTAAAATATTGACGAAAATTTTTACACACTCTAAAAGATGGTGATGAGGAAAGAAGGCTAGAATATTGTTTGTAGTTACAAGGGGAATATTTGAATGATCAGAATATTATTAAAAACATCATCTTCACTGACGGAGCCACATTTTCGACTAATGGGGTTGTGTTATCACAGAACACTCGTTATTGGCAGCTGAAAACCCGCATTGTGTAATAAATTGTAAGGACCAATACGTAGCCAAAGTCAAAGTCTGGTGTGGCATATTGAACAATAAAATTATGGGTCCCGTTTTTTTGGAAAATTTAAATGCCGAAACTTTTCTCAACCTCTTAAATAATTATCTTGATGGATTTTTAGTGGACCTTCCACTGTTGGAAATGATAAATTTAATTTTCCAATTAGATGGGGTGCCGGCTCACAATTCAATTGTTAGAAATTGGCTAAACGTTAATTTTCCTCAAATGTGGATTGGAAGGAACACTCCATTACATTAGTGGCCCCCGCGGTCTCCAGATATCACACCAATGGACTTTTATTTTTGGGGAGTAATTAAAAACCGGGTTTACAAAACCCGCCCGGGAAACAGACAAGAATTATGTGAGAAGATTACAGAAGCTTGTGGAGAGGTGACACCAGTAGAAATTACGCAGAGTTCGAAATCATAAAAGAAAATAGTAGGAAAGTGTATTAGATTAAATGGTGGCCTAGTAGAAATAACAAACATTTAGTTATGTTATAAAATATTTATTTAAATCATTTTGCTGTTAACAATTTAAATATGTATTTTTTAGTTTGGTTTGTGTATTACATATGATATTGATTAACTAAATAATAGAACACTCAATTACTAACATATCTTTAGTGCTAAAAATTTAAGAAGTTTTATTTTATGTTAATTTAAAACCGTTTTAATATTCTGATCAATTTCTTAAAGCTTTGTTGGAATTAGCGTAATCCGTTGCATAACCTAAAGGCAATTCATATGTACCTGTTTATACCTCTAAAGCTACTAGAGATATTTTAACAAAATTTGGCACAAAGAAGTTTTAAAGGATGCCCTAGGAGATGGTGGTAATATTTTTTTTTAAATCCCTAATACAATTTACCTGAAAATTTACCCCATTTTCACCCCCTTAGTCCGCACGTCTATGGAATAAATTAAATAGCTATATGCGCTTTTGGTTACCTTCAAGAGGTGTATAACTTAACAAAGTTTAAAATAAATCGATTTATTAATAACTGAGCTACGTAGGTGTTGCCGTGAAAAGTGGGACACACTGTATAGTTAGAATGTGGAGGTTTAATGTCACAAATGCATTTGTGTGACCAGTACTAGAAGCAGAGGTCAAATGAAGATATATAATGTTGGAGCGCCTCTTGGTCCATTTCCAGCAATCAGGAACGGTCATAATTGTACACTAGTTGTTATTGAGCATTTAAGTGGCCGGAAACATATTGCATTCCAAATCAGGAAGCGGTCACTCTCGCCAATGTCTTGGTAGGTTACTTGGTATGCGGTTTGCTTTACCCCTGGAGCTACATTCGGGTCAAGGGAGAAACTTTGAATCAGGGGTGTTTCAGCAAATCTCCCAGTTATTGAGTATTCACAAGACAACAGTCATGTATCCTGTATCAGATGGAATGGTGAAGCGCCATAGCAGGAAAATGAAAGAATATCTTTCTAAAATGGTTCACAAGAATCAACAAGATTTGGATCTCCACATACCGTTTTTTCTCATAGCATACAAGGCTGCCATCCATGAAGTTACGAAGCAGACATCGACCCAAGGACATGAGATCAGACTGCCGTGTGATTTACTGTTTAGAACACCAGGCGAAGAACAATTTTCCGTGAAAAACTATGTGGATCAAACCACTGGTCGGTTAAGAAATATCCATGAGTTAGTTAGAGACCAAATAGTTAGTGAAGGCTCGTAATGACAGCAAGGTCAGTTCAAGGTGGCAGATTTAGTTAGGTTGTATAACCCACGGAGTAAGAAAGGAAGGTCCCTGTAGTAAGTAATATTCGATCAATTTTTAATGGTTTGGTTTGATTAGATCTTCATATCTTGAGCCAGATAATCTCCAGCTACTCTATATTCTATTCCTCATGATTCCTGTTGTATACTAATACCTTACATTGGCAATTATATTTCACTTATGGTTTAAAATCATCAAGCATGTAAAAACTAAGTATGCGGTTTTGAAACACGCAAAGTAAATATTGAACTTACAAATAACGTAGGTACACGCGAAACAGTTTTGTAAGGCATTACATAAATCTAATATTTTTAATTCGACTTATAGGTGTTCCAGGAAGAGTTAAAATACACATATAATTTACTGCGTGTCACAGGATCGATGGAACAAAAGGCGTAATACATCAACTAAATTCCTACTTCATATTAAAGATTTATTTTACTTCCACATCCACGTAGTACGAGTAAATGGGAGTAAATAAGTAAAGCCAAGAAACTTGGGCTTTGGTGTATATGTTGGAAACCAACGTCTCAAGAATTCTTTTGACATCTACATAAATGAAATTTGAAATCATAATTGAAAAGAACAAAGGTTGTCGTGTTTAAAGGACATGGTCTACATATATATACCGGGTGTCCAAAAAGTCTGGACACGGTCAAGTATTTCGAGACATACACATTGGATCCAAAAAAGAAAAAGCACGTGCTAAATAATGTTAAAAACGCTATCCAAATATTTAAAATTTTAAATTGACACTAATATTTTTTATTGCAGAATCAGATATTCTGACTAGGAATATACTACTTTTGTTCGAAACGTTTTTTCTGAAATTCTTATTTTTTTTTAGTTATCCGGCAAGGAAAAATCAAAATTTTAGAAATTTGCGATTTTTTTACTCGAGAAAGAAGAAGTTTGGACAAAATTTTTTCGAAATTTTCGAATGCCCGTTTTAATGCACTTTTCTGCAAAGGGTATTGGACAATTCCAAAAAAATGTCTGAAGTCTACAGTGTCCCAGTAAATATTAGAGATCAGTTACTTCAGCGAATTTTCCTCTGTAGTGACCAAATTAGAAGCAATCCTGCGTAAATTAGAAAATCTATTGGCAATTTAAGTAAACGCCAACAGAAATGTATGGAAGCTGGAGGTTCTCATGTTGAACATTTGCTCTAAGTATTTGTAATGAAAGATGTTCTTTATAGGATTTTTCAAAGAGCAGAAAAGACTATCTACGAGAACTAAAAGAAAAACTATTCGTAAAAATATTGACTTACAATCTGTGCATTCATTCGATAACCTGAATTCTGGTTATGCCAGCAATTAAAATCCTAAAATGAATTTGTCTTTCTTATTGGACAATTCTCGTTGTAACAGTAGTTTCCACACAGCCCCCTACAGCTATGTAGGGGGCTGTGTGTGGATTTTCATAAAATATATCATTCTATTTCTTGGAAATGCTTTTGAAACATTTTTCACCCTTATTCTGGAGCCCATCAGAAAGGCACAAAGCCACTAACATGATACTCCATGCAAGAATCAAGACAATTACCAAATTTTTGATATTAATATTTGACATCGACTGAATGAAAGACAGATTTTCACCTATGTATTACCTAACTAGTAATGGAGCCTATATACTCTATACATGTTTAAATTTATACCTAATATTTTTAAATATTTTTTGTTAATAACACAGGTTTACAAAAAGAAAAAAGTTTTCTGGATCTGGGGTCAGACCATATGTTTCTTATGTATTTTTCGACGCTGAATTCGAATCTGTTTTCAATTTTGCTCTATCGCGTCAGGATTTTGAGATATTCTGACCTAAAAGTTGGACATATTTGAGGTTATGTAGCTTTGAGAATTTTTTTTGTCAAAAAACCATGTGTGGGATCTTAAAGTACAAGCTTCACCTTTAAAATACCGTTGAGTTTGCTCAAATATCTTTTTTCTTTTCGCCGAGATAATGCAATTTAAATAATGACCATAAGGTTTCCGTACTAATTAAATGTATTGGGAAAGATATGGTATGAACAGACAATTTTAAAAATTCGGTACCTATCTCAGTGAAAAAAAAAAAGATATTTGAGCAAACTCTACATTTTAAAGAGGAAGATTTGTACTTTACGATCCCATACATGGTTTCTGAGAAAAAAAAAATCTCAAAGATACATAACCTCAAATGTGTCTAACTTTTAGGTTAGAATATCTCAAAATCCTGACGTGATAGAGCAAAATTAAAAACAGATTCGTATTCAGCGTCGAAAAATACATAAGAAGCGTACGGTCTGACCCCAGATCTTTTTTTTTTTTTGTAAACCTGTGTAAGTAATGTGACCATTTTTAATTACTTGGACAATTAATGTAACCAAATAAAGCTGTTTTTCTTCAAATTCCCTTTTTTGCTAAATTCAATCGCTTGTAAAAAATTCAACAAAGGTGCGACAAAAAATCTAATTACATGTTTATGTTTAATGATGTTTCTAGTTGGTTACCATGGACTTTTAATAGGGTGTGTGCACTATTTTTTTTTAATCGAAAATTATGAAGTACTCGTGGTATATAATATAACTGAAACAATTTTTCGGCAAAAAAAAGTAATTTTAAAAGAAATTTAGTTTTGAATTAAATATTCGCCACCGAAAAGGACAAACCTATATTCTATATCATATGTTACATCACTGATCATATAGATGTAGCAGTATTGAGTATACTACAGTGGTAATCTATACAACTAACATGTACAGTCTGTCAGAAACATGTTATACGACTGAAGTTAGCAACGCGTTGCCAACTTCACCCTTTCAATTTAACTTATTAGCAATGGAAATAAGTATTGAGTTTGATGATGTCACTGAACTGAACTTGATTGAATAAAAACTTTTTTTTATTTGGACTAATATTTTTTATTGGTGAAGTAGCAACATCTTTGGATACGAAACATTTTCCTGTTGAGTAAGCTCTGTGTCTCACATCACTTTTAATTTTACATGTCACATATTTACTACGAAAGAATGGTTTGACCTGCACCCCCACACTTTTAGTCTGTATAATTTGACCTATATCTCGTTGATAAAATTGTTCCAACACATGTTCGTCTGCATCTAAACTAACCTGATCAGTGCTCGTACTAGGTTGATCAAAATTTACAACTGGTGATAAATACTCCTGTTCATTACATATCGTGTCCATATTTTTAGCCAGCACAATTTGAATATCATCTTGTTGATAAACATGTTTTATCACATGTTCGTCTAATCTGACCTGCTCAGTGCTTTTAGATTGATCATAGTCTGTAACGGGTGATATATCTTCTAATATAATGGAATTCGTGTCCTGTATTAAAGCCCACTTCACTAACTGTTCTCTTTGCGGTGCAGACGCATCTCTCTTTCTGCCTGGTTGCTAGGCAAATGTGCGTAGAACTACATCCTCCTTCAGAATCATATATCCTCCCATAAGTTTGTATCGCATGTAATTTTTCATATCTTCCTCAAGCTGAAAATAATAAAGAAGTATATTTATATCTTGTAATATATTACATAGGTGGGAGTTCATAGGGTTAAATATAACTAAGTAATTAGATTAGTTTCAATTCAAGGGAAGTATATACCCTAGTATGATCTATTTACAATATTAAGGGTAATGAGTCATTTAGCTATTATCGATTAGTTTCTGTCATGATGATAACAAATAAATTGTACTTACATTAAAATGATCTTCACGACAATAAAATGTTGATTTCGATTTGAGAACATTGCGATTCTCTGCTTCAAACCATTTCATTCTTCGTGAATAATTGGTTTTAGGAACACTTATAAAATTATTATTTGGGGCATTTACAGAAGTATTTCTGCATGTTGGCACAAAACACCACTTATTTGCTACTCCACTCATATTTCTGACTTATAATAATGACATTAATAATATCAGACACAAATATTTGAATTTTAGGTCTATTTGTTTATTAAATATTTATTTTAATCTGATGATATGATTAATATGAATGCGTTTAGGCTTTCATGTTTATGTATTACTTGATATTAATGCCTCATTTGAAGTGAATTGTTATATAATGCACACACCCTATTGGCACCTGAATGTTAAAAAAATATTACAGGGTGATATTTTGTACAGGAATCGGAAAAATCAAATTAAAAAGTCCGGCACTGGAATAAAAAAAATATAATAGCAATCTATCAACTGTGATAAGTGTACAAAGTGTCTAAAATTTAAACAAAATCCGATTAAAAGTAAGGACGTTCTGGCCAAAATAAATTTAGACCAAAATCACCCATTATCAGAAATTAAGAGCGACAGAAAAATTTCAATGGCCGTTCCTGAATACCCACGTAGTCCTGTACTGCCCCTGGAACTATGTACAGTTCCTCATGAAACACCCTGTATATCAAACTGATTTCTTTGTTATCGATTAATTACTACTTAGTAATTACAAAAAATCCCGGTTAGTGGAGGTCCACATGTGGACATCTTGGACCTACAAGCTGTCTACTTTTAAGCCACGACTAGTAGATATCGGGCTGATTTTATTAAATAATTAATTTAATTTATAAATTAAGTGGGCATCACTAAAACAAATTCTCGTATCACTTTTGTTGTCTCCCATGCTCTAAGACAAAGGATTAATCGTGTCTCTAGCGTATTTTATCATATGTAGACTTGTTGACTTGATATTATTACTTCAAAATAAATTAAACTTATAAATTTAAATTTTTGAATTTATCCTATATTGAAACCACATGGTTGTACAAACAAATTTTTTGAAAAATATCGAACCTCCTTTTAAAAAACTTTTGCTAAATACTACGAAATAAAGTTTCAGCTTCGCCGATTAACTTATTACCTACCTAAAATCGATATTGACGTCGACATTAACTCGAACATTCAATGTTATTAAACGTAATTGCCTTGATAAGTTATTTAATTCTTGTCTTGTTTTGCATCGAATTATAACTATTAATTTTGTACTAATTAATTATGTTACTAATCTTTACAGAAGTGGGAAAGAGAAAATGCCATGTTGCCACCGAACCTTCGGAGGAAGCCTCCTCAAAAACCTGACGTGTCATGTACAACGGAGGATTGGAACAGATTGGCTTGGGAAGCTTCACAGGTAAATCTTAATTTTAGATGCATTTATCACGATGATTAAAATGTATTTTATTTAAAAAGCGTATATAAGTTCATTTGCCACCTCTTGGGTGTAAGCCTTCAACAACGATATTTTGTTTAAGGCATCGTAGGGACTATTCAACAAATATTTTCGATTTAATGAGAGAGGGGGGTTACCGAAATTACAACAAACGAAATGATGGGGGGAGGGGGCTCATAAAAAGAGAATGTCCTCTCTGAAAAATTTTTGTTTGATAATGTTCGTTCCTTTACAGCAAGCTGATCAACAGAACTTTATTTTAAATTATAATTTCTTATCTTTAAGTGTAGAGAGGATGTTTGCAAACGAACGTTCCCGTCAGGTGTCCCAAATATTAAAAGGTGTTCCAAATGGAACAAGGGGTTAAATATAGCTAAGTTTTGTGAACATATTTGTCAAATAGCCCTATATAAAATAATACACACTTTTACCTAATTCTTACGTCTTATTTGTAGCATTCAAAACCTCGTAACTATCAGGGAAAATCTTAGTGATTTTAATATATATTTTAATCGAAATTTGTGCTTACTTGCATCAATTCCGTTTCTTCCATAATCAAGGAAGAGTACTTACTGATATGACACCGTCTTTCTAGGAAGTTCACTCATTATGTGAAATTTGTACTTACATCAATTCCGTTTCTTCCATAATTAAGGAAGAGTACCTAGTTACTGGTATGGGGCCGTCTTTCTAAGAAGTTCACTCATTATGCGACAACTAAACTAAGTAGAAGAAACATTTTCTCATGATACTTATATCACAGAAATTGTACACTTGCTTTAACTTACACGTCCCTAAAGAGGAAGAAATGTATCGATAGTGCACGTGTGCGTGACCGTGAGCCATATTTCTTCTTTTAAATAAAAGTGTATAAGCACATTTGCCTTCTGCTTATAATAATAAACTACTAATTCGCCATCGGCTTCATCAGTTGACCTGTACGTACGGAGACTCTATTATACAGGGTGTTGCATCATGAGAGGGACATAGCTTAATAGGAGGTAGAGGACATCAGTGGTAACCGGAACCTCCCATAGAAATGTCTCATTGGGCCTTCACTACGAAATTACAGGGTGTTAAATAATTTTTGGCCAAACCTGTTTTTTGTCATAACTTTGACAGGAAATGAAATAACGGATTCATATTTGGTACGGCTAATGTACAAACGAGCCCCAAGAGGTACATGTATAAAAAAAAATATATCCAGGTCCGGACTCACTATAATTTTTGTTACACCTTCGTGGTTATTTAAATACGTTGTTAAATGTGCAAGAAAATGGATTACAGAACCCTATTAAATGAGAGGCACGTGAAATAAATAGTTTTATAACTAAAATTTGCAAAAATTCTATTGAGCCTAGGTGGTCTGGGTGAATCCTAATTCCGGCACGTTTTAAAAGTCCATTTTGGTAAAAAACTGTGGTCCTAATAAGTAATCGGGTATGAAATAACAAAATTTTTAATCAGTCACAGTAGGCTTGTTCAAAGAATAAAAGTGACAGATAATTTAAACCATTTAGGCCTAAGCAACCAGTTACTTTGATCAAGAAAATCATCAACATTTTATACTTAATAAAAATTGGAAGAGAACAAACTAAAATCTAAATAAATAAAATATTTTCCGTTCAATTAACAATAAATAACAAAACAATAACTAAATGTGTTTAAAAATAAAACGTAATTGACACTAAAGTAAATTTTCAAAATGTCCTCCCCCAAATTCTGTGCATTTTCTTGCGCGTTTAGAAAGGTCACCAATTGCTCGACGTATCATTTCTGGATTATTCCGCATTTCGTCGCAGGTTGTAACGATGCGCTGGATTAAATGTTGTCTACTTTCAATTTCAATGCTATAAACCTCCCATAAAAAGTAATCACAAGGGTTACAATCAGGAGATCTTGGTGGCCATTCATGTGGACCCCCGCGTCCAATCCATCTATTAGGATACACATTGTTTAAGTGTTCTCTTACTTGAAGGTTAAAATGTGGTGGGGCCCCATCATGCTGAAACAACATGCCTCTTATACCGATATTTTCTAACATATTCGGTAAAATGTTTTGAAGAAAACCAAAGTAAATTTCACCATTCAATCTTTCTTCAAAAAAATGTGGCCCTATCAAATGTCTATTCACAAGTCCGACCCAAACATTTACAGAAAACCTGTGTTGCAAACGGCGTTGGCGTACCGCATGTGGGTTTTCCTGTGCCCATTTATGATTATTTCGTGAATTGTTTACTCCATCCCTTGTAAATTGTGCCTCATCCGTAAATAAGGTTCTGTAAATGACTGGGCGATTATTAGACAACCAACGACAAAATGCCAGGCGGGGGATATCGTCGCCTTGTTGAAGACGCTGTACCTGCTGGATATGATATGGATGGTAACGTTCTCTTTTTAGGGTTCTCCATACTCGCCAATCAGGAATACCAGTTGCCAAACTGATTCGTCTAGTGCTCATATTTGGGTTTTCTTGAACTACGTTTATAATATTGTTTTGTTCCTGCACACCTTGTTGTAAAACACGCTCCACAACTGCAGAAGTAGGAAACTTTCCGTGTTGTCTTGCATACTGGAACACCGTACTAAAGGTTTTATGATTAGGGCATCGACGACCAGGAAAACGCAGCCGATATTCTCTTTCCGCCGACCTACCATTTCCATTACAGAAACCATAGATGAATATTATGTCAGCATATTCCCCGTTTGTAAATTTTACTGGCATAGTTAAAATATTTTCACAAGTTTTCACTAACTAAATGCAGATTATTGACACATTAAATTACTAACAAACAATTATTCAACTGTTTAGGAGATTTCTTTTTATTATCTGTCACTTTGAACAAGCCTACTGTGATTGATTAAAAATTTTGTTATTTCATACCCGATTACTTATTAGGACCACAGTTTTTTACCAAAATGCACCTTTAAAACGTGCCGGAATTAGGATTCACCCAGACCACCTAGGCTCAATAGAATTTTTGCAAATTTTAGTTATAAAACTATTTATTTCACGTGCCTCTCATTTAATAGGGTTCTGTAATCCATTTTCTTGCACATTTAACAACGTATTTAAATAACCACGAAGGTGTAACAAAAAAATGAAATAGGCCATTTTGTTTGTTTTTTCTTGCTCTTTTCGAATATCGTATCGAAATTTCAAAAAAATATATACAGGGTGATGTTTTATTGATGCAAAGAAGAAACATAAATTATAGTGAGTCCGGACCTGGATATATATTTTTTTATACATGTACCTCTTGGGGCTCGTTTGTACATTAGCCGTACCAAATATGAATCAGTTATTTCATTTCCTGTCAAAGTTATGACAAAAAACAGGTTTGGCCAAAAATTATTTAACACCCTGTAATTTCGTAGTGAAGGCCCAATGAGACATTTCTATGGGAGGTTCCGGTTACCACTGATGTTCTCTACCTCCTATTAAGCTATGTCCCTCTCATGATGCAACACCCTGTATTGATCGTAGTCTTTAAAGGATCCACTTGATTTTTGAACGCATTATGTGGTTGTAGCAGGACGTTTTGAGGTGAATGCAGTGTTTTCCCCCTCCAAAACGCAAACGAAAAATCGTAACATTCTCCATGCTCACTGAGCAGACTGCGCATGCAATATAATTGCCTATTCGTTGACTATTCAAATTCAAAATTCATTCGCATCTTGCACTTTCACATGCCGCGGTACACCTGTAGCATCATTAAACTGATTTACGACTTATATATTAACTCTTAATAATTATGGTTTAGTGTTTCATTTACTTTACAAATGGGTAACGGTAATTATTTATTTAAAATTTAAAATACTACTTCCAAATAATTGTACACAAAGGACCTTCTAATCTTATGGAAATTGGGTTTCGGCCAAGTTTACTCATATTGCAGGATTTTGTAGATGCTTGGCATCCTGATCAAAAGTTCTCATGGGCACAAGGTCGGAAAATTACCGTTTTTCAGATATCGAGGGTGCAAAGAGATTGCTCATTTCTTGTAAGTGGCACACGATCCCGGTGAAATTCGCTGGAATCGATATGTTATTCCCCTCGAGCTCCTGATGATAAGTTCCCATCAGCACAAGGTCGAGAAATGGACAGTTTTCCAGATATCGGGGGAGCAAAGTGGGTGCTGATTTCTTATGGGAAGTGACCCCCGGTGAAATTCGCTTTAGTCGATATATATTGCAAAGTCGACTTTGCAACCCCCGATATCTGGAAAACTGCCCATTTTCTCATGGGTTTAAATTCGGAAAATGGCCAATTTTTCAGACATGGGGGGTACAAAGTCGACTTTGCAACCCCCGATATCTGGAAAACTGCCCATTTTTTCATGGGTTTAAATTCGTAAAATGGACAATTTTTCAGATATAGGGGGGTGCAAAGTCGACTTTGCAACCCCCGATATCTAGAAAACTGCCGATTTTGCAACCCCCGATAGCTGGAAAACTGCCCATTTTCTCATGGGTTAAGTTCGGAAAAGGGACAGTTTTTCGGATATGGAGGAAGGGAGTTGACTTTGCAACCCCGATATCTGAAAAACTCCCATTTTCTCATGGGCATAAGTTCGGAAAATGGGTAGTTTTTCAGATATGGAGGGTGCAAAGTCGACTTTGCAACCCCGATATCTGGAAAACTGCCCATTCTCTCATGGGCACACGTTCGGAAAATGGATAGTTTCTCAGATACCGAGGGTGCAAAGTCGACTGTGCAACCCCCGATATCTGGAAACCTGCCCATTTTCTCATGGGTGTAAGTTCGTAAAATGGACAGTTTTTCAGATATGGGGGGTGCAAAGTTTACTTTGCAACCCCCGATATCTGGAAAATTGCCCATTTTCTCATGGGCACAAGTTCGGAAAATGGACAGTTTTTCAGATATCGGGGTGCAAAGTCGACCTTGCAACCCCTGATATCTGGAAAACAGTCTATTTGCCGACCTTGTTGCCACTAGAACTATAGGAATAACATATATCGATTTCAGCGAATTTCACCGAGAAATGAGCACTCCCTTTGCACCCCCGCTATCTAGAAAACTGTCCAATTATCAACCTTATGCCCAAAGGAACTTTTGATCAGGTGCTCGAGAGGAATAACATGTATCAATTCCAGCGAATTTCACCGGGGCGGAGGCCACTTCTCAAAAAAAATGAGTACTCTCTTTGCGCCTCCGATATCAAGAAAACTGTCCATTTTCTGATCTTGTACCCATGGGAACTTTTGAACAGGACGCCAAGATCTACAAAATTCTGCAATATGAGCAAATTTGGCCGAAACCCATTTTCCATAAGATTAGTCCGGGGCCCTAAAAATCTATAAGTTACTTATTTATAGAAAAATGCTACGAGTTTTATGATTTAGGATATTAGAATCAGGGGTTTACTCATAATAGCGTTAGGTTGAAGGGGTCCTTCAAAAATTTTGTTGGGAACGACTGGTCCAATCTATGAGAAAAAGGAACATAGGAACTTAATATTCTCGTGCCTTAATAGATGAAATTATTCCATCAATATTTTTGTGGTCTCTTAGTTGAATGTCATGTCTTTTTGTTATTTGACAAGCTATTAGTATCACTGAATAATGAAATAAAAGGTAAAGCTTCCAATGTATGTACTTATGACGTCGGTAGAATCTATTTTTAGTCCTTACACAAATTTATTAAATTGATTTTTCTATTAAAAAGCCATTACAAATTACCATTGTTATGACTCATGTCCTTATAGGTCATTATCATTTTTTACAAGTTTTATTGAATTTACTCCGATTGAATTCTTTCTACATAATTTACTTTTATTATACACTGATGAATTAAAATTTGTCTAATGTGAATTATCGACTAGGATGACAGTAACAGTGATAACACCAGTTAGTCCTCACTATGTCTTTGTGTGCATGCTAATTTAGTGAGTTAAGCTGAAGTAAGATCTAAATAAAAACAAAAAAATAAATAATTATTTTTAGAAAAGGGAAAAACAATGCTTTTAGATGTTTCAAATAAAAATTGTATTTTTATACACTCTACATATGTTTCGGCTTGCTAGGCCTTTCTCAAGAGCATTACAGATGAATACTAAAGCTATGAGGGTGGTTGTTCTAAAAATAAATGCAGTAATACCCAAACATGTGGAATTACGGGGATTTCAAGTAATAAAACTAAGGATCTACCTACTCGGAATAATTCAATGGGCTATTCTTAGAACCTTGTCTATTATAGGAGTGTTTATGAAATTTAATTGGTCATTGGTGGTACAAGTATTGCTTTTAAGGGATTTTTTTATTTCTAATTGTTCAAGGAGGTTTAAGCGTTTTCCTTTACTTTCTGAATGGATTAAATTAATATTGTCTGTATCAATAAAATGATTATTTTCAATGCAATGTGTTGACATTCCTGTGTTTTTGGTGTTATTTAAAATGGATTGTTTATGTTCTTTTACCCGATTAGCTATACTTCTACCACTTTGGCCAATATATACCGCGTTACAGTCCTTACATTTAATTTCATAAACCCCCGATTTGTTGACTTTACTTATTTTTTCTTTATTGTTAACTAAAATACTTCCTAAATTTGTTTTGTTTACACTTATTGTGGAGATGCTCCACAATAAGTGTAAACAAAACAAATTTAGGAAGTATTTTAGTTAACAATAAAGAAAAAATAAGTAAAGTCAACAAATCGGGGGTTTATGAAATTAAATGTAAGGACTGTAACGCGGTATATATTGGCCAAAGTGGTAGAAGTATAGCTAATCGGGTAAAAGAACATAAACAATCCATTTTAAATAACACCAAAAACACAGGAATGTCAACACATTGCATTGAAAATAATCATTTTATTGATACAGAGAATATTAATTTAATCCATTCAGAAAGTAAAGGAAAACGCTTAAACCTCCTTGAACAATTAGAAATAAAAAAATCCCTTAAAAGCAATACTTGTACCACCAATGACCAATTAAATTTCATAAACACTCCTATAATAGACAAGGTTCTAAGAATAGCCCATTGAATTATTCCGAGTAGGTAGATCCTTAGTTTTATTACTTGAAATCCCCGTAATTCCACATGTTTGGGTATTACTGCATTTATTTTTAGAACAACCACCCTCATAGCTTTAGTATTCATCTGTAATGCTCTTGAGAAAGGCCTAGCAAGCCGAAACATATGTAGAGTGTATAAAAATACAATTTTTATTTGAATCATCTAAAAGCATTGTTTTTCCCTTTTCTAAAAATAATTATTCTAAAGATGTTTCACAAGGAACCTACCACATACTCAATCCAGTGTATTAAAAAAAATAAATAATTATTAAAGATTGAAAAACATGCTTTTAAAACCCAACTGAAACTGCTAAAGATGCACTGAAAAGAGGAAAATAATAATAATAATAGTAGGGAGTGATCTCTGGTACTACCAACGTATCCTCTCTGGCAGCATCGGAGACAGAGGGAAAGGCGACTGACTCGTTTAAAAAGAATAATAGTGATGATAATAATAATAATAATAATAAACATAAAAGTGTGGGATGCCTGTCCAGGTATTTTTACTATATTCGGAAATCGGAACGATGTGAACCTAGCTTAATGCTGATTGTGAATTACCTTTTTCCTTCAAGCTACCTGATAGCAAAATGTTAAGTAATAAGTACTGCTGCCAGTGTACAATTTCTCTTATCTGTCAAACTGAGAGCTTAATTTATGTAGTTAGAGGTTTGAATATAACTCAAATTTAGATTCTATCATGATTAATGAATGGCTAGGAAGCGTGAATCCATATTTCTATGCATGCGAGTTTGGATCGATTGTATACATTAAAGTACAGAATTATTAATGATGTTGTTACACATTTTTGTGGTCAGAAACGAACCTGAATGATATGTCGCATGTCTCCATGTAATCATCCATAGATTTTTTAAAGTTCAAGGTTAATGGCTTTGATTGTCATAGGTATATTATTACTTATTTACTTAAAATGTATTAAAACAATAACACGTGGCGCGATGAAACTACAGATAAACAAAGGATGTACAATTTAAAACTATAATTGCAACTCGTATGCATTTTATAGTAGGTATTTGATTTAAAGCAACTTGTGATGACAGACAAAAATCTACCCAGTTACGTACTACCGCTGCTGTGCTAAGAATCAACACGTCAGCAAAGATGCCAAAAATATGAGTGAACTTATGTCATTAGAACAGTTGAGTTTTTAATATTTTGTAGATATAAATTTTGTATTGACTTGACCACGCTGTAGATGAAATTATTGTTATAAACAATAATTGTGGTAACAAAACATATTAAAGGGGCCAATAAAACATATTCTGAAGAAAATTTGCGTCGCCCCAATTTTGCAAGCGAAATGTCCTACAGTAGTCCAGTCGGTCAAGTAAAAAATACACCAGAAGCTCGCAAAAAATGTTATCTGAGATTTTTGTTCCCTTACTGTTAGTGCGAGGATTAAACATCACAAAACCACAAAAATCAGGGTTGCCGGGCGACCCTCCCAAAAAACCACCCCTTCGGTGAAAAAAGCCTTATTTTACTGATAACTCGTTAACCGCTGAAGATATAAAAAAAATTGCTCATCATAAAAAAGAAAGCTTGACTAATTGCCTAAAAAGCCCTATTGTAATTTTCTTGTATATGCCATGGTTTTCGAGAAAATCGAAATCGACAAAAATTGCAAAATTTGTATTTTTAATGCACACCAATTTTCGTTTATTTTTTGCGCGCGGCCTATAGAAAAAATTGAATTGCTCGAAAACCAAACAAGCAAGGAAGAAAAATCAAAATGGTTTTAAAGGGGTTATAAAATACTCTCTTGTGTTGCTATTTTCAAGGGCTATTGATATTTATTATTATATGAAAATAACAATGTAATATAATTATCTCTTGATTTTTTGTACATCTAACTATTCACAGGCCCATAAAAAATAACTGACTATAATATCAGTTATAAATACATTATCTTTTAGTTCAAGGTAGCACTTCAATGCAGAAAAGTTTTTCTGCATTGAAGTACTACCTAGAACTAAAAGATAATTCATTTATAACTTATATTAAAGTCAGCTATTTTTTATGGGCCTGTGAATAGTTAAAAGCGCAAAAGGTCAAGATGTAACTATATTATATTGTTATTTTTATATACTAATAGATATCAATAGCCATCAAAAATGGAAACACAAAAGAGTATTTTATATCCCTTTAAAACCCATTTTGATTCTTCTTCCTAGCATGTTTGGTTTTCGAGCAATTCAATTTTTTCTATAGGCCGCGCGCAAAAAATAAACGAAAATTCGTGTGCATTAAAAATACAAATTTGTCAATTTTTTTCAATACCGATTTTCTCGAAAACCATGGCATATACAAGAAAATTACAAGAGGACTTTTTATAGGCAACTAGTCAAGCTTTCTTTTTTATAATGAGCAATTTTTTTACATATTCAACGGTTAACGAGTTATCAGTAAAATATGGCTTTTTTTCACCGAAGGTGTGTTTTTTTGGGGGGTTGCGCGGTACCCCCAGAAATGATTTGCGTAGTCTTGTGAAGTATAATCCCTCCACTAAGAGTTACTTAAAGAAAATCTCAGATAACATTTTTTGTTATGGAAATCTTTATAATTATTGGACTACAGCACCTGCTCAAATAATCTTATACTTAAAAAAATATCACTATTACTTTCTTATTTAGGTATGAGAATATTCTAGCATCTGATGAACCTCTTTTTAACACGGCCTCATGCAGTATCTTACCTT
This sequence comes from Stenurella melanura, assembly GCA_963583905.1. NCBI lineage: Eukaryota > Metazoa > Arthropoda > Insecta > Coleoptera > Cerambycidae > Stenurella > Stenurella melanura. Next base: position 41,613,466 of record OY757310.1, on the reverse strand, counting down.
TAATATATAGTTAGTTTATCCTGGCATTTAATTCTCCAGAATCAGTTTAATTAATGCATTTAGAATTTAGTTTTTTGAAAAAATGCACGAATCGAGATTTTTGTCCAAAGTGGAAGGGGGACATGGGTGGAGTCTAAAACTAAAAACTCGGGACTGTACCTGCTGGCTTCCAGTCGCAATCTTGAAAAAGGCGAATGACGTTGTTCTCCGTTCTTGTTCGTTTTTTTTTTTTGGAAAAGTAAGAACTAAAGCTGTAGAAAACCATTCTATCTTTCATTTCTAATTTATCTTTTTTTTTGTAGGATAGATATTGTAAAAGTTACAGCTGTTCGAAAAAATAAAATTTCTTATCAATTTCAACTTCTAAATGAAACTTCCGGGTGTAAAACTCTGAACAAAAATTTTAGAGGACGTAATTACCTTTAGTTTAAGTGCTCAACGAAGTATCTGTGACTAATAGTTCTAATGTTATAGAGCTGCAAAGTCAGTCCTACGCATAATTAAGGTCTCACATGTCCAACCGCTGCGCGCACTTGAGCCCATATTGCCCCTCCATTCCATTTCTTGTCGGTGCGCGTTCAATATTCCTGTGATAAAACAATAGTAACTGCTGAGATTGTCAATGTGACTTTTCATTTCGCTCGTGAAAATCTTTCAAAAATTTGTGTTTCCACATCATTTTCAAAGGAGTTTGATAAGTAAACATGTTTAATATTTATTACAGTGTATTTAATGCAATAAATTGTATACATAATTACAACCCAACAATTCACTGATAGAAATAATGAAATACATAACATGTTTGAACTTTAATAAATATGTGCAAAGTATAATTAATACCAGTTCATCACGAAAATCTAATGAAAAGTGATAAGATATATTTTTTGTTTAATCCAATTATCGTGCAATGACACATTTGAAAATTAAATTAATAAGTCCTTAAATTGTAAAACATTCATGTTTTCATAACAAAGGTAAAAAATAGTATATTAAATATATCATATTATAAATACATGACATATATTATATATAAATTATATTATATATAAATATAAAGTACAATATATATAAATTATAATATAATATGTAATATAAGGTACACCATAAATATGTGGAATGTTGAAAATTTATTAGAATTACATGCGTAGTATAATACACCTCAGTACAGAATAATAAAACTGGCAATTTTCGAGTTAAAATTGAGTTTACGTTACCGTGAGCAATCATACATAGACGGAGCAAGATACGAGGCACACGCAAGCGCTGAAATCTGCGGTGCTAAATTTGGCGTCCACAGCTTTAAAACTGTTAGAATAGTTACAGAAAGTTCTTTGAGCATTTAAACTAAAGGTAATTACGTCTTCTATAATTTTAATTTAAAGTTTTACACCCGGAAGTTTCATTTATTAGTTGAAAAATTGATAAGAAAAAAACATTTTTTTCAAACAGCTGTAACTTTTACAATGTCAATTCTATAAAAAAAATAGCTGAATTTAAAATAAAAAACAAAATGATTTTCTACAACTTCTTATAATTTTTCCGAGGAAACGAATAGGAACTGAGATATAAAGTCATTCGCGTTTTCCAAGATGGCGGCCGGAAGCCAGCAGGTACTGTCTCGACATTTTGGTTTTAGACTCTACCCATGTGCCGCTTCTACTTTGAGCCAAAATCTCGATTCGTCAAAAACTTTACAAGTAGTATTTTCTGTCTAAATGCATTAGACTATTACATAGGTCTGCAATGGAAACATGATTTGAAAACTGAACCCCGGTTCTTATACACTTTTGTGTTCTGAAACTTTATTACCCATCGATTACTGTATTAAACCTCTGAGCAGAAATGTTCATTATGTATCTTTTAGAACATTTTATATTTATTTTTAATTTAGCCAATGTTAACCCTTAGCATAAAGATAGTTCACGGGGACGAACGCTAGTTATCCTAGATGTAAATGTAATACGCGAAGCTTTATTTGAAATGGGAAAAGTCTTTTTGCCTCCTCTTCGTACAGTCCTATGACCTCTGTGCCGATAATGGATTTAAGCCTCCACCTACATTAAAATTATTTGTTTAATGAAAAGTGCAATGCAGCCAAAGAAAATGTATGCCATAATTTATGATAAACCCTCACAAGAAGAAAGTAAATAGTCAAGTGGGTCGTTTGTATTATGAAAATTTGGGACCTTGCTATGTCATAGCTCCGCCACTGACTTCATGTCAAGCTTGGCTCTGCCAAGAAAGGAGGGTGTTTAAATACTTGTTTAACAAGTTTCCTGACTTATCAGATGTAAAACTGAAAGAAGGTGTATTTATCAGTGCTGCTATTTGGAAGCTACTGAGAGATGAAGTCTTTGTATTAAAAATAGATACCGTTGAAAAAGAGGCCTAGAAAACGTTCCAAGCGGTAGTATGGAAATATCTTGAAAATGGCAGACTCCAAATTCACCCCATTTGTACTGTCGTAGCATGCTAATCAAATTCAAAGATTCGATGAGCTTGAAGGTGTACTTCCAGAATTTTCATTTGGACTACTTTCCCGAAAATCTTAGGAAATCTTGGAGAGACCAGGATGGCTATTCTGTATTGACATGATATGATGTGAGCACATGTTTTCATGAGAAAGTGGGCGGAGTTCTTTTGGAAACCAAAATGGCGTATTTTTTAACTGTAGAGGCATTCACATCACGCCAAAAATCAGGGAACCTGTTTCTCTTGATAAATTGTGAGGGAACGGGGCCGTTCACGCGTGAGAGGATGAAAGTATAACCTCACTTTTGGGCAAACTGTCATTTTATTTGGATCCGGAAAGATTTCATCAAGACATCAAGGACATGGAACGCAGATACCAGGGAAAATGGCCGGCGCCAGGGTATTTGGCACTTGAAGCAAATATTTGCTTGCCGTCCTAAGAAAAAATATTTACAAGTTACTACTGTTAGAACAAATTTATTAATAAAAAGTTATAAAAAATACAAGAAACATTTCTAACAAAGTCTTCACTAATTTCATCTTTTAAGTCGCCACGTTGTGCGCTGTAGCAGTCGTGTTTTGCTCGAAATTGCAATTGTTCCTTGTCCTTGAGATAAAAGCGGCCGGCGCACAGTGGGGCCAAACCGAACTTTTTCAGACAAATGAACTTTCTGAAGGCACTTTATGACCAAATGAGCTGATTTCTATTTTAAAATACTTAGAACCAAATTCCTAATCGATCCTTCCCCAGCGGAATTTTAATTTTCATTATAATTTTCAGAATAAAGTGTTTAATTTTTTTTCACAAAATAGATTTCTCAGGTAATATTTAGCATTTTAACTTGAAATTTTGTGCAATAATGATACTAATTGACATTCATCTTTCCTGTAAATTTTAAGGCAAGGGGGCCTATACTTCTTATTAATACATGATGTTTTAAAATTTTAGTAATTAAATGTTAATTGCGAAAAACTATGTAACATACAACAATCTTATCCGAATCAAAAGTTGGAGAAAATATGTCCATATGTACACTTGACAGCTGCCAGGTGTCAAGGTTGCACTATGACATTAGATTCATGATCCGCATTCTTCAAATTCCTAAATAGAAGATTTTTCCGTTAAGTCAACTTTTTGTGAAGATATTCCGTGATTTTGTATTTTGACAGCAGATTGACAGCAGATTTGGTAGCTGTCAAGTCTTAATATTTTATACTGATATTGAATTGTTGATCAGAATTGTCAAGAACCCCTAAATGGGGTTTTTGTTCCTAACTCAGATACCATTCTTCGAGAAATACACAGAATTTGTGTTTTGACAGCAAGTAAACAGCTACCAACTGTCAAAATTAATAAAAATAAAAATTCTGCCTGGAGGAATCGATTAGGAATTTAGCTCTGAATATTAAAAAAAAATCAGCTCGTTTGGCCATAACGTACCTACAGAAAGTTAATTTTTCTGAAAAAGTTCGTTGTGGTTCCACTGTGCGGCGGCCAGCGCGACGTTGACATGTTTAGTACGAGTAAACGAATAAGTGCGGACTACGGATTGGAATATGTAATACTCCACAATAAAACACCCATTCGGGGTCAAAAAAATTTTTTTTTGAGTTTTTTGTGTAATGTTCAATTTCTGAAATTTATAAAATGGTAACAATCAAGTCTAGAAATACCGCCCTTAAAAAAATGCCGCCTGAAACATCTGCTTCGCTAGTTCACCCCTTCCGCCGACCCTGACTGATGAAACATCAAAATGATGGCTTACTACTGTTGGATGTTGCATAAATAATATCCAAAAGTTGTCTACAAATGAGCTAGTTCGAAAAAGAGACTAGGGGTATAGGAAAAAGATAGTAACTCATTCAGATGAAGTTTGTAAATTATCAAGTGTGTTATTACCATTATTGCAAGTTGAATACTATACTTTATCTAAGATTATAACAATAAATATTAATATAATACTTTGACAATGTCCAAACTATTCAAATATGTCAAGTCGCTTCCTCCCCTCAATAATAATGGACCATTCTATTTTATTTTGAGCGTTACATCGATTGGACAGGCTAGGTATGAAGTCAAAGGTGATTGGTGTGAAGATAAGTCACTAGGGAGTTATAATAAATCACGCTATTTGTTTATATGCATACTATTATATATTCAAAAGCAGTGATTACTATATAATCTAATAAGAGTAAATAAAAGTTTTTTAACCAGTCTACATATAAATATTTCCTTTTCCTTTTCATATTTACTATGTGAAAAATCTTTACGTGATTGAAGAAAATGGTGGCTATATTTGAAATCAGAACACTAAAGGAATAGGAACTTTGCAGACAATTGTCAATCATTTGAATTTTGCATATCTATGTTACACAATACGCATTATTCAAATATATTTACCTAAATTATTTTTCAGGCAACTTTAGCACCATGTCAACATTGTCTGAGGACATTTTACCCGGATCGTCTACTGGTACACCAGAGAAGCTGTAAAACACCGCAACATAATGTAAGACTTAACTTTATATATTTTTCTATTTTTGCCATTAGGGAGGTATTGAAATTTCAATATAGCGGATACGGTATACGTTATCAACAGTCATTATTCAATACTATATTGATAATAGCGTTATAGCAAAAGTTACACAGCCACACAAAGAACATTCTTTCTGGTCTGGGGTCTGACCGTGTTTTATATATGTTTTTGGGGTTGCTGAATTCGAATCCGGAGTCTATTTAACCCCATGACATCAGGATTTTGACATAACCTCAAAAAACTCATAATTCAAGCGATTTCGACATCTCGCCACATAAATCGCTGCAACTTTTTATAAACAAAAATGACCTCCTCTTTTTGGTGCTAAATCGATCGGAAATTAAATTTTCAATCCGATGATGTGGGACACGATGTTCTTTCGACGCATTTAAAGTGATATATCGGCCACCAAAGTGAGAGGCCCGAGGAATTCGCTTTTCGAGCGACGCGGCCCAACTTCGAGGACCATTTCTGCCAAACAGAAGCTATCAAAAATCTAATAAAAATTAACTGGTACGTAGAGAGACGTGAAAAATCGATTGTCGCAAATAGAAGGTCGGAGCGTGCCTTGGTTTTCGAGATATGGCCGCTCACAGTCACCGGAAGGTGGAAATTGATTTTCTTACCTCTTCCCGAGGCTATATCTCGAAAATGAAACGAGATACAGCGCTGCGGTTTACGTCATTCGATTTCTCTCCCCTTCCTATAGAGCCCTGAATTTTTTCAGATTTTTGCCGGCACTTTCATTTTTTTGCAAAATTTCTAAGGTGAAGCATATAAAAAGTTCAGAGTTATGTAGAAAGGCGAGAAAATTCGAATGGCGCAAACCGTAACTCTATATCTCGTTCCGTTTTCGAGATATGACCTCGGGAAGCGGTAAGAAAATTTTATTTTCACCTTCCGGTCACTTCGCGCGACCATATCTCGAATACCAAGACACGCACCGACCTCTGACTTACACGAATTGATTTCTTACATCTTTCTATGGACCTCTGAATTTTTTCATATTTTTATTAGCCTTCGTTTGGCAGAAAGGGCCCTCGGAGCTGGGCCGTGTCACTCGAGAGGCGAAATTCTCGGACCCCTCACTTTGGCGGCCGATATCTCACTTAAAAATCGCCGAAAATATATCGTGCTCCACATCATCGGATTAAAAATTTAATCTGCAATCGATCTAGTACTAAAAAGAGGGGTCATTTTTATTCTAGAAAAAGTTACAGCGATTTATGTGAAGATATGTCGAAATTGCTTAAATTATGGGTTTTTGAGGTTCTGGCAAAATTCTGATGTGATGGGGTTAAAAGGACTTCGGATTCGAATTCAGCGACCCCAAAAATATATGGAAAATACGGTCAGTCTCCCAGGCCAGAAAGATTTTTTTTTGTGTTTCATTGAGTGTAAAACTCCATTTGAAGCGTGCGACAGCGACAGATAGCTCAGTACTTGTTTCGCTTTGTCTCTCCTGGTCCGTCTCACTTCTGATGCAGTGGTGTCGTTGTCGCCACGTGGCGAACAGTGTATTTTACCCTGCAAATAATAGCTTCGTCAGGAAAAAAACTGAAAATTACATCATGTCAGTTCAAGTCGTTTTTTCTATTGAACAAGATGAAATATTAATAAAATTAGTGGCTGAAAACCCAACTCTTTACAATATGAAACTAGAGTACATTATAAAACTGACCTAAAAAATTAAAATACATGGAAAGATATAGGCAATACTTTAGATAAAACTAATAAATGTTATTACTTTTATTTTATTTTTAGTTTTAGTAACTTAAAAACAGCAAAAAAGAATCATTCTTAGTCTTTTTAATCTATGTTTTGCTAGGAAACTTTTCCTTGTTCACTTGAGAAATACTCTATAAGTTGTTCTCTGGTCCATAAACCAATTCTCTTAGCAAATCCACCTGGACGAGTTAAACGTTCCATATTTAATGTGGGCGGCTCTTTGCTTTCTCAATTAAGTTTAAGCCAAAGTTCTTCTCCAATCAATATCTCTCTTTGAAATATTTGGTACTATTTTGCACAGGAGAAATTCGAAGTCAGTTGATGATATCCTACAGAAATTCTCGAAATTACCAATATTGATGTATCGGTCAACGTTTGGATGGTATATTTGTAGACAAATGTTTCGACAATTGTTTCAGCAATTGTTTCAGCCAAAATATGGCCCAAAGCGTAGCATTATCATGAAATAATATACAGTATGTGTATGAGGTATGAGATGTGGTTGTATATATTAGTTCTATTTCATAATGAAGCGTTCCAGAGATTCCTAAAGTACATCTTTTTTCAAAAAATAACTAAAACTACTTGCCCAATATGCTTCCAAATACCGCCTCCCCGCCTACGTCACTGTGTATGCAGATAACCAATAAAAAAATACTTATAGTCGAAATAGGAGACTACACCCTGAGAACCACGAATAGAATGAAATACTTAGGAACATACCTAACGAATCAACTGAAAAGGAGGGAAACAGTAAGGGAAAGAATCAAAACAGCCTGCAGAGTCACAAGAGCTCTACTACCCTTTATTGAGGACAACAAACCACCATGGTGCCTAACCAAAACGATATACACGACCATCATAATGCCTACGATGATATATGGAGTTAAAAACGCAGCAATGACAAAGGCCAACAGAAGAAGCCTGAGAAGAGCTGAAAGGGACATTATCCAACTGCTAGCAAAAACAGGAAAACCACAAAAACGACAGAAAACATCAACATTACTAGAGGGAAGAACAATAATCAAAAGAATAGAATCATACGCAATGAAATACTGGGGACACGTCCAAAGACGGGACACGACACACCTACTAAAGAAAGCGCTGCGAATGAACAGCAACAAACTGAAAATAGGGAGGCCATGCTACACATGGATAACAACAATCGAGAAGATTATGAATAAGCTAGGAAAGGATTATACACACTGGGAAAAGTTGGCACAACAAAAAATGGAATACAATAAAGAAATATCAAGGATATACACACTGCCAGACTCAGAAACAGAAAACTCAGAAATAGAATAGGAGAGAAGATGATCACAGACAGAAACTAAGAAGAAGCATATCACAAAAACCTGAAAGTAAAAAGAAGCACGAAAACCTAAAAGAAGCATCTCACAAACGCCTACACTTTCCATCCGATGAAGACAGAAGGAAAACAAGAAGAAACATCTCACAAACACCTACACGCTCCATCCTATACTCCTGCCACATGCGTCATGCGGCTCTCGTTGCTAACAACAAGCATGTCCAATGTCCAATTCAGCGTATGCAGCTGGTCCGGCGGTATATAAAAGCACCAGGGTTTTGTTCCGGCACACGGTGGGACGATCGAAGGGCGATCGGGCTGCGTGGTGGAACAAATCTCCATGCACCGGAATTGGCAGCAATGCCCACCTTACACTGGCAAATCAATCAAATCGATCAATCAATATAGCATTATTAACATGGGATGGGAACCACCCCAAAGTAAATACCGACAATATTTAAAGTGTAAACTTTTTTGTATTCAGTATTAGAAACTAAATGCAAAAAATCATTCAAATTCATTAATTGTAGCTGTGTTCCGTCATTTGTCATTTTTAACGACTAATTGCACTGCACTATTACTATTTCCGCATTTTATATAATTTAATTCAGTCGCCTTCATAGAACAATATTAATGTGAAGTTGCTGTTTAAGATCAAACTGTCCTTCTTCTGTTAATAAAAATAAATAAATATTGGCTCTACAGAACCATGTATACCTTATCTTGATGAAGGAAACATTTGTTAGAAGGTAATAATGGATAAAGATGACTATCTATAAAAATAACGACTTTATACTCTACTTCGCGACTTCATATCTCTGGTCTTATTGATCGGAGAGAGCTCCAATTAGTTACAGGCTTTCGTTATATCGTGCAGTTTAAAAATTGTGGTCCGTATCTGTGACGTGGAAAAATTTAAAATTGACAAAATATAAAAATGAGGCATTTTAAGTCCTTTTCTTGTCAAACTTTGAACCGCTCTGCATAAAGAGGTTAACTTGGGTCTTATTTGTTTCACACTGTAAAATGTGTGTGATATTCTCCATAGTTATAGTTGTCTCCATATATTTACTACACATAAAAAACCTCAAAGCTGTGCCGCTTACACGTATAGATGGGAGAGCGGCGCATGTTCATATTTGGTAGAAAATAGTAAATCATAAATATAATGTATTACTTAATACATAGAACATACATTGTTCTCATGTATAATACGTTCTGGCATAATTAAAATAAGAAATAATCGGAAACAAGCATCTTCTAGTTAAAATTTCTTAACTCCTGAGAGAAGGGTGCCAAAGTCTTATGGGACTTTGGGCCCTATACGCCCAAGTTTGTAAAGTGTGCGAAGTTATTGTACTTAGTCTTGCAAACAAAAAAGTCAATAGCCGTTATCCCCCAAAATTGAGCTATTTCTAAGATATTAGTTTGCGAAGCCGCATAAATTACATTGGCTTACAAATGGAAAAGTCATGCTCAACGAACTAAACCATTGTATTCCCATTTATTTCGGCTCTCCGAAATTGACTATAACTTTAGTTTTGGCCTTAATTATCATGAATTTTTGAAGTATTTCAAAAAAGCGCTTTTTTCTTAGATGGTTACGCTGTACGAGTTAAGATGTTAAATATCAGATAATAACACAGGCACACAAAAAAGAAGTCTAGACCCAAAGGGTAGACTCCGCTATCCCTATGTATTTTGGGACGCTGAAACCGAATATGACACAAAAGAAAGGTTTTAATTATCCAATTTTCCCCTAGCACCCCCTTACAACCCTCCTGCGGAATTGAAATTCAAAAAATTTGACAAAATTCAACAGTACGTAGGAAGAGGAGAGAAATCAAATGTCGCAAGTCGCAGCACCGTAACTGCTCTCGTTTCCGAACAGTCAAGTCTCAAAATGGCCGGAAAGTGAAAATCAAATGTTTTTTCGTGCTTCCGGAGGCCCTATCTTGAAAACGAAAGCAGCTAGAGAGCTGCGGTTTGCGCCCAGGATGGTGCTAGGGAAAAGGGTAAAGGGGTGCTAGGAGAAAATTGGATAATTGAAACCTTTTTTATTGTCATATTCGGTCCCAAAATAGACAGGGGTAGGGGGTCTACCCTCTGGGTCTCGATTTTTTTTGCTTGTGTGTCTGTGTAATGCTGTAGTGGGTACCCACTCTTTTTTCACTATGCGTCTTCAACAGAATACTCTTGTAAAATTGGTACTAACGATAAATCTTCGGCAGGTAGTCTTGTTGATTTTTGGTACTGAGCATATCCTATATCACTGTCATGGCGTGCGCACAACATCCTACCGTTCTAATCGTTTTCTCTCTCCATCTCTGAAACCGCTCAATTTTTGGCAAATTGAAGGTCATATTTGTAATCAGCATAAGATTGTACACTTCTCTAAGGGGCCCAAAATTGGCATCCTTCTTTAGTTGCGCAAATCACCCCTAACTAGAACGTCAACGCAGGGAACAGATAAGCAGAGCCATACTTTCAATTTATCTATCAATATCGCGAAGGAAGGGCAATATGTCTAGCAATACATAAGATATTCTATCTTGATGCAAAGGAGAGCGTAATTTTTTAATTCACCAGAAACGCCATTAAATTTCTACCAAAAATACGATTTTAAAACCTCTAGTATAATATTTTGTTCACTCTAATCCGGAATAATTTGAAATTCGGCTCTGTGGTATCTTGCCGGCTTATAATAGCGCTGCCTTTGATATTTGGATGGCTGGTTTTTATTGCCGTCTTTATGTGCATTAAACAAATGGAGATAACTATACGAAGATAATAATAATAATAATAATAATAATAATAATAATAATAATAATTCCCCGCAAGGGAAGATATTTACCATACGTGGATCTATCTTACGTGTTTGGCGAACACGCGGACCCTAGCTAGCCATCCGCAAGGGAAGGTATATACCTCACGCATGTGGCAAATGCGCGAACCCTAGCCAACCTCATGACGGGTTAACCCCCCACATGGGTGTACACTGGTTCCTGACAATATTAGGGAAGCCTCGGACGAGCGCCGTAACGATCGAGGACGGCGCGGGAATAGACAGCTCGATCAACATGCCGACGACACCGCTATGGACACTGAACCGACAGCATCAACGAGCACCCAAGAACCTCTCGCTCAACCAGCCAACCGTGTTTTAGTGGCAAACCAACCGCTAACCACCAAGGCAGGAAAACCTAGGCAGCGCATGCAGTGGACTGAGGAACTAAACACAGATCGCATGCGCTGCTATTACAAAGTTACAGAAGGAGACACGATTTCTGCAGGTATAAGACCATTACTACGCCGTACCTTTATTGAAATGCACCCCGAACTTGCACACCTCACAGAACAAAGGCTTATTGACCAAAAGCGAGTAATAATTAATAACAAGCGAATATCGAGAGAACTACTAGAGTCATTCAAATTAGAAGCTATACGCGCCCTCCGACCACCTGAGGAGCCACACGCGGAGAATGCGGAGGGAGACATAGACGGACAACACTCCGAGACATCAATTTTGGAAGAACCAGAAGAACCCCGCATACCTGAACTTGGCCCACCAAAAAGAGATGCTCAAAATTATGAATTAGTGGAAGAAATTAGGGCTGTATTCATCGGAGCCCTAACTGAATTTGCTGGAACGGATCCAACGAAACGACCAGCTATTCCTAAACAGAATAGCACCAAGAAACTAGCTGTGACAGCCAACTTGCTTGACTCTAACATTCTTCCCGAGCATCTAGAAGAACACACATCATTTGATGACTTACATACAGCTGTATACGCAGCGGCTGTTACTGCTAGCAGAATGAATGGTCGTGATATTCGGCGGAGTTCCATGGTACAGAGGGAGAAAGATATTGTCTGGCCCTGGGAGAGAAGATTGAAGATCAAAATCGCCAATCTGAGGAAGGACATCGGCCAGCTCACCGCGTACCAGCAAGGGCAGAGAAATAGAAAACTGAACAGGCAAGTTGAGGCTATTAGACAGAGAACCAAAATACATGCTACTTATGATCCCGCCAACCAAAACCTTGTTGAAGTAGCTGACACTTTGAAACAAAAATTAAGTGCAGTCGCTAAACGGCTTAGAAGATATAAAGAGTCTAACCTCCGGAAGACCTCTAACAAGCTGTTCCAAAACAACGAGAAACAGTTTTATCGAAAACTCCAAAATGATATAACAATCACTAATGGCAAACCTCCAACTCAACGCCAAGTTAAGGAGTTCTGGGAGTCCATATGGTCCATCCCCATAACACATAATGCTGAAGCTCCATGGATAAATGATGAGGAGAGACGGATGGACCAGCTAAAATCCATGGAGGACACTCTTATAACTTCTGAGCAAGTAAAGCAGGCAGTAAACGACTCGTTCAATTGGAAAGCAGCTGGGATAGACTGCATACACAACTTCTGGTACAAAAGATTCAAGTGTACCCATGCGCACATAGCTCGCCACTTCAGTAGGTTTATACAAGATCCAGTGAGTATACCAGTGTACCTCTTGCAAGGGAAAACTTATTTACTCCCTAAGGACAATAACACAGAGAATCCTGCGAAGTATCGACCCATTACTTGCCTCCCGACAATTTACAAATTGTTAACATCTTGCATCGCTAAGAAAATCTACCAACACTGTGAGGAGAATAACATTATTGCTGCTGAACAGAAAGGATGCATTAAAGAATCTCAAGGATGTAAGGAACAGCTCCTGATCGATTCAGTCATTCTTGAACAAGCAATGCGCAAACAGAGGAACCTATATACTGCATATATAGACTACCGAAAGGCTTTTGATTCAGTGCCGCACTCCTGGCTTTTGAAGGTTCTCCAGATATATAAAGTGGCGCCCTCACTTGTCAACTTGCTCCAGCATTTAATGTCTCAATGGTCGACTCAATTACAGCTTAGTCATAAGGATGGTACTACAGTGACTGACTTCATTAAAATAAAAAAGGGTATTTTCCAGGGGGACTCCTTAAGTCCACTCTGGTTTTGCCTGGCTCTGAATCCCCTGTCCCATATGCTCAATGCGAGTCAGCACGGTTTTAACATCAGGAGCGACAAAGAAGTCCTTTATAAAGTGACCCATTTGATGTACATGGACGACATTAAAGTCTACGCCAGCACAGCTGTACATGTTAATTCCTTGTTAAAAACTGTGGAGATCTTCTCTCGAGACATACATATGGGATTTGGACTTGACAAATGCAAGACTCAGACAGTGCTAAAAGGAAAACACAGCACCAACGCATTCGAGACGCAAGATGGTGACCTCATTGAGCCAATGGAGGAAGGAGAGACATACAAGTATTTGGGTGTACATCAATCACTTCGTACAGAGCATAAGACCATGAAACTGAAGATACAGAAAACGTACATGAGTCGCTTGACTGCTATCCTTAGAACTAAGTTGAATGCCAAAAACACAGTGAAGGCTATTAACGCATATGTAATTCCGGTCCTATCTTATACATTTGGCATTATTAGGTGGACGAAGACTGATGTAGAGGACATCGAGAGGAAGACAAGAACCACATTAACCAAATTTCGAGCACATCACCCTAAATCAGCCATCGAAAGGCTTACGATTCCAAGGACCCAAGGTGGAAAGGGTCTAATTGATCTGTCATTTCTCTTCCAAAAACAAATCGCAGGTCTACAAAAATACTTCCTCCAAAAACAAGAGAGTTCTTCCCTCCATAGAGCAATCACTCGAGCTGACGACGGTTACACACCATTAAATCTATGTACAGCTGTTCCACATGATAACCCTCTAAAAACAGAAAGAGTCGCCTTTCAAATCACTGCATGGAAGCAGAAGGCCTTACATGGAAGACATCCCCATGAGCTCGCCGCCGAAAATATCGATCAAGAAGCGTCGAACTATTGGCTGAGTCGAGGCGACCTATTCTCAGAGACCGAAGGGTTCATCATGGCCATACAAGATCAGGTAATTGCTACTAAGAATTACCTTAAATATATCGTCAAAGATCCGAGTGTAACCGATGACAGATGCAGGAAATGCCTCCGCGCCCCCGAGACTATCCAACATATCACAGCAGGCTGCATATCTCTTGCGCCCACTGAATACCTGCACCGCCACAATTGCGTTGGTAAAATTGTTCATTTAAGGCTTGCGCATCTCCATCACCTCACAGAAAGCATCAGCCCTTATTATAAGTACACCCCCGAAAGTGTCTTAGAGAATGACAGCGTCCGACTCTATTGGGATAGGACAGTGCTTACTGATAGAACCCTATCATCAAATCGACCTGATATAATCTTGGTCAATAAGCACCAAAAAAGGACCTATCTAATCGACATTGCTGTACCAAACTCCAACAACATCCAGGAAACTATACAAAACAAGCTAGCAAAGTACGCTGACCTAGCTTATGAGATCAAACAACAGTGGAGACAAGATAGTGTCGTCATCCTCCCAATAGTTATATCCACCACCGGTGTTGTGCCTCGCTCTCTCGCAAAAAATTTAACCAGCCTGGACCTCTCTCCTTTCTTAGTCTTTGACATGCAGAAGTCAATAATCCTCAATACCTGCCATATTGTTCGAAAGTTCTTGAACTTGCAATAGTTTGTTTTCATCTTGCTACGGCCGACGACTACAGAATACCACGCAAAGTGAGAAACTATAGATAATAATAATAATAATAATAATGTCGAGTTAGGGCCGTGCCGAGCACTGATAAGACGTGCTTCAAGCACGGATAATTCATTTTTATTCCAATGATATTTAATAAAAAGGTAATTTTTCTTAGTATTTGGTATATTAAAACATATTTAGGTATAAAACTTCAAGTCAATCAAGTGAATTTTAAGTGGACACGTGTTTATTATTGGTCGGTATTGATATTTTTTGAAATTTTATTTGTTTTGTTTTAGTGTTTTTTTTGTTATGTTGGTAAACTTGATAGATATATTTTTTTATAATTCGTACAAAGATAATTTTCAAAAAAATGTAAAAAAGAAAAATTTGAAAATATTTTCTTAACAACGTACTATAATCAGCGACCCTCTAAAACCCTTACACAATTTTATTTTCGTCGAAGATATGCATTAATCTATGAAATGTATGAATTATTGAAATCACAAAGAAAAAGAAAATCCCAATTTTGAAAATTAGAATTCAAAAATTTTATTCCGCTCGTCGAACTGTGTCCGATTTCAAAAAATATGGTATAAGAAGCATGTTTTTTAAATTCACCAAAATCGGTACTGTTCCTGAGAATTCTGAAGTTTCGCCGATTTGTAGACTTCATGGACTCGACTAAATATGTTTACTGCTAAATTAAAATTTAGAGTTATAAAAGAACGAGAGAAAGATTACATAATGTAAGCCAACATTACCATTAACGCTTTACAGAAGACTAAAAGCCCACTTTCATGAACTAAATAAATACTATATCTTAATTTGTTATACTTATGCATTTTTGGACGAGGAAATTTTTTCCAAATTTTTATTCTAAAATTCTGCAGTTGTTCTCGAAAACCTGACCCCATACTTCTCAATTTTCATAAATTTTCTTCTTTTTTGTATAAACTTGAAAATACGACTAAATTAAATTGAAATTAAGTATTTAAGGGTTTTCGGGGTCGCTGAATGTGAATCCAATGTAAATCTTTTTTTCAAAATGGCGGATCGAATATGGCAGACTTATATTGATTAGGGTTGGTTTAAAATGATAAAAGTTATAAAAATGAAGGTATTCAGACCAAGTTTTCTGTACTGGGGGGTTTTCAAAATTCAAGATGGCGGATTCAGTATGGCGAAAACGAGGAAACATCTACATACCGCATGAGATGCCTCATATAATAATCGTATACTGAACCTGGCCGACATTAGGGGGGGTCCTAATTGGTTGGAAATGGTTGACGCTAATCAGAAATTGAATTTTCAACCATTTTGCCACATGTATGTAGCTACTATGGAAAGAAACGTCCGAAATATGAAGCGAAAACGTCTACATACCGCATGAGATCAGTGATTCAAAATTTCAAATTTCATTTTGAAAGTTTCAATTTCAATTTGAAACTTCGGAAAGTTTCAACGTACCATCATATATTTCTGAAATATCTGAATTTTATGAAAGTTTCAGATTAATCTGAAAATTAATACATTTTTGAAACTCATGAAAGTTTCAGCTGCAAAATCTGTATTTCCGTTGCAACAAACGAAATTTGACACATTTTTTAAACTTGTTTTTAATAAATGAGCATTAAAGTCTGGTTTTGACATTTATTTTAGAGGTTAGGTTAGCTATTCAACTAGCTAGTCAACAAGTATAAGAATTCTGCTTTTCACGTCTGTTTCGAGGTTTCTAGGTTCTGTTACTTTTGCATTAATAAGAAAAACAAATTTTGAATGAAAAAATATATCAAGTCATTGATTAACCCATTAACGCCCAAGACAATTTTTTTTGAATTTTGCAAAAATATTCGGTATGTATGTTCAAAATGCTTCCAAATGACCGTAAAAATAACAAAAAGAAATATTCATCATGTGGTTTATCAAAAAAGTGGTGATCTATAAATAGATCACTGGGAAGATGTAGTGTTTAATGTGTAATAATTATTTTACTTGACATATATATGTAATAATATCACCATTAGAACCTCAGTAAAATATCATTAAATTATAATAATAATGGCAAAATTTAACATCTATATTTGGTGGTAAGGTAGGAAACAATTGGCACAAAGAGTAACATTTGATGCAATAGGTTTTAGGTCTACTCTTGCAATCTTTTCTTTGGCATCTCTGACCATCACGATATTGCATAAAATGATTTAGGCCACCGAATCGAAAGTCTTCAGGGGCTACTGTAGCTTTGGTTTTCCTTTTAGCAGAGGATGTGAGTTTCATGTATGGAACTGCAACTGCTCTACGAAATTCTAGACGCTGATAGCCTCACGACCATGCATGGTGTGATATAGAATCCAGGCATTTGTTAGTGCCACACCCAGAAAAAGAATGAACATTGGTCAGGATATTTTTTTCCACGAATCTAGATTCCACATTTACTAATAATCCAATCAAAGTTTCTTCCTTTATATAATCTACTATATCATCTGAAAGAAACATCTCAAAAATCTTCAACGGGGTGAGGGCTCCATGTTCTTTTATCAGTGCTTCTATTTTCTCTTTTTCAATAGTAGCAAAGTCTGTATCGGTAAAGGTATACTTGGGATCGCACTTTTTCCATTTCGGTAGAGAATTAGAAAGCATCTGCTTTTTTGAACCTTCTTGCTCAGAGATGACATTGGTACTCTGGTCTTCAACAATGTCTTCTGTATCTTGGTCTTCATCCACTTCGTCTTCATCTGTCACATAATTGGGTTCTGGAGGTAAAACAACAATGTCTAGGGTAGCACTATCATCGTCAATATAAACATTGCGATCGGCAATATTTTCTTCTATATTCTATCATAGACAAGCGCCCTTTTTGGAATCCATGTCCTCTAAAAGTACATTATTATTATTATTCAAACTATCACCATGTTTTATATATTCATATTATAATTTTATCATATAATTTCCACTTACAAATGTTTGACTGTATCAACCCAAAAGAAAAGAAGCTTTACTTACCAATTATGTTTTTCACCAATACCACGGAAACAGGTGATATTTTAGTGAAAATAGCACTGAAAGATTTTATCTGACACACTGACTAAGATTGACCGATAATATTAACAGTGACCTAACACATCTGATGAGGATAAACTCTCAAAGTTCCAGTTAGATATTATATGTGCCCAGTGGTATAAATATAGATCAGCTAAATAAAGTTGTTTAGAATTATGCTGATAAAGAAAATATTGTAAAATGAGTTATGGAATAATAAACTTTTATATTTCAGGGACTCATTATGACATATATCATATTTTCATACTCATTAGGATTTTGTTTATAAATAAATAACTTTGTTAGTGTAAACGACATTTTTTTTCAAGATTTTAAAGAATTAGAAAAAAATTCTTCCACACAAACTGATTCAATAGGCTATTGACCTAGGTCCTTCAGCCTAAAAATTCTTCCAATTTGATAAGTTATTAGAAAATGGTCTTCTACTGTTGTAGTAATTATAGATATTAATTCAAATCAGTTTTTACGAAACTAAATATGCTATTGTCATGTTAAAAAAAAAATGTCTCTTGTGATCTATAAATAGATCACTGGGCGCTAATGGGTTTTAATGACGTAATGGTAATGTTTCGTGTTAGAGTTTGGATTTTAATCTGAATCTACTGGGAACAGGGACCCATATTCTTGAATCAGAAAGTGGAAGATGTGAATGTTTTATCTCTTTTCATCTCGCTACGTTTCCTTCTTTTCCTTTCTACCGAAATGAGCATTATCTCCAGTGAAGAATAGGGGTCCAGGAGATTTTGAAAATATATTGATAAATTATCTGCTCGTGTATTTTGAAAAATGTGTTATTAGTTTTACTTTTCACGAATATAATTGTAAGTTCTAATCTCATCGAGGAAAAAACAGAATGTTTTTTTTATTATTAAAAAGAAACATTGAACAGTAAACATTTATGAGACTAGTTCCAAAGTGAGATTTATTAGTCATTAACCCTTTTTCATATTATTTCATGAAACATTCCAATGGAATTTCACATAACTTTCATAATATTAGGAAAATATTCAGTTTAGTTTCATCAAATGAAAGTTTCATTGAAATTCCACGAAGGTTTCATGATACTTAATATTTAATTTTATGTTTTCGAAATTTTAGATGAATTTCGAAACTTTCACAAAAATGTCATTGAAATTTCACAAATCTCTGAATGTTATACAGAACTTAAGTTTCATCTTTTCGTGGAATATTTCAATAAAATTTCACTTAACTTTCATAATAGGGAATTATTTAATTATATTCCATAAAATGAAAGTTTCATTGAAATTTCACGAAAATTTCACGATGCTTAACGTTTAATTTTATATTTCAAAAATTTCATAAATTTCAGATGAATTTCGAAACTTTCACAAAAATGTCATTGAAAATTTCGCAAATTTTAAGTTTCATGAAATTTTGCATCACTGCATGAGATACCTCATATAATGGTCGCATGCTGGGTCTGGTTGACTTTATGAGGGTCCTAATTACTTGTAAATGGTTAATACTAATCAGAAGTTGACTACTCTATCATTTTGCCCTATGTATCTAGTCCTTGGGGAGATAAATACCGGAAACCTGGAGCGAAAACGTCCACATACCACAATGAGACTCTATGTATAATGGTCACATATTGGACTAGGTCAATTTGTGGGAGGTCCAAAACTGTTGGGAGTTGTTTCGTATACTTTGAACTTAAATGCGTAATTATTTTCACTCAGATATGTAGCTCCTAAAGGGAGGGGTAATCAGAATTTGGAGCAAAAATTGCCATTTTTCAAAATAGCGCCTTTTTTTAAATGTCCCGCATTGGGCCCAGTCGAACTTGAGAGGGTCAAAAATGATTGGATACCATTCGAACTTGATTGCTCATCAGTTTCAGATAGTATGCCCCCAGGTACCAATCGTCTATGGAGTGTAAATCAAAAACATATAACAAGAAACCCCATTTTCCGCTTTGAGACACCTACATAATGGTAGCTTATTGGGCCTGATCAACTTCCGGGGGTCCAAATCCATTGGAAGTTGTTTTAAATGGATAATATTTGATTGCTTGACAGGCTTCTACCTCATGACATTCAAAATATGTACCTATTTAAAGGCCGTATAGTTTATTTAGGGGTGTTAAGTGATCAAAAAATTTTCTGAGGTGTATCGAAAATTTTATACTATAACAATAATTTCATCGTAAAACATACAAAATATAATCAAATAATGCTTTTTTCTTCATTAAAAAACACATATTTCTTAAGCGCAATCATAAAAACAAAAAGCAGGCCTTCTAATAATATAGACCTTTCTATTTTTTGCCTAAAAAATATAATAAATAAGGTTTCACTCGATTTCGATCTGTTAGAAAGTTTTCTGGACTGAAATGCTTCATTGACTGCACTATAAGCAAACATATAATAATTCACTTTTAAACATATTAATACATAGAAGAACATTGTGCTCATTTAAAGTGATTAAAGTAACAAATTAATGGAAATACACCTATTTGAATTATAATTTCAAATAATTTTGATATCGTTACCCGACTCCCTCCTTCGAAGATATTTTAGGATGTAACGGTTTACAGCAGGCATGTAAACCCTACCGACGACAGAGTCGAACTTAATATTGTCGGTGTATCATGGATTATCGAATTCGTCAATGCTCCATAAGTATATAAGATATTATTCCAATCTTAACACGAGCAACACAGAGTAAATTTTTTAGAATTTATCACTATATCAAAGAACTATTTATTTGCCAAAGACAATGTTTCTAAAATTCTACTGTTATTGTGCATGCACAATAATTTTAAGTACGGCTCTGTGGGATATTACTTATGCTAACGAGACAGTGATTTATGGACGGTTTTTATGGCTTTTTATGTGTATTAAATATGTGTAGTCAACTATACTTCGAGTGCTCACGAATAGTTAAAGTGTTTGCTTTCAGTTTTTAAGATTACTAAGCACTAAGTTTCTTGATGAAGTACTTGAAGCATTAAACAGCGATTTTAAAAAGTGCTTGTAAGCACGTTGCTCCCGAGCACTTAAGTACTTCGACCACTTGTACGAGCACTAAGCACTGTGCTTTGTGGCAACTCTGTATCAGGTTTTAATTGACTCTATTTTTAAGTCGACTTTTTGCCACTAGGAGCGGGCCTAATAATAATGTATCTAATTATTACAGGGAAAAACTGTGTCTGCTGACTATCTGCTACCAAGTGGTCTGATTCCGATGTCTCAGAGTACTCCATCTACTCCTTCAAGGCGTCAGCCACTAAGCATCCAATGCCATATCTGTGGAAAACTGTTTAGTTCTAACTCTATCAAAATTCACGAACAACAGTGCTTGAAGAGATTTAATGCAGAGAATAAACGAACCTCACCGC
This sequence comes from Stenurella melanura, assembly GCA_963583905.1. Taxonomy (NCBI): domain Eukaryota; kingdom Metazoa; phylum Arthropoda; class Insecta; order Coleoptera; family Cerambycidae; genus Stenurella; species Stenurella melanura. The sequence continues at coordinate 41,592,380 of OY757310.1, read as the reverse complement.
CCAGTAGAAATGATGGTAAAGTTAATTACATTAACATTTAATATTCGTTTAGACATTCCTCGATAATTTCTGCATACCAACTTATACATGAATATAGTTTCACGACACTGAAATCTGCCTCACAGAATAGCTTTATTGAATTTGTTACTTGTGGTAGAAAATATGGTCGTAAACATTGAACCAGTGGCAGACTTTTAAAAATCGTAACCGAGGTATTTTTAATTAAATTAATTCGAAGCTTTAAGGCGCTACACAACATACCATGATGAAACTCACGAGATAAAAAATTAGAGTCGGGTACAATTTAAACTGACTTGTGTCATGACCGCTAAAACGTCTGAACTAAGATTTTATTTGATGCATAAGAAATGCCAGTAGTTCTCAAACAGTTCTCAGCAATGATGTCGCTAAATAATTTTTAAAAAATAGGAAACATATCATAAAATGTTAAGATTATTAATTTAGTAACTTCATAATTTTAGTGGAATTCTGACTATACAGTGTCCATAAAGTTGGCTACATATGGGAAAAAATTGTGTTTTTGACATTTCTAAAAAACTCTATTGGGGTTCGTATATGCATGTCCAACAACAACAAAAATACATTTTGACACATGTCATGTGATCACCGGTTTGGCAGGACTGTAAAAAATAGTTGACCGTGGTACCGAAAAGTGGGTCAAATTGTTAAGATATCGAAACATTTTATAAAGAAAAAGTGCATATAGAATACAACAAGAACCCTATATATCAATTTTTGAAGCAGATATGGGGAAAATAGAAAGGTGTAAATTTTACTTCCACCATTAATTATCATAAACTCTTGTGCCTATTTCACAAATATTTGATTAGTTTCGACAAAAACTTTATGTATTTTAGTTGAATAAAGGTATTTGCATGTAAAAAAAGAAACGAACCCCCAATACAATATTTTTTAAAAATCTCAATAATACAATTTTTTCCCATATGTAGCCAACTTTACGACGGACACTGTAGGTATATAGGCTCGGGCACAAATGAAACTAGTAACAAAAAATGAATTGCCCAATTCAGTCAATAACAATGAGTGATCAGAAAAAGAAATCAAAGACTAATATTGCTACAGTCCAGCAAGAGATACGGGAAGGTTTGGGCATTTCTTGCCAGGAAAGGATAGGATCGTAGTATTAGTAGGGGACACGATGTCAGTAAAAATAAAATATTTTATATAACAAAAAAAAATCTGAAATCTCTATGAGGATAACGAAAATAAATTATTTTCCTTTTAGCGGCAATAAATAAAAATTCTGGTTGACAAAATAAATATTAAAAAAATTAACAATAATTTTAAAACTAATAAATTAAAATAGTTGTGAAAGAACAACGTATTGACACGTTTTCATAAACTACACTACACTTGAACAATTTATCTACTCGACGCACGTTTCACCATTCGTGTATTAATATATAACGTAAGAAAGTAGATTTTATTAGAAATAAACACGCCCTAGTAGTAATAAAAGACATATTTTTGGGGAAAATAAAGTTTTAACAAAACTCGCGGCGCAGTTTAATAGAATAAAAATTTTAGAAGGAAAATTATTAACTTTCAATAATTAATTAAATTTAAAAAAAGTGGAAGTGCTTGGGGGTCGATCTCGCAACAACCCCGTTTATATTTATTGCTGTTCGAGCATCTTACCGATTGAGCTACGTGGTCGTGTTTATTCTACTCTAAAACGTATAATATCTACGTACTAGAAAATTGTAAGACTTAGTGGTTTGACATTGATCGTTTGACGGATGAATATCCACCATTCACCACTAAAAATAACTTAAATATTTCATATAAAGACGTTTTGCATATTTAGAGTGGTGTTAGTTCACGGAAATAAATAATATTCGTCGTTAAATCACGTAGTTTTAAAATCACTGAGCTTATGACTATGTTTCTCACACCTCAGTGTACCTTTCATATTTCTGTCTCAAAAGAAGTGGGAAAGAATCTTGGTAGACATACATTGACAATGTCTTTTTAAACTTGACCCGACTCTATATGCTCTGTACGATTCTCATGGTCTACCGCGCCTTACTTTGACCTAAATTCCGACAGACCTCTGTAGAGATGTTCATGCGTGTTCGTTATGTTACTTACTTTTGCAATACCTCTTTTTTGTTTAATTTGAAGCTTAAATTGTCCTTTTAACGTGTATATAGTTCTGGCATATAAAAAAATTGAACAAACATGTTTCATAATTTAGATAGTTTCCTTTACTCCAGGAATGTCTAGAATGTCTGACCATATCAGGCACATACGAATATTTTCTATTGTGAAGTTATGGGGGTCTTAAAAATGGTAAAACCTCGAAAGTCTCGAGAAGTAAATGGATTTTACATGATTCCTTCTTATTCCAAAAGTAATACCCAAAAGTGTGTTTTTTTATTACAGCGGGTTATGAGAAAGAGGTCCGAGAAAATATTCTCCACACCCTGTATATTGGTTTGTTTTGTAGTAGTTAGTATCAATTGCCGCGACGCTTTCCAATTCCGAGTATTTTTCTATTTCATTGCCTATGTTCAATACCTTTTCATTTTTTTTATATTTTGATAAAGAAATAAATTAATACAACAGCGAGTTGCAAATAAAAGAGCGGCCTGAGAATATTTTTTATACTCTGTGTACTGGTTTGTTTTTGTACTAATAAGTTTCAATTCTCGTTTTCCAATTCGGCGTATTTTTCTATTTTATTACCTGCCCCCCGTTCAGCATAGGTTCATTTTTGAGATTAACATGAAACTGTGTAAAATATTATGTTTTGAATTAATACAATGAGTTGATAGAAATTAAGTTGGTAAAGTTATTAAAGTAATCAGTAGGAATATAATAAAATAAAATAAAATAATTTATAGCTTATCTCTCTATAGAAACAATTTCCATAACCCCCCTTCGTGCCACATCACACGTTAGTATCACTCTGGCCCCTAGACTGAGTCAAACCCTTATTTGTCCTAATACTCCCCCCCCCCCCCGACAGAGACCTCATTTTTCAAATTTTTTAAATAATCCCCACTACAAAGAAACGCTGACTAATCTCCTTCTAATCTTGAGCCAAACGATTTCTTACGTCTACGTACCCCTGAATTTTTTCAAATTTTTGCTAGCTTTCGTTTGGCAGAAGCTGGGGTGTGTCGCTCGAGAAGCGAAGTCCTCGAACCTGTCACTTCGGCGGCGGATATCCCACTTAAAAAGCTCCAAAAAATATCGTGCCCCACCTCATCGGATTGGAAATTTGATTTGCAATCAATCTAGTATAAAAAATAGGGGATCATTGTTGTCTAGAAAGAGTTACAGCGATTTATGTGAAGAGATGTGAAAATCGCTTAAATTATGGGTTTTTGGAGGTTTTGGCAAAATCCTGACATGATGGAGTTAGCTATTATGAATCCCTATTCTCATCCTCCAACAATAAATGTAAAACAGCTTGGCAAATAATTAACAATGAAGGTAATCACAAAAAGAAAAAATCACTTCCACCAACGCTCTTGAATGCAAATGGTCGTGAAATTTCAAATCCTCAGGCGGCGGCCGACGCTTTTAGTGATTATTTCATTAATTCTATTCAAACCTTAACTGGAAGTATGTCGGTTAGTAATTCTTTAAAGAATATTATTGCTAAAGATTCAACTTTTAAATTATCACCTATAACCTACGAAGAAGTCCATAAATTAATATTGTCAATATCCTCAAAACACTCAGCCGGCTTTGATGGCATTCCTAGCTCACTATTAGCTAAAGTTGTTGACTATATAACTAATCCTCTCACATCATTAATAAATCTCTCATTTCAAGAAGGTATATTTCCAACTCTATTAAAAAAATCTCAGATTATACCAATTCACAAAAAAGAAGACATAAATTTAATATCAAATTATAGAGGTATAGCCCTGTTATCTGCCTTTTCAAAAATATATGAAAAATCTTTTCATGAGAAACTAATAGTTTATTTAGAAGATGAAAACGTACTAACTGGGAGACAATTTGGCTTTAGAAAAGGCCTTTCTACCCAGCATGCCGTTCTATCATTATATAATTTTATTTTAAATAATCTCGACTTAAAAAATAACACTGCTTGCATATTTTTCGACTTGAAACGTGCCTTCGACACAGTTAATTTGAATTTATTGCTAAATAAACTAGATAAATATGGAATAAAAAATACCGCTTTAAATTGGCTGAAATCATATTTGATGGATAGGACACAGGAAGTTGTTATAAGGAGCAGCGGTGTCGTTTATAAATCTGATACTAGCATGGTCAACATGGGCGTCCCCCAGGGAAGTGTACTGGGACCATTGCTTTTTATAATTTTTATAAATGACATTGTTGATCATTTTGATGACTCATTCGTGTCTTTATTTGCGGACGATACATCTACTGCTGTCTCTGCCCCAAGTATAGCTGAACTCAGCATATATGCAAATGCTGCTGTAAATAATATGATAACATTTTGTTCCAACAATGGCTTAGCATTAAATAATTCAAAAACCGAAATATTGTTCTTCTCTGCAAAAGAGAACAACCAGAGTCTTCTCGTAAAAGTTAATAATATGAGCATTCAGCAAAATAACTCTGTCAAGTTTTTGGGATTACATCTTCATACCCATTTAACGTGGAGCATTCAAATTGATTTTTTATTAAGAAAATTAGCTACACATTGCTTCGTATTATGGCAAATGAGAAGTAAAGTTAACTTGGACATCTTAAAGTCATATTATTTTGCACATATACACTCGTCTATTAACTACGGTATTATATGCTGGGGAAATTGCTCTAGAGTTAATGAAATCAGAAAAAAATTATTCCCACTATGCTGTTTAAACCTATCACTACCTCCTGTAGAGAACTATTTAAGCAGTTAAATATACTAACCGTACCTTCACTTTATATATTTAATGCACTGGTTTTTGTGAAATCAAATCCAGAAAAATTCATACAAGCTCGAGATGGAAGTTCCCGTTATGGGCTTAGGCTGAATTTTAATATAAGTATTCCGCATCACCGCTTGTCGCTGGTTGCTAATGGTCCCACTGTTATGGGTATAAAACTTTTTAATAAGCTACCTGCTAATATTAAAAATCTTGAAAGATTAGGTGAATTTAAAGCCGCTATAAGAAATTTATTAATAAGGTCTAGTTTCTACTCTGTCAGAATACTTTACTGCCGATTTTAGTAATTAGTTTTTAATATGTATTTTACTTCAATATTTGTATGTGTCTTTACTTTTCTATATTTTATGTGATTTTATATTCCATGTAACTACTATTGACAATATTCTATACTTGTGTAGGCGAGTCTGATGAAAATAAAGTTTATTATTATTATTATTATTATTAAATAGACCTCGGATTCGGATTCAGCGACCCCAAAAACATATAGTGAGCATGGTCAGATCCCCAGGCCAGAAAGATTTTTTTTGTGTATGGGGCTGCGTTCTCATGAAAAATTATATACTGCATTTTCTCCCTACAATTTAATTCTCTATCAGATCCATTCGCTTTTTTATCCCCTAGAAGGGATGGTAAGCCACTCCTAAATAAGAAGCCGGTATTGAGACTTTTACAACATTAAGGTGGCCATTTCCTAGAAAGATACATCCGATACGAAAACTTTTTCTTTTTAGTACGTATATTTAAAAAACACCATAAGACTACCTAAGTAGAACCATAACAAGAGTATTTACTGTGAATTTTCACTCAATAATTTCAGTTGTTTTCAAAATAGTTAGATTAAAATTTAAAGATTACGCTAATCTTGCTATTTCGTAGTTTTAAATCTAACTATTTTGGAAACCACTGAAATTATTGAGTGAAAATTTATAGTAAATAGACTTGTTATGAATCTGCTTAGGTAGTCTCATAGTTTTTTAAATCTACGTACTAAGAGAAGAAATTTTGATCAGAAATAATAAATATTTCCCTATCGGATGTCTCTTTCTAAGAAATTGCCACCTTAATGTACCTACATAGTCTTGAAAAGTCATTATAGAAGGAATCATGAAAATTCATTCACTGCTCAAGAGCGCCGTGGTAAAAAGCTCGTCGACTCCACTATACATAGATTTGTATATTAAATCTTTTTAGATAAGGAGTTAAAAACTTCTGAAGGTGAAAAAGAAAAGGAAGATCGACCAAAGTCCAACAAAAAATGTCCATATGTCCCTTGTTACATCTGTGGTAGACAATTCTCAGTGAGTTCAATCTGCATTCATGAGCCACAGTGTTTGAAGAAGTGGAAGATTGAGAATGATAAACTGCCCCCTAATAAAAGGCGCAAGGAACCGGTGAAACCCGATATTAAATTTAAACGTAAGTATATATTTTATAAGTTAAAATATTTGTACTCATTGTTCCGCATTCGCAGTGATTAAATATAGTATATTAAGTATTAAGGTCAGTAAGTATTCTTTACTGGTTGAAATATGTTTGGAGATCGACTCTCGACTTTGTCTCGAAGTCGTACATGAAAAAGTTTTCGCTTTGATTGCTATGAAACCGAATATTTATTGTAAAGAGACATCTGCTGTCATTATAAATTTCTGAAAAAAAAAAATTGCGACAAGTTAAGTCTCTTAAGTAATCTATGATTCAAGAAAGTGACGATTCAGACTTGGAAGACGCTTGGCAAGTAGGATTCTCAGCCGTAACTCACAAGAAGTCCAAAGACAGATTAGATATGATAAAACCTTCAAGCCATTCTCAGCGTGGTGCAACAAGAAAAATTATATCAGAGTTTACTTACAGCCTCCAGCACCACAAAATATTCTGAAATCATTTTTTAACTTCTTTAATTCTTAAGACATCTAATCGCTCTAAAAAACACTTTAAGGAACTTTTCACGTATTTTAATATAAAGGTCTGATAAGTTTTCCTCTAAAAAGTCGTCGTTATTCCGTTATTTAAAGTTGAAAGTTTCGAATTCTGTTTTCGGCAAACAAAGTCACCTTCAACGAGCCATAACTCAGTTCGTATTGCATCTAAGAAAAAAATGTTCTATTATAAGTTTTTTCGATAAATCAATATTTTTCGAGTTATTCGCGATTGAAAATGTTGATTTTTCATCCAAAAAATGCATGTTGCGATTTTTCACGAATAACTCGAGAATCTTACGTTTTACCAAAAAAACATCACAGGCAAAAATGAAGCTTATAAAATACCAAATCGATTTGTTTTTTCTTATTTCTGTAGATGCAATACGAACCGAGTTATGGTTCGTTGAAGGCGACTTTGTTTGCCGAAAACAGAATTCGAACTTTTCAACTTTAAATAACGGAATAACAACGACATTTTGGAGGAAAACTTATCAGACCTTTTTTAAAATGCTTGAAAAGATCCTTAAAGTGGTTTTTAGAACGACTAGTCTTAGTCTTATAGGTATTAGGCCCAGCGACATTTTTTTCATTTATGACCACACCGTTGAAATTTTTTGTATCTGTTATTTGGATGGAGTCGGACAAATTTGGGACTTGGCACATTATGGTAGTGGGGCGTTTGTCTGTTAAGCTGTCACGAAGTTGTCAATTTTATGCAAAAAAAAAAATTATAACCACATTGGTAATTTTATTTTAATCAATAGTTTTTATCATATAATTAGAGAAAAAAAATTTGTCGGACAAAAATATAGGGTCACTTGCCGCGTCGGACACACCAAACACGTCAAGTTTATGAAAAAAAAAAATTTATTACCACACGGCTGATTTTAACAGAATCTACCATAAAAAATTGTTGCAATAATGTGGTAACCTTGTCGGACAATTTTTATGGGGCATATGCGCAGTCGGATGCGCCAAAGTCGTCAACTTCCTGCAAAACTTTTATTTACAACCCTTTTTCCGACAAAAAAAGGAAGTTATAAGTAATTATAATCTAAATCAAAATATCTAAGTGTCCGACAAAAATATTGGGGCAAATCGCCAGTCGGACAAAAAAAGTAAATTTTTATTGGTAATCGATATTCGCAAGTGTACAAGTGTTTCTGCATCCCTTATTTTTATAACCATTTTTCCGACAAAAGTAGGAGGTTACAAGTAATTATTTTCTTAAATAAAAAATGTAATGGTCTGACAAAAATATTAGGGCTAACGTACAAAAAAATTTAATTCTTATAGGCCATCGACGTTCTTAAACTCTAAAGGTGAGTTAATGCTTATTATTTTATATATATGTTATGAAATAATACATAAGATGTTATTATTAAATATTATTATTAAATAAATATTGTTCAGAAAATCAAATAATATTATTGAAATTATATACATAAATAATAATAACAATAATAATAATAAAAGTTTTTTATTGGTTAAGAAATAAATAAATAACCAAACATTATGGGAGATTACACTTATCCAGAGCTCGCGGATATGCACTTGATGTATGGAGAAAGTGGTGGAAATGCAGCTGGTGCGGAAGAGCTTTACCGTTTGAGGTTCCCCAATCGACGTCATTCTTGTGCTCGTACATTTGTTGGTATTGACCAGCGTCTTCGGGAAACAGGTCGTCTCGATAACATGGAGGAGAACGAGGTCCACAACGTAAAGAAAGGGTAATTGACGCAGAGGTTCAAATTTTGGAACTTGTAGAAGAGGATCCAACTTTAAACACCCGTGATATCGCGAACCGTGTGGAAGTATCCCATTTTGTGGTATGGAGGACATTGAGAGATATGAACTTACATCCCTATCACTATCAACGTGTCCAAGCACTAGAACCTCAAGATTTTGCATAGCGAATGCAATTTTGTAGGTGGATTTTAAGAAAACATGCGGCAAATGAGGATTTTTTAAACGTTCTGTGTTTCTCCGATGAGTCGTGTTTTACCAGAAATGGAGTGTTTAAATTAAAAATATACACTATTGGGCAGACGAAAATCCACGTGTAATGAGAAGGGCGCATTTTCAACGACGGTTCAGCGTTAATTTGTGGGCAGGAATTTGCGGTAATGAAATAATTGGACCTATACAATTACCCGCTCGATTAAATGGTGATGTATACTTAAATTTTTTGCAACAAACATTGCCAAATTTGCTGGAAGATGTACCATTGGCTACGTGCAGAAGAATGTGGTATTTGCACGATGGCGCGCCAGTCCATTTTAGTTTGTCTGTTCGAAATTTTTTGAGCAGAAAGTTTCCTCAACGATGGATTGGACGTGGCGGACCAGTACCATGGCCTGCTAGATCGCCCGACTTAAATCCGATGGACTTTTATTTTTGGGGCATTTTAAATCTCTGGTTTACCGTGATGTAATTGACACTTTTGAACAATTGCAACAACGTATTTTAATGTGCATAGAAACCATAAAAAATGATCCTAATTTACCGAATGTATTGAACGGAGTGCGTATGTCCTTAGTTCGGCGTGCCGAAATGTGTATACGTGGAGATGGAGGTCATTTCGAACAATTTTTGGTTTCGAACAAGGTATGATTATTATTATTATTATTATTAAAAAACACATGTAAACAAATCCTATTTAAACCTCTGCGGCCATGCTATGCTTGCGTTGTGCCGAAAGAGAAGGAATTATTTACAGTTTCATAATTAGTGGTATAAAAAGTTCGCTATAAGTAATCCCATGAAAGTGCCGCACTTCTACCGGCTGGAACACAAGTCGGGTTTAACAGTTTTTTATTATTTCTAATATTCGGAACTATTGATCCACTGATCCTGAAAAACAGTAGTTCCCAAAAAGTTTCCTACCTTAACATTAAAAATGTAAACCCAGGTCAGTTTTGTCAAAGTATCCCTAAAGAAAAAAGTCATACAGGTTTTTTGTTTGTCTAATCGGTCCCTATTACCAGTTTTTTTAATGGCATGAAACTAATTACACATTGTATATGCAATACATACATTAATAAACGTTTGCATAATAATATGTATAGAAAATTAAAAAATGTCCTTTTTTTTAAATTGTATCAAAGAGCCCCATTATTTTTGTCGGACAACCGATCCTATATGCATTACACGTGTAAAGAAACAGTACAAAATCAAAATGACATCTATGGTTGTAAATAAAAGTTTTGCAGGAAGTTGACGGCTTTGGCGCATCCGACTGCGCATATGCCCCATAAAAATTGTCCGACAAGGTTACCACATTATTGCAACAATTTTTTATGGTAGATTCTGTTAAAATCAGCCGTGTGGTAATAAATTTTTTTTTTTCATAAACTTGACGTGTTTGGTGTGTCCGACGCGGCAAGTGACCCTATATTTTTGTCCGACAAATTTTTTTTCTCTAATTATATGATAAAAACTATTGATTAAAATAAAATTACCAATGTGGTTATAAATTTTTTTTTTGCATAAAATTGACAACTTCGTAACAGCTTAACAGACAAACGCCCCACTACCATAATGTGCCAAGTCCCAAATTTGTCCGACTCCATCCAAATAACAGATACAAAAAGTTTCAACGGTGTGGTCATAAATAAAAAAAATGTCGCTGGGCCTAATACCTATTAGGAATTAAGGAAGTTAAGAAGTGATTTTAGAATATTTTGTGGAGCTGGAGGCTGTCATTTTGATCGGCGTTAGAATATTTTGATTATATTTTCAACCACATTTTTCATGCGTTACATTATTCCCAGGCCACAACTGAACTTGTAAATAGACCCTCTTCAAATATTCAGCTGCTTAGTTTTTTGTGGGAGGCAATACACTTAGTTAGACCGCCCGTTTGCTCTTTGCAGTATAGCTTTGACAAAACATTCGTATTGGTTTTTTAACGATAACTTTCTTAATTCTTAAGACATCTAATCGCTTCAAAAACCATTTTGCAGGGAATTTCAAGGGCACAAGAGCCTGTAAAATTGAACTTCCTTGAACTCCTCGTTTTTGAAGTTTTTTAATTTAAATGGTTCGAGGAAGGTGGTCCCCGCACTTAAATGCGAACTTAAAACGGTTATATCTTAATTAATTTTTATCCTAGGGAAATAAAAAAAACACAATTTTTTTTGCAAAGAACCTAAATTTTTGTACTCTTGTATGATTTACTCATTTTCTTTACTTTTAAAGTTATTGTGAAAAGATGAAATTTTTTCGAAAATTTTAAAAATTATCTCAAAATTAAAACAAACTTTTTTCCAAATCTGCGCTTTCTAAACCGTTCAAACTTCTAGACCATATTGTTAGTACCGAAGTAAAGTAAATTGTGAAGGATTAAGTTTAATTTCAATTCTTGCGGTTAAGCTATTGGTTTCATTACTGATTTTTTTCTCTGAAAAGAACGAGACAACCGATTTATTTTCATCATAATTCCGTAAGTTTTTATGTTAATGACTTTTACCAAAGTTCATTTTAAAGGTATTTTCAAGTACTTTAAAAAAGACCTAATAGGTTTTCCTCCAAAAATTCGTCGTTTTTCCGTCATTTAAAATTGTAAGTTTCATATTCAGTTTTCGGCAAACAAACAGTCATCTACAGAAATAAGAAAAAACTTATCGATTTGTTATTTTATCAGCTTCATTTTTGCTCCTCATGTTTTTTTTTTATAAAACTTAGGTTCTCGAATTATTCCTGTAAAAATCGCTCTATAACATGCATTTTTTGGATGAAAAATCAACATTTTCAATTGCGAATAAATCGAAAAATATTGATTTATCGAAAAAAATACAACATTTTTTGCTTAGAATTCATCCCACTATCGATTTCTACTTGGGATGTTTCTGATTTTGAATAAAATTAACAAACACACATTTTTTTTAAAAATCATCAAAATCGGACCTGTCCCTGAGGACTAAGAAATAAAAACCTTCATTGACTGGACTAGTACCCCTTTACTCGGAATTCATCAACTTTTAGTACAGACAAATTAGCCATTCAGGATAACAAAAATTAATAAAAGGGTCATCTCCGGGATTTAAGTAGGTAATAACCTGGATAATGAGATGATGCATTCTCTGCACTTCCAAGTTCCGGAAAAAGTTCAGAAAAGTTTGGAAATTGTTTTTAATTTTTCGGTTTTTTTGCTCTAGCGGCCAAAATAATGAAAACAGAGAAAAAGTTTTCAACAAAAGTTGTAGTTCGTCTCTTTCTCTACAAAACAGGGGTTTACGCATTTGTGTCTTACTTAAGCCGTTTAGAAGATAAATCGAGTTTTCCACTTATAGTTTTAAGCCGCTTCGAAATGCGCGAAAAATGGGAGTTCTCCGAGAGTTTCGTACGACCGGGCTCATCGATCGATAATTCTTATTATTCAGAGCCCCTAAAAAAATGAAAATAACATAAAGTATAGAGAAAAGTCTCAGCTTTAATGTGGAACTAATCACAAAATCATACAAAATTTTATCATGGAGAAAAAGTGTTAGAAGATGGATTAGTAAACTTTGCACAGTTGATCCACAGATTTGCTCATATCTTTGCCGGGAGTCGTTAGAATGATAATTCATTTTGCTAATATATTCTTATATAATGATATATTAATCCAATTAACATATTATTGCAATTACTTTTGTTGAAAAAATATGCCTTGCGATCAAAGTAGAGGGTACATTTCTCATCGATCAATCACCCCCAATTTCTTAGTTCAATTCGCTATATCTTAATTAATAATAATGGCACAGTCTTAATTTTTGGATTATAAGTGCAATAAAACATATTCTATCGTATGACTTTGGAGTTTTTTAAATACGTGCAGTACTTTTTGAATTTGTCTACATTATTCATATGCGTTCAGAAAATGCACAATTATATAGTGAAACATATCCAACTTATTTGTTTCTTGATATTCTTCTATGAGATTTTTACGAAAATGCGTGGAATCGAATCCATGCAGTGAAAAAGCACCCATTGTTACGGGAGAAATAGGGAAGACGCATAAAACTCAAAGATATAAATAAATCAACTGTATAAAGTTTACTAAACCATCTTCTAACACTTTTTTCTCTGATAAAAATTTGTATGAATTTTGTGATTAGTTCCACATTAAAGCTGAGACTTTTCTCTACATTTTATGTTATTTTCATTTTTTTAGCGGCTCTGAATAATAAGAATTATCGATCGATGTGTCCGGTCCTACGAGACTCCCGGAGAACTCTCATTTTCCGCGCATTTCGGAGCGGCTCAAAACTATAAGTGGAAAACTGGATGTATCTCCTAAACGGCTTAAGTAAGACAAAAGTGTGTAAAAGCCTTTTTTGTAGAGAAAGAGACGAGCTACAACTTGTGTTGAAAAGTTTTTTTCTCTATTTTCATTGTTTTAGCTGCTAGAGCAAAAAAAAACAAAAATCAAAAAGTTTTTCTAAATTTTTTTGAATTTTCCCGGAACTTGGAAATGCAAAGAATGCATCATTTCATTCTACATGTTATTACCTACTTAACTCCCGGAGATTATCCTTTTATTAAATTTTGCAAGATTTTTACAAAAGTCTGCCTTCATTGCCTGTACTATTTGTGAAGAGTAAGTATTTAAAAACCATCTGCAAGTTTTCATTAACATCGCAATGAAATTCTCTTTCAAATATAAATTTACTGTACTATATGTGCACATAATGTCACACAGCCATTCAGAGTTGCTATCATATCATTTTAGTATTTGTAAAAGTTTAATGAGTATTTATAATATTGATTATACAAACCCAAGGGCCAAGGCCCCCAAGGATACATCCGTTCTCACATTGTTCACCCCTAGTGGAACAGGGACTATGGTAATAATAAGTTAAATTATACCTAGGTTATTGATCTGGTATTAGATATGTTTAGGGTGAAAAATTACAAATTCATAAGCCATTACACTGACCGTCACTCGCTGGGTCAACGACCTTCATCGATTATTAATTATAAAATTAGTTTTAATATCTTCTATCATTTATATCATTTTCTATTCCACCACGCCATTGCTATACAGTGTTTTTCCCTTGAAATAATTCAAATTCGAGGTTTAGCTTTGGTATAATCGCTTCTTAGTTGAGTTGATACAGTAAAAATAATAAACAAATTTACCAAATAAAAGCCATCATTCGTAACTGTTTTTTTTTTCACAGAGATGTGTATTAAAATTTGTGTAATATGGACAAAAATTAGTCTTTTGGAAATATCTCAAAAATATTTTTTTCAGCAAAAAGCTTTTCGGATACTCTTAAAGATTATAAAAACGTTTAAAATATTTTTCTTGTAGCATTACGTTCTACGTCAAAACCGTGTAAAATTGAAACTTATTTAGTATCCTTGAAGGAGGGGTATAAGCTAGGAAAATCCATCTCATAAGCGCATTATTTTAGGAACAAGATAATATATATAAAACAACTAAGAAAGTGAGAGATTTGAGATGAAATGATTTTACTAGGCGTCAAATAAGATTTCCACACATTATTTCTGTTAAAAGCTTCAGTTCTAATAAACAGAGATGTTATCTCCTCATCGGAAACGAGAATCTTGTCAAGGAAGCTTTGGTCTGCGTTTAGTAGAGTGGAAGTATAGTAATCGTAAACAAAAATTCGGGAGAGATGTCATAGAATGCCCACTAGATCGTCACCGGATCTGAATCCCTTGCACTACTTCTTTTGTGGACATTTAAAAGCAGTGTTTGAAATAACCATCAAATGACCTTGAAACTAATCACCTGATGAAAATTTTATACTGTCATCTTGTTGATTTTTTAAAACTACTGAATCATTTTTTTCTAAAACGTGTAGTTTTCGAAAAAATTAGCCGTGTTCATCTAATTTATATTAATTTTCCTAATTGATACGTCGAAAATTTCCAATGAAATTCATAATTTTCTTAACCGAATTTTTCATTTTAATAGCGTAATAATGTGCCGTGTCGACAAAGCCAGGCGGAATCAAACAAATTGCTCAGTCCAGTTTCGATATGAATTAATTTGATCGCTGTTGCTATTTAATACTATATTGTTCCTGAATGAACACACAACTGTGGTTGATTTACGAGTACTACTTGCTACGGGTATATTTACTATTTTGTCAAGGGTTGCACTGCCGGAGTTTGTTGACCCTTACCATGACTAAAGCAATTTCCATCACGAAAGTCGGCGAAACTTTTTTATGCTGTGCGCAAACACGACAGGAATTAAATTAAGTATCATTAAAAACTTTAAAAAATATATGTCGTGGATATTTTCGATAGTTCGATAACACTGATGAGGTCTTTATATTTACTAGCTAACTCATAGAAATTTAATTATATAGTAGCCAAATATGTATTTTATTTATACTTTTTGTTGTTAAATACAACTTTTTCGCTGCTATGTTTAAACAGCCAAACCACTATGATAGAAACCTTCATTAATAAAATATCTATCAATAATATTTTCCATTCGAGTAAACCAGAACAAAGTTGAAAAAAGGATTATAGAAATTATACAAGAGAAATATTGAGTTATAACCAATTAAACCATATACAGAGTGTCCCTGGACTTAGGGAACGTACAATTTTGATAAAAATAGCACTAAACGTACCGATAATGTTTCCTATATTGCCCGCTTTCAAAGCTATTAATCCTTAAAGGCTAAATTTTTATAAGATTTTTTGCTGTTTGGAAACTACTTTATCGATTACAATAAAAGGAGGAGGATCAATAAAACCTGGTTTCAGCCCCCCTTCTGATTTGAGAAAATATCGTTGGAAACTTAATTGTGAACATAAATACACCTTCTTAAAAAAATTCCAGCCTAAACGGAGACATCCCACCCTCTTCAAGTCATTTTCCCCTCTCCCAGCCATTTTCATGTTTCTACGCTTCTTAGTTGGACCGTACCTTATCTATCAAGTATAGTATATATGATCTCAATAGGGACAGCATAAAAACGAAAACTCGGAGTAAAGTCTCCTTTATGGGACATAGCTAAGCAGGTACTCGTATCGATAATCAACGATGCGTGCTGATTCCATAACTACCATTCGTTTGTTCAATTTTTTGTACCTAAAACCGCAATCGAGCAAAACGTTTCGCAAAGTATCTAATGATTTATAGTTACTGTCTGATTGGTACATCACTATCACCACAAATCTGTATTTTATATTTAAATCTACGTTCTGAACACATGTATACTTTTCATCAGTCAATGTTAAATATAACTATTTCATACTTATTCATGGAAATTGTCTTGGTTTTGCATGAAATATATGAGTGGCTTTATATCTTTCTGACGAGCTCCAGAATAAGGGTGAAAAACGTTTGAAAGGCTAAGCATTTCCAAGAAACAGAATGAAAATGTAATCTATTAGAATGATAAATTTTTAAAACAAGGTAGGTAAATAAATTCATTTTAGGCCTTTGTTCTCATTTTTAACTTAATCTTCATGAGCGTAGGGGGTTATGTAGATACTAGTTTAATCTGCATGGCCGTAGGGGACTGTGTTAATGAGAATTGTCAAATAAGAAATTAGACAAATTCATTATATGATTTTAATTTGCTAGCATAACCGGAATTCAGGTTCGAATGCTTGCAAAGATTTCATCAATACTTTTACACATAGTTTTTCTTTTAGTTCTCATAGATAGTTTTTTCCACTGTTTTGCAAAATCCTATAAAGAATATGTTTCACATCTATACTTAGCGCTATCCAGAAATAGCGACATGGACTTAGTGTTGGTGGTAGTGATAGTGGTGGAGGTGGGCTAGTAATAAGCGGCAGATGTATTTCGAGACGTAAGAAGGACTCGGAAACTTAAGATTATAGATAAGGTATAAGGTAACATTGAAGCATGAAAATGGATGGGAGGGGTGAAAATGACTTGGATAGGGTGAAATGTCTCCGTTTAGGATGGAATCTTTTTAAAAAGATATATTTTTGTTCACAATTAAGTTTCCAATGTTTTTTTTTTAATCAGAAGGGGGCTGAAATCAGGTCTTATTGACCCTTCTCCTTTGGACAGCATAAATAATTATAGCCTAAGAGCCACTGGCCTCGACAACGTGCCCATTTTCACAAAGCTGAAAATATGCTAAAATGTTAGTTTAGATCCCCCCAAAGAAGGAATGGCCGGTATAGCTAAAGGTCGTCGGTGGGGTGAGCACCATTGAATTTTTGAAAATGGGGCAAAAATGCAATTGAACTTCATTTATCTACAAAGCTAAAATTTTCAGACCTCGAGTCGAGTAGCGACAAAGGAAATACTTCACATGCATGCGAAAGGTCTTTCAATTTTTATTTTATTTATATTTAGTTTAAGCTGATCCAGACCCAGCTCGTTCACCCTCTCAATTGCAACGGCGCCACGCGCCGTGATTGTTTCTCTGGCTCCGGGCCGAAATCTGGCGAAGCATTTGATGTATGTTAATTTAATCAATCTGTTTTGACTTTACTTGAGGTCCTGAATTCAAATCCTACTCGCAAACAATTTTTTGTTACTTTTTTTAGCTATATGAAGTACAGGTTGAGCAAGTGTCCAAAAGAATATGCGTAAGCATATGCAGGAATATGACGAATGTGCCAAAAAATAATAAAAAGTGATAACATTATTGCGAGCTTGCAATAATATTATCTATTGCGCTTGATAACTAAATTAATATTTGATATATACCAATTCTTTTTTCGGAAAATCCTTACATTTTATATAATTAACTACTTTAAATATATTGATGAATATAACCAAATAAACACGTTTTTGAGAATAACTGCAAAATTTTAGAATAAATTATTATGAAAAAATGTCTTCGTGCAAAAAATGCCGGTATCTAAAATATTATTTACATAGTATACATATTTTCCAAGATCTGAAACTGGTATGGTCAAAATTTCCTTAAGAAGTGGGACATTTTTAAATATAACTTAGCAGAACTTCAAAACTGTCCAATGTACATGTACATTCTAATTTCACTGCATGATTTAGAATAGACACATAATGAACACATAATTTATTCAATTGTTTCCGCTCCTCCGTTTCTGAGATATTAGCGGTTAAATTGAGGGGTCAATACATTTGAATCGTATATTTATACCGACATATATGTGATATTGAGAAGGTGACCAACCAGATATTGGTAAAATACTATTTGGATATTTCTATATCCACAATACGATTAAATTTATTAGTTGCTTCAACTTCAGTTAACATTTAATAGTTTGCCACATTGCTTCTAGATCATTTTTATTGCTATCAATTTTATTTTCAAAATATTTCTATATTTCAAACAGCTGTTATAAAAAGTTAATTCAACGAAACAAACATAACTTACGAGAAACCTGGAAAACAATTCATAATTGTCTGGTGGTAATAGACAAACAAGACACGTACAACATTAAAAAAATAGCAATCATAAAATCGGAGACTAATCCCAAGTAGCTGATAATTTTAACACTTAGTTTCTTTTCAAATATTGGCGAACAGCTGGCAAATAATAGCGTCATGTAGTGCAGGATTTAGCATGACAATGATTCGACACTATTTTTAAATCTAATTGACAAAGTTAGCCTTACATGCAAGTACAATAATACAGTAAATTAATTAAAATCGTAAATGCTCCTAAGGTAGACAATATAACTATAACAATATACCATACTATAAAAAATTAAGAGAATTATGTATAAAGCTATTTTACACATATTTAATCTATTACTGGAAACGGGCATATTTCCAACACTATCGAAACGGGCGATTATAATTGCCATTTCAAATCTGTTGATATATCCGATATTAATAGCTATATGTCACTTTTATTAACTTCAGTGCGAGGGACAAGCCGCGGAGGAAATCTGATTATATCTCGAAGAAAATCCAAGAAAATCTAAAGGAAATTCGAGGAACTCTTCATTCAAAAAGGAAATCTGCAAATCTGATGCACAATATTTTTGAGGCGGTTGACCTCATGCTTCAGTATTTTCCGAGATACTCGAAAAATTCTGTTATGGCCCACAATTTTCTAAAGTAAAACAACTTAATAAATAAATTTCAGGTTAGTTTCTTTAGAGGCCTGAGTACATTTTCACAGGACGAAAATAGCCATATTAATTCTAGATATGTACTAAAGTGGTTTTTGATTCGGCCGATGTGTCACAAAATTTTGCTTTATAGCTATTAGTACAGTTAGGTTAGGTTAGGTTCATATGTGAGTGGACTCCTGTCAGACTCTCCACTGCGACCATCAGGTCTATTGTGGCTCACTACTAGTTATAGTTCACCCAACAGATTCAGCTTTTTAATAAAGCTGATAATCTTGTTGGGTGAGAAACCGTCCAGGTCCTCTGGCTTCAGTAGCCCTTTGCCAAACAGTAAGAACCTGGTTCTTTCTGCAGCAGGACAGGTACATAAAATGTGCTCTGCCGTTTCATCATCCTCCAGACACAGACGGCATTCTGCGTTTTCCACCAGTCCAATTCTGTGTAGGTGATGACTTAATCTGCAGTGTATAGGCCAATTAGAGTCCTTAGGTATAGCCTATTCAACTCTAATAGTTTTTTAGTTCATGACTTCAAGGGGGATGTAATAAACTCCTTTGAGTGAACTAATCCTGGTAGTTCCTGCCAGTGCTGGATTGTTTCCAATTCAGCCCAGGCTAGGATAGCAGCCTTGGCAGAGTTTGCGGATATGCCAAGTGCCGGTTCTGGACCTATAAATTTGGTTGCCGCACCTTCTCTGGCCAAGGAATCGGCAACTTCGTTGCCCTTCATACCAGAGCGGCCAGGTATCCAGATCAGAGTCAATTTGTTGTTTTGTTCCTTACAGCATGGTATGACACAAAAGTAATATGGTGGAAATGTCACTAAATAACTCGAAATGTCTTATAATTCTGTGAAATTTTCTGATCTAACAAAATATATCCTTCATTTCTTTATTATAAATCGATTTATTCTGGTATTTTAAAGAAAATGTTAAAAATCGAGAGAAAGAGATCACTATGCATAAAAAAATATTCAAGGTCAAATTTCACAGAAAACCGTTTTTTGCGAATATTGCGCTTTTGAACCCGCAATTGCGGTTATTATACAAATGAAAGATAATGAAATTCTGCACAGAAATGATCTCTTCTATTTTTTATGTACAACGGTTTAGGCAAAAATGTGCTTCAAAGTTTCCGCGCAAGGCATAATATGCTCTATTTCATATAGTCCATGCATAGAATACGTGCTTGTTCTATGTATAGTATTTATTAGCTGATTGATATATAAAATGAATACATATGTATGTTAACTACTATACAGTATGTCTCACTTTTCATGACTCCTATATCGCATCACTCTTATTTACAATGTGATTTCTATAACATTTGGGTGGAAGGTACTTATCCATCAGGAGATTGTATCACGGCAAAATATTTTAAAATCCACCAGTGGCGTCCGTTGTTATGAAGAAAAATGTACATAATTTTCCAAAAAAAAAAGATATTATGCAAAGTTTTAACTGAAAAAAAACTCTCATAATCTTATTCCTTGTTAACAAAAACTCACTGAAACCGAATTTTAGTAACATAGTGTACTTGGTGTTCACGTAATAGGAAAATAAAACTTCCCTTGCGCGGAACTTCGAAGCACATTTTTTCCTAAACCGTGATTAATTAATTTATGTCAAGTTTCCACCATTGAGAAGAAATCTCATATCTGTTTTATTGTCATTGTTTTAAGGCACACGATTAATCATGTCTGCAGCTGATATAAATGTGTCAGGTAATTGCACGCTGGCTCCTATAGGCTATAAATAGGCCAATCAAACTAAGCAGAAGGATATCGATTTTTAGAAGTAATTCCCACTAAAGAAAAAAAACATTATAGTAGGGGAGCCCAAGCGGGGATTTTTGAATTTACTCGAGCGCAGCAGAATAACATACGGGGGGAAACCTTGCACTCTGTTCAGTACCTCCACCATACATGAACCTTTGATATAGCGTCGTACGTCTGGAGCAGCTGATCAGAATAGTAAAAAAAAATCGATCATTAGAAAAACTCGAGCGCGTCAGATTAAGGAAAGGTGAGTTTATTTGATGCAGAAAAGTATGTATTTCAATAATCTGACGATTTAAGCGTAACGTAAGTAAATGGGAGAGTCACATAATTGTAAAAAAAAAAGCGTCACCTGGACATTCTCGAGCGCGGTTGATTTTTGTCCAGTTCGAAAGTAAATCTTTCAAGAATCACGGGAATAATATAATCTGCCGATTTCCATAAGCCGAAGTAGTAGAAATAATTAATAACGTGTGGTGCGTGCAGCTGCTAAGAACTATGTGTTTCCCACTCCACACCTCTCTTTCCTTCTCACTTTTTCTCTATCTCTTCCTCTCTCGCACCATTCTGCCACTACTTTCCGTCCACTCTTTCTGACGCCATGATGCCATCACAGCTGATCACGACGACACGTTATTGTTTGCATGTGTACAACGCTTTGGTTAGTTTATTGTGCTCCAACAAAAGTTTTATGAATTAATCTTAATACGTTTTATATGTGCTATAACAATGGATGATAATAGTGCGAAATGTGTATTTTGTGACCAAAAGAAAATTGAAAAAGTTATAAAATTTACGTCAGAAACAATTAAAAAATGCAAGACAGTTTTGGAGTATCGTCGAAGCAATAAAATTAAAAAAATCATTAAAAAATGTTAAATTATTGTAAATATTAAATTGCTATTAAAAAAATATTATAAGTAATTATTATTAATTATTAAAAATATTAAATTCTCGTAAATATTCAATTATTATTAAAAGTTATTAAATTAAGAAATTAAAATTAAAAATTAAAAAAATTTTCAACATTTATTCCCCATGTTACATAAATATAAATATACTTTCAGTAACATAAAAAAAAGATGAAAAATTTTTTTTAATCTTCTGATTAAGGTAATTCCTCCACATAATTGTCAGATTATGGGTCAGCATGACTAGGACATCAAGCTGAACCGTCTGTATATTAATCTGACGCGCTCGAGTATTTCAATGTCACGATGTTTTTTTACATTTTGAAAAATCAGACATGAGGTTTGGTCGCGTCCAAATCGTCAGTCTTTTAAATGGGAGCTCTTTTAGAGTTCACTTAACACCCCTTCTAAACATCTGACGCGCTCGAATACATTTTTTTTTTTTCAAATTTTGTACCCCTCCGTACATCCATCCCCACCATTCAAACCGGCAGATTAATATATTCTTCCGTTATCAGATATACCTGGAGCGCATACACTATGAATATCTGACGCGCCGAAGTATTTCTCTGTAACTCTTTTTTTTTTACATTTTTGAAAACCTGCCCCCGCTCCCCCCACAAGTGAAAGGACATACATCATATAACTTTTTTTTTTTTTTAATATGTAATCTTCGCAATCCAATAGGTCCCCACGACGCTCGAGTAAATACCCATTTAGTCCCTTGGGCTCCCCTACTATATTCAGTACATGTAAAATATCAATTTTCAAACCAGTGCTTCCAAAACAAAGTTGCAGAAACAAAATAGCGGGCGTTTTACGTACGAAAAAATGTGAAAAAGTCGGTTTTCTCGTTTATCTACGAATGTAACTTTTTCACCGAAAAAAGTTTCAAACAATAGTTGTAGGCGTTTGAAATACCTACAAAGCGGCGCCCGCTGAATAAAAATCCGATTGTTAGATTTCTCGGAAATTAGAGAAAAAACATCGAAAAATGACATTTTTTAATTTTGCAGTAACTTTTGCAATAATTAATTTATGGTATCAACAATTTCAGGAAATATGTGTTACAATGTGCTTAAAAAATGGCCGTAACCCGAATTCCGACGGATGAATAATTTTCGAAAAACTGAATTGTTTATTAAAAAAGTGATTTTAGTAATATTTGAATTCCCCAAAATGAGGTGGTCCGATTTCAATTTTGCAAAAAGCTTTCGACTCTTCAAGAGTTGTACTATCACTGAGCTCAAGACCCAAGTCAAATAAGTTGCTTAAAAACGCCATTGAAAATGATGCATATTTCTTCGGTATAAACAAATGTGCTTAACAACTTTGTTAATTGTTCGTGTATCGGAATATAAAGTGAATATTCGCGTAGCTGGCATTTTTATACGAATTTTAAAAAAATGAACTCCCTCTTTTTTCCAAAAAATTCTCGAGACCTTATTTTTTAACTAACAGCGCAGAGATTAGCAGGTACTGCACAAAATGATTTTTTTTAGGTACACCAGAACCCAAGATATGGACGATTTTGCAAGCGCGAACGATTTTAAACGCGCGAGTTAACTTTTCGATGTAGAGAGACACCGCTGCTGCAGGCTCTCGTCCACTCTGCCAGCGCCCGCTGGCTCGACTAGCTGATGTGAGCACCTCACTTCAACATGAACCATGTTATCAGAAAAGACGGTAAAACAATTGCTTATATTTTTCGATCCAAAGTAGAAGTATTGAAGTGCAATACCTGCAAATCTCAGCGCTGTACATTAAAAAATAAGGTCTCGGTAATTAAAAAATATATATATTTCACGTCCATGCCAGGCTACGCGAATATCCACTTTACTTTACATTTCGATACACCAACAATTAACAAACTTGTTAAGTACATATGGTTATACCGAAGAAATATGTATAATTTTCAACGGCGGATTTAAGCAACTTAACTGAAATATTTGACTTCAGCTTTGAGCTCAGTGATAGTACTCTTGAAGAGTAGAGAGCTTTTTGCAAAATTGAAATCGGACCGCCTCATTTTGGGGAATTCAATTGTTACCAAGATCACTGTTTTAATAAACAATTGAATTTCTCGGAATCTATTTATCCGTCAGAATTTGGGTTACCGTCCCTTCTTAAGCACATTATGATGCATATTTCCTGATATTGTTGATATCATAAATTAATTATTGCAAAAGTTACTGGAAATTTAAAAATGTCATTTTTCGAATTTTTTAATTTTAATTTCCGACAAATCTAACAATCGGATTTTCATTCAGCGGGCGCCATTTTGTAGTTATTTCAGTTGCCTACAACTATTGCTTGAAGCTTCTTTCGATGAAAAAGTAACATGCGCAGATAAACGATAAAAACCGATTATTTCACATTTTTTTCGTATGTAAACGTCCACCATTTTGTTTTGGATGCACTGGTTTGAAAATTGATATTTCAAATGTACTGAATATGATCCTAGGGTTTTTTTTTCTAGTGGGAATTACATTTAGAAATGTTCATACTTTGATTGGTCTGCTATGGTATATGATATCCGTAAGAAAGTATATATACTTATTTTAATATTACTTATTTACTAATTATTTTGGATAGTGTAAACAGCAGTGGTGGAGCGTAGTCTAAAGATACCGTTGTGAATACAACAATACAAATACAGTACGATAATATACCGACTTTACTATTTGTTATCATTATTGTTTTATCATTATTATTACTGATTTAGTAAACGTGAGATTTTTCAAATTTTTTGTTTTTTTGTTTTCACATTTTTAAAAAGATTCTCAATTCAACCCTTATATATTTTTCTTATGTCACAATCGACTGCTTTCCTCTTATTAGTAGCGATATAAATACCCTGTACCTAATTAAACGTGCTGTAAACATAACCTCAAAAAAATTTGTTTTTTTGTGCTTTGTTGTTGGAAAGGAATACTTTAGACAAAAATTTGGCTTCTGATCTAACAAAATATATCCTTCATTTTTTTTCTTTCAATCGATTTATTTTGGTGTTTTCATGAAAATGTTAAAAATCGAGAACGAGATCACTATGACATAAAAAAGTATTCAAGGTCAAGTTGACAAAAAACATTTTTTTTGGGAATATTGCGCATTCTATGGCTCGGAGGCCACTTGAGGTTATTATGACAATGAAAGATAATGAAATTCCACACGAGAGTGATTTCTTCCATTTTATATGTTCAAGAACGGTTTAGACAAAAATGTGCTTCGAAGTTTCCGCGCAAGGGAAGTTTTATTTTGCTATTACGTGAACACCAAGTACACTATGTTATTAAAATTCGGTTTCAGTGAGTTTTTATTAACAACGAATAAGATTATGAGATTTCTTTACAGTTGAAACGTTGCCTAATATCTTGTTTTGGAAAATTATGTACATTTTTCTTCATAACGACGGACGCCACTGGTGGATTTTATCGTGATAGAATCTCCTGATAGATAAGTACTTTCCTCCCAAATTTTATAAAAATCACATTGTAGATAAGAGTGCTGTGATATGAACAGTGAGACATACTGTATAATAG
The DNA here is from genome assembly GCA_963583905.1 of Stenurella melanura. Lineage (NCBI taxonomy): Eukaryota > Metazoa > Arthropoda > Insecta > Coleoptera > Cerambycidae > Stenurella > Stenurella melanura. Next base: position 41,567,277 of record OY757310.1, on the reverse strand, counting down.
TTAACATATATATGTATTTTATTTTATATATCGATCAGCTAATAAATACTATACATAGAACAAGCACGTATTCTATGCATGGACTATATAAAATGGGGCATATTCTGCCTTGCGCGGAAACTTTGAAACACATTTTTGCCTAAACTGTTCATTGTACATAAAAAATGGAAGAGATTAGTTTTGTGCGGAATTTCATTATCTTTGATTTTCATAATAACCTCAATGGACCTCCGAGCCATAAAAATCGCGATATTCGCAAATAAACCTTTTTTGTGAACTTTTGACCTTGAATAATTTTTTATGCCATAGTGATCTCGTTCTCGATTTTTAATATTTTCTTTAAAACACCAGAATAAATCGATTTTAATTAAAAAAATTAAGGATATATTTTGTTAGATCAGAAAAGTCTAATTTCACTGGTTAGAAAGCGAAATTACAAAGAAGTTGGCGTTAATCGGGATGGGGTACAGGTACGTAATTCTATAGGGAATCGATAAAAATGCAACGAAAGGAGGGGATAAAAGATATGGAAGAAGTACATTATGTAATCTATGGAATTATGGAAGGCCCCAGTGGCGTATGATGGAGTCTGGGCGAAGATGGCCATATCCAACAGTAACAAGACAGATATTTGTGCCTAATTCTAAGGCAGCTTAGGCCTCAAATCCTAAATATCCTAGTCATCCAGTTGTAATTGACTTTAATTTGTAATTGACTTTAAAGATAATTTAACAGGTGGAGGTTTCAGTTAGACTTGTATATATTTTTGATACCATGTTTGTTCTATTATTTCTATGGAATAGCGATTTCTATGGAAATCTTTTGCAAACTGTAAAGTATGGCTCCGCGTTGGTCCCGTATTAGTTCCACAAAGCTACGTCAAATATAAAGTGAGCAAAACTTGGAGAATAGTTTTCTGTTCGAACATTTGGCGGATGCGCTAGTGATAGTTTCATCGGAATTGCGTTAAAATTGATAGCTAAGTATTTTCGAAGGAGTTGATACTGAATCTGATGCCAAAAGCCAGAAATTCAAAGCAAAAAATCCAGTAGTGCTGCCATAATTCTAATATTTACATGAAATGTACATGGGGAAATGAGAATTCTCTGATATCAAGTCTGATGTTAAATGTTAAAACTCAAAAATTCAAAACGAGGGATATTTTCTCTGTCTTTGCAGAGACTACATAAGAGGCCCCTGCATTGGGTAAAAATAAATTTCCCACTTTTAAGAAATAGTTACTAGAATTATTAAAATAAAATTTCACCGTTCTATTTTATAATTTTTAGTGAAGAGGTAATTTTTTAAAGATTTTCTTTAATTTTTCTAAAATAAATTTATCAACATTATTCACAGAACTGTTTAAACCAACCTTGCTAATTTACTTTAATCCCTGTTCATTGTTCCAACCTGAAATAACTCTCAATTAAAAGCTTTGCTCCGTATATTTCTGTTTGAATTGTAACCTGTTTAATTCTGATAAATGCATGTTAAGTATTAATTTAATATTTTACATTATTATTATTATTATTAGTTTAGAATATATGTTTAAATATCCTCTCACTGATCATTTTAATTGTTTTAGGTGATGGTAAAGTAGATCATGAAGCTACAAATGAGGCAATCTGGCAGAGCCATCTTAGCCAACTCGTACCGTGCAAAATTTGTGCGAGGACATTTAATCCTGATAGAGTCGAAGTGCACGAGAGGAGTTGCAAAGGATATTAAATATTTTACGTATTTTCCTCTTAGAATTGTCAGATCCATTGTATTCTGTTTATTCATGGCTTTCATGATTTATAATAAAATTAATTATTTTATTCGTTTCTTTACTTGATTCATTTTAGCGCAGAGAATGACACCATTACTCTGACAGAATTCTGCCAAAAAATCAGCATGAGATTAGTAAAATTATTTCATGGATAATGTGTATCATACACACATCTTTATATCCAAACCAGGACAGTCAACACAACGCTCTGGCTGCTGGCTGGACCTAATTGTTTGCTGGGACCGGTTTCAATATAGTTATATTGCTCATTGTCAGGATATAATTCTGCAAATTGGTCAATTGTTATAATCGTCTATTTTGTTTTGTCCACCTTTCCACTAAAATACAGAGCTATTTGTAATTACGTGACAATAATTCATGGGCAGATAGTAGACAAGAAATCAGTCTAGTTTATTATATAGACCATAATTAACTTTTTTCAGTAAAACTGTATAAAAAAATTTCTTTAATTTAAAACTTTGAGATTGTTCAACTCGAAAACAACGCACTTTATGAAAAAAATTTAAATTACAAATATCGTTTTTAAGATGTTAAAGAATAACTGTGAATTCTTTCAGAATGTTTTGATCAATTTTAGGATATTTTCATTTTTTTATTTTTTTCTTCTATTGCAATTATTGCCAGAAATTTCCAGAAATTGATCAAGAATTCTGAAAAAATTCGCAGTCATTCTTTGACTCCCTACAAACAATTTTAGTTCTATAAAATTTTTTCACAAAGTGCGTTGTTTTCGAGTTGAACAATCTCAAAGTTTTAAATTAAAGAAATTTTTTTATACAGTTTTACTGTATTTGTTTTACTGTTGTTGTTTTAAGTACTCCATTAAAATTTTCGCAAAATTTTAAATTGAAGATTCTTTTGACCCAGTTTTACTGAAAATGGTTAACTTTTTGGAAAAAAACTCAAGAGACATTTATTTTTTGTTCTTATTTAAAAAATAAGATGCCATGCCGTCCTAAAAATAAAAAAGTAATAATTTTTTATCAACTTTTTCAACGTTAAGTAGTATACAGGGTAAGGCAAAAAAATATTAAAATCGTTCAAGAGTAAAGTGTGGTTATGTCGAAAAAAAATTATACAAAAAAATATTTTTAAGAAAAAGCTTTAATTTAAAAAAACTGTACTAAAAAGTAAAGAATTTTTTTAATTCAAAAGCTTTGGGGGCGGTCAATTAAGCAAAGTATGCAATAGTGACCGTCCCCAAAGCTTTTAGTTTCGAGGTGTATGAATTTAAAAAAAAAATACTTTTTAGCAGTTTTTTAAAATAAAAGCTTTTTCTTAAAAATGTTTTTTTTACATAATTTCTTTATTATACTTACTTTTAGAGCGTCAAGAACGGGAAGTTGGTGTTTCTACAATTTTTAAAAATTAAAATCCTTGAAGATATCAACTTTATCAAAAATGTTATTGAACATTTCTTGTTGGAAATCGGTCAAAAAATATTTAAAGAATGCGTGTCATTGAAAAAAATGTAATTTTTCTTTTTGTTATAAATAAAATTGTTTCAAACAATATAACAAGGATTTTTCTAATCGGTACTGTCTCCTGAACTGATTTCAGCATAAAAATTCAATCGAAATTTATTCGAACCGAATGCGCCCATACCATCTAGTCTACATGGGAAGTTTGATGTGTTAAAATAGTGTTAAACCGTAATGCAAAAGTCAGATAACACAAAACCTAATATTAACATTATAAAATTGTAACTCTTGTTACAGACTTTATCTCTCTACTTGCATTGTTTCTATTAATTATTCAATGTTCTTGACTTTTATTTATATGTTATTAACTCTACATTGTGGCCTTACTGGAGGTTTAGTAAGCGAACTGAAACATTGGCGATTTAGCGATAATTGATGTTTCATCTTGTCCTGCACCTGCAATTTTCCACCCAAAGAAATAAAATATTAATCGTTATTATTTAGATAACGTTACTATGGTATATATTTATAGAGTATGAATGTGCATCTTTAACTTTTTAAAAGTGCTTACTCATATATTATAAATGAAAGAAAATATTTGGGCATTAAAACGGTTTTATTGCTTGTAAAAATATTAATTTTAATATATAATATAAGCCATTATTTTATCAGTTGCGTATCTAATATAAACGGAAAAGTTAAGAATTTAAAAAAATACGTATTTGTTTAGTGGTTAGGATGTTTTGTTAAACTTGTAAAGCAATTTTTAATTTCTACGTAGTACTGTATATCAAGATAATTCATTCGCTTCCTTAAAAAAAAATTAAAGATTAATTCATGTACCAAATACTACTCCCCCTTTAAAAACGAACATGTTTATTGAACATCCCCTAGGAGAATCATGGAAGATCTTCACGGTCGTTACTAGCAAGAGAATGTTCAGATTCCCATACTGGAATAGTTTCAATTCATCTTAATCCTCAAGCAATTTCACAAAACTTCCAAAAATTATTATGTGACCTTTTAATTTTCTTCGTTCACATATTTTAACCCCCGATGATACTGAACGCGTATAAATATACGTTTGAAAGTAAGTATTGTTACGTATTTTCCACCCTTTAGGAAATACCCTGTATGAATCTGGGTTCTAAATAATTTTAACAAGGAGTAAACCACTAACACTTTATTTAATAATTTACTGACTATACAATACTTCAAAATAAGCTTTAGACTTTGTTTATTTGATATTTACCCTAGTAGCACAACATATTGGACCAATATGTAATCCATATAGGACCAATATATGAATATTCGTCCTATATTCATATATTGGTCTTATATGGATTATATATTGGTGCAACATTGGTGCTACTAGGGTAACCTCACTTTTTTCGCTGCGAAACTTCACTTTTATAAAACTTCTCCCTCTGCGCCGGTAATCGAGCCTTGTGTACTCGGAAATTGCCTCTAGATTCATCCAGAACTAATCAAGAATCTTCTTCTACCACAGTCTAGAAAACTCTATCTCATTCTTCAAGTTTCCAGTCACTATTAGGTATAGGCATATCAATCTTCAGTTTCAAGGGGGTGTAATACATAACAGTATTAATATTTTTGTTTCTCTTATTTTCTACGTTTCTTACGAATGAATCGTTTTAGATACGATTTTCGCCATACTAATTTATATTTCTACAGGAAGGTTTACAGATATTTAAATTAGTTTCAGCCTCCATGTTAGATTAGCCATATCGAAATTTCAAAAAAAAAGATCCGATCGCGAAGAAAAAAAATGAAAATATATTTATACTTTAGCACTTTAAACACGAATACGGAATAAGAAAATCGATGACTGATTTTCAAGCCTCTTTTGGCACGTAACGTATGTGATGGACTCATTTTCCTTCCGTGAGACTAATTCTGATGCTTTAATGAAACTGTCCTCCAATTTAAATGCACTTATTTTGTGGACAGCCCCAGGTATATGAACCTTTTAAACGGCAAGAGAGTAGACTTTTCTACATGAGGCGTAAATGTGGTGCCCTTGAAGACGTTCACATATTTCAAATATATCAGTTACATTAATGGACGTTGAACGATATTTTCACAATATAAATAGACTCTTAATGAGGATCCCCCTTTAACTCCAAAACATTTAGAACAAATATTAGTACATTTATTTGTGTGATTTGTAGTTAAAAATTAAAAATACATTTGTGTTTTATTTTTACATCCATCAGTTCCAGTCCTGTCGGGAAGGTGTTATCACTTGATCGCATTTTAACCTTGGAATTATTAAAAAACTACAGGGTAGGATATTGCGCCATGCATTCATATAATTTTTACGTTGTGACATTTCAGCTAAAGCCGATCCTTTTTTTGACGTCATTTGTCACTGTGATCCAGGAGTTGGTCTAAAGATTTTTTCAATTTCGCGTGTAAAGTGATCAAATGATATACCTAGTTAAAGGGATTGCTAACAAAGGTCAACAAATCCGTGATTCAGATATTCAGGATGGCATTCTTATCTTTTAATACCCTTTCGCTGACCTGATTTAAAGGCCATAGCCGGATAAGCATATCCAAGCGGGGGCAGCTCCTTCTTGGATTTGGTTCATTTTTGGGAGGTAAGTTTCTACTATTACTAGAGTAATTTACCTCAAGTGCCAACTTATATAAAAAAAACAAAAGTTATGAAGAAAATTTGAAAAATTCAAAAATTCGATTTTCTCAAAATTGACTAAACCGACTGTGATGAAAAAAATTATATTGTAATTTTTTAATTATTTTCTTAATGAAATCTTTATTGGTACACCGCCATTTCTTTGTATATACTAATATCTAAAGTAACACAATGTATTCTTTGGAATAAGATCGAAGAATTATTTCATAGTTTAGAAAAATAAAGAATAAATTTTGATCCCTAATATTTATGTAATTCCATGAAAATGGGGGCTAACTTAAGTTTTAGCATATTACTCAACCAAACCCACCATGCTTAACCTACTACGACCCATATTTTTAAAACGTTGGCGCATTGGTATAATGTGTCATTGCTCTTAACAATGTTTTGACACTGAATTAGGACTCACCGTATGTTGGTATAATTCGCCCTTAAGATGTAGGAAAGTTTCATCAAAACTGTTTTTTTGGAAGGGGGGCAATTGCAATTCGTACTTGCGCAGACGTTAAGTCTAAGAAATGGCGGAGGAGCCGGTGATTTAGAAAACAATTTTTATTCTTTCTCCCTGCCTACCCCTCTACTGGTACTATATCTCTACAAAGAATTCGAATATTTAATTCGAATTTAATTTAGACAGTTTAATATCGTCCTGTAGTTTTATTACAGCGGTAGTATGACAAAAATTAATCCTTTCGAATTTCTCAAGTTTGTATTTATTTGAAATACACACTGCATGAAGAACATGTCTACTTTTGGGAAAAAGCCAATCCTTACAGCACAGTGTACATTATGACAAGAGGTAAGCTCATTCGTCGCCATATCCTCTCTAAACTTTTTCCAGCGGCGTAGCAAGATGGGAAGAGGGAGCGGTCTTCCTCGGTTACTAGTCAGAAGGAGTAGACATTTGTGACGTGCAACGAAGTAGATGCGGTTTTATATTATTCGCTCGATTATCGTCGCCGATGCTAAATTTTCAAAGAAAAGAATAATTTGTGTTGAAATATCCAACTTTAACATATCAACCTTTAAAATATTCTAATCTGCACTCAATATCACCACTATAAATTGTCAATTATAGGCCGTATATTAACCTTATTATAAGCTGTTTCTAGATCTTATCACGCTTTATTTCATAGATTGCAAGCTTGTGTGTCACTCTACTCACTCTACATGTCACTGAAAGGCAGCATGCGTTTATGTGAAGATAGTCGATCAATACCGATTTTCCCAGTTTGCTCATGATGTGTTAGTTAATCTTGATTTATAAAATAGAGACAGATTTTGCATACATTCAAAAATACACTTGACACGGTTGGCCAGGATATTATGTTCACTAAGTTTGGCACCTCAACTTTTAGCACTCTTTACGCCATATTTATATAAAGTAAAGTTTATATTTAAACATAGAGGTCATATTTCCGATATAGTGGAAAAGAAGGACATTGATGTGTATAGTGTATATACAGTGTGTCCCAGGATAGATGTAACAAGAGGTGTAATGGACCAAAAATTTTGAAATTTTGGAATGGCATTTGGGGATTGAGTCCTGCTTGTTGTAAAACTAAAGTATACCAAAAATGACTTGATTTGATGTTCTACAGGGTTAATAAGCAAAGTTGTAAAAATCACCACTAATAAAGTACCTTTATTTTTCCAAATATGAAAAAATTTCACTAAGAAAAGTTATTTTTTACCTCCATACCAAATTTCAGGAATATAAAATTATTTTTTAAAACTTCCCATTTTATCAATACATTAGTATTTTATTTTGAACCATTCAATTAAAATTGCATAGAAATTATTTTTTGTGAATTAATATTTAAAGTTATGTAGAAGCTAAAAGTAGGCTATGAGAAAAGCAGTGGATACACATTTATCATTTATTATTGACATATCTGTCAAACGTAGTCAATATCATCCTTAATTTCTGTTTCAAATTAACGAACCAAGCATAAAAAATTAAGTGAAAATGGTACTCACAGTGCGTGAAAAAATTTATATTGTGCAATGCTACGGAATTGACGGTGGAAACTATCTAAGAGAAGTGATAAGCCAATTTAATTTGAAATTTTCAAACACTGCTTAGTCACGTACTTAGGCTATAAGAATAATTAAAAAGTTTTTGGCTACTGGTAGTGTTCTTAACATGAAAAGAAAAATAAAAGCATATGATGAAGAAAATGTTGGGACTATTATTATAGCTCATGCCTCTGTTATAGAAAATCCTAGGATGCCACTAAGAGAGAGGTCAGCTCTTATTAATATTAGCAAGTCTGAACTCCAAAGAATTTACAAGGCAAAGAAAATTAGGGCATATAATGCAAATTATAAACATACGGTTGAAGAGGGAGATGACGGCCGTAGATTGGATTTTTGTTTGACCATTGGAGAAAAAATCATGGAAGAGAAATTTTTTCATCATTTCATAAATTTCTCAGATGAATCCACATTCACAACCAATGGTGTTGTTTCATCTCAGAATTGTCGGTTTTGGGCGTCTGAAAATCCAAATTTTAGAATTCATTGTAGAAGACAATATTACAAAAAAGTGAATGTGTGGTGTGCCGTTTCTTATCACGTTGGAGTTATTGGACCTTATTTCATTGAGGGAAGTTTAAACCAGCACACTTACTTACAGCTTCTTGAAAGATTTTCTGAAGAACATTTAAATATTTTAAGAGATATGCCTTTAGTTCATTTTCAACATGATGGGTGCCCTGGCCACTCCACAGAAATGGTTAATCGGTGGTTGAATTTTAATTTTGGAGAAAGTTGGATTGCCAGGAATGGACCGATCAAGTGGCCGGCGAGATCCGCAGACCTATCAATATTGGATTTCTTTTTATGGTCGCCTCAAGCAGTTGGTTTACGCTGAACCACTTCCTAACGATGTAGCAGTATTGAAGCAGATAATTACAAATGTCCTAAAGTCCATACCGTTAGATCATATTAAATCATAAACAGTTTTAAGGACTTCAGGTGAAGGATGGAAATGTGTGTGGATGTGGGTGGTAGCTACGTCGAATAATAAAAAAATTGTAAACATTGTTTTTATTGATCAATAATTAATTTGTTTGTGAATCTGTTATGTTTTTGACATTAATTACTTGTTATAATTTTTAAACCTCATTACCCTTCTGTTAGTAATTGTTTCTTGTTTTGCAATTAGTTCGATTAACATTATACCTTCTTACATCTCGTATATTCAATTTTTTATTTACCAATAGCCTACTCTTTGAGATGATTAACAACTTAAAATATGAATTCAACTCTTAATTCGCAAAAAATGGGAAGTTTCAAAAAAATAATTTTATATTCCTGAAATTTGGTGTAGAGGTATAAAATTGCATTCTAAATAACTTTTCTTAGTGGATTTTTTTTTCATATTTTGAAAAATGCAGGTGATTTATTAGTAGTGATTTTTACAACTTTGCTTATAAAACACCCTGTAGAACACCGAATCAAGTCATTTTTGGTACACTTTAGTGTTACAACAAGCAGGACTCTATCCCCAGATACCATTTCGAAATTCCAAAATCTTTGGTCCATTACACCTCTTGTTACATCTATCCTGGGACACACTGTATATTTTCCGATCGGGACAAACAAAAAGCTAACATCTTCGCAATGGGGTCATTTGAATACATACATATCATACAAAATTGATTAAACTGGTTAAAAAGCGTTTTCACCCAGAGACGTTAAGAGTACCGATCGGCTTCAATCTTTCAGAAAATATACCTTTTATCGAAAACAAAACACCCTGAAATTTTGGTGCCCAAATATTGAACCTTGTGGATACAAATGAATTTGTTATCTGAAATTTGAATTGTCCGCCATTTTGTGCCATTAAGTCCTAAATGTATCGTTCTATAAAATGGAATTTTTTTTTTAGTCATTTAGTCATTTTTGCTATTTTCTTGGCTTTATTTATAAACCAAATGACAACAAGTGAATTATTTCTGCCATTTTGCAAACATTTCTGAAAATTTTTTATCAGGAAAAAAAGAGAATTGCGAGAAGTTTCATTTAAAGAAAAAGTTAATTTTCGTCTATCTGAACTCGAGATATTTAACTTTTAGCATCTTGTAAAAAGACAAATAGCAGTAAGTACACACACAAAGAAACAATTGTCTCTGAACAGAACAAATATCTGGCATTAGTCAAGAAAAGTAAGTTCATAATTTTATAAAGAGAAGTTAACATAATATCAAATTCCCCTAATTACATACGTTAACCAAAGTGGAAAACAACTGAGTACGGTGCAACAAAACGAGAGGTAGTCTTGATATATAAATTTTAAAAAAAGCCTGAACAACAATGATATGTAAATGCTTCAAAATTAGTTTTTATAAGTTAAAAATGTTTTTTGAGTATTTCATATGAAGTAATTATGCTTCAAAATATTAGCCAAAAATACGCATTTGTTAATTAACAATTGACCAAAATGCTAAAAGTTAAATATCTCGAGTCCAGATGAAGAAAATTAACTTTTTTTAAAATCAAAGTTCTCGCAATTCTCTTTCCTTTCTGATAAAAAAAAAGAATTCAAAAATGTTTTCAAGATGGCCAAGGAAATCCATTTGTTGTCATTTGTTTTATAAATAAATGCCAAGAAAGGGGACAAAATGACTTTAAACATTTTTTTTGTCATTGGAAAGCTGACATCGAGATCTACATTTAGAAAAAAGAAGATCCATTTTGGACTTAATGGCACAAAATGGCGGACAATTCAAATTTCAGATAACAAATTCAATTGTGTCCACACGGTTCAATATTTGGGCACCAGAATTTCAGAGTGTCTTGTTTTCAACGAAAGGTATATTTTCCGAAAGTTTCAAACCGATCGGAACTGTTGTCGTCCTTGGGCGTTAAAATGCAAAAAAGAAGCTTTTTAGCCAGTTTCTTCAATTTCGTATGATATGTACTGTCGTAAACAAAAAAATAGGACAAGTCTTATAACGTATTTTTTCTAAAATCTAGTTGTGTACATCTAACTTTAATTTTTGTGACATTGTCAGTTAGTTGTCAAAATTCATTGCACATATTCAAATTGAGATATATTTACATTAGAAAAAATTAGTCCTATTTTTTTTTGCTCACGATAGTACGTACTCAAATGACACAAAGACGTAGATTTGTTAGAATTTTAATTGTGAAGATTTTGTTTTTTTGTTTGTCCCGATTGGATCTCTAGAACCAGAGATATTCACCTTTTTACCTAAAAAACCGCTGTACAAAACACAAAATTGTTTTAAAAAATCGCAATAGGCTTTTAAAGTCCAAAACTCAAATATGTACTTCTGCTGATACCCTCAAAAGGTATGACGTCATAATTTTGCTGTTACAAAACTATGCATATGTCATCGTCTTTCTGGTCTTTTTTTACTGCAAACTTCGGTATGTCGCACGGTTCAAATTTTGGACCTCTGTTGTTTTCAGTATTTGTGACGACTTGTCAAAGAAGCCTATCATTTCCAAATGTATATTATTCTCAGACAATATGAAATACACAATTTTTTTCACATGATGGCTGTCAAGCTCTGCAAAGGGAAATCGACAAGAGGAAATCGACATCTTGCAAATAATTTACATTTTAACATAGATAAATGTTTGCGTGTCTGTTACACCAAAGAGAGAAACAGTTGCGTTCAGCAATAAAATAAACAGCGACTCCGTTACTAAAGTAGAGATGGTACCTGATCTTGGGGTACATTATGATAATATTATTATCACAAGAGTACAAAGACAAGCACTCACAATGTATTACTTTATGCTACGCCACAATGCGAAATTCAATATTCAATTAGACTTGAGGAAGGGGGGAAGTTGTTTACAGTTTCCTTCGCTCAAATTGCAAGATTACTTAGCTACGCTACTGGCTGTGCTTACTAGATAATGTCAATGTCAATTTGTGTTTACTTAAAAATGTAGCGGTATACGACACACGAATTATGTTAAATATCTTTAAAACTGTTAAAGATAACAAAATTTGAAGATTACTCAAATTTTACAGTTGCAATAAAGTTTTCTTTTAGCTTTACATAGCTTGGTTAGGATTATCTCATAAAAAATTAAGGCCTTTCAAAAGCAGTATGATTCATAAATATTAATCATCCCATATATGAACCAATTGCTACCAAAACTATATTTGAAATTTTTAATAGTTAATATTGACAAGATATCTATGGCAAGATCGGTAACTGGTCATTTGAGTCAGGCGCCAAAGATCATTTTTCTCTCTAGTTTTCTTCCTCTTTCTTTGCGCCTCTGAGATATGGATCATTAGAGAAGCAGACAGATGGAGTATTGATTGATGCCTTAGAGATTTAGATCTGGATATCTGTGAATTCTTGAACAGTCCATCGCCTTAGTATCTCGATCTTGCAAGAGACACCCCCATCCCCGAAACAACGTTATAGCGTCGCGTTCAAATTGTCTCATTTTTTAATTACATCGACCGGATAGAGAATAATATCGAATGGTAGATAGTTCAGTGAAAACGTTTTTTTCTGTAAATCAATCAATATTTCTCGAGTTATTCGCGATTAAAAATGTTGATCTTTCATCTAAAAATGCATGTTTTAGAACGATTTCTAACGAATAACTCGAAAACCTCACGTTTTGTAAAAAAAATAGATACAAAATTGCAGCTTATAAAATCGAATGTTTTTTTTTATTTCTGTAAATGCAATACGAACCGAGTGATGGCTCGTTGAAGGTGACTGTTTGTTCGCCGAAAACTGAATTCGAACATTTCAACGTTAAATAACGGAAAAAGGAAGAAGTTTTTAGAGGAAAACTTGTTACATCTTTTTTAAAGTACTTGAAAAGACCTTTAAAATGAGCTTTAGTAAAAGTAGTTAGCATAAAAACTTACGGAGTTATGATAAATCTAATATTTTTGTCTCGTTTTTTCGAAGAACAGCAGCAGCAATGAAACCAATGACTTAACCTCAAGAATTGAAGCTAAACGTAATCCATTTCCAATTTACTTTATTTATAACAATATGTTCTAGAAGTTTTAACGGTTTACAGTGCCTAGATTTGAAAAAAAAAAAAGATTCAGTTTTGAAATGATTTTTGAAATTTTTTAATTAATTTTTTTCACAATAACTCAGAAACTAAAGAAGATACGTAAATAATGCAAGAGTGCAAATATTTAGTTTTTGCAAGAAATTATGTTTTTGTTTTATTTCTCTAGGATGAAAACTAATTGAGATGTCATCGTTTTAAGTCCGCATTTGAGTGCGAGGACCACCTTCCCCGAGACCTTTAAAGTCAAAAATATCAAAAACAAAGGGTTTAAAGAAGTTCAACTTTAGAGGCCTTGTAGCCCTTGAAGTTCCCTGCAAAATGGTTTTTGGAGCGATTAGATATATTAAAAACTAAGGAAGTTAAGCCTTTCGATTCATTTCTGATTTTTCCTCCTAATAAACGAGACAACCATTTTATTTTTATCATAACTCCGTAAGTTTTTATGCTAACGGCTTTTACTAGCTCATTTTATAGGACTTTTCAAGTACTTTAAAAAAGGTCTGACAAGATTTCCTCCAAGAATTCGTCGTCTTTTCATTATTTAAAGTTAAAAGGTTCGAATTCAGTTTTCGGCGAACAGTCACCTTCAACCATTGGCGTAATTTCAGCAATTTTGTTTGGTAGGCAGGGATATTTCACAGTTAACCCAATAGATGAAAGCAATGCGAACCCTGTAATTCTTTAACAATAATCCTTTAGACCCAAATGACCGAGGGAAAACGAGAGCTACAAAAGGTTAAACGATGGGCAGGAAACCCTAAACCCAAATGATCGAAGGAATGCGAGTTTATCACTTCACAGGTAAAATTAAACTCAAAAGAAGAAAAGCGAGTGGTTTGAAAAAACAATTTGGTAAATAAGTCTCGCGCAAAAATCAGAAGACTTTGCGAACGTTCACCGAACGGTATGCGGTAGTGCGAACCTTCCCCAGATGATTTTCGTTTGCATACGTTCGTTGATATGTTATAAGCAAATTGTAAATAATAGGATTTGCTATTCCAAACTACTTCTGTCGTAAAGTATGAATCAAAACAAGAAAAAAGTCATGTATGTTATGTCGAAAAGGTTTAAGTTTAAAAAGTTGTTAACGTATAAGCATTGAAAAAATGCGTTTTTTAGTTTTTCTACCTTTAATAACTTTGAAACGAAAAGAAATTTTTTTAATCTGAAAGTGCAAGGCTTTAACTTCAAAACGTCAAAGGAATGATAAAAATGATGTAATTTTATATAAAAGTTACACGGATTTCAAAATTGGAAGTTTTCATCAGCGGACCATGCTTTTGCGATTACAGGCCATGTCTCTGACAGCAGGCAACCTAAGTATAGTAACCATAGCATGCTATAATTTTGAAACCATCGATGTAATTTTTATAAATCTTTCGGCATTTTGAAGTTGAAGTTTCTGATTATTTTTGCAGAATCTAAAAATTTCTTTCCATTCAAAAGTTATATAATTTAAAAAGACTAAAACTCACATTTTTTCAATGTTTAAACGTTAACAACTTTTACACAATAAATCCTTCCGACATAACATATACAGTGTGTCTCATTTAAAAGTATAACAGCGTAATTATTGTTTATTTCTTGTCCTATTTGAATCAAACTGATCACAAAAGATAGAGGTCACCAAGGTCTATTTAAGACCACAAAATCACTTTCAATCTTTAATTGCAAGGCCATCTACGATACTAAATTGTATGAAAAAAGTCAAAAAATCATAGTAGGCTTATTTTAATCAAAAAATTTTGTTAACAAAACTTGTTCGAAATCATTCAAACAGCCTGAATCCGAACAGAAAGCGAATTGAGGCATGCATCAGGGGTGATGGAGGTTTGATAGAACGTAATATTTAATTCTCTTGGATATGGAAAGTGATTTTTTAAAATCAGTTTGATTCAAATCGGACAAAAAACAACACAATTATTAACCTGTTACACTCTTAAGTAAGACACACTGTACATATAAGACCTTTTTTTGTATTAACGTAGAGTATGGCTCTACGATAGAAGTGTTTTGGAATCGAAAATCGCGTTATTTATGACTTTTTTATAAAATTGTTATTAAAAAATGGGTTCCCATGGGAGGTTTTCGCTAAAAAGTTAAATTTAAACCAGGTTTTAGAAACTGGTATAAAAATTAATAAAACACCCTAAGCAAACCGTTCGCCTAGAAAAAAACCCTAAATCCCTTAGACCTTAAAATATACCATTGAGTTAGAAGGTAGGGAGAAGACATCCTATACAAAATTCCTATACAGAAACGGCGTCAGTAGGCGTGGCTAAATGTAGTAACAATATGGTGGTTTTTCCAGACCCGGACTACTTAAAATAATAAGAACTTTGTACCCCGACGAGACGGTCTATCTGGATAACGTAAATAAATGTTCAATTCAATAAATGCAAGAGTTTTAACAGTTTTTATTTACCTTGATATATAAAATGTGCAATGTTATCCTAAAATAAACCATTTGTTTCTATTCTATGAAATACATAACCTGAGTATATTAAAAAACATTTAATTAGCTGTTATTTTTAATACGGCTCTGTTTGTTGTTTACACTACCTATGAAATGTTATTCCCGTTAATTTCTTCTTGTCAACACCATCTCTAGAAGAGCAACTTCTTTTAGCACGCGACACCATAGTTCTTTCAATGTTTATTGTCTAAAATTTAACAAGCTATCAGTAAAAATCACAATAAATCGCACGGAAAACAAACTGTCACTATTTGACGGAAAAGTAGTAACAAGATGGCGAAATGCTACCGTTTCTGATCACGTGACAGCTTCTCCCTACCTTCTAACTCAATGAAGTATACTATATGATCATAGACGGGCCATGTAAAAGTAATGTATAATTATAATTAGTAGCCTATGATTTTACAAGTATCGAACTCGCTATCTCCCGGGAATCTGGGGTTTAAGTTGCCTGTCTGCGGTTTACGAGTGTTAAACTCGCTTTCCCTCGGACATCTGGGGTTTAATTCACCTGTCTTTGGTTTATCGAGAATTGCAAAAATACTCCGCTCAAAATTTAGCCAGAGAGCGACAAAATCTTAATCCGCCCCTGCATAATTGTATTGAAAACCTTTGACTTGATTGGCGCAATTGTCATACTTATTATTTTTTCTAGAAGAATTTCGCCTATGCCTTCGACGAGCTATAATTTGGGTCGTAATAGATCTACAGAAATAAAAAACCAATCTATTTGATATATTATAAACTTCAATTTTGTTCCTGCTGATTTTTTATACATAAGGTTTTCGAGTTACTCGTGAAAAATCGCTCTATAACATGTATTTTTTAGATGAAAAATCAACATTTTCAATCGCGAATAATTCGAAAAATATTGATTTATCGAAAAAAACTTCATAGAACATATTTTGCTTAGAATTCAACCCCATATCGATTTCTGAGATTATTTTGAGTCTACTAATTTCTACCACCGAGAAGGGGTGGCATCCACCCCCAGGGTAATAGCGCACATCGACACTATATAACTTTTGTTCCCTACGTACAGTTCAAATTTCAAGTCAATCGGTTTTATTCGAAAGAATTCTGAGCGAGAAACCGTCAAACACTGGAATAGCTGGAGGGGAATAGCGCCAAATGAAGAGATATTTTCTAATAATAAAATTTTAGCCAAAAATATTCCTCAACAATCCTGTAATATTTATTTATGTACAACTTACACTTATTTTCAGTTAAACAATACCACCCAATTTGCAAAAAACAGCTTAGTACACTTGTACTAAAATTATGATCAGCAATAAGCTGTTTTTTGCAAATTGGGTGGTGTTATTTAACTGAAAATAAGTGTAAGTTGCACATAAATATATACTACAGGGATTGCTGAAAAATATTTTTGGCTAAAATTTGATTATTAATGAGATATCTCTTCATTTGGCGCTTTTACCTTCTTCCCCACTGATCTTAGGAATTGCTCCCTCTTAATTGTGATAAGTTCCTACTCCTGTTAACACATGTCCATGATGAGTCGCGTATATAAGTACATTTTAATAAAAGAATTCGGTAGCAGTAACTTTAAGTTCATTTTTGCAATGAACAGATTTCATGTCTCAAGTGTTTATATGGATTAATCCTAATCTCTCAAATATTTTCTTTTTCTTTTCAATAACAATAGACTTCGTTACCTAAATAAACAATACGTAATTTTGTTATATGGGGCAAAAGTAGTAGGTATTAATAACGACGTTTTAACGATGAGCAAACAATGATATTCGTAATAACATAATTAAATACTAGCAATGATAAAATAATACTAATACTTTTAAGATTTGTATAGTTTACTTCAATACCTAGTTGAAACTAACTTTCGGAGGGTAGAACACGATCTTTCATAGGCAAAAAAAAAGAAGGCAAAATGTAAAAATTTACCAATAGTGAAGATACTCTTTCTTTTATTTAATAATTTATAAGCCAATAATCGTATTTAATTACATTTATTGATATCGGTAAGTGAACTAGAAGTTTGTATTTAATATAGTGTTTTTTTTGTGGTAAGTATTACTTGTTATTTAAATCGATACTTAGTGGCCCTTGAAATGATGCTTTCAACTGAAATAAAGTTATATATAAGTAATATTTTCAAAGTAGCATACCGTGATACTTTGGAATTACTGTTCTCTATATTTAAACATCTCGTATGACCAAACACAACTTTCTTGTATAAGATTGTGATATATATGCATATAATTCACGCAAATTAGGTCAAAAAGAACAGCAGGGGAAATAATTTATAATCAGTTTATGTTTTGGGAATATATTCTCGACGGAGCTAGAAATATATATCTAAAAACTCCCACTTGTCCAGTGTGCGCCTCATTTCTTCATTCAAACGAAAAACCATCCCAATAGACCCGCTGGTCTTTCATCTGTATATAAAATATTTTTTTAAAGTAGACTAAATTAGCTACAAACTCGTACCAGAACGAACTCTGTAGGCAAAATAGTCTCCGAGATACACCTATTCAAAGTTTTGCAAATTTTTCATATTTTGCCATTGCCATTTTTTTGTTTTTCCCACAAGCAAGTTTTAAAATTTAAAAACTGTCAACTAGGCCGCAGTTAAGTGTGACAGCGCGGCTAGTTGCTGTTATCTAGCCAGAGTTCAAGTCTCAGCTGCGGGAGACGGCAATGTCTCAGGAAATGGTTGTTGATGGGATAGCTATGACTACGCTTGGCCAGGGCGAATATAGACAAGCTAACCGTTATACTCTTCGCCGATTTACTGCACTTTTTATATAATTGTTGCACATTCCGTAGGGTGTTTTTTGTAAATAATATTAGTTTTAGACATTTTTAGTTTACAAAACATAAAACAAAATATGTAAAAAAAATGTCTTTAGTTACAAAATCTGTAACCTTTTGTATTTGCCGATCGATATTGTTCAAAAACAGTAGGATTCTTCCTCTAGCTAACACTAACTTACTATCCAAATTTCAATACAATTGGACTTTTCGTTCTTAAGTTATCGTACTACAAGAAACGTGACGGCGGACAGACAGACAGACAGACAGGCGGACGGACATTTTGAAAGTTGTTTAGAATTCGATCACCAACACAGTGATATGAACATTTTTTAATATTACCGGTTTTAGAAATGTGCCAAACAAATGCAATATACTCTTCATTTTGTATTTGCGAAAAGTATAATAAGAAGATCAAAGAAAAATGTTTCAACCGAATCAAATATCTTAATTTTAGATGAATAGGCCTACAGGAGATACACGACTTAAAAAAGACAAGCCAGGAGATGGGTAATGGAGAAACGAGCTGATTTTAAAAAATTCAGAAGTTTCTAATATATTTTTACAAATGAATAAATGTACTTAAAAAAATGGTAAAAATGTGTCTTGTAAAAGATTTTCGGATAAATAATTTCTCTGAAGATATATTTTTTAAATGAACTATTAATAGATAGTAAATGTTTGCAGGAAAAGGACATCGAACAGAAGGGGACGAGAATATATCTCCAAAATTGAAACATTTCATAAATTATTTTTTCTTTTTTTTCCTAATTTGTGGGAGTTAGTTATATTTCATCTAGCTCCAATATGAAAATTATAACGTTTGTTTGAAATCTAAAATTCATGAAATAGATATTTTAAATATTTTATTTCCTAATTGAAATGTATTTAGAATCATTTTTATTCTTAGAGATGATCTTGAAAAACCTGCAAATTCTAAATAATCTCATAAAATCTAAAATCTATTCAAATAAAACATATCTTCTGGTGGTAGGTAAGTACTACATTTCCGAAAGTTAATGTGTCATCACTTAGAAATCTTACATATTATATTTTAATAATTTTCAATAAGATCATTTGGAATTATCATGGATACTATTGAATTTTCAAAGAACAACAGACAGATATATCTGTAAAAATGTTGTAGTCGATTAAATGAGGTAGGTACTTGATTTTAAAACTTAACTTGTGTTTAACTATGTAGTGAAGCAAGATAATCATCATAATAAAGACTCTAACCGCATAAGTATAGTGAAATTTTTTTCCTTTATTTTTCAAGGTAAAAGTTTGAAATTAGGGTACAGAATATTTAGTATAAAAATACATTTTTAGGTAGAACCAGACTTAAAGAAACTCTTCCGGGTTAACCGGAAGTACTACCAACTTTTCTATTTTAAATAACATCCTGTATGTTTTTAAATCTTATCTGATGTTGGAATTACCTTCACAACAGTTTTTCAAAATCAAAGTAGAATCAAAACGACCTTGAAAATGGAGTTATTTGTAATTACTTAGTGGTCATGAAAAACATTTTTAAGTATGAAATATCTAATAAGTATATACAGTAAGTATTTTGTAGAAAGGAGTTTTTGCATATTTTTCACCTAGAACGAATGACTGTTTTGTCAATTTAATTAATTTATGGCTTTTTTTAAATAAGTATTTTATAAAAACTAACGGCCCAAAAGTCACTTTTTTAGATATCACCCCGTATTTTTTTTACATTTTATCGGTAGAGCTTCAAATTAGCTTTTTCTTATGACTTACCAATGTAACTATATAAATTGTTTCAGATATTTCAGTTGGGGGCATTTCACTGTGCTTATCGAGCTATAGACCTTTTGTCGAAATTTTTCAGTGGGCATCAACAATGACAAATGCTATTTTGAGTTTTCTAACCAATGTTATATCTGCAATAATATTTGAACTAGATGGAGCAATATATATTATATATTAAATACATTTCTTAATGTAGAACTGAAACAGGACAGTAATTCAAAAGTATGGCCTTTATAAGATATACAGGATGAGACTAATGCGTGGACGATCAGTATCTCCTTAACCATTTGAAAGAGAAAATGTCTCAGATCAATATTATAGGAGATCGGGAGAGACTGCAGTTTCTCATAATGGTGATGAGCTAATACTTGGATTTTTTAAACAGAACACCAAATATTTTTTTATGTAACTATATTTGACTCTTAATTCTGTATCCAAACATATATCATTTTATTTTTGCACTTACGCTGCGGCATTGCCACGTTATTTCACTTTTTTCGATAAAATTTGCGACTGTTAATAGTAGAATTTGCAGCAAACGTATTTTCATGATTAAAAGTGAATTATTTTTTGTTTGCTTATGGTTGAAATGAAACATATTCCTTATAGGATTTTGCAAACAACAGAAAAAACTATCCATGAGAACTAAAAGGAAAAACTTTCTGTAAATTATTGATTTCCAATCTTTGCATTCTTTCGATAATCCGAATTATGGTTATGCTAATTTAGGATTTTAATTGCTAGCATAACCAGAATTCAGGTTATCAAAAGAATGCAAAGATTGGAAATCGATAATTTTACAGATAGTTTTCTTTTTAGTTCTGCTAGATAGTTTTTTCTGCTGTTTGGAAAATTCTATAAAGAATATGACCAGGTGCTAATTTCCAAGCCTCTCGGAATCGAGTCTAATTCTATAAGGTGTTCTCCACTATAATTCAAATGTCTACATCTTTAAACCGTCATAATTCAGTATTTTGAAACGGAACACCATATATGTTTTTGTTTAAAACTTAAAAAGACCGACGAAATAGTTCACAATAACTGCGATGTCATGAGTATCGACCGACAATTTTTAGAACCACTTTTTAATTAGTGTAATGAACGAATATTGTTTCACTACTTTATATTAATTGATATGCATGATGTAAATTATTTATTTATAATAAATAATGTCAGTTTAATGAACAACTACATAAATGATTCAATAAAGTAAATAAATATCATTTAACCTACGGCTATGCTACCGGCAATATTAAGAATGGACTAAGAGCGGATAACGGACTTGTAATGGTGAACCAGGTACACAATCGACTACTTTCATTTGATGTATGCGCATAACATATCTGGTTAACTAGATTCGTATACGGGTGTAACATTCAAGTGTTATTCTATCACAAGCAGGCTTTGTAATGATTTATGCTGGTAACGATTGCATTCTTTCGATAATCCGAATTATGGTTATGCTAATTTAGGATTTTAATTGCTAGCATAACCAGAATTCAGGTTATCAAAAGAATGCAAAGATTGGAAATCAATAATTTTACAGATAGTTTTCTTTTTTAGTTCTGCTAGATAGTTTTTTCTGCTGTTTGCAAAATTCTATATAATAGCTATGACTACGCTTGGCCAGGGCGAATATAGACAAGCTAACCGTTATACTCTTCGCCGATTTACTGCACTTTTTATATAATTGTTGCACATTCCGTAGGGTGTTTTTTGTAAATAATATTAGTTTTAGACATTTTTAGTTTACAAAACATAAAACAAAATATGTAAAAAAAATGTCTTTAGTTACAAAATCTGTAACCTTTTGTATTTGCCGATCGATATTGTTCAAAAACAGTAGGATTCTTCCTCTAGCTAACACTAACTTACTATCCAAATTTCAATACAATTGGACTTTTCGTTCTTAAGTTATCGTACTACAAGAAACGTGACGGCGGACAGACAGACAGACAGACAGGCGGACGGACATTTTGAAAGTTGTTTAGAATTCGATCACCAACACAGTGATATGAACATTTTTTAATATTACCGGTTTTAGAAATGTGCCAAACAAATGCAATATACTCTTCATTTTGTATTTGCGAAAAGTATAATAAGAAGATCAAAGAAAAATGTTTCAACCGAATCAAATATCTTAATTTTAGATGAATAGGCCTACAGGAGATACACGACTTAAAAAAGACAAGCCAGGAGATGGGTAATGGAGAAACGAGCTGATTTTAAAAAATTCAGAAGTTTCTAATATATTTTTACAAATGAATAAATGTACTTAAAAAAATGGTAAAAATGTGTCTTGTAAAAGATTTTCGGATAAATAATTTCTCTGAAGATATATTTTTTAAATGAACTATTAATAGATAGTAAATGTTTGCAGGAAAAGGACATCGAACAGAAGGGGACGAGAATATATCTCCAAAATTGAAACATTTCATAAATTATTTTTTCTTTTTTTTCCTAATTTGTGGGAGTTAGTTATATTTCATCTAGCTCCAATATGAAAATTATAACGTTTGTTTGAAATCTAAAATTCATGAAATAGATATTTTAAATATTTTATTTCCTAATTGAAATGTATTTAGAATCATTTTTATTCTTAGAGATGATCTTGAAAAACCTGCAAATTCTAAATAATCTCATAAAATCTAAAATCTATTCAAATAAAACATATCTTCTGGTGGTAGGTAAGTACTACATTTCCGAAAGTTAATGTGTCATCACTTAGAAATCTTACATATTATATTTTAATAATTTTCAATAAGATCATTTGGAATTATCATGGATACTATTGAATTTTCAAAGAACAACAGACAGATATATCTGTAAAAATGTTGTAGTCGATTAAATGAGGTAGGTACTTGATTTTAAAACTTAACTTGTGTTTAACTATGTAGTGAAGCAAGATAATCATCATAATAAAGACTCTAACCGCATAAGTATAGTGAAATTTTTTTCCTTTATTTTTCAAGGTAAAAGTTTGAAATTAGGGTACAGAATATTTAGTATAAAAATACATTTTTAGGTAGAACCAGACTTAAAGAAACTCTTCCGGGTTAACCGGAAGTACTACCAACTTTTCTATTTTAAATAACATCCTGTATGTTTTTAAATCTTATCTGATGTTGGAATTACCTTCACAACAGTTTTTCAAAATCAAAGTAGAATCAAAACGACCTTGAAAATGGAGTTATTTGTAATTACTTAGTGGTCATGAAAAACATTTTTAAGTATGAAATATCTAATAAGTATATACAGTAAGTATTTTGTAGAAAGGAGTTTTTGCATATTTTTCACCTAGAACGAATGACTGTTTTGTCAATTTAATTAATTTATGGCTTTTTTTAAATAAGTATTTTATAAAAACTAACGGCCCAAAAGTCACTTTTTTAGATATCACCCCGTATTTTTTTTACATTTTATCGGTAGAGCTTCAAATTAGCTTTTTCTTATGACTTACCAATGTAACTATATAAATTGTTTCAGATATTTCAGTTGGGGGCATTTCACTGTGCTTATCGAGCTATAGACCTTTTGTCGAAATTTTTCAGTGGGCATCAACAATGACAAATGCTATTTTGAGTTTTCTAACCAATGTTATATCTGCAATAATATTTGAACTAGATGGAGCAATATATATTATATATTAAATACATTTCTTAATGTAGAACTGAAACAGGACAGTAATTCAAAAGTATGGCCTTTATAAGATATACAGGATGAGACTAATGCGTGGACGATCAGTATCTCCTTAACCATTTGAAAGAGAAAATGTCTCAGATCAATATTATAGGAGATCGGGAGAGACTGCAGTTTCTCATAATGGTGATGAGCTAATACTTGGATTTTTTAAACAGAACACCAAATATTTTTTTATGTAACTATATTTGACTCTTAATTCTGTATCCAAACATATATCATTTTATTTTTGCACTTACGCTGCGGCATTGCCACGTTATTTCACTTTTTTCGATAAAATTTGCGACTGTTAATAGTAGAATTTGCAGCAAACGTATTTTCATGATTAAAAGTGAATTATTTTTTGTTTGCTTATGGTTGAAATGAAACATATTCCTTATAGGATTTTGCAAACAACAGAAAAAACTATCCATGAGAACTAAAAGGAAAAACTTTCTGTAAATTATTGATTTCCAATCTTTGCATTCTTTCGATAATCCGAATTATGGTTATGCTAATTTAGGATTTTAATTGCTAGCATAACCAGAATTCAGGTTATCAAAAGAATGCAAAGATTGGAAATCGATAATTTTACAGATAGTTTTCTTTTTAGTTCTGCTAGATAGTTTTTTCTGCTGTTTGGAAAATTCTATAAAGAATATGACCAGGTGCTAATTTCCAAGCCTCTCGGAATCGAGTCTAATTCTATAAGGTGTTCTCCACTATAATTCAAATGTCTACATCTTTAAACCGTCATAATTCAGTATTTTGAAACGGAACACCATATATGTTTTTGTTTAAAACTTAAAAAGACCGACGAAATAGTTCACAATAACTGCGATGTCATGAGTATCGACCGACAATTTTTAGAACCACTTTTTAATTAGTGTAATGAACGAATATTGTTTCACTACTTTATATTAATTGATATGCATGATGTAAATTATTTATTTATAATAAATAATGTCAGTTTAATGAACAACTACATAAATGATTCAATAAAGTAAATAAATATCATTTAACCTACGGCTATGCTACCGGCAATATTAAGAATGGACTAAGAGCGGATAACGGACTTGTAATGGTGAACCAGGTACACAATCGACTACTTTCATTTGATGTATGCGCATAACATATCTGGTTAACTAGATTCGTATACGGGTGTAACATTCAAGTGTTATTCTATCACAAGCAGGCTTTGTAATGATTTATGCTGGTAACGATTGCATTCTTTCGATAATCCGAATTATGGTTATGCTAATTTAGGATTTTAATTGCTAGCATAACCAGAATTCAGGTTATCAAAAGAATGCAAAGATTGGAAATCAATAATTTTACAGATAGTTTTCTTTTTTAGTTCTGCTAGATAGTTTTTTCTGCTGTTTGCAAAATTCTATAAAGAATATGACCAGGTGCTAATTTCCAAGCCTCTCGGAATCGAGTCTAATTCTATAAGGTGTTCTCCACTATAATTCAAATGTCTACATCTTTAAACTGTCATAATTCAGTATTTTGAAACGGAACACCATATATGTTTTTGTTTAAAACTTAAAAAGACCGACGAAATAGTTCACAATAACTGCGATGTCATGAGTATCGACCGACAATTTTTAGAACCAGTTTTTAATTATTGTAATGTACTAAATATTGTTTCACTACTTTATATTAATTGATATGCATGATGTAAATTATTTATTTATAATAAATAATGTCAGTTTAATGAACAACTACATAAATGATTCAATAAAAGTAAATAAATATCATTTAACCTACGGCTATGCTACCAGCAATATTAAGAATGGACTAAGAGCGGAGAACGGACTTGTAATGGTGAACCAGGTAAAGAATCGACTACTTTCAATTGATGTATGCGCATAACATATCTGGTTAACTACATTCGTATACGGGTGTAATATTCAAGTGTTATTCTATCCCAAGCAGGCTTTGTAATGATTTATCCTGGTAACGACGCTTTAGACCGAATTTTTCAATTGACAATGTAAATACTATCCCGCAAACATATTATGAGCATACTCCTGAAAAAGTTCACCAAGTCACCAATGATGCGACATTTATGTGAGACGTACCTCTTATTATTAACATAAAACGCCAATATTCTTGACTATAATGATGATTAGCGGTCGCTGTTTGCCTGGACCGGCCTCGTAAGGGGTAATTAACAGGGAAATTCGTGCAAATCGACCGGACATCATCGTACATAATAAAAAGGAAAAATCCTTTTGCTGATCTATGCATCCGTTCCGAAAGATGTAGATATGATGCTCACGAAAACTGGGAAGTTTAGAAACTACAATGCCTCCAAATAGAAGTAGTAAAAAAAAACAAAAACTACCGAGAAACTCTCGTTGGACAAGAACAATCATATGTTTGTTGAAAGAAAGCCATTTATTTAATGAGAATTGCAAAAAAAAATATTTACGTTTTTAAAAATTTCTCAGAAAGTAAAAACATTTATTATCATAAAAATTACTTGGTTGCGTGAAAAAAAGCAAATTTGACAAAAAAAAATTTACCCACACCGAGGATCGAACCCGCCACCCCATTGCGCGTCAAATCTTACCATTTTCACGTTGCGGGAGAGATTTTTTTTAAGGGTCAAAAACGCATATAACTCTTCAGGGATTGAATATTTGTTGTAGAACTTTTTGCAGTTGATGGAAAAACTTGTTAGCTTCCATTTGCACCGAACCTCGTGTCCAAAAAGTTGTTAATAAACAAATTAAAGCCTCTCACGCAATATCACTTTTACTTCCGGTTCCGGTTATCCGATCAAGTTCTTACTGGTCTCAAAATTTTCCTTTTTCCAAGCAGTTTCATATGCATGAAACCCCATTTCAATACACTTACCCAGAGCCGAGATATTCCATTTGTTAATTTGCAAAATTAATTTAAACTTTAAATAAACAAAAGCAAAAAGTTGCATTCATGCAGACTTCTATGGGAATTATGCCCGACATCAATATTTATCGTTTAAAGTTGGTTTGAAGTCGATCAAACTTTCGGAAAAAAAGTTATTTGCTAATTAACAAATTATGCCAATTGTTTAAACAATCAAAAAGCATTGAAGACATCGGGCCAAAAAATATATGGTACATTTTTTGGTATAAAAGGCATGTATTTTGAGAAAAACAATATCCTGACCTCATTAGTTTCGGAGTAATCAATTTGTTAATTAAGAAATTTATTTTGGCTATAACAAATGAATGCGTTGACAAAATGAGTTGTGCCTGAGGCCAAACGACGCGTGTTCAAAATGCCTTTCGATTGAATCAAGATTTTTTCGGAGCCGTCAAACCGTTTTCATTTTATTAAATAAAAACGAAAACATTTTTGCTTAAACAATTAATTGACCATGAAGCTCGCGGTTTAAGAAAATTTTTCATAAGAAAATCTTGTGCAGCGGAATTTTTCCTATAAGAATCCGTTGCTAACTCAAATGATATACAAAATTTGTAAAATCACCTCTTTTTTACCCCAGGCAGACTCGCCTAGTAAGACTATGTAGATTTAAAAACAATTTTATAAAATGCCGCTCTTGATCTCCTATAATTTTTGTTTGAAATATTTTTTCAAAATTCAAATAGTTGATATGTTGACCGTTCACGTACTACTGAATTACCCTGTATATGACCTACAAAAAATTTAAATCCATAATTGAAATCGAAACATCTATAAAACAATATTCTTCTCCACAATAATTTTGATTTGACTAAATTTCTATGTTGTAGAGAAATATTTAAATATTTAAAATGTCTTTGGAAAAATCAATAAGTATGGAGGCTGGACTTCAGTCCATAGTAGTGGAAGAAGAGAAGTCAGAGGAAGTAAAAAAATTGTCACTATGTGCCAAAGCAAAAATTGTATTTACAAACATAACAGTAGAACCGATTATGTTCTGCTACGTTTTACCTAGCGTGATGGCAAGTATCACTACACAAAATTTGACTCTAGAAAAGGGTTGCAGAGTAAACTTACAATTAGCTGATGATATCTGTAATGCCCTTTCTGCTAGAAATGAATCCTATCCGGGCTACAAAGAAAGCGAACAGGCGGTTCAGAAATTAGGTGCCAATATGGCGATATGGAAGAACATTATTCAAAGTATCCTACCCTCCTTATTATTACTGTTCCTTGGATCTTGGAGTGACAGACATAAAAGAAGAAAGCCATGCATATTAAACCCAGTACTAGGAGAAATTACTACATGCATATGTTTCTTAATTTGCACGTATTATTTTTACCAGTTACCATTAGAAGTAAATGTAATTTCAGAGGCATTGCCACCCGCTTTAACCGGTGGCTGGTTTGCTATGTTTATGGGGATTTTCACGTATATAAGTTCAGTAACATCTGAGAAAACGAGAACAGTACGAATTGGAGCAGTTAATATGTTACTGAACGTTGGTATATGTATTGGAATATCTCTTAGTGGAATTTTATATGAGAAAATCGGTTTCTATGGAGTTTACTCGTTGTCCTTGATTATGTATTTCAGTGGACTCTTCTATGGGGTATGTTTTGTAAAAGACATCCACGAGATTGAAAAGGAAAAGGGTGTTACTGAAAAAGAACCCAAAGGGAAGAAGAAGAATTTCATATTAGACTTTTTTGACATAAGCCACGTAACACAAACCTTAAAAGTTGCCTTTAAAACCGGAGAACATAACAGAAGGACGAGAGTATGTGTAATTATGATTTTAGTTATGGTTGTCATCGGACCTATGCATGGTAAGTTTGAATTGTTTTCCTAACATAGAGCATTACCACAAATATTTAAAATAGGTTCTAATGTTGAGTTGGTGTTTTTGATATCTATTTTTTGGCACTTAAATATGAATACCACTGAGGTACACTAAATAAAAATATCATCCGTTATCGCACAGGTAACTCAAAAATGTATCGATCATCGACAAGGAGGTGGTAGTCACAGTTTAACTTTTACGGTAAATCATTAATACGTATAACGCAAATAAGAGTGACCATAAGTTTGAACATTGAGGTACCTCTGATGTTGCAATGTAATCTCTAAGTTTACAACCTTTGTATCTGATAATATGAGTATTTTTCAAGGTACGAATAAAATAACAGGAGTTACTAAAATCACACATTGACAATTTATTTAATAAGACTAGACATAGAGATGATAGAATTTAATGTTCATGTAAAGAATAACTTAACACCCTATTGGGCGTTGAACAAACTAAGTTTTAAAGTCTAAGAGATAGCCTAAAATTAGAGTTCATATAATACTACAATTTGTTTTTAATTGAATTGATAGGACATAAATATATTCGTTGATGATGAAGAATACACAAAATTTAAAAAACCTTGTATTGCTGGATAGAGAACTAAAAACCCTTTCAAATAAGCTGTCATACGCACCCTCGTTCCATTAAAAAAATTTTAAGAGGTAGTTGACACTCCAAGGGAGTTGAAGGGGAAGGTATAAAATTATACTCAAAAAATGTCATTTTAGAATTAAAAATGTACGTGTTTTAGGATTTTACTCATAAATTGTAAATTATGTAGATAATTAATATATCCCTTACCTGCTTATGGCCTTCACTGAATATTATTATTACATGTTTGCAGAATGCCTAAAGGCAAATAGTTGTAAGGTTTGCATTACTGTTAGACATACGACTGCGTATATATTGCAAATATTCTAACAAAAATATTATATTTCCAAAACAATCATAACAACATTTTTAGTTAACATTAATTAAATTTATCTTGTATGTACATTAATAATTATGCTACATACTAACTTTTCAAAATATAAATATCTTTTATGACTGACATAAAAAAGTTTGTATTTAAATAATAATACGTTTTGGATAATATCATTATATGTTATGTGATCATAAAATTAATTCACCGTTGCTTAATCTCGTAATTTTAGTTGTTTAAACTAATTATCTTATTATTTAGAAACTGTATTTTTAAAGCGTATTTGTAGTGATTTAAAAGAATTAACTTTTTATTTTTTGGCCTTAAAGATTGCTCAAGTTTCCTTCATTAACAACAAACCCTCCAAGAGAATTGAGAATTAGTATATTGACTATTCTTTCCATATCGCAGAAAACGTTTTATATGTTGTTCTTATTTCTAGTACTGCAGAAAAGATCCAAAATATTTATTATCACAATCTAGACGTCGCGTCAGTTTTAAATATATCGAGGTGGAGTTTCCAACCAAAAGCTCTTAGAAACTCGTATCCACCGAGTAGGTAACCTATAACATTTTGCCAGAAAACAATGAGAGTGATCATTATGGCTGTTCCGCTTTTTCAAAATATTTTCTAAGCCACTGACTGACTAGTTTTAGACATAATTTGAAAGCTGTTTTCGAGATCTTCAGAAATTTAAGAAAATTAGGGGTTCTAATTAGGATATTATTTAAAAATACATATATGTAATGCTTAGAATATTAGCAAATTGTTAATGAAAGTAGGTATTTAACAAGATAATTAAAAATATCCCACAAGTTTATTCGAAAATTCACACTTAGAATAGATGTGCGGCATTTTCATTTCAGAAATCAATTTGTGAAATAAAACTTGTAAACAAGCAAAACAGTCTTTCACACTTTATTCGGCGTGCCTTGAAACCCCTATATGGAACGTTTCACATCGTTTTGATTAAGCGGTCTTCTTAGAATCAATCACATATAATTATAACTATGAAATTGTTTGATCGAGAAGAAAAGAAGGTTTGTATTCAAACCACTTTTCTACCAGCCTGTGCCATCAATAGTGTGATTTCATAATACTACGGCATTTTTAATTAGGCGATTCCAAATATGTCAATTCACTAAGAATCAATTGCATATCAATGTAGAAATAGAACGGACAGTTATTTTTGAAATTTTACTGGAAGAACATGAAAATTAGAAACTCTTTAGATAATTTAGCTATTTCAGAATAGAGTAAGTTCCGATGACATTGGCTGGTAGAAAGGTCAGATTGAATAAAACAATAAGAACGACATTTTTCCCACCATCTCTCCCATTATCATACCATCTTTCTACTTTTCTATAATATTTCCCCACCTATCCACTACTTCCCACTTCCTCCAACTTTCCCACCTCTTTCCCTCACTTTTATACCAGCTTCCTTCACGTCTTGTTTAAATTTGTAATTAGTTTGTTACTTTATTTTTTTTTTTTTGGAGTATCGTACTTAAAGGTGTTTGCATGTATGTTAAGATTTTGATAAAACTTGGTGTCAATATATTAAGGGTTGTTGAAGAAGAATATGTAATCAGTTCTTTTTTAAAGCTTCGCTAATATGATTTAGTGGTTCTTGGTGATAAAAATCGCATTGCAGGAAGGACCATGTGTTCAATGTAAAATTAAATAAATATCAGTAGTCGAGGAAATATAGCATTCCATTGTCGAAAAATGTGCAGTAAGTCGGATCAAAATGCAGTTTTATGCATTCGATTCTTTGATGCATTTATTCAATTTGTTCCCTATTTTAATCTTATACAAATGGGAAATTGCACTAAAAAATGCATTTTGTCGCGGGCAGTTTTTGAAGTAATTTAAAAAAAATCATTATTTGGTAATCCGTGGTGGAAATTAGCCCATTTGTTTATTTGGAGGCTTTTGGGGTCGCTGATTATGAATATAATGTTCAAGAAGTTCCTCGATGTACCTGTGGACCAGAAAGTCCTGGTGTGAGTCTCATCTCCGTAGTTATCTCTAAATTTGCTCTGAAATCCAACCACTATGTTTACTCGGGGATTTTGAGATCACTGATCATGATTTTGATGTTCAAAGGCTTCCGCAATATACTTGGATGTCAAGGCGTCCCGGTTGTCTAGGCCATCCCTTGGACATTTACTCGAATTTTCATTGAAACGCATCGAATTTTGTCACTTTGGGGGTTTTGGGGTCGCCGATTTCAAATGTGATACCAAATAACTTCCTCGATGCACCAGGTGATTGATCATGACGACTGAGGTATCAATATCATCCCCTGGAATTTTCTTCCAATCCGTTTCAATTTAAATTAATTTGTTCACTTGTGGGTTTTCGAGGTCGTAGATCATGGATACGATGTCAAAAATGTTTGTCAACACACCTGGGGATCAGGATGACCCATTTATCGAGACATCTGCGAAAATTTGCTTGAAATTTGTTTTAAAATGAAGTAGAACTTATCACTCGGGGGTTGTCGTGGTCGCCGTTCATGAATATAATGTTCAAGAAATTTTTCGATGTACCTGGAGCCCAGGACGTCCCCGTAGTATAGCTCATCCTCCTGATCTTTCTCTCAATTCAATGTGAAATTCAACCGAAATCTTTACTCGGGGGTTTCTGGGGTCGCTGATCATGAATATTGCTTCAAAAATGTTCCTCGATTGATATGATGACAAGGGCGTTCTTGTTGTCTACGTCATTGAGTAGTTATGATAGGATAATGTCTAAGTTAGATTTATATATGTATTTTAATATAGTCTTAAGTTTTTATAAAATTAACTGGTTTATATTTTATAATATATTTATATTAGGGTTTTCCTATTTCCGATACAGTTTCTTTGTCATTTAATTTATGTAACTTTATTATAATGATTTTTTTAAATCTATCTTATTTCTATTATTTATTCTTAACATTGATTTCCTTAATTTTCATGATTTTTTTGTTCGAAAATTATGATATTGTAAATAATTTAATACAAATTAATTAAAAATTAGAGAATTTATATATCTGATTTAAAAAAAAGTGTCGCTTATATTATTTATTTGAAGGACAAAAAAATTCGTGAAAAATACATTTATATTTTTTATTATACCGGGTGTAATAGGATCATGGTGTACCCCCCCTTTTGTCCTTTAGTTTTGAAGATAATTGATTGAAATTTAGGGTATACTAGATACATAATATCGGCACTTTTTGACATACAATTGATTTGTTTTTCACTTCCGATTTCGCCGGAAGTAACACAACTTTCGATTTGATTCGATATATTATTGCATTTTTGAACGCTGCATAATTTTCTGAATCCAGCGATGCCAAATAAGTGATATTTCAAACATAATTTTTTTTTATAATATAATTTTTAGTTTTCCATTTAAGTGTGCCATGACGGTTCCGATTTGTTCTAAATGACCCCCAAATACAATGCTACAAAAATCGAAATCCCGTTAAAAACACTAAATTACGTGATTTATGAGCAAATAAAATTCACCAAAATTGTTTTTGAGGCAAAACTCATTTTTTTCAGATGTAACTATATCGGTACCGTGGTACCATTTATTAGTACTATTATTAAGGAATTTATTCATGTCGTATTAAAATATGCGAAAAATACAAACAAAATTGCAGCTAATAGAAAATAAGAAAATACAATTTTGTTCTAATTAAATGTTAAGAAGTAACTAAGGTGGCTTTGAAAACCATGAAATATTTAGCTTGTTAAACATTTGTTGGTTTAACGGTGTTTTTATTGTGTCATTAAAAATTGTTTAAAATTCTTGTTAATTGTTTTCAAAATGCCGCAAATTTATACAAGAAATGAAAAAGTGGACATGTTGGTTATTTATGGGGAAAGTAAAAAAAATGCAATTGCAGCTATGGACCTTTATGGCAGATGACATTCTTACAATATCCAGCGAAAAATTATTTTAAACGTGTTGAAAACCAATTCCGAAGAGAGCCCAACAATTATCCCGAAGAAAACTTCATTATTGACGAAGGAACGGAAATTAATGTTTTGGCTCGAATAGAAATTGATAAGACTGTTTCTTTAAGGCAAATTGGGTTTGAATTGAACATCCGTCACCAAACAGTAAGCCGAATTTTCCACAAATACCACTGTAAATCTTTTAAATCCCAATTGCACCAGCATTTGTACGAAAATGATTACGAATGTAGGATGGAATATTGCAATTTTGTATAATAACGTGCAGCCAAACAATGATTTTTTGGGACTGATTTTATTTTCGGACGAGTCAAGGTTTACAAATTTGTGATTATTTAACCGACAAAATACAAAATATTGGTCACAAGAAAATCAAAATTTATTACGGGAGGGTAACTTTCAAGTAAGGTTCGATTTCAATGGTTGGCTTGGAATAATCGGTAGTAGAATCATTGATCCAGAAATATTTGAAGGACCTCTGACTGGTGCGAGATACTTGAGACTCTTGGAAAATGAGATTGAGGACATTTTAGATGAGTTACCTTTAGATTTAGGACAGGGAATGTATTTCCGACAAGATGGCGCTCCTCCCCATAATTCAAGGATAGTAATTGATTACCTAACGGAGATTCGGATAAAACGTAATTTCGACGAATGGTCCTGTGAGGTGGCTTCCAAGGTCACCTGATTTAACGCCCCTTGATTTCTTTGTTTGGGGTCATTTAAAAAATATTGTCTATGCAACCGCCGTTACAATCTATGAGGACCTGGAGGTACCAGTAAGACGAGAAATTAATAGCATAATGGCGAACGTTCTTCGAGAAACAGCTATGCAAGTTTAGAAGTGCATTGACGTTAATGGACAGCATTTTGAACAACTGTTGTAATGTTTTATGTTGATTTTTTGTATTCCAAAATCACCTTATGTGTAACAAGGTAATTAGAAAAAAAATGTATTTTCTTATTTTCTTTTAGAATATAATTTTGTTTGTTTCTATCACACATTTTAATACGACATATGGATAAAATCCTTATTAATCTACTAGTAAATGGTACCACGGTACCGATATGGTTCCATTTGAAAAAATTGAGTTTTGCCCCAAAAACAATTTTGGTGAATTTTATTTGCTCATAAATCACGTAATTTAGTGTTTTTAACGGGATTTCGATTTTTGTAGCATTACACGGGTCATTTAGAATAAATCGGAACCGTCATGGCACACTTAAATGGAAAACTAAAGATTATATTATAAAATAAATCAATGTTTGAAATGTTACTTACTTGGTATCGTTGGATTCAGAAAATTATGCAGAATTCAAAAATGCAATAATATATAGGATGTTCCATTTAAAAATCGAAAGTTAATGTCACTTCTGGCGAAACCGAAAGTGACAGAAAAATAAATTATATGTCAAAAAGTGCTGCTTATTATGTATATTGTATATCCTAAATTTCAATCAATTATCTTCAAAACTAAAAGGGGGAAAGGGGGGTATACTATGATCCTGTTACACCCGGTATATAACATCCATATTTTATAAAGAATTTTTTTTTTTTTTTTCATACAAATTTGTTCAGTCATTCAACATTAAGTCCAACAATTTTTGGGCCTGACTCAAATAGAAGTGGAAAACACAAGGCAAATTTTTATTAATTCTGTCTAGCAATTTTAAATAATGATATAATCATGTTGGAAATCAATGATAACAATAAATAATAGAAATGAAATAGATAAAAAAAAATCATTATAATAAAGTTACGGAGATGACCTAGACAGCAAGAACGCCCTTGTCCTCATACCAATCGAGGAACATTTTTGAGGCCCCAGGTACATCGAGGAACTCTTTGAACATTATATTCATGAACAGCGACCTCAAAAACCCCCCAAGTAACCAAATTGAGCTAATTTCCACCATGGATTACCGAATAATGATTTTTTTTTATTTACCTCAAAAACTGCACGTGATAAAATGCATTTTTTCGATGTACAAGTGTAATTTCCCATTTGTATAAGATTAAAATAGGCAACAAGTTGAATAAATGCACCAAGGAATCAAATGCAAAAAACAGCATTTTGATCTGTCTTACTGCACAGGTTTTCGATAGTTTGGCCTATTTTTGTGGTAAATTTCCTCGACTACAGCTACAGATACAGATAAAGTTTACCGCTCTACATAAAAAAAAATATGAAATCGGCGCAAAAAAAAGTTATAGAAATGTTTCGTATTTAAGCGCAACATCCTGTATACAAAATATTGATTACTTTTGTTAAAATAGGAATAATTTTTTCTATGTTTTGTGTTGTAGGTGAAATGAATGTTGCCTATTATTTTGTAAGGTATAAATTTGGATGGAGTTCTATCGATTACAGTTTATTTTCTACATTTCAATTCGTCGCACATACGCTTGGTAAGTATATACAATTTAGAAATGTACAAGAACTAAAACTCCATGTATTGACAAAGTTAAAGATAATGGACATACTATGATCGGAATTTGAAAAACAACTATGTCATTGAAACCATTGTTTCTCAAGTCTGATGATAAAATACGTACACTTATCTCTGATTTAAATAGATATAAATCTAGCAATCGGTCACAAGGCGATTTTAAACAGAATAACTGAGAATATGGCGCATAGGATACTGACGAATTGGAAGAATCTTCTTAAATGATGACTATTAATCATTTTTTCTTAGCTTATCGTGCATTAGTTTGAGAAAGGTATCACATTTGGCAGTACAATTCTACTACCACACACGTAAAACACAAGCGTCCCTGGTTTTTTACATTTCAGTGGTCTTTTCTCAACTATGTTCATAAGAGGACACCATCACGCAACCACCTATTAGACAGTACGGCAATATGGAAACACTATAATTTATTGAACGACAATTATCCACATAGTTTTTTTTTTCTAATTCTGCATGTAATATATCTAATTCTTAAAACAGAACATTTTACTCTTGAGATTTACAGTATAATTTTTTTTAGGGACGTTATTCTCTCTGGCATTTTTTACTAAGTTCCTCAAAGTAGATGACACGGTATTGGGTATGATATCCAGCGGTAGTAAAATTGTAGGTGCCCTTTTCTTTGCTTTTGCTCCAACACCTTATTTTTATTATATTGGTAAGTAGAAATGTTTCGCTTTTTAAAATTATTGTTATATTGTGTTATACTTAGTCCACGCATATAAGAACAAATAGAAGAAAAAGTTATAAAAGGTTTATTACTATTAGGAACGGAGTAGATCTAAAAAATCTTAGTACCTACTTATTTCCGTCTGCTCATTGCACAAAATGTCCCAGTTAATGCTTTCCTCTCGAATTTTTCAGTATTTTTTGAAATTTTATGATTCACATGTACATAATTTTGCAGCTTTTTAAATTTCGTTTAGGTCATTGTAGGCAGTATGATGAGAAGGCTGTGTATATCTCTTTAATCAGACTCCATGACGGTTTATTTTCCTCAATGAAAGTAGTTCAGCTCTTGTGACTCTGTAGACCGCTTTAATCCTCTCCCTTAATGTTCCATCGTTTTGAGGAGATTCGTCAAATATGTTCCTATAGGTGTTTCATTCTGTTCGTGGTTCTTGAAGTATGCTTACTTTACAATCAATTTCCTAGTAGGTAGGTCTCAAAATATTAATGAATGAATTTTATCATACAATTAACATTTGCACATCAAGACGCCTGAATCAAGGATGACTAAGACTTTTTACAAATGTAATAATTTTCTAGAGTAATTGAAACAACGTTTGCCTCAATGACGTGAAAGAACTCGAATTTTTGACAAGTTCAATGCATCTGCTTTCTTTTCCACAACAGAAATATCTGCTAGAGAGGTTGTGACTATTTATACCAAAATATGTATAAGATATCAGCTTTGCCCTAATAAGATGAGTTCACTCATTATTCCGGCACTTTTGCTGACATTTTGCTTCCTAATGCAGCAGCCCCAGTACATAATTGTATAGATTTTTGTTTGACACTCAATAATAAACAAATTAAATTGCATTGTAGCCTTGCCACGATGACGTAAGTATAAATAGTCAGAAGGATTATTTCAAACTACAAACTGTCACAATAATTGTTATGAGATTTGTGTATATCTAAGTTTAATATTGCATACGACTACTTTGTAGGCGCTATAGCAGAAATGCTAAATGGGACATCATTTATTGCTATGAGGTCGATAGTATCAAAACTTGTACCCTCCAATGAATTAGGCCAAATAAATTCTC
The DNA here is from genome assembly GCA_963583905.1 of Stenurella melanura. Taxonomy (NCBI): domain Eukaryota; kingdom Metazoa; phylum Arthropoda; class Insecta; order Coleoptera; family Cerambycidae; genus Stenurella; species Stenurella melanura. The sequence continues at coordinate 41,529,705 of OY757310.1, read as the reverse complement.
TATTTGGAGTAGCTGAAGCAATTATACCGTTAATATATGGACCACTATATAGTAAAATTTACGCCAAAACTATTGACACATTCCCTGGAGCATTCTTCCTTGTTGGGGGTATACTAACAGCACCTGCCATAATTATATTTATGTAAGTATAATTTGTAATTAAGTATCATTGATGCCAATCTACAAATTCGTCTGCAAAAAGACCTATTTAACACCCTCCATTATCCTTGTAACACTTCGTGACATTTTTGACACCACCCCATTGTTTGCAAACCCCGCCGCCTCTATATTTATGGATAAAAATTCACTTTTAAAAGTATATTTTATTGGTTATAGTTTGCACTCACAAAATGGCGTTAAACTTTTCAATTTTCCAATTATAATTTTTGTGACAACGTTCACTTTTGCGAAGTCCCTCCCCCCACTTCCATTACTCACTTTATTTGTGACCTTCCTCCTCCTCGCCCTTAAAACGAACGTATATGTTCAATGGTTCCCACTACATTATCAGGAAATACAGCTATTTGTTTATTAAAAGCGCACAGTTCCTCTTTGTCTCTCGATAGGTGTCGAGAGTTAAACACTCAAGAGCGACAATGATACTTTGCGCTCAAATTAGGCAGGTGTATATATGTTTCTACCATGGGTGCCACACGATGCGTCGAATGCCATCCAACGTTGGACACATGGTGATTTGTCGCATTGCGTGGCCGTTCTTCCAACAAAGAGGAAAACTGTCATGTGCCCAACCTTGGATGGCATTCAGCGCATCATGTTGCACCGGTTTAACTTACATGATTTTATCTATGATCATTTTGAAATACCAAAATAGAAGAAACAATCAAATTGAATTATTGACTGGGAGCCCTGGTTCGTCAACATTTTATGAGTGTGCCATGCATGTGACCAAAATAAACAAACGATTGAGGCACAAGCACCATCAATTTATATAAGTTTTGCTGCTGATTGAATTTATTTAGGACAAACAACGTATATTATGGAAAATTAAACAGAAAGTGATTAACTTTCATTAAATTAATAATAAGAGTTTTAGAGCATTATTAATTTATAAAAATACATTGCATCAAGGACATAAGGTCAATTGGGGTATCTGGGCCCAGGAGGTAAATGGGCCATGGCTTTTTTTCGTAAAACCTGTGGCGGTAATTTCACTTCAAGCAGTTGGCAGCACTGAAGGACAATGGCATCTCACTATAACAATAAGTCTCATGTTTCTGAGTGTTGTTGCTTTCATGTAGCAATTTTTTAAATTTTGTAGTGCAAAATTTTCATAGCAACTTGATGTAATCTTGATATTTATGAATTATCTACAGGTTTACTGTATATATTATCAACGTCACAGTTAATTTAGCATAAATTAGAAATATATCCCTAAAATGTTATTGCAAGCACGTGTTCTCCGTTAGGTCAAAAGCTTGAGTGGGTGGCCCAGTTGAGCCCATAATATTTCAAAAATGGGGTAAGTGGGCCAGTTAATTGGGGCCTCTGGGCACGCCTGGAACCAAGTTACCCCAAGCACATTAAGTATGTTGTTATTGTCTTTATTCATTAGGTAGATGTAGAACACTTTTTTTGTGCAACTGTACAGTCACACAAAAAAAATGTGATCTGAACCCGGGATCCGACATAGTAACCCTTATGTATTTTGACGTGTTGAATGCGAATCCGATGTCCGTTTAGCTCCGTCACCCACTAATTTTTTGTAAATCGCGAAAATAGCCTAAGCAACAACCATTTCTTTAGATTATTTTTGCTATTTACTAAAAGTTACTATGTCGGGTCCCGGGTACAGATCATTTTTTTTTTGTGGGCCTGTGTTATTTATGCTTACTTGAAATTGGATGTTTTTTACGTTTAATGTTGGCTTTTGTACCTTAACAGAAGTTGTGTTATTCCTAAATTTGAATAAATTTCACACCTAATTGTTTTGCAGTTCTCTTACATCGTCGACAACTCGATGATGATGTGGTTTAAACAGTGAACTCTATAGTACGTAGTATAGAGTTCACTGGGTTTAAATGACTTGTGGTAATTTTTGTACGAAGTTTACATCTTTACCAACAGATCCACTTATCCTAATTCAAATAACAATCGTTTTTATGAAATCGAGACGCGTATGGTCCAGTTGCCCCAATTTCTAGGGGTAACTGGGTCCATCAGATATTCTGTTATTTAATTATTATTATAAAGAAAATTGAATTTGACTCGGGATTTGAATATTATATATTTGAAGACTGTATATTGTATTATACATAAAAAAATATTTTAGATATTAATATAACTTATTAGTGGTTCTTAGGCAAGTTCTAAGTATAATATACTCGCTCAGGTTGTAAAATCATGGCCCAAATACCCCAAGTGACCTTATACACTTATACACATGCAAGCGTTAAAGTACTTTGTCGTTCGTTGCCATGGGAGACGAGCGGTAAAGTGGCATTATTTATAACTCCTCAGTAAACGTCAACTTTGCTCTGTAAACTGCAAGCAAAGAGTCTACTTTATCTATCGATCGTAGATAAAATTAATTATTAACCTTTTATGCATTTTCACAGAAGAAATAAGAAATGTTCGATCTAGTTTTCATTGATACATCATATGTAGGTAATCAAAATTAGAAACATTTCCTTTCTTTTTTGGGCACGTCGTAAAAATGCTTGGTGTTATCAGACCTGTAGCCAGGAAAAAAATGTGGAGGGTGCTCATGGAGTTTCCGGGGAGGCTTACTACCAGCTGGTTTTTGCTGGTGATAGGATGCTCAAATTTCCCAGGGCACCCCCTATAGCTCTCCCCTGACTACAGACCTAGATGTTCCATGAATTTTAATCTTTAATGCATATTTTTTAGCTGGCTCTATTTCGAACACCAAAAGGACAAAAGGGAAGATAAGAGAAAAGAGGTAGAAAAAGCGCAAGAAGAGAAACTTTTAAATACCGAAAACAAAGCGAAAGCGGAAAATGCATAAGTATCATGTACTTAAATAATTTTTAAAGGCGCAAGTCCTGATATTAAAATCAATTGCTTCGTGTATTTATATCCATCTACTTATGTCGAAGAAACTGTCTATAGCCTTTGTTTAATATTTATTGTTTCAGTTTGAACAAAAAAATACCTACTTCTATTTATTGTATATGTATTTATCGAATGTATTAAATTGTTATAAATTTAGTCTAACTTATTTTTGAAGTAAAATAAAACGAATATTATTGTGGTAATAAAGCAGTATTTTTTCATATTTGTCTTTGCAGCATTATTTACACTATATCCGAGTCAAATGAGAAAAATTAAAGGAATAAAACTCGTTTTACAACTTGGCAAAGGGCAAAGGTGGTCGTTTAGGTGTACTATTAAACATACTAAAATTCTTCTATTTCATAATTTTTAATGGCCATTTTCTTAAGAATGATTCAATTTTCTTTATCCTCTTTAGTGGCCTCTTATTTATATTCAAGGATACTATGTAAGTCGTTTTGAATTTTTAAACTTTAGCATCAAACTCGCTATCAGAAAATCCTCTAATATCCCCATGTGCCATATTTCACGTAAATCTACAAAAGTTTTGCAATTATGGCAGCCCTGTGGGATTCGCCATTTTCACTGGTCGTAGCTTGGTGGAAACATTTTATTGAAACCACAACCGAGCAAATAATACCTACAATTTTTAAGAAAATATTATTACTATTATGATTCGTTTTTTGTTCACCAAAATCTCGATAAAAAACTTTTGGATTTTTGCCCATCAACTACATATGTCTTGAAACTGTATAGTTCTCTTCACATATTTAAAGCAAATAAAAATGTCGGGGTATTTGATCTTTACCGCAAAGTCAAAGGCGCCGACACTTTTTATGTGCCTTCAGGATATGAAGAGAACTATAACAGGACCACTATTCGAGAAAATGAAGCTCTTAACCCCAATATGAGACTCCGCCCCATCTGATTTTTATGTGAGACGGTGCAAAATGTTCCTAAAGATGTACAGAACAAAGTCGGGGTCATGGGAACTGGTGCTTTTTCGATTTCTGATCGTAAACTGGAACACAAGTTCACTATTTCCGGTCACCAATTTTTTTTTCTAAGTTGGAAAGAAATCATTGGATTTTATATTTTGGTAAATTCTAAGCACTTTTTGACTCTTAACATTTTTTACCTAACCCCCCCTCTTTAAAATTGCATTATTTATTAATTGTTTGCTTATAGTAATGAAACATATTCTTTATAGGATTTTGCAAACAGCGGAAAGAAAAACTATCTATGAGAACTAAAGGAAAAACTATATATAAAAATATTAATGAAATCTTTGCATTCATTCGATAACCTGACTTCTGGTTATGCAAGCAAATTAAAATCCTAAAATAAAGTTCAATTTCTTATTTGACGTTATCATTATAACCTTAGCATCCAACATAGTCCCCTACGGCTTTGCAGGTTAAACTAGTATCTACATGACCCCCTACGGTATGAAGATTCGGTTAAAAATGAGAAAAGATTTCATTAATATTTTTACATATACTTTTTCTATTAGTTCTCATAGATAGTTTTTTCCCGCTGTTTGCAAAATCCTATAAAAAATATGTTTCATAACCCCATTCTTCTCGTGACATAAGCGTTTAAAAAAGAAAACGTGTGTTTAAGCTTTTTTTTTTCAAAAAACTAGTATTTACGATTATTTTTGGGCGTTTATGATGTATTAAAATATGTGGACTTTATATTTTGGACAATTTTTTCTTACTTGACATTTTGACAAAAAAAATCACGAAGTTTATCAACCCTGCCGGATATAGATACCCTATCAGAAAACTTGCAAACACTAAAAAAAAACGTTATTATTTTTTTAACAATGAATATTGAAAAAAATGCCGATATTTTATAAAAATGCAATTTTTAGTGAAAAAATATTATATACAGGGTGTTTCCTAATGATGTGCTAATATTTCAGTGTGTGATTCCTTAGGTCATTTTATGAAGAAAAGTTCATATGAACATATGTCCGCAACGGCTTAAATTTTTTGCTACAGGGTATTGATATCGTTATTTTTTTATTACTAAAATCTAAGATATTTTAGATATTATTTTCAATTTTGGTATGTATTGAAAGGATATAAAGCCACATATTTTAATTAAAAATAATATTTTATCGCTCTACCAGTGACGTCCATGCGAGCATGTCCTCTGATATTTTTTTACAAAAAAGTGGTACGCCACTGACATTTTTCCATGTCGATATTTTTCCTAATTAGCCTGATCAATTCTACATGAAAACGGCCTCTTGCGTTTTTCTCGTCAGACGCACAGTTCTTGATTAAAACAATTAATTCATATTGAAACTAATTACACAGGCACACACACACACAAAAAAAAATGTAGCTTACACGGACCAGACCAATCAGTGTATTTTGGCTTGTTGAATTCGAATCCGGTGTCATTTTTGCCCCATCACGTCACAATTTTTTTTCTACACTCAAAAAACAGTTAGAAAAATGAAAAAGTAAAATTGCAATTTTCTAACGATTTTTTTATAGAGAAAAATTGTGACGTTGTGGGGCAAAATTGACAGCGGATTCGGATTCGGCAAGCCAAAATACACTGGAGATGATTGGTGTGGTCCATGTAAACGACATTTTTTTTTTCTGTGCGTGTGTCTGTGTAATTAGATTCAATATGAATTTAATTGTTTTAATCAAGAACTGTGCGTCTGATGAGAAAGATGCAAGAGACCGTTTTCATGTAGAATTGATCAGGTTAATCAGAAAAAATATCGACATGGAAAAATGTCAGTGATGTACCACTTTTTTGGTAAAAAATATCAGAGGACATGCTCGCAGGGACGCCACTGGTGAAGCGATAAAATAATTTTTCTAATTAAAATATGTGGTTCTATATCCTATTAACATATACCAAAATTGAAAATAGTGTCTAAAATACTTTCTGAGATATTACAAAATAACGATTAGAAAAAAAATTGTTAACACCCTGTAGCAAAAAATTTAAGCCGTTGCGCACATACGTTCATATGAACTTTTCTTCATAAAATGATCTAAGGAATCACACCCTGAAATATTAGTACGTCATTAAGGAACACCCTGTATAAGCAAAAAGCCATGTGCAGGTCGTACTTGTGCAATTAGTATTCCGTACCATCAATTATTTTTAAATAAAGATATGATAGATTTATAGAGCGTGTAAAATAAGTTCGGAACGGTGGAATATCTAGAGATATACACTTCCGATCAAAACATTAAAAAAAAATTGTTTAATATTTTCAAGTGAGGAATCCAATTATACCAAAGCCGCCCCTTGTGGGTGCGAAGTGGGGCAACTTTGAAATTTTAAATGGAAACCCACATTTTTTATTGCAGACTCAGATTCTACCGGACAAAATACGTAATTTTTATGTAATTTTGTCCATTCGTGACAGATCGCAAGACATCTGATTTTTTGCGACTATCTCAACAAAATACATCAAACTAAGATGTAAAGAAGAAGTATTGAACGATTTCAAGAGAGAATGCAATTATGCTAAACTGATTTCTGTTGCTGCATTTTCAACATATTTTTGGCCATTTTAGTCTCCTTTCAGCCTCTTTTCAAGTTCTGTTCCAAGGAGTATGATTTTAGCGTACTTTTATCCTCTTGGAGGCGAAAAAATTCAACTCGAGGTGTCTTGTGATTTTTCAATTTGTGAAATCTTCAGATGTGTGCAACAGTTATTTTTTGCGATCACAGTGCCATCTGTCACGAGCCGAAAAAGAATTTGACAAATATTTTGTATTTTTACCCACCCGTAGAATCCGAATCTGTACCTAATAAAGGAAAATTTCAAAGTTACCCCCACCGCACTCATAAGAGGTATGTGGCCGCGTCTTCAGTTAATATAATTATGGATTCCTGTTTTGAAAACGTTCAAAGCGCCTTCTTTACCTCTTAATGCGATGCATTTTTTTGACATATCGCAAAAGATCTAATTTTTGCAATCACAGCGCCATCTGTCACGAATCGTAAAAGTGTATTTTATCTCGTAAAATCCAAATCTGCAATGAAAAATGGGGGTTACTATTTAAAATTTCAAAGTTGCCCACCCCCATGCGGGCGGCTTCAGTTTAGTATAGTTGGATTCCTGCCTTAAAAATATTAAAAATTGTTTTTAATTTTTTGATAGGAAGTGTATTTCTCGAAATATTCGATTGTCCCAATTTTTTTGGTACACGCTGTTCATATGCTGATAAAATGAGATATATTATACCAGAAGTCGATTTGCCAAGCTTCTTCGATAGATGATGAAATGGTAGGCCGCCGATTGTGTGGAGAATGCCGATTGCGTGAAAAATTTGAAAAGTAGACGTAACCTGCAAGTTTTGTTGACAGTTGAAATCGTAAACACGTTGTATTTAACGATTTCTTAATAACGATGACCGTTGTTTTGTTGAAAAATGTGAAGGAAATCGCACACAAAAAGGACCCCACACAAACCTTATGGTAGTTGGGTTTCGGTAGAATCGTCTGAATTTTTGGTATAGTATATTATTAGATTAGATTAGGAATGAGGAGCTGGCCAATTGGCCTTGATTACCGCGACCCCCATGGATCTATTGTGGTGCTCCTGTTTGTTTTCCTTAGAGCTCCTTATCCAGCTTTGTCCTTTGTATCAGACTCCACAGCCTTCATAAGGGCTCATTAGTGTAGCTATCAGCTCTTGGTTTTTCCTCACCAAGTAGTTGAAATCTCAGTCAAGCAAGGCCTTCACAATGGCACAATACATGGACTGAGATTTCCTCTGCCTCTTGGCAGAATCGTCACGTTGCGTCCTCTGCCAAACCCATTAGACTGAGATGTCTATTAAGTCGACAGTGACCGGTTAGAAGACCTACTATTATTCTAATGGCCTTTCTATTTTGGCCTAATAGATCCTTTGTAAATTTAGCCCATCGTTCTTTAATGAACTCTTTAGCCTGTCTCTGTCATCGGAAATTTTTCCACCATTTCAGAGATTTAGTTTGCATTCATTTGTTAATGAATGCTGGTATGCATGGCTTGGCAACACCGCAAAAGGGTTCGAGTCCTATAAGGGCGTTATCTGCGCCTTCTCTGGTCAGTTCATCAGCCTTTTCATGTCCCTTGTGTCCTAGTACCCACGTCAGGGTCACTTTGTTTTGACTCCCTAGGTCTGTAAGGGCATTTATGCAGTCCCATACAAGTCTCGATTCGACTTGTATGGAACCGATTGCTTTTAGAGCAGCCTGACTGTCGGAAAAAATGGCAATCGACTGATTAACAGTTCCTTGTCTTATAATTTCCTTTGCGCACCACTGCATTGCGGCTACTTCAGCCTGGAATACTGTGGCGTATTTTCCTAGACCTTATGGGATTTTCGTTTTTGATCTTATCCCATAAATCCCAGCTCCGACTTCCTGTTCTGTCTTAGAGCCGTCTGTATACCAGACTGTTTGTGCCGGTATTGGAGGACCGTTTGTCCAATCTTCCCTGTCTGGTATTTTAATTTTGAAATTTTTATTGAAGTTATACTTTGGGACTGTAATGTCCGTGGGCATTCCTAGAATGGGATTCGCCTTCAGGTGCTACTCCGTGCTGCTGCCTTATTGGTGTATAGTCTTGCATTAGCCTGTACACCACCGAACGAGCTTTTCCTTGGATAAATATATGTAGTGGCGGCAAGTCCAGAAGGACTTCCAATGCACCTGTTGGAGCAGTTTTTATGGCTCCCATGGCGTACAGGCACTAGGCAGCCAAGCCTTTGTACGCCACTTGACAGCCTGGTGCTCCGTAGCAGCCAAGATGTTGAATATGGAGCATCGTGGACATGGAGACTTGTTCAGGATGACGAAAGCTATAATATTCCAAAATTCCAGACGACTCTACGGAAACCAAATTCCCATAAGGTTTGTGCGGGGTCCTTTCCTTAAAACAAAAAACTACGTATGGAAAGTATGGTTTAAACAATATTTATTTTACCTGGCTGCCAAACTGTTGGTCTTATTCTTCGCAACCATACTGGACTTAAAACTGGACAAATCAAACACATCGACAAGACTGACGATGGGTAAACGGCGGCACAGCGTATGGCATAGTATTTCTCTGGTAAATTTGAGAATTCAGTCTAAAACATTGCTACCAGGATAAATCATTACAAAGCCTGATGTGACAGAATAAGACCCGAGCCGTGATTGAAGATTGGAAACGAAAGTGACCGATTGTTTACCTAGCTCACCAATACAAGTCCATTACCAGCTCTCGGTTCATTCCTAATATTTCCGGTTACATAGCCGTAGATTAAATGATATTTATTTACTTTTATTAAATTATTTATGGAGTTGTTCATTAAACTAACATTATTTATTATAAATAAACAATTTACATCATACCTATAAATTAATATAAAGTAATAAAAGAATATTTACAATTATTAAAAAATGATTCTAAAAATTGTCACTGATGTTGTGAAATATTCCTTTGTTGGTATTTTTTTTATGATTTTCAAACTGACTTTAGATGATCTATAAACGGGACGAAACCGAAAAAAAAATGTTGACAGCGACGGTCGGCATTCTTTGCAGCAGTATTCAAATAGGTCAGGTGACTTTTATCTGATAAAATCGTTCGTAAGTTTTTTTTATACTTATAACTTGCAATGATAATAATTGTTAACACAGCCCCACAAAAAAAGTTTTTAATCTGGATGACTGACCTTGCAATTCCTATGTATTTTTCGACGCTGAATCCGAATCCAAAGCCAACAACATTCCTATACCCTCCAATTTTTGTGTAGAGGCAAAAACACCCCTGCAATAAGGTACATTTATGAATATAATTAAGTACCTATCATTAAGCAATAAATGAGGACTTATTATCACTCGTACTCTTCTTTTTTAATGCCAGGGACTTCAGCGAGGGGTAACGATTCTTCCGAAGGGGCTGATACACCCGCTGCACCCCTTCTATACCCTTCTGGACATAAAAGTAACTAGCTTACAATCTCTCGAGAATGCAAAGAAAATATAGAGGGTGAATACCGCTCCGGAACCAAGCCTCCAGAAGGGTATAAACTACCCCCTGCTGGATGAGGAACATAGGAATGGAGGGAGATCTGGGAGAGCACGTGTGCCTTGTTTTTACTGCAGAATGGTTGCAGTGCATTAACGAGAATCTCTTTCAAATGCATTGACAGCACCCTGCAAGGGTGGGCGAAAACTACCGCCCAAATCCCCAAAAAGGATTCGGAAAACTTTCAGGGCTTTGGGGTTTTTAATTCTGAGAGGGAAGACAAACGGGAATCCATTTCTGTAATTTTTTTTCACTCCAGCACTCACTATATATATTGAGTGGAAAAGAATTTTATAGAAACAAGTATGATTGAAGATAAAATGGGGTGTATGAATGAAAAAGACATGAAATACAGGTGATACTATGAGGGATATAGAGATGCATTGAGTGAAAAAAATCGAGTTGGATTCCCGTTTGTCTTCTCTCTCAGAATCAAAAACCCCAAAGCGCATTTTTCCACTCCTAAAAGTTTCCCGAACTCTTTTTGGGGGTTTGGGGGGTGGTTTTCGCCCCTTGCAGGATGCGGCCAAAAAAAATTGAAGGAGATTCTCGTTAATACACTGCGACGATTCTGCAGTAAAAACAAAGGAAAACTTGCTCTCCCAGATCTCCCTCCACCCCAGTGTTCCTCATCCAGCCATCTCAAGGCTTGGTTCCAGAGCAGCATTCTCCCCCTACCATATCTGCTTTGCATTCTCAAGAGCTTCGTAAGCCAGAAGCTTTTTGACGCAGTTCTATGTCCAGAAGGGTATAAAAGGGGTGCAGAGGGTGCATCAACCCCTTCGGGAGAATTGTTACCCCCTCGCCGAAGCCCTGGGCATCAAAAAAGAAGAGCACGGGCGATAAAATGTCCGCATTCATTCCTTAATGATAGATACTTATATTCAAAAATTTATATTATTGAAGGAATGTTTTTGCCGCTACACAAAAATTTAAGGGTATAGGAATTTTTTTGGCTGTGTAATTAAAAAAAGGCAGATGGACAAAATGACCCTGAATTTGGTTTAGTTCGACAGCCGCTACTGGCCTACAGTCTATTCAGTTTAAGAATGAAGTACACTTGGGGCCGGTTTACACAGCTACACGTACCACAATTGAAATTCGAATCGCTGCTTAAGTCGACCATCGGTCACAAAGCGCCGACTTTGCCGTGTGCGTTTGTGTCGCGTCTTGGTCAATGAGAAGATGGAAAATAACGTCCTATTCCTATTTAAAACGAACGCTTCATTGTAAACTGAATGGGTTATAGTTAATATTATAGGTATTATCTGTAATATCGTATTTGTAGAAAATATTTAATTTAAGCTAAAGCATTTGAGTAAGGCAATATAATTGTATAAGTCTCTTTCGTTCATGATATTTCGGACAACATATTAGCATGCAAAATATTTGTACGTGTACAAAAGACCCTGTATTAGTAGTTTCATTAATTCGGTAATTTTTATTTTGTTCTGTAGCAACTGGAGAAATCGATTGCATTGGAACTTATAATCGAATCTGGGACAATCATCTGGCAGATCTCGTCGAATGCAGAAAATGTAGAAGAAAATTTTTTCCCGACAGAATACAAATTCATGAAAAAGCATGTGCTGGTACACCCATTAAATTAAAGAAAAAGGAAAAAAATTAATTCACTCTCTTTTCTAATCTTAAATGGTCTTGAATTCGTTTTAAATTTTTTCTTTCATTTATTTAGTTTACCTAGGCTACAGAGTTTCAATCGCAGGATCCTAGTTTGCTTAGGCATAAATAAATATTTTTTATAAGTACAGATAAGTATATGTAGTTTTTTTTACAAATTACAGGTATACACCTGTTATCTTCGTTGTACTTTACGCAAATACGAAAACAAAGCGTATGGCATTTAATCAGCACATCTCTAAAAGCGTAAAATTTCTCATACAGAAAAAAATGCATTGTCACTACGATAGTCATCGAATTTTGAACAACTTTCATAATATCCGTATGTCTTATCTGTACATAATTTTTCTATTGTTTAATTACATTGCTACATTTATTCATAAACGAAGATTAAGGTAGATAAACTTAGTTGTTCAAGAATCATTCAAATTATAGAACCGACGTACTTCAATATTTCCATGTTTATTCGATAACTTATTTTGTATTTAATTCTGAAACATCCTAAAAATGCACCAAAATGGTAATCGTAGAACCTTTGTACATTGGGAACTTAAATATATCAAAAATGCTTAAGAGTTTAAGCTAAACGTAACAACAAAGAAGTTTCTGGAACTCAGCCCGAGACCAATCAGACATCCAGATATACAGCGTCGTGGCAGACGGTAGTTAAAGAACTGTACAGGATGGATCAGATACATACCCATGATACCTTCATATGTTACTAGAAAATCATATTGTCAACTAAAATATACGATACAGTGAAAACATTTAGTTCATTGAAATGTTACATTGACCTTCGGATAGGACAAGATTTTTTTATGTGTAGGGGGTTCAATGTGAGTATGAAAGTCGGTTTTCGGGGTTGATAGCCCCCCCCCACCCCATTTGGCCGCCATATTGAAAAAGGGGGTGTAAACAGTTTCTCCGGAATATCTTCAGAACCGTAAGTCTCACAAAAAAAATTTCTGAGGCTTTTTTTGTAGAGAATTGAATTCTTCACAATCTTGGTCTAGATACGTACTTCTTTACCGTAAAATTGGAAATGAAAAAATTTTAATTAAAAATAGACTAGGATTTTCAAGAAAAATGTCATTTAAGGGTTATAATTTTTTTTCTATTGATTTCATTGAAAATACACGTCAGATGGTTTTTGTAGATCATTTTATTGCGAATTATTTTCTCTACTCATTTTTTAAATTTCTCTTCTAGGGGATCAAACCAGGTACTCCATTTAAAATGCGCGAAAGTGTCCGAAAGAGCACTGGTCTGAAACTAATTCGATTATATGTTTTTTGGATCGCTAATTACGAAAATCGGGGTCCCGTAATTCTAAAAGTTTTTTATTATTAATTTGCAAAGATTGTTGATGTATACCAAATATAGCCAAATTATATGATTAGGGATAACAATAGAGGGTTAAAACCACCCCTATTTGGTAAATTTGAGGTGCTCTTAATTAACCTCAGATAAAATACTGGTGGCTTCGTTGTGTGTGAAAGAAACAAAGTAAAGGTCCAGTTTTAGTAGTTTTATATTTAATCTTCAAACACTAACTACCTACTATATATCGTTACAGTTTAACCAACCAATAAATAATGTTCAAATACATACAGTAATTCTACTGCTTCGCCTATGGTTTCTTTTCTTTTCAACAATTCTCCACCTTACAATTTCTATCTTCCAACTTGCTATAAGTAATATTTCTTTCTGCCTTCACTTTTCTCAACCTCTCCGACTATTTATATTCGTTTCTTCTCTTCAAACTATTTATATCTAGGTACCTCCTTCCACTTCCTTTTCTAACTACCTATCAATCTTTTTCTTATCCGTCAATTTCTGACAGTTCTCCTGTCATCTTCTTGATCTCTTTTCTTAAAACTTAGGCGGGTGTATAAAAAGCTCCACATCACACCCCTATTCAATCGTGGCACGAAAATCAAACAAAATGTGACTCGATTTAATACAAATAATAAGGGGCTTAAATACTAATTGAACTAATTACATAACGATTAGGACCTTATAAGGATCTCTAATGCAAAACAGCTGGTATGGCTTTATATTTTTTAAATTCACAATATTTTGCGGCCCGAGGACAGTATCCTTGGCATTAACCAGGAGACTGACCAACCTTTTCTGCCACAGTATACGGACTCTCATAGAGTAAAACAAACTTTTCTATTTCCTAACGGCAGAGGATAAGGGGTGTGTTTTCATCAGCACTTGCTCCCCTGGTTCCAATATAATGGCTTTGTTTTGATATTCATATTTTTTCTTTTTTCTTTCTGTCTTAGTTAATATCCTACTACGCGCAATTTCCCAAAATTCCGTTAACGGTCGTTTAACATGTTCATCATCAATCCGAAACTGAATAATTTTATGAATGTTATTTGAATCGACCGTTTCATAAACAACAACCCAGGTCATAATCCGAGCTGTCTGATTGTATATAAATGGTCTTCTCGAAATTGTCATGAACTACCTTTGTTACCTCTAAATAAGCACTTTTGATTTTGTCAAATACCTTCTCTTCTTCCTTGTTACAAGTATATTTAACATTCTTTTTCAGTAAACGATGTAATGGTATGGTTAGATCGGCAAATTTATATACAAATCGATGATCTTAATTAACCATTCCCAAAAAACTCCCCAACTCTCGAATGTTTCTCGGAGTTTCTGAAAATATCACCCTATATTCTTGTAATAAACTAAGTAAAATTTCCCGTTGTTCGTTATTAAAAGTTCCAATCTTGTCCGTAGCCTGCCTAAAATCCAAATCAGTATAACATTGCCTATTACCTGCCCTACTTTTTCCTGCTACAACATTCAGCGACAACTGATTTTCTTGTTTTTTTTTAAATTGTATTTTTACGTCCAAATCCCGCCCTGGAATTCTCAACCTCATTTCTTGAAAATCAAGTTTCACTTTTTCTGCCGTCATCCAATCACAACCTAAAATAACTTCTTTATTCAACTTGGAAACGATAACTCATGATATATTAAATTCTAATTTACCGATCCGAACAGGCAATAATACTTGTTCTCGGTCTCTTTCTGTCTTAGCCCCCACCGATCCTGATATAGTTAAATTAGTTACTGGCAACACCGGTAATTTCTCCAAATCGTCCTGCATTTTTTTAAAGAAATTCTCAGACACAGCCGAACATTGGCTTCCGGAGCCAATTAAAATATCTACGGTTTGATCTTTTACCTGTGTGTGATAATAGGTGATAAGAATTTTTTTTCGTCCGACATTTCAACATCCTCGTTATCACTTAAAATCTCATTCCTTATATCCAAATCGTATATTAACATCTTCAATCCCGTTGTTTTCCATAGCATTTTCTCTAGATAAGTTGGGCTGTGGGTAATTATTTTCCCTATAATCTGCAATACTATCTCTGGTATTTACCGTTTCGCTCTTACGCCCCTCATAGTCCCGTGTCATTTCCCGATTTCTATTAGAATAATCTCCCGTTGCTTCTAATTTCCTTAAATAATCCTCAACTTGCTCTATCTGCGTTAACCCTGCTAAACAAATACCCCTCCGAATATCTTAATTAAAATGCATACTTAACCATTCCACCAGTTTTATCTCCGGTATTGCTTCTGACAGAAACGCTGCTTGAGCGGCCAATTCAGAAAATAGTCCGCGCGATCCCCTGATCTATAATGCCCATACTTAATCTCATAAAATAAATCGAGTTCCTGGTCGATCCCCCAATAACGATTTTTAAAAGCCTCTTTAAATTGTTCAAAGTCTTCTAACACCCCTTGTCGCGTCGTTACCCAATCTGCCGCCGACCCACGTAACGAATTAGTAACCAAACTCAATCTCCTTTGCTTGGGTACCCCCGCTTCATCAAACAACCTAGCTACTTTTTTTTTAATACAGCATAGGATGTAAACCACAATTGGGAGCAAAGCTTACGTTAGGACCCTCTAAATCCCGCCATATTGACGTATAACGTATATCACCTGAATATGTTATTTCCAAATCCATACCAACAGCACCGTCCTTGTACTCATTTTTCCCTTTATATTAATACTAACCGTTTCCGCTAGTTTACTTATAGACCATTGCATCTCGGCCATACCATCTGCTAATTTGCAAACTATGTCCTCTAATTTATTTTTTTCCAAAAGTTCCCTTGATTCTAGGTTTTTTTGTTTTGATTTTCGCCCAGATTTCTTTGACATGACTGTTCTTTTTTTTCACAAATCTCGTCAAATTTCCACTGCCGAACAACTAATACTTTGTCTCTTTACTGCATCAAATAGGTTAGTTGTGTACAACTTGCAACGTTCACTTTCCAAGCTGCCTCTCTTACTTTGTCTCTCTGTCCTCCACACAGCCCCACGTTGAGCGCCAAATTGAGGTGCTCTTAATTAACCTCAGGTAAAATACTGGTGGCTTCGTTGTGTGTGAAAGAAACAAAGTAAAGAACCAATTTTAATATTCTAATAGTTTTATATTTTAATTTTTTATAATTTTTAATAGTTTTATATTTAATCTTCAAACACGAACTACTATATATCGCTATTCCAACTTGCTATACTATTTCTTTCTTTCTTTCTTCACTTTTCTCAACCTCTCCGACTAATCTTTATATTCGTTTCTTCTCTTCAAACTATTTATATCTACCTCCTTCTACTTCCTTTTCTAACTACCTATTAATCTTTTTCTTATCCGTCAATTTCTGACAGTTCTCCTGTCACCTTCTTGATCTCTTTTCTTAAAAATTAGGCAGGTGTATAAAAAGCCCCACAAATTAGTAAAACACATTTATTTATTTTAAGCTTCAAATTTGGACACCTTGCTCTCTTAGGCAAAAATAAAATATTGTCACCTCTTAAATGGAGGGGGTAGTTTTACCCCTTTAAGGATTGAGAATAATTTACTTTTGCCCGGAAATACCCATTCTACTAAATTTTAACCAAAAAGTAGAAAAGAAAATATTTTTTACTAAATTACCAAATAGGGGTGGTTTAACCCTCTCTGGGTATCGCTAATCATAAAATATGGCTATATTTGGTATAAATCAATCACCTTTGCAAATTAATGTTAGAAAAGGGGATTTCATAGGATCTCTTTGATTTTCATTGAAATTATCTCAGAAAACTCGCTAAAAGAGGGGTTTTTGGCGTTTTTAAGAGTGTTCCCTAACTTTTAGAATTGCGGGACCCCGATTTTCGTAATCAGCGACCCAAGAAAGTATAGTCAAAGTACTTTCAGACCGGTGTTCTTTCATGCACCCTTCGCGCGTTTTGAGTACCTGTTTAGTTTGATCCCTTTTCAGTGTCCTAAGACCTGTTCAAAGAAATAAAATTTAAAAAAATAAGTAGAGAAAATTGTTCGCAATAAAATGATCTACAAAAAACATCTGACGTGTTTTTTTTATAAAATCAATAGACAAAGAGTTATAACTCTTATATATTTCTCTTAAAAATTTTAATCTGTTTTTAATTATTACTTTTTCATTTTCAATTTTACGGTAAGAAGTATCCAGATCAAGATTGCAGATAATTCAATTATCTACAAAAAAAAATGTGAGACTTACGGTTCTCAAGATATCGCGGAAAAACTGTTTACATCCCCTTGTTCAAGATGGCGACTAAATGGGGAGGGGGCTTTCAACCCCGAAAACCGAGTTTTATACTCACACTGAAACCCCCTACACATCAAAATAAAAATCATGTCCTGCCCAAAATGCAAGATTCGGCCTAAATTTTGTAACATCAATGGACTAATTCAGATCCAGGAGTTCGAACGTGGCTGGCGTCTAGGGTGGAGGTGCCGTGAGACGCTCCCGATCTATTAATTTATTTACAATGAAGAAAGTGCTCAAAAATCTGTAAACACTACGTTAAAGTCGAAAAAGCCGTCGATGCATCAAGAGATTCTGCGCCATAATAGAAAAACAAAGTTCATATGGAATTAGTAATTACGCGTACAGTTTTCTAAGTAATATAAAAAAAAACAAGTGTAAGTGCCTACACTTATGCAAAACGAGAGACCCTTTCTCAGGTGGTTGGTGCGACAAAGTAAACATCTGCAACATAATACACCAGCAGTGAAAGGCAACGGACTGATTTCTAACGAGTGGAAGTAGTAACACAAATAAAGGATGAAAAGATAAGTTTTATTTCTAAGTTCTATTTATTGGTTTATTAATCCTTGTCATAGTACAATTTATTACACAACAGAGAAAAATTTAAAAATAAAAATGAAACGGTATTAAATATAGGTAATGAAATAGAAATTACCCGAAATTGGAAAGCGACAGTTGAAAGTAATTACTGTGGAAACACACTAATATACAGGGTGTGCAAAATATTCTCTCGGGCCTCTTTCTCATAACCAACCCGCCATAAAAAGCTTTTCATCGCGAGGTAGGGCACCTCCACTGTAAATGGATATTTACCTGTGGAAAGGTAAAAAAACTTCCTACGGCGAGCGAATGCATGTATGTTTTGGCAGATAAACGAAGTGAACACAAGCGGGCGGAAGGAGATGCACACTTCTAGATTCAGAAATAGAAGACTGACAAACACCTACATTTCCCATCCTATATTCCTGCCCCATGCGTCATACGGCCCTCGCTGCTGACAACAAGAATGTACCATATCCAACTCAGCATATGCAGCCGGTCCGGCAGTATATAAAACATCCGAAATTTGATTCCGGCACGCGGTTTGACCGTCAGTTGGGCGTGTTCGGCGGACGACCAAGCTGCGTGTTGAAACGAACCTCCATGGATTCCCGGATTAATAATATCAATAATAATAATATCTTTATTTTCATAGGACCCTATTAAGGGTATAGAAATACAGTCATAAAATTGTAAAACATTGTAAATATAGTAAAACACGTAACTCAGGACAAAACCATAGTGTAGTAAACAGAATACAGAACAATAAATAAGGACGAGAATTGCTAATATTACTAAGTACGCTCCTGAAAACTAGTACAACTTAAATATTCTTTTATGGAATAGAAGCTGTGACTGATTAAAGTGGCTCGAACTGTGCTCTTAAAGAGGTGAATTGAGCAGCAATGCCCACCTTACGCTGGCAAATCAATCAATCAAATCAATGAATGGACTAATTCAGATCATGTGAATTGACATTTTCCGCCGAATGGTAGATAGATAAATAGATAAATCAATTTATTTAAAAACAAATTTTGGTTAACAAAAGTTTGAAACAAGTCAAAAAACTTCTTACTCAACATAAAATGTAAAATATAGTAGGTATAGTAAAGTAATTATTTTAAAATAGAATTAAACGTATATCTGCTACAGGTCTAGCTTACTTTACATTTAATATAACATGTAGACAAGTATATAGTTCACAAATAGCTAAAATTGATGAGCTAGTTAATTAAAAGAAATACTGAATTTCGTTATAAAAGAAATTCACGAACAGTGTATGGCTCAGCATCACCGATATATTTAAAAAGCTCTAATTTAAAGGAGTTAATATTGTTTATATTTTTTATTCGTTCGGGAAGATGATTATAAAAATAAATACATGAGCAGTAACTCCCTTTTTCGATTAAAGTTAAAGATTGTGTAGGGTAATTGTAATTAAATTTTCCTCTTGTGTCATATTTGTGGCTTATCGAGTTGATATTGAATATTTCAGGATGGTTTTTAGAAAAAGTATGCATTCAAATATGTACACACCTATGACCGTTATCAGATCATGCTTTCGAAATACACCCCTGCAACTTTCAATAGCGTTCATTCTAAGCATTATACGGAATGGCTTATTTCTGGATTTTAAGTATTTGCTGTATGTCAGATGACCTTGCTCAAAAAGTATGTCGAATTTTAGTATAGAGTAGAAAAAATACCCATAGTAAACCAATTTAAGTGTTTTGTAATCCATGTATTTGATTAGGACACGCAGAGTATAGCAGGCAGATGATAATTTTTTAGCAGTATTTTCAATATGGTAATTCCATTTTAAACATGAATCGATATAAATACCCAAGAGTTTTGTACAGTTGGTTGTACTTAACTCGATATTAAGTTTATCTTGTCAGGAACAACCAGACTTATTATGAGTAGTTCTAAAGAATTATTATGTTTTATCGGTGTTTAAAGTAAGATCGTTGTTGAAATACCACATATCAGTTTGACAGAATTATTTTTCGTCACTTAGGGTAATTAGTGACGGTATACTTTTTCCCCTAATTATCATCGGCATAACTAATAATTGTATTTTGTAAATTGCTAAGTGTAGTGGGTAAATCATTAACAAAATTAAAAATAGTAGTTGTACAAGAATACTCCCCTGAGGAACGCCCAAGTTGGTATACACCCTACTTGAATAGACACCTCAGAAGGACCCTGGATCGTCTCTAAATACCACCCTTTGGGATCTGTCCGGAAGGTAGGATTTTAGCCAAGATAATGGCACTCCTCTAACACCATACTTAAACAATTTGTCTAATAAAATATTTTGGTTTAAATAGTCAAAGGCTTTGGAGAGGTCAAGAAACAGAGTTCTCCGCTTTCCAAGGCGGTCAATATAGCCTCTGCAAATTCAAATGTTGTAGTTCCGATTGATCTGTCCTTGAGAAATCCATGCTGGAATGCAAAAAATAACTAGCAGGAATTAAAAAAATGAATTAGTCTGGTAGAGTAAACTTTTTCAAAGAATTTTGAAAATGACGACAGCTGGCTTATCGGCCTATAGTTCTCAATTCATTCAAAGTTCTGCTTTTTATGACCCGGGATTATGGTTGCATGGACCGCCCTCTTGCTCTTTGAAGTAGCTTTGAAAAAACATTCGTATTGGTTTTTTAACGATAACTTCCTTAATTCTTAAGACATCTAATCGCTCCAAAAACCATTTTGCAGAGAATATCAAGGGCTACATGTGTAATGTTAATCTTCCTTGAACCCTTCGTTTTTGAAATGTTTGAGTTTGAAGGGCGCTAAAACGGTGATATCTCAATTAATTTTCATCCTAGAAAATTTTTTTAAAATGAAATTTTCTGCTAAAAGTACCTATATTTTTGTACTCTTGCATTTTTTACATATTTTCTTTAGTCTTTGAGTTCCTGTGAAAAAAAGAAAATGTTTTCAAAAACTTCAAATTGAATCAAACTTTTTTCCAAATCTATAGGCACTTTAAACCGTTGAAACGTCTAGAACATATTGTTAGATAAGTACAAAATAAAGTAAATTCTAAACGGATTGCGTTTAATTTCAATTCTTGCGGTTAGGGGATTGGTTTCGTGGCTGATTTTTTTTTCTGAAAAAAACAACCATTTTATTTTCATCATAACTCCGAAAGCGTTTATGCTAACAACTTTCACTAAAGCTCATTTTAAAGGTATTTTCAAGTACTTTAAAAAATGTCCAACAAGTTTTCCTCCAAATATTTGTTGTTTTTCCGTTATTTAAAGTTGAAAGATTCGAATACAGTTTTCGGCGAACAAACAGTCACCTTCAACGAGCCATAACTCGGTTCGTATGGCATCTACAGAAATTTAAAAAAAACCAATTTGTTGTTTTATAAGCTTCATTTTTGCTCCTGGTGATTTTTTTGATAAAACCTAATGTTCTCGAGTTACTCGTGGAAAATTGCTCTAATGCATGCATTTTTTAGATGAAAAATCAACATTTTCAATCTCGAATAACTCAAAAAAATATTGATTTATTGAAAAAACTTAAAACATTGTTTGCTCAGACTTCATCCCCTATCGATTTCAGGTTACTTTGAGTTTACTAATTTCCAGAGAAGGGGTGGCATTCACCCCCAGGGTAAAAGCACACATCGGCACTATGTATACTTTGTTCCCTGAGCCATTTCCTACTTACTGTTCAAATTTTACGTCAATCGGTTTTTCGCCAGCCAGTGGCGCAGTGCTAAAGGTGTTCGACTCCTGACTAGGGTATGCACGTTTGGTGGCGTGTTTCATGTGCTATCGAGGTAGCAGTGAGCTAAGATCGCCGTTGAGTGGCACAACGTGTCTAGTCGCTGTTATCTCTCCTACGTCGAGTCTCAGCTGCGGTAGATGGAAATATCGCAGGGAATGGTTGTTGTGTTAACGTCTATGTGTACGTGTCCTGGTTGAGTGGTAGAACAGCAATAGCTGAACTCCGCCAGGATGTTAATATAAATAAGGCCATTAAAAAACTGAAATAAACTCGCTTTTCTATACTTACATATAAAAATTAAATATTTTTTCCTGTAGATATTTTCTTAAAATTATTGTTGAAGCAATATAAATAATTATTAGCGCGGGATGTTTCTGATTTCTAATCATATATAAGAATCACACATTTAAAAAAGATACTGTTATGAATTACACCCCCCTTGGAACTGGAGATTAATACGCCTATACCTAATAGCGAGTGACTGGAAACTTGTAGAAAGAGATAGAGTTTTCTAAAGTGTGGTGGGAGAAGATTTTAGATGGAATTTCAGAGTATATAAGACGCGATTACCGGTGCAGAGGAAGAAGTTTATTAAAGAGAAGTTCTATTAAAGTGACGTTCGGTAAAAAGTGAGGTTAAATAAGAAGTAAATAAAGTGTAAAGGTTATTTTGAAGTTTTGCATAATCAGTAAATTATTAAATAAAGTGTTAGTGAGTAATTCTTGTTAAAATCATTTAGAACCCACGGATTCATACAGGGTGTTTCCAAAAGGGTGAAAACACGTAACAATACTGATCAAAATCAAAGCTGTTGCTGAAAATTAAAAATTGAAAACCTTTATTGATTCGATTATTGGTAAACTATCACCATTTAAAGTGTAGGATAAAGGTGCATTTCCACCTAGCAGCTACAAGCTACAAGAATTTTGGGTATAATGGTCTGTCTTCCGTGCTCGTATGTCGTCTGCTCTTGCGACGTGCCTCCGTTTCTGAAACGTTTGTTTATGAGTTATTTTGTTAAAGTTCTTTTTTATCAGTTTTCTTTCTTTTTTTCTCTTTTCCTTTCCCCAATAAAAACAACAAAAATGACGCTTTTCTCCACGCTACAAAATAATTACTTTGGCAATACAAACTGTGTTTCCTCTAGCGCCGCTAGTGGTATTCTGTACCATGCATAGATTTAATAATACCTCTTTGGTACCATGGTAGAAATATATATATATTTCTACCATGTTCTGTACTGCCATAGATTACTAGTACTGCGGGGTGTTTAGCGTGCTGTAGCCGGTGGGAATCATATACATATTAACTACCTATATACTATGAGTTTCGTTCGTAACGCCAAGGAAAGCCTGTCTATCTATCCATTAAGAATACTCTGGGTATGGTGCGCATGTCTTAGTGACGCGAGATTGTGACCGTTCAACTGAATATAGAAGGCAAATGGTCACAATCTAGTCGGAGAAATTGGCCACATGGCCACTGACCTATTACAAAAGCGCGCTTGTGTCGTCGGAGCGTGCGCGTTGGGTCCCAAGTTCTCCATAGAGATGGAAAACTATCTCCTTCTCTAGCCTCAATTCCGTACATAGTAGCTTATAGCGTGTTACCAGTATATATAGTTAATAGGTTTAGGTTTATGGTGGGAATGCACCTTAAGCACTACTGCCAACTGCTGTTTTTACGATGCACCACCTTAAAGACATGCTATTTTTCGTTACGTTGCGACGCACTTTTAGGAATTTTTGGAGGTTTACCCGTCTTTTACTTTCACGATGCCTTCTCATTCGAAGCGCGTTGAGTGTTAAAATATAAACCGTCTCGTTAGATGATTCATTATTTCCATCTTCAGATGCTTTTCTTTCGTTATTTAATTCGGACATATTAAAACAGTTGACACGAAACTCTTGCCCGTGAACACAAAAACTATTTAACAGATATTTAAAATTATACAATTAATATTGTTTTGCATTACACCCCCTACAAAGTGGAGACTTTTACGCCCACGACTACTAGAAGCTGAAAATTAAATAGAAATGGTTAGGCAACCAGTAATACACGCCGTCTCTTCTGGAAGCCTGTAGATGGCTCTAGAGTTATACATTGTTCTGGAATTGGAAAGTTGCATCTTATATAGTATATAGAGTTCACTGAGTATATAAGACGAAATCCATGGCGGGAAGTTCGAAGTTCAGAAGAGAGAAGTTGAAAAGTGAAAAATGAGAGGTTAGAAATCCGAGGTGACAGAAATACAAACTAGGAAACATTGTTGATGGTTATTTTAGTAAAAGTGTAGTTTATTTAAGGAAAATATTGTTTGGTTATCAGTAAAATAAATAAAGTGTTAGTGGTATCCCCTTGTTAAAATTATTTAGAACCTACGGATTTTTACAGGGTGTCTCCTAGGGGTGTGATACAGCTCCTCGACCTCGAAAACTTGATTACAATTATTATATATCCTTCTACCCCAGATGATGCTGTCACTGGTAAAAATATTCGCGCACGTTAGCTCCTCCCCGAGCATCTTCTCATAATAATACTGCTCTACTTGACATCGCGCACACACACAAATATCACTCTACGTATACGCACGACGATAACATAATACTAACTATGCAAAGCAGGGTTTCTTAATTACGTGTTCTGTAATCCCCACACCATGCATTAGATTTTGTGACGCTGTCATACGGATATATCCTTACGATAAAAGCAGGCCCGACGAGAGGGTGGGTCGGGAGTGTTTTCCCTCGGGCCTGGACTTCTTGAGGGGGCCCGAATTCCACCCGAATGTCTGAATTTCACAAAAAGTTGGAGATGCATATACGCAAATTTGGATTGTGAATCTTAAATATTATTTCGAACAGCGGGGGTAGGGGGCCCGTATGATACTACCCCCGGACCCCCGATTTTCTCTCGACGGCCCTGTATACAAAGCTTCACTTCAAAAATATATTTCGATTCATCAACTTTTTTACAGAGCTATTATATATAGTTATTTTGCCTTTTAATTAACTGCACGAGAACTGCGCCAAAATTGCTCAAATTGAAACTTAATCTATTTCTTATCAATTGGCAGGTATTTATAAAAGCAAATTACATTCTTCTTACATTGCTTACTGCTGCTTAAAGTTTTATATAAAAGAAAAATGCGCGCGCGGCTAGTCTACCGCTAGTACGCATCTAAATCTAGTGCATGGCTTCGTGCGCTGATGCACCTTTGTCCAATTTCTCTATAATCGTACAGTTCAATAAACCCCTAATTCTGCCGTTTTAGCGCGGTGTAATTCTTTCGTGAGCATTTTCCCGTTCCGGATCTGACCAGATCGGATCGGAATTAAATTCTATTTTGTTTAGTCGATATTTCGTTCCGATATTTTCCCGGGTTTTTCTGTTATAAATGTACAAAAGTCAGCTATCTCGCTCGTCAGGATTCCACTTAAGCGAAAAATTATAGGTGAATGCCGAGAAAGAAGATAAATCGATTTGGAGAAATGTCAGAAAAACTCTTTTTCTCTTACTCATGCCGAGCTGAATTTCCAGTTTCGCCGGTGCAATTTATTGGGATACTGACAAAATACCAATCTTCCTTCTCTTATACCTAGGTACATCTTACGACCTTCCCTTCAATGTATTATTTAGTTACGAACGTTTAAAATTTGGTGTTTTTGAGTTTTTACATTTTTCAGCAAGGATGTATTCAAATACTTTCCTAATTTTTTTTAAACTTTTTGGCAGATGTTTTCTATTCTAAAAGTGCCTTTCGCTCATTTCTATGCGATTAACGCGTAAATTATAAAAGTCTTCTATTGTAACAATTATTGGCGGAAATATAAGCAAATTACAAACGTGCATTCATGAAAAATCATCAAAAAAGCACTTTATTATCGAAAGAACATGTTTTTAATGTCATTACAAAGTACCCGTGCACACGAAATAAAAAAAGATATAATCTAATTTCATTATGATGGCATAAACTGACGAAGCTTAGAAAATTTCAGCAGAAGAACCGTTCTGTTGCACTTTGGCCAACCTGGTGAACTAAGGGGCACCTAACCGGTCTAGAAACATTTGTCTATCGATTCAACATGACCCTCTATATTCATTTTTTTACAATTCTTTTAATGCATGTGCAAGTTTATTGTACAAGTATACTGAAACGCGTGTATTATAACACTTGCACAAGTATTATGACTATACAAGTAACGTGAGACTTGATGACATTCTATATATTGTATACTTGTACATATTGGTTTTGCGCAAGTATATCTAAGCAGCGCTTGAGCGTGTGTACGACATGTCGGCTGACTTGTGTAAACTGTAAACGTAAACGCATCGTCTTCGTTCGTTGATGCCATTTTTATCATTTTGTTATTCGCGCTTAACTGTCACTGCACAATAAATGTTCAAGTATATTTTTACGTGTCGCGGCGATGCAGATTTCAGTATACTTGTACAATAAACTTGCGCATGCATACCGTTCAAGTATGCAGTTACGTCTGTAGCCGCCTTCAGTCATATAGGAACAATGCATTTTTTATTGACTAAAAACGTCAAAGTTTTACAAAAGTGCATTCCTCGAAGAGGACCTGCAGATGTTAGACGCGCAAAAATCACCAGTGAATTAATGACATTGTCCTGAACCTAATCCAACTCTAATATTTTTATTCCCATTTTACTTTCAAAAGTTATAGCAACTCCACTATATTGTAATTCTGATCACCACTTTTTTAATTCTCTGACACCAACCGTGCATTCTGAACGTTTCCGTACACTTCAGGTTGGAAGTTATCAGTAGTAAACTTTCAGTTTTACCAAATTCTCGATTGGTATCATTGCGAATCTGCTCTTCGTGGCAGAAAGTTGTTCTCACACCGCTTCTCTCTTTCTTTTACGGGAGTGCGCCATCGTTGGCGTGTCGTGTATTTGATTGTGCTAAGAAAAATCTACAAACATCCAAGATGGTAAGTTTTTATTTATTGTTATTTTATTACTAAACTATTCAGCACCCTTTGTTTTATTTTTTGTCGTTAAGATTTTTACTAAATCATTTATTTTTTCACAAATATATTCATTCTTTGTGGATTGCACAACAGTATGAAAGTCACATAGATGGCCGATGTTTACAGTATAATATTTGTAGTTTGACAAAGGGTTGTCTAATAGTTTAGCAGTGAAAATAATCGTTTCAATTATAGTGACGTTTTTAGCTGTGTATTTTAGTTTAATTGAAGGATTATATTGAACAATAAACAAATATGGTACGTCTGCAACGTTCCCTATGTTCATACATGCTGCATTTGCATGCATTTTAAATGATGGTATTTATGTTGTTACCAATACTAATTATTGTTTTGCTTACAGGTTAACTTTACGGTAGACGAAATCCGTACAATGATGGACAAAAAGAAGAATATCCGTAATATGTCCGTCATTGCCCATGTAGATCATGGAAAATCAACTTTAACAGACTCCCTTGTATCCAAAGCCGGTATTATTGCCGGAGCCAAAGCTGGAGAAACGCGTTTTACAGATACCAGGAAAGATGAACAAGAACGTTGTATTACTATTAAGTCAACGTAAGGTTGTTTTTTAGTGAATAATAGATAAATTAGTAAAACTATGTTTTGCAGTGCTATATCTATGTACTTCGAGCTGGATGATAAGGATCTTGTCTTTATTACCAGTCCTGACCAGCGTGAAAAAGAAGAAAAAGGTTTCTTGATTAATTTGATTGATTCTCCTGGACACGTTGATTTCTCCTCAGAAGTAACGGCTGCTCTTCGTGTAACGGATGGTGCTCTTGTGGTAGTAGATTGTGTATCTGGTAAGTCAAAAATCATATTTTTGTTAACTAATGTAAGCTAATGTTTTAAATGGGCAATAGTATCGCTGGTCGAATGTTGTAGTGAAGTGGTTCGTGTGACGTTTTATGCAGTAATTTATATGTTTATTGTATATACCCTGCTAAACATCCTAAATTCTCCATGAATGCAAAATATTTTTTATTGCACAATATTATGGATGCCTGTCAATTATTGCATGCATTTTGTAAGTATTGAGCATGTTTGAAATTTATTGCGCAATACCTACAAATTAATTTTACATGTGGCAGGAAGTCCCAAAAAGAAAAGTAGAAGTATTAATACAATGCCAAAACTGACTTGGACAATTAATTCTGTTGAGTAGTTTAAATAAACTTTATACTTTTTGTATATTGTGACACAGTGGTTCGCTTAGCATTTTATTAATGCACTATTCCTGTACTTCACAGTTGTATTGCATATATCTTGAAAAACTTCCTAAAATATAATTTAATTTTCATTGTGTGGTAATAAAATGTTTAATGGAAATTTTATGTTTTGAATATTTGGATTGATTTTGTTGTTTTCCACAGATAGAGTATTTGTAAACTAAGTTTTTCAAGTGGATCATATTTAATAGGTCGTGTGCGCGTGACGTCATACATTTTGACAGTCGTCAGACCTGAGGGAAAACAAATCAATATTCCTCAGGTCTTGAATTGCAACTGATCGAACTATTTGTTAAATTAGTACCTTTATGGACATTATATTATACAAAATGAGAAGTTTTGACTGTAATATTAATTGTGGAAGTAAGACAATACGAAATGACGCCAGTTTTTATTAAATATAATCGATTTTTCAACTAGGAAAAGTTGATGTTGGAATATGCTAACTGATTGCAAGCAATGAAAAGAAAGGATTTTTCAAGAGTATTCCAAGCATTTTTTTACTGGTAAACTGTTATATATTAATATAAGAATTTTATTTTTAACGTGGGTTCATATTGTAGGCCGCACTGCTGTGTTATAAGACCAAAATCAGGTTAGGTTTACTCTTTTAACATCAGATATCAAATATGAAACTGAACGTGGTTGTGATAAAATAAGTGCTGCTAGAGCAATCTACAAACAATTTGGTATTTAAATTAACAGTTTATATTCGTTTGAGTGATATTTTTGGTATCTAAACTTGAGTTGAGCGAAGAAAGAGGCTCGTGCCGAAGGTGAAAAATTTTACTGAGACGCTCATTTTAAATATGGTACAATTTAAGAAAAACTTGAAAGAAAAGCTACATATTATATAAAGATCTGAAGATGAAGTTTATAAATTAAGAGTGAAAGTTCAAAGTATAGTTTTGATCGATGATCTGCGGACTAAATGTACCTATTATTTTAAACCATATATTGCGGTTATTTAAAAACTACTCAGTGCTGAATTCTTTAATATTTGAAACCTGAGTCTAAATACTGACTTAAGTCCATTTTCACAGTTTTGTAATGTAAAACAACAGAATTGAGTAGGTTTTAAACACCACACGATATATTTTAAAACAATACAATCACTCGCTAGATCACTCGATGAATTTAATATAAATGTCATCCAAGTTATATTAGAAATGTTAAACTTATTGATAATAAACAGTTCTATATTTAGTAGATGTATTTTTGTTTTGTTCTCATTTACAGGCATGAATGCAGAAGTTCAACGTAGTCGGCATTCAACTTACTGCTAACGATAGTAATAACAGTGATAAATAAAACAATAAAAGAAAAGGAGAATTAATATTTAATAAAATACATAAGTTGGACAATAATAACATTAATATGACATGACAAAAAGTTCATACAGAAATTACAATGATTTGCACAGCTCCATGCATAAATATACCATAGACGATGAGTGAACCGCCAGATAAATTGTCTACCTTATTATAACATAACGAAGTCCTTTGTTCGTATCTTTTCATGAGTAACTTTTTTACAAAATCTACGCGTGTATTGCACAATGGTTAACTGCTTAACCATAGCCATTTTTACTGCTAAAAAACTAAAAGGAGTGACGTCTTATCATCTCGCTCTGTACCTTATAAATTGCAAATCAGGCTAGCGAACGTGTTTTGCCTGTACCTGCAACACACTCACAGTGAGTACTAACAACTCATCTGGATCGACTGGATCCGCAATAATCCAAGGAATGATGTTTTTGTTGACAATGTAGAGACCATAACCTGAAAAATTAATGTGTTAGTAATTATTCATAAAACATTTAATTATGCAAGTACATGGCGAAGATGATTTATAATTTATAACTAATCCTTACCTTTGTGATAATAAGTTGTTATCCTATAAATTTCTTGGAGAGAACTTCTTTCACCCAACCACTAACAAACTGGTTATAAGCTTCGTCTTTTGAATGCCTTGTACTCATTCTTTTAACTATGCACTCCTTTCAAAAATCATGTAATTACAATATATGTATGTCTAATATTCGGAAATACATTGGCATCTGTACTAAGGTCTTCTTTATTTAAATATATAGGGATTTAAATTGATAGCACCAACTTTCTTCCGTACACCAATCCTGTACATCATGAGGTATTTTCGTAAAATATAAACTCGTCTTCATCTTATCAAACAAAATTCGCCACATGAATTGATTAAACATAATTGTAGATGTTAAATAATCCAAAATTAAGTTTTAAAACGTCACGGAATCCACGAAATATACAGTTAAAACAACACGTTCGATCGGCGAATTTCAAAATGGCGGCCGTTTGTTTTCCCTCAGGTCTGAAAAGTTGTGACGTCAGCGCACACGACCTATTATATTAATGGGTTTGCTAAAAATTTGCATTTGCTTTAGATAAGTTTGCTCTTAGGTACTTAAATGTTGGAATATGTTTTAAATAAGTTGGCTCTTGGAAATGTTTGATGGTCCTTTGTTACCACAACTTTTAACTATACATCATCAAATATGTTCCTAGATGCAAAGCAATAATTATAGGTTTTTTCCTGAGATATGAAGGTAGTGCATTCATCGTATTCATTAAGGCTAAGATAATAGCAACATTCTCCCCTATTAATGTTTATCAACAATTTCTTTTTTCTATCCAGTATGTCTATTGGCTAACACTTACTGAAAGGGAACCATTTCATAAAAAAAAAAATTAATATGCTTCCAAATTCTATAAAATAATTTCGAACGCAAATGTTTGAATTAACAAACTTCCCAATATATGTGCAACATAAAAAAATTATTATTGAGCCATACTCTGTCCAAGGTTTTCTTGTACAATTTTCGCATACCTATATGTATCCGAGTATGTATCTTAATGTCTTACATCCTTGACCTGCGTTTTATACATATTGCACAGTTGAATTAAAACAGAATAAAACTTTTACTTTGGTTCAAATTTCCTGTAAGATAAATAAGTTGTTAGAAGAGAGGACCAGAATTTGTGAAATAATGATAATGGAACATTTATAAAACTTCTTAGATTGGTTTCTAAAAACGTAATTCATTTGCATTCTGAATTTTTGTTAAAAAAACAGTTGTTGATAATACTGAAGTATGTTGTTTCAGTTTAGATTTTGATGTAAATGCCGATACTGAAAGTCTATTGGCAGGTTATTTTAAGAATGGATGAAAGAACAATGAAACTTGAGAAATGTGGCTTAAGTGCCTCTTTATGATGCTGATTGCAGCTGATAACCAAAATAGATAAATAAATATTTATACAATATATTCTAAAAATTCGCCTTAAGAATTATTTATAATTTTGTTTTGATAATTACCTATGTGATTACCTCATTGAATGAAAATATACTAAGCACAAGTTACAGGACTTTCCAGCGTTAATGCAGAAACAACTATCTTTTTTTTTGTTTTTTCTGCTGATTTGAGTCTAGAAACTGGTCTCGGTCTTATGTAGCATACAATCTTTACAAAATTGAAGGCTTTAATTCATAAATTTGGCATCCCTTTAAATATGGAGATGAAGATGAAGCACCTTTTTAAAGTTGTGTACATTGCGTTTCAATTACATTGCTATCAAATCTGGAACAATATGTCGAAAAATTTAATGAGAACAAAAGTATTTCTAATCTTCAAAAAAAGGACAAACGGATAAATTTTTGAATATTTGGAGTTGCTTCTACACTAGGATAAAATAGTGGTTACTAGGTTCAATTATTTTTCATCCAGCTGACTTTGTTTTTCTGTTGTGATCTGATGTTACTTTTCATTAATTATGGTGGGTGTTTGTTCTGTTCAGTCTTGGTCTCCTTTTAGAATTTTGTGCAAATGTAGAAGCTTCTGTGAAATGTATATTAGACAACTTCTCTATACTTGGAGCACGAATTTTGTATGAATAATTTAGTGGCCGTGCATAAGACACATGTTTGAGGGAGATTCATTAGAACATATGTCATATGGAGAGCAGCAAGCCTTCTCATATGTAATATAATAGAAGTTGAGGGAATATCAGTGTTTTTTTGATTCCATATTTGTGTTTAAAGTTGTAACAGGCAGGGTTGGCAAAAATTGTGTTTTTTTATTTTAATCAAAAAACACGTTTTTTTTTTTATTTAAAACAATTCAATGTGTTTTAGATGTGGATTTTTAATTGTTGAAAAAAAAAACATGTTTTAAACAACAAAAAAATATGTTTTTAAACTTAAATTTATACGGGCGCGTCGACCCAATACATTGTTTATTCTATAAGCCATGCTCATATTGCATCATAACAAGACGAGGACGATACTTGACAACGGCTCGGCCAATTCGGTGTAATAAATACGTCAAGTTGTGCAATAGTGCAATAATTTTTTTGGTGATTGGTTATTGACTACACAGGCACAGAGTAGGAAAAGGCAGACCTAAGTATTCCCATGAATTCTGACCTGCTGAACACGAATCCGATGTCCGTTTTGCCCGATTGGCTTTTGCATTCTTCCTAACCTCAAAAAACACCGTAAGAATGCCCGAAACAATGAAAATCTGAGAAAATTCAGGGGTACATAGGATGGCGATAGAAATCGAATGGCGCAAACCAAACATCCCTGCGGTCCTTCGTTTTCGAGATAAAGCAGCTCAAAGTCACCGGAAGGAAAAAAATTGTTTTGTTCGCAATTCTCTAGGCTATATCGAAAACCGAAAAAGCTATAGAATTCTAGTTTGTGCCATTCGATTTCTCTCGTCATTCTACGTACCTCTGAAATGTTTCAGATTTTTAGCCACACTTTCATTTTCTTGGGCATTCTTACGGTGGTTTTTTTTTTTTTATTTTTTTTTTATTAGGTTAGGAAACACAACAGCCTATCGGGCAAAACGGACATTGGATTCGCGTTCAGCAGGTCAAAATGCATGGGAATACATAGCTCTACCTTCCCGCACTCGACTTTTTTTTTGCTGTTAATCGCTTTAAAATTAACACTTAAGAAAATAAATAATAAAGTATATCTTCTATATAATAGCAATATGTTTCGTTCGTTGTACTTATACTACCATATTATTATAACTAGTTTTATTGCATTACAGAAAAGTTCATATTTTTTTAATTTTATTATTTTTTTGTTTACCTTATCAAATACAACGATGTTCCGAAAATTGTCCATCAAACACACTGAAAAAACGCATTGAAAAAAAACAAATGTGTTTAAAACAGGTTATTGTGTTTTAAACACTTAAAAAATATTTGTTTAAAACATTTTGTTTTAAAACTGCCAACCATGGTCACAGACATTGCTATTTTTTTGATTTAATACTGACAGAAAAATAGTGGTTACTAGATGCAATTAGTTTCTTGTTTTTATATCATGGTTAGATGTCACCAGCTAACTTTTAGTTCTGTGAGATTTTTTTTTATCGGTATCGGCCCATGAAATAACCTGTTGTTTGCAGGGAGATTTCTTCAATAACTTTGATACCTGTTTCATAATTGTAAGAACTTTTTGTTGTAATGGACATGACCGCAGGCCAAACTGCACGTGAAGTTTTATTTATTATAAAATTGTTACGTTGTAAATCCGACAATAGTCCGTATTCATATTGATATATAACAGCAGTATAATTGACACAAATGCGATAAGATTATGAATCAAGCCTTGGCAGCTTTCATTCATCTCGCATATTTTTTTTTATTAACAAAAAAAACTGCGAAGAGTATTCTATAGAATGTGCAACAATTATATAAAAAGTACAGTAAATCGACGAAGAGTACAATGGTTAGCTTGCTTGTATTTGTATTTTCTACAATGATTAACATTAATTTCTAATATATTCTATTTTATGACAAATTGGTAATTGCGCACAAAGGATGGTACATTACTACACCCCTGGGCCCTAATTTTCTCTCGGCGGTCCTGCCTCAAAGATTTAAACAATGTGGAATGTAATACACTGTGAACTGTATTAATAATTGGGGCACCCAACCATTTGTCTTTTATTATTCGCTGATTATATGAAGACAACTCTGCTTTGCTGTAAGTCAACACTACAGTTGTAAAAGTGTTGGACATGACTGTGTTCTGTTACCAATCCTCTTCATCATCTATTGTTATGCAACGTGTTCTGGGCTACTGCCACGGTGGAGTAATTTTGTAGATGGTACTATTTCAGTTGCAACAAGTGAGGATGAGCTCATATACTTTGTCAACAGACCTCAAGCTGTAAGCTCCGATTATGGTTTAAGTGTGATAGCTGACTATGACCATAGTCAAGTAGTAAACAAGATAGTATATTCTCTCTCACAACCCTGTTGAACAGTCATTAGCACTGATAACGATTACTAAAAATCTACTTGGTGAGCTGTTTCGATAGACACGTGTCATCTTTTCTCTTTTTGTTCCCATATTTTTTCATTCCCGCTGTTCCGTTCTCATTTCGTCTCTTCTTTTTTAATGCATAGTATTAGTTTTGTTCTCTATATTTTTGTTATCTTGTTCTTAATTTTTGCTCTTTTTTTTTTGTTGTCAACTGATTGTTCTAGGGAAGAATGAAAACAACTACTTCTGCACTTTTAGTTCGTGATTAGTTCTGATGAGAATTTTACATTTCATTTAACATACATTTCAAATATTAATAAGCAAATTACACAAGGTTGCAGTGAACATTAGTTCACTTAATATAAAGAGCGCAAAATAACTGAAATGCTGTCGCGAGTATGGCATTTTGTGGCAGCATATTTAGTATCATAGTTACAGTCAAATATGATCTTAATTTACCTTGAAATAAATCTGAGTTTTTGGGTAGCATGTTTTGAGTATTACATTGAATGGCATATTTGTTTGCTGCTACAGGTTAATATTTCATACTCATATTTGTGCATATATTTTGAGCAATACTTTTGTTTTTAAGGTGTATGTGTACAAACTGAAACTGTACTTCGTCAGGCTATTGCCGAACGTATCAAGCCAATTTTGTTCATGAACAAAATGGACCGTGCTCTTCTTGAGCTGCAATTAGAAGCTGAAGAACTTTTCCAAACTTTCCAACGTATTGTTGAGAATGTTAACGTTATCATTGCCACTTACAATGATGATGGTGGACCAATGGGTGAAGTTCGTGTAAGTAAACAATAATTCTTTAACATAGGATTGGTTGTGTGTGGAACAAATTATCTTGAGATTTGATCTTGCCGCCATTTTAGGGAAAAACCATTCTGCAATTCTGTAGTAAAGTCTCAACTGTTCAGTTTTTTCAATTAATTTCAAAATGTCGTACTTTTTTCTCTAACGAAAACGAGTACTTTTCTTCAGTTTTCATACAAGCCAGTTTTTTATTTATTAGGAACGATTATTCTTTATAATTTTCATCTTAATTGAATGTGTCTAGAATATTTTTTATTTATTACAAATATTAATGTCTAGGAGATCCATAAAAATTTATAAACAATTCTAATATTTAACTTATTTCATTAGTTTCCTAACACATTTTTTTTCTACTTGAATGCAGTTTTGTTTCTTTTCCATTCAAAATTAAATAGTGACATTTCTTTCCTACCAACTGAAGCGACAGCATAAAAAGATGCACCAAATTTAAAAATAAAAACTGCGAATAGTATAATTTTCAACTTTGAAGTGAATGGGTTTTTTTTCCCACCGTAACTACCTAACTTGCTACATGTGTTCGGCAACATTTACGACTTGTGGAAGAAACACATACTTTTTGACACTTTCTGCATAAATAATTATTAACCATCATAGGATATATGTCGAGTCGGCCTAAAAATTGTTTAGTTTCTTAATTGCTAAGTGATTCTGCTGGCTCGAAAATAAAATTCACCATTTGCCCTGCTATGAGTCGATCAATGGTCATAGCAGTTTCCTACAATGAGACATCTAAGTTTTGATTCTAAACAAATTTTTGAGTGTCCGTGGTAGTAGGATTTTTAAATTGCAAATAACTTTTTAGGTTGACCCTAGTAAAGGTTCCGTGGGTTTCGGCTCGGGGCTCCATGGATGGGCCTTCACCCTTAAACAGTTTGCTGAAATGTATGCTGAAAAATTCAAAATTGACTTAGTTAAGCTAATGAACAGATTGTGGGGAGAAAGTTTCTTTAATGCCAAAACAAAGAAGTGGTCCAAACAGAAGGATGGTGATAACAAACGTTCCTTCTGCATGTATATCCTAGACCCAATCTACAAAATCTTTGATTCCATCATGAACTACAAGTAAGTATGTGTTTATGTGAATGTTCAGTGGAACTTGAAATTACTAAATTTCTTTAATACGGGTTTTCATTTCAAAGCGTCTCTTAATTTAAGGAAAGAGGAATATGAGGCTCTCCTTCCTAAACTGGGCATCGCCCTGAAACACGAAGACAAAGATAAAGATGGCAAACAACTTTTGAAGGTTGTCATGCGTACTTGGTTGCCAGCTGGTGAAGCTTTACTTCAGATGATTGCCATCCATCTTCCATCCCCAGTAACTGCCCAAAAATACAGAATGGAAATGTTGTACGAAGGACCCCATGACGATGAAGCAGCTCTTGGCATTAAAAATTGTGATACCAATGCTCCACTCATGATGTACATATCCAAGATGGTACCCACATCAGATAAGGGACGTTTCTATGCTTTTGGTCGTGTCTTCTCCGGTAAAGTAGCCACCGGTATGAAGGCTCGTATCATGGGTCCAAATTATACTCCTGGAAAGAAGGAGGATTTGTATGAAAAGGCCATCCAACGTACCATTCTCATGATGGGTCGTTACGTAGAAGCTATTGAAGACGTACCGTCTGGTAACATTTGTGGTTTGGTAGGTGTAGATCAGTTCTTGGTCAAGACAGGTACCATTACCACCTTCAAGGACGCCCACAACTTAAAGGTTATGAAGTTCAGTGTATCTCCGGTTGTACGTGTTGCTGTAGAGCCTAAGAATCCCGCCGATTTACCCAAGCTTGTAGAAGGTAAGTTTCCTAATTATGTTAACCGGTGGTGTAGAACTGTCTATTTCGATTTAGTTATTCTTATCTGAACGATTTACACAATCAGTATTCCAAGTCATTTTATTTCCTTCCAGCACAACTAGAGCCACTGAACAGTTTGCGTGACGGCAGCCCTATGGTTGCCGTAGCCAAACGTTGACCCTGTTGGCAGTGCGATGGAAGGAGATCAAATTTTTATTTGTATTTAAACGCTACCACAGGACCTCTTTCTTAATGTCCAGTTGTGGAATGCTACGGTGCGAATAATACAGTCATTCCCTTAGTGTATTATGTATGTTCAGTGCGGTAATATTGATATCTATAATTGTTTATTTGTGGTATATTCAGATTTTCTTACTTTTTGTTGGACAAATGTCCATTGTCATGAATTTAACAACATTAACATAAAAGCTGGAAACTGAAGTTAGCATTTCAATTTATTAACAGGTTTGAAACGCTTGGCAAAATCAGATCCTATGGTACAATGTATTATTGAAGAATCCGGTGAACATATTATCGCTGGTGCCGGTGAACTGCATTTGGAAATTTGCTTGAAGGATCTGGAAGAGGATCATGCATGTATTCCTATTAAGAAATCAGACCCAGTTGTATCATATCGTGAAACGGTTAGCGAGGAATCCAACCAAATGTGTTTGTCTAAATCGCCCAACAAACACAACAGATTGTTCATGAAGGCGCAACCTATGCCTGACGGTCTTGCTGAGGACATTGATGACGGTAACGTTAACCCACGTGATGACTTTAAATCTCGTGCTCGTTACTTATCAGAAAAATATGACTATGATGTAACTGAGGCTCGTAAAATCTGGTGCTTCGGCCCTGACGGTACTGGACCAAACATATTGGTCGATTGTACCAAGGGAGTACAATACCTTAATGAAATTAAGGATTCGGTTGTTGCCGGTTTTCAGTGGGCCACTAAAGAGGGTGTACTCTCTGAAGAGAACTTGCGTGGGGTCCGATTCAACATCCATGACGTTACCCTTCACGCTGATGCTATCCATCGTGGTGGTGGTCAAATCATTCCAACAACTCGTCGTTGTCTCTACGCTTGTCTCCTTACTGCTTCCCCCAGACTTATGGAGCCTGTATATCAATGTGAAATTCAAGTGAGTCAAATATAATTTATTTTCAAGTAGTTTTGGTGACAAATTTTTCTATTTCTAATTTTGATTATTTGAAGGTTGATGATGATGGAATAGATAGATATTGGTTTTAAATTACTTGCTCTTTGCTTGAGCAATAGAACTCAATTGTTTATGGTTGAGGACATGATTAATTGTTAATTAATTTAAATCACATATTACAGCAGATGTGACATTCGGATGAGCTCGTCTGATGAAATTTTTCAATATTAGAATATTAATTTGTAAAATTGCACACAATGTTGAATGTTTGAACATTTAAACTAAATTCTCTAACGTCTCTTAAAACGAATCTTGTTCCAATGTTGGATCTGGTCTAATCTGGCAAAATCCAAAATCTATTACAATTCCTTTTTGTTTTAGACACCTTTGTCCATCATTAGACAATGCTACATAATTTTTGCAGTATGTGTAGCATTCGCAATGAATGGTAGATTATTTGTCTTTTAGTTTCGTTCATGAAGTGAATCTACTTCTTGGCCAGAATAGGGGGACAAACATTTTTTTTTTTTTTTGTATGTGTTAAGTAAATTTACTGAGTTTTAAATTTAACACACATGTTTCAAATAAGTACCTAGTTAATTCAGTTGTTTTCGCCAGTCATCTTCTTAACCAAATTGTAAATACTCTTTCATATTTTTGTTATATCAGAAATAGAATGGGCGCTAGCGATAGATTTAGTTTCAACCGTCACGGGTTTTGAATAGAGAATGGCGGGTTTCAACATGTTAATTTTATATTGTTTAAAACTATTGTCGCCAATAAATTGTTATGTGGTTAATCAAAAATTACATAAAAATGGTTGCATTTAAGTTATAGCAGCAAGCAGAAATTTTTTATGTAATTTGAATTACATGTAGCCCAAATCCCAGGAAAAATATAGCGGCAAAAGCTAAGAAAAAATGATCCTTGTAATTTAAAAAAATATGTATATATATTTTTTTACAACGAAACAAGGGAGGCTGTCATAACTGGGAGCCGAATTTATTTGTTTTTCTAAATTTGGTAAATATTCGGCCAAAATGTTTTAAATATGGAAGTTTTCTTGTTCTATCGAAAAGATATTCTTATTAAAGAGACAGTTGACTTTTGTATATTAATTATCGGAAAGCGCCAGTGTTGCTGCTACAATTTAAATGCGATTGTTTGTTATGCAATTTTATGGTTGCCTTTACCGCAATTTATCAGCAACCATTTTTTTCGGACAAGATCTTACAATGATATAAAATGAAGGTTAAATTGACATTTAAAAAATCTCATCTGTCATTGGTAACTCCTAACAACAACCACATATTTTGTTTAGATTTGCACATTAAAGAATAACCTGCCAAAAAAAAGACACCGCGGTTGATTTATAGTTTTATGTCGAATATTTTCAGGATTCTTAACAATCTGGGAATCTCAAGGAATATAAATTTCTTTAAGAAAGTCTGACATGTCGGGGAATCAAATTTTCTAAATTTTCTGCAATCGTGTCAGCTCTAGCTTTGAACATTACGACTAAAGCTGATAAATTCGTTTGTTGGGTTAAAA
The DNA here is from genome assembly GCA_963583905.1 of Stenurella melanura. Classification (NCBI taxonomy): domain Eukaryota; kingdom Metazoa; phylum Arthropoda; class Insecta; order Coleoptera; family Cerambycidae; genus Stenurella; species Stenurella melanura. Next base: position 41,490,161 of record OY757310.1, on the reverse strand, counting down.
ATTGTACACTTTCTGTGAAAGTTCTTTTCCCAGCGTCTCTAAAGTAGTTCCCACAAAAACCAAAATACTTGAATATTAGATGGAGATGGCAATATTCTGATGAATTGCTTAGATCTCTGATTTTCCTTGGTTTTCCCATGTTTTAAATGTAATCCTTTCAATTACTATAGTGTCCCGAAGTCGCTGTTGGTGGCATTTATGGTGTATTGAACAGAAGACGTGGTCATGTATTTGAAGAAATGCAGGTGGCTGGTACACCTATGTTCGTAGTAAAGGCTTACTTGCCTGTAAACGAATCGTTTGGTTTCACTGCTGACCTCCGTTCCAATACTGGTGGACAAGCCTTCCCACAATGTGTGTTCGATCATTGGCAAGTACTTCCAGGTGACCCGCTTGACCCTGCCACCAGACCATACACTGTTGTACAGGTAAGACTTCTAAGAATGTATATTTGTAGTTGAGTGTTAAAATGAAATTTCGTGTTTTCACAAATTTTTAAAGTGCAACTGGAAGTAATAATTAATTGTGGTAAAAGAAGACTTGAGTTTTTATAACCGGCCGGTTAATACATTAAATAAGCCGGTTTAAATTTGAATTGAAATTTTGCGTCTAAAAACATCATTGCCTTTGATAACGTTATCAGTTGAATGTTGATACACAAACATAATTGTGTATTATAAATGTTACTTTACGAAGTTTTAATACAATGGAATACAAATGGTGTTTTGTAACAAGATGCAAGAATACGTCCAGAAATGTACCTGGTGACAGTTTCAAAAGAGAACAGCAAAAAGTGGTTTAAAGCTGCCATATAGGCATGATCTAACTATGACAGTAGTATTTTACTGCTGGATTTTAAAATTAGTTATTTAAAACTTCTTTAACTTGAGTCGATCGTTAAGTCAAAATATTGAAAACTTTCCTAGATAATACAGTTTTAAATTCCAACAAAATTTATGAGCTCTAAAAGTGTAAAATAATGATAAATATATTTTTTATACTTGAACTTGGTACAAATTTAATTCACATATCAATAAGTATTCTGGTTTCCGAGATTGATTCACTAATAGTTTTTATGGACATTTAACATTGCTTTTATGGACACCATGCGAAATATATTGATGTTGTGACACTATTTCCTTATTCAAGAATGATCTCAAAAACGAGGCAAATTGAAATTAATTCCTGACGAAACATGTTTATAAATATGGAGATGAATCACTCTAATATAACGTAATGGCGGCTACCCAAAAATTATTGAATGTGGAGCTACAATTCTTTCCAGAAATAACACGCTTTAGTATTTGGAACATTTCAGATTTCTTCATAATAGTTGCACATCAACGATACGATTTCCAACAAGAGTCGATCAGCTGGCGTCTGAAAATATATGTGCGATATGTGGTGCTGCCAAATCTTTCCCAACTCTCTCTCTTCGCTAATAGATGTCGCACCTCTCGCGACATAACTACCTTAATATAAAAATGTTTCGATCATGGAATGATTCTATGTCCACATCTGATGTGTTTGTGAAAATGAAATTGTAAAGGTCGAATCTTTCAACTATTTAAATAAGTCTTTTTACAAAACCCAACTCATTCTTAAAACTTTTTTTTGCAAATTTTGGTGGAAATTTTTTCTCCGCAAAACAGCTTTATTTTGTGTTAGTAGTCATGTCATAAAATATGGGTTGGGTCCCATAGCTCGATACTATAAGATGTAACCAATCTAAATTCCAGAAGCCACCCTTTCCAAGTACCTACATTGAAAAAGTAAATGGGCGAACAATATAGTTAAATCCGGCCCTGCGTTTTACCTTGTCTTGCGTCTCGCCTGTCGATCAGTATTAGGATTTCGTGTACTATATTATATCAACCTTGTATGTATATTATATTTAGTAAATATATACAATATTCATGAATCGATGAAAAAGTAATAGATGAACACAAGTGGAATAAATATAAAGTATCTATGTTAGGGTATGGACATGCCGAAGATGCCTCGATGAGTGCGATAGAGGTTGAGGTCGGGATCGCAGTGATGGGCACGGTTTACATACATACGAGGGAGAACATACGAAAGATACTATCCTTTCAGTTCTCTTTACTTTTCGTTAACGGTACACAACATGCATTGGGACAAATTACAAATTAAGAGTGAATTTCGATACGACAAATCTATTGATTCATTATAAAATGATGAACTATGATTAGAAGCGACATCAGCAACAAAAATGACGAAGCCAGTATGTCGTTAAGTGTTATTTGCAACTCTTCAAATCGTCAGTTTAATAATGCTCATTCCATAAACCAAAAAAGACACTATTTAGGTGAGTGGTGTTCGTGCATTGTATAATTAACGTAACTTCAAATTTTACGTTTTTGTAATTATCATTTTTAATGTTTTTTTTTCTCGGGTATCTAGGTTGGAATCAGTATATTTAAAGTCTCTCAAATAATATACACAGAATTTTTTTGTATTGTTGAATTTTTTAAATGTACTGATATTTGCAGGTTGGAAATCTAACTTATAATTAGCAGTATATTTTTAATATTCAATGATTTTTAAAAATTATATGCATCCTATCTAAGAGAGTTCATTAATGTTACACTGATTCCAGTCTATAAATGCAAATAAAAACGTTAAAAATGAGTGTAAACTTACAAAAATGTAATATTTGAGGTTATGTTAGTCATACAATGCACACGCCCTATATTATCATTCTTTTAGCTAATTTATTCCATTCACTTGCCAAAACATACCAGTTATGGTGTTATCTATGGCATTTATCTCGTATAGCTAGAGTACTAAACGTTAAATTCATTAGTTCGTCCTTATTCATTTCTTTTTTAGAAAAATTAAAATCACGACAAAAATTGTGATTTGAAATGAACTAATAAATTTGCGAGTTACCACGATGCCAGCAGTTCACCGCAATAGGAAAACAAACTATTTTGTTTTGACATAGACCTACATCGCTGTAGACCGTGTGAATAGCTGCAAGGGTGAACAGGTGAAAGCATCTCTGGTATGTTCGGTCTCACAAGAAGCTATGGATTTGTTTTACATAGAGATGACATCGATGTAGAGCTCGCGACCGCAGCCACACTCATCGAGGCATCTTTGGCATGTCCGTACCCTTATAACTTTATATCCCCTTACTTCTACTATGTTGTAAAGTTCGGTTTTTTCATAAATACATCTACAACCAATAAAATTCCAGAACTGTCTTTTCAAGTCCCCAGTTAGCCATTGTTTATATGATCACTAGTAAAGCATAGATAGAGCCAACGAAACGTGTTCACCACTTGTTAAATGCAATTTCAACCTTTATACAAATGATGATGTCACTGCCGATCGGAAGTTTTTTCATAACCGTTAGGTTATTCAAATTTTGGATTATGTGTTGAAATTTTAGTTAGATAAGTGATAGAATACTGTTTAAATTTTGGGGAGTTCTTAATGTATCAAATACTTTAATTTTAATCGTATCCAAAGCACAAATTTGTGTGTAGTGAAAATATCTAATTGCTTGACATTTCTGATGTAGGGAATATATTTATTGTCATTTTTTTCAGGACACACGTAAAAGGAAAGGTATCAAAGAAGGACTACCAGACCTTACTCAATATTTGGACAAATTGTAAACAAATGGTGATTAGGTTATGTACAGATTATTTAATAATATCAATTGAAACTATTTCCCAATAAACTAATAGATAATTTTATCTTTTTTTTATAAATATTACTTGGCAGGGTTAAATATAGTACATACTCTCAAAAAAATGGATAATCTGTAAAAATTTTATTTGTTGTTTAATATATTATTTTTGTTGACACCGAAACGACTTCTTGTAAGTTTATTCCATTGGCAGTAAATTCTAAAACAAGAGTTTATGAGTTTTTATTGATTAAATTTGCCGATTTTATTTTAATTATTCCTGTGTCGAAGCTTTACACAAATTACTGTTTTATTAATTATTTATTTTAATAGTACTGATTAATTATAAGCAATTTGTGTTTATTCATTTTATGTAAAATAAATATCAATTTTTTTTTAATGGACGATTTTTCATTTTTTAAAATAGTGATTTAAAAGTCACGGTGTTAAAAATGTGCAGTTCATTAAATTGTCTAACCATAACCAAATAACTTTAATGCTAGGTTTAATAAATCTAATATAAAATTAATCTTACATCTTGATTATGTGCAAAATAACGGGAAATTGTATAGATTAGCGAGCATTTTAGTAGTAAATAATCCATGGAATCTTTGAAGCAACTGAACATGGTGGGAACAAGGTGAGTAAAGAAACGAAAATTATTTTTAATCTAATAAATTAGGAGAAACTATTTTTAGAAAAGTAATATTATGGCATTTTCTTCTCGCAAACCTTGCAGTATTGGACAGCACTGTGTTTAGTTCATCAATAAGTTCCAAAAATTCATCAACTTCATCAGAGCTCCCAGTCAACCCCAAAAGACACTTCCTTTTTTTGACTCTTTACAATAACTGCTTTGTGTCTCGCATAATTATCCTAAATATCTATATCTGGAGTAATTTGATCAAGGCTTTCTTTTGCCACGCCCCCAAAACTCAAAACTTGTTTGTCTCCGAAACCAACTTTGCTATAGAGTGCAAATTGCTAAATTGTTTACGACTACCCCTTTACCTTTTTTAAGAATTTCAATCCATAGTAGTTGGCAGATTCATATTTTGTCAAAATACACAAATGGACTTAATGTTCACTTCTGATATTCTTGCACTTTGTAAAAATTCAGTAAGTTTACTTTTATGTTCTACGATTCCTCACTAATGGTTATTCTTTTTTGGAAGAATAATATATTTTTTAGCCACAAATTTGTATTCGAAACATCTAAACAACACTTTGCTGGACTTTCATTGAGCGCTTTAATGTTTTTTCTCGTCTTTCATGATATACACATTATGTATTTCTGGTTTGACTGCATCATCGTCATCAGTCCACAATTTACATCTGTAATGTGTTATTTGTAGAGTAATATTAGGTTCATTAGATTTCCAATGCTTGCTATGGCATACAATTGTCAAACTAAAGTGCCAGCAACTCTGATGTCCCTAAAATAATGGTGGCTTCTTCGGTTTTGAAGTATCAAGAAGGCTCAATGCAGTTTGCCAGCCTTGTTTTATAATAGTAAGCTCTTTATATATTGTAAATAGAAAATATAGATACAAAAAACTTTAAATAACATCATAGATTAATGAAATTCTCTGTCTGTATTTCTAGTCTAGAAATTATTTCTAAACCCTACTCGATGCTGAGAAAAAGAAATATAGACCAAGTTAAGTTTCAAATGTATAGTACGGCCGAAAAATGTAGTCAGTAGAGCAAAAAATCAGCGGCATTCTGGTCTAAGGGTAGTAGCTATTATGTAATACTTAAGCGTCGCCTTGTTCTACTATATAATCCTATATAATGGAGAGAGATATATTAAGTTTTATGCACCTATCAGAGATGAAAACTAGGTCATTATGTAAAACTGGTACAACCAAATAGAATAAACGTTTGAATGTGGTGCCATTATACCTAATTGTACAACTACTTTGAAATTGGTGGAACTCTGTTAAACGAACTTCACGAGGCTAACCTAGCGCATTCAGTGGCACCACATATATTTACAATAGTAATGGTTTGAATGTAACAAACAAATATTTGCGGCTGTGCTGCTATGATACGTGGAGATAATGTTGCCAGATTTAAGCATAATCTTTTAAATTTAAGACATTCACTTAGAATTATGTATGTGCGAAATCCGCACTCTGGCTCTACTGACTACATTTTTCGGCCTTACTATAGAATTTACCTGTTTAGTTGAATGCTAACATTTTTCATCAGTCTTACTTAGTTCAAATATTTTCAATGAGTAGTGTGTTTTTAAACAAACCCACAAGTATAGTAAATCGTTATTTTTTATATACTAAAATTTGACCCACTTTTGTTGCCATATCTTTTGTCCCATAGACGCTCTTGGTACAGCCAGATGAGAATGCTATGAAATTCATTTGCTTATCTTTTTGGACTGTAATAGTTGAAGCAAGGTTTTTTGTGTGTATGTCATCAATGTCCTCTTTGTACAGTGTTGTTTTTGTCTAAGTTGACAATTTTGTGCTCTTGGTACTGAAAGATACGAATTTATCATTGACCAAAAAAAAGTGTCTATTATTAAAATGTGAGTAAAGCAAGAACTCAAGTAACCATAATTCGCATGCAAAAATCCATTGTTTCACCAATATTAACCAGTCATTGACAAAAAAATAGATGGCGTATGTCATCTTTGCAGGGTAAAAAAATAATTGAATATTGACATGTTGAATTTTTGCAGGTCTTTGATGCTTCGGAGTTGCACATTCTCAGATGTGTTGTATTTATAAAAGGTATGCATCTTTTTAAAGTAATGCTTTTATTCAAATTATTTTAAGGGTTGCTGCATGATAAGGGATGTCAGAGTTTACAAAATTTAGCAGTGGTAAAATATGTCATGAAAATCTGAATTTTCATCTGATAAATTAAACCCTATAATTTAATAGTAAAGTAAGTTTCACGAAACTTTTGTTTCCACGCAATTTATGAAACTTTCCTTAGTGAAGTTCGTAATATTACATTCAACTTGAACATGTTATTGAAAGTTTCAAAATGAATCCCAAATCTATGTCACTGATATGATGAATTTGATTACCGCCCCAGTCTGAATTTTCTGATTGATGGGTTGTCTCTGACTTCTTTACATTGTATTATTATTGTTACAACTTTTTTTACATATGATTTCTAAAGCTATTACTTTGTTGCAGCTTTGAAAATTGCCAGCACTTACGATTTTCAAGGTCTACTGAGTATGGGACTGAGCCATCAAAACTACTCCTATCTTTGAAAAAAGGTAAATATGCATGTGATTTTTTAACAAATTTTCTTATCTCTTACTGTCTCACATCTAGTCTTGCTTAAGTATGAATTGCTTGAAATGCTGTTGTTCGATAGCTTCACTTTTATTTCGAAGCTCCGTGCATTCAGTCACTCCCAGCTGTTATTATACTTTTCGCACATACAAAACGAAGAATCTAGCCCACTGCTGCCGTGTCGGCAAATTAAAACCACCACTGAACATTCATACCCTAGCCTGATACTCTGATCGCAAGCCTCAAAAAACACCGAGCCAGCTAACTCTTCAATCGTACATAAATGCTAACACTAACTTAGGAACACTACTTACTAGTAATATTAGTAATAAATTTGAGCGTATGCAAAAATGTGAATGAATAGATAATCTAAATTTAGAAAAATTTTATGACATCTTGGAAGAGTTTCAAGAATTTTGTAATGTTACACTCTTCTGAAGCTTTGCTACCTATTCAATCATGCATACATAAGGCCTTGTATACAGTCTGGATAAAGTCATGGTGACATGTCACTTAAATGTCGTCATATTAAAACTGTCACTGCGACTTCTAAAACCAGTAGAGTAATATTATTATGAGAATATGCTTGGGGCGGAGCTAACGTGCGCAAATATTTTTACCAGTGACAGCATCATCTGGGTTGGAATGATATATATTGTAATCAAATTTTTGAGGTCGAGGCGTGTGTAAGTAATGCAGTAGATTAAAACTCGTCACACTGGTGTTTGCGATGAAGACATTCTTCACTAAAAGTAAAGTTATATCACTTAATTCAGTCAGAAACGGCGAACACAACAAGTGTACTGCAGGTTGACTGTGCCACTGGATTCGATGTCAATATGACGCAGTTTGCACACATTAGCTTAGAATAATGGACTCGCACAAACTTGTTTCTGCGCATTTTTTTTTTACAGTCATCTCATAATAATACTACTTTAATATCATTCGTAAAGCAAAGATTTTCATATCTCTATTGGTGATTGAATTCTGAACAACTTTCAAGATATCCGTCTGTCACGTTTATTCTTGTAAGCACGATAACTTAAGAACGAAAAGTCCGATTGTATTGTTTAGACACACATGAATAAATAAAAAGTTATTATTTAATTTCAAAAAAATCTTTTTTTAAATATTTTGTAATGGTCTTGTTATTGATTTTTTTTTTTTTTTTTTCATTATTTATGGTGTTCAGTAGTATTCGATCATCCAGACAAGCTGTTAAAAGTTCAGCTTCATAAGTATATCCCCAATCCTTAGATATTCAATCTTAAAGATTGCGTTTCAGTACAAAACGTTTTGCCAACTCGTGACGTCGTTCTGCATAAACGTTAGGGCGAAGGAGTTTGAGTTTACTACAGTAGTCAATAGTCCATTATAATCCGTCAAACTGCAATTTCATGAAATGAGTTAATCTGACATTTGAATGAAAAGGTGTTTGCTTCCAAGATAGAATTTAACAATCGAACACCGTTTCCATACAGAAACACAAGAACACCCACCACACGCTTATTAAATGTCGACTGTCACCCGATCAGCATATACAGTGATGTCACATGAAGATCCGCCCCTTTTCGCGTGATCCAACTTTGGTAATTTATTTAAGGGCTTAAACATTCAAATAAAGATCTAAGAATTTGAAACTTTTCTGAAAAAGTGTTCTACGTTTGATTGCTAAAATAAAAAAAATGTCAAACTAATATTATTTGCAAAAAAACTGCGAAGAGTATACTATAGATAGATCGATAGTGTCTTTAGTAGTCCAACTAACTTAGTAAAAGTTACATCATTACCCAGGGGGTGTAGGACATGTCATATCAGGGAGACATCGCTGTTAGAGGAATGGTTGCAAGAGGCTGTCCTCAGGGGGGTGTCTTATCACCTCTTCTATGGAACTTAGTTCTTGACAGCCTCCTGCGCCGCCTCAACTCCGAGGGATTCCACACAATTGCATACGCAGATGATCTAACGATACTGCTTAGTGGTAAATTCGAAGGAGTCCTCTGTGATCGAATGCAGATGGCCCTGAGAATAATCGAAAGATGGTGCAGAGAACACTCTCTGTCGGTCAACTCCAGGAAGACAGAGCTGGTCCTCTTCACAAGGAAAAGGAAATTGGGGCCAATGACGGCCCCCGTTCTCCTAAATACCACACTAAATTTCGCATCAGAAGTAAAATACCTTGGAGTAACTTTTGATGCCAAACTAACATGGAATCTTCATTTAGACAGAAGACTAAAGAAGGCTTACATCTCTTTTGAGCAGTGCCGCAGAACCATAGGGAAAACCTGGGGAATGAAACCCAAAGTGGCTATGTGGATTTACACTGCTATAATAAGACCAATGATAGCCTATGGAGCCATCGTCTGGTGGCCTAAGAGTCAGCAGACTGTAGCGAAACGTAAGCTCAGCCAGGTACAACGAGTAGCCTGTTTAAACACAATTAGAGCTATGAGAACAACACCGACAAGAGCAATGGAAGTGATGCTGTGCCTGCCACCACTAGACATATATCTAGAAGAGGTGGCCCTAACTACTATGGCACGTCTCAAATCCGTTGGCATACAGCCAAACATAGGATGTGGAGTGACCAGATGCCGGCTGTGGAATGAGGCAATTAAACAAATGCCACTTCTGCAGGTACGTGCAGATGGTATTTCTCCACAGTTCATCTTTGATAGACCCTATGAAATACACACCAACAGTAGCAATGAGGCCGTCAGTGAAGGAACAGTTAACATCTTCACAGACGGATCGAAAAAGAAAGAAGGAACAGGTTGTGGGGTATACTCCAGGAACCTGCAAATTCAAATTAAATGGGCTATGGACAAACAAGCCAGTATAATACAAACAGAACTGGCGGGAATAACCATAGCCGCAAAAGAAATTTCCCGTAGACAAATAACGGGAAAAACAATAAGAATCTACACTGATAGTAGACAATCACTACTGGCCCTACAGAGACACAAAATAACAACAGGGTCAGTATGGGAATGCCATCAGGCACTCGTGGGCGCCTCCAGCATGAACAGTGTCATTCTATGCTGGGTCAAAGGGCATGCACAGTGCAGAGGCAACAGGGAAGCTGACAGTCTGGCTAAGAAGGCAGCCAGTCTAAGTATACTTGGACCTGGCCCTTCCAACATACTGCCGACCTCAGCAATAATGCTAATGATTAAAGAAGACACCCACAGAAAATTTAAAAAACTGTGGGATGAAACTCATAGTTGTCAGTTGGCCAGGGATCTGCTTAGATACCCTGACAAGGATACAATGATGATCTACCTAGGAATGTCCAGGAAGAACCTGCGCTTCGCGACAGGAATTCTTACTGGTCATTGCCAGCTGAGGAAGCACCTTTACAACATGAAGTTAAATGACACACCCCTATGCAGAGGTTGTGAACAAGAAGACGAGACTGTCCAACACGTACTCTGTGAGTGCCCGGCAGTCTCCTCTAGCAGAGAATCCATTTTGGGAGAACGTTGGCCTACACTGGCCGACTTGAGGGATATTCCCCTAAGCAGCATCACCACCTTCTTCACAAGATTAGGATGGTTGGAGGCCTAGGTGGAATCCTGTATCCCTCGGGAGGACGTACAAGGGGCCCAATGGGGCCTAGGTGCTGCGGTCACCTAAATGTGACTGCCCTCCCACAAACTCCAAACTCCAACTCCATGTCATATCAGCTAAAACAAATTGTGAAAATAATAATTATAAAAACTACTATTATTCTTTCATTTGTTTTGGAAAGCCCATAAATTGTTGAGTTATAATCTTTTTTTAACATCCCACACTAATAAGTCAGTCATTCTATATATTCGGGTAGTAAGTGCGTCTGCTCATTATGGAAACGGAAATGTGTGTTGCTTTTATAGCTGTATTTATGAATTAGGACCCATAAGCTGTTCAATACATACATTATAATATGATTTAGATATACAGGATGCCACTATTGAAAATAAATAATTTAATTCCTGTAAAACAATGTTTAATGATGATTGTTCAATCACAGATCTGTTCTGACTATTTTCTGACGAGCTTTAAGAACGGCCATCTGAAATTTTAGAAAACTTTCTTTTTAGCCTTTACTGTTGAACTATTGAAATTTAAAACATTTTGTTTCATTTCAGGGATTTTGAAAACCAAGAAAAGAATGATGATGATGAAGTCCACGGGCCATCCTTAGGTAATTATTTAATATATTTATACTGTTTATATCACCACATAGTATAGTAGTACGGCAGCCCGTTACCAAAAACCCTTATCAAAACAGCGAGATTTATCGCAAGGAAACTATAGATTATGAAATTCTAAGACATCTAATTTTCAAATTTTTCTGAGGAATGGTATTCTAAAATGTGTGGAAATACCAGGTATTTTTTGAAAATGTCCAGTTTTAAATTTAAATCGAGCATTCACGTGAATTTTTCCAATTTTCGTAAATGATATGATGAATTTTATTACCGCCCCAGTCTGAACTTTCTGACGATCGGTTGTTTCTGATTTTTTTACATTTGTATTAATGATTATTTTTTTAAATTCATTTTCTAAAGTTATTACTTTGTTACAGCTTTCACACATCACATTGCTTACAAATATTGGTTCCATATCATTACTACTACTGTTTCATTGCATCATCCTGACATCTAAAATGGTAAGGTATATTTCTCCTTTTTTATAATTACGTTCACAGTAGTTGTGTGATTTTTAGTTGCCACGGTTCCTGTATAGACCAGTGGGCAGGGACAAAAAAGTATTAAAAAGTGCATTTTTGGGCTGGGAGCAATGTTTTAATCGATTCTTACCCCCAAAAAGATTTTTTTTTTTTTTGTTTATATATTTCATCCTGTGCATTTTACGTCATATATACCTTGGTAGTTTTTTGTTCCTCATTGAATTGTCCAAAAAATGAGATTGGTTTGGAGTCGCTAAATGTTTTTTTTATTCCCAACTAAAGTTGTAAAGTGCCTTTTTTACATTAAATATCTCGGAAACTGAAACTCCTAGAAGCCTTCAGAAATTGTTCTTTACAATGTGTTTCAAAGTTCAGCAAGATCGGTTGTTAACTCTTTAAGTAATAAACGATCAATTTTTTTCTTCAAGCCTTAATTGCAAATCGCATCATTTCTTTTGTAAATAATATAAACTATCCAAACCAGGCTGGAAAATTAAAAAAACTACTTAAATTTAATATGCCGTTGGAATTTTCAGAAAATAGTGAGTTTGACCGATTTTATAAAGATTTCTCTAGAGTGACCTTTTTTTACGCCACATAAAACAATATAGCTTTTTATTTTTCAATACTTGAATAAAAATTTGGAACACTTTTTAATATCAGTATAAGCAACAATATCTGTATTTTTCAAGCTTCTAGGTGTTTCCATTTCGGAGTTTTTAATGTCGAAAAAAGAACTTTTCAACTTTGAACACTATTTGCAAAAAAACACTTAGCGACTTAGCGACAAACCAGTTCAGTGAGGAACAAAAAATCTAATAAGATACTGTCGTGAGCAAAAAAAAATAGGCCAACTGTTTTTTTCTAATGTAAATCTTGCAATGAATTTTGACAACTAACTGACAATGTCACAAAAATTAAAGTTAGAAACGGAAAAATTTCGAAAAATGCACAGGATAGGATATATAAAGCAAAACGTGAAAAAGGGTGTTTTTTTTTTAATACATTAGAATCAATCGAAATGTTGCTCCCGGCTCAAAAATGCACCTAAAAATGTCTGCCTACTGGTCTAATATGTTTGTTCCTTAGCACTGCATTCATAGCTGCCCTCGACATATATTGTGTTGTTAGTTATTAAAATATTTTCATATCAAAAATATCGAAGTGAAACAAAATTTTCGAATGTTAAGTCTTAGGGGGCGTGTTAACTTTTCAGTCATGGATAAATGAATGCTAACGCAATAATGCTAGTAAATAATAAATAGGGAAGCGAATATTAGCCTAAAATTTGTGACGAATATATGATCAAAATTTCTAATAATTTCAAAATTTGAGAAATAAAGCATCAATAATTTTTTTGATTTCCAAACTGTTTTGAAGGTTTCTTTAAGTACAGAAATTTCGGAAAATTTCAGTGATCATTGGAAAATATGAGTTTCATGTTTATATTGAAAGTTTTATTGCATTGCTGACATGATGAGTTTGATTACCGCCCCAGTCTGATAATGCTGATTGATTGGTTGTCTCTGACTGCTTTACATTTGTATTATTATAATTTTTTAAATTTAATATTCTACAGTTGTTATTTTATTACAGCTATAAGGCATCATTGTGTACAAGAAAAGAAATTTTCAACGAGAACCGGCTTCTGAAAATGTCAGTATTTGACTAACATTGGTATACATTGTGACGGAACTGCTACCAGTTTCTTTATCCTATTTCTAAAAAAAGGTAAATATATGAAATGTTTTAGTTTGTTCAGCAGCATGCTTAGTCTCACATGTGATTTTACTTCACTCTGAACCATGTAAATTACGGATGTTCACATTTTTAAATCTCTTATTTAACATTGGCCCTGTTTCCGATACCAAGGTCAATTACCGATGCCGATATTAGAATTCTGGCTGTCTGACACTCCATTGAACCTGTAAGATATTTTATATAAAATATATTTTTCTCTCAAAATAACTCAAATTTTCTCTTAAATTGGGCGATGTTTGCTAACATTTTATATAGAAAAAACAATTTATTACATGAAAAAGTAAAAGGAGGCAGTTAATTTATTGTCACCAGTTTCCACCCCTTAGGAAACCACCCTTTAAAATCCTTGGGTTCAGAAATTATAACGAGCTAAAAACTAACACTATTTATTGCATAACTTACTAAAAACTTCATGATACTTTTATTAACTGAAATACACGTTTATTGTCTAAAATAACCTTTACCAATGTTTATTACTTAATATTTCACTACTGTTGACTTTTGAATTATCTAACCTCAATTTATTTCCAACATTTTTCCCGCGTGTTTACATTGGCTTATATACTCTACAAAATGCATCTGTAAATCTTTGATGAATCCAGTTGCAGTTGCCTATCACCATTGCTACTTAATTCTGGCTTCTACTCACGAGCTATCAGCATCGGCCCCTAGGGGGCTATCTTGTAATCTACTCTATCTGACGAGATCTATGATCAATCAGTGATGCAGGTCTGCAATATACTGCCTGCATCAGAGAGCAACGGCCTCGACACATAACGTTCCCAGTGGCCTGTTCACCCATACAAGTACCAACCACTCTCAACATTTCTTAACTGCAAATATCTAGGTTTGGTTTAATGCATACCTCACTTCTCACATACTCTTTCTATTACAAATATGTCTGCAGGACAGTAGCACTTCTTTCTACTTAGATGTCTCGAATTCAAATCTGGCCCCACTAACGAAAACAGACAAAAGTTACAAAAGCGCTTAAATTAATTTTTAACATAAACCTTTATTCCATGATGATATTTTTTTGATAGAAGTAGTTTATATGATAAATTACGATGTTTGTTTGCCAAAAGGATTCTGATTGGTTTTTTCCCCATGATACTGTTTTGTTTATTTTTTTTCTGTATATCTAATATCAAAATATTTTTCAGGTACTATGGATGGAAGCATGCATGGATTCATCATCTAAAGAGGTGTGTTCATTTTTAAGTACTTTTAATTTTATTTTTAATGTCTGTTTTAAAGGAAAAATTTGAATGTGTATTCAAATATACAGATTCGGAAATTGAAGTTCTTGATATGTAAAAGTGTATCTGCGCAGGGAAACCATACCTTGTCCGTAAATCAACCTAGGGCATTGGTATTCGTTCATACCAACACCGCTTGACCGCATCGACCCTAAGCATCCTGCTTTCAATAGTCCAGTTAAATCGAAGTTTATTCCCCATATCACGAAGTGTATTTTCCGAATCTGTATGTTACATTTGTGTGGCATAAATGAAGCCGTTTACTGTCCTGAATATTAACTCCAGTTGAGACAAAATGAATTAAAAACAATATAGTTATGCTCGGTATTGGGTTAAATTATCTTACTGTTTCTCATATACTTTAATTTTTCTAATAATTTTAATATAAAATATAATTGACAAAAAAATTACACCAATGATACAAACTACTATTATTCTTTTTTTTTTTTTGAAAACCCATAAATTGTTAAGCTACAATATTTTTTTACACCTCACACTAATAAGCCAGTATTCTATATCTTAGAGCAAGTTGTATAAAAGTGTATCAACCCAGCTGAACTTGGCTCAAAATCTGAAGTTACAATTGCTACAATAATGGTTTCCTTGAATTTTAAACAAAGTTCAACTGAACTTTTGCTGATCCATTTTTATACATCTGGTCCTTAGGATAGTACGTGGTGTGCTCATTATGGAAACGGCAATATCTGTTCTTGTGTATGGTGTGTTGCTTTATAGCTACATTTATGAATTAGGACCTATGAGCTGTTCAACGCGTACATTAGTTATAGTAGGTGAGCCCTCTACCAAAATTTCGTGTAATCGCGGCGTGGCTAAATTTATGAAAAGTGTTAAGTTAAAATAAAAATAAACAACTTTTTTCCTTGTAGCAAAGTTCCAAAGTGTGAAAGGTGGTGAAGGGGTGAAAATTCCTTTTCAGCCGCTTTCATTCTGCGCAAAATTAACTAGACGTCAAAAAATACCCTTTTTTTTATTCATGTTGATCTGAATTTTCGATATTGTCCAATTTATGATGTCAATACATCGCTGATCTTCCTCTTTCAATAGAGACATAGAACGAGCTTCCATTCGAAGTATTTATTTTGTTTGAAACTTTCATGTTTTTTCATTTTTCTTTCACTCTTGCCGAGCGGAATTTCCGATTTTGCCAGTACAATTTAGTATCCGGATAAAGCGCCAATCTTTCTCTTTCCATGGACTCGCGTGCCCTCATACTCGACGTAGGTATTTATTTAGTTATGAATTTTTGAAGAAATGAAAATTTTTCAATGTTTACAAGAAACGCCATTTTTCCTTCGTTCATGCTGAGCCGTATTTCCAGTTCCCTGTTACGATTTGGTATCAGAATAAAACGCTAACCATCCTCTTTCCATGAAGATCTAAAATGACCTTCCATTCCACGCATACACTTTGTTACGAAGTTTTGGAAAATCCATGTTTTTAAATTTTTAAATTACCGGCCAGGTAAGGCAGGGCCTTGGAAAACCATCACATTTACACTATATGTGGATCTTATAGAATGATCGAAAATTGCATTAAAATAATGTCCTTATTTTTCATCGGATTCCGCTAATAATTTGTATGCGCAGGTTTTCGACATCGCTGATTACGAATATGACATAGGAATTGAGAAATTCAAAATGGCGGAGGATTTTTATCATTTATGGTCCGATTCCGAAAATAGGTATGTGGGAGTTATTGGTTATGAATATGAAATCGAAACTGGGAAATTAGCAGCATGTTTAGCCGGACAAATTTTATCATTTATTGTCTGATTCGTTTAAAAATTGTCAGTTGTTATTTTTCCTAGATTCTCTGGCACCAAAGGCATGTAATCATGTGGGCAACCGACGTACCATGATGACAATATTTTCCAAGTGTCAGAAAATTGGAAGTTTTCTCCCACTAGAGACGCGGGTGAGGCGGGAAATGTCAGTTATTATTTTTCCTACGTTGTCGAACGTTACCTTTAATAGAAAAACAAGGAAACTGACGTGATAAAAAAAATGGATAGTTTATTTTTACATGTTTGATAAAAGAATTCGCTTCTTTAGCAACGTCAGACATGCCGGTAGTAATGGAACTTTTTCTTTGGGGAGTGATAATAAACTATTGAAAAATAATCGAAATCTTCATGCCGCGATGAGGCTAAAATCCTGGTCGAGGGCCTACTATTATGCAGGATGCCACTATTCAAAATAAATAATTTAACTAATTAAAAAAAGTGTTTAATGATGATTGTTCTATCACATCATGATCCGATCATTTTATGACGACTTCTAAGAACGGCCATCTGATATTTTGGAAAGCTTTCTTTTTAGCCTTTACTGTTGAACTATTGAAATTTAAAACATTTTTTTATTTCAGGGAATTTCAAGACAAGGAATGAGGATGAAGTCCACAAACCATACATTTGGTAATTATTTAATATATTTATACTCTTTATATCACCACATAGTATGAGAAATATGCCTGACTGCTAATCTCGAGAAGCACTTAACCAATTTTGATACTAATTGTGACATTATGCAGCTCATTGTTTGAGGAAGGTTTAAATGTGCACAAATCTATAATGTAGTAGTTAGGTAATGAATCCGAACATTGCAATAACTCTGAGGAAAATTTATGTTGATGTTATCGAGAAAAAGCGAATGGACAGACTGTACGTTTATTGTGCCACTTTCTGCCGATACAGTTCTATGATCTGTATTGCGGGTCTGCAATTTACTGCCCGCATTCAGACAGCAATGTATGTCTTCAACTTGTGACTTTTCTGATGGTCATTTCTTCTTAATTACTAACCACGCTTGACATCACTTAACTTCAGTGATCTAATCTGGAGTTGGTTTAATACCTACCTCACTTCTCACTTTCTCGTATAGCCATTTACTTAAAAATACATACGTAGGACAATAGCAGTTCATTCCACTTAGGTGTCGGATTCAGATAATAGCTCCACTAACCAGAACAGGCCTAGTTACACAAACGCTTACTAGGATGGTCCTTAGCATATAGGTGTGGATTTTTTTTTTTATTTGACCGTCTCCCCCTCAAATGGACTCAATTAGTGTGACGTCACATAATTATGCAACCCCTATATACTAGTGTCATGACACACGGGTTGCCTGCCGAGCATACTGAAATTTGACCCTTAATGCATATGTTTATAAGGCGACATTTTCGGGGATAGAAACATAGCATACAATTTTATTTTATTTCTCCCGTGTAAGAAATATTTAAGAGATTTCAGTTATCATATTACATGAACAAGGTATCGGTAAATATACACAAGTATAAAGTATTACAAAAACTGTAAACAAAAATTAAAATTAAGTTTTTATAACTCATACATAGATATATACATTTTAACATATTTTTTGAATGTGAAATAGGTATTCGAAGTCCTTAAATATTTCTTCCACATGAGAAATAAAATAAAGTTCTATGCTATGTTTCTATTCTCGAAAATGTCGCCTTATAAACATATGCATTAAGGTTCAAGTTCCAGTGTGCTTGGTAGGCAACCCGTGTGTCATGACACTAGTATATAGAGGTTGCCTAACTTGTGACGTCACAACTAATTGAGTCCATTGTTCTAATATAAGGAGCAAAGAATCACACAATATTTTGATTGGTTAGCTCAACCCCTTCCCATGCCTCAAAAGGGGTGAATTTCTATGTATTTCTTAGGGTAAAAGACATTTTTTCGTAAATTTGCTATAGAATCGTCAAAATGTTGTGTAATAAAAATCGCCCACAAGTTCTATCGCAAATTTACGAAAAAATGTCTTTTACCCATAAGAAATACATAGAAAAATTCACCCCTTTTGAGGCACGGGAATGGGTTGAGCTAACCACTCAAAATTTTATAATTCTTTTCTTATATTAAAACGATTTGAGGGGATGAGACGAAGTTAAAGTTAAAAAATAAGGACCACCCTAACGCTTGCTACCCTTTTTACATGATGATATCTTTTTGATAGAAGTAGTTTATATAATAAACTTACGCTGTTTGTTTGCCAAAAGGATTCTGATTGTTTTTTTAATACTATTTCATTACCTATACCTAAAGTATTTGTCTTTTTAATTTAATGTCGAAATTTTTTCAGGTACTGAGAATAGAAACATGCAAGGATCCATTATCATCTCAAAAGGTGTGTAGCCTTTTAAGTACTTTAGTTTTGTCAGGAAGTGTTTGAATGTGTTTAAATACAAGGCGTTTGGTAAAGCAATGCCGATTCTAAACAGGTAGGTACAGAAGATCATTTGGCATTTATATGACCAACGTGCATATATGAAAAATGCAGCTGTTTTTTATATAATATATAATGTGTTGTAGAAAGTCCGTAGCATTTTATCAATATGTTTGGTCAAATAGATATAGATGTCAAATACTGCCCTGTTCGGGCTTGGCATCTTTTTACCAAACACCTTGTATAAATTATATTGTATACAATTTCTTGGCGGGGCATTGAAAACCATGTACAATTACTTTGACGCCCACGTAGTGAAGTGGAAGTATAGTAATTGTAAAAATAAGTAAAGCAAGCTAAGAAACTTCATTTTTGGCGTTTGTGCTAGAAGCCAACTTCTCAAATGACGTCTGCCTTAAATATTATATTATTAAATTTCTGTGGCCAATTGTTTCCACAGTCTAGAGTGCAGATGTAGTCGAGATGTTTTCTTTTAACCCTTTCATTCCGGCATTGGTTTTTACATGTCGAGCCCGCTGTATGGAGGCGGGAGGCGCTTCAGGATTTATACGTTATGTGAATACATATATATGCTTCATTTAGCCATATAAATTGAAATAATCGATTAAATAAACATTCATTATTTTCAAAAATATAAGAAAACCTAGACTTTCACAAAAAGAATGCAAAATAAAAACAGAAACGAACTATAGTGTAAGTATGGCCTCGCTGGGAGCACGAAATTTTTTTGTAGATTTATCCAGTTCCAGAGGGTTAAAGAGTCCCGGATCGGAAATGTGGGCGTGCAAGTAGTGATTCCTTGGGCAGCGGTTTTAGAAATAATTATAATAACATTGTTGTTTTGTTCTTGTTTGGAGTCTAATTTAAAGAAATTTAATAAACAGGCTGACGTAGCACAAGCCCTTGCGTTAAATTTTAACATTTACTAATTTTCATGATGATACATTTTTTGATAGAAGTAGTTTTTATAATAAATTACACTGTTTGTTTGCCAAAAGGATTCTGATTATTTTTTTATAATACAATTTCATTGTAATGTTGTTATTGCTTTAATATGCAAGTATTTTTCAGGTACTACAAATGGAAGCATGCATGGGATTGATTAATATCATCTAATAAGGTGTGTGAATTCTTAAGTACTTTTTAAATTTTTATTAATTGTCTGGATTGAATGTATTTGGTGGCATAAATCAGACCTTTTATTTTGTATATTCAATCTTGCCACATGCATTGAAAATTATTTCCAAATGAGAAGTGAAGTAGAGCATGAAACAATGTTTGTTTGATTTTTTTTATTTAAATACGTTTCTTTCGTAACTTTCATTTTTGTAAAATTTTTAATATTATCGGGTAAATTATTACGTTAATTATAGCTATTATTACTCTTTTAATTAAAACATCGAAAATTTTGAACTGGAAAATGATTTTTTTACTACCCCACACTAATAAGCCGGCCGTTTCTGCGTCTGAGAGTAGTAAATGGTGTGCTCGTTGTGGGAACAGCAATGTCTTTTCTTGTGTATGGTGGTTCGGTTTTTATACGAGTTAACCAAAGGACGATCAGAAACATTTTTTTAACAAGTCAACAATTATAATTTTAGATTGTTACATGTCCTAAATGTAGTTCGTGTAAGTTACAATGATTTCTTAACACTTTTACTGCTGACGTAATATGGCCTATATGACCTGGTGGCTAACAAAATCAAACTTCTTTTTCTGTTGCACATGTACTGGTTTTGGCAAGATATTACCAAAAATGTATTTTTTTTTAATGGAAGCAAAAAATAAAAAAAAACATGACGTCCAAAGGCGCACTCGTTATGAAATCTACACTGTTTTGCTCATGAAGTGCTTGGGCGTTATGACGTCCGAAGGCGTCATGAGTATTGAAAGGTAGTAGGGAGATCAGCAGTCAAAGTGTTAATATACTCATTTTATTTCATGTTTTGGAAATTAGAGAATTAAAATTTAATGTTATATTTTTGCAGGTGGTCTGATGCTTTGTGGTTACACATTTGAATTTGGTCATTCATAAAAGGTATGTACTTTGAGTAACAATTAATACTCTGTAAGTTAGGTTAAAAAGTAACACGCATGATATGTTGATATAAAGTTTCATGAACTTTAATATTCATTAAATATTTCAGTCAGAGGATCTTACTCATTTCTTATGGGTAGTGACCCCCGCCCTGGTGAAATTCACTGGAATCGATACATGTTATTTCTTTCGAGCTCCTGATAAAAATTCCCATGGACAGAAGGTGGGAAAATGGACAGTTTTCCAGATATCGGGCATTGCAAATCGAATTTGCACCCCCGATATCTGGAAAATGTCCATTTTTCGACCTTTTGATTAGGAGCTCGAGATGAATAACATTGATTCCAGCCAGTTTCACCAGGGGCCACTTCCCATAAGAAATGAGCGGGGTCCTTTCCATATAAAATGAATGAAATTCTAATTAAATTTAAACGAGAAATTTTATTGGATATATGAAACCTGGTATTAACATACTTTGTTTACTGTTTTCTTACTAAACTTATTGGACACCAACGGCACGACACCACAAAAGATACGAAAATAATAATAATAATCTTTATTGAAAATAGAACAACCTAATAATACATGTTTTTGACACATTCCATGTGGTATAACAATTTACAATGAAATTCTTACATTTAAAAGAACTAACAAAATAAATATGAATGAATAAACTAAACAAATAGTGCTTCACAACTTACATAATACTTAAGACATATTCTATTTTTATTTCATTTGCTTTAATCACAATATATTCATCTATTCATAATAAATTCTTTTAGTTTAGTTTTAAAGGTGTTTAATGTTGTAGCATCTTTTATAGATTCGGATAACTCATTAAATTTTTTAAAACCTTTAAAATACAATGTATTCATACAGTTACGACAATTAGTTCTTGCTATATGAATATTGTTTGTACCTCTCGTATTATATGTATGAATATCTTTGTTGAAAGTAATGAAATGCTGAAAATATTCAGGATCCATATGATTTACTATTTTAAATACAAAAATCATGGTAAAATAGTATATTCTAGTTTCAACTGAGAACCAATTAAGAGATGTCAACATTGAAAAAATTGGAGTAAGTCGACTTGCCTTTAAGATGACTCTCATTCCACGATTTTGCAGTTTCTGCAGCATGTTTAAATTATTAAAATTGAATAAGAATAATATTGATGCACAATAATCAAAATGCGGCTGAATAATAGTATTATAAACTGAGAATTTAGTTTCAGTTGATAAATGTTGCGCTATTCGACTAAAGAAATACAGTTTTTTTTTTAATTTTCTTATATATATAATCAAAGTGATGGTCAAAATTCAAAAAGTTATCAAGTTGAAATACCAGATATTTTACTGTAGAGACAATTTTAATTTGTTCACCATTAATATTCAAATTTATGTTATCAATGTTAAGACAACTATACTTATATTTTCTAGTAAATATCAACGCCATTGTTTTTTCCACATTTAGTTTTAGTTTATTGATATTTAAATATCTATTTACAGATACTAAGATAGTATTCATTTTTTGGATAGCTCTCTCCAGGTTAACATCACTACAAGCTAATAAGGTATCGTCAGCAAAGAGGTTAATAAATTCGCATTCTACAAACAGTCCAATATCATTTATGTATAATAAAAATAGAAGGGGACCTAACACACTACCCTGTGGAATTCCAACATTATTATCCATTTCGCTTGATACTATATTATTAAAGCGGACGCGTTGTTTGCGATTTTTTAAATAGTCACAAATCCACCTTACCACCAATACCATATTGCTCTAACTTAGATAACAATATCTTTCGATCGATTGTCTTAAAGGCTCGCTTGGCATCTAAGCTAGTTTTGATGTTGCATAGTGTAATTTGTAATGCTGTTTCACATGAATATTTTTTTCGAAAGCCGGATTGATTATTTTTTAATATTGAATTTATAGAAACATGGTGTAATAACTGTTCGTTGACAGCTAATTCAATAAGCTTTTCTATTGGTGGCAAGGTATTAATTGGACGAAATTCTTCAGCCTTCGTGGTGTTAGCTACTTTCTGGATAGGAATAATTGTACTAATTTTTAATGCACTTGGAATTTTACTAGTATTAAGAGACTCATTTATTAAGTTTTATAAAGAAAAATTTGTTTGTATTTTGGGATCTCCTGCAAGATTTTGACAGTGTCAACATCAAACGTATTGATCTATATTATCGGTATTATTATCGCTAAAGTTATAATGCCAAAGATAGAAACAAAACACCAATTTTTCTCTACAACTTCTTGACATATTTTGTGATCCATTCATTATTTTAGGTGGCCTCCTTTCGCTGTATAACCCGCCTGACAGTGTCAGGTCAGTCACTGTGCATGTCCTTACCATATCTTTCCCATCAGACCAACATTTTGTTCTACATTTATTCTTTTGCTTCTGTACTGTCCTCTTTCAGGATTTTCTGAAATTTTAGTGATCACTTGAGAAGGTTGTAAGTCAGCCTGAATCTTTCAAATTTATAACTTTGACATGATGAATTTGATTACCGCCCCAGTCTGAAGTTTGTGACGATTGGTTGTCTCTCTGATGTCTTTTTACATTAATATTACTATTCTCATTTCTTTGTTATTTTCTAATGTTAGTACTTTGTTATAGCTCTAAAACAACATACGAGGCAAGATGGTCAATAGTTTGCAGTGAAGAGCAACGCCTGAAAATAACCCCCTGAATGAAAAATTTACATATCAAAAGTATTGGTATATTATACAAGATGTTTTATCATGTCTCCTGGCTATTGGATTGAAACGTGAACTGGTTCATTATATTATTTTAACTTTTAAAGAAAGGTAAATATTTAAGATTTTTTATATAACATATAGCTTTTTATACTAGGTGTATAATAGCGACAAGACTATCAATAAACAATAGGGTCCATTCAGAATGAATATTTAAAAATGTTTAAAAGCCAACTACGATTTCTACACTTAATATATTGTTGGTGATAAAGAAAAATAAAAGACAAGCATCTAAATATGTGATATTGCCAGACTCTCTAAAATGGAATAATTTTGAATTTTGTAAAATTTGTAATATTATTGAGTAAATTGCTCCGTTGATTAAAGCTATTATTATTCTTTTAATTAAAACATTGGACTGGTCCAGTGAAATGATTAAGTCAATGGTTTTTTTTTTTATTACTTTTTTTACTACCCCACACTAATAAGCCGGCCGTTTCTACGTCTTAGAGTAGTAAATGGTGTGCTCGTTGTGGGAACAGCAATGTCTTTTCTAGTGTATGGTAGCTCAGTTTTTATCTGAGTTGTCCAAAGGAAGATCAGAGACATTATTTAACAAACTGGCAGTAATACTTAATGTCGTATTAGTTTATTACGTGGCCTAAATGTAAAAACAAACCAATACTGTTCTGTACCTCATAGATATGTTTTGATTCATATTTTATGAAACCTCGTTTTGAGAAATGTTTTATGTTGCTGCAATAAAAGAATTGAACTCGCGGAATTTGACGATTAACTATAATGGTATATTTTGATTTTATTAAAAGAGAAACAAATATTAAAATAGAGAGATTTTCACTCCCAATTTGATGATAATTCATCATGCAAAACCCTTTACGCTCACATGCATTCAAACTCTGAGCCATTATAATTTTAGTGGCATATCTAATGAAATTGGTTTTTGTTAAATTTTCAATATATTTTCTGAACTTGTATTAATATGCCTAAATAAGTAGCAGATTTAAACGAAAGAAATTTTTATTTGTTCAAATATCTCGAAGGAAACCTCTTTGTATTAGGGGATATGCTTTTTGCGACTTTTCTCATTTGCTGCTAATGAACTTCCATTAAATAAAACCCATTTGAGGCAACGCATGGTAGCATTTTTCTGTTATAGGCCAGGCGGTGTAGCTAATTTTATCTATAAATCCTAAACATGTTCGGAGGCCGATAATTTATTTTTTTATGAGTTCTATGAAGTGTAATTAATAAGATCAAGATCGGCAACATTAAAAAAAAGTTTTTTTTCCGGTATGTTTTCCAAATATTTAACGTGAGTCGATGGAAGGGAAATAAAAAATATTTTCATAAAGAGCATACCTACATTTTTAAACAAAAAATGTTTACAAAAATTTTTATTAAAGTCAAAGAATTTCCGTAAAAAATTCAAGTAGAAGTAGTGGAGCAAGCGAGGTGCGAATCTGTGTATAGTACATATTTATTTGCAAAATATTACCTTGGGTACGAAATATATTGTGAAAACGGCATCATTAAACATTATTTGTTAGAAGAAATATAGAAAATAATTTTTATAAATGATAGCAGTGAAACTCTTGTCTACTTATTCTGTAAGTATCAAAATTTGCATCATATTTCTTAGCGAACTACATTCACGAGACTGTAAATATCGGTATTTTTGCTTATCACGTGATGCACTGAAGATTTAGAAAAACATGTAGAATTATATAATTCCCTTTTGATTGTTTGAAAAGCTGGTGTGTTTTACTTTATAACTAAATTTGTTTTATGCATCTTAAGGTGGCCATTCCCTAGAAAGAGACATACGATAGGGAAATATTTACTATTTTTAGCTATAACTTTTTTTTCTTAGTACGTATATTAAAAAAAAACTATAAGAGTACCTAAATAGAACAATAACAAGACTATTACTATGAATTTTCACTCAATAATTTTAGTGGCTTGCAAAATAGTTCGATTTAAATTTAAAAATTGTGTTAATCTTCCTATTTCGTAGTTTTAAATCGAGCTATTTTGCAAACCACTGGAATTATTGAGTGAAAATTCATAGTAATAGTCTTGTTATAGTCCTACTTAGGTACTCTTATATCTTTTTTAAATATACGTACTAAGAAAAAAAAGTTATGGGCAAAAATAATAAATATTTCCCTATCGGATGTCTCTTTCTAGGGAATGGCCACCTTAAGTGATTTTTTTTTCTGAGTTCCGATAACATGTATATATATATTTTTTCGACAAATTCTGAAATTACGAAATTATAATAATTTCAGAAGTACTGTTTATTTAAACTACATTAACTTAGCATATCTAAGTTAATGTAGTTCAAACTGACACATTTCCCAAAAGTTTTCAGAAGATCAAAAATAAATTCGAATATTTCCTACTTATTATCATACAATATACAAACATGAGGTCATTTTCGAAATATATATTATATATATTGATGATTTGCTTTTGCTATTAGCGTTGTATTAATATACAGTAATATGCATAAGAAAGGTGAGACTTCCAGCTTTAAAATGATACCTTAGGTCTTTAATTTGTGTAAATTTTGTTTATCTAGCAAAGGGTTTTTCGCGCGCCAAGTACTGCAAAACGCACGGGCAACCTTGGCATTAGAAGAAATTTTTATACATGCATTTTTTGTGTGAAAATATACTTGCACTATTTCTAAAAATATTTTTTATTTTCCCATAGGTCGATTCACGTTAAAAATTTTGAAAAAAATACCTAAAGAAAAAAGTTATTATTTTTTGTTGCCGGTCTGGAAATCATTGATGTTATTGCTTACCATCCAAAGAACTCATAAAAAAAAATTGTCCGCCTCCGATTTGTTTAGAAGTAAATATCTTTAATGACTGGGCTATTACCCATCATTAATTAATTTAGGCCTGTTATACACTTTTTGAAACTGATTAAATCAATATGTTAGTTCTGAGTTTTCAATGAATTGTTTTTTTGTTTGTTGCAGAATTGATGCTACAGTGAATCAAAAACTCTTGGGGACTTCTTATATAAAGGTAACTATATTTAAATAAAATGTTTAAAATAATTAAAGATATAGCTAATATGTAAACAGTTTTAAATAATATTATTCAAAAGTCTGATGATACAGAAGCCACCATGCAATTACCTGACACATTTGTAACACCTAGAGAGACATTATGAATCATATTCCTTAGAGCATGGCAGACGAAGAAAGTGATATGAGAAATTTTCTTAATGGTGGAAACTTTACTAAACAACTCATATTGTCTTGCAATTGTTACAAGTATTTGTATCAAGCCCATCTTTTTTTTTTAATCGGTTACTTACTACTTTTGGTGAATACAAAAATATCATTGGCATATGTCTCGGCTGGTGTAGGTCCAGCGACATACATTTTAATCCTGCAAGCTATGACCACTGGGCACGACAAAAGAAGTATCAATTCCAAAATTAATCAAGAAATTGTATTGTAAAAATATTGTACTTCCTCCGTTCTTAGTTCCTTGAATCGCCCATTGTATCGGGAGAGTAAAATTTCATTATATAATATGTGGTTTATAATCATTAACATGATGAGTAATACTTAGGACACCTAAAGATGTACCATGATTAAAATCATAATTTCTCTGATAATCATTTAATATTATTTATTTAAATTTTTCGCTAACTTTGTGAAACTAATAAGTATTGTTCTTAATTTCAGTAATTCTTACCGATCATCATGTTTTTGGAAACCGAAGAAAAGTTCAGGTATGTGTTGTGTTCTGATTTCTTTTCATATTTGTGGTGTCACTATATAAGTGTCAAGTTCGTAAACGGAGAGTATAGGTCGCTATCTAGAATTTTTTAAATTGCTTTCGGCTCATTGAAATTGATAATGTATGTTATTTAATATACCGAATATGAATCTGGATTCAAGTTGAAATTACCTTCTGCCATTTTTGATTTTTTTTTTTTTTTTATACTTGTGGACTACATTATTAAGGAATGTTTTTATTTTGTAGGTATTTCATATGCAAAAATGATAACATCTTGTTAATATGATGATGCTAAAACACTACGTACATACGTACAAAATAAGAACATTCTTACGAACGCATCTAGATCTGCCCCTCGTAAATCGCGAAATACAACTCTGTCATCCGAATCCTCCTAATAACACTGAATTTTACACTTGACGTTTGTTTTGCTAACAAAGTCATTTTAACATTATTAAATCCCAGCTAATTATCTCCAGATGATGTCAGTTTAGTTGATGAGACCCACATCGAGTTTTATTTGGTATTGATAGACATTACTTTGTTTGCTAAACCAGAAATATGCAAAATTTTCATTACCTGTCCTCAAATCTGTCCAGTTATAAATGCCGATCCCATCCTGTGGCTGAAAAGAATTCTACCTAGGTTATGTGGAGAGGTTCTTTATGAGAATTAAAAAAAAATTAATGGTATGATTAAAAATACTGCATATTTTAATTATGAAAATCTATATACAAAAAATTAATGATCCTAACATGTGAGTGTGCCAAGAACATGCAAAGAAAATGAAACAATAGTAACCGAAAAAATAATGTACGAATATACAATATTAAATATTGGGTAGTATTTACACTCCCATCGGACGGTTGCCGATTGTGTTCCCGTCAGGGCGTAAAAGTATGTAAGAAGAGACAATTTATTAACGATAGATGTATTTTTTTCACAAATTCAGGTTTGATTTGACAACAGAAATAATGTTTTCCTTCTTTTTCCCATAATAATTTGATTTGTTCATGTGATTTCTCTAAGTTAAGTTTATTTTTATTTTGCTTTTTTTCTACAAAATAACACTATTTCAATTTCTCGAGTTGCTGAACACTAGTAAAAATTGATGGTAAATAGTAATCCTCATTGCGAAACACTATCCTTGACCTTATAATTTTATAAACTAACGGGACCGCCACGATGTCGTATTAAGAAGACGTTACCTACCTGATGGGAACGTAACCTTCCAACAATTACAAGAAAAATAAAATTTAAAAAGTTTCAATATTTATGAAAATAAAAAGAAACTAAATTCGTTACTTTTCTTCTTCACAATGTCTTGCCAGATATTTGGTGATTCATGTATATTATTCTATTTGGCCTCCTTTTACTGTATAGCATGTCTAACATTCCATCAGATCATTTTAAAAGCGTCCTTGTCTCTACTTACAAATAAAATTCAAACCTTTGCCTATAACCCAATAGCCCGCTCTTCACCTGACTATGATGAGTAATACTTAGGACACCTAAAGATGTTCACTGATTAGAATTATTTTTTCTGATATTTGTTTATTTAAAAAATATTGTATTTTAGTTTTAAAATGTCTTATTTAGCTGTTTTCTTTTTCAGTGCTGTACTATAAGTACCAATCATCACTTGATGTCTCTTTAAGGTATGTAGTATTTTTTTAAATGTAACATTTTAATTCTGATATATCTTCTATGTTGAATATTTGTTTTATTTCTAATTATTTCGAAAAAAATATTTTAAATTTTTTTTGCTAGATGATTAGGCCAATTTGTGAAAATTGAAGATAAATTTGATCCAATAAGTTTGTTAACTTGCCTTGACCTGTAGCTATTGCCAGAAAAAAATTAGTTATTATTTGATAAAACAATCACAAATGTGCTATAATTAAGTACCATAGGATATTACGCAAAAACATTCATGTCATTGTGTCAGTCATAGAATTATAAATTCAGAATGTCATATTTTGTGCAAACACAATAACTTAAAAAGAAAAATTCTGCTTATATTTAAATTTAGACAATAAGTCAGTGTTAGATAAGAACCTTCGACAAGCTTCTACAAAAAGAATAATACTACAGATATACTGCCGATGTTTCATCAACCAAACTGGCGGCATTGCGACATAGTTGAAGTTATAGCAATTAATTAAATCTATAGAATGTTCCAAAGTACATAAAAATTTCAACAAACTAGTGAAGAATATAACATTAGTTTAATTCTGCAGAAAATAATGTTAGATAAACCAAACTCTTTTCGATACAATAAAGTAGTGTTGGGCTTACCCTAAAATTTAGTAAATTAAACTTATTGCACAATTTGTTTCTTAATGTATTTATAGCTTGGTGTTTAATGATGATTGTTCTATCACAGACCTGTTCTGACTCAATTGTGAAGATCTAAGAACGACTAGCTGAAATTTTAAAGATTAATTTTTCATTATCTATTGGGTTGTCGAATTTTAAGACATTTTATACTTTTTTTTTGTTTCAGGATTTTCAAATCAATGTGTGGAATGATGGAATTGATGTGTACAACTACTGTATATTAGGTAATTTTGTAACATCTATCTTCATATAACTAATCTAAAACCCGGTTTTTCCTCCGTTAAATTCACGCAATAAATAAACCCATGGAAATAAAACAATCCTTGATGCAATGCATGATGGACAGTAAGCTACGAAGGCGTGGAAAGGACATAGTAAAAATATTTTTATAATTGCCAGTTTAAACTTGCAATTATCTATAATTGCAACTTTAAACTTGCAATTATCCATAATTGCAACTTTATACTTGCAATTATCTATAATTGCAACTTTAAACTTGCAATTATACATAATTGCAACTTTAAACTTGCAATTATACCTAATTGCAACTTTAAACTTGCAATTATCCATAATTGCTACTTTAAACTTGCAATTATACATAAAAGTTGCAATTAGGTATAATTGCAAGTTTAAAGTTGCAATTATGGATAATTGCAAGTTTAAAGTTGCAGTTATGGATAATTGCAAGTTTAAAGTTACAATTAGGTATAATTGCAAGTTTAAAGTTGCAATTATGTATAATTGCAAGTTTAAAGTTGCAATTATAGATAATTGCAAGTTTAAACTGGCAATTATAAAAATATTTTTACTGTGTCCTTAAATTTGACGAATTATCCAATAACTTGTGAATACTTGGCATGTTTTTCGCCAACTGTATTAAACCTCACCTGGAAATGATTCAAAATTGATGTGGCCACGTGTAGTTTTGAAGTGATTTGGTGTTAGTGAAAACTGCAGTATCATTACTCCAAAGGTTTCAACCCTCATCCAAAAATATTCATAATTTGTTAATTAACCCACAAAATCATGATGCAAGTGGTGGTTAATATCAAGAATTCAAAACTAGGACTTAATAAACCTATATAAAGTAATGTTTAATGATGATTGTTCTATCACAGACCTGTTCTGACTTTTTTTGACGACTTTTAAGAACGGCCATCTGAAATTTTTTTAAATTAAGTTTTTTTTATTGCGTAATTTAATTGTTGAAATTTAACACATTTTGTATTTCATTTCAGGATTTTCAAAAAGAATGATGGATATCGAGCATATGGTTGAAATCTTCAAATTAGGTAATTATTTAACATATTGTTTACATAATTAATCTAACGCTTGGTTTTTGTCTCGTCTGTTAATACAGTCGGTAGATAAATACATTAAAACAAAATGATCCTCAACAAAACAGTAATAATAAACATTAACAAGCCAACTGAAGTTTGGTAAATTAACTAACTAGCTATATAATTTGTAAATCGCTCAGAAATCGTTGTGGCAAAATTTGCACAATGTTGTAGAATGAGGCCTTATATTTTTTCAAATAATAGTAAAATTTCAAAACAAAACAGTAGGAGTACGTTTAGGGAATGCAACCACTAAAAATATTCGCTTGACTTGATTATTTTTTTATTGCTGTGGTGAGTTCGCTAAACCGTGTAAAGCAAGTTGCTAAATGTCACTGTAATTAAGGGTACGTTATATCACAGAAAACATTTTGCTTATTTGTTAATTAATACCTCCTTATCGTTTTTTTTTTTTTTTTCAAAAAACGAACAACATTGATTACTACGTAATTCTTGTACATTAATTAAGCTTAGAGAATTTTTCCAGATTTTTAAAAAAAGTTTTAATAAAAAATTGATAACATGCTAATATTTATTAATAAAAGATGATTATTAGACTTAAATTAAAAAATAAAAATTAGAAGTTACTGTAAACTAGAGTAAACAATTCCTGAATGACAGCCTAGATTAATAAATTATGAAAAATTAATGGATTATCAAATAGTGGTTGTACTCAGGTATTTTTCCCAAATGTGAAGTAAGAATACTGTATTTTTTTCTACAATCATAATCCAGACTCGCAGAGGGATTTCCCGGGAATTGTCACTTTTTATCATTCCCGTTCCCGGGAAATAACAGTCGGGATTTCCCGGACCCTTGGAAATAAAAGTAAGTTTTAAAAATATTAAATTTCGTGCTCTCATCACATAAATCGACTATGCAACGAGTATACCGGAGACGTGGAAGAGTGCGCGGGCTCCAAAATTTTACCGAGCGTGCGCGTCGGATCGTTTTATTTTGTTATTGTACTATTTCCTGTAGTTAGTGTTGTGTCTTTTTAATTAAATGTAAAACAAAACTGACGGATTTATTTTTTGACCAAAGGAGGAAAACAAACATTTAAAAAGTGAATATTTGAATGGTGTGATATTTTGAAAAAAAAAAAACTTGTGTTTTTCAAGAAATATGTGAAAAATTTATTGATTCCCGGGAACGGAAATTGTATTTCCCGATTCCCGGGAATGAAAAAAAGTCGGGAAATCAGAAACCCTAATTCTAATATAGTGCAAAAACTTCAAATAATGTTAATGCCTAAACTATCCTGTCATTACCCAAAAGTATATTTGCACAAATCACTTTTTTAACTTGAAGGGTAATTTTTTACAATTGGGATAAAATACATTTTCTTTCTACAGCTTAGTAATTGAAAACATGGTCAAAACCAAAGATTTGGGAATAACCATTTAATTCAATAAAAACAATTTTTAGTGATGATTGTTCTTCACAGACCTGTTCTGACTTTTTTTTGACGACTTTTAAGAACGGCCATCTGAAATATTAAAAAAGATTTATTTTTAGCCTTTACTGTTGAACTATTGAAATTAAATAAATTTCGTTTAATTTCAGAATTTTCAAAACAGTGAGAAGAATGGTGGTGTAATGAAAATGAAGTCCACAGATCATCCTACATCAGGTAATTATTTAATAAACTTATATAGTTTGTTACAATTTTTATCACCACATGGTATAAAACGAAATATCGCTGTCTATCTATTTGCTGATCACGAGAACTACTGAAATAATTTAGTAGTAGTGAAGGTAAACACGCAATAAGTCAATGAAAAACTGCTGTTAATGCTATCTTGGTTAAATCCAATCGGGATCTTTTTAGATTCTACATTCTCTTTCTAGAAGTATTTCTGAACCCACATTTCTTGTATTAATTGAAGGGGAACTGAAATAACCTAAGTAACAAAAAGTAAATTTTGAGATACAAGCCTTTAAAGTTGTTTAAATTTTAAAAATTATCCAGCATTCATATCTTATATTTGAAAATGTAATGCATTTTCGATTAGTATTAAAAAAATTAGAGAAAAAAATTTAAACGAATATTTTTGTTTTTCCATACTTTTGAACTAAAAAATGCACTTGAGTTCTTTCAGCATTAACCATTTTTATTATTAATGATACATTAATACTGTACTGAACATAAAACTGAAAGTTTTATTTTTAATCTGATTTCAAGATTATGTCATAGTCAGAATCTGATTCCTCCTCACTTGATAAAATTTCCAGTGGTTTAGATTTTGTAACTATTTTTTCTGTTCCTTTTTCTGTCTCATGTACTTGTAATGCCTTCTTGGATGTATTAGGTGCAGCCTGTTTTTATTTTTTAGGTAATGACTGTTTTCCTTGTTTTCGTGTGCAGTGTTTATATAAAAATCCTGATATATAGGGGGAATAAATTCAAATAATTGTTGCAAATTTTGCCACTTTTTTTCTCCAGCTCATAGATGGCACCAAAATTAGTATAATCACTTAGGTTGTTTCACAACTAAACAAACCACTTTCTACTATCTGGTAAGATGCTTGGCTTATTTTAACCTAAAAATGCGCTTGGATGGTTTCAACTCCAACCCCTTCAATTGATAGTATGAAAAGACTTTTTTTGGTCCTTTTAGTTTTCCGAGATTTTAGAAGTGCAGTATTATTAATAGCAAGTTTCGCCTATTTTAAGATAATTTTCGTTGTTAAAAATAACATCTGACTTAATATCAATTCAAACAAATTCGATAATTTGAAGGTAGACATACTTTAAATATTCCCAGTAATTTAATGTCAAAATTTTGTCAATGAAATCATTACTATTGTCATCTTTGTGTTGCTGATCGTAAGGTGATGCGATGCAGTCAACAAGAAAGGAAAATAAGCATATTTGTAGAATTTATTTATTACTATGATGAGTAATACTTAGGACACCTAAAGATGTTCCCTGATTAAAATTATTTTTCTCTGATATTTGTTTAATTCCCTAAATTTTTTGACATTCCCATTTGACGTATCCTTAAATATTTATTTTATTTCAGTTTTCCACTCGTACTGTTCTATTCGTGACTTGGAGCTAACTAGCATTTAGGTAAGTTAATGTATTTTTTTCTTCAATTTTACAAAAACTAGAATATTATTGATTGATTTTTTTTATTGAGATATGGAATATAGATATTTACTTGCCTTAATATATACAGGTATATTGCAACTATATGAGATAAAATGACATCTATAAGCCATTTATTTCTTTAATCTACAAACTCCTCTTCTGTTCTACTCTAATTTGATATGTAAATTATTGTTGTCATAGTGGTCAGTTATTGCAAGAAACACTTTGATTTAGTAATTGATCACTTGGTATTGTTGCCTGTCCCAAAGGATTTAACACGTTGAGCCCCAGGTGGCATCTAAGCGATTCCTCGCTACCACACACTTCAGGGACTGCGAGGTACCAACGTAATGCCACACAGCTTAGATGTTGTTGGGACCGCGTGAGATTAACGTGATGCCTCATAGCAATGAAATCTAAATGGGAATAGAAAAAGTGCGGTCCAACAAGAACACTGCTAGTTTCGGGTTAGGTATAGCTACATTTATGTAGAATATATTACATTGTAAATTTGTGAAACTTAAAAATTGAAGAAGAAAAAAAAGATTATATTTCTCAAACAATAGACAGTTTTCATACATTTCAGTTTATAGGGGTAGCCTTATGTTGCTCGAAAAAACAAGATATGCAATAATTATCTTTTACAAATATTATACTGGTATTTGGATCTAGACGACTTGTGTTGGGCTTCTTTTCTACCATACTCTTCCTTCATTTTCGCGTAACACGCCACACCTATTTTTCTGTTTCCGTCAAAATATGAGGTTCGAAATTATGATTATCGAGTTGCAACAGGAATAGACCTCATTGTTATGAGGTAATACATTGATACCACGCTGTCTACAAGAAGCAATTTCCTCTTTCAGTCCGCGAGGCTTCAACGTGATGCCCCCTTTTTTTACTTTCTCAAAAACATCAAAAAAATAATTTTTTCGAAATTTAAAAACATACAAATAAGGCTCTTTACAAATATTAACATTTAATAAGAAAATCAAGATCCGGTCTGAACGAACCAACAAAATTTTTATACACCGGGGCTCAACGTGTTAAGGTATTTCTAGCGAAGAAGTCGTTAACGTTGGATCATTTTCAAAATTCGGCAAGATGTAGATCATGGTTTAACGAAACCACTGTTTTTAGAATGATCTTGTGTATACTTTTCCAGTTGTGATACATCAAAATTTGCGTTTTTAACTTTTAGATACTTTTTGTGTCTTAAATAATTCTTGATACAAAAAAACTGACAGCAGCGCATTAACAAGTAAGCAAATTTATTTTTGTTTTGACATTTTATTACTTTTTTCAATTAATAATTATATGAGAGGACTGTACACATGAACCTTCCAAATGTAAAACGGAGCACGTAAAAAGATATGCTATACAGACGTTCTCATATCAATGTCTTTACGTTTTGAAGTCTGAGCGGACACTACACTATCACTACTTTTCTTCGCTGCATGATATCTCGCTCCCGCCGTGTATAACTCTCTCGCTCCGATACAAATAACTTAAATCAGTTCGGAAAGTATTTTATACACAGTGTCCCAAGAAAAAAAATTGCTCAAACGAAAACAACAGAATGACATGGCATTTCATTGACAAAAGAATATAATAATAACTCAGATTAAGAAATAAACATAGATATTGAAACCAACAAGTAGTGTTTGAAGCCAAAATCTTATTTGTTCTGTTTATTATTTTGTTTACATTTCGCCGGCTTATGATTGGGCAATTTTTTAACCACCCGGTCAACGTACTTGATGACAGTTGACATATCAACAAAAGCAATCTGTTCTGTGGTTTGCTTTTAAGTTTGTGTTTTTGTACGATGTGCGTTATAAAGTGTTTAAAACCATTGTTTATTGGTATGTATACAATTTTAACAATGCATAAAAAGTGCTTGTGCAATGTATATCAAATGAAAGAAAATATGCCATCTTCTCATAAGGAAGTCAATAGATGCATAGGCATAGAGGGCGGGTCAGGTAGCCATAGAATATAGTGGAAAGGCACATTTGTCTACTTGTATATAATAGGCAGGTTAAAAGTATAAAAGTTGGATAATTAAATTTGCCGTCTATATTAATATATAGACGTTCGTTTGTATGTATAAGGGACTGGTAAACTTTTTGAGAGGTTTTGCTGGTCTCGCCTATGAGACCTATCTCAGATGTCAAATTTATTATACATCGACACTATCACAAGTTTGAAAAGATACATTCGATTCAATAGAATAAACTAGTTAAATGATCGTTATGAAAATAATTTGATTAACATGATGATACTGTTTACACCAGAATATCTATGATGGTCGTAAAATTTTAAGCTCAACAGGTCTGACATTACTGTGACTAGTTGCAATAACCTGTGTTGATGTCAATTGGGTGAAATTAATTTGTGATCTTTTTTTTCAGACTAATCAACGTAATATGAAGTGGTCACCAGCATTGGAAATTATCCATGAACCAGAGATAATCCCAAAATACAAATTTTGTGGCCTAGTTTATTACATTTTATTTGTTGTTGCAAGTAGAATATGCAGTTCAATATCTTCTTGTCAACTTTGACAACATTTAGTTTCAACAAGACGGCTGCCCAAGTCACAATAAAGGAATGGTTATTAACTTTCTGGAAAGAACATTTCCCAATCGTTTTATAAGTACGAGGGGAATGATAAAATGGCCCCCCAGGTCACCTGATCTAGCACCCCATGACTTCTTTCTGTTGGGCTTTTTAAAGGAAATCGTACATAAACATGCCTTTGAGCGAGTAAATAATTTAGTTGAATTACGGGAAGAACTTATCCAACTTTGTGCAAACATTACCCCAAATCAATGATATGAGAGATTTATTGTATAATTGGTTTGGCTATTATTTGGCACAAGAAGGTGGTTTGTTTGAACCCTTGCTTGTATACTTATTGAAATTATTCAAGATATCTAAAAAATTATAAAAACTTCAATTGAAAATGTTGAATGATTTAATAATGTATATCTCTTAAATGTGCAAAATAAAAATTACTGAGTGCTCTGTTTTTGTGCCTTTTAAATAAAAAAATAAAAAATGCCTTGTTTCATCAATATTGATTTCCAGAGGGATATATTGAAGTGTTTCCATCTGTGCCATTGTAGCCTTATTGTATGTAAAGCTTGATACATTTCCTATGGAACTGCTTCATTTTTTAAATAAATGCCATGGGTTGTTAAGTATCTGAATTTTAAGTATTTGTTTTAATAAAAGTATATACCAATAAAATATATTTACAAGCAATAAAAGTATTCTTATTTACTGTAACCTATTGAAAATTGTCATTTTAGGTGGAGAGCAGGCTGTATAGATTTCCTATGAATACGATACATAAAAATCTGTGTGAGTTAGTAAGTACTACCACAGACATACATGGAGCCACCTTTAATTTTGGCAAATTTTGCCAGCGTCATGGAATTTTGGCGTCACCTCCGGTCACGGTTTTTTGTGTCGTCGAATACATGAGTAAAGCTTACATCAAAATGTAATTTTATTCATAAGGTTTATTGTGTCTGGAAAATAGTTATAATCAATGAATGTCCTTGACTAATCGCAACTTTGATAACAGGCATGAATTGGGAGTTTGGGTAAAATTTCGAGGCTGGTTGAGTGGTAAATAGATGTTGAAAATTTTGTTAGAAGTGAAGGTCAGGGAAAGTGAAATTAAAGTTTAAAAAGAGATGCACGCACTTCATTAATTTGAAAAGTGGAGGACGAAGTAAATTTTCTTTGATTGCATACAAATGGAATATGAAATTTTCATTTCTCTTTGATGTTTTTTTTTTAGGATTTTACAATACTTCTATAAAAGTAGTGACGTTTGAGATGCACAAAAAAATGTCATCTGATAAGTGTTTAACGTACTTAATGTCCATGATTTGAAAACATTAAATTATTTCTAGAACTACCTAAGGGAATTATATTTAAATGAAACAAAGTCTTTAATTTGATTGTTTTAAATCATTAACAACATTTTATATGCTAAACGGTCACTTTAACACTTATATGGTTAATGTACTGCATTTCACTAGTTAAAGTTAGATGGCAGCAGTATTTAACATTACCAAGTATATAATAAGGAGTTCAGATGAAACTGTGTCGGACGGATAACGATAGATTGTGGGATGCCTTTAGACGTACTATACAGCAACTGGAGACCAACTAGAATAATTCATGAGCCACAAGATACCTGACGAGATTATGAATAAAAAGGGGACAGTATACATAACAAATGAAAGTTGTATTTTGTTTCTCCTGTTTCTGCTAAGGCTATTTTTGCGATTCGCAAAAAAATTGGTGGGTGACGGAGCTAAATGGACATCAAATTCGTGTTCAGCACGGCGAAATCATAGGGACTGCTTGTCGGGTTCTGGTAACAGATTACTTTGTTTTTTGTGTGCCTGTGTAATATTTGGCAGATAGTTGATGCTACTCCAAACGAAGAAATGGGATGTACCTTCAGTATGAAATGACAGGGTGGACACCCTAAAAAAATAAATGCAGAAAATTTGATGGATAAACAATATTGGCATATAGTTAAAACGATTATCCAGGAAGAGACCTGCTGTCTTTTAGTGAAAGGATATTAGCGATGTCGTAACGTTAATGTTATCGACAAAATTAGTTATTTACAGTTACTTTCTATGTTTTACTCCATATAGATTACTTGAAAAGAAAAAATCATAATTTGAGGTTTGGTACAGGCCCATTTCAAGGGGTCATTAATCCAGAGATGTACTTATATGTTTTTAGGTAGAGCCGGCTGTACAGATTTCCTGTGAATGAAATACATGAAAAACTTTGTATGAGTAAGTACTTCAGACCTATACAGGGAGCCACTTTTCATATAATAAGTAGAGAGCCGGCTGTATAGATTTCCTATGAATAAGATACATGGAAAACTTTGTATGAGTGAGTAAGTACTATCGTCGTGGAATTTTACCGGAGTGACGTCAAAATGTGAGCATGCGGGCAAAGAAGAGGCAGCCTATTTTTTTTTTATAACTAGAAGACTTGTACTTTAACTTAAAAAAGAAATTCATGTATTCGATGGCCTAAGAAAACATAAAAAGACATACATTAATCGAGGGTGTATCAGGGTTGCAGGCAAATTAAGCCTGGCACCCCACTACAATCTCATTGTATACCTCAAAACCTACATTTTGACGTAAGTTTTATTCATGTATTCGATGACGTGGGCAAAATTTGCAAACATTAAAAGTGGCTTCCTGTTTGTTTGTGGTAGTACTTACATAAAGATTTTCATGTATCTTATTCATAGGAAATCTATACAGCCGGCTCTCCAACTATAAGCAAATTTTGCCCGCAACATGGAATTTTACCATAAGTGACGCCAATATGGGAGGACGCCGCAAATAATAGGCACCCTATTTTTTTAATAACTAGAAGGTTTGTACTTTCATTTAAAAAAATATATGTATACTATGACTTCAGAAAACAAAAAAAAAAACATTAATTGAGGGTTGCGGGTAAATTAAGCCTGGCAACCCACTATAATCTCATTGTAAACCTCAAAACCTACATTTTGACATAAGTTTTATTCATGTATTCGATGACACAAAAAATCGTGACCGGTAGTGACGATAAAGTTCCATGACGCAGGCAAAATTTGCTTATATGAAAAGTGGCTGTGGTAGTACTTCCTCACTGACACAAAGTTTTTCATGTATCTTATTCATAGGAAATCTGTACAGCCGGTTCTTTACCTATTTGTAAAAAAAGTCGCTAATTCGATTTCTTGAATTTTTATCCTCAAAAAGTTACGTAGTAGGCCTTTTCTTAAAAAAAAAAGACTTGTTCTAAAGTGCACTTTTTCATACTCTACAATTAGAAGAAATAAAAATCAAAATCGATAAATAGGTACAAATAAATGGAAATCTTGAACTTATCCAAATACTAGTTGAATTTTTTTAAAATTTTATTGCATATTTACTTAAAATGGCTCATTGAAGTTGTTAGGGCAAAATTGTTTTGGTCAATCAAACTCAAATACAGAAAATTAATCGTTAAGTTGCTAAAACAGAATAAACATTGCTCTTGAGAATAATGTTTTTTGGGCATTTTGCACTCATTTTAATGTTTAATATGAGAAACAACAAATTACTTATTCATTATGTATACCGTTGATCTAATTGTGACCAAGCTAGTATACTGTAAAGTCGATCAAGAACCTCATTCTAAAATTATAATGTATTACTGAGAGACCTGCCCCCTACGACGACCCCTCTCTGACTGGAACATGCCTCAACATCTCTAACCCTAATCACCTAGAGAGCACTTGATTGCATGGCAAACCATATAACACATTTGTTTCCTTTGAAAATCTGAACGAATAAATTTTCTCAAACACTTGGTGGGAGGTTCCAACCACTTCCAGTAACTGCTCATCTTTTATTTAATGGTTCTTAATTTGTTAATTTCACATTGCTATGCAAATCGTCCATATAAACCTTCTTAGAGCAAATGTTTACTATTTATACTATTCAGTATTCTCATTGGTCCAAGAATGCACTCGATCACAGCCTCCTCTACTTACAAACCATGCATCTAAAATTGGCAATGCTGTAAAGTAGACATGCAGCAGTCCGATCGTTTATTAATAAAAAAGATATTTCATTAATTAAATAACTTTATGAACAATCTAAATTATACAATACAATTCGTGCAGGCAATGTCAGGGGCGCGTTTAGGTAAATTGGGGCCCTAGGCGCTGTGAGATTTGAGGGCCCCTCGCTTAAAAAAATATTATGCAAGATTTGAAGGCAAGTGTATTTTTACAAATACATGCTATCATATTATTTTTTTCCGGCTTTATATGTTAGCAAACTTGTCAATTTGAACGTTTGATATCACAGTTTTGTGTTTCCTCTGATACAGTATCCAGAAGAGACAAATTTTGAAGTCGCTGTTGCCCCGAAATACTTCGTAGGTAGTTATTAATTATTTTGAGCGTCGAAAAAGTGCGTTTACATGAGGGATTACTGACAGGAATGGTCAAGTAAATACACAAAAGGGTTTCAACATTAAAAAATGTCGCCCGCAACACATTGAGAATAAAGGACTCCGCAGTTTTTTTATAGTAACAATAGGTTTCAGTCGAATGTTCTGGAACTTGGGGAAATTGTTCTCCTGGTTCCCCTGATTAAAATTCTCTCTGACCACCAGTCCCACCGAATTCGATTTTTTTATCTAGAGGCGACTGAAACTGTGAACATCTTCGAAGGTCTGCGTAAATGTTCCATAAAAATTCTGAAAATATTCATGCTCATTTCTTGAAGAAAAATAAGCATCTTTTGTCTCTTGGCATTTTTTCAAAGTGCTTCCTTCTCCCGGAAAAAATAACAAACAAACAAAAATATTTTTTGTATTTTTTTACGGGAAAAGGAAGCACCAAGAGACACAAGATGCTTATTTTTGTTCAAAGAACACCCCTACCGGTTTTCAGAATTTCTTAGATAAAAATAATTTCGACAAAGAATTTCCCTAAAATTTTATTTTTTTTCTACTTCAGAAAAATCCCAAAATATTCAGGCAAGTTCTTTAGGTAAAAATAATCAGCTTATGCCCCTTCAACTTTTTCTTTAAAGTGCTTCCTTTTCCCGTAAAAAAATTGCAAAAAAATTATTTTTTTCTGTTTAATTTTTTTCCGGGAGAAGGAAGCACTTTGAAAAAAAAACACCAAGAAACAAAAGATGTTTATTTTCTCTAAAAAATGAGTCTGAATATTTTCAGAATTTGTATGGAACATTTAAGCAGACCTTCGCAGATGTTCACAGTTTCAATCGTCTCTAGGTCAAAAATCGAATTCGGTCAAAGGGAATTTTAATCAGGGGGCCCAGGACAACATTTTCCCCAATCAGAACTATCGACTGGTCCTTTATATATTTCAGCAGGCGACTTAAGCCGACATATATCAAAAATTGATGCAATTTATCTGGAGATAGCTCGGAATCTATGTCGCCTCTATAGGTGGATACTAATGCATTGATCATTGCAGTGCACTGATTATTAGCTTGTTTTGCATCCTCATACTCTTTTTCCAAATTTTCTTTATTTTCAGATTCTTTTTCTATTTGTTCATCAGCTCCAGATTCACTAGAATCGTTTCCTAATGGTTCTTCCTGTTCGCAGTCCTCATCACTGGTTTCAAAATCAAAATTTTCTCAGTTATTTTCTCGGGTTTTCTAGATTGTTTGTCTCAGGTTCTTGAATTTTCGCATCATCATCAGTAGATTTATTTTCATTAATGTGAAATAGACCGAAAAGCTCATTCGTCATCTGGCACGTGCTGATTGCCGAAACTTAAATAGTAACGTCTGAGGAATTGCCAAATTGGTCTGTTAATTGATAGCATCTTTTTTAATACACTGAAAAAAAGTTCATTGAGAATTTATGAATCTGTTTATTGATATAATGTATATGTTCATTAATACAATGTACACATTTATTGTTACTATATAAACGTACATTATATTAATAAACGGATTCATCACTTTTCAGTCGATGAACCGATTCATTAATATTACGAACATATTTTTTTCAGTGTGATACAGTGAATAAAGATTAAAAAAATGAATATTCAAGAATATTCAAACACGATAAACACAAACAATAAATTCCTATAGACTTCTACATTGAAATATGAAAAAAATTGAAATGCAAAGGAAGAACTATAAAAGGATTTCAAGTTCAAATGATATAAAATGTAAATAAACGACGAATGTTCGTGAACACATTCTCGCATGAACCATTCTTATTTTGTCATTTTTGTTGCAATTGAGATCTGATGAGGATGATATGGAAAAGGGAAGAAATGTATTTCATGATAGTTGTAAATATCATTATTGCTATCAGTAAAGCGAAAATAAATAACGACATAACAAAGAAATAAAATTTTTACATCGCTTTTTTACCTCAATAGATCGGGAAATGGGGGCCCCTGGAAAAGTGGGGCCCTAGGCGCGCGCCTAGTGCGCCTAGGCCTAAAGGCGCCTCTGGGCAATGTCCAATTGTCCAGTGTTTTTAAGGTCACTATCAGGAGCAATGTTAAGTGATGAAGAAATATTTCGTAGATAGATCTTCTGAGGCAGTAGGTATTAAATGTTCTCTTAAATGATTGTAACAAGTCGGTGAAAGAATGAAAGCAATAAATGAAAAAAATACTATTGAGGGGTGATATCCTCTATATATTTCATTAACATTAACTTAAGGTGGCCATTCCCTAGAAAGAGACATCCGATAGGGAAATATTTATTATTTTTAGCTATAACTGTTTTTTCTTAGTACATATATTTAAAAAAACTACAAGAGTACCTAAGTAGAATCATAACAAGACTATTCCTATGAATTTTCACTCAATAATTTTAGTGATTTGCAAAATAGCTCGATTTAAATTTAAAAATTTTGTTAATCTTCCTATTTTGCAATTTTAAATCGAGCTATTTTGCAAACCACTGAAATTATTGAGTGAAAATTCATAGTAATAGTCTTGTTATAGTTCTACTTAGGTACTCTTATATTTTTTTTAAATATATGTACTAAGAAAAAAAAGTTATGGGCAAAAATTATAAATATTTCCCTATCGTATGTCTCTTTCTAGGGAATGGCCACCTTAAACTGATCAGAGATTCATTCCAAGCTACTTACTTCTGTACTCACATTTTTCGGTATTTTCAATAACTGGCAAAACCCTTTCCAAAAATGCACTTGCTTTTTGCAAAAAATAATCAATATCAGTCACTGGGGAATTATTTTGATTTAAACACTGATGCCTATTTAATATATTCTGCGTTTGTAATCACTTGCTTATTTTCAAAATAGGTGGCAAAATCCAGTGCAAATCATTAGATTGTAAGTATCTCATTAGTTCCTACAAAAAATTTAATGTTTAATTCTTTTGAAATTACAACAATGCACTGCACTTTTAAATTACTTTCAGTTGTCTCCACATTATCAATATTTAGTCTATACAGCCAGACAGAATCGGACATTATTTTAATATTCCACTGTGCAATATTCCGAATACAAAGTTTCTTTCGTTCCTCATTTTTTGGGAAGGAATATGTCGAAACTGTCACTTTGTCATGTATTAATGAACTGTCGTAGCTTGATTTGCAGCATGGCAGACAACCTATTGCATGATATTGTCACTCGCATAAATAAAAGTCTTTCTTGGGCTGTCGATGTAAAAAAAGAACGATGAACAACTAACTTATACCACCATAACACGACAATACCAAAGCTGTGCCATTTGTCAACTAGACATGATAGAACTACCGGTAGCATTGCCACTGTTCTACTTCATGGCTTATAAATAGAGGAGGCTGTGACTCGATACAATTTCAGTTATGATTATGAATTAAGTAATATAATCAATAACTTAATAAGTTTTGCGAGGGGTTGGAACCTTTTCATGGCAAGACTTAAAATATATTTTCTGTTTTGGAACACTACACTCAATTATTATGCCCAATGCGCATCAGCTGGAGATGATTAAACTATTTCAATTATCTCCAGATAATGCCAGCGTGGTTGGCAAAATGCGCCACCCCGAGTGTAGTCTAATATTTTGATATTTGTGGAAATTACTTCATACTCATCAATATTAAAAAAAAGAGAAGTTTTACTA
This sequence comes from Stenurella melanura, assembly GCA_963583905.1. Lineage (NCBI taxonomy): Eukaryota > Metazoa > Arthropoda > Insecta > Coleoptera > Cerambycidae > Stenurella > Stenurella melanura. Next base: position 41,445,299 of record OY757310.1, on the reverse strand, counting down.
TCAGAGAGCATTTATACAGTCAGGTCCATAAGTAACGGATAAATTCATTACTATTTACAATTTATGAGTAAAATCCTAAAACACATCAATTTTTAATTTTACAATGACATTTTTTGAGCATAACTTTATACCTCCCCTTCAACTCCCTTGGAGTGACAGCTACCCATTTAAAATTTTTAAATGGAGCGAGGGCGCATGTGATAGCTCATTTGAAAGAGTTTTTAATTCGCTGTCCAGTAATATAATGTTTTTTTAATTTCTCTAATTTTTTTATTACGAACAAAAGAACATGAAACAGTTTAATAAATCAAATGTTCATTCAAACTGGGCGATCGTTGCTTTTTGACAATAATGGAGACGTTGCTGAAATTCTTCTAAAACATTTTGTATCGGTTCTGGGATGATTCGATTAATTTTTTATCTTATTCCGTCTTTTAAATTATCGACGTTACTTGGTCAGTTAAAGTAGACTTTCGATTTTAAGTAACCCCATAAAAAATAGTCAAGTCAGGAAAACGGGCAGGCCACTCAATTCCACTGCGTCTACCGATCCACCTAGTTGAAAAATTTGATCGAGATAGGCTCTTACTTCCAATGCAAAATGTGGTGTAACTCCATCCTGCTGATACCAAATATTTCTATCAATTTCATTAGGGTTGTCATCATCTGGGATTTTTTTTTAACTACATTTAAATTGAATGTTTTACATGACACAAGATGAATTAGAAAAGTCAGATTTGACAGATATTTGATACATAGGCATAAATAGTTTAGGATACATTTTAAAATTTTCAAATTGAATTTTCATGAAGAATATATAAAATTCAAAAAACTTTATAATACTGGATAGAGAATTAAAAACGCTTTGAAATGAACTATCAGACCCATTCCATTTAAAATTTTTTAAAGGGGTAGCTGTCACTCCAAGGGAGTTGAAGAGGAGGTGTAAAATTATGCTAAAAAAATATCACTTTAGAATTAAAAGATTTATCTGTTTTAGGATTTTGCTCCTAAAGAAGGGATTGTTCATTAATGAATAACATCTGCAGCTGTAACAAGTATTCAAATTTGAGATTCATAAGGAATGACTACTCGGTTATCAACATCTAGTAAACGAAAATTAAAATTTTTTATTTCATTAATAGGAATTATATAGGAATCAAATTCAATATTTTTAAAATTGTAAATTACGTAATCAATTTATCCGTTATATTTATTGGACCTCTCAGTATATTGCAAAAACTTCATATTAAGTGAAATACTGCCATCACAATTTTTCTTTCTGCTAGGAGAGGGGGTCCAGAGAATTCAAAATATGTTAATTAAATATTTTCAATTATTTTTACTATGAACTGATAGCTGATAACAATAATTTTGAGATGTAGAAAATATAAATATTCCAAAACTATGGCTACAACTGTGTCTGAATTTGCTCTTACTTCCCAGGCAAAATTTTACGTAAAAATACATACGTGTACCAAATTTCAAGTCAATATCTTAAACCGTTCCAGAGAAAATGAGCTCACAAAAAAGTTACAAATAGACCTACCGACAGACAGGATTTTTTTCTAAACCTATTTCAACAAAAAAATGCGTTGAAATTTTTGTACGATTACTATAGACTACTGGCAGAAAGGCGGAGCTTATCTGTACGTGACAGCTAGCGCTCGTAGTGGCCAAGTAGAAAGTTAATTCCTGTGTCGTTTACACGTACGTGAATAGGAGAAGCTTTGTTTTTAATAAATATTTTATTATAAGCTTTTTAAAAACGCGCAAATCTCTGGGTTTACTTTAATGCCAGCAAAGTGGGAAGTCTTGGGAACGCCGCAGCTACAAGTGACATTGTCAAAATCAGCAGTTTAGTGTTGTGTAACATAATCTCCGGCTAATATCATGGAAAAATCATGCGGAGATGTTTGTTGTGTGGTTAACTGTGGAAATAGATCGAATAATACTAAAAATATAAAGTTTTATTCATTTCCCACATAGGGGAGTCAAATTAGACAAAAAGGACTCAAACTTCGGCAAAATTCCCCGATCGATGATTTTTGTTGAAATGTGTTCGCAAAGACGTGAGAACAAAAAGGCAAAATGCCACCGCGAGAATTTGTGTGTAAAATTCTTTATTAAACAATTTAGGTGCAATACGATACTTCATGAATAACTTTTTGAACTAAATTTGCATGAAAGAACTAACAAAACCATTGGAAAGAACACAATTTTATGAAAGAAACATATATAATATGTGCAGTAATTTGTTAAATAACGCTCCAACTCGCGCTACGTCGGCCGTCCGTTCACGCTGGAAATGCTGCATAATTTACCATTTTTATATTTTGTTCTCCACACCTTTCTGAACACGTTTCAACGAAAATCATCGATCGGGCAATTTTTCCAAAATGAAAATCTCCTTTAACAAGTCTGTATAAACTGGAGCAGAGGGAAATGTGGATCAAAGCATGAAATACAAGATATGTGTGTAGTTAACAATTCAAAATATTCTGAGAAAATATTAATTTTATTCATTAATTTTATAGCTCAGGGGGATCCTTATGGCAACCGAATAAGTGCTCAAAGATTTGCTCATTTTATAGATAATACAAAATCGGACCATCCATTAACACGTTCATTGCCGACCTAATATTAATGGTGCTTCTGTAAGGCCTGTGAGCAAAATTTTCATTGGAGAGGTTGTTATAAGTAAAATGTGTAATGTTAGGTGTCTTTATCGAAAATAAAAAAAATAATATGAAACACCGTTATTAAAAAAAATACACCTATAGGTGTAGCCGGCCACTTTATTGAAAATTTCATTAGCAATGCCGATTACACCTATAGGTGTAAGTCAGCTCTGACTTCATTTCATGGCTGATGGAACTTGAAAAAACATTCTTCCTTTAGAGGACGAGGGTGTTGATGTTTTGAAAGTCTCATTCTTTTTGCATTTAAACCAGAAGGTCCGGCTTCACTGTCCATTTTGTTTTTTTTTTCATAATTATGAAAATAACACTGATATGCAACACTTTCTTTATTTTAATCTTTTTTATGAAAACGATGTTCACTTTCACACACGCTTTTAGCAACCGACCATACTGACAGTGTACATTAACAGTACTTATGGCAGTTATAATATCATTCAGTCCCAGTAAGCACTGGAGATTTGTTAACTGCAACCAATAATACAGATCGTTAGTACTTGGTCCAATAAACGTGCCGACCGCTATTCGATCTATTCGTAAACAAGCCAATGTTACAATAGTAAATGGAAATTCATATTAGTGCTTTACACCTATAGGTGTAATCGGCCGGTTTATAAATCTTTATAATACACCTATAGGTGTAATCGGGAATGAACGTGTTGCCCTAGCTTCGCGAAATCAATTTTTCCATCTTGTTACTCAAAGAAGGGCCCGACAGAAAAGTCAATGTTAAACTCTAAACAACGGTAAATTTTCATCGAGTATTAATAATTGTTTAGTCACATATACAATATATTACAAAAATTGAAATGTCATCTCACCGACGCAAAAAAATGTTTTAACATAACAAAAAAATAATATTCACTCGAACATTACATTTACTCACTACGGAATTGTTTGTACTTACTGTATATGACAGTCGCGGCAACAATTATTAAATTTTTGTAAAATAAGGAAAAAACCAGATCGACGCATACACATAAATATAAAAGCCACAGGAATTAATCGGGAAATGCTCCACTGAAGCGCTAGTAGCCATTCTGCCGCTACTCTATACTTCCACTCTACTATGTGGATGTGGAAGTAATTATAGGTTCTTAGAATACCAATAATCAGGACAAAAATGTTATTATTGATTATTTTCTTGGTTAGTAGTTCCATATAGTTGCTTCCCTTTATTTTAATCTCATTATATAGTGAGAGTTATAAATATAGGTAGTCTACACAATATTTTTAGTCATAATTATAAATATTTTTTAAATACAATAAAGATTTCATTAAAACGTATATTAATTTATAAGTAGTGAACCACTATAACCTGACAGGAAATCTAGAGTGAGGGAATACCATCCTCACTCAACACTAATATGATATGCATAGAATGTAAAATAAATAAACTTTATTTATAGATTTAGCAAAGTTTTTATTCAGCATATCTACATTTTTATTCAATAAACTTTATGTGTAAGAAATATAGTGTGAGAGCACTATACATTTGGGAAAACTATATTATATGTCTGTTTCTTACACAAAATTGTCGAATGGAAAGTAGACATACTGTATATAAGTACCTGTTATTAGTACAAGCTGAAGATCCAGACTGGTTCAATCAGCTGTAATAAAGTTTTATTGATAAGAGCAAATGAATCTACTGAAACACTGCAATTTAAAACTTTCAAAGGATTAATTATTTATTTTATTTATGAATACGTCAATATAAAAGAGTTAAAACACAACACAATCTCATGGGATTCAAAACAAATAAGAGTCACTGGGTTTTTGTCAGGTTTTAGTGATTTACTTCCGTCTATATTCTAATACTTCCTAAAAACACAAATAGTTCTATTTAATAATTATATACAAACTTAAGTACAGAATAATACATCAAATTTATTTAATTAAAGATAACTGGTTCTTGTATATCCTTACAAGTGTCTTTCCTGCTAGCAATAAAACTTCTTTTCTAGTAACACTAGAAACAGCTAGTTGCCAATCTGGCTTTGTCTGAAAATAATATTCATTATTATTAGAATGAGTCATAAGATATGTATCAAATTTTAGTTAAAATTCCTTGATTTAATCTCTGTGAGAAAATACTAAGTAGGTTTGTTGTCAACATATAAATAAAATAATATAAAAATAAAAACATTTTTGTATTATACCTTTAATTTAATCAGGAACCCGCTATTTTTAGGTATTCGCTGTGCTACAACTTTTTCTACAATTAATTGGTATCTAAAAAATATGCCATTCGATTTCATAAGCTCACATTTCCAAAAAGTTTCATTTCAAAGTATTCTATAGGCAAATTTTATAATATAGACTCCATGGAAATCTTCACATTGAACACAGTGCAGACATTTTCAACACTTCTTTTCAGTGTTCAATTTAAAATATTACCTTATCATCTGTATTACAGACCGTACCAAACTTATCACAGTCTAAGTCGTAAAGCAGAGAAGCGCTCGATCTAAGAAAGACACGACATTCGTCTGCTCGACAAGAACTTACAATATTAGAATTTTGGTTTTCCACCAAGGCTAAAGATAATTGGGGACACATAAGTAAATTCTCTTGCTGATTAAATTGGATTGACTGAAGTCTTATTGAATACTTCTTGTTAGTTAAATCTTATCGAACAACAGGCATGTATAAATGTACACTTTCTCGCAGACAAAATAGTACATTATTAAAATTATTATCTAAAAAAAACGCAAGTAAAATTGGATGCCGGAACTTTTGACTCGAAATGCTGCCAATACCGTTAGAGTTATGAAAAAAATAGACAACAATTTTATGGAGAATTAAATATTCTATAAAAAAGTCAGGGATGGTATATATCTATATTCAATACTTTAGGCGTGACAGTGATTGAAAGTTGGAATACAAAATTTACAGTTGTCCAGTGCATGACTTTCAACCATCTTCTCGCCAAAAGTATTTAAGATAGACATATGCTACCACTGACTTTGTTATAGAAAATTTAATTTTCTATAAAATTGCAAGGATCCGATTTTTCAGAGAAGCTCACTCAGTAATGTCAAGGCCATTTTTTTTCTAAGCAATTGTAGAGGTATTTAAAAGTGAATCATTATTAGTTTGCTTATAATTGTAATGAAACATATTCTTTATAGGGTTTTGCAAACAACAGAAAAAATAACTATCTATGAGAACTAAAAGAAAAACTATGTGTAAAAATATTAATGAAATCTTTGCATTCTTTCGATAACCTGAATTCTGGTTATGCTAGCAAATTAAAATCCTAAAATGATTTTGTATAATTTCTTAGCTGAAAATTCTCATTCAACAACTAGTATCCACACAGTCCCCTACGGCCATGCAGATTAAACTAGTATCTACATAACCCCTTACGGTCATGAAGATCTGTTGTTTTTATCAGTCAATGTCAAATATAATTATTTCATACTTACTCATAGAAATTGTCTTGGTTTTGCCTGAAAAATTTTTATGAGTGGCTTTTTGCCTTTCTGATGAGCTCCAGAATAAGGGCGAAAAACATTTCAAAGGTTAAGGCATTTCCAAAATTTAGTTTAAAACTGAGACCTAGATCTTCTGCCAATTTCAGGTCACAACTGTGCAATGTTACTTATCGTTTTAAATGACAATTTTTTTTTAAATAGTTCGGTGTTGTATGAATGGCTTTGCAGCCACAACCATATATTACCAGTATAAATAGATGGATATAGGTGAATTGTCTTAAAATTTTCGATGGGGCAAAGATTCTAACTTGATATTGTTTTTGATCAAAATTGTAACATTTTTATGCCATCGTTAGGAGTGCATATTAATTTTTATTTGACATAGGTACATAATATAATGTAATAATATGACAAGGACGATTATTTAATTTTTTAATCGTTCAATAACTTTTAAGAAAATAGGTTCATATGGATGGGACATCTAATAAAAAAAATTCAATAATTTTATAAGAAAACTGTAGTGACAAAGGTATCTTAAGAATTTAAGAATTGTGAAGTTAAATCTCTTAACATATCTAATAAGATATGTCAACAGTTCAGATCAATTAATTCATCATAAATCTAAACAGAATTTATGCATACCTGAAGATATATTGCTAATTTTTCCTCGACATTTAAAGATTTGATATCAGGTCGTTCGTTCTCGATTTCTTTCAGAAACTGATCAACTGGTACTGGTGTTGGTTGACTGAAAGTCTGTACCGTAATTTGCTTCTCTGCATCTCTTAAAATTAATATGTTCAGATCATACCAACTGAAATGAAATTAATATTAGATCAGTTGAATATTAACAACTAGGGCTGCTATATACCTATTGCTTTGGTGGAGCAAAATATTTTCAATGGCTATGGTCGGAGTCTTTCTGTATTTTAACGAGTATGCGATTTTCTCTTCAGCATTTTTAATTCCATCCTCAAATCCTACAGCCTGAGACTTTTCCGGAGGAAGGTTCAGTTTGATTCCACTTAAAAAAAAACAAACTTAATATTTATATAGATATGTAAAGAAAAGGCATATTTACTTCACCCAAGCCTTTCCGAAAACAGAATGGAATGCCTCCCTTATTGCACTCACTTCATCATCATTTTCAGATGTAACAGTTACTTCTGTGTCACCTCCCGAATCTAAAAATGAATCGCAGCTGTATATGCAGAAACATTTCTATAATCTGAATCTGGATCCTCCTTAACCGAGAATCAAAATCGTCGTTAATCTTACAAAGTGACGTAACTCAAAATATATGGTTTTTGAGATATTACCACAGAAGCAGTTCATTTTTACAGATTTACCTTCGAACAAAGTGACATAACTCAATCTGTTATAGTTTCTTGTTAGTAGCCACTTCAGTTAATGACATCTCAAAATGTACGATTTTATAATGTAACAAAGAGACGTATCTGGAATTACGACACTGTGAGATTTAATTTAGCTAGTGAAAAAACATTTTTATGTGCATGATTTGATGAATTACAAAATAAATGTGTGCAGTCTTTTATAAAAAACGTTGAGCAGTGTTCAACTTCACATTTTACAATATTTCGAGCAAAGATTGCTTCTGTTATAGCTGGTACGAAAGTCATAGTAAAAGAAGTGCCTCAGAAATTGTAACGTGTGTTCATAATGCTTTGCTAAGTTATGATTCCAAAGGGTTTAAGGTAATTTCGTTGTATTCAGACGGCTGCAGAGACCAAAATAAAAATAGTATCATGGCTACAATGCTACTGCATACAATTTTCTACAGTGTTAACATAGAGGAAATTACTTAGAGATTTTGTGAACCTTATCATGGACAGAACAAAGGTGCCCATAATGCAATTTCTTATGCAGTTAAACATGCTGGCAATCTGTTTGTACCATCCCAGCTTTATCCAGTCTTTAAACTTGCTCGGAAGCAGCAGCATTGTTTATCCCCTTCGGTTTGCAGACTTTTTGGATTTTAAGTCATTGTCGAGAGTTGCATCTTAACTGTAAAAAGTACAGAAATGGGAAAATCATTCAAGTAGCCAGACATTACAGAATTCAAAGTGTCCAAACATTCTCCACAGCAAATATCTTTTAAGACAAGTCATCTTGAAAAAGACTACAAATCATTGTCTTTGAAATGACTTAAAATGGATCTTAAAGAAGTATTCCCCAAAAGGTTGAATCCACATGCTATTAAAATTCCAGCAGATAAATACTCTGATTTGCAATCTCTCTGTCCTGGAGATACTCCAGTTGTCAGGTTTCAAGGGCATAAATTTTTTTATAGTTCACTACTCCATTACGCTTTGTGTTAGAGAACTACACTGCATTATCCTCTAACTCCTTATTTTACTTTGTCAAAAAGCAATCATTATTTTAGAAATATACATAAAATGTTATTGGTGTTTAAAAAGAAAAAAAATATGTTTATGTTTAACAGATATTTAGAGGACATTATTATTATTTTTTTAGAATACAGAAAATTCATTTAGTTCCATCATTAGTCTTACTTATCTTACCCTAACCTAATCCATAGTTTGAGGTCTAACAGACGTATGTCACGTACACTAAACATTTTTGGCCTTACAAATGGTCGTAACTTATTCTTTTTTTTAAATCTCAAAATCCTGATCCATACTGCACTATTCTCATGGAAAATTAGAAAAAGATACTTTGTACTATTGTATATACCAATAACTACAGTAACTTACTGTGTTTATAGTACTACATTGTTAACCTAAATATTGCATTGAGCTTTAATCTGCTCTCGTCTAAAATAGAAAAAATTGAGATACACCACTTTGTCAGATTGACGACGATATACCTATTCTAATATGATTTCTGAAAGGCCCAGTTTTTAATTTCAGTCATCCAAATATTCCCAATAAAACAGGAGTTATCCATTAATCTCACAACATCAAGAGAATTTTTTATCACATTTTATTTACTGTATACTTACAAATATATTCGCTCATCTGTGGATCCAGTGTAGTGATAATTGAATCAACAGAGCTCTTTGCTTTCTCTGCCATCTTTGACAACACTCCACCACTTGAAAAGGCCTCTTTAAATAATCCCATTAAACCTCCCGAAGCATTTTCATTATCATTTGCTGCTTGCTGTGACACAGGACCATGTAGAACACCTTTGCTTGGTGGAATGGCAGCACTAAAAATCAATAATTTTTATGTTTCCAACAAATAAATCATAGGTTTATTCCACATAACATTCAGAATTACATTAGTTTTACCTAAATTGTGTACTGGGAAATTGGTCGCCAGCTAAAGGTAGTGGATTTATATTGGTCGGAAGCACAGGCTGTGGCTGTGTAAGAACTGTTTGAGATGTAACCGGTGGCACAATGCTAGGCGTTGTTCCAGAGGAAGTAGGCGAGGGCCATAAAGTAAAATCTGGTATCGATGATGGTGGAGCAACATTGGACAATAAATTTCCACTTGGTATATTTACGAGACTTGGTGATGGGATGGAGTAGGCAGATGACACACTACTCAAAGTACTCAGAGATTCTAAAATAATATTAAAATCATATCATAATATCAATCGTTGACCTCATTTAAAAATATTCAAAATTATGAACATATTTTATACGAACCTGTCTTTTCAGTATTACTTGTCAACTGATTCTTTTTGTCGATGATTTCGAAAGAGGATTCTCCATTGGAATCTTCTTGCAACATGTTTTCCTATTTTTGTTTATTTAAAAGCGAATATAAACAAATACGAATAATATTTTCACAACAAAATAGTGTAATCGTGGCTACTCATAGTATTTTTCATGTGATGCTTATGGCAGTACTGGCAGCTTTGACAAGGATCTAACTAACGACATTAATCGGAAAGTTGTTACCTCAAAATTATCCTAGCCTAGAATTTGTCTTAAATGTGCGTAAGTAGTGTAAGTACATATATCGATCAGGGCCGTTGAGAATCACAGCTTTGATCCTCGGGCGCTTTATTTCTGGGCCCCAGTGGCCCCACTATCAAGTGTTTGTCCAAGTAGAAAGGAATATCTATAAGATGTCCAAAATGTATATGATTGATTTATTATATAGTCTCGTGTCCGGGCCCCCAATAGACACCCAAGCCCTGAATCAGTTACTCCAGCTAATCCCCCCTCTCAACGGCCTTAAGTATCTTATGAATTTCAATAATGACAGATAAAAATATCAATTACAAGTAATACAATTCGACATGGGGATGACCGTGATATGTGCAAAATGAATGTACCCATTACAATCATTACATTATTATATTGTCGTAGTAATTATACATTTAGAATAATAAATATAGATAAATACGCGAAACAAATTCTACTGTACATTAAAAAATCGGTTAATGGATTGGTTGATTGACTTATTTAGCAACTCGGGCTGATCAGTAAATTTGATCTAGAATTGAAATCTATATGATAGCCGATTACAACTTTGTAACCTTGGTTTTTGATTTTTCATTAAGCTGATTCTGGTTTAACTTTGCCCCTGTTCTACTTATATGTGATATAAACAAAATATTGTTTCTTCTGTGTTGTAGATATTCTATCAAGTTTCAAGTTGTTTCGTATTCTGCGTAAATTTATTTGAATAATACACTAGAAATTTGATTTCTGTTAAATGTTAATTCGATTGAATAGTGTCATGTGCTGGCTAATCTGTACACTTATGTTGGCAACAGTTAGTAGTAGTTGTCGACGGAGGTTATTTGTTGCTGTCAACTTTCGATTTCTCGTTATCATTTTATGCTTAATCGTAGAGTTGTTACCGGAAAAATGGCTGATGATCAGGTAGAGCCTCCCCCTTTATTTGAAACTGTCGATATTGAGAGGGTTGAAAAGGAGGACGATGATCTTTTCGTATCAGCTCATCAGGTAAATTAAAATTATTTTACTTTTTGACAATTTTAATACTTTTGTTGAATTTTAGTAACCCCTATCTTGTAGTTCATGGTATTTGTAACAATTTATAGTGCTGTAATAAAGTAATATTTTAGGATCCAACTCCTCAGTTTGATGAAGTTCCTGATTTAACTGAAGACTTGACTAATGGTGATTCACGTCTTCCTAAACAAAAAATAAATGATTTTAGAGGAGAACTAGAAACTGTTCCCATAAATAATAGTTCTTCTTTACCTGCTAGTATGGAACAGGTGAGAAATTAATTTTATGTAATGCGAACTTCCAACTTATTGTGTTTTGCTAGGTTGAGGCAGCAAGAGGAGATGAATTTTTAGAAATAAGCATTACCGAACCTCAAAAAGTAGGTGAAGGGATGGGAGCATATATGGCATATAGAGTAACAACCAAAACTAATATGCCAATATTTAAGAAAAGGGAGTTTTCTGTAACTCGTAGATTTAGTGATTTTCTTGGATTACACGATAAATTAACAGACAAATATTTAAAAGTTGGGCGAATTATCCCCCCAGCACCAGAGAAAAGTGTGATTGGTAAGTAAAAACTCCTAGCTGTGTTTAATCGTGGTTGAACGAAGGTCAAAATTATCGGTCATATAATAATATGGCACTTTTTAGTGATTTTGCCATATTAGCTATAGACACAAAGGGTGTCCGTCATTTGGGCCCTCCTAATGCTAAAATATATCTTAAAATTTATGTTTATTTTGCTTGTATTTGCATCATAATTATTTTATTTTCAAGTATTTCTTATGTGTTAGTTTTAATGTTGTTTATGTTTTGTCTACGTATAGAAATATTTTTACTGCAATAAAATAGTCACCAGTAATTTTACTAATATAAAAATTTAAATGTATTTTCGATGAATCACTTTTTTTAAATTATATCATGGAATGTGATTACAATCATACATTTTGGCGTCATTAAATATATAGCTTATGAGTAATGTTAAAAGACACTGCAATATCAATTATCTTGTTTGTTATTATAAGAATTGAAATATAAAAATAATCGATATCTGTTTTATATTTGTGTGTATGTGATGTCCAAGGTCCATCATAAACAACAATATGTTTTGTATACAGGGCAGGATTATCCATAAGGCAATGTAGGCCGCTGCCTAGGGGCACCGACGGCTTGGGGGGCGCCGGCGACGTACAAAAAAACAAATTTTCGAACTTGAAAATTATCAACAAAAAATAAAAATTTTCTTAAAAGCTATTGTAATTTCTTTTCTGTCTGGTAGATTTTGTCACAGATGCGGGTCAAATATCGAAGCACCTTAAATAGAAGCGTACCCCAGCGTTTATTTCAATCCGCGTCACGCAACTTTTTTTTCAACTCGTTCGATCACAGTTTTTCATCAAAAAGGTGTGAAACTTTTAGAAATGATCTTTGTAGAACCTCTGTAGATCGACATTTGTCGAAACTTGAAATTCCCTCGATACTTTTGTCCTGAGAAGCACCGAAAACGTGGAATTGTTCGGCTGTTTGTTTACTTCAAAATAACTACCAACAATGAACGTTTTCTGCTTTTCCTGCAATCATTGTCAGCGCAAGGGTCTAAGAAATCGTCTAAACCCAAAATTGATCGTTTTTCTTCACATCCGGCCAAGTAATATCAATTTATGGAAACAAAAACGATTGATTTTCATTGACTTTGAGAGTGAAGGTACTGATGCTTGTAAGCTGTAGCCCATAGCGGAAATGAAAAACCTTCCATAAAAGTAGAAGCTATGGGATTGCTAGGTAAATTTCATTTGTTAGAAAGGGAATTTTATCATCATTTTGGTTAGGTGTTTTAGAGAAATGTGATAAAGCCAGTAATACTTTACAAAGCGTTGATATTGATTTATCAACGACTATTGCAATTTTTGAATTACCGATTGGCTACATTAAATCATTACGAGACCAGTTTGATAAATATGAAGATAGGGCAACCAACTATCCAAAATTATGGAATATAATAGAGATAAAAAAAAGATTACAGAAGAGAAATCTTCAATTCGGAAATCATGAAAATGAAACCAACTTCGACGGCAAAAGTGCTTAAAGTTAATGTTTTTTTTGCTATTATTGATAGGCTAGATCAAGAATTAAAGAAACGATTGATGGCTTATGTAAAAATAAAAAAAGTTCAGATTTTTAAATAACTTAAGATTATGAATGACAACGACATACGAAATGATTCAAATAACTTTCAATCTGAATATTCAAACGATTTGGATGAATGTTTTGCTGAGGAATGTATTGAATTCAAATATTTTGTTGAAAACAAAAAATATCGTTAATGTTAGAGACATGTTATTTTTTATCAGGGAAAAACATGTTATAACCATGTTTCCTAATGTGGAAATTGCATTAAGAATTTTTCTTACTATACCAATCTGTTAGGGGAAAGATCCTTTTCTACTTTGAAAAGAACAAAGACATACTTACGAAATGCCTTTAGTCCAGAAGGACTTAATAATTTATCTGTGCTATCAATAAATCATGACTTAACTGGTGTGCTTAATTTTATTGATATTATAAATAGTTTTGCCAGTAAGAAATCCAGAAAAAGTATATAATTGTCATTTTATGATACAAGTGGTAAAAATATTACAAAATATTTGTTTTTATTGTTTTGTCCCCACTCACAAGATAAAGTATCATTTTTAATTAACACTTTATCATAAATAACTACTTATTAACTATGTTTAACTTTTTCCATTTAATGCTTTTATTCATTTGTTTGTGCTGATTGTAATTATTTTATATTATAAATAAAAACTTTAATAACTTTTTAAAGGTTTTGTATTGAGAGGGGGAGGGCGCTATAATATAGTTGCCTATGGGTGAAAAAAGTCATAATCCAGCACTGTTTGTATATGCATGTTGTAATCTAATTGTTGTGCTGTTTTTTATATTTTTAACTATGGGCAATTCAACACATACATTCGCCTTAAAGGAGCTGAGTAGTGCAAATGGTCTCACAAAAAAAAAACAAAATTGGTAAACTAATCAACACAATATATTTTTTTTATTGGTACCCTATTTTGCTTAGTTAAGTACGCCTCAGAGTGTTTAAATCCAACTTCTAAAAACGCGCGTGTTTTAACCATGGCAATATCAATAACCTGACAAACGTGAAATCAAAATGTCAACTTTTTAATTATTGATCTGACTGGAATTATTGTGGGATTAACCGCGAATCTGCTGTTCTATTTAAGTAATCAATGTTAGAACTCGTTTTAAAGCAATATACAATCAGTAACAACTGTAGTGACAATAATTAATCCTATGTGACAGATTGCAAATTAATTTTTGTATTCCGCATTTGACACTGACAGGTATCCTGGTGTCACATCACGAATTCAACCATTTTACATTCTTAATTCTTATTTCCATTTTTTGTAGTAATAGTACCAGTATTTATGATTTTAAAGTGTACCAATAAAACAAAAAAAAATAGCGTAAAGTATTCGTGGATAACTGGTCTTTAAAACATTTGCTCTATTTCGAGCACTCCGGCTGTGCCGTCGTGCTCGAAAAATCGCGCGTGTTTTAAGGACCTTAATACCCACTTGTACTTTAATATACTATTTAAATTGTAATTTTGATCATTAAATGAGGGGGTGGGGGGTTAATTTGTAATCCATAGTTCGGATAAGGGAGGTCTTGCGAATGTTACAAGGGGCAGGTTAAAATAGCCAACGTGCTTATGAAATAGCCCTTATTCATTTATCGGCCAATTAGCAATATACAGGGTGTCTCACTTAAAACTCCTAGGACCATTTTCTTGATAACTGGAAGATATTTGAATTTTGCAAAAAGTATTCACTAGAGTAGGTATATAGGTAAATGACTCTAGTTTTGAGTTAAAATAATCATTCTACATATTGAGGTACCTTATAGATAGTGTTGCAATGCAAAGAAATTTTTCGATCCCAGGTGTTGAAAAGATGTGTATGTGATGTAACATTGTATTCTAAACAACTTTTATGAAATGAACAATTTTTCGAAAAATCACTGGTTTTGTATCAAAAAGGACATAACTTTTATGAAATAAAGTTTAGATAATAAGTCGTTCGGGACACATTTCATGGTACTTACTGGTCTAGATAGTAACGAAATAAATTTATGTCAACTTCTAATAATTTGGTCGGAAAATACATTATTATACTTCGCAAATACAAAACGAAGAGTATATTGCATTCGATCGGCACATTTCTAAAACCGGTAATATTGCTCGTGTGCTCACTTTGTTCGTGATCAAATTCTGAACAACTTTCAAAATGTTCTTCCACCTGTCTGTCTGTCTGGCTGTCACATTTCTTGTCAGTGCAATAACCTGAGAACGCAAAGTCCGATTGTATTGAAATTTGGGCAGTAAGTTTAGAGTAAGCTAAAAACCCATCAACAAATAAAAAAGTAAAAATTTTTTTAATAAAAAATAATGAAATTTAATGTTTTGCAATTAAACAAATGTCTAATACTAATATTTACAAAAAAAACTGTGAAAGGTATCCTATAGAATGTGCAACAATTATATAAAAAATGCAGTAAATCGGCAAAGAGTATAATGGTTAGCTTGTTATTTGTTTTTGAATGGTGTGAAAAATGTTTTTTTATTTTTTCAAGAACAAAATTACTTTCTGACTTTAAAGATAAACATCAAGACTGCTAAATTAGAGTTGATAACATTACAATTAACTTGTGTTTTTAGTTTTCCTGGAATTAGCCAATTTCAAAGTTACTCTAATAATTTACATTTTCTGTTTCTTTTATTTAAACATTTAAAAAAATTATCAATTTTGGGGAAAAAAGCTAATTTTTCTAAAAAACTGCATTTACTTACCAGAAGGTCTCATCGAAAAAGCAGGCAAAGATTTCTTCATATTTTTTTTATGCATCTAACATTATAACGAATTTTTTGGAAATTTTTACCATATTTTGGCCAATTTCTATATCTATATCCTTGATGTAGAAAGCATGATTTTTGAGTAAATTGTCAAAATGAAGTGTAAGAATTAGAACTCAAATGGATGAAAAAAGACCAAAATTTCGTATAAAAGTCTATATTTATCAAAAGTGGACATGTGAAGTCTGAAAGTACCTAATCATGATTCTTCCGCAAGATTCTTTCTATTATTCCTTTAATTATGACAACAATATTAATTATTTGAAGAAATTTCAAAAATCGAGGTTTATTTGCCCTCTTTCATGTTATGTATTTATCTAAATATTATACAAATAGCCAATAATAAGATTATCTCCTTTATTATGTTGATCCACAATAATGCCTAAATATGGTTTACTTTCGTTATCAATCATATTGAGGATATGTATTGTATGATTTACACATTGGATACTATAAATTCTGTTTAGTTATTACATTTAAGGCAAACATAATTACTTAAATACAGATACAACTTCCTTACACTGTAAAAATTTTACAAAATAGAATAAAATAAATCTAGTACCAGAAAATACTAATAATTATTTTAACTCTTTCAAAAAAACTTATTACAAATATGTGTAAATATATATATTTCTAAACAACTACGTTGGCTCCATATTACGATCAAAATTTGATTAAAATAAGACAGTATTCAATCATATTATGTCTGATGCATCACAAGAATATTATTTTTTAATCTAAACTATACTGTTCAATGAAACCAACAAAAACTCTTACCAAAATAGTAGTTAAATAGTTATATAAAACTTTCAATGACACATGTTTCAGGACCATTTAACAAATTGAAGCAAGGAAGTACATATTATTAATTGTTGTTTTGATTCTTTGATGTCACAGACAAATATGAAATTCATATTTACAATAAAAGCTCCTTCAATTCAAATGAATATTTAGTATTTTCAACATATAATAAACTATGACATCAAATCAATATGGTAATCTTCCAATTACATTTTAGATTTAAATTTACAATGAAACTTTCTTCTCATTTGCGGCTGTGACAATATTCAGACCGTCAGCCATCATGCTAGCCATTTTTAAATTTTCATTGCGGCACTTATAGGAGCTTTAAGACTGATAATAGCAGCTCTTTTCTTCAACGGTTGTAAAAGTGTCCTTGATTAATGACAATTTTTTGTTTGTAAAGGTATGACTAAGATCAAAATGTCCAGCCAACCAGAAGGGAACACAGCAAATGGAAACGATTTTGTGGAAAGGCGACGAGCATCTTTAGAAAGATATTTGAAACGTACTGCTCAACATCCGGTCCTAGTTTTAGATCCTGATTTTAGGGAATTTCTTGAATCAGGTAAGTTATATATTTTTTGTGCATAGGCATTCCATACTGGATGGCATGCAAATATTTTGCCAGTAGTAACCTACCATTCACCAACTTTGATTTGTAACATATCAGTATACCGGGTGTTCCATAAGTGGATGATTAAACGAAGGGAGGTAATAAAGGATGCTATTTCTAATCAACGTAACCATATATGTGGTTATGCAATTGTTGTGTGAAAGTAAAAATTACAAAAATTGAAATAAGTTTTACTTATTTCAATTTTTGTAATTTTCACATAGTGGGTCACCAAAAATTGTTTTAAAAATCTTGTGTACCTGATGAGAAATGTTCTGTCTTTCTAAGTATTTTGAGTGCCCCATGCTTTTACATTTATTAATTAGAACCAACAACTTAATGAGCTTATTTAATAGCATATATACTTAATAGCTTTCATATATTTATAATATAATAATCGTCTTTATTCATGCATGCACATAATATTACATTATAATAATATAACATAACTTATAATAACATAACTTAAAACTAGCAAAAAGACAGAAAATACAGTAATAAAAGCGTAAATATAACATACATGTTTGTAAAGTAGGATAAGGATAGAAAATAATAATCACAGAAATAGTTAAATAAATATAGATAGATACTGTTAAAAATAGACTTGTTCGGCATTTTTTTTTTAATTTCATAAATCGAAAGTATGAAATAATGGATCTGCAAAATATCAGAATTTTATTCGCATATTTAGTGTCTTAAAAACAATTACAAATCTCCACCTCACGAAAATGGGGCATGGCCAGGCCCTACGTCACTATACACATATACTTTGGGATCTCAGTCGATTCGATGGTTTTTATAATTATAGGTATTTTCGGAGTATTGTTTGTGTTTCGTACGTCTTGATTCAATATGAGTACAAAGAAAAAGAATGTTAAGTATTGTATAATTCCTGAATGGACAGAAACTGATTTATTTGTTTACCATCAGACCAAAGGCTAAGGAGAGCATGGCAATGTGGCTTTTGGAGGGCTCAGTTTTTCGGGACGGGACCGGTGCCGTTCGGTTTGGGAGTTAATTGTGATTGTGTTAGGATGAACTCGAAGGAGGTATTTCTAATGGGTTTTCTGCAATTAACGTGCAAAAGTCGGCTATTTTTATCACCCCTCATTTTTAGAAACGGGCATTGGAGGGACTGTAAGGGAGTGCAATTTGGCGAAATGTCAAAAAATTACAAGTTTCTCTCGCTCCTGTCGCGTAGAATTTTCGATTTTGACCCTGTAATATATGATGCCGATTCATCGCCGACCTTCCCCTTTCTATAGAGACATAGAACGAGCTTCCACTCGACATATTTAGTTACGAGCATCTCAGAATTCCATGTTTCGACCTTTGAGGTTAAATTTGATAGGTCCCAGAAAGCTATTTTGAATTTTTGATTTCAAATAAATTTTTATAGTCTGCAACATGTAAAATCCCATATACCGATTTACAGACGAAACGGAATCTAAATTTTAAAATATCCACCATATTGATGCCTCCATTTTGAATTGTGAAATTTGGATAAAATAATAATAATAATAATTTTATTAATCTGGGAAACAGTACTGTTTATAGACAAGTCATTACAATGATATATAGTGATTATAGTTAATTAATTATGGAATTAAAGTAATAATATGGTTAAGAAAGATAAAATTAAACAATGATAACAAGATAACTGTCGGACGATATTCAAAAGGAACAAAATAAAGAAAGAAATTGGTAAATTAAAGTTACATATTATTATTTAGAGCATAAGTGTTACAAAATGGATACAAATCTTGTATGTTGTAGAGACAGGCACTGATTAAAAGTTTCTTTAGCTCGTATTTGAATTTTTTTACACCAAGCACTTTTATATTTATTGGCAGGGCATTATAGAACTTTAGGCCACTGAACTCGTTTTTTTTTAATCTAGTATATGGACAGATTAAATTTTCTTTATGCCTTGTATTCTATGGAAATCACTTAAATGTTGTTTTACAAGTAGACATTTTCCTAAATTATTAAAGAAAAAACAGTCATATTTAATTGTTTAAATAATGGTCTACAGGAATCACGGTGACTTTTCTTAAGTATTCCTCGAATTGCTGCTTTCTGCAGAATTAGTACTCTTTGGATATGGATATTCGCTGCAGTTCCCCAGGATAATATTCCGTACTTTATTGTGGAATGAATTATGGCATAATAACAGGTAAGTGCGGCTTCAGCGTTTATGATGGAGGTTATCCTTCTAAGCATGAATACTATAGAGGAGAGTTTTTTACATAAATTGTCTATGTGGCTTGGCCATGATATTAAGGCATCAATATTTACACCTAAGAATTTGGTGGATTGGTTACAGGGGTTATTTACTGAGAATGATATAACATCCATTTTGTTTTCATTGAGGAAAAGTTCGTTGTTGTTGAACCACAATTTGGCTGTTGTGAGCACAGTTTCATTGATGTCCTCGCGGTTTGAATATTTCGGTGTTCTGATACTAAAAGTAGTATCATCTGCATACATTAGGGTTGTTAAGGTAATTTCATTGACTTTCATATTGTCTGTCATTGGTGTATATGGCAAACAAAAGGGGGCCCAGAGTTGATCCCTGAGGGACGCCTCGTTTTATATATAGTGGCGTACTGTTCGTTCCATGACAGTGTACTACTTGTGGTCTATCTTTTAGGTATGATTTAAGTAGTTGGAGCGCTGGCCCTCGTATTGCATAATAGTCGAGTTTTTCTTCTAAGATTGAGTGTGACACGCAATCGAAGGCCTTTGAGAGATCGATAAAAAGAGAATGGCATATTTGTTTTTCTTCAAAAGCTTCATATACATTTTCTATAAATTTTAGTACCGCATCCGAGGTATTTTTATTTTTCCTAAAACCATATTGCTCTCTGGAGAAATATGTATTTTGTTCCATATGGTCATAGAGTTGTTTATAAATTGCTAGTTCGAGTATTTTTATATATTTATAGTCTGCAACCTTGATAATCCTTAGGTATTGATTTTCAGTTGAATCAGACGATAAATGATGAAACTTATCCGCCATATTGAAGTCACCATTTTTAATTTTTGAATTTCTATCACATATCTGTAATCCGCGACCTCACAAGACCCCAGATACCAATTTTTATTAGAACTTGTATTAATATTACTACTATTTTCGACAAATAAATAGTACTTTTTTTTGGAGGCATAAGTTTTGAGAACGAAAAGTGTTCACAAAACCATTTTCTCATTTGATGATACAAAGATAACTAAAACATAACCTAGTTAAAAAATGCTTTTGTTGAAAACACTTAAAACACTCTAAAAAAATAAAACAACCATACAACGCATACTTAAAAAAAATATATTCATACTGAAGCACTGCATGAATTGAAGAAAGAATACTAAAATTGAAATAACTTTTGAACCATTAGCAGTTGAAGAATATATGGTTATTTTGATTGGAAATAGCATCCCCTGTCACCTCACTTAGTTTGATTGTCCACTTATAGGACACCCTGTATAATATCACACAACTTCTTTATTGTTTATATTATCTATAAAATGTGAATTGATTTTGATTCCTTTTATAAACAATCTGTATACAATTAAAATATATTGATATTTATTATCCACATGCCATTGTAACCATCAAATAATGTCACGTTGGAATGCCTAATTGAATCATCATAACTACTTGTGATATATATGTTTTTAATTGCAGATATAGAATTACCTAAAGCTACAAGCACTTCGGCGTTAAGTAGTGCAGGTGTTATGAGGTTATTTAATAAAGTTGGGGAAACTGTAAACAAAATTACATACAAAATGGATGAAACGGATCCAGTAAGTAAATTTAATTTAAATATATTTCTATGTGGACTAAAATTGGTTAAAACTGTATATTATTTGTGATGTTGAAAATGTTTGGCATGAAGCAGTCGGACTCTGGACCAAATACCAGATTTGATTGATTGATGCAGTGCCTACCACACGCTGGCTGTGCACGCTGTGCCCTTTTTTGGACAAAAATCTGCCAACAGTAGATATATCAATCAACTTAAATTAAGAAAAATGGAAAATACCCTTAAGACATTGTACTTTAGAGTAATTCTGCGGCAAAGTGGCTTTAGGTTGTCCTACCCTAAAAATCGCAGATGGTAGATAGGGTTTATGACTGTTAGTTAATACATACAATTTTTCACTTATAGGTTATATTAGGTTTAGAGCTGTTAATTAGGTTAGTCTGAATGCATAGGAATAAAATCATGTGAATAAAAAATTATCTTTATTTTTTCTTTTAACTAGCTTTAAAAATAGTAACTGATTTTTCTATTCTGTATGCGACCTGTTAAAGTCGTAGTTTTTAATGACCAGGTATATCTTTGAAGTGAAGTAAGGCTCACGAATGTGTTATTTGAACTAAAGGAGGCAAGTTAGTGCCGTATTGGTCTTCTGAGATTGTCATATTCCTTTACATGCTCAAGGTCAAATTAAAAACATAACCTAACACTTAATGAGAGCAAGGAAGTCTGAATGAGAGTAGTTAAGACGGTAATAATCCCACAAAGTATATGATACATAGATAAAATTTAACACCTCCAGTATATATAATTATCGTCAAATAGGACCCGCACTTCTATTTGTGGTTATGATCAGGATTATTTTAAGACGGGGAAAATAAATTGCTAGTTAGATATAAATGAGAAAATCGGTCATTCACAGAATCTGAAACTCATTGACACACATTTTCTTCTAGTGAAAATTTCGAAATATTATATAGGCAACTTTTGTTTTCGGAGTTATGCAAAAAAAAATTTTTGACTGGCAAATCATTTCAAAGTTTAAATTAAGTACTTCGTTTCTGTATTATGAACGTTCCCGCCAGTTTTATAAATAAAGTGCCATTTACTGAATGGTATTATACAAAGCTTTATGCACCAAAACATAAAAGACAGTGTTTATTACCTCTTTAACGGTACCGTTAAATTTTACTGGCAGGTCCAAAGTCGCCTGTAATTTTAAATGATGTGCTGGTTAAATTTAATTTTTAAAAAAGTATACAGAATACCTACCACTGACAGTTAACTTCATTCCGATAATTATTTTTAGAGTTACCTTGGCGTTAAAAATTAACCAAAATCGTACAGAATAGAGCTGTTAAAGGGTTAGGTTAACTCAAAGCCACTTTGCCGTAGCAAAAGTACAATGTCTTAAGGGTATTTTCCATTTTTTTATTTAGATTGATTGATATATATCTACTGTTGGAAGATTTTTGTCCAAAAAAAGGTACATTTTCTTCCCACTATGCGCCGGATTGGATTTGACACATGCTTGTTGCCAGCAACAAGAGCCACATGACTCATAATGTACGAATATAGGATGGAAAGTGTAGGTGTTTGAGAAATGCCTTTTTAAGTTTCCATCTATCATCATCTCCTTGCCTATCTTCTTCAGGGTCTTCTGCTTCTTTTGTTTGGTATCTAGCAGTGTGTATATCCTTGAATTTTCTATATTGTATTCCTTTTTTTAGTTTTCCATTTTATATATAGTAGAGATCTGTTTCAGGTGTCATTATTTGCTGTTTTGTTGTATCCTTTATGTATAGGTGTTTCAAAATCTCATGAGCTGTAACCGTCATATGCGCAGAAACACAATCACTCTCGTAGACTCAGTTACACTTCTTAAAAATATTAGATTTATTGTTTATAATTTATCCCGAGTTCTTGTTTATGTATGCAGCAAGGTAGCCGTCAATGTTTTCAAAATACACTTATACCCCAGAACAAACTTCATAAGATTCTGAAACACCTCTACTTCCTCTTTCTTTATCTCTAATTTTCCATATTATAGTATTTTCTGTCTGTGTTGGTTTTTGTTGTTCTTTTGCCCTAGTATTTTTAACCCTGTCCCTTGTTTTTATATCCACTAGAATATGGTCTATTTGAGAGTTGAGGTTACCATTACTTCACATTTCAAGGCAGGTTTGTTGTTGTTGTTGTTTGAGTAAGGTTTTTTTATGCCTTTCTTATCTTCATGTACTTGGTGTATGTTGTTTTTCTGCTGCCTTCATCTTCTTTAGTTGTTCGTATTAATTGTGTGCCCATGGGTGATGTCTTCGCTTCAGATTTTTCCTCATCGCTATTTTAATTTTTGAACTTATTGTTGACAAGCTAAGTCCTTCCCCTGTTAATAGTTTTCCTATACATTTCGAGACAAGGGACATACATCCAGTAACCGAGTATATTAGGATTAATTTCTTTTCCTGAAAGAATCTCAGTGTCACGAACGGGACTTGAACCCGAGACTAGATTGAGATCCAAGTGCCCTGTTGAGTCCTTTAATTTAGTATTAATTTATTATTTTTCCTTAGTTTATTAAAGAGAATAATAACTGCAATTTCATTAATTTTGGGTGCCCCATTCAGAGGACCGCTGCGTCCTTAGGAGGGATTTCCGGACCCATATATATATATATGAACTTTTTTCATATTTAAAAAAAGAAAACGTAAAAGTAAGCAGAGTAACTTTTCAGCTGCCAATCTAGGTACATTTTTAGAATCGTGGGATTTAAAAAGAACTGCAATCTTCTACCTCAGTTTGACACAAAAGAAGTCTTTTGCGCTTGGACTAATTCATTTAAAAATGTGCATTTCAAGTTTCGTTTCAAATCATTCTTTCTGTCTAATTTTTAAAATGTTTTTTCTTTTGCTTAGTGGTTTGAGGAAAAATTGGCCCATGTTGAGGGACTGGAGACACAACTTAGAAAACTACATGCCAGCGTGGAAGCGATGGTTACTTATAGAAAAGAATTAGCTAACTTAACAAATGGAGTATCAAGATCTGCAGCTATGCTGAGTACATGTGAAGATCACAATTCCCTCTCGAGGGCCTTGTCACAGCTGGCTGATACAGAAGAGAAGGTATTTTTTTAAAAAGACATTAATTTTAAAATAGACATAGTGAGCACATAACACGTGTGAAACACATTTTTGTTTCTGTGTAATTCCCATTAAGTGAAGTTATCTAATAACAACTTCTAAATAATCAGCCAATCTTACCATGTCTCAGAATGTCTTCCAGTCATACGATTGCCAGTTAGATCTAATCCTTTTCCACAAAATGCTAATGCTAGGTTTGCAAATCGGGTGTCAGTTATTCGAGCATCTACAACAGAAAACTTCTCTGTTGTTCATCTCCAGTCAAGATCACCGATGGCTAAAGATATTTTCGAAAAATTGCTGTGAATGTAAGCTAGATTTTTTTGAATTTGGAAAATGAAATAGCAACTGCATCATTAGCATTTAGTTGTTCCACTACTTTTTACTTTCTCAAAATTTATGTAGTAATAAGATCTTTCATAAACTAATGTTCTGTGCTCTGGTGCTTTTAAAAACACTTGCTCTACACTTGATGTGAATCGGTCGACATCGGGATAACATTCTCTAATGGTCAGTTAATTAAACATATTCTTTATAGGATTTTGCAAACAGCAGAAAAAACTAGCTATGAGAACTAAAATAAAAACTATTTGTAAAATTATTGATTTGCAATCTTTGCATTCTTTCGATAACCTGTATTCTGGTTATGCTAGGAATTAAAATCCTAAAATGAATTTGTCTTTCTTATTGGACAACACTAGTTTCTACAGTCCCCTACGGCTATGTAGAGCAAACCAGTATCCACATAACCCCCTACGGCTATGAAGATTCGGTTAAAATGAGAACAAAGGCCTAAAATGAATTTATTTACATACCTCGCCTTTTGGAAAATTTTTCATTCAAATGGATTACATATTCATGAAATCTATCATTCTGTTTCTTGAAAATGCGTAGCCTTTGAAACGTTTTTCGCCTCTATTCTGGAGCTCATCAGAAAGCCACTCACATGATGTTCCATGCAAAAATGAAGACAATTACCAAGTTTTTTGACATTGATTGACATTGACTGAATGAAAAAACAGATTTGCACCTATGTATTACTTAGCTAGTAATGGAGCTTATATACTTACTCTATACATGTTTAAAAGTGAATTATTTTTTATTCGCTTATACTTGTAATTAAACATACTCTTTATAGGATTTTGCAAACATGTATAGAGTATATAGGCTCCATTACTAGCTAAGTAATACATAGGTGCAAATCTGTTTTTTTATTCAGTCTATGTCAAACAATGTCAAAAAACTTGGTAATTGTCTTCATTTTTGCATGCAACATCGTGTGAGTGGCTTTGTGCCTTTCTGATGAGCTCCAGAATAAGGGTGAAACACACTTCGAAGACTAAACAATTTCAAGAAACAGAATGATAGATGATTTCATGAAAATGTAATCCATTTGAATGAAAAATTTTCCAAAAGACGAGGTATGTAAATAAATTAATTTTAAGCCTTTGTTCTCATTTTTACTGAATCTTCATAGCTGTAGGGGGTTATGTGGATACTGGTTTACTCTGCATAGCCATAGGGGACTGTGTGGAAACTAGTGTTAGAATGAAAAATGTCCAATAAAAAAGACAAATTCATTTTATGATTTTAATTGGTAGTATAACCAGAATTCAGGTTATCGAAAGAATGCAAAGATTGCAGATCAATAATTTTACAAATAGTTTTCTGCTGTTTGCAAAAAAGTATAAGCAAACAAAAAATAATTCACTTTTAAAACAGATATGTTTTAAAAGTGAATTATTTTTTGTACCATGTTAAAATAAGTTTGTTAATAATGTAATTTATCCTTATCATCAATTTCGCTGGAAAGCTAAAAGCTAAAATAATTCGTAACTTTTGATATTATGTTAGTCATGGTATTCTCAATAACTTTCAAAATGCCTGTCTTTCTATTCATCATGTTTTGTAAACACCATATTAAAATTTGAATAATATGTTGGCTATTGTTTTGAAAAAAAGCTATTGATAATTAAAAATGTTGACATTTTATTTAAAATAATGAATCTAAAGAGGGTTGCAGTCTTTAATGAGCTACTAAGATTGAAATAGTTTCTGTAAACACCAAAATATTATAAGGTATATGATACAGTTACGCCAACATTATCGGGAGAAGAGTATGTTTTAGACACTTCTAAAATCATCAATATTGGTCACAGGGCGCGTGCATTGTATGACTAACATAACCTCATATATTACATTTTTGTAAGTTTATATTTTTTATTTGCATTTCTAGATTTAATAATAATAATAATAATAAACATTTATTGTCCAGAAGAATACAGAGAGTATTATAAGATTAGTCAAAATATTGGTAATAGTTACAAAGAATAAGTACAAAGACTTGTACCATTAGCTGCCGGATATCAAAATATGCCATAACATTTAAGACATAAATACATAAATATAAGAAAAGGTGACAGACAAAACAGACTAAAACGGAGTGGCCGACATAACTAAAATTTTATACCGTAGTTTTTGTGAATTCGTCTATGTTGTAGACACACAAGCTGAGTAGCAGATCTTTTACTTCCTTGTTAAAGTGCTTTAAGTAAGATATGTTTTTAATATTATTTGGAAGCTTATTAAAGAGATTGGTACCTGTGTAACATTAATGAACTCTCTCGGATAAGATGCAAATAATTTTTTTAAACTATTGAATATTAAAAATAGACTGCTAATTATCAGTATATTTTTAAAAATCGATGATTTAAAAATATATATATATGCATTCCTATCCGTGAGAGTTCATTAATGTTCCACAGGTACCAATCTAGAAATGTGAATAGAAACATTAAAAATGAGTATAAACTTATAAAAATGTAATATTTAAGGGTATGTTAGTCATACAATGCATGCGCCGTATAGAGTAAAAGCTTTTATGCCATTATGTTAGTCAGAATGGTTGGATAAAGTGCCCATCCATCCGTCACATTTCTTGCAAGCATAACTTAAGAACGAAAAGTTCAATAGTAAATATTTTGATTAAAAAATGTATCTGAAAGAGATCTACAACTTCTGATAAGATACTTCAGAAATAAAATGCTGCATAGTATACTGACAAGCCTTTTGCCAACCATGATTGAAATAAGCATTCATACCCAAAAATTTACTTAATTTCAAAAAACTGGGAAGAGTAGCCTACAGAATATTTTATGGATATACAAAAACATCCGGTTTTTATAATGATTATTATCGACAGGTGGAAGCTCTACATTTAGAACAAGCGAATACTGACTTTTTCATACTTTGCGAGTTATTAAAGGACTATCTAGGGCTTTTGGGAGCAGTACGAGATGCTTTCCATGAAAGAACCAAACTTTTCCAGCACTGGCAACATTCTCAACAAATGCTAGCCAAGAAGCGAGAAGCAAAGGCAAAGTTAGAATTAACCAATAGGATTGATAAATTGGATCAGGCAAATGCAGAAGTTCTCGAGGTAAAAATTGATATTATTTGTATAAGATAAAACATTACGAGTGTTTTAGTGGGAATCAAAAGTTGAAAGGGGCCAAGAGAATTTTGATAAAATATCACAGATGATCAAAAAGGAAATGGATAGATTTGAGAAATGCAGAATACAAGACTTTAAAATTATGTTTATTAAATATCTGGAAAATCATTTGGAACATCAGGCCCAGGTAAGTTGCTTTGAAACGTAGGATGTTTCGAAAAGATATTGACAAATTTTGACGGATTATAGAGGACACGAAAACAAGCAATTTTTATTAATTTGATGATAGACTAAAATCAGCCAATTTGGCAGAAGCGAAAATTATTTTAATTCACAGCAGTTGCTCAAAATGTTGACCATTTACTTCTCTATATATGTTACATTGTCGGTTCACAGACCCTATGAAATATTCGTGGCATGCTTTGCACATATGCACAAGTGCCATGACTCTTCAAATACAGAGGTCTCATTTACCAGAGAATTCACAAAACCCCAAAGGAAATAATCCTTGATGGACATGGGTTTATTGCCAATAATTGCTTATTTTGGTGTCCTCTGTAACAAAGTTGGGTGAATCGCTTACTTTTGTAATCGATTTCTCATAACTAATTTCTTTGAAATTACAAAGTAATAATAGTACATCAATAATTGTGATACTGGTAATCATCATGTACGGTTAGGTTACATTGTAATTTGAAAGAGCGTAGCCGGATAAGCACAGGTTAGCTGCCACGGCTTTGGTTCATATTTGGGAGGTACATTCCTACCATTACAAGAATGATGTACTCCAAATGCCAGCTTGAAAACATTTTTTTTACAAAAGTTATCAAAGAATTTTAAAAAATTTGATTTTCTCAAATATGAATCAACCGAATTCGGAAGCTAAAATATATGTGGTCCGGGACGTTATGTTGATTATAAACAAAGTTGATAGCCAATAAATGAAACGAATAGGGGGTAAACAAAAATTATTATAATTTTGCAACAATTTTTTCTTTATGAACTATTTGATGGAACACCACTATCTTTTTTCTGTGATATGCTAATACCCTAAGTAACAACATATATTTTTTCGAATAAAAAAAAAACAGATTGAGAAATGTATTTAAAAATCTAAGGGTCTGAGCGAATTTTTGTCACTTGTTCTGTAACTATTTTAATGAATTTATTCCAACCTTTACGTGCTCACTGTATAATCCCACATAATCTAGAGTAATGTATTAAGTTTTATCCACCTACTAGAGATGAAAACCACTACTAGGTCATTATGTGTAATTGCTACAATCGACCAAATAGAATAAATGTTTGAATGTGGTGTCTTTATACCCAATAATTTGTTCAACTACTATGAAATTGGCGGAACTCAGAAACAAACGTGAAACGAGCCCAAATCAAAGGAACACTTTTAATAGCACGTGGAATACCTACGAAATCTGACATCAAAACTATACACCATTTGATGTTCATAATTTGCACAAATTTCAACAGTGCAGTGGTTCTTATTGCTCAGCAAGGAACAACATGGAGGCATGAGCATATCCCTTGCGAGGAAAAGATGGTGACAGGACAGGGTTGTTAATTAGGGAGTAACAGTTTAAAAAAGAAAATAAATTAACAACAAACTTACAACTTGAACATAAATGACCCTTCGAACAATATAACTAAACTTTCTTGTTAAAATAACATAATTAAAAACAGAACTTAACAATGATAATTTTCCACAATAAATAATCACAATCACTACACTATACTATCACAAGTTACCGCACTCAGTCATCACTGTCGCTGTCACTAACGCTGCTGGCTCCTATATTTATAATTATTAGCTCAATTACTGCGTCAATCCGAATATCACTATTCCACATTTTTTTATTCAACTTTTTTAACGTGCTCTATGCATTTTCGCCAATATTCAGTTGTAACTCTCTTTAAGGACAGGATCGAAATGTCAAAAACTCGTAAGCTAGTACTTATGTTAATCCTAGATGGCACGGTGTGTATCTTATCTTATTTTATTGGCAAGTTTCAATATTTGTCGGAATGTTGTCCGCATTGCCACATGTACAAAAATTTCTTTAGTATAAGGATATAATAAATGTTACAAATTATAATTATAAATAATACCCAATTACATAAATAGTCGTAAAATAGGTACTATCTGGTTAGGTAAATTCTAAAATGTAGGTGTGCATAATTTATGCCATGTACAACTATAATATCATATAGGGATATTGTTTAAATTTTACAATGAAATGGTTAACCACATTATTAATTTCGAATTAAACAGCAAGAAACTTTTATCCAAATTATGGGAACTTATCAAAGTTTTAATTGTTGAAAATGGCAAAGACAATATGTATTTAAATTTGGCAACTGTGCATCATCTAATTTTTATTCTACCTAACAGTTGTAAATATGTCCTTGAACGTAGTATTTGAGAGAAGTGTCTAGGTACCTTGCGCAAAACGTGATATCATTTATCTGACTATTTAATATTTATTCCTTGTTCTAGCGTTCACCGTCATCCGAGTGGCTAGCGCGTAGATACAACCAAGGTCTCGGATTCAAACTCCTACTATTTTTTTTCTTTAATTTTGTAATGATTAATATATTTTTTCACTAATTCTTTTCTATGATTTTTTTACGTTAGGTTAGAGGTTTTTATTCTGCTTAAAATAATTTCATTATTTCGTGTGATTTCTTTAGGTTAGATTAGTAGGTTTTTATTCTGATATCCAATTGTTATAATAATAATTATTAGCGCCGCAGGCAGTATAATCGTCGCTGATAAAGAAACGGGGGGTGCGGGGGTTTTCCCCCGCCTTTTTTTCACAAAATAACACGAAATACTTCAATTTCAACAATTTCTCGACTTGTAGAATTTATTACATATTTACAAGGTAATGTGCATGCTCGAAGCTCCGGACTTTCGGAAAAGATTAGGGAATTAACAAGATAGGACAGCCAGCGGAAAACCTTGTATCTTTTAGCAATGGCGCCATTGACGTCGACATTTAAATTGGAATTTTCGCGCCAATAATGAAAATTGGACAACACTGTCTCTTGATAGAACGACCGAACTCAGCTGACTGTCAGTAGCGAAGGTCACTAAAAAACAAGTATAGCTTAGTAATATATGTCACACGAAGTATTTCTATGTTTATATATGTAAGGTATCTATTTGGTTAGGATAGAATTGTACATTCAAAGAATAATTTTGAAACTTTTTTCTATA
Source organism: Stenurella melanura (assembly GCA_963583905.1). Lineage (NCBI taxonomy): Eukaryota > Metazoa > Arthropoda > Insecta > Coleoptera > Cerambycidae > Stenurella > Stenurella melanura. Next base: position 41,414,297 of record OY757310.1, on the reverse strand, counting down.
AAATGAGGAAAAAACAGTCATAAGCAGATGTCATCGAGGTCTATACGTGACGTGGCACTTGTCGATTTTGATGAGTCAACCTATCTTTTACTAAGCTTGGTCAAATTCGTTTAGTGCATAACCGACAAATCCCGAAACCGCTTCCGCTGGATGTCGTGTCCCTTTAAATTGGAGTGCACAACTGTCTTCGTCTATTTAGTCTTCTCCGTCTGACTGTCCTATCTTGTTAGGTCTCTAATCTTTGCCTGACCTCTAGATATAGTGTATCATTATCCTACTTTCCAAAGAAAATTAACATACTTTTGCACATATCTAAGAAAATAACATAACCAATATCCGAGTAAGTATATTGGGTTAATCATTCTTACACAATAAAAATTGGGAGTTGCTACGTGGACGCCGCGGCGGACATATATCATTTCTTAGCTGTCCGCCGCGCATGCGCATTCGCTTTTACACGACTTATTGAACCGCCGCACAGAGAAATTGGAATGTTTTATGCAATTTTCTGAAAAATAAGGCGGGGGGACACCCCCCGCACCCCCCGTTTTTGTCTGCGACGCTAATGCTGCCTGCGGCGCTGACAATTTATTAACAATTATTTAGCAAAATAAAAATCAAGCTAACTAACCCAACTACCATCACATGAAAGAGATAAATTATTATATGAAAAAAAAAAGAACATTTCTGTCGTCAAATCCAACCAGAATTAAGGATATTAATCGTTACAAAATAAAAAAAAAAAAGTCCAGTGGGAAGAATTTGAACCCGGGACCTGTCGCTCCACAACGCGACAAATCAATCAATCAAAACAAATTTATTTTAAATTAATAACACAAAATTGTCCTAACTAAGCACTCGTCCGGAGCCAGCCAAACATCCACAGCACTAATCGCCATGGTAATTGAAGGGATGGACGATGGACAGAGCGAGGCTAGGTTGGATTAAAAGTAAACTTAAATAATAATCACTATCTCCTTTCGCGGGATCTGCGAAATAAAAAGTGTATAAGATAGAACATGCAAAAAAAAACTTTAAACTTAAAACAATTGATATATGCAATGCAAAAGACGCTGGTGTAGATAAAATATCACAGATATATATGATAGTTCGGCACGGGAAAATTACTATCCAAAAAACCCGTTCCAAGCAATGCAGCAAGAGCGACCGCCGCGGCGGTTCAATAGCCACTACCATAAAAATTTGCCAAAACTGGATGATTGAACCCGTAACTTCAGGGTTTAGGTTACACGTTGTTTCCTCTCGATGAAGCAGTCACACATTGAAATATAAGATACTTTTTTCTGTGGAAGCATAAACGAGATAAAGTTATGGACAGTTGATTAAAACACCAGTGCCATGAACTATATTCAGGGTTCGAATCTAATTTATATATTTACATTAATTGAAAATTCACCTAATTTTTGGCAAAAATTAACAGAATTTATTGTATATATTATATACTTGGGATATAGTGCCATTTTAGTGCTTGAATACAGTTGCAAACTATTGACCATTTAATAATACTTTCATTGTTTAGTTTATTTAACAAATTTAAATGTGTCACTTTTCATTTCATTCATAAATCAAAATCATTACCCCCTTTCATTCATAAGGCTATTGGCGCCATCTTCTAGTTACATGCTGAACTTATTCTAAATATTCTTTACAATTATTCTGATGACTCATCGATTTATGTTAAAAATCAGTTTCATACATTAAAATGTACAAAAGCAATTTTATGCAATTTTTTACACAGATAAGAGATAGTGACTGTAATACGCATCAAAACGACCTAATTAAATGTACCTAAATAACTCTGATTATCTAATATAGCTACAAATGTAGCGTCTGATAATTAGGCAATTTTAAAAGTTTATTCCGAATTTATCGTGCACTTAAAAAAGAAACAAACAGGTCAGTTGTCTTTGGCCGACTTCTGTTATAATACTGCCCACTTTAAAACTTCGTTTGAATTACTTATAAAAAAGTTATTTATGAAATACCAAGTGTCGATTTGACGCAATTTTAATGATTATTAGGCAACCACATATACATTTTTTGACATTTCGATCCTGACCTTAATGCACTAGATAGAAGGCCTTTTATATGTTCTAATTTAAAAGTTCTATTTTCTCGTGCAATATTCCCTTTTACTTCAGCCTAAATAAGCTCTGGGGTTGAGTTCACAGTGGTAAGGCGGCAGTTGTAATACCTTAATACCTTTAGCTTTAGCAATTTCATCCACATTTTATTTCTTATATATCGGCGAATGTTGTATGCTAGGGTTTAGCAGTTCGGCTTTAACCGAAGCACGATCAAATGAGATACCTTTATCATCTAACCATTCTTGAATTTGCACTTTTCACCATGCATTGGTTGGTAATTTTTCCAGTAGTCGGCTGTGGTATGGGGCGTTATCCATAATAACGACAGATCCGGGTGCTATCTTTGTGAGAATTTTTGCAAACCATTCCTCGAAAACATCCGCATTCATGTCCTCATGATAATCGCCACTTTTTTTCGACATGAACGATAAAAGTCCATCTTCCACGAATCACTTTCTATGTGCGTTATTATTAAGCATTTCCCTTTTCCTGGTGGCATTTTTAATGCTGTTGTTTTAATACTATATCCTTCATTCAACCATGTCTCGTCCAAATAATAGCATTTTCTTCCTCTTTCACGAGCAGCTCTAATTGCCTGAATATAATTTCTTCGCCAACAAATAATATCTCTTTCAAGTAGGAGGCTATTCCTCTTTCCTTTTGCAAATACAAAGTTCATATCATTTAAACATTTTTTATGCGTTGATTTGCCCATTCTGGGTATATCTTTATCTTCGTTCAAAGACTGTAAAATTTTCTTTAGAGTAGGGATTTTATTATGAAAAAATGTATGAACTTTACGTCACATTCCATTTTTTTTCGAATTTGTCTGATATTATTTTATTTCTTCCAGACTTCCTTTTAGGTTTCTGAATATTCCCTTCATATTTTACTTCTCTCAATATTCTGTAAATAGTCCCCTCATTCACGCCGGCATACCTTGAAGCCATAATAACTAAAACTGTTGATCCTGATTTCTGAACCATTGGATAATCTTTCTCCAATGCGTGATATACATTCAAAATAGTTTTCTTCTCTTTGTACCCCAATGGAGAATTTTTAGGGGTATGAACTTTTACTACTTCTTTTGAACAACCGGGAGCCGTTTAAATTTTTTCAGATTTAAAAATATTACTATATCCCACAATTTCACTTATTTTCGCTAAAGCACTAACAAAATAAAATGTTAAGGCACTATAATACAACATATACGTAATTTATAAACAACAAATTAATACTGCCCAATTCATAAACAACGTATACTACAACGTATACTATAAATATTTCACACAAAATAAAATTTTAAAGCACTATGATACAACAAATGCATAATTTATAAATAACAAATTAATACCGCACGATTCATAAAGGAATACAATTATATATTATTTGGGAAGCTTTGACAGTTCAGCGAAAAAATTTAACTTCTTTAAATATAATTACTTCAATCGAATGATTACAACGTTTCCCACCCGCCGAACATAGATAAGTAAGTAAGTAAGTAAATTTATTGGTGTCATTACAATTTGTTTACACAGGTCAAGACAATAAATATTATAAAATAAAATTTAGAAAGTGATAATATAATATAAAATAGGTAGGTCTATGAAGTTTTACATATTAGGATAAAGTCTTAAACGATACTAGTAACATTAACTTTTAAAACAGATTAAAAACAGATTTACATTGTATAAACATAAGTTTATATATTATTCATGTCATTAAAATTATTATTAAAATAGTCGTCAATAGAGTAAAAACATTTATCTATCAAATAATTTTTTACCACAATTTTAAATTTGTTTAGTGACAACTGTTTCACAGTAGGAGGCAAAAGATTGAACATTTTTGGATATTCCGAATTACCGGGTTCATACCCCATTTATAAAGGTTCTAATCCTTTTTTTTTAATACTATAGTCTGTTTTTAAACCAGGAGGAGCGTTTTAAATTTAACGCGCTAAATCGTACATCTGTGATTGGACAGGCCCTTGCCAGTTTTACACAAGGGAATAGTCGTAAATTTTGACATATTATAAAAATTTTAATTTCATGTCATAAATTATTAGGTTATAATTTCTATTTTATCGTGTGCACATTATATATCAGTTTTTAATCCCTTTTGTATAAATCTGAAGGTAAAAGTGGCTAATTACTTGGTGCCTTTATATTGCGTAAATGGTATGGACGCTATATAAAATATCTAGAGGTCAAATAGAGGTCGATGCATTATATAATGTAATAAAATACACACAAAAATACCGTAGTCGTGTATTGTTGGTTGCCCAAAACGCCAAAAAGGTTTTAGTGTATTTTCTAGTTATTTTGATGGTGTGAATGGAACTTTCATGTTTACTCCTCCTGGTTTAAAAACAGACTATAGTTAGTTACGATATTAACCAAGGGGTTCCCCAGGGCTCGGTGCTAGGACCATTAATATTCCTATTATTTGTCAACGATCTTCCTGCAATTCTGCAAGAAGGATTAGTTGTAATGTTTGCGGACGATACTTCCATGCTGCTTTCAGCACGTGATCCTATAGAACTCCAAAATAAGACAAACAGAATATTACAAGTTTATCAAAAATGGTGTCATGACAATACGCTTATCTTGAATATTGGTAAAACGGAATGTATATATTTTTCACAATAAAGATTGCCTTCGGAGGTCTTAATTAAAATACTACCTACTGAGAACTTATCAGAATCAATTAAATTTCTGGGGACAATGATAGACAGTAAGCTACTGAACCGCATCATAAACTTCACAGAAAAATATAATATAATATCAGATATGCAAAGCGCGTACATAAAAGGACGGTCAACAGTTAGAGCAATATATATAGGAATTTGTGAAATTTTGGATGCAATTACAAGTAAGGATAAAGTTGCCGCTCTCTTTTTGGACTTATCAAAAGCTTTCGACAGTGTAGATCACAATAGTCTCCTAGAGAAATTAGAATTAATGGGTTTCCGAGGCAATATATACAATATCTTAAGTTCATATTTAAAAAATAGAAAGCAACGTATTACAGCGATAGATAATGGAAAGTACATTAATTCAGACTGGAAGGCAGTCAAAAAAGGTGTTCCTCAGGGGTCTATCTTAAGTCCGATCTTATTTCTTTTGTACATAAATGATTTACCAAATATTACCAAACATCTTGTAAATCTATTCGCTGATGACACTTCTCTGGTTATTAGAGCAGACACAAATGAGGAATTAGAAACTGAGATTTCAACATCAATTGACATTCTAAGTGACTGGTATTCAACAAATAATTTAAAACTCAATATGGATAAGACTTACCTGTTAAAATTTAGCCTTAGGAAGGAGCAACCACTGGTCGTAAATTACAATGATGAATTGTTGACGTCAACTGACTATACGAAATTTTTAGGAATTGTGATTGACTCCCAGTTAAGTTGGAAACATCATGTAGAGTATCTTGCTAAAAAAATTACTTCGTTTACATATGCGTTAAGAACTATATCACGAACTATAAGTGAAGAAGCCGCCATAACCTCTTACTATGCCTATGTCAAGTCCAGAATAACTTATGGGATTATATTCTGGGGGAACTCTGTTGAAGCGGATAGAATCTTCAAACTACAGAAAGCCTGCCTACGAAGTATTTTCCATCTAAAAATGAGAGAAACATGCAGTGTGATCTTTAAAGAAAAACACATACTTACCCTTCCTTGTGTGTATATATTTGAGTGCGCCTATTATGTGAAATGTCATTATACACATTTTTTTAGTAAGTACAAAGTTGATCATATATACGATACACGTAATGATATATTACGTTTGCCAAAGACGACCTCCTCAAATGTACAAAGAAATGTTGAGTCTCAGCTAATAAAAATTTTTAATAATCTACCCAACAGTTATAAAGACTTACCCGTTAATAACTTCAAAAAAACACTCCACGACTTTTTAACTACTAAAGCATTTTATTCAATCACTGAGTTTTTAAATTATAAATTTTAGTACCTTTAGTTATGTAATATGTAGGTTTGTTCTTATTTTATAATGTTTTGTATTGTGATAAATGTTTGTACTGTACACTATTTGACTTGTTCTACACCTGTTTGGTATTTCTTTTTTTATAGAATAAAGACTATTATTATTATTATATTAAGCTATGTTGGGATCACCAAATTAAACACATTTGTAAAAAAGTAAATTATGCGTACTATGCGCTAAGGCAGTTGAAGAGAGTTCTTAACATTAAATTTCTGACAAATGTTTATTATGCACTTGCATACTCACATTTGTCATACAATATCGTGTCTTGGGGTGCTGCCTCAAACATAAACCGTGTGTTCATCCTGCAGAAGAGACTCATCAGATTATTATTTAACATAGCGCCCAGAGAATCGTGTAAACCTTATTTAAAAAAAAAAAAAATACATTTTGACCATCCATAGTATATATATCTTAAGCACTATTAAATTTGTAAAGAAGAACTTAAGAAACTTTGAAACAAACTCAGATACTCATCCATATAACACAAGACAAGGGCATTTATTAAAAATAACCAATTACAACACTACTTTATATAAAAGATCCCCATATCATGCTGGCATTAAAATGTACAACAAATTGCCACCACATATCAAAATTATAAATTCTATAAATAAATTTACTTCTCGTTTGAAAAATTTTCAAGCTGTAAATTGTTTCTACTCAGTTGAAGAGTACATGAATCACGAGCCGCGGTGATGCTAAATTGCCTCACAGCACAATCAGTGACATTAACATTAGGTTAGGATTTTAATTAGTTGTAATTTTTAACAATTTTATCCAAATTTTGTATGTTTTAACTATTTTTTAAAATTTTTGTATGTTGTGACGTTCATATATATGCAATGTATATCCAATATGTGATGATGAAATAAATAAATAACACTGATTGTAAACTGAATTTACGCTAGTAACGGTTTCAATGTAACGGACAAATATTTGCGGTTGCGCTGCTATAATACGTGAAGATAATGTTGCCAGATTTAAGCATAATGTTTGAAATTTAAGACATATGGTAGCTCATACATAATTAACACAATCAAAATGCTTTAATTTCTTAGAATTACGTACGTGCGAATTTTGTAAATCCGCACGTCCCTGGCTCTGCTGTCTAGACAAAATGACCCTAGTATAATGTCATGGTAATCAGGAACCAACATTAATTTTGAGCGTGTGACTCAATAAAATGAGTACTATTTGAACAATACACCCTACTCTAATGTGAAAGATACTTAATCCTTATCACTGTCTTTCTCAATCACAGGATTCATATTGCATTCTGTAAACAATTTAGTGAGGATTTCAGCAGATCTTACAATTTTTGACAAGTATCGTGCATGTGATAAGGGAACATTCATAAATTACGTCAGATGAATTTTGACGTTTTTCTGCCCCCCACCCAACCCCATGTAAGAAACTGTAAGATATAATTTTTCAACCACCCACCCCTCTATTCCTTACATAAGATATTAATTTTTTCAAAATTCTTTATTTTAGGGGTAAAAAGATGTACTTATATGTTTGTTTGGAGTTTGTGGGAGGGCAGTCACATTTATGTGACCGCAGCACCTAGGCCCCATTGGGCCCCTTGTACGTCCTCCCGAGGGATACAGGATTCCACCTAGGCCTCCAACCATCCTAATCTTGTGAAGAAGGCGGTGATGCTGCCTAGGGGAATATCCCTCAAGTCGGCCAGTGTAGGCCAACGTTCTCCCAAAATGGATTCTCTGCTAGAGGAGACTGCCGGGCACTCACAGAGTACGTGTTGGACAGTCTCGTCTTCTTGTTCACAACCTCTGCATAGGGGTGTGTCATTTAACTTCATGTTATAAAGGTGCTTCCTCAGCTGGCAATGACCAGTAAGAATTCCTGTCGCGAAGCGCAGGTTCTTCCTGGACATTCCCAGGTAGATCATCGTTGTATCCTTGTCAGGGTATCTAAGCAGATCCCTGGCCAACTGACAACTATGAGTTTCATCCCACAGTTTTTTAAATTTTCTGTGGGTGTCTTCTTTAATCATGACAGATGTATATGTATATATATTGTAATTTATCTATTATAATCTATATATAAAATAAGGTCCCTATCTCATTCTATAGATATTAATAGTAGTTTAGGCGAATAAAAGTCATAAGCAATGAAAAAATTATATTCAAAAAAATCCTACCTAAAATCCTTTTCAAATACCCACCCAACCCCATATAAGATTTTATAAGATATTAGCAGAGACCCACCCATCCTCAAATACCTTACATAATTTACAGATGCTCCCTAAGTAATAAATAATAGCAGCTATATGGGAACAACATCCATCTGTTCTTCGACCATTGTCACATTCATAGCAATATCTTTTAATTTTTGCAACACCCTCATTGTTTGGTCTATAGTCAATGAAACATCTATGTACTTTCCGACGAATGTGTCTTGATTTAAATGAAGGATCCATTAGATGTTGAAAATACTTTGGCTAACGAAGCTGAGGAAAAATAGATGTTTCATTGATTATTATAAACTAAACAATGAGGGTGTTGCAGAAATTAAAAGCTGTTGTTAATGGTCGAAGAACAGTTGACTGTTGTTTCCATATAGCTGCTATTATGTATTATGTATTACATTTACGATACTTGTCAAAAATAGAAATTCCGTGATTGAGAAAGACGATGATAAAGACTAAGTGTCTTGCACATTAGAGTAGGGTGTATGGTTCAAATGATACTCATTTTATTGAATCACAAGCTGAAAATTAATGTTGGTTTCTGATTCCCATGGAATTACATAAATATTAGGGGGCCAAAATTTATTTTTTATTTTCTTGCGCTATGAAGTAATCCTCCAATGTTATTCCAAAAAATATATGTTGTTACTATAGTCTGTTTTTAAACCAGGATTTAACACGGTAAATCATACATCTGTGATTGGATACGCCCTCGCCAGTTTTACACAAGGCAATAGTCGTAAATTTTGACATTGTAAAAATTTTAATTTCATGTCATAAATTGTTTGGTTATAATTTCTATTTTATCGTTCGCACATTATATATTAGTTTTTAATCTCTTTTGTATAAATCTGAAGGTAAAAGTAGCTAATTACTTGGTGCCTTTATATTGCGTAAATGGTATGGACACTGTATAAGATACCCAGAGGTCAAATAGAGGTCGACTCATTGTATAATGTAAAAGAATACACACAAAAACACCGTAGTCGTGTATTGTTGGTTGCCCAAAACGCCAAAAAGGTTTTGGTGTATTTTCTGGTTACTTTTATGGTGTGAATGGAACTTCCATGTTTACTCCTCCTGGTTTAAAAACAGACTATAGGATACGAACATATCACAGAAAAAAGAATAGTGGTGTTCCGTCAAACAGTTCATAAAAAAAAATTGTTGCAAAGTTAAAATAAGTTTTTTTACCCCCTAATTTGGTTCATTTAATGAGTATCTATTTTTTTTATTATCGACATAATGCCCTGGACCACATATATATTAGCTCCTGAATTCGGCTCATCACATTTTATGAGAAAATCAAATTTTTCCATTTTTCAAAATTCTTTATTTTTGTGAAAAAAAAAATTCAGGCTGGCAGTTGGGGTAAATTATTCTCGCAATGGTAGAAACTTATCTCCGAAATATGAACCAACTCCGAGCCGAGGCAGCTAATCCATGATTATTCGGTTACGCTCCTTATGCTGAATCTGATTCATTTGTACTTTTTTGTTAATAATGTAATGGGTTATTTTATTTTTGTCCTAGCTTGTTAAATACTGGGAATCCTTTCTACCAGAAGCTAAAGCGATTGCCTGACTAGAGGATATATGTAGAGAATAGCAGCATGTACATTCCTATTGGAGATTTCCAGAGATATAAAATTACCTCATTTAATCTTGAAATCTCTTGTTTTGTGTTTCCTGTTTTATTCTTATATGTTACTATTAAGTGAATATTTTAATCATATATCATGTTTTTATTTGTTTTATGTAAAATACCGTACTTTTTTTATGAATTAGAATTTGTCATTCATTCATTCAATTCAAAATGAATCATTGAGAAATATATTTATCTATTGTATTATAAATATCAGATTATCAAATAATGCAAAAATAATTTTACACTGGAAGGTGTAGTTTCTGTGTGTTGTTTTCAACAGTAGTGAAATCTGAGTGAAAGAGTACATATGACAATTTACTGAAGTTATTTTAATATTGCTAGTGTATGCTTTTCTACTATACATATTGTGATAAGGTTTGTCTGCTTTAAAAGCGATAATCTATTTAGTTACTTGTTTCTTTAGCAATATAAATTTTTAAATCGAATGTATGTTAAGTATATCCATTTGTAGTTATAAGAAATGCATGGTAAATTAAGTATTACTTATATTGCTTCCATTACTTATATTTAATAAAGTATTGTATATTTTATTGATGTTTTATTCTTGGGAAAAATACATACAGTGTCTCATTTAATGTGTAACTTTAAATTTTCTCGGCAGTTTTGGAAATCAATGTATGGGTTCAAACATATCATTCTTATGCAATGCCGTTAAGAAGCAAACAATGCAGCAACAAAGAAAAATGTGATGACCCAAAAAGCAGTGTTCTTGAAAAATTGAAAATGGCCAATTCTTGTATTTTTTTTATTGACTTCAAGTTGGAAGCGACGTTCTTTTTCGAAAAAGAAAATCATGAATTGGTAATTGTAATTAATAAGACAAAGCGTAAAATTCTCCATTCGAATATCTAATACTTATCTGACACGAGTCGTTTAATATAAATCCTTAATAATCACATACAGTTTACCATGTCTGGAAGAAGACAATATTGTTTTGGACAAAGAATCTTTGGTGGAATTTGCAAAAAAAAATTGCGAAAGGTCGCAAAAACTGTTTTTTTTGTATTAAAGGAAAAGTGCTTAGGTAAAAAATGTGCACAATAAAATAACCAACAATCATTTTGTTTATTTCATTGCGCCCCAGTGGAACTTAATTGGTCCAGTGGTTCCCCCGTAAATTGCAAAAAACCACTAAAATTGCATGTTTTTTTCAAAAATTCATAACTCAGGTTCAAATCCATATCGAAGGCTAAAATTTGCACACCTTGGAGTTTTAGTAGTCCTTAACACTATGACTGCTGATGTCGTCTGGAGGCGTCATCTCCCTACTCTACCATTCACTGTTCATGATACCTCCAGGCGTCATAACGCCCAAGGACCTCATGAGCACTAAAGTGTAGATTTCATAATGAGTGCGTCTGATGCCTTTGGACGCCGTGTTCTTTTTTGTTAATTTTTGCTTCCATTTTTTTTTTAAAGATATTTTTGGAAATGTCTTGCCAAAACCAGTACACGTGCATCAGAAAAACAACTTTGATTAGATTAGCCACAGTAGAGAAATAGATTAGCCACCAGGTCATATGTGCCATATTACGTCAGCAGTCAAAGTGTTAACCTACCGAAAATAACGTGGTTTTTGCAGGGTTTTACCCTACAACATGCATTATTTTTTGTTTTGCTAAAAGTCGATTGAAAGCATGCAAAAAACGCGATCGAAAACCGTTAATTTCAGCTTTGTGGAAGTGGCGGTAGCCGAATTCCCCTAGCGAGAGGGAAGAGAAACTCGGCTACCCTTGCACAAAATATTATTTATTGCGGCTTGGGGTCGAGAGTCTTGTGGTACTATGCGTCTTTTTTGAATAACGTAAACGTTCCAGCATAGGGCTGATTGTCACAGAGATATAAACCCGTTCTTTTTTCTCTTTAAATAGTCAGCACTTGGCCAGTGATAATTAGGAGCAGCAGATGCTCAATTTTTCCATTTGTTAGACGTAGTTATGCAAAAAGGAACCTATATAGCGACAAATTTATGATTTCTGGTTTATTGTAGAAAATGATGTAGAATAGTGTATTCTTCATTACGAAAAAAAGAACCAAATGGATTATTAATGTAAACCAGTGGTTATGTTCGGAAAGAATCATTTAAAATTGTAAAATTGTCCTAAGTTGTTTTGCAAAAAAGAACCAAGCGACATGGTTCCGTTTTGCAAATTGTAATTTCGTCCTTATATACGGAATAAGAGGGCTTGGCTCTTTCCTTCTTTAAAAAAATCACTCTTGGGTACTTAATACCAGACCATAGCTACCTACCAAATGATGATGATTTTGGTAAAATTGCCTAATTGAACAGACAGCAATGTTTACGCACATGCCCCAGGATTATTTCAAAGTAATGGAAACATGCCGCAAGAAGAATTCTTTATTGGTGGATCCAATAATAAAGAGCTTTTTTTGGAACAGGTGATAATAAAAAGAAATTCCAAACTGAAAGAAAAAGGAGTAAATGGAGAAAATATTAACTGGTTCCAAACCTGAGAAATTACACTACTACATTATTTACATGAAAACAAATTTAATGATGAAAAACTAGTTGAGCTTAATTAACAAAAAAAAAAAACACGAGGTCGCGTCCTATCAATGAATTTCACAAAAAGGATATAAATCCTTTATGGCCTCGTGGGAAAGGTATTGTAGAAAAAAAGTACAATGTATAAAGTCAATTTGGCACCTTAATTATTTCAAAAGATTGCCATGTATATTAATTTAACTCAACACCTTTCGCAGGTGAAAACATTGAGGATGATATAGATGGATTTGGAGGCGTTCCGGACTTTAAACCAGATAATTAGATGTTAATAATCTTGATAGTATGTTTAGTTTTTTTGCAATAATACAATTTTGGGTTTAAATTACTTACTTTTGTTTTTACTCAAACCTACATTCATATATACTTACCTACAAGCCATATAATAAAATGCAAAAAAGGAACCAAGCACCAAATTTGAAAATTTTAAATGTGTGTAAAAACACTGGTTCGGTACGGTCATATTAGAAAAAGTTCCCTTCCTTAAAGGGCTCATAGGTATTTGATTAAACCTCATAAACCTTGATCCTCTGTTTCTCAAAACTTACGTCTTGCCGCTTGATTCCTTTTTGCGTAACTACGTCCAGATAGACTACGACAATGAACATTTTGTGACGTCATTATAGAAGTATAATAAACAAGTGCATGGCTGGAAACTGCCACAGAGACAGAGACTAAGCACAGATCGTTTTATTATTCTGTGGTTTAAGCTTGTGTATTCTATCTATTATGCACTTAGAGTAGATTATGCACAACTTTATGGAACGCCGTTTTATTTTTAAATAAACATGGCTAGCTATGTATCATAAAATATTTAGGTTTCAATTTCCATTATCAAATGAATGCAAGAGTTAAATATAATAGAAATAGGGTTTAATTTGCATTTTCAAAGTATCATACAATTCAACTTGAATTAAAATGAAATCCATTTCCATTATCTGAAAATTGTAATTCTTTATTCATTCTTGTTATCAGATAATTTAAATTGGCAGTTTCCATTATCAGATAATTTAAATTGAATTTTCATTATCAGATAATTTAAATTGACAGTTTCCATTATCAGATAATTTAAATTGAATTTTCATTATCAGATAATTTAAATTGGCAGTTTCCATTATCAGATAATTTAAATTGAATTTTTATTATCAGATAATTTAAATTCATTTTACATTATCTGATAATAATATATGCATTCTCATTATCTGATAATTTAAATTGCTGCCATCTATGAGCGAATAGCCAAAACATACCATTTTTACCCTGAATAATGCATAAAGTAGTCACAACTCTACATATAATGTATAGTTCAGTGATTGCACCCATGGTAGAAATATTTCTACTATGATTGCACCAGGGGTCTAAGCGTGCTATTAGGTATATTATAATATTGCAAAAGGCATAATAGAATGTTACTTGTTAGCAAATGAAATGAAATAATAGTTTTTATATTTTATTTTCATTGCAAAAATCTATAGATTTTAAATATTGACAATAATAGGTACATCTTATTCATTTTTCTAATGTCAAAAGTTAAAATCTTGTACAAAAAATTAAAAATAAAAATTTCTCATACACTTTCACTTTCAATATATTATTGTATTCTCTGTTGGAGTTAAAAAATAATAAATTTAACCTTTAATGTATTTACTGCTGATAGGTATGTTATATAGTAGTTCCATCTATGGTAGAGTAGGGTAACTAACGCAAACCACACACTCAAACCTATTCATATTCTATTTCCATTATCAGATAATTTAAATTGAATTTTCGTTATCAGATAATTTAAATTGGCAATTTCCATTATCAGATAATTTAAATTGGCGATTTCCATTATCAGATAATTTAAATTGAATTTTCATTATCAGATAATTTAAATTGGCAATTTCCATTATCAGATAATTTAAATTGAATTTTCATTATCAGATAATTTAAATTGGCAATTTCCATTATCAGATAATTTAAATTGAATTTTCATTATCAGATAATTTAAATTGGCAATTTCCATTATCAGATAATTTAAATTGAATTTTTAAGCTTTAGGTAAATAACGAAAGCTTGAATATAAATTATCAAAGTAACATGGAAATTAAGTTTCATAAAAATAAACTGAATTTTAATTATCAAAGTGCTATGAGATTGAAGAATCATTAAAATTCAACAATTACACGCATATTTCAAACATATTAAAAAAGAAAGGTAAACCCTTATTTCATTTTATAACAAACATTGAACGTTGATACTCACAAAAATGGTGCGCCGTTTTACTTTTTAACAAGCGTCTAGGTACAGCAAAGTGGTTACAGATTTAAGAGCTTCGCGCATGCGTACTTTCTTTGGCTGTCGAAATTGTCGATGTCATGTCATGGATTTAATTATACATAGGTCGGTAAGTTTCATAAATATCGAAATTTTATGATACATAGCTAGCCATGTTATTTAAAAATAAAACGGCGTTCCATACAACTTTGTAATTTAAGATTTTCATGTTTATTCTCATACTGGCGAATTTAGACTGTTCTAATCCCAGTTCGTGTATAATGTTGTTGGATAGAATAATATTTAAAAATGTCCCACAGTGTTAAAGGCTGAAGATAGCAACTTTCCCCTATTACCGGTTATCATATGGTATGTCGCGAAAAAATCCTTAATGTCATTTGTCAAAAGATTTGAATTTCAAAATAAGAAACGATCATTAATGGCGTTATTCTGTTGCTGTCATTCATTATTGACAAAAACTTTTAAAAAGTTAAATGAATTCTAACAAAAAAACTAGGTAAGTTTTTGTCCATTTTAATTTTAAATTAATTGGTGTTTGCTACATTCTATCGCGTATTATGGATTGATGGCAAGAAGTAAAGTTAAGATTTTTTATTTAGATGTACAGATGCGGGTGTTGAGAAGTCTGAAATGGATTCCGAAAAGAAAGCCAGACGTTCCTCTGTAAGTATTTAAAATTATCCTGTACCATCCTGTACTTAAAGTATTCCTCAATTTAAGATTTTAAAACCCCAGAAGCCAAGGAATCCCTTTTCAACTTTGGATTTCACTGAACCGAACCCTGATAATACATTCGCCAGAGCTTCTCGGAGGGTTAGTTTTGCTAGCAGTAATTTCGTAAAGTAAGTATTTGCATGTAATTTAAAATTATGTTTTAGTTCAAAAAATAATATACCTACCTATTTCATTTCTTTAGATAATTTGTTGTAATGTATAGTATAGGAGCCAGCATACAATAACCTGACACATTTGTAACAGCTAGAGACATGATTAATCCTTTGCCTTAGAGCATGGCAGATGAGATATGTGATATGTAATCTTTTTTAGTGGTACAAACTTCATTTATAAGTGAAATTAATTGTTTAAAAAAAAATCAGATGAAACATTTATTAATCATGGCTTAAAAATAGACACCTTGCAGGTTTAAAATGTCTGCCACTGTACCTCTAGGAACTGGAATGTTGTCTGCCTGTGGACCTCCACTAACCGAGATGTATATGTCGATCGCATTTTTGTAATAACAAGGAAATCACCTTAACACTTCTTTGTTATGCTGAGTGACATAGTTTGCAAGTTTAGAATGTCTATCGTTGGACCTCCATTAACCGGGATGTATGTCAATAGTATTTGTGTTCAGCAAGTGCCGGCAAGTGGTAAATAATTGATTAAAAAAATATTTGCTTCATACAAACATTTGTAACAATAGGCTCATTTAACATTTTTTTAAATTACAAATTCTGAAAGAACTTGGAGTAACTATGACAAAAATTAACATTTTCTGGATGCTTCTTCATGTGTAAAAAAACTATTGATGTGGGCACTTTTAAAAACTTTCGGAATAGGTATAACATAGTCGAGTTGTGACATCACATCGTCCAACCCTCCAGGGACGCTATTCTGTAATTTCAGTGAATGTGGGCATTTGTCGTGAGAGAAGAGAGCTCATATCACGATCCCTCCCAGGAAAACAAAAATACTCTTCTGTAACTACAGTGATTTCGCGGGGATGTGAAGTGATCCTTCCAGCGTTGCCAACAGTTCCTCCTACATTCAACCAATTGAATTGCAGCAACGCCATGATCGAAGGTCGTGCGTTGTATGATGGAAATGCATCTTGTCAAAGTGCGAGTTTCGGACATTCAAAATCAGTGCAATATCTATTATTTTGTAAAGGTGACATAATTTTCTGTTAGGCTAGGAATAAGATCAAAAATTCGTTTCAACCCGATGCATACCCATATAGCATTTTTGCATTCAGAGCATGTGCTCGGAATGTACTTTATGTACCAAGGAACTAAGAATGAATATTCATTTTGCATGTAATGTATATAATCTGAATGTCAGAGAGACGTACAGATGACCGCCTCTCAACATCCGAATAAGATTCCCACAACATTCCCATGAACCAAAATGGTACTTGATATGAACCAAAAAGGTATATTGAAATATTGCTAGATACATGAGGTATATAGGAGGAAGGTCCATGCTGCATTCATAATGTACGCTGCACGTTCACGGTATATGCGTACTACCTTCGTAGGAATTACACTGTAGGTACCATACTACCATAAATACTTCACTCATGCCATGTATCTTTTTCAGAGTTTAATTACTACAATAATTTATGACTTACTGTAATCATAGATGAGTCGCTGCTTCATTCTGAGTATGTTCATGATGAAGCAGCCACTCATCTATGATTTCAATAAATAATAAATTATTATATTAAACTCTGAAACATGGTATGAGTGAAATACTTGCATATAATAAATCCAGTATCTAATTTTAGTATTTAATTGTTATAGTCAATTCTTACTTATTCCAATTTTCCACAATACACATTCCTCGTGAAGAACATTATGTAAGTAAATGTGGAATGTATGCACAGAAAATTTGTTTTTATCACTAGTTTTCAATTAAAGTCAATCATGGTTTATCGATCAAATTTTGTTTGAATAGAGAGTACACAAATGCTGCATTTGTTATAACAGTACTTTACAAAGGCTCAAAAATATTATATGTAAAAAAATTAGTTTTACGTTTATACAAGATCTGTTCAAAATCATTTTAAAATACATCAAACAATTAAAACTGAAAATTTCAACTCTAAAAATCATAGTTAACACATTATTTCTGATGACCATATTATGTTAGCTTAAAGTTTTATCTAATTCAAATCGTGCTTTAGATTGTCCAGAGCAAAACATGATTCTATACTATTAACTACTAATTATTGTTGTAACAATTATGCATCTTGAATTATAAAATAGGAAGAGGTATAAATAAAACAGTTGGTGCTACTTTAAATATATTTTTATTTTTTGTTATAGTAGACGCAATCGTTACACTGACTCTACGAGTGAGACACAAGACGAGGTTTAACTGACAGGAATAACATCTTCCGTCTTTATTATACTTTCACGCATTGAGCCACTATAACGATTGCGTCTACTATACAAAAATGAATTGCAATAATAGAAAACAATTGTGTCAAGAATTTAAATTGATATTTTGTTAACAACAAACTGTTCTTTGCTACTTATGAACTGTCATATTTTGCTATAACCAACGTTTTGCCAGTAAATAAAAATTAGTAAAAATTGGAGGGCTTACATTTCCAAAACCAGTGTCTAGATGTTGCCGATACTGATATTTGTAATTGCGAAACTCCACTTGGCATTCTCAATGATCTGTGACTGCTCCTATTGGTTGAATACTTTCTTTTGGCTTTTCCAATTTTTCGGAGAAGGTATTTTCTTCCTGTCTAGAGGAGGTGGGATACACATGCTAGTTCCAACTATAAAAGAAACAACGAGAGCATATTTGAATATTTGTTTCACTTTAAAAACTGACCATAACAAAGATGAAAAATATAACATCTTACAAACATCTTGCAGAAAAAAATAAAAATAATCAAAAATAAATTAAACAAATTGATATTGTCATTAATTGATATTATCATTAATTTACAAAACAGGTATTTTTTTGGAATTCGGAAATATTTGTACTGTGATTTTAATACCTACCAGAGTTATTAGAAGAACAACATATTTTCTTTCAACTTCTAGTAACAGCAAAATTTATTTCACTTTGGGAAGTCGACGCGTTCCAATATGTTCTTCGATATCACTATCTTCATCTGATAATAATCTTTTGGGAGGAATAATTTGCTTTGTACATAGGCCCTTGATTCGTTTTTGTTTACTCTGTATATCCGATGTGAGTTCTGCTCTTTTCAATTTAACTGCAGCTTATAATCTTCTATAAAAGGTATAAAGCAAATTAGTACAAATATGACAACTTATATGTTGCAATCAAGACCGATGGTTGTGATTTACATAAATAAAAGCTCCTTAATATTGAAATAGATCGAACCTACCTTCTTGAAAACAAGATTTATAGTGTCCACGCTTCATATGGGATCTCTCTTGTTTTTCAATGATTTATCAAATTGTTTCCGTTTAACCACCAAACTTCCTTTTCGTGGAACGAGTCACTTCGAATTAAACCACCTCCGTTTTTCCCCAAAAATCGATGCCTACAAACGTCATTATTCGTATTACCTACAATAAAAGCAAAGATTAGACATAATCTTTGATAAAAGTACAAAGGGATAGGTAAGTGTAAGTACATTCAACTTTAGCGTCTAAACATAAATTAAAATATCTGCAAATGACAATAAAGGAGACCTTAAACTATGGGGTAGTTGTATTATTGTAAAATACTTACTGCAATGCAATTAAGTAGTAATAATCATAAGCAAACAAAACACAAACCATAAACAAATTGAAATCGACATTTGACATTTTGACAGCACTCAGCAGAGGCCTAGCGGTAGCCAACGAAGTGGAACTCTTCACAGTCTTCACTTCGTTGGCGGTAGCGGAATGGAATGAGAATATTGAGCATGCGCACTAACCTAGGGACCGTGGCGCGCGATCACAAGCCTAGTTTGAATTCAAAATTTAAATCATATTTCACATCTACAATTTTGCCAACGATTTAAAATTTATAAAATGGATGTTATTCACCACTGGACAGGGAATGATTATAAATGTACTTAAATCAAATCTGGATAGAGAAACCTTTATTTATTTTTATTATAAGGTTAAAGTAGATACTATATAAAAGTAGCAATAGGTAGTCTCATCAGTTGTGATGCAGTTTTATTTTTATTAGTTCAAAAATCTAACCAATCACCGTTCGCATAAAAAATGCGATACAAATATTTCTACAAAATGTACACCTCTATCATACAGATAAAATCATCGACGAACGTTTATACGATGTACATGAACACATATACGAAGAACATTCCCTGACATGTATACATAGTACATGCGACTATGAACATAAACTTTTGTGTATGTTCGATCCATATCGTATGTATATTCATATTGTATATGAAAATATTATTTATATGAGAATGTTGGGGGAACATACATGGCTAGTACAGTATGCAATTAGAACATTAGGAATGCAAAATGTACATTCGCGGAATAATAAATGCTATCTGGGTAGTGCCTTAAAATATATTTTTATTAAATGGATGGAAAAGCAATTACAGCTTATGTGGAACATTTACAAATCAGTTCACAAAAAGATGCCAAAAAATGTGGAAAGAATAACAACCACTTTAAATGCTGTCCCTGAAAACTAATAAGAATAATTCGGAGCAATGAAGAAGAGTAAATTTAATTTGTAATATGGATTGGATTGTACGTAATCTGACTTGTGTAACATATTGTATGATATCCCCAAGCATGTTCTGTATTATATAGATGGATAGATAGTCTTTATTAATCTACGTAATAACACAAAGAAATTACATTACCCAGTGGGCATAAGACATGTCGCCAACCACAAACAATTTCTCTACATAAAATTATTATAAAAAATAGATTTTCATTTATTTGCTTAATTATAAAAGCTCTATCTGCTAAGCCGAAGGATCGCTCATGCAATGAAGTTGTCGTTCTTTTTGAGCAATTTGAAGATATCAGAGTGCCTCATTGATAATTTAGTACATCGGCAATATTCATCGTAAAGGAAGGTATGGTTTTATCATAAAACACTGTGAATGCATAATAAGAACGTCATCAAAAAAAAAGCTGGAGCCTGTTATTGATACATAATTATTTGTTTAGTCTAAGGCAGCTAGAAGTGAATACAGTTTTTGTAGTTTAATTTACACCAAAACCAACACATCGCCCTTTAATCCCTAAAGTTTAAGTAACACAAAACTAATTGTATGATCTAACACAAAAATAACTTCAAATAAACAAATATCATGCCACCGACATCCAAATAAAATGAAAGTTTGCCCAAAGTGATGTTATACTTTCATCCTCACGCGTGAAAGGTCCCGTTCCCTACAATTTACCAAGAGAAGCAAGTTCTCCGATTTTTGGCATGATGTGACGTGACCTGGGTAGCTATTCTGTATTGGTTTGATGTGATGTGAGCACATGTTCTCATGAGAAAGTTGGCAGAGTTCTCTTGAAAACCAAAATAGCGTATTCTGTAACTGTGGGAGCTATTCTGTTTTTGTACTAATTTGGCAATTCTCTTCTTGTCAGCTATCGATTCCTCTATATACCTTCAGCCACTCTAGCCGACTTCCACCCAGCGTGCCTTTTTAAGGTTAGTAAGTCTCCTCCATTCTCTGTCAAAAGTATTACCGAGTTGCGCCTTAGAGATTGACCAGTATAACATTTAAGATTTTCGAATTTCAAATATTGAGCCATGACATATAGGGCACTTTACTAATAGTATGGTGACCAATATTTTGTTTAATATGTTTATCTCTACTGTATGAATTTTTTTTTTCTAATATCAGTTGTTAGCCTGTTAGCTAAGTATTTTTTACCATTAATCCACTGTGGCTCAACAATAACAAAGTTTCTAGATGTTCCATTCTTTGAATTAGGAATATTTATTACAATATCATTTCGTATGTCTAAATCATCAAGAACCATATTGCACAGTTCGTCTGTTCAGCGCAGGCACCTGCCACCCCAATTAGCAAAATAGCCTACAATATAGTTCTTGTAAAAAACTAAACACAAAATAATTTTAAAATGTACCTTTTTTGATATTCATCATCAGGAGCTTCAATTATAAATTTGTCGATTTCTTTTGCAAATACACTCGATCTTTTGGATTTATGAGCATTGTTTTTCTTCTTTAAAAATGCTGTAAGTTTGAAAAACTTTGAAGTGTCATTGTTTCCTTTTGTTGCAACAGTGGATTTTAACATATAGTGTATCTGATCTCAATTGGGACAGCATAAAAACGAAAACTCGGAGTAAAGTCGGCATCTAATTTATGGGACATAGGCGGCGGCGGCAGAAATGTAAAAATGCTTTAGTAGTTAATAAATGACAGTTCTGTCAACAGCCCCACCATCTTTCAGCACCCCTACCACTTTTTCTAAGCCACGCCTCCGCCCTCTCCACTTTTCTAGGCCACATGCCACACCCACCTCCACCCCTACCACAATTCAGACCCCCCCCCAACATAATTCAGAACTCCCACCATAATTCAAAACCTCCACCACAATTCAGACCCCCCCACCATAATTCAGATGCCCCAGCATAATTTGGAACCATCATAATTTAGACCCCCCACCATAATTCGGGAACCCCCCCACCACGTCACAGAACTGTCAACCATAATTCAGAACTCCCCACCACAATTTAGATTGTGGTAAGGTTATTTTTAGTATAAATTCGTAAATCAATCAACACCTTATTGAAAGTTTTAAAAAAGTGACAAAATATGTGTATCAGCACTTTGAGGAACGTTTAATATCATGTAAGAATTGGAGGGGTACTACAAAACCTTTAAATCTTGCTCTGGCAGGATTTCATTATATTGGTTGTGAGGATATCGTCGCTGCTTTCATTGTGAAGTTGAAATTTACAGGTGGAAAGTAGGTGACACACCTATTATTATTGATCATTTACAGTATTCAGGAGATTGCTCTTAAGTATGCAAAATTAATCAAAGAGGGACTGTTGAGAATCATGGATAAGGAGAAGGAGCACGTATCAAGAAGCAGTTTGTCAGCAATTAGCTATAGAAGTGCATTCTGGTGGCTACTTAGTGTTACCTTAAGTTTACATGTAATGTACATATTTATGAATGACATTTAGTTATGTATTGTGAATCAATGGAGATCCTATTAAAGCTTTATAAACCACTTGTTTTTTTAATGTATCACCCTGTATATTTCGAGTTGTAATAATAAGAAAGAAAGAAAGAAAGAAAAACACATATAATATCCATTTATTTTTACAATTACAAATTATGATTGAAATAAAAATACATGTAAATACAACTAAGACCTTAAATAAAAATAAAAAGTAATTGGAGCAGTTGAATTTTACTTAAATGGAAAATTCACTACAAAGTTTCTCACATACTCCATACCATAGTCCATTTTTCGATCCCTCCTTTTCAAATTTTTGGATGAAATGACGATGATGAGGCTGCCTCAAACATGGGTTGAATGGCCGAAAAACTACCCTCAGTTACAAAAAAATCGGAATCGACGGATGCTGCTGCTTGGCGTGAATTTAGCTTTTTGCACACCCTGATTTCAAACGAGATATCCTCGTATAGGTCGTCAGGAGTTGTTGAACATTTATTTGAGTTAAAATTGTACTGAGAACACATTTTAAGACTTTGTTCTGTTAAACAACAGAAGAGAAAGCGAGAACTGAGAACACATTTTAAGACTTTGTTCTGTTAAACAACAGAACAGAAAGAGAGACTGAAACTAATTAACTAAATGCATTTATGATAAAATCATCCTCTAAAAAAGGAATGAATATGCTGAGCGTGTAAGTGTAATTTCTAATAAAGAATTAAATGAAATAGATGCTTTACGATAAATAGAATGATGAATAGATGGATAGATTAACAGACGAATAAGGAAATAATTTACTAAATGAAATCATTGTAATAAAAAATATTAAGGTATCTTATTAAACAATATTGTTATCTCTCGCAATAATGAGAGCATTGTGCAGTGAAGGAAACTGCAAACTGATGTGTGTTGGATCGGCCAGCCAGCCCATGGGCCCAAGTCCCCATGACTCCCCACGACCCCCGGGGTGTCCCATACGTATGTACAGTGCTTATAGTCGATACATCATAAATATAATGCAAGTTATAATGTGTCAGCATTAGTATATCATATATATTCACAAGGCAATTACCGTATTAAATTTATCAAAACAATGCACTCATTTAATAAAGGCTCCATTCAAGATAAAAAAGCAGCTATAAATTATCAGCTATTTTTTGTGCATAACTTTTTCCTGAGTGGATTTAGGTATAGGCATTGATTCACAAAAAAGAAAGCTGACGTAATTCCCGTCAAGATGGTGGCCAATAAGAGTATTTTTGATAATAATAATAATTTATTGGTGTCAAAATACATAATACAATGCTTACACACGTCAAAACATTGGAGAATATAGTAGATGTAAAAAAATATTAAAAATGGATAAGTCACAAAATTACATAAGACAAAGGGTGACAAGCAAGATTAAAAGTAGTATAAAATTATGTAAACCAATTAACAAATTAAATAAGGGTAATAATATGAGGTCGTGAATATACAGTGCCTGTTAAATTAAATCTGAGAAATCATTCTCAATAAATTCTTCAACCCTATAGAAGGCCTTAGTTTTTAGATAACCTTTCATTTTATTTTTAAATTGCAAAAAGTTCAAGTTTTTTACTGAATGAGGAAGAGTATTATAAAATTTGGCAGAATAATAACCTGGTCCGTTTCTAGATCTCGTAAGTCGAAGAAAATTCACATTAATTTTATCGCTATTCCTTGTGGTATATTCATAGATTTGGCTATGCGTTACATATTGATGTTCATTTTATTTAAGATTAAGTAAACACTCGAGGATATAAGCACAAGGCATAGTTAATATCTTGAGATTAATGAATTGGCCTTTGCAATCATCTCTGTATCTAAGATGAGATAGTATGCGAATGCATCTACATTGTAAGCAAAAAATGTTGGAAGCATGTGCTGAGTGTCCCCAGTTTAAAATTGCGTACAACATATTAGCATGAAAAGAACCATAATAAGCGGTCAGTAGGTAGTTCGGAATACTGTGTTGACAAGGTTGCGAAGAAAATAGATATTTTTGGAAAGTTTGGTAGATAAAAAAGTATTTCGGTTTATCATTGATGATGATAAAGATATTTGTTTAAAATTTTGATATTAATATGATCTTAGATGTAAAAAAAAATATGTTGTACTAATTTATAGCTGTTTTCAAGATACTTTTTTTGAAAATTACATATCTATTATATTTATCCCGTAATGCTTTCGAATTGAATATCAATATATTCATCTTTGCAGAACTTGGAGCAGCTAATTCCTAATTTTCTGCAGCAGGCAATTTCCGTGACAACCTTTTATGCACCCGCAAGCTATTTGCTCCAGTAAAGTGTCCATTTTTAAATTTTTTCCAACCCCACTCAAAAGGATTTAAAATATTTCCTTTCCACTGTTGAATTTGGTGGTATGTCCTTAAGCCGTACTGTTTAGTGGCATCAGAAGTTGTTGGGAAAAGGGCTAGAGAAAATGCTGTGCTCTTCGATAATCTTTGAAAAACTGAAAAACTACAGAGAAATTACGATGTGTTTAGATGCGAAACTGATATCTTCAGGACTTGCATTATTGTTTAAAAATACTTCCACATATTTCTTCAAAGATAAAATATTTTTATTAATAAATTTCATGAATTTCTTTTATGTCTAAGATCATATGAATATCAAAATTTTAAACAAATGCCTTTATCATTATCATTGATAAACAGAAAATAATTCTTGTATTGAATAAAAATAGTTTTTTTATCTAAAAATTAAAAATAACACGGTATAAAGGTAAAGAGTGGTGAAATCGTAAAAAAGTAGGTAACTTTGAATGACTGTATCTCAGTCGATTTTTATAAAAAATGCTTTTATCAGTCACCATTTTAACAGGAATTAGGTCACCTTTCTTTTTCGCGAACCAATGCTAAATCCTCTCAGAAAAAAGTTACAAAAATTAAAAAGAAAAAAAAACAAAAAATTGAAATTTTTTGTTTGTTTTTAATAGTTGTTTTGATTTATTTTGTTTAAAAACATTTTTTTTGGCTTTACAAAGTGCTGTTTCGATAGAAAAGTTGATTCTCTATATACTAAAAATGTATAGTTTTTGAGTTATAGTTAAAAAAACTAAAAAGTTGACAAATTTACTCCGTTCTCAAAAATCCAAACCTAAATTTAATAGCACTTTGTGGATTTATCATATTTCGGGTACAATTGAACATATGAAACCATAAAATACCTTTAATGAATTAGTTCCTTTTACCCGTTTTTTTTTTTTTTCGACATAGTCAATAGCCTACTAGTCAATTACTAACAGATACGGCATACTCCATTACATTTAGATATCTAAAACAGTATTTTTTTCTTATTTATTTATTTAACATTGCTGTAATTCCACTATAAGGCCAATCAGCCATACCAGAAGAAAGTGTAAAAATAATCAGGGTTCCATTTAATAAAATCGTCTTAATTTTTTGTATCAAATGACCTATGCAGGCTATTGATTTTTTAGTTATATTTTATACTTTTTTTTTTGAATGCTAAAAACATTAAAATTTCAACATTCCCAAATTGAATCAAATTTTAGATAATTCTGAATAGATTTTGCTAATGAAATTTTTTCATGAAAACTGCCTAATGATTTTTAATTTTTTTTAATTAAGTTTTGCTTTGTATTTGAAGAAGCTATTTTGTGGTCATAAGTAGATCTTAATGACCTACCAATTTCGTTTAAATGGATACAACTGACAAAAACAGTTACAGGGGTGTTACAGTCATAAGTGAACATTCTGTATATTGGAATCATATCTCTTATAGGCCTTTCGCTGCCGATCCAGAGAAAAATACAATATGGGACAACACCTATGAAGAAGAAGTTAACCACACAGACTCTACAAAATCTTCCCATGAACAAACAGAAGAAGCTAAATCCACTGATTTTTTAAATTTAACTTCCATTCATTCTCCTACATCAGATGACGAGTTTTTTAATAATTTATCTCCACAAATTATCTATCCAGAAGGAGCCTCCAAAAGTATTAACTTCAATAAGAACGAAGAAAATTGTAATATAAACCATATAAATGTGGATCATAGTGGAAATGCAATAGATAGTTTAATTTCTTTTGTCAGAAGTACTAACAAAAAATCAGCCTTAGAGGCATGTAGTATAAATAAAACCATTTATACGGAGGAATCTGTGAAAATAACTCATTCTGTAGGAGTTATAAATCCCATGAGTAACCAGTTTATACATAATACACCTCTAATTACTCCTGTTAACGATACAATGGACTTAACACTTG
Source organism: Stenurella melanura (assembly GCA_963583905.1). Taxonomy (NCBI): domain Eukaryota; kingdom Metazoa; phylum Arthropoda; class Insecta; order Coleoptera; family Cerambycidae; genus Stenurella; species Stenurella melanura. The sequence goes on along the minus strand of OY757310.1, from coordinate 41,387,325 downwards.
TAAATAACTATAGCCATATGAAAAATACTGAGGAAATGAAGATTTGTGTAAATAAGGAAAATGTGAATCCAATTATCAATGATATTTCGTTAGTGGCTCCTGTTGTTGAAAATAAACTTAGGAGAAGTTCGCGATTAAGGGGAATGAGTTTTGATGTCCATAATCAGGAGAAAATGTTGAATGAAAATGTCAATCCAGAAAAAGCAGAGTTGCAAAATAGCGCAGGTCAAACCACTATTTTAAATCAGTGTGATATGGAATTAACAGAATGTTTATCTGGAATGGAGATAGAAAACCAAATGGAGAAGACTATTATAAAAACTGCTTACTTTCTTGACAATATGGAGTTAACTAAACCTTTAGAAGAAAACGAGAAAACTCGGTTACATGATGAAAAACCTAAATATAATAAAAGAGATACTATCAAATTTAACAGATCTGACAGTGATATGGAATTTACTTGTGCTTTACCCGTATCTGTCGAAAATAAAAGATATGTAGATGGAACAAAAAATGAAAACTTTAGCTTATTAGAACGCTGCAAATCTGAAATGGAATTGACCGAGGCCTTATCAACTACTTGTGATGTAATACCAAAGAGGAGTTCCAAGGATAAATTTGATTCACAGCGCAAAACCATTCACTTTAACGAATCGGAGGATGGCATGGAGTTCACAAACATTCTACCTGTAACAAATATGAAAGAAACCCCACTACCAGCGGTTAATAATATGATAAATTTGAATCCAAATGATGTGAAATACCTGCCGATTTTAGCAAATAAGGAGAATATTGTCGGTGAAAATAAATTTGATTCACAGCGCAAAACCATTCACTTTAACGAATCGGAGGATGGCATGGAATTCACAAACATTTTACCGGTAACAAATATGAAAGAAACCTCACTACCAGCGGTTAACAATATGATAAATTTGAATCCAAATAATGTAAAATACCTGCCGATTTTGGCAAATAAGGAGAACATTGTTGGTGAAAATAATATATATACCAAACAGAAAACCAGTTGTTTTAGTTGTACTGAGGATAATATGGAACTCTCTGGCATCTCTGAATATAAACCTGATGCTAATTCAGAAATGAAATTGAGGCCCGTTGATCAGTACATGATAGATACAGGACATGACAGGAATTCAAAGAGAGGAACAATTCATTTTGACCAGTCAGAGGGAGATATGGAGTTTACCAGTACTTTACCTATAATAGCGAACAAGATAAACATAAATAACCATGTTCCAAAGGAAGATATGGAATTTGAAACAAGTTTATGTGCTGATAAAGTTATTGAAGTCATAAATGCGGCAGTACCTAATAGAAAAACAATTAATTTTAATCAGTCTGAAGCTGATATGGAGTTTACTACTGTATTACCAATTGCAGATATTTTAAAAGTAAAGGAAACATGTAATGATGAAATCGCCCAAAATTCTAAAAAAGGAACCATTAATTTTGACCAGTCAGAGGGAGACATGGAGTTTACCGCTACTTTACCAGTAATAGCGAGCAAAAATATAAATACGCATGGTCAAGCTGAAGAGATGGTATTTAACACAAGTTTATTTAATCAAAATGTTACTAAAGTCTCAGATGCCCCAGTAGCTAAAAGAAAAACGATTCATTTTAATCCGTCTGAAGGTGACATGGAGTTTACAGCTGTATTACCGACTGCAGCCATTTTAACAGTAAAGGAAAAATGTGACATAGATTCCGACAAAGCATCCATTTATCTTGACAAATCAGAAGATAATGTTAAGTTTACAAACACTTCAATAAAAGAAACTAATCAAGTTTCCAAGATGGAGCATATTGAGCAGGAAGATGTGATGATTGCAACACCTTGCAGGGACAAAATTTCTATTACAAAAAAATCCACGAACCCTAAAAGAGCAACAGTTCTTTGTACTCAATCTAACGATGATATAGAATTCACAACTACTTTGTCAGCTAAGAATGAACAAATCTATGAAAAGGACTCGCATTTAACACAAGAAATCACAAAATTTTCAACGAATTTGTTAATGAGGAATGAAATTTTTAAAAAGCAAGTTGAAAAGAAGAGTCCTGAAATAAACGTATCGACTAAAATGGATATAACAAAAATTGAACCAGACTTGAATGTTGCTGAAAACCAGGTGACTTCTGAAAATATTGATGCATTATCAAAAATACAACTAAATAAGTTTATGGTGAGTAAACTACCAATTATAAATAATAACAATGACAATAAAAGACATTCTAATAGTGAAAACGATGATGATGTAATTAAGAAAATAAGAATTGATCACTTGAGTTTAAATGAATGTGTGACCAATAAATCATTTGATAAAAATAGTGACTTAAGAAAAACATACTTGGTTTCTAAGCAAACTGGAAAATATTCAGAAGATAACACTCCATCAAATGTAGCAATGGAGAACAACATTAACAGTGATAACAGTGGAAAAACATTCTTAGTTTCTAAGCAGACTGGAAAATATGCAGAAGATAATATACCATCAAATGTAGCAATGGAGAGTGACATCAAAAGTGATAACAGAAAAACATTTTTGGTTTGTAAGGAAATTAAAAAATCTCCAGATGATACATTGCCAATTGTAGAAAAGAGCATTCACATCAAGACTGATGCAAATCAGATTCTTTCCGACATTAAAGTAGAACAAAAAGTAAGCTTACCACCTTCAACAATTACAAGTGGTAATATTTTGTATGCTGAACCAAAGAAGATACATTTAAAAACCCATAATTTTACTCCATTTGCCGACTTATCTGCCAATTCAAATCTGCAAACTTTGGAAGGCAGCTTGAATTTGAACTTGGTCCCTGTTTCAACACCGGCAACATCCTTCCATTGCATGAATATAACTAATATGAGCCCTTGTATTGAAGATACTCAACAATTGATACATGCTACATTTTCAAGGCCGGAATCGCTTAAGAAGTTATTATTAGGTAAAGAAACTGAGTTACCACAAGCATACAGTAATGATATTTTATATGATAAGGCGGAGAGTATCACTTCTGATGTTGGAGACATTGAAAAACAGATACATAAGACTGTTGACGAGTCTTACAAAGGCAATGAGAAAATGTTTACCTCCGAAAAACCGATGCATAAGACTGTTGATGAAAAGACCTTTACCTCTGAACAACCGATACGTAAGACTGTTGGTGAGTGTTACAAAGGGAATGAGAAAACCTTTACCGTCGAAAAACCTATGCATAAGACTGTTGATGAGTCTTATAATGGGAATGAAACAAACTTTACCGCTGAGCAATGTAGGGGAATTGAATATTCTTATGTCGTGAAGAAGCCAATGAAAGATAGAAGTCTTATGTTGGAGGGTTCTACAAAAAAAAGAGATCCCTTTGATTGTGTGGAAATGACTATAGAACATAGCCCCTCAAGCCCTGATAATCTTAGAACAGAGAGAAGTTGTTACATTGAGGATATATCTCTTCTTGCTTTAGCCCCTGCTGACTTGGATGAATTGAGTTTAGTGAGCAATACTTCGATTTCAGTTCTACCTGAACACAAAACTAATAAACAAGATGAATCTTTGAACAATACGAGTAATTTCAGTACTAATGACTGTCATAACTATACTTTAAGGTGTCAGTCAGTGTTGGCCAATATTGAAAAACATTTGAAATCTTATAAAGTTGAGACGGTAGATTATAGCAAAGTAACGAGACAGTTAAAGCAATTGAAAGATGATGATTTGGTGATAAAAGATTTGCTTAAAGATGTGCGGATTCCAAATATTATGCCCATTATTGATTTTGAAGAAAGGCATAAGCAAGATTTGAAGGATGATTCCAGTGGGATATGTGAGACAGTTGTGAATATTGAAGATGATAAAAAGGCACCTTCCATGGCTGGTCTTGTAGCTCGCAAATCTCTACATGACAGAATCTGTGAAACAGCTGAAAGGTAATATTTTTGTATATTATATTTGGTGGGCCCATTTCTGAAACTATAAATATCACTTGTACAAGAGGAAATTTCATATTGCAATGGTCATGTAATTCTGAATAACTTTTAAAGTGTCCATCTGTCTGTAACATTTTCTTGTGACCACTATAATTTAAGAATGAAAAGTTTGATTGTATTGAAATTTGAACAGTAAGTTAGTGTTAGCTGCATGAAGAATTCTATTGTTTCTGAAAAAAATCGATGTTAAATATAAATTACACAGGTACACACAAAAAAAAAGTCGAATGCGAGAAGGCAGACCTATGTATTCACATGCATTTTGACCTGCTGAACATGAATTCAGTGTCGGTTTTGCCCGATTGGCTCTTGCATTTTCCTAACCTCAAAAAACACCATCACAATGCCCGAAAAATCTGAAACAATAAAAAGCTTAAATGAGCTGACCACCATTTTCATATGTATCTCGAAGCACTGAGATTGAATTTGGGCGGCATGATGGTCTATGTCATTTTTAAGGGAGATACACACCGCCAAACTCTCACCATCCTACGTGGCCCTGAATTTTTTCAGATTTTTAGCGACACTTTCATTTTTTCACAAAATGTTGTACTGGTTTTCCGACATTTCTTCACCTTTCATGCTGTAACTTTTTCCAGACAAAAATTACCCCCCTTTTTTGTGCTTAATTGATTCAAAATTAAATTTTCTATCCGATGGTGGGCGGCACGACACGATGATCTACGATTATTTTTTAGCGAGGTACAAGCCGTCAAAGTAAGAGGTCCGAGGATTTCGCTCCTCGAACAACACAACTCAACCTCGTGGGCCGCTGGTCCTAAACGAGGAAACCTAAAATTCTGAAAAAATTTAAGAGTATGTAAGTAGACGTGATAAATTGAACGGCCCAAACCAGAAGTCTATAGCTTTTTTGGTTTCCGAGATAGAGTCTCAAGAAGTGGGGGGAAAAAGAGATTTTCTCCTTCCAATGACTTTGACCGGAAACAAAATATCGTAGGGATGTCTGGTTTATGTCATTCAATTTCTATGCTCTTTTTGCGTATCTCTGAATTTTTTTATAATTTTATGGTCCCTCGTTCGGATGTAGTTACTCCTTAGGCGGACCCATGTCACCGGAGAAGCGAAATCCTCGGACGTTTGACTTTGGTGGTGCGTATCTACCTTAAAAACGACTATAGATCATCATGCCACCCACATCCGGTCTCAGCGCCTCAAAATACGTATGGAAATGGTGGTTAGCTCATTTAAGCTTCTTATTTACTTGTTTGAGATTTTTCGGGCATTCTGACAGTGTTTTTTGAGGTTATGAAAAATGCAAGAGCCAATTGGGCAAAACGGACATCAGGTTCGTATTCAGCAGGTCAAAATACATGGAAATACATAGGTCTGCCTTCTCGCACTCTACTTCTTTTTTATGTGGTGCCTGTGTTATTATTCATTTTAATAAAGAAGCTGTATATGAAGATGTTACAAACATCTTAGGCAGTCCACCCTGTATATTTTCCAGGCAATATTTTCATTTCTCCACTGGCAGTAGTGTCAACTACCTAGATTAGATTTTAGCTGAGAGGAGCTGGCAATTGGCCTTGCCTACTGTGACCTCTATGGGTCTATTTTAGTACTCCTTTTTGCACCTTAGAGCTCCTTATCCAGACATGGTCCTTACTAGACTTCGAGTCTGTTGGAACTCCTTGGTAAAGTTATCAGCCCTTTGTTTCTTTTTTTCCCCAAGCCGTCTCAGTCCAGTCGAGGCTTTTACAGCTCATGACGTGGACTGATGTACCTGAATGAGAAGTCAACTACCTATCAAATTGGACTGTTCTGCATCAGATAGTTTCTTAGATATAGCACCAACAAACTGACAGAATTGAAAGACCTTAACTTTCGTAATCTACATGATCAGAATCGCGAAAATCCGAAGAAATTTCGGCAAGTGATTTTTTTGCGATTACAATACTTCGCTTCAGTAAGCAAGGCAAGTAAAAAGAACATTATGTCCTTCTAACTTTTCTATCTTGCAACCTTAACACAACTGATATAAGAATAAACTAGACATTATAATACTCATTGCCAGTTTATCATTTCACGTAATTGTTGAATATTTGAAACGCTTCCTTTTTTTGAGAATAACTTAATATTTTAAGCACAATTACTACATTTTTAATTTTAGTCAACTCCTGATTATGCCAATTTGGTCTCGACAGCATACTGTGCACCATTTTTATTTTTATAGAAATTTTTCAAAGGTCACAGACATCTTCATATACATCTTATTCTTCTTTATTAAAATGAATAATAATTTATATTTAACATCGATTTTTTTTCCGAAAAAATAGAGTTCTTCATTCAGCTAACACTAACTTACTGTTCAAATTTTAATACAATCAAACTTTTCATTCTTAAATTATAGTGGTTACAAGAAAAGTTAGACATATTAATTATGGACAGTTTAAAAGTTATTCAGAATTATACCACTATCACACTATGAAATTTTGTACATTATTGATGTAAATTGTAACACAATTTACAAAAAATTTACAATTTAAAAAAATCACTTTTTGCTTTTTTGTATTTATTCTATTTATAGAATTCTAAAGCGATTACCTCTGCAAAATAAAATTGAAGGAGGCAGGATATCGCTCTCTTTCTCAACCTATTTATAACAATAGAAATAATTGTCAGACAATGGAATGGATAAGAAATTTTTTTTTTTTTGTATTTAAGAATTATATCTTTCATGTTTTCATAATTACTGAAATATTGAAGATGTGTACTGTTTATTCCGTTCTTTGATATTTTACTTTTTAGTATTTATTATTGTGTGATTTTTAGGTGCAAAAATCAATGGAAATTTGTAAAAATGGAAGATGACTATTATTATTTTCTTACGCTTTTTGAGACGCTACCATTTAAGATCCATGTGCATCCTGTACTGGGAATTGTGTACTCGATAGAAACTTATTCCAAGTTAGCAGGTAATCTTCTTTTTGTGTTCTCGAGTAAATTCCTAGCATTATTGAAATCTGAGTATGTAATTGATAAGAGGAGTGAAATAACTGTTTATGTACTTAGTGAGAAAAAGACATTGTTTCCTTACACATGTGCATGTTGTACTGTACAGTGAAAGATTCTATCTATTCTTGTATGTCAAAAACTATAGAAAACTAAACAGGGTACGTGCATCACATGACTAACTTAACCTCAAATTTTACCTGCTTGCAAGTTTATACTCATTATTAATGTTTCTATTCGCATATCTAGATTGGAACCAGTGTAACATTAATAAACTCTCTCAGATAGAACACATATCTTTAGGTTTGTTCCAACACCCAGTTTGATCGTCCGTTGAACAGTCAAAAGTAGTCGCTCAGTCGTCTATTTATCTATCTATCGCTGTGACATATTCATGCCATGACTGGGCGGCTCCATTTGACCGTTCAACGGATCAAACTGCGTGTTGGAACAAACCTATTATTTTATATTGTTGAATATTAAAAATAAACTGCTAATTAGAGGTTGAAATCCAACCTCTAAATATCAATATATATAAAAAAGGAAGTGACAACTGCATGGTCCGACCACTCATTAATTTGTTGTTGCACAATGGTCGGACCATGCACGAGGTGTTTTTTAAAGCACGGGCGGCCTGTAGATTGTGGGTCAGATAATTAGATCAGATATTCGAGTTTTTGTAAGAAGCGAAGTAGGCTTTACTACTGTGCAGGAAGTGTGATCACGCACGCTGTGCTGTGGTTAAGTTGAAGTTTAGTTCAGACTGCATATATTTAATGTGTAATTATTACGCATTAATATAAATGATATATTAAGCACGGTATTATTTTTTGACAATTTAACATATCAACAACAGTGACGTGATAGTATACCCAGGCTTGCTGTCTTCATGCTGCCGAGACAGACTGTTTCAATTCTCAGCTAAAGTTAATAGATTCTTTTGCCTTTAGTTCTAACAAAAAAGAAAGAAAATAATACGATGATGCATATCTAACAGTTCTCTATCCATCTGTAATTAAAGGAAAAAACATGCATCTTCCACATTAATTTGGTAATACAAATTGAAAATTTAAGATTTTTTTATAGATCCCTTAAATCATTAATACATTGGAAATGAACTGTTTCAATATAAATCACAGCAAAGAGTAAATTAGTATCTAATTAACACAAAACAATTAGACGGGTTCCTATTTGGTAATACAAATTGCACTTTACTCTGCCTCTTGTAGATGGTTTACTGGGTCGCTCAGAGCTTTCAGCCCAATCCTCACTTCGACCTAACAAATCTTTTGTGAATTACTCTGCTTCTTACGAGAACAGAGTAATTCACAAACGATCGTTTAGGGAGAAGTAAGGAAGGGCTGAAAGAGCTCTCTTCTTACAGGAACTCGAATATCTTATCTGATTATCGGACCTGCATTGAACGGGCCGCCCGTGCTTTAAAACCACTTTGTGCAGGGTCGGACGTCGTACCGCAATGATAAGTTAATGAGTAGTCGGACCGTGCAGCAGTCTCTTCCTATAAAAAAGTCAACAATAATAAATAATGATATGTATTCTGTCTGAGAAAGTTTATTAATGTTACACTGGTTCCAATCTAGAAATGCAAATAAAAACATTAAATATGTGAATAAACTTACAAAAACGTAAAATTTCAGGTTATGTTGGTCATAAAGGATGTGTAATAAACAGACCCCGGCTCAGAGGTAGTTATGACTTAAAAGCCAGAGTCTGCTTTGCGCAATATGAACTATATAAACATTTTCATGCGCAATAATACAATATTTTACCTTATCATTATATCTAGTGAATTCCGCAATATTTAAAGGTAAATGGCCTCGAAACGGTTATATCATACTTTGATGCAATTATTGTTGGATGCACAAACACAGACGCCTGGTAACTATACCTTATTAGAATAATAAAAATATGTTAAGTATTTGCAATTGTTCTAAATCGTCCGAAATAAAACTCCGGCGCCTGTCACTGAATATCCCACTTGTGTTGTGAAAAAAGATTGTTCAACCGTTCAACGTCTACCGATGTAATCGGCGCATATTTAAAATAAGTATAGTTTCTTATAGATGGCAGATTTATGTCCGGCATTGAACAATCCACTTCTTTGCCACACACAAAAATGTTGAAAAACCGGGGTTGTTTCTTAACACCGTTATGTATCCAATTTGTATTTCACTCAGTAGTATCCTCTGAGACTCTAAAAATGTATTGACGAAATCAAATACCTGCAATGTTTATTGTATCATTTACTGTATAGGGATCTATTTCCGGCTTACGTTGAACGTTGCGTATAGCTAGAGAGATCCGTGAGAAATATCCATGTAAGTATACTAAATTTTAGTTTTCATGTCCACGAAAATGTTTTTTCACAGCTGGCACAGAAAAGTTCTACACCGTTAAACCGCAGTTCCAGAAAATCTTTAATCTACGAAAGTACTGTTTCATTTAATGGAAAGCCACTCGACGCCATAACAAATCACGACACATTTACTTCTATCAAATGTACTGACAAGTCTGTAGTGTTGACTCCATAATGCGTATGTGCATATGAAACAGTATCACATGGCATTGGTCATTGTGTAACAAATTAATAATAATTGTTGGACCTTTTTTATTTCAAATGCTTTCTGTATGTTTGAAGTCTTCTGCAAAATATAAAACGCAATCTGCTGTTTATTTTACTATTATTATTGTTTACCGTATCCTATTTGCTTTCGTAAAAATGCAGAAAGAGAGTGACAAGCGTGGCGGTGACTTTGTGGTGTTGAAAATTCTAATTATATTTTTTTAAATTATTGTGGACAGAAGAAAATTATATTTTAAATTGAAAATTGTTTAATATAGTTGGGAAGAAACATATGGGAGATGTTTACGTTTCCTTAACTGATATAAAAAGTTGAAGTGGCGTATGCCGTTTAAAGTGCCGAGTTTTTTCTTTTCGATTAGACAAGCAGACCGACGCGCGACGCTGCAGGTATATATAATGTGCGGACGAAGTCTGGTGTTTTTTATCCACCAGTTTCAGTAAACATCTCTTACATCTACTTGCTCAACAATAACAAATAAATAATTTCTCCAAGCCAATAATAAATTATTTATTTATTATTTTATGAGTTTTATGCCATACTTTTTATTTCTTACCGCAAAAGTAGGTATTTGTTTCCTATAAATAATGTATTTATTTGCTTATGTGAATCATACAAAACATTATATTTATCTGTGTGTGAAGACCGTCTCTGGCATAACTACTTTTGCGCCGGGCTCTGGTAATAAAACATAAATGCACTAGTAAAAATTCATCAAACTTGATCCAAAGTTTATCTAGTATCATCAGTTTATTACAGAATCCACTTCAACTAACTTTTTAAAACATGCTGTTTTTTTATGTGCCTATAAAAAAAATGTATGTAAAGCAATATTGAGTCACAGAGCGCCTTTAGGCAACGACCATAGTAAAAATAAGTGATTTTAGGCAGATTTGGTTAAATTCGGATAAATTAAAAATGTATTAGGTTAAAGAAATTGCAAGAAAATAAAACTCTAACTAGAGGGTTGAAAATTGGTACATATAGGTGTGTAAAATTAAAAAATAAACATTAAATAAAAAAAAATTTCTTTAACATTTTCCAAGATTTTGAGAACCAATACCAATTTTTGAAAAAAAATTTAAATGTCCAATATGGCGTAAAGAAAATCACGTATTTGCTCTTGTGCATGTCATTTGGCATTATTTTTTGAGCAAAAAATGTAGTTCAGTAATTCTACAGAAAAGTGCAAAATCGATGCTACCCGGAAACAAAAAATAGGGTCCTGTAGAGGAAAAAATTCTAAGAAAGGTAGCAGTTTATTACATCACTCTAGTTGGTGTAGAACATAACCAGAAAAAATGGGACAAAGTGGAAAAAATGATTTTTTGAAATTAAAAAAAAAAAAGCATCCTACAAATAAAAGTTAAATAAAAAAGTTGTAGGTAATGAAAAAACCTATCAAATGCGACCAACAGAATACATATTCATTACTTATTTTCCGAGATAACCTAAAAATACCGTCAAAAAGAGCTTTTTTGTTTTTGGTGTGTTTATTATAATTTTGATTTAAATTACTCCTTGCTCGATGAAACTATTGCCTCTATTGAGTAGAAATAGAGCATTTTTGAAAAGTTTCAAGAAAATTAAAAATACCCGATTTATAGCACAATTACGAAAAAAAAAAACCTTTTCGTAATTCGGTCGAATTAATGTTATTAGAATGTTATGAAATTTTAATTAGTTTAGTTGCTTTTTTCAAGGACAGTATTAGGAGCTTTTTAGTTAACTTATCTTTAATAAAAGACATTTTTAAACTCATTGGTTTTGTGTGCTCCGGTAGCACCTCATTATATTTTGGGTAATGTTTGAAATTGAAATTTTCACTGATATACTACCAAATTATAAAGTACATCAACATGCTGGTTTCACAAATGACCGATCCAAATAGGAATATCTTAACTTGTCTATATGTGATTGCCTGTAATATAGAATAATAAATGTGTGATATTTTTAATTTTAGCTGTTGCGAAACCAATATGCAAGTATGAATTAGAATTGTTCCAACAAAGATTAAAACTGGAAAGCTTATTGTCAGTTCTGGGTGCCAAGTTCGATATCCTAACGTTATTGGATTATGTTTGTATGACCATGGAGGAAGTAGTAAACTACCACGAGGAATATAATAATTTAGTCAAGAAGTATGGCAAGAGTCATCATTTCAGAATGGAATCTGACTTTAGGTTTGACATTTCTTTTATATCATCCATTATGAAAGTGTTCCATTCAAATTTATATAAAATCCTTTGGGGCAGGCGCTCATGGACGAGTGTGGAATCGTGCGATCACAATCGCCAGATCACAGGTTTACGCACACATGGGCAATGTTACAGTCGGCCGATTAGTCCCAGACCGGACAAATGATTAGCAGAATAAATTTTGTATTTTTTGCTCAGTTGTAAAATGGGTTTGATAAAAATTACGTGTATTTCTGACCTTATTAGATTCCGCCAAAAGAAGCGAAAAAGGCGATATTGGGTACATCCTCTCATAAGTGCTCATCTAGTGAAAGGACAGTTTTATAAAATATATGAAGATTTGAGATTGTATTTATTTTTTCTAAAATCTTAGAACGCTGTGTTTATAACATTATTATAAAATTTGTAGAGCAAAACAACCTATTAACAACCAATCAACACGGGTTTCGAGCAAAAAAATCTGTAGAAACAGCAAGCTACAACTTCTTAAATTACATTTACGCTGAACTGGACAAGGGTAAACTTGTAGTCTCAATTATGTTTGACTTAAGTAAGGCCTTCGATAGTATTAATATATCATTTGTATTGGACAAACTGTATTACTTAGGCATAAGAGGTCCTCTGTTATCCTGGATCAATTCATATCTTCAAAATAGATCTATTATAATAAAAATTCAAGAACAATTTTCAACGCAGCATGATGTCCCGATTGGAGTTCCTCAGGGGTCAGTTTTGGGTCCATTGATTTTCTTACTTTATGTTAACGACCTGCCAAGATTTGTCACAAAAGGGAAGATCACTATGTTTGCGGATGACACAACTGTCACTGTGACGGCTGAAACTCCTGAAGAACTACAAGCAAACATAAAACTGGTGTATGAGGAAATGGATACATGGTGTCAAAGAAACAGGCTAATTCTCAATGAAAGCAAAACGAATTACATTAACTTCTTTATTAGAAAACAGCTTTCCGCAGAAGCGCAATTACAATTTAATTTAAATTTCTCTGACAATGCCAAATTCCTTGGAACTTGGCTTAATTCTAATCTTTCATTCACTGCACACCTGGACTTTGTCGGTGCCAAATTAAACAAAGCATATTATGCCATTCTACAAATGAAACCGTGTTTGGATCAAAAGGGCCTTATGAATTTATATTATGCCTTTGCGTATAGTCATCTATCATTTAACGTTTTTTCCTGGGGACAGACTACAGGATGGGAAAGAATATTTATTTGTCAAAAAAGAATAATCAGACTATTGTTTAACCTAAGTTCTCGAGAAAGCTGCAGAAGTACATTTAAAGAAAAGCGAATATTAACGTTCCCATGCATTTTCATTCTAAAATGTGTTACTTATGTAAAAAATTACTATTCAGATTATAAGAGCCAAAAAGATATACATAATTATGAGACACGACATTCTAATACGCTATTGCTTAATAAATATAAAACAACTACATTCAGAAAATCGCCACATTATAGTAGTGTATTTCTATATAATAACCTCCCTGAACATCTAAAATCAATTGCATCTTACACAAAGTTTAAATCAGAAATAAAAAAATTTTTGATTGATGAATGTTCCTACACATTGGATGAATTTGTAAATAAGTTTAACTCTTAAATGAGTAAAAATGTGTTAGGAAGAAAGGAAAAGAAATTATGTATTATGTGTCTATTGTCCCATATATAATTTTATCTATTTTATAACTAAAATAATCTTGTCTTAATATTTTAACTGTTTTTTTGTTTTTGTGATTACTATTTTATATACTGAGCTTTTATCTATATACTAGTAATGTTGAATATTGTGACCTGCCCTTTGTACTGTGTATGTTAGTTTGGGCCAATAAACTATTCTATTCTATTCTATTCTATTCTATCCTGAAAAATGTTTCAATTATACACGAATGAGCAAAGATAGTTTTGATAAACTGCTTATAATTAACTCACATCTCATAACATATCTTTCTTTTTAAGATAGTTGTCCCCAGTCCTTAACCATAACTTCACAGACATCAAGCCACAGTTTATGTTTTTTGTTACGGTCACTGTAATAATAATAATAATAAATAGTATATTGTCCAAAATGTCAAATACATTTGCACAAGAGGATTAGATACACATAAAGTGATATTAATCTAACCCTGAAACAAAAGGGAATAGGACAAAATGAATCCGGTTAAATTATTACAAAACATACATGTCTTTTAATTGTTTATCATACAGTTCATGTCGCACTTCTACCAAGTTAATTAATGTTTCTGTGTCTATTTCCATATTCTACGTAGAAAACAACAGATATGCACTTCGTATATTGTGAATCGACCGACTGAATACATATGAGTCCACGCATGCAGATTAAAATAGATTGGGCTAATCAAATCGGGCGATCGCGATCTGATAAAAAATCTGTGTCGGAAATACAGGCATTACAATTCTGGCACCCTGGGCAGCTGCCCCCTATGCTCACCGTCTGAAGCATAATTTTTCCACAAAACCCGTTATTACAAATGCATCTGAGGATGCCCCTTATAAATAGTAGAATGGCGCTCTGACATCCAAACCGGCTTTACAACTCACCCTGCATGTCACTCCATGTCTATTAATTACATTTTGAGAAACCGACCTCTTGTATTAAAAAGTATCTGCTTATTTTTTTTAGTGTGGTCTTTGAAATCTTAAATATAGACTTAATAATATGTTGGAAAATCTCAATTAAGATGTCTCCCACTTGTTCTGTTTCTAAAGATGATGTAACAGCAACATCTAAAGTAGGAGAGAAAGTAAACGAAGAGGATATTAAATGTATTGCTGAAAATACACCTAAAGGATCGAACTTTATTCGTAATTTTATAGAGAATGTTAATGAGTATGTGCAAAGAATCGGAAAAAAGATCAAATTTAGAAGAAGAGATAAGTTTTAAGATGCTTTTTTATTTTGTTTGTTCTGTGAAAAGTAAAATGTTGACTTTATACTTATATTTATATAATATAATAAATATTATTAAAAAGTAAATTTTTATTGTATATTTATTGTATAACATCCACTAGACTGGTGTCTCACTTGCTATATAAGTGAAATACCACTGTGTCCATATCTATTAGATATAGAATATTACGGTTTCAGAAGTGTGGCTCTAAATTTATTATCATCCTATCTAACAGATAGACAATAGTGTGTGTTGTACAATGATGTCATCAGTAGTTTGTTACCTGTATGTATGGGTTATCTCGCAGGGTGGCGTCTTGGGACCACTACTGTTTTTTATTTATGCCAATGATTTACATCGGTGTTTTCAGTACTGTTTGCAGATGACACTACTTTTACGGAACAACTAGATGATATAAGGTGATGAACATATCGAAAGAACTAAAGCCGACATTATAGATCAGTCACTAGATTGGTTCAATGCTAGCAAACTTTGTTTAAATATGAAAAAAACAAACACATTAATATTTTCTACCCAGAGAATCACCCCTGAAGCAGTGAAATTACTAGGCATAATTCTAGACTCAAAATGAACGTGGCAGGCACACATTGACAATCTGTGTACCACGTCAAAAAAAGTTTATGCAATTAGACAGATAAGAATTAGAATTAATACAGATGCTACAATTATTACATACCATGCCCTCTTTCATAGTGCAATGACTTATGGCCTAATAAATTGGGGGTCTTCGACCCATGTTCAGAAAGTTTTTATTGGGTAATCAGAGCAATAGTAGATGTAAACCAAATGGTTAGTTGTAAGCCTTGGTTTAGAAAACTTAAAATTCTAACGTTATATTGTAATTTGATTTACATAAAAGAGCATATTAATAACTATACCAAAAATAGCAACATACATAGCACGAGGAATGATATACATATACACAATCAGGTTGGAATTAACTAGAAGAAATAATTTGGGAATAACATTGTTCAACTCCCTCCCAAATTCTCTGAAAGAACTGCCTCTTAAATTTTTTAAAATCAAAATAAAAAGTCATCTTTTAGCCAGGCCTACTATGATATTTTAAATTTTAATTATTTGTTAGTATATGATAATATATTGCGCCAATGTTGTTTTTGTTTCAAAGTATTAGAGTGTCATTTTCGAGTTGATAATGTTAGGACTAGTTTAAAAATATTTTGTATGTACTTTTGTAACTGACTTATCAAACACTAAGGTGTGTAAATTGATCAATAAAGTGTTTCTATTCTATTCTATCATGTATGTTAAACTAAATCTATGAAATATGCCAGAGCTATGAAATTTCATTAAAAAAATAACGCTAATATTTTTGTATTTGTATACTGCGGACTGCTCAATTATTCAACTTATACTTATATTAACGTAGCAATCATTATTATCAAATATAAAGAGCAATTCAAATTGGATACCTTATAGCAAAAACAAAAATTTGGACATATCACCCAGATTTGAATCCCATTAAATTGACTTGGGCTACAGTTAAAATCAATGATACAAAAATACCACATTTAAATTAGATGTACGTTAGTGGAATATGAATTTGATCAAATAAAGTCACTATTGGAAGCAGTGTTGTGACTGAAATAGTAAAGATACCTATATATAGTCCACAATGAATATGAACTAATTTCCTGAGGGTTGCGTATATTAAATACACAAACATTCCCGTCCATACCCTTATAAACACTAAAGCTAGTGCGCTAGTACTAGTTGAAGAACACATTAAAAAATGCTACATTGTTACAATGTACAGGCTTTTGGCCTTCGTAAATATGGGCCAGATATAAATTTCTCTCGTACAAGTTGAGCAAGAGTGTTTACGCAAGCGGAGACATCTACCGACTACTTATGGCAATCAGTCGATTCAAATAGCCAAATAAGTATGAACTACTAAATATAGCTATAGCCCACAATAAATATAATGCAGTTCATATTTTGGTTATTTGGTTGTTGATTGATTGCAATAAAAATATTCAAATCGGATTAGTTGTCACCGGTTTCCACATAAAAAAGGGAAATTGCCCAAAGTAATGCATACCATAACTTTCATACTCCTATTGCAATTAGTGTTGGGAAATACAGTCATTTTCGAATAACTTATATTTATTTCATTTATTTTTATCGACTTTACTGCTAAACTAGTGACGGTGATTTAGAAATCAAATGTTTCAGAAGGAATGGCAAATTGGTGTAATGAAAATGTATTAAAACTAAACACTACAAAAACTGGTTTAATAGTTTTTGGTAACCCCAGAAATTAAATCACAAACGAATCTTTATGTGTCAGATTAATGACCAAATCTGTAGAAAATTTAAATAGTATTAAATTCTTGGGAGTTTTTATTGACACCTGCTTAAATTGGGATGTACATATTCAGAAACTTAACACGAAACTAAGCTCCATCTGTGTGGTTATACGTTGCCTGAGAGATCAGGTCATAACCAGCTCGGTGGCGCAATGCTGAAGGTGTTTGGCTTGCTCCTACCAAAACTTCCAACTATCATACACTTTTCACCACCATATATTTTATTCTGTATCTATCTCTTTCCTTCTTCTTGTTTGTTATATGTTTGTATTTTTGTAATTTTTGTCATTTTGTACTTTTTTGTTAAAAATTCAATTTAGACCGATAAACCTTTGTAAAAATCCTAATCATTTTAAACTCAATCTTCCTTTCCCACAACCAAAATTTCCCAGCGGCGAGCAGACTGTTGGGGTAACTTGTTTAAATGGAGCTTTTCCAATTGAGTTCGTCTCCATCTAAGCAACAAAATTTTAAAAAGTGTTTTTTCCAAAAAATAGATTTAAGTTTTTATATCCATTGTTTTTAGTTAAATTTTTAACATGTTCAAGCAAATTGATAATTTTAAGCCGCCACAGGCGGCAGGAGTTTTATCTACTTTATAAATTTTATTGAACCGAACCGGTTAAGACCCGTCCAACCGCACTAACACCACGACGCTGCGCGACGTGGTTGTACGGTTGGCTCCGGGTCATGATCCGGGGAGGTATAAATTGTATTTTAAAAATTGAATAAATTTGTTGATGATGTTTGGCTTGCGACCACGGAGTCCCGGGTTCGAATCCTGGCCAGAGTATGGATGTTGGTGGCGTTTTTCATGTGTTACCGAGACGGTAGCAGTGACCTAGACCGCTGTTGGGTGGCACAACATGTCTAGTCGCTGTTATCTCTCCTGAGTTCGAGTCTCAGCTGCGGTAGATGGCAATATCGCAGGGAATGGTTGTTGTGTTGATGTCTATGTGTACGTGTCCTGGTTGAGTGGTAGAGCAGCAATTAGCTGAACTCCGCCAGGACGTTAATATAAATAAGGCATTAAAAAAAAAAAAAAATAATAGATAGTTTCAGAATATGTGTGCAATCTATTTATCCAATATGGTATTATATTTTGGGGCTCCTCACCTAATGCAAAAAAAATATTTATCATCCAAAAAAGAATAATAAGATGTATGTTAAAGGTTTGTCTGGCATTTTTCTCGTCAGACGCACAGTTCTTGATTAAAACAATTAAATTCATATTGAAACTAATTACGCAGGCGCACACGCAAAAAAAATGTCAATACATGGACCAAACCAATCATCTCCAGTGTATTTTGGCTTGCTGAATCTGAATCCGGTGTCAGTTTTGCCTCACAACGTCACAATTTTTCTCTATCCTCAGAAAATCATTAGAAAATGCAATGTTCCCTTTTGCATTTTTCTGTTTTTGAGTATAGAAAAAAATTGTGACGTGGTGGGGCAAAAATTACACCGGATTCGGATTTAGCAAGCCAAAATACACTGGAGATGATTGGTCTGGTCCATGTAATCGACAATTTTCTTTTTGTGTGTTTGTTTTTTTTTTAATGTTAGAGGACCTGCTCGCAGGGACGCCACTGGTAGAGCGATAAAATAATTTTTCTAATTAAAATATGTGGTTCTTATCCTATTAACACACATACCAAAATTGAAAATAATCTAAAAAATAACGATTAGAAAAAATAAATTTCAACACCCTGTAGCAAAAGATTTAAGCCGTTGCGGACATATGTTCATATGAACTTTTCTTCATAAAATGACCTAAGGCATCACCCTGAAATATTAGCACGTCATTAAGGAACACCCTGAATGTGTGGACTCTGTTATACTTTCATTACTATTTTTTTAAATCCTGGACAATAAAACAATTTATGTTTTTGCTGATATAAACAGAACACAATAATTAATAGTAATAATAAAATTATTGGGAGTAAATTAAAAGATGCAGGAGGAAACAGAATAAGAACTATTTTAACAAAAACTGTAGTTTGAAAATAAATCAATTCTGTTTTGGTACTTTTATTTTTGTCACAGTAGGTATCCCAAGTAGCACAGATTGCTTTTTAAAAACGCTATAAATATCTCTACTCCGCCTTTTTATAAAGCTTAATACTTTATAATTAAGAGTTAACAACAATAGTCCAGTATTAATGAGGTATCTATATACCCAAAATAGGCACAGTTTATACAGCCTCGGTAAACTTTGTAAAGGGTATATAGATACTTAAAGTAACATTACAGCAAGTTGTTATATAATTGCTGCAAGTAGGTTTTTATGCAGTAAAAATTGCTCAAAATGTGAGTTACTGTTTGCAATTATAAAGCATCGATATTACAGTGTCTTTAGCAGCTTCACACACACACCCACATACATTATAGTTGATATATTCTGCTGGGATGATGATGCACATTGTTGCGACAACTTATTACGAAGCTGAATGAATATTGCCTGCGAATTAGTATATGCTGTCATTCGTAGAAAACTAAATTTGTCATGCGATGAAAATTTTTCTGTTGATATACTATTCTACTTCGAAATAAATAGACGCGCCTCCAAAATGCCTTGAATTTGATAATGTTGAAAATTATTAAAAAAATATATTTTTAATTTTTTTTATATGAAATTGTTTTAAAATGATGAGCCACGTATATTGAACACCCTATAAGTGATTGCTGTAAATATTTTGTAAAATTTTCCTTTTCAAGTGATACAAAGTTAATTATACCTCAAACCAGTAACAATGGCCGCCCTGTCATATATACTTTTAGAAAATACAATATGGTCCCCAATAAGTATCCAAAGAAGGTCACTACAGAAGCTGTTATAAATTCTTAAAACAGCCCTTTGGCTGTGTAGAAGTGATATAATAGCATTTTTCGAAGATTATAAAATATTCCAATGAAACCTTCATCGAGCTCTTTCGTAATCAGTGGCATATCCAGAGATAGTCCTCAGACAGGTGAATTATTCTATTTGATAAAAATCCACATTTTATGTAATATTTGAATTCATCATAACATCATTTTGATTTTGAGGATATGATTTTATTACTTTTGTTTCAATTTCAGACCTATATTTTTTACTGATTTTGGTAGATTTTTGTAGTTTGTAATGATAAAATGGTTGCATAAAAATTTTTGCTACATAACAAGAAGAATTCGAAAGCAAATCAAATGACATTGGACAATTATCACTTTTATTAGCACTAATATTGTATATACAAAAATATCACCAATGGTATTAGGTAGATACATTATATCAAATAAAATTGAGCTCTCGAGGCATATAGGGTCCAGTAAGCTGACCGAAAAGACTTTACCAAGCATTGATCAACCAGGCACTAAGTTTCATTTCCACACATTTGTGGCGAGCATTCCATTAAGACGTTTGTTTCTTGTGTTTTTTTAAGAGATTTAAGATTTATTTTACTGCCCTGGCCAATGACTTCAGAAAACTGAATTCATTGGCCCTGGCGAAGTTAGCCATATAATTCCATCACTTACCCAGAACATAATCACACAACATACAAGTACACAACAACCATTCCTTGTGACATTCCCATATGCCGCAGCTGAGAACTAGAGTATTTTTTAAGTGTTAATTTAACTTTCCTTCTGAAATTACCACTTCGCTTTGTCTTTCTCCAATACTTATGCATATTGTAGTAACACTTAACAACAAACAGCACATGAAAAATGTACGGAGATTCAATGAAATTATAAGCGATTTTTTTAAAGGTTATAAAGCGGAGTAAGTTTAGCTGTATAATAGTTCTATAAAGATGGAAGATTGTAACTACATAGCTCCAAAGCAGAATTTCAGTTGAATAAACGCTTTATAAAATACTCCTACTACACGTAAAATGCATTTATAAATAATCTATATTACGGCTGACGTAAATGGCATTTGGCTTACACAACTAAATTGCTGCAAATTTTTGCTTTAAAAACCTTCATATTTCAATGTTATAAAGCCATTATAGAGAAATTGCTAAACTGTAAAACATGTATAAATGCTATATAGAGGTTTATGCATCTGTTATAAATATACATGGTGTGTGTGTGTCTATATATATAATAGACCTTACTAAGCCTTTATAAATAAAAAAAACTGTATAAGATGCTTTAACAAAGAAGATTTACCTATATTTATGCTGTGAAAGCATTTTATCAGCAATCTTATTTCGCCGCGTTACTTTATAAGCAGTTTAGTGCTGAATAGAGCTTCAATATAACTTATTTTCTGTATAAGTTGCCATAATGTATTATTTATAAAGCTTTAAGCGTAATAAGAGGACGACTTGTGTTACTTGGGATACCTATATGTTTTTTAAATAAAAAAGGTCTAGGTCAATTTGTCAAAATATAAATGAACCAGGGGGCCATGTACTTCAAATCCTAAGAAATGAACTGCCGCATGATGTCCTGTAAATTAGTTACTTCTTTTCTAATTCGTAAGGGATGCAAACAAATTTCTGAATCGGCTTATTAAATGAAACAACCTCTACTTAATTCGACTCGTACACATCTTTTTCGGAAATCGGAATCCATGGCCCCTTAAATTTAATTGTATTACAATTAATCAATGGTATTACTGTAGTTTGATGGTAAATAAAAGTGTTAATTTTAGGAAAATAAATATGTAGGTATACAGCTCAGAATAGGTTGACGACCAACACATACTTTGTCTTTAAACTGTCGTCGTATTAGAGAAACAGCATGTAAACGTTATTTGTTGGAATTTTAAGTCATATTTTGGCTTCTCAGCACTTGAAAATTGTTTATTTACAGAGCAAAATGCTTCACAAATTGGGTGTTTAAGGTTATATTTACATTTATTTGTCACGTCAAAATGATGGTGGCTGCAATAAAGATGGGGCTATAGTAATTTTGGTCATAAAGAAAGAGATGACTATAAAATGTAATGTCTGAACTATGTTGTCAACACACTTGTAAATGTGTATCTGCTTCTATTTATATAAATTCTTTGTTAGAGAGAGCCCAATAGTGAAAAATCGACAACACGTACTGCTCTAATAGAACGACGACTGACAGAACCCAAGGTCATTAAAGAAACAGGTTGCTTCGTAAGATACGCCACCTGAAACGTCCTGCAGTATTGCTATCTATTTTAATTAGGTTAATTATTTATTCATTGACAGAATAATTTTGGAACTTTATTTCTATAATTTATTTTATGAAATGAAGAAAAACCAGCCACACGCGGCTGTCATCGAGGGCTACACGTGACGTAACGCTTGCCAATTCTGACGAGCCAACCTGTCTGAACCTGTCTTAGTAATCTTGGTTAAATTTATTTAATGCGTACCCGACAAATCCCGAAACAGTTTCCGCTGGATGTCGTATCCCTTTAATTTGGAGCCAACACCAAATTCATATCTATTTCAAAGAGTTCTATTTAGAGGAGGCAAGCCGTTGGTTTGCAAAGTTTTATAACTAGAGGAGACAACGAGATAAGTTGCATAAGCGTAATATAAGCAGCAAGTGGTGCGGGTTTTCTCATCTTTCTCACACAGTTCGTTCTCTCTTAATTTCTCCGCTTTGTCGCACGGCGCTGTGTTGCTTTGTAAATCAAAGAGGAGAGGGTACGAGGTGTGCGACAAGAATGAAGAGACCCGCGTTTCCTCTAGTTGTAGTACTCTTTGTTGGTTTGCTGCACAACGCTGGTGTCTTCGTCCTTGTCGCACATCTCGTATCCTCTTCACGCTGATTTACAAAGCAACACAGTCGTGCGACAAAGAGAGAACGAACTGTGTGAGAAGGATGAGAACACCCGCGCCGTTTGCTGTTTATACATTACGATTATGCAGCTTGTCTCCTCTAGTTATAGAATTATAGAACTCTTTCTTTGATCTATTTCGTCTTCTCTGTTCGACTATCTATCTTTTAGACCGTCAAAAAACGAGTAATTGGTTACCGTCTGGTAACATGGATTTTCATATTCGGTACTGTTTCCTGAACTGATTCCAGCAAAAAAACTGTATGCGTCCATAGTACCTGGTCTATTAATTTTTATACCAAGAGTAATATATGTTTCTACCATGGGAATAAGAATAATAAAGTAAATTCTGAAAAGTGCCCCCTCTCGGTGAGTGTCTAACTAGTGATGGGCGATATATCGCGAACTGTGATTAAATCACTGATATTAAAAAAATAACAGGTAATGACTGTTATTAAAGTTGGTAGAAAATCGTGACGTGATCACGACTTTCTACAAACAAATATATTTTTTACGATATAAATTATTATGTAAAAAATATATTAGGTAGGTACGCGGTTAATGCGGTATAGGTTAATGCTGTATAGATATTCATATGTATTGTTATATGTTTTACATACATTTAGTGGCGATTAGAGGCAGTGACGTGAAGTAGATCGATGATGAACGGGAGAAAATAGTTGGACTGATTGTTAATAGATCATTAAGTAATTGTAAAATAGTACTATAAGTATGAGGAATCCCCCCCCGCTCTTCAAACGAATTTTGTATCGAGACAAGTTCGAAGATTGGTGGGGCCCCGTATGTTACTACCCCCGGGCCCTGATGTCCTCTCGATGGCCCTGTATATCACACAATATCAAGTATTACACATATCTACGGCTGCACAGATTACCAAAGTAGTGAATTCACTATTCACCGTCTGTCGGCACTCATTTAGGAATAGAGAGCAATTAACAATTTTCCCCATACGCCGTATTATGAAAAGTCGTGATCACGTCACGTTTTGAATTCACTGATATCAGAAAATCACAGTAACGATTTACGTTGTGATTGAAAAATCACGATATCCCCCAACACTATGTCTAACTAGGACCGTTAAGTTTATAGGAATTATTCTACCGGTGGAATGTAGTTTAAATGAACATAATTCATGTTTAGGTCAAATATCTATAGAAAATATAAACGATTTTGTTTTGTAAACAAATGAGAAATTTCAATAAGTATTTGACAGGTAAATTTTTAAAATGCCCGTGTTAATTAATCGAAAAACAAGATTCAAACAGTAAACAATTAATGTCCAGTTGGTTGCGTAAGATTTTCCTAAATAAATCAGACCGTCATATTAACATAAATAGAATGTCTTCAGAAACTGCTCTCCGATATTTTATAAATCCTAAACCCGATTACGAAATTGTTTTCGGTTCTCCAGAAATTCCTGAAAATGAATTGAAAAGGAACCTAAATGACATAGTAACTAAAATACAGTCTTATGTAAAACCTGTGGAAAGAAATGGTGGTGATGGTTTATATTTGGGCACTGCTGGAATTTCCTACATGTTTTATCACATGAGCAAAATCTCGAAGTTAAATGAAACTAAACTTGAATACCTAAACAAAGCTGTCGAATTTTTGAAACCAGCCCTAGTTGTTGCTTCCCTTTCAGAAAAGAATAGGAAAGATGCGGCGTCGTTTCTTCTGGGCAGTTGCGGAGTACACGCTGTAGCATCTGCTATTTATAAATCTCTTGGAGAAGAGTCTCTGAGTGATCAATACAGAGAGTTATTTTATGGAGTTGCACCAATTTGTAAACAACCTACATTTTTAAATTGCGGATCTGATGAACTCTTTGTTGGAAGGGCAGGTAAGTGCATTTTTCAACAGAAGAAACTTTTAGACAATTTCCTGTTATAGGTAGGTACACTTAGTTCAGAAATGTTCCCCTTTGGGGAAAAAGAAATATGTAAAAATACTTAACTATATATAATTTATAAAATGATGTTTGAATTTCGATACAATTTAAACATGGAGATATTTTTAATATGCATTGAACTAATATTTGAAAAAAAATTGGTTATTCATAAGAGCTATTCCTTCGAACTGTAATGATTTTGGACAATCAGGGGTCAGACAAATAAGAGCAGTAGCTCGAAAGAATTATTTAGTTGAAGCCACATAAATGTGAATTTTGAATCAAATTATTCGAAATAAGTTGTTGTGTACAAAACTGGGGTAATGTGATGCTTGCAAGTGAACCGAATTTAGATCATAATGGTCGATACCTTGTGCGGTTTAGTGCAGACGCAGCTTAGACACAGATCAATACAAATATTTATAGACAGCCAAGCAGCTCTTAAAGTGCTCGGATCCTACCATTGCAACTCTAAAACAGTTTGAAATTGCCATGAAGCTCTTATTGGGCAGAAACAACAAACTAACTCTGATCTGGATACCTGGACACTCTGGCATGGAAGGCAACGAAGTTACTGATTCTTTGGACAGAGAAACCTTGGCAGACTCTGCCAAGGCTGCTATCCTAGCCTGGGCTAAATTGAAAACAATCCCGCACAGGCAGGAACTAACAAGATTAGTTCACTCAAAGGAGCTATTACATACCCCTTGAAGTCAAAAACTAAAAAACTATTAGAGTTAAATAGGCTACACCTAAGAACTCTAATTGGCCTATACACTGGGCACTGCAGATTAAATCACCTGCAAAGAACTGGACTGGTGGAAAATGCCAAATACTGTCTGTGTCTGGAGGATGAAGAAACGGCAGAACACGTTTTGTATACCTGTCCTGCTGTAGAAAGAACCAGGTTCTCACGTTTGGCAAAGGGCTACTGGAGCCAGAGGACCTGGACGGTTTCTCACCCAACAAGATTATCGGCTTATTTATTAAAAAGATGAATCTGTTTGGTGAGCTATAATTAGGAGTGAGCCACAATGGAGTGCCTGACAAGAGCCCACTCGCACATTAACCTAACCTAATATATAGAACTGTGGTGATAAGGTGTTTGGTTAAGAGCTTTTCAATAATAAGTAAGTATCCATATTTCATGTTGATGATAACATCAAACAAAACTATCGCTATATGATGTTTACTGTGTAAAACAAATTGATATTGCCAATTATTATCGATATTCAATTGATTAAAGTAGACGATGGAAGAATTGTTTACGATAGGCAAGTATTAAATTTGTGAAAAAAGTCACACTGAGATTTCCTTCAATTTTCACGTTTTAGGCCATGTAGATTACAAAAATGTGTCTTTCAATTCCGTCAGTCTGTCTGTCGCCGCTATATCTAAAAAAGTATTTGATGGAGAACAGTCAAATTATATAGATAGTTGATGCTAGTGCCTGCCAAGAAATGGATAGAAATTCACTGGATAATATACAGGGTGGACTGCTTAAAGAGAATAAATAATGAAAAAATGTGACATTTGGCAATAACAGTTGGCATATAATTAACACAATTTGCAAGGAAGACATCTATTGTGCTTTTAATGGAAAGTATACAGGGTGGTCATCCTAAGAAATAGTTCAACTATGGTGGGAATTTGTAAAGGTATTTACTCAAATCTTTAGCCTCTTTTTTTATTATTTATTTTTTGCTATCGGATGACCAGCCTATATTTTTTTAACAAAAAATTGTTAAGTTTTCTTTGTAGGAATAGTGAACTACATATCTATTATTATTCTCTGCTGTTTCTTAATTGATAATTTTGTGGAGTGACCACCCTGTATAAATAAAGTTCTGTGTAAATACCTTTACCAATTTTTCTTTAATACAGGCTGCCTGATGTTTTTCGATCTTGTTATATCGTTGTTTAATGTGATTTATCGATATAAAAATATCGGATATCACGAATCACTATAGATATTCCTAGATGGTCATTCTGACAACTGAGTATAGTAAAGCATGATAATTCAAGGCCACACCTTACTAGGATTGTAACTACCATTCCTCCTAACATGCTAACTACGGTGATGTAATTTAAGGAATTAATTAATGTGTGGAACAGACTTCTTCTCTTTCTGTACATTTCTAAGCTTCTACATAGTTGCAATTTCATACTAGCTGTTAATGGTCAAAGGTAGTTGTAGTAGTAGGCTAGATGGCGAGGGATTTTAATTGGATTTTTGGCCCATAGAGATTATTGTTGGAATTGCTTCGTTTTAGGGTGTAGTTGAACACCCTAAGTTTGCTTGCAAATTAGGGAACCGCTTGAATTTATAATTAACAATTAGTGAGTAAAATAGGCCCCTTTTCTATATTTCTTTAAATATCTCCGTTCCTGCTAACTTTTAGTATAACATATGCATTAGGAAAATTGTTCGTTGCGAAATTCTCTTAAATAATGGGCACCGATAGAGGTTGCTAGGTGCAATTGTTAACTTGAAAATGGCTTCCAAAGCTTTCAAAACACGTTATTTTCACTATTTCTTTATTCGAAAACAACTGCACATAGAGGGCTACAAATTGCTGGCTTGAAGATGGTGTCTATGTTGTCCCGATAATATACAAAAAATTTCAGCAAGATCGATTTAATACTTTTTGAGTGATTAACAATCAATTTTTTTAATCTTTAATTAACACTGGGCGTGTTACCGATAATTCTGTTTTCGTTATTTTTTTATGTTGCTCAATAGTATTCGATCATTTAAATAAGCTGTTAAAATTGCAGCTTCATAAGTATATCCAATTCTTAGATTTTCAGTGTTAAAGATTGGGTTTCAGTACAAAGCACTTCGCCGACTCGTGACGTCATTCTGCATTAACACTACCTGCATTACTGCAAAAGAGTTTGAGTATGCTACAGTACTTAGTCAGTAGTTCATTATAATTTGTCAAACTTGAAATGAGTTAAACTGACGTTTGAAGAAAAAAGGTATTTGTTTCCAATTACACGATTATTATTATTTGGATTATTTATTTTTATTACTTGCAATATTTTCAGTGGATAGTGTTTTTATCAAGGCAAATTTCTGGAAATTTTATCAGAAGTAGACATGTTTGTGGTGTTTAACTATTTTCATAAAAATAAAGACTTTATAAGTGCAGAAATGTGAGGAATAAAATTACTTTTAGAGGAATCCTAAATAGATGGTACATACCTGCCTAAATTTAATTTATATTAAAAAAGTATATCTAATTCGATCAGGCATACTAATCCTAATAATAATTATAATATGTAAAAATGTGTTAATCGTTAACTTCAAAGTCAAAAATTCAAGAATCTCGACTGTCACCCGATGAGCTTATGCAAAGTGACGTAACGCGAAGCTCCGCCCTGTTTTCGCGCGATCCAACTTTGGTAATTTATTTAAGGGCTTAAAAGTTCAAATAAAAACCTAAAAATGCGTAAATTGTCTTAAAAAGTGTTCTACTTTAGATTTCTAAAATTAAAAGAACGCTGAACGGGTCCATTGTGCCATTTTTTGTAAAATCCATTTATAATTGGGAAACTCATTTATGAAATTCAAAAAACTATTGAAAAATGATATCCGGAATTTTTGAAAAATCGCAATTCTGGCCGATTTTATGAGGTTTTCTATGCGTGAACCTTTTTATGCATGACATAAATAAACAAATATCTTGCTATATTTTAACTTTAGAGAATCAGCTCTTGCATATCTAAAAAGCTGCTATTTTTTCACAAATTAAAAAAAAAAGTTTGTCCTAGCATGTGCAGGAGCCGAGATAATTTTTTGTTTCAAAAAATTCGTGAGGGCGCATTATACGTCGTACAGTGATCAAATTTATAGAGGTTGAACTTTAATGCTAGTACTTTAATAGAAAAGATATTTCAGTCCTTGATTGTGTTTAACAGCTTATTGAAAAATAATCCTCAAAATGTATTATTTAAGTTGTTTATTCAATAGTATTTACTCTACAATTCGCAAATGGTAATCTACATATAAATCTCACATCGGTCAGTCAACTGTTTATTAACACCCAACACTTTTATTACCCTCTTATGCATAATTGAATTGGCATTTGTTTGGCAAATATTGTCAATTTATACAAAATGCACGCATTACCCTTTAGGTGTTGATTCTACATGCAAAAATAGTAAGAAAACGTTCTATATACATTTGACCGAAAATGCTGCCTCAGAGAGCTACGGCCCTTTGAAGATGGCACCTAGAGAATAGAGGATTTAACGAATTATCTCAGATATATTTTGACACAACTTCTTCAAACTTGAGTCACGTTTTGTATTATTGCGGCCTATTTTTGTACCGTATTAACTAAAGCTAATTTTATCCATGGGCGGAGAAGCAAAGGATAGGTACTCTTTGTTTCAATTTTTTTTTTAGTTTATATTTTTAGTCGTTTAAGGCTTTATGATTCCTCGCTTAATATTACTTAAATAACGCCCACTTGACAATTAGCAGTACAACAAGCTATGTTTAAGAAAGAGCAGTTTAAATCAAATATTGATAATTCGTATGGTAATGCATACAATAAAAATATGTAGAAGCAAAGGTTGGCTATCCTTTGTTTCGCTGCCTATGGATAAAATTAGTTTTAGTTAGTGTTGTACAAAAATAAGCCTCAACAATATAAAACCATAAACCTAGTTTCAATAATTATTTCTAAGATAATAATCAGTTAAAACTTCTATTCTTGCGATCTTCCAGACACGTTTCTGGGAAGATTTATTATTTTTGCACATAGAATCAGCACCTGCAGGAGAATACAAGTATTTTAGGACACCCTTTAGGGGCCATCCATAAAATACGTCACTCAGAATTTCACCTTTTTGGACTCCTCCTTCTCCCTTCGTCACGCCAAGTCACACTTTCAGCGACCCCCCCTAACAAACATTACGTCACAAAAGCTAGCCCCCTCCCATTAACGATTTCTTATAATTAAAAATAGCATACAGATGAATAATTTAAAATATTTCTTATGACCACATAAGTAAATAAATAAGTGTATACAATCTGAAACATTAATTTTTGACTATCCATATGTTTATTTACAGACAGGGTCGTCAAGAGAAAATCGTGGCCCGGGGGGTAGTTACATACAACTCCCAATTCCTTGAAATTAAATATTTATCTCGGTCGGAGTTCGGAAAAACGGGGAGGGGGCAGCAATTTTATATTTAGTCATTCAAAACTCATTGTTATTTACATTACACTAATCATTTAAAAGTATACCTCTCTCATTTCGCCTAATGCAAATGCTTCTCTAACTTCAAATGATACTTGGGTCCCTCAAAAACCTCCGGGTCCGGGGGGAAACACCCCGCCCCCCCATCTCAATGAACATGTTTACAGGCTTTTAGTACTTTGGAATGACTTTCTATCGTAATGAAAAAAAATTAAAAACTACCAAGTTAAAAAAATTAAAATAAAATTGACTGAACTGTGAACGTCACATTTCCTTAGACACCCCCCCCCCCCCCCATCTTCCTTGTCACATCTCG
Organism: Stenurella melanura; assembly: GCA_963583905.1. Taxonomy (NCBI): domain Eukaryota; kingdom Metazoa; phylum Arthropoda; class Insecta; order Coleoptera; family Cerambycidae; genus Stenurella; species Stenurella melanura. The sequence goes on along the minus strand of OY757310.1, from coordinate 41,357,060 downwards.
TCATGCTAAACAATATTCCTCCCTCCCCCTTGTTTGTGAACTAATTTTATGGACGGCCCCTTATGTGTATTTATGGTTTTTGTTATAATTATCATTAACAGTATAGCAGTATAGGAGCCAGCATGCAATTACTAGCCGCATTTGTAACCGCTACAGACTTGATAAATCCTTTTTTTTTTGACCGATCAGAAAGTTTCGGACAGGTATTAACGTTTCTCGGACTAGACCAGAAAGTGGGCATCAGAGATTGGCATAAGCTTTTCCGATACCCGTTATTCTCTTTCCCGATCCATGAAGGTAAATGCTGCCAATTTTTGGTATAGGTGGCTTTGCTCCCCTGTTGCTATGGAAACGAACTTGTGTTAATTGTTGGGATGTGTCAAATAGATAAATACACTTAACTTTTACGAGTTTTCAAAAGTTAATTTGCAAGTTATGGAAAATATGGATTCAGATTTTGAAGCGTTAAAGCAGAAAATGGTCGGAAAAAAATTGTACTTTATATGATCGAAAAACAGTGTTTTGCAGGTCTCCCCAAGCTTCCAAGACTCGCCTGCGGCTCGCCCTATAATTTGCTTGGGTTGACCTGCAAAACCCCTCTTTGCAGTCTTGTAACGTAAATTACAATTGCGTTAAATTATGGTAGACAAGAATAGTCATATGAAAATTTCTCATAGCTGCGGAAACTTAATTTATAAATGAAATAAATTATTAAAAAAAAAACAACTTGATATTTACTAATCATCGCTTAAAAGGAGACACCTTGAAGGCTTAAGATGGCTGCCACTGTACCTTCAACAACTGGGATGTGTGTCTAGCTCTGGACTTCCATTAACCGGGAAGTATGCTGATCATATTTCTGTAATAATTAAGTGGTAATTAATCGATAACAAAGAAATCAGCTGAATACTTCTTTGTCATACCCAGTGACAGTTTGTGGGTTTAGAATGTCTGTTTCTGGACCTCTACTAGCCTAGATAGGTATATGCCAATTGTATTTTTGTATTTACTAAGCGGCATCTAATCAATAAAAAACCGCTTGATACCAATACTTGTAACATTTGTAAAAGATGTTTCGAGTTATGTAGTGAAGTTTCCACCACTAAAAAAGTTTCTCATATCACTTTCTTTGTCTGTCATGCTCTAAGGAACAGAATTAATAATGTCTATACAGGATTGATAAAAATCATGATTTAAAAAAAATCAAAAATCACGTTTTTTAAAGAAAATAAAAAAAAAAAATCATGATTTTTTTAAATTTTTATTTATTTTTTTACATAAGCATCCTAATAATTGACATTAACTACTTACAAATAAACCATTGTAGGATGGCCGATAGCCGCGCAGAGAGAGAAGAAATATCGTCGCTGTTGGATAGAGACAAGTTTCTTAACTGTGAACGCAGTACAGTCGGGGAAGAAGTTTCAGTAAAAGGTGCTCTCTATTCACCGAGAATCCCGGTATGCCGGTATTTTCGAATGAACAACAGTTCTTTGTTTTTATATTTGAAATATTTGTAAATTATAATATTTAATTGATTTAGTTTCAAGTAAACAATACGACATAGCAAATATATAAAATAAATATACATTATTAAATGTAATGAGACTACGATTATAAAGTTTGAGATAAATGCTTACAATACATTTTTTATTTACCTCTGCTCTGTCCAACTTCCGAAGTAATCCAGCAAACAAAATTAAATTATATTACTTGTAGTCGTAATAATATAATGATAATGATTTTGATGATGATACTTCAACACGTGATACCCGGCGGCCAGCCGTGGTTACCAAAATATATCCCTTTTTATACTCTTGTACACTATTTATAATATAATTTTTTATGCAATTAAAATAAAATATGTTTTGCTATACATAACACAACTGATATAATAGATTTGTACACATACTTTTCAAAATGGTATAATAGGAGCTCCAGCTGTAGATTCCTGCTCCATACATTTTAAAACGAAACTTATAATTTCTTGACAATGATTTATCTTTAACTTTGCTTTCAAATACTATGATATTTTCTTATAAATGTTGCTAGTGATAGTACACGTAACAATGTGTATAAGTAGATATTTCTAATAGGTACCTGTGCATTAAATATAAGTAATACACTACAAGCACTTTTCTCGAGACTGTACCGCCGATGTTTACACGAGCAAGGAACATAAACAAGTGAGCTCCCGTAGTGGTGGGCGGGCTTCGACCACTGCGCATCCTAATCTCATCGGCCATTCTAAAATGGTCAACCTGTACTTATAATAACAAAGATAATTTTTGTTTAGACTTACAAATGGAATAAATTGTGTACCTTTTATCTATAATTATAAAGTAAGCTAGAGCGTATATACATAAAAATTCCTGTCAGAACTTGAAAACTCACCTGTCTTTATAATGCGGGGATGATGTGAATTGCCATTATTTGCTAATCTAATCTAATCTAGTACGGCATGAACTAAGGATGGATGCGGACGTAGGTAATAATTTCTATACGAAACGAGAAAATATTTCTTTGTCAAAAGCGAAGAAGTTATTTGTCACATTTTTGACAAATAATTTCTATTGAAAGCATTTCTGCAGTTTCTTTTTTAGCCGTAAATGCTATGGGAATAAAATAATAATTATTATTAAAACCGAAATGAAAATAGAACATTAAAATAAAATTAAATAACTCGGAAACTAAAATCAACTAATAATTATCAAAAAATAAATTAAAATATTTCTTACAGTTCTTTTCTTCATGTCAATTTCATCAGCAATTTGTCTGCTAGAACAAAGTTCACTAGTTTCAACAAGTGCACAGACATTAGTTTCGCGAATTTCACGTACTTCGCTCATTTATTGATGACACCCAAAATTGTCAAATTTTTTAATAATGTATGAAATTATGCTAGCTGAGGGGATTGGTCTGTCTTGATATGCCACAGTAAATAAATTTATTGTGTCATCAGTAGAAGGGTGGCCCCCGAAGTACCACTTCACAAGTTGCACTTTTTCTGCAGTTGTATAAACACATGGCATTTTAATAACGAAATTGAGATTAATTTATTTTATTCTCACACGTCTAAACAGCTACGCTATTAAAAGCAGAATGGGTGCGCTCGCGCTGTTCTCAACTCGTCACGGTCAAACGATGGACCAATGCCCTGCATTGTTCTACGACAAGGCATGGTTTATCTGCGCAGAAACAAGTTTACATACCTAAAACTAAATTTGCTGAATCTGTATATGTACTGCTCTTTAATAATTTTGGCACTCTGGAGTGTACCAAAAACTTACTGTTTTAGAGAACAAATTTTTACGCCTCACATCAAATTCTTCTAGATACACCTCCGTCAGAGATTTACATGAGCGTTGCAACGACATAACACCACTAGTGGACTACATCAAAACTACATCACAGAAATTTTATCAATTCAAGCTTGGTGACAGTCCGCTTACAAACAACATCACACAAATCAGAGAGCATAATGCACCATTTCGCATTAAACACAAATTACCATACCAAGCGTTGCCCATCTTTCAGCAACAGTTGTAGCCAAAACTCTTTTTGTCTTCTTTAATTGCTATCCGACACAATTTTCAATCTTCATTCCTTCCTACCTCTTCGTTTCTTTTTGTAATTTTTGTCTTTTGTCGAAATTTAGTTTTTCCTAATTATATTTTTGATTAATTTTGAAATGGTTTGACATAGCCATACCTCGCTCTTGTTGAATTTCCTGAAACGGGTTTTTTTGGTTAATAATTTTCCCGTAAAACCAGTTTTATTAATATTTTATACATTTATACTACTTATATATTTACAAATTATTTTAAATTTACATAGTTAGATAAGCCTTAATTTTTACTTACCTTTTAATTTACATGTTGTAAAAGGAGTTGGTATTAGTTAATAATTTTTTGTAATCCTACCTGACCTCACTGCGTCCAGCTTTACAAGTTCTATGGCATTTATCGCTGTAGATGTTCGGCTGGTTCCGGACATGGATGTTTGGGTGGGACAGATTGTTCTTAATTTTTAATAAATATGTTTTTGATTTGATTTGAATATTTCACCAAAGATGCTTGTAAAGGATCTGCACTAAATGTTGGAGACAGCTTTATATTAAATTAGTATGCTTTGTATCAGCTGTTAATGAATTAAATCCATTCATATTAGTCAACTGGAATTGGGGCAGATGAATTAGATCATTTTGAATTTAATACTTTCATTATGTCAAAAATGCCACATGTGGATAAAGCTGGGCAGATGAAACAAAAATTACATTTTAACTTGTTTTCCTCCAATTTAGCCCTAATTTATTCTAGGATTTAGCCTGAAAATAAATGCAATGCTGGCAGCACAGCCAGCATTGCATTTATAAAATAAATTTTGGATTTTTTTTTATATTTTGGGGGTGATTTCACCCTCTTCGAGGGCATATGGGTGAATTTTTAACCCTTGATAGAAAATATATAATTTCACTTTTTAAGATTGATTTAATAGAAATTATACAAATATAATAGTTTTTAGATTTATTCATTTCAACCCCTGAATAGGGGTAATTACTGAAAATTTTCAAAAAACGAAGAACAATACCCCTTTTGGTTTTTAATGACAATTAATTTGAAACCTGCTGAATCTTTTTACGATTTTTCCCAAGCTCGTAATTCGCTACCCAAAAATAGGCGAATTTTGCGGTCACTCTTTCATCTACGTGAGTTATTACCTACATTAGTGCTTGTTAAATAATATATTTGTATGCAAACCTTTTATATAATATTGTCTTTTGTTGTCAGATGACCACTCTATATTTTTTTGCCTAAAAGTTATCAGGTTTTCTTTTGTAATAATAGTGATAACTACATTCCGATTATTATTTTCATGTTGTTTCTTAATTAATAATTTTTTGGTGACCGCCCTGTATAAATAAAGAGGGAAGTTCTGTGTAAAAACCTTTACCGATTTTGTTTCTATTTTCAAATGGAATTAATAAAGATGTTTATTATCATTATTATTATTAAATATTTATATTAGGCAATTAAATTGTGTTTTGCATTAAAATTTTAAAATTGTTTTAAAAAATGCAACAATTAAGACCTTGTTCCACAGTATTCTGTAACATTTTACAATATCATGTTAGTGCAATTTTTTTCATTGCAGGTTACGTCTTGGGAGCACTTTGGCTAGCTAAGGAAACTAAGACACCACTTCAAAAAACAGAAATATATGAAATATGTAAAGTTATAGTCGATTCTGGAAGAGACTATGCAGTAAGGCACCATTCACCATGTCCGTTGATGTATGCTTATTACCAAATTGAATACCTCGGAGCTGCACATGGACTGTGCTCCATTCTTCAAGTTTTAATATCAGTTCCTGGCTATTTGGACTCCCAACCGGCAGACGCAAGGGATATTAAAAGCTGCATCGATTTCTTGCTATCACTGCAAACCCATGATGGTAAGTACAGTAATATTATTTGCCATCCGTTATTATATTTCAAATAGAATAATTAAGTGAACCAATTTATAAACTTTCATTATTATCTGAAGCAATTATAAAGTTTGAAATTTTCATATATAAATATGGACGAATAATTCCATTGGCTACCACTCTTAAAAGATATTTCAATTTTTGTGTTTTTCCCTGCACATGTAGTATGTATCTAACACATTAAGTATGTGTAACGATAGTTTTGGACTTTTCTCGCGCACCCTGTATCAATCATACAGGGTGCGCGAGAAAAGTCCAAAACTTGCGCACGCTGTATGATTGCTTAAAATTAATTGAAATGTTACCAAATTATTTCAAGTATAATTGGACGTAGTTATGCAAAAAGGAACCAAGCAAGCGACAAAATGTAAGTTTTGAGAAACAGAGGATCACAGTTTGAGGTCTAATTAAATACCTGGGCTTTTCAAGGAAGAAAACTTTTTCTGATATGACCATAACGAACCAGTAGGTGTTTCCGACTGAACAAAAATTGAGAATTTTTCATATATATGTTTGTTTTATTTTGAAATTTGGTATTTGGTTCCTGTTTGCATTTTATTATGAACAACAATCATATCGTCACTGATAATAAACAATTGTCTGAAGTTTTTGCAAGTTATTTTTCTCATACATGTAACAAAAAAATTATTGAACATTTTGGCCAAAACCTTTCTCTTCCATGTACTTTGTCCGTCAGCTCTTTAAACACAATTCTCGTTCCTACTTTTACTGAAGATGATATTGCTGATATAATCAATAGGATGGAAAACAAAGGCTGTCATGGAATTGACTATATATCCCCCAAATTGATAAAAATAATCCAGAATTATATTATATGTCCCTTAACTAGAATTATAAATCTATCTTTACAGAACGGTGAATTTCCCGAGCAGATGAAAATTGCACTAGCTTTTCCACTATTCAAAAAAGGAGACACCTTACAAATAGATAACTATAGACAAATATCTTTATTACCTGAATTTTCTAAAATCTTAGAACGCTGTGTTTATAACATTATTATAAAATTTGTAGAGCAAAACAACCTATTAACAACCAATCAACACGGGTTTCGAGCAAAAAAATCTGTAGAAACAGCAAGCTACAACTTCTTAAATTACATTTACGCTGAACTGGACAAGGGTAAACTTGTAGTCTCAATTATGTTTGACTTAAGTAAGGCCTTCGATAGTATTAATATATCATTTGTATTGGACAAACTGTATTACTTAGGCATAAGAGGTCCTCTGTTATCCTGGATCAATTCATATCTTCAAAATAGATCTATTATAATAAAAATTCAAGAACAATTTTCAACGCAGCATGATGTCCCGATTGGAGTTCCTCAGGGGTCAGTTTTGGGTCCATTGATTTTCTTACTTTATGTTAACGACCTGCCAAGATTTGTCACAAAAGGGAAGATCACTATGTTTGCGGATGACACAACTGTCACTGTGACGGCTGAAACTCCTGAAGAACTACAAGCAAACATAAAACTGGTGTATGAGGAAATGGATACATGGTGTCAAAGAAACAGGCTAATTCTCAATGAAAGCAAAACGAATTACATTAACTTCTTTATTAGAAAACAGCTTTCCGCAGAAGCGCAATTACAATTTAATTTAAATTTCTCTGACAATGCCAAATTCCTTGGAACTTGGCTTAATTCAAATCTTTCATTCACTGCACACCTGGACTTTGTCGGTGCCAAACTAAACAAAGCATATTATGCCATTCTACAAATGAAACCGTGTTTGGATCAAAAGGGCCTTATGAATTTATATTATGCCTTTGCGTATAGTCATCTATCATTTAACGTTTTTTCCTGGGGACAGACTACAGGATGGGAAAGAATATTTATTTGTCAAAAAAGAATAATCAGACTATTGTTTAACCTAAGTTCTCGAGAAAGCTGCAGAAGTACATTTAAAGAAAAGCGAATATTAACGTTCCCATGCATTTTCATTCTAAAATGTGTTACTTATGTAAAAAATTACTATTCAGATTATAAGAGCCAAAAAGATATACATAATTATGAGACACGACATTCTAATACGCTATTGCTTAATAAATATAAAACAACTACATTCAGAAAATCGCCACATTATAGTAGTGTATTTCTATATAATAACCTCCCTGAACATCTAAAATCAATTGCATCTTACACAAAGTTTAAATCAGAAATAAAAAAATTTTTGATTGATGAATGTTTCTACACATTGGATGAATTTGTAAATAAGTTTAATTCTTAAATGAGTAAAAATGTGTTAGGAAGAAAGGAAAAGAAATTATGTATTATGTGTCTATTGTCCCATATATAATTTTATCTATTTTATAACTAAAATAATCTTGTCTTAATATTTTAACTGTTTTTTTTTTTGTGATTACTATTTTATATACTGAGCTTTTATCTATGTACTAGTAATGTTGAATATTGTGACCTGCCCTTTGTACTGTGTATGTTAGTTTGGGCCAATAAACTATTCTATTCTATTCTATTCTATTCTATTATACGGCTTGTATATGTTTGTGGTATATGAACGTAAGTATGAGTAAAAACAAAAATAAGTAATTTTAAGCCCAAAATTTTATTATTGGAGACAAACTAAACATATGTTGTCAAGATTATGAACATCTAACATCTAATTACCTAGTTCGAAGTCCGGAGTACCGCCAAATCCATCTATATCATTATCGTTTTCATCTGCAAAAAGCGTTGAGTAAAATTCATGGCAATCTTTTGGAGTAAGGTGCTAAATTGACTTCATATTTTGTAATTTTTCTTCTGTAATACCTTTTCCAAGAGGCCATAATGGGTTTAGATCCTTTTTGTAAAATTAATTGATAGGACGACCTCGTATTTTTTTTGTTATGTCAAGCTCAACTAGTTTTTCATCATTAAATTTTTGGAAAATGGAACCATGTCACTTGGTTCTTTTTTGTAAAACAACTTAGGACAATTTTATGATTTTAAATGGTTCTTTTCGAGCATAACCACTGGTTTACATTAATTATTCATTTGGTTCTTTTTTGCATAATGAAGAATAGACTATTCTGCATCATTTTCTATAATAAACCAGAAATCATAAATTTGTCGGTTGGTTCCTTTTTGCGTAACTACGTCCAATTATTGTCCTACAATAAAGTAACCTAGTGGTATGTATAGTTGCATCTCGCATATTCAGTAAGTCCTATTTATCCGAGTCTCACCTACGTCATCTCCGCAAATTTCCAATTTTAAAGTAAAGTGTTTTTTCATTAAGGATAATTAACGAAAGTTGATTCGATGGACTTAAGAGAGAAAAAGGGGACGGAAATTGCTATCGCCGTTCTGAGCAGTTAGTGTGGTGCAAATTTACTAATAAAAATTCATAAAAAGGCTATTCTTAATAGAAGTTATTAGCCCACGAAAATTAGCAAAAAAAAAGAAGGAAACCTGGACAACATTAGTAAAAATCTAAATTTTTTGAACAGACATTCCTTGAGGTGTCCCAAACCCACAAAAATCCCAACATGGCTACCCAAGATATTGAAGGTCAAAGTTTTTTGGCAATATCTCCCGTCTTATGTATTGTATGCCCATGAGGTCAATGTGAAAGTTGTAGAGAATTAAATTATCTACAAGTTGCCTTTTTTTTATTTGCCCTTCAATATCTTAGGTAGCCATGTTGGGATTTTTGTGCATTTGGGTTTGGGCTACCTCAAAGAAAGTCTGTGCAAAAATTCAGATTTTTTACTAATTTTGTCAAGGTCAAATGCTAATGTGTCGAAATTAAATAAACTTTAATTCAATCAATTTATGTGTAATTGGAACTGTTAATTGCATAGAATCGGCGAAACTAAGTATAACTATTTCATATCCGCCGGCCTTTTAATTTATGGTTTTACCACAGAATAAATTTAATATAATTCATTCTGGCGAACTGCCAAATGAAACCTCAATCTCCAGGTCCACTGGGAGTACAATTTACACGACTTTGGTCATATACGTACCTACCACTGAATAACATACCAGGGGACTCGGCCCTCAAAACTTTAGTTGCAAGCAACCCTGGGACGCTGCAAGCAGCGTTGCCACATTTTTTCGTGCGAATCTACTAATTTCTTTGCTTGAATCTATTAAAAATCTACCAAAGATATTTTTAAAAATACAGGAAATCTACTGTTGCTGTATATCCCGTGTAAGAAGTTGTTATTGACTTTTTAAATATAATTATATAGTCTAATTTAATTTTAAATAGATAAACAAAACCACAAGAAATTAGGGGAAAATAAAAAACGACACAAGAAAGGAAAAGTACACTTCGGGAATTCGGGATAGTCAGAAAATCGGTTAATTCATGTCAGAACTTAACATATATTACAAAATATAATTATTGCCTATATATGTATCTTAAGACTAGCACAGAAAAAAAAACAGAACCGCTTCTAATATTAAAGACTTAACATTTAAAAAAAGATATATTTTTTTAAAACTAGAATATTAAATATTTAACCAGACCTACTGACTTAACATCTTTATCAACTTCCTCATTTTTATCATATTTAATGTTTTTATATGTAAAAAGAAAATATATTGTTATGTAATTAAAAATATACCCAAGAATCTATTAGAAATCTACCAGCAAGTTTTACTTACCAAACTTCACAAAAAAATTCTCAAAATCTACTAAAAAAGTAGAAATCTACCAAATGTGGCAGTGATGGCTGCAAGGGAGCCTCATATAAGGGTTTCCTATCTTTTTATAAGTGAGAATTAACGGGGGAAGTTACATTCGGCACTTCACAACTTTCAGCATACGGCAGATTGGTACTTGGTTCCTACCACCGAATCTGTGAAGGTTTAAAAATAGAATAAAGTAATATATTCAAAGTACTCTCATATCTTTACTGTGAAACTTCTCTTTATTATAATTATACATTTAAGGGAAAAATCGTAGTGTTTATATTTTCCCTCCTAGTCCACCATCTCGACTAGGTGGGGCCCGACACCTAGGTGAAAATATTCAACAAAACTACATACCCGGACCTAGTGCTCCCAGACAAAGAGCTGCTGTTTCGCAACAGGCCCAAGTAAGGGTTACTTGGGTTACTGCACATCTGCACATGTAGTGCATATCTAACAAATTAGTCGTTTTCTTTTTCCTTCTCTTGCTTACTGAAGGAATGTATTGTAATCGAAAAAATCACTCTCCGAGATTTCTTCGGATTTTTACATTTCAGAGTATGTAGAATATGAAAATTAGGGTCTTTCAATTCCACCCGTCTGTTTGTCCGTTGGTGCTGTATCTAAAAATCTATTTATAATAAAACAATAAAACCTGGTAGGTAGTTGACGCTACTGCCAACGAAGAAATGGGAAATATATAGGGTGGACCCCCTAAGAAGAATGAATAATGAAAAGATGTGACACATCCCAAGTAACAATTTAAATGCTTTTTCGATTTATTTAGGTTTTATCAGTGTTTTATAATCGCCATAAAGTTAGGAGGATCAAGTTTTATAGAGATTAAGCAAATGTTGTGGTTTTATCATTGCTTTATGAAATTAATTTGAGGTGATTGTTAATGCTGGGCTATAAATCTAATATGCTTTGAAATTGCTAAGTTTCAAGTCGAACCTTCATAAAACCAACTGCTTGCTAGGGTGTTAATGAAGCAAACAAACGTCTGTAATAAATCAGTCTTAAACATAAAAGGATTTGGTTTACTTTTTGCTCAGAATACAATGTTTTAAAATAGGTAGTTTTAAAACTGTGATAAGATATATACATATTCGTCGGCATTTTGTTTGTGTATGATGTGCCTGTGGGTATCACCCGGAGTATATATCTGAGTTTTGGACTTCCAAAACCTATTGCATTTTCAACTTTTTGTTGTTATGTGGTTTATAAATAAATGCCAAAAAGCGGTCAAAGTGACTTTTAAAACAAACTTTTTTTTAATGACAATGGAAAGCTGGCATCGAGATCTACATTTTGAAAAAAATTATCCATTTAGAACTTGATAGCATTTGTGCCCACAGGGTTCAATATTTGGGCACCAAAATTGCAGGGTGCCTTGTTTCTAACAAAAGGTGTATTTTCTGAAAGTTTGAAGCCGATCAGAACTCTTAACATCCCTGGGTATTAAAATAAAAATAAAAATAGGCTTTTTAGCCAGTTTATTTGTATTTGTACGTTTGTGTACGTACTGAAATGACCCAAAACCAACGCAGATTTGTTGGAATTTTGATTACGAAGATTTTGGTTTTGAATTTGTTCCAATTGGACCTCTAGAACCGGAGATATTCACCTTTTTACCTAAAAAGACGCTGATCAAAATCAGAATCAAAAAACTAAATTGTTTATAAAAAAAACGCAATAGGCCTTGGAAGTTCAAAACTCGGATACTCCCGGTGATACCCAAGAAGGTATGAAATCATAATTTTGTGCTTATAAAACTATGCATATCAATATGTTCTTTTTTTACTCCACTATATAATGTGCTATTTCAGATGAACAAAATGCAGTTTAAACATTTATTTGTACAATAACTTTAATGTTGGCACATATAGATTGACAAATTACATTTTAAATTAGTGAATAGAGTAAATTGAAGAATAGAACACAGTATCTATAATAGAATATATATAATACAATAATGTACTGTTGTATAAATCCATAATATACCAGTATTTTCATATTCTTTCTCTATGGCTCCTACATTAATTGCTGAGTTCCCGCATTTTCATGTCTTCTATTAGTACGTGATTTACATAATTTTGTCAAATTGCCTAGAGCAAAACTAAGAACTGGAAATATAGTGTAGGCGAACTAGGCTTTACCCCAGACTTACTGCAACCTTAGCAAAGAAATACTCACATGTACTTTGCGATGTCCGGAAGAAGATGATATTAATTTGGAAAAAGAATCATTGGTGGAATTTGCAAAAATAATTGTGAAAGATAGTAAAAAACGGTTTTTCACGTGTTATAGGAAAAGTTGAATTTATGTGAAGAGAAGTAAAAAATGTGCACAATAATAAAACGAACAAAATGAACCCTGGTGGAACTCAATTGGCCCAGTGGTTCTCTCGCAAATTGCAAAAATTTGCATGTTTTTTGAAAAATTCATGACACTCCGTTCAAATACATATTAGAGACTGAAATTTGCACACTTTGGAGTTTTAGTAGTCCTTAATCTACCCACAAAATTTCAATCGAAAGTACCGTGTAGTGTTTGCAAACTGTTGCTTTTTGCAAAAAAGGCACTTTTATGCACAGACCCGCGAAAGGCCTGTGGCGGTCGAACTGATATTAACCAGCGCGGTTGTATTCTTCGAGATTTAATCTACTTGTTTTTTTTTGTTTTGCCAAAAGTCGATTGGAAGCATGCGAAAAACGCGATCGAAAACCGTTAATTTCAGGGTTGCGAAGAGTGGGGGTAGCCGAGTTCCCCTTTATCTGCTGAGGCACAATTTCTGGTGGGCCGCTTGTAAAAATGTTAATATCTCACAAACTGTAAGTCGTATATTGAAATTGTGCCTCAGCACGCAAGCAAGAGCGAAGAGGACCTCGGCTACCCCCATTGTCGATTAAATTCGCAGCGCTGAAATAACGATTTTCGATCGCGTTTTTCGCATGCTTCTAATCGACTTTTGGGAAAAAAAAAAAAAAAAACACGCAGAGTAATTTTTTTTTTTTTATTATGAACCGTCCGTCATGCTGACTCCGAGGGCACTGCAGCCATGTAGGCTTATTGTACCACTTCCCAGTCTTATCTATGTCATGTCGGTCATTCCCTATAGATCTATGAGTGCTAACTATAGTTCTATGACCGGCCCGTGCGAGTCCATAGTAAATTTCCTCGCATTCAGGCCAACAACGGTTTGGGCACGCGGTGTATCTCGATGGTCCACTCACCCATCGAAACGGTATCCGCTCCGGCCGTTGCTTAACTTCAGCGAGTCTACCTAGGTCGGACTTAATACCGATCTGACTACGTAGAGTAAATACAACTTCGTTGGTTAAATATTAGTCTAGCCGCCACAGGGTTTTTGCGGAGCCGATTAAAGTGCCTTTTTTTGCAAAAAGCAACAGTTTGCAAAAACTACACAATATATTCGATTGAAACTTTGAGGGTAGGTTAAGAACTACTAAAACTTCAACGTGTGTAAATTTCAGTCTTTAATATGTATTTGAGCCGGAGAGTTTTATGAATTCCTGAAAAAACTTGATATTTTAGTGGTTTTTTGCAATTTGCGAGGGAACCACTGGGCCAAATGAGTTCTACCGGGGCTCATATTGTTCGTTTTTTTATTGTGCACATTATTTATCTGGACACTTTTTTTCGTATAAATTCAACTTTTCCTTTAAAACGCAGTTTTCGCGCAATTCTTGCAAATTCCACGAAAGATTCTTCCAAGTTAATATAATCTTATTCCAGACATCGCAAACTATGTGTGAGTATTTTTTTTTTGCTGAGGTTTCAGTTAGTCTGAGATTTGGGTCCCTCGAGAGCTAGCTCGCCTACACTAATAGTAATTGAGTCAATTAATTAAAAAAATTATTCTTAGATATAATTTCCACAAATGTGAGGTAGTCCATTGGAATGTTACAAAATTTTGTCCGAACCTTGCATTTTGGGTAAGACAAGATTTTTTCTTTTTGTGTTTACGGGGGATCAGGATCAGTGTCAGTATAAAACTCGATTTTCGGGGTTGAAAGCCCTCCCATTTGACCGCCATCTCGAAAAAGGGAGCATAAACAGTTCTTCTGTGATATCTTGAGAACCGTAAGTCTCACAAAAAATTTTCTTAGACTTTTTTTGTAGAGAATTGAATTCTCTACAATCTTGATCTAGATACTTCTTACCGTAAAATTGAAAATGAAAAAGTTATAATTCCTAAAAAGTCTAAAATTTTCAAGAAAAATATCATTTATGGGTTATAACTTTATTATTATTATTATATACTTTTTATTGATTTTATTGAAAGTACACATCAGATGTACAACTCTTAAAGATTTCACCACATTATAACTGTGTTATACTCTTCAATAGTTTGCCACTACACATAAGGGATTTACCACCTAAAATATTTAAGAAGGAAGTAAGAACGATATTGTTAAAAAATTGTTTCTACTCCGTAAGTGAATTCCTTTACAAAATAAATGGTCACTAACTATTATTAATGATTTACTGATACTCGTGCTCATTCTTATTTTACTAAAGCACTAAATTAACTATTTAATTACTGGCCGTGTAGATGTTTTCTTAACTAACCTGTCCTTGTACTTAAAAGTTAAAACTATATTTATGTTTATACTGACTATGACATATATGTAATGTATGTGTAAATGTGTGTTATAACTATAGACTAAGTATATGTGTATATTTATTTTTTCGTCTTTCTTTCCATGTCTATATTTATTTTAGTATTATGCTGACTTGCCAAATGTACAATAACTTGTATCGAAAAAATGGTGAATAAATTATTATTATTATTATTATGTTTCTTGTACATCATTTTATTGCGAACAATTTTCTCTACTCGTCTTTTAAATTTCTATTCTTTGGAGAGGTGTTAGAACGCTGCAGATGAATCAAGTGCATCAAAGAGGGCATTGGACAAATCTGAAAAAATTTTAGAATATTCCAAACTATTTTTGTCTCCTGCAATTTTTGTCCAAACCTCTTTTTTTTTCGAGTAAAAAAATCTCGCCAGATAACTTAAAACAATGACAATTTCAAAAAAATGTTTCAAACAAAAGTAGTCCATTTTCAGTCAGAAAATCCAAATTTGCAATAAAATATACTGGTTCCAAATTAAAAACCTTATGACGTTAACCCTTCCACCCAATGTCAAAGTGACATATACTGCCATACTGCTCCCATCTAATTCTACAACTTTTGTTTGAAATATTTTTTCGCAGTGCTTATTACTCGAGATATTTGAAAGTTTAATCACCCAGGTAATCTTTTTAACCTGAAACTTTCAAATATTTCGACTAATAAGCACTCTACGAAAAAATGTTTTAAACAAAAGTTGTAGAATTGGTTGGGGACAGTTCGGCTGTATATGTCACTTTGACTTTGGGTGGAAGGGTTAACGTTAAGGTCATTCAAGGTCAAATTCGGTTTTTTAATTTGGAACCCCTATATTTTATTGCAAATTCGGATTGTCCGACTAAGAATAGACTACTTTTGTTCGAAACATTTATTCTGAAATTGTCATTTTTTAAGTTATCTGGCGAGGAAAATCCAAATTTTAGAATTTTGCGATTGTTTTACTCGAAAAAGAAAAGATTTGGACAAAAATTGCAGGAGACAAAAAGAGTTTGGAATTATCCCACCAGAAATGTTCTCAAATTTTTTCGGAATTAGCCAATGCCCTTTATCCATTTGCACCATCCTAACACCTCTCCAAAGAAGAGAAAATAAAAAAATGAGTAGAGAAAATTGTTCGAAATAAAATTATGTACCAGAAACATTTGATGTGTATTTTCAATAAAATCAATAGAAAAAAGTTATAACCCTTAAATGACATATTTATTGAAAATTTTAGTCTATTTTGGATTATAACTTTTTCATTTTCAATTTTACGGTAAGAAGTATTTAGACCAAGATTGTAGAGAATTCAATTCTCTACAAAAGAAAGTCTATCTTGAGAACCGTAAGTCTCACAAAAAAAAAATTATTTTTTTTTGTGAGACTTACGGTTCTCAAGATATCGCGGAATAACTGTTTACGTCCCCTTTTTCAAGATAGCAGCCAAATGGGGGGCTTTCAACCCCGAAAATCGAGTTTTATTCTTACACCGACTCCCCCTAAACATCAAAAGAAAAATCTTGTCCTACCCAAAATGCAAGGTCAATGTAACATGTCAATGGAGTAAAGAAAAATAGTAATACTCCCATGGTTGATCTTTCCTTGAGTGATTTATTACTCTCTGGCTTATCCAAACTGAGTATAACTAAATACCGTGTAAACCCTGCGCCATTGTGAATTAGAAAGAATGTCAATGTTTCAAAGATACTTTAGACCGAGGCTTCTATGCAATCGATTTTTCTCATGCAAATTTTTTTTTTAACAGGTAACTTCCCCACTGCTATGGATGAAATTGGGTATAAATCCGACTTAGTACATTGGTGTCATGGAGCCGGAGGAATGGTTTATCTTATGGCAAAGGCTTACTTAAGATTTAGAGATGATAGGTATCTCCAATCTTGTAAACTCATGGCCGACTTGATATGGGAGAAAGGATTACTTAAGAAGGGACCCGGCTTATGTCATGGTGTTGCAGGGAACGGTTATGTATTTTTAATGATCTACAGATTAACAAGGCAACCAAAGTATCTTTATAGGGCTATTCGTTTTTACCAGTTTATGGAGTCCAATGAATTTAAAATGGGTGCACGAATTCCTGACAATCCTTACAGTTTATACGAGGGCCTGGCTGGTACAGCTTGTTATATAGCCGATTTACTTTGCCCATTTGAAGCCACTTTCCCCTTCTCAGATATATTTTAATTGGATGATTCAGTCATAAAAATTGTCATTCTTTAATTTTTGCATGCAAATTGCCTTATTTAAACTTAACTATTTATATTTTGGTAAAAAATCAAGATAAACTTTGCACCAAACAAAGATATTTGACTTAAAATATCCTCAAACTTATATCTGACTGTACCTGGACTCTTAGAATAAAAATATTAAGCTTGCATTGTGTTATTAATTTGGAACTTAAGGAGGTTGAGGCGTTACAGTTCCAACCAAAAGTAAGTCGAATTTTAAATCGGAACTTTTCCATAATAAATTATTACAAAAGGTTGCAATTATTGTCATAAAGGCATAAATAACATTTTTCATTATTAATTAATTATTTAACTAGATTTAATTATTTTACTTAGGGTCGGTTTTTCAATGTCCGGTTAAATGTGCCTGGTAGGTAGTTGCTAGTTATGCTTAGCAGGCAGTTATATCTATAGTACTGTTTAGGTCCAAATTATTAATAGGCTGTTAAAGTAATTGTTGGTTAGCGGACAGATAAATTTTATCCTTCTGTTAAAAGTATTATTCTATTATTAAATTAAAATTGACTTGCCGTTTGCAATCTACTAGTGACGTATGTCCTAGCAGAAATGCTACCTGCACAGAACTTGGCAACGCCGTATTTTTGTTGTGACATTTTCCGATTATATACATTTGTAGGTTATAAAACATAAAAGTATTAATTATTACATTCATAATTTTCACATTTGATAAAAATATAGAGGACAATATAATAGATCTATGCATTTTAACTGATTTCTATTTTGAAAGTAAATTTCCATATACCTACTTCTGATTTTAGTATTAAAAAAAATATGTTGCCTTACCTTGTATGTCACTGAAAAATCTTTGAATAAAAAAATAAACAATTCGCAAAGTAAGTTTAATTTTATTGTTACAAAAGTATAAAAAATACAGTATTATCAGAGCACTTTAAATTTAAAAACATCACTAGTGACTTTATAACAGCAATGACTATTTTCATAATTTTTATTGATAACCAAACAAAATTCAAATTACAAAATTGAAAAATAATTACTTATCTATTAATTCTTGTCTGTAGAAGTTTCTTAAATCATTATCCACGTTTACATTCTGAGAAACCTCGGCATCTATTAATGCTTCCAATTCATCATTAACTTCTGGAATAGGATCCCCCTGGTTTACAGCTATGTTATGTAAGATATCTGTGGCAACAATAATATCTTGGGTATTTCTTATTTTTGTCCTCAGTCCAAGTGATAGACATGGAAATCGTCGTTTCCAAACTCCAATGCATCTTTCACCAATGTTTCTTGTTCTTATAAGTGATTGTTGATACCTTATTTCACCAGGAGTGACAGGATTATCCAATGGAATCATAAAGTATTTTTCCACCATATATCCACTATCACCCAAAATTAAAAGCAGTTTGGCATACCTTGTTCAAATTGATTTTTTAAATTTGAGTTCATAAAGACAAACTTGTCGTTTGCGGACCCCGGCCATCTGGCTACTATATTTCTAATTCTTAATTGGTGGTCACAAGCAACCATAGCATTGATTGAAAAATACCCTTTTCTGTTACGAAACCATTCAGCTTGGTTACCACCAGGGCTCTGAATTCTAATATGCGTGCCATCAACCACCAATAGTACCCTTGGAAAACTTGCAATGTTAAAAAATCCTTGTTGCAGTGCAAGCATTTCTTCCCCTTGAGGTAAATTCACATAATTAGGCTTCAATTGACAAATTGATGTGGTCACCTTTTTCAAAATGTTACATGTAGTTGACTGATGCACTCCACTATAATCACCCACTGATCTTTGAAAAGATCCTGTAGCATAGAAGCGTAGAGTTAAAAGCAATTGCTGCATAGGGGTTAATGCAGAGTTTCTGGAAAAAACAATTCTGTGTACTTACAAACGTTAAAACTTTTTAACTTAAAAATTTACCTTTCTGTTGGGTATCTAATTTCATCTTCTATTTCGTTCAATAAAAATTGTACTGTGTTTTTGGAGAGTCGAAATCTGTTAAAAAAATCTAAATCATCCCAATAATTTAGATGATCTGCTCTTTGGTGGAGTATACGAGGTCTTCTAAACACAATATTTACGTAATCTTCTAGATCACTGTCAGAGTCCGAAGAATCGGAAAAAATATTCACATCAAATAAAGGAATGTTTCCTGGAATATCCATTACAAATACAATCTGAACTATTTAAACAAGTTTTGCCGAATGTGAATTGATGTCAAACACAAAATTGAGGTTATAATTTCACATATATCTGGCAAATAAAAACAAACGGCTAGATAAAGCGGCTGATAAATAATGTTCATGTTAGCACCATTTTATCTGCTAGTTATCTCTAACAGCGTATTTATAATTTCTATTTTTATACTAACAGGGAGGTATATTTATCAGAGACCTTAACAGCTTATTAATAATTTGGCCCTTATCAACAGTAATTTAACTGCCAGCTACATATCCATAAGTTTAATTATTTCTTAGCTATGTTGGCGCTACTGATTCCACCTGAAGTTTCTTTCAATTGGTTTAACTCAAATTGTGCGCGTGTTTTGGTGACACCGTATCTAATTTAACCTCAAAATTTATTGCATCGTGTAGCGTGCTGATTGATGTTTTTGATTTTGTGGGTTTGTGAATAATAATTTATTTCCATAAGACCTGTAATTTACAAGTATTGAAATTGTCAGATAAAAATATAAATGAATACAAAAGTACATAATAAAAATGTCACTAAGAATATAAATGGGACGCAGACATCATGATAAATTTTCACCGTTAAAAAATTCATCAATAGAATAAAAACTGTATTTTTGCAGCATGTTACGAACTCTTGATCAGCAATAATTGCAATGGAAAGCGTAAAAAGAAAAAGAGGTCCCTACCTGTCCGTAATGATTGAAATTTCTTCATCTATCATCTCAACCATATGTAAAACAGTTTCTTTACGCAGTTGAAATCTTATAAAAACAGTCTTTAATATTGGCCAATTATTGGACAAAAAATGAAACCAAGCATTTCCGCCAAAAAAAGGTAGTTTTTTCCAAATGCCTTTCTGAGCTCTTTGCAACAAAAATGAAGTCAATTGACCCTGTACCCTTTTCTTAGAAGTGAAATGCTAAAATGACGCGACTATTTCAGAAATATACTGCTTTAAACATGAACCGATGCGCAGGAAACTCTGACGTCACTTACTCCCAAAATTTGTCTCGACAATGTGATCAATATGCGAAGCCGCGGTTATTTAAAAGCAGACTCACCTATCAATAAAAATATCTGACCAAGAATGACATGCAATGTCAAAGTTGTATAATGAATAAGATGTAAAAAAAAACATTTATTTTATATAAAAAATATTAACACATCAAGAATAGAAAAATAAATTTCATAAGAACATTCAACATTTTTAAATCATATGTATAGCAGTTAATATCAATCACACAATTCATGTTACTTTGTATTACATTTATATTGGCTATTAGTAAAAACACACTTTGTAATATATTAAATTATCATGGGGGGAGTAAATGATGCCACACAGCTGTTAATATGAGAGCGTGTTCTTGGTTAATTTTGACCGTAGAAAATTCTAGTTTTTTGCATTTCGCTCTAAAATCAAAAGATCTTTTAGTAAAATAATTTAAAAAATACACCAAATGAGCCCATTGTTTTATTAAAACGACTTGACAATACGTCTTTAAATGAACGAAAACTCAATAAACATCACATTTTTTATGTTTTTAAATAGTATCTTTCAAATGGTTGATTTTCTTTCTTAAAAGCAATTTTAAAACTGAGTAAAAATCATTGTAAATTAATTAAAAAATATTACAGTTAACTTTACAGTCATCTTATGAAATCTAGACATTTTATAAAATATAATAAAGATGAGGCTATCGGCAATAAAATGCCAGACGGCGAGAGAAATGCATATCTCACCTTTTCTCGCGCTTATTCAAGCAGAGAACGATTGCAGCCCCGCCCCTAAGTTTGTAGATACACGTGGCTTCATTTCTTGTCCTGCTCAAGAATTAAATAAGGATAACTTCTGAAATTGTAAATATAAAATTGGTGCAAGTACAGGTCGGGATCTAAGTGTTTTGTATTTACACTTTCAGAAGTTATCCTTATTTAATTTTTGAGCAAGAGGGAGACAAGAAATGAAGCCACGTGTATCCTCAAACTTAGGGGTGGTGCTGCAATCGTTCTCTGCTCGAATAGGCGAGAGAAAAGGTGAGATATGCATTTCTCTTCGTCTGGCGTTTTATTGCTGATAGTGTCATCTTAGAAAAATTATACTATACCTATATACTATTATAGTGTTCCAAAAATACATGGCACATATTCACGTCATATTCCAAGTCCCGGAAGCAAAAATGATTTTGGAACTTGAGGCGCCACATTTAAGTCCCAGGACTAGTCCCTAATATGATCTCGAAATCGAAATAGTGGTTCAGTGTAATTTCATATGAAAATATTAATAAAGTTAGATCAAATAGTATTTTTATTTAAAAATTGTTTATAGTAAGTATAATAAAACATCCGATAGAAGAAATTAAAAATATATGTATTTTAAATCGAGAACAAACAAATTCGGCTGTAAAGAAGAAATATACAACACTATTTTGAAATAAATTCAGACATTAGGGCCACAGGCTCATGTACGTACCCTCTAATTTCAAACTTTCATGGAAAAAATTCTTCTACTGAAAATGCCTTTAGCACAGTTTATATAGGCAGATGGGAATTCCCAAGAATCCCCATCAAGGTTGTGTCAGGGCCATTGGTACACAACATAAAAATTAACGGATTAAATTCACTTTTATTTGGCTGTTATAAATATATTGAATTTAAATTACAGCATAAATGTTATTTTATTGCAGTAAGAAAAAAATTAGAAATCTATTCTTATTTACTAATTTCCCCCGAGTGTAAACTTGGCTTGCAAATGTACCAATCTGAGACACACACACGTTGCCTATCTTTACAAGCACTGCATTTTAAACTGAGATAATCTATAGATACCCATGAATTTCTTACTACAATTTTTATTTATTTTGCACATTTTTATCAAGTTTGCCAATGCTAAACTAGATGTCACCGAGTTAAGATCCGTTAATTGTAGCATTGCATTTGAAATATGTATCTTTTGTACATTAAAGTCCTTTATGTTTTCATAAGTAATCGGAGTGAGGTTGCTTATATCTTTGATAAACGAAAATCGACAATACATTGTAATGTTACGTGTTGGAGGCAAACTGGAACAGTCAGAAGACGAGATTACAATTACTCCGAAATACAAGTCAAAAGGCAGTTCAAGCAAGAAACCAACCAGAAAAAGTTTGTGGAACCAGAAAAAGTGAGCCTATAGTTAAGAAAACTCGAAGTTGATTTGAAGTCGTACAAATTAAAAAAACCGCTGCCTATAAGGAATCACTACTTCCACATCCAGATTCTTCATCAAAGTCGTTTTAAAGGAAACATCTTGACTATATTTGCACTCTAGTATGTGGAAATTATTGGTTATAGAATTTTAATAATATTTGGGGCAGATGTCATAGAAAAGTTTGAGGAGTTGGTTTCTACCATATACGTTAAAAATGAAGTTTTTAATTCACCCTATACTTATTTTCTACTCTTCACCTCCCACCCCTTCAATGGAGTCATCTCAATCAGATGTCACTACAATACATATGTGTACTAATCTCAAGTGAATATCTCAATTTGATGTTATCAATCCCATTAATAATGAAGTGGAGGTGGTGGAGTTTGAAAAATATTAGAAAGAAATCTGAGGCCTTGGTTTCTAGTATATACACCGAATCCCAAATTTCTGTACTCTTATCACCTTGATTTACTTATTTTCCCCTAGTCACTCCTATTAACCCTAACCCTTCTACGGAATCATCCCAAAATATAATCTAGTTCCAGATGTCGTTATAATACATATGCGTACTAAATTTCATGTGAATATCTCAATTTTATTTTATCAACCCCTTGAATAATGGAGTAGGGGTGGTGGGGGGCTGAAATATATTATTAAAAAATCTGAGGCCTTGGCTTCTAGTACATATACCGAATTTCAAGTTTCTGTACTCATACCAGCTTGCTTCACTTATTTCCACCTATTTACCCCTAAATAACCCCCAACCCTTCAACGAAATCATCTCAAAGTATAATCTAGTTCCAGCTGTTGTAATTCATACGTGTACCAAATTTCAAATGAATATCTCAATTATATTTTATCAACCCTTTTAATAATGAAGTAGGGGTGGTGGGGGTTGAAAAATATTACAAACAATCTGAGACCTTCGCTTCTAGTACATACACCGAATTTCAAGTTTCTGTAGTCTTACCAGCTTGCTTTACTTATTTTCCCCTATTTAACCCCCAACCCTTCAACGGAATCATCTCAAAATATAATCTAGTTCCAGATGTCGTTATGATACATATGCGTACTAAATTTCATGTGAATATCTCAATTTTATTTTATCAACCCCTTGAATAATGGAGTAGGGGTGGTGGGGGGGCTGAAATAAATTATCAAAAAATCTGGGGCCTTTGCCTCTTGTACATACACCGAATTTCAAGTTTCTGTACTCATACCTGCTTGCTTTACTTATTTCCCCCTATTTACCCCTAAACAACCCCAAACCCTTCAAAGGAATCATATCAAAGAATAATCTAGTTCCAAATGTCGTTATAATACATACGTGTACCAAATTTCAAATGAATATCTCAATTTTATTTAATCAATTGGAGTTGGGGTGGTGGGGGGTTGAAAAATATTATAAAAAAATCTGACGCTTTGGCTTCTAGTACATACACCGAATTTCAAGTTTCTGTGGTCTTACCAGCTTGCTTTACTTATTTTCCCCTATTTAACCCCCAACCCTTCAACGGAATCATCTCAAATTATAATCTAGTTCCAGATGTCGTTATAATACATACGTGTACCAAACTTCAAATGAATATCTCAATTTTATTTAATCAACCCTTTTCATATTGGAGTAGGGGTGGTGGGGGTTGAAAAATATTATAAAAAAATCTGACGCCTTGCTTCTAGTACGTACACCGAATTTCAAGTTTCTGTACTCTTACCAACTTGTTTTACTTATATTCCCCTATTTACCCCCAACCCTTCAACGGAATCATCTCAAAATATAATCTAATTTCAGACGTCGTTATAATACATACGTGTACAAAATTTCAAATGAAAATCTCAACTTTATTTTATCAACCCCATTAATGGGGTAGGGGTGGTGGGGGGTTGAAAGATATTATAAAAAAATCTTAGGCCTTAACTTCTAGTACATACACCAAATTTCAAGTGTCTGTTCTCTTACAAGCTTGCTTTACTTATTTTCCCCTATTTAACCCCCAACCCTTCACCGGATTTCCTCAAAAAACAATCCAGTTCCAGATCTCGTCATAATATATACGTGTACAAAATTTCAAGTCAATATCTCAAACCGTTCCGGAGAAAACGTGCGGACAAAAAAAGTTACAGACAGACAGAAATTTTTTTTTTGCTCAAATTTAAAATCTCGACGTTTCATGACATTCTAAACCTATTTCACGAATAAAAAATTTTGAAAATTTTTTTGCGATTACTATACTTCCAATCCACTACGTGGATGTGGAAGTAAAAGAGATATCATTAAGTAGCGTTAACCTTTCAATGCGCATGACGTCATAACACCCAAAGACTTCATGAGTAGAAAAGTCTATATTTCATAACGAGTGCCAATCACGCCTTTAGACGTCATGTTTTTTTGTTTATTTTTGCTTCCATGTCTTTTTTTAAGATTATATTTTTGGCAATATCTGGCCAAAACTAGTACACGTGCAACAGACAAACAAGCTTGATTAGGTTAGCCACCAGGTCATATTACCTCAGCAGTCAAAGTGTCAAACCTGGTGGAAGCATCAACAATGATTTGGCCTGCAGGTTCCCCAGACTTGAATACAATTGAACATGTATGAAACGTGCTAAGCAGATGACTCAGGTCGAAAATACCTTGTCTCCAAAATACAGAAGTGAGAGTTATTCTAATTGAAATATGGGAGATTGTGCCACAACAAATTATCAATAACGTCATCATAAATATGGATTACTTCAATCATAAGGGCTCCACAGTGGGATAGAAACATAAAAAAAAACGGACAAAAATCATTCTCCGGGTCAGTTTGGAAAATAATTAAATAATTTTTATAAACACTCAGGGTTTCACATAAGCCTCCGACTTTTTTATTTATTAATTTTTTGAGGTTCACAGTATGAAAAACATTTAATAGAATTAAAAGATTTTTATTTTATGGTGAATGTATCCTAAATATTTTTTTGTTACTATATAAGTTTTTTGGGTTGCTGATTCCGAAAATTGAGGTTCCGAACCCCTAAAATATAGGACAAACCCGAAATATGGAAAAAACACCACTTTTAGGTTTTTCTTTGCCACAATTAGAATATCAATCAATATTTCTATAAAAACTATAATTTTAAAAGGGGTTAGTTAGAGGGTGAAAACTACCCCCAAAATGATTTAAAATGAAAAATGCTTGTTTAATTTTTTTTTACTATTTGATTTCGATTCAAATCAGTGGCCATTTTTAAACAATAAATAATTATTTTAACCCACTCTTGGGGGTAAAACTACCCTTTGAAACCTCTAAATTCAAGTGCAATAAAAAATCACGTTTCAAATACTAGTTTGGCTTTTATGGTTTTAATTGTATTAAAAAAAAAAATTACTAATTATTTTCAGTTTTTTCAAAACATAAAAAGTTGTCGGCTTTTGGCCATTTTCGGACATTAAATCGTCTATAACTCAAAAACAGTGGACTTTTCAAAAACATTGCAAGAGACAAAAAGTGTTTATTTTTGCCCAATTAATTTAGAAAATGTGTTTTCAAATGGATTTTTTACATTTTCTTTTACTTTGCAATTTCATTGTTGATAACAAATTACCTGCC
This sequence comes from Stenurella melanura, assembly GCA_963583905.1. Lineage (NCBI taxonomy): Eukaryota > Metazoa > Arthropoda > Insecta > Coleoptera > Cerambycidae > Stenurella > Stenurella melanura. The sequence goes on along the minus strand of OY757310.1, from coordinate 41,331,063 downwards.
ACTCGGACAAAAAAATGTTATTTAGGTTTTGTGTTCCCCAAAACGTAACTAATCGATTCCAATTGGTTTGAATCCGGCAACTTTATTTGGGAGGTTCTGCGACTTTTTTTATTCATCTTTTTAGGGGTGCACCGCTCGTCTATAAAAAAAACATTTTAAACTAGCATTTTTCATTTTACGTCATTTTCGGGGTAGTTTTCACCCTCTCTAATTAACTCCTTTTAAAATTAAAATTTTCATTGGATTATTTAAGATTAATATTCAAATTGTTACAAAAAAACTCCTAAAAGGTGTGTTCTTTCCATATTTTGGGGGGTTGTCCCATATTTTAGGGGTTCGGAACCAAAATTTTCAGAATCAGCGGCCCAAAAAACCTATACAGTAACTTAAAAAAATATTTAAGATACATTTTTGTCATAAAATAAAAATCTTTTAATTATTTTAAATATATTTTAAACTTTTAACAGATTTCCTAACGTCAAAAAATTAATATTAAAAAAATCGGAGGTTTACGTGAAGCCCTGATGTTTCCCGAGCATTTCTTTTAAATATCTTGATCCGGAGAACGATTATTGACTATTTTTGTTTTTATTCCACTGTGGTTTCGGGGGATGACGACACACGTTATTAAAAAAAAAATTATTGTAATTTTGCTTGATCATTAAACATTTAAAACAAGTGAAAATGTAGTATTCGTTTTTTGAGTTATTTTTTATATTATGTATTTTTAAGTAAGCTTCAAAATAGCACAAAGCTTTGCAAAACAAACCGCAATTAATTAGCCCTTAGTTAACTTTTCCTTTTACGAGATTCCATCCAAATTCGTTAGAAGAAAAAAATCCATTCCTGCCGGTGTGTATATTATACGAAATTCTTATAGGATGAAACAGACGATTTTACAAAAAACTTGTGCTAGTCTACGTGCTAAATGCATTGAATAGCTAAAGATATTGTATTCATGGTAAACATAGTAAACATAATTACATAATACTTTGTAATCTGTAACACGCCCTGACAAGTTACAACCCCCCCCCCCCCACGATTTAAAATGTTTACACTTTTGTAAAATGTATTCTGTTGATTAATTGAAAATAGATTTTTTTAATAATGTTTTTTGTAAGAACGTTGATGTTTTATGAATCTCCTCTTCCCATTACTCATTTTGTCACATTTTCGGCAAAAAGCGAACATATTCGTCGAAGGTCCCATTACCATATTACAGTAGTAGAAAATAGTGGTGTTATCATCAATTTTGGGACATTTTAAAGTCCCGAGAGTCCCCCATAGTTCTGGGACCAGATTTCTTTGCAGAATCCTGGGAGTCCCACTTCCTGTCTTAGAGGATATCTAAAATTTGCATAAAAATTTGTACCATTTTATAAACTCCTAAAGTTCCTAAGTTGCCTGTAAAACATATAATTTTTCAGCTTACCTTTGATGAGAAACAAAAAATCTACAGCTTTCATAGAGATAGATCTATACATTTTGATGCTGTCAAAATAAAGAAAAACATTAAAATTAAGAAACTTGTTCCTTACTGTTTATTAATCATCTTACAGCACATTAACTTTTTTACATATTTTGGTATTATTTTCTAAATTCATTTATCATTAAAAAAAAACGGAAACCTTGACAACAGGCCGAAGATACCTGTAAACTTGTTATAACAATTAAAAAAATATTATATAAAAATTACACCCACAAATGAAGAACCAAAATATATATATTACTATATTACAACTAATTCCTTTTGTCCACACATTCTCTGAAAATGAATCACAAACACATAGACCAACTGAACATATCTTTTTGTTCAAAAATAATTTAATGTACACTAAAAAAATCACTCATTCCAACTTAAACACACATACGAGAATGCATTCCCAATTTAGATAATTTTTAGTATTCACATACAAAAAAAAAGGGTACTGCGTATCAACACTTATTTTTTTGTGTCAATTAATTGTCTTTTTTCACTGTTCTTGTTTTTTTCTTTTCATGTTCTCTTTTTTTAGGTTTTTTCTTTTTTCAGTTAAAAGAATTGACTTGGAAAATTAATGAGGGTGTGATATAAAACAAAAGTGTAATGTGAAGTTTTTCCTTACATTTATCAGGATCAATATGGTGCGAAATATCCACCTCGTCTATAACTCCTAAAAATGTAGACATCAGTTCATTAAAACACAAGTGGGTATAGTACACAAAATAGAAACAACATAAAAGAACCTACTAAATTAAAAAGTGCAAATTAAAGAAATATACACATATAAAAACTGCACATACTTCTGAGCTATACTATTAACAAGCACAAATATGTAGTCCATAATTATTTTAAATAAGAATATTACTAGCAAAAAATTCTATATAAGGGAAATATTAGATCTGTAATTCACTTTTCCTTTTGGGGATTTTTTACCACATTTCACTTCTAAAAATAAACCATGGAATCTATAAAATAGAATTACTTAGTACGTTGGATGGTATTTTTGTAAAATAATATAGGTGAAAATAGAAAATTTCTATTATTTTTTAAATTTTCTAGATATTAGTTTCAGAAGAGCATAAAAATGGGAAAAAATCCCCCCAAGAAATGAAAAATAAAACAATACCACAATTAAAAGTTACACAACGTAATAGGGCCATCCCGCATATCTTTTTTAAATCTTAGATTATGAAATTTCATAAAGAAATATAACGCCTTCTCATTCGTTGCTGTTAGTAGTTGCAGAGTAGATCTTGCGGTCTTCTAATACAGTAGACGGTAGCTCAGTGGTTTAGCATGTCTAGCTTGCATACTGGCGTCAGTGGCGTAGCTGAAAATCTCGGCCCCCCCCGCAAAATGTGTGGTCGGGCCCCCCACAAAATAAAAAACTCACATAAATTATAAAGTTTTTCGGCAGCGGCGTACATTCTCTTTAGCAGTCTTCGATGATGTGATCAGTATCTAACTTCCTTGCTCTCTCTTTCTCAATACTTAATGCACATAATGCTGAAGTCTTTCTTGTGTCATTGAATTTCGTACAAACGTCTTAATAAGCTTTAATTTTGAAAATGACCTTTCAGCTGTAGCAACAGTAACTGGTAGTGTTAAGAATAATTTTTTGGCAATGAAAACATTAATTTGGAACACTTAACAGTAAAGTTTTATGATTTTTTATAGGGAATATAGCAAAATAAAAGACTGAAGAATCCGTAATTTCTATTATTTGTGTGCTCAAAACATTTCTTAGTAACAGAAGTTCGCGGGGAAAATCTGTCGATATAAATCTTCAGAATAATTTTCAGCAAGATTGCTATCTTCCAAATAATGCTGATCGTCATTCAACTTTGATAATGTTTTGGGATTCAAACAGGAAAATCTCTTTACCACTTCGCTCATCCCAGAAAATCTTCCGACAATCTCTTGAATGACAATATCAAGGTTGGTATAAAATACCTCTACTTTAAAAGATGTTTTGGAATCTGTAAATCGTTCATTTTCTGCTAATTCATCAAAAAACTTTTTAACATGCCTTTTTCTCTTTTTTTAATTCTTGTTCTATACCCCATTTATTTGACAAATCCGAGGCCTCTACTAAAATTAATTATATACGAAATAACTTTTTTATCAACCATTATTATATTAAAATATTTATATATAATATTGACTATTGAATATTGATGTTTAGGATGAATGTAATTTTTAATTTCGATGATATTTTCGCGTCATAAATTTCTAGACACGGGGGCCCCCAAGAGCTGGGGGCCTCCCCGCATCGCGGGCCCTGCGGGTCCGTCCGCTACGCCACTGACTGGCGTACCTAGCAAAGCAGGTTCAATTCCTGCTCACTGGGATATAGTTTTAATTATAAAATTGTCCCCAGGAAGTGGTTCGGACTCCACTATAATACTATACACTTTAGGGCCTGTTTCTCTTTATCTAACATAAAATCATTTTCGATTTTCAAGGAGTTAAGGCACAAGCATGCCGAAGAGGGCTCGATAAACGCGGTAGCGTCACAGTGGTAGTCATGGTTTACATAGATACAAGGGCGAACATACCAAAGATACTATTCTTTCAGTGATCTCTACTTTTCGTTGATAGAACAACGTGCTTTTGGGCAATTTATAAATTGGTAGTGAATTTTGATACATCGAATCTATTGATTCATTACAAAACAAGCTAACCATTATACTCTTCGCAGACTTATTGCACTTTTATATAATTGTTGCATATTCTATAGGATACTTTTCGCATTATTTTTTGTAAGTAATATTATTTTAAACATTTTTAGTTTAATTACAACATACAAAAATTTAATAACTTTTTATTTATCGATATATTTTGTTAAAAAACAATAGGGTTCTTCCTCTAGCTAATGCCTGTCCAAATTTGAATACAATTGGACTTTCCGTTCTTAAGTTATCGTGCTTACAAGAAACGTGACGGATTTTAGAATGTGCCGATCGAATGCAATATACTCTTTGTTTTGTATTTGCGAAGAGTATAATAATGAACTATGATTAGAAGCAACAGCAGCAACGAAAGTGACAAAGACAGTAGTCTATTTGTTAACTTTTCAAATCTTCAGATTAATGCTCATCCCATAAACCAAAAAAAGATAATATTTAGGTGAATATCAATTTTTGTAGCTAGTTTATTCCATTCACTTGTCAAAACATACCAAATATTATGTCATTTATTGTGTTTATCCCATATACCTGGCGTACTAAACACTAAATTTATCCTTATTCATTTTCTTTTTTGGAAAAATTAAAATTACGACAAAAACTCAAACCTAACCACAAACGTGTCACAACGGCTGCATGGTCTGAAGTGTAGTTAGCAATAATAATATAATGAATCATCGGTTCTAACGATATTTTGATACATTTGAGCTTCAATATCTCAAAAATGGTACGCGATAGAGCATTTTTATAAACAGGGTTCAATTTGTTATAAAAAAAATCTTTAGGAATAACATATTATTATTCACAGAACAGAAGAAAGTAATTTTTTATGGAATTAGAAAAATATGTAGAAAAAAATTATCAATTCTGTAATTTTTGCCACACGTGCACAGTCATTTTTATCTATAGTCTGTTTTTAAACCAGGAGGAGCGTTTTAAATTTAACGCGCTAAATCATACATCTGTGATTGGATAGACCCTCGCCAGTTTTACACCAGGCAATAGTCGAAAATTTTGACATATTGTAAAAAATTTAATTTCATGTCATAAATTATTTGGTTATAATTTTTATTTTATTGTTTGCACATTATATATGAGTTTTAATTCCTTTTGTATAAATCTGAAGGTAAAAGTGGCTAATTACTTGGTGCCTTTATATTGTGTAAACGGTTTGGATACTGTATAAAATACCCTGAGGTCAAATAGAGGTCGTTGTATTATATAATGTTATAAAATACACACAAAAACACTGTAGTCGTGCATTACTGGTTGCCCAAAACGCCAAAAAGGTTTTAATGTATTTTCTAGTTACTTTTATGGCCTGAATGGAACTTTCATGTTTACTCCTCCTGGTTTAAAAACAGACTATACTGAAAGGGAGGCCCAAAATAATTTTTCTCCTTGGGCCTGAAAATTCCTAAAACTGGCATTGCAGGGGATAAATTTCCATTCAACTCTTGGCAATACTACATTTCAAAAAGTCAGAGGACTGATCATGACAAACACATACGGACAATGTGGCTTGTGCCAGTAATGTTCACATGTTGACATCAAACTTTCATATCAAAAAGAACCTTCAGCGGGAGATCATCAAGAAATCCCCATCGAAACTAAGTTACATAATGGATCCCATGCCAATGCTAAATTCTGCCGCATTAATGCTCATTCTATGTGTAATAAACTACCCAAACTGAAATCTTCTGTATCGAGACAGAAATTCTCTTACAATGTAACAAAAAATGAGTCTGGTGAAAAATCCTTAGTAGATATTCCCATATTATATACAAATTTAGCTTCCCTCATGGCAAAATTCGATTTACTTCTGATTGAAATAGAAAATACCAATCCTGCAATTGTAGTAATAATCGAAACCTGGCTACAACCAAAAATACCCAACTCGCTTATTAACATTCCGAACTTCACACTATATAGAAAGGATCGAGAACTGGGTACTTTAGGATACGGAGGAGTCGCGGTATACGTATCAGATGAGTACAAAGATATAAAGATAGCATCAACATCAAACGTCACACACAACAATGATACAAGCGAAATGCTCTGGATTGACATTCAACTAGAAACCATCAATTTACTACATTAATGTTTGAAAAAATTAAAAAAGCTTCCTTTACAGAAAACATACTAATCCTGGGTGATTTTAATCTACCACATATTAACTGGCCAATCACAAGAAATGATTATAGGAATGCCGCTAATGATTTATTTATAGAAATGTACGTGGAAAGCAACCTAACGCAATTTGTAGAAAAGCCCACAAGATATCGAGCTTCGAACAATCCATCTTTACTGGACTTAGTACTGAGCAATGACGAAAATTTAGTAAGCGAAATCAAGCATAATCAACCTATTGGTAAAAGTGACCACTTGACATTACAAATTAATTCTACGTGCACTCTGAGCGGAAACACTATCAACCTAGAAGAAATTTTTGGAAAGCTAACTATAATGAAATTATAAGATATATTGAAAACTTGGACCTGACGGAATAATCACAGGAATTCACTATAGAAGAAAAATGGACCATATTCAAAAATATGCTAGACACCGGCATTGAAAAGTTTGTTCCACTGACAAAAAATAAGAGTAAAAAGCAAATTAGGAAACCATGGATAACAAACACCAATCTATCCCCCAGGCAGCCCACATTCTTTTTCCATTTTTCTTAGGTTTAAAATGTCTTTACGGCGTGCTGGACTAAAAGCGCACACTATAAATAGATCTGAGTTGTACAAACATGTTTGGGAGATAACAACCAAGCTGTATAAATTTGACAGATGATGTCGTATGTGCTGGGTATAGTCATGACAACATTAATACTAAGGCCCGGTTGTACCAAAAGCACGTTCAAGGTAAGTTTAACTGAACGACAGTTCTACGATGAACTCAGTTCAGGAGCAATTATGTTGTACCATCAGTTTTAAATGTTCGTTCAGTTAAACTTGATTTCATCGCTCGTTGGCACTATTGGATCAGAGTATGGCACCTAATTCTCTAACAGAAGAAGATTTCACCGTTATTAACCATACTTTATTTATACAACTTATTAGTTACCATAGAGAACTGAAAAATTTTCTTTGTCTATGTTATTTACCATTTGTTTATATCCAACTATAACGTTATAAGTTTGTTTGACATGGCAGCGAAAAAAACAGTGAAATTTAATAGAACGACAAATAAACTCGTAACAGAATAATTAACAGCACTTAAATTTTAAATAATCTAAATATGCTTTATATATAACAGTAAGATCAATCCCATACGTTGTTTAAATACGAAGAAAATAACTAAAAACACATAGGTAAACCATGAACATCTCACCAAATCAAAGGAAATATTATTATACAAAACACGTAATTGTCTATATATAATGAAAACTAAACTTAAAAATGTTTATTTCCATAGCTGATAGCACAAGTTAAAAAAGCAAACGAAAATAGCGAATTTCACGATAATTAACTTGGACCATTGAGGTTATATGCCCTCCACTCTCGTTAGCTGTCAGATTTTCCACGCGCCCTATGCAAACATTCGGATTGGAAATCTCGGCAAATAACAATTTAATTTAGATTAAGTTAGGTTATGTATGGGCTTGAACTACTTGAACTTTCCTTGAACCAACCAAAAGGACCGTTCAACTAAATTGTTCTTGATCCACTATAGAACGCTTGAACCTTAATGGTACAACTTAAATTCATTACTTGATCTCTGTTCAGCAGTGAACCAAAGTTCAACAAGATGTTACATCCGGGCCTAAATGTGGTAAATTAATGCAGTTCAACACTACTGATCCAATACTTATTGATTGATATGGGTAATCAACTGCTCCAAGTGGTGCTGATCTGTCCTACTTCAAGTCAAGAATGTACCCATTGTAATGAGTCACATTTATCTAAACAATATTATGTAGAGTCATTATCAACAGTTTTTTACAGGGTCAAATTTGAAATTCTGGAATTATCACCTTAACTTTTTATCATTTTAACATAGATAAAAATAATCATATAATACTCTGGTATCGTAAACATCCAACTTTTCTAAATATAAAAACATCTATACTGGCAATTATGTTATTAACACATTAACATTTGATGAAAAAATGAATAGAAATCGATACTCATTTAATAAATTCTAAGGCAAAATTTCATATATATGGGTTTTCCATATTTTGAGAGTTACTACTGGTATTTTGTTGCTTTATTTAGTGCATTCTGGATCTTTATAATAACTTGGAATGAAATATACAATTAGGTGGGAGGAGACTATGTCAATATATATTTCAACATAGATCAATATTTCGACAAATGACATCACTTTCTTGATAAAAGAAAATGGAGTATTTCAAAGGGCTATATTATACACATGAGTCTCAACTATGACCGTGAAAACAAATAGTTTATATTTGTTTTCACCAGTATTTACAATTTATTAATATATTAAATGCCACACAGTTCGCATGAGATCCATACGCTACCAATCATACAGTGCCACAAGGTTATACCATGGTATTCCTTGTTTGGTCATTCATAATAATAAGCTTGTGGTCACTTGCTATTCGCTTGCCAGAGTGGTAATGTTAGCTTGTCGAATTTTATAAATAAATTTGGTTATTGGTTATTTGGACCATGGCTTATACCCTGAGAGCTAATATCACAGAAATTTGTACTATTTGTAAATGGACAGAATGTGCCTTAATAGGTGGTCGATGATCCATTGAATACCCGCCCATCAGTCAGTCAGGCTGGGAGCATTGCATTGGGCAGCGAGCGGCGATTTAGTCAATAACCTGACAGTGGTACTGTCAGAAATGTCAACAGAGCCATTTTTGATTCTCTCGTGCCAAGCCGAATTTCCGATTTTGAAATCGCAATTTACAACACTGACAAAATGCCAAAATTCTTTTTCCATAGAGACATCACACAATCCTCCACTAAACGTATTTATTTAGATACTAATGTTTTAAAATTCCATGTTTTCAGCTCTTGGTCGCTAAAAGACAAACTACTTTGTCGTTTGAACCAAAGTTTAGACAATCTCTCAATTGGCGTAGTGGCGAGAGAAATACTTCGCTTGCGCAAGGTATATCACGTCAACCATGTTAAGTAAATGTCATTCCCATAATATCAGAAGTCTTGGTGGTCCACTGAAAAGGCACTAAAATGTGGGTTACCCGAGGGCCAAGCAGCAGTGTAAAAATTCCCGGCGTTGATTGTGCTAAAAACTTAATCAGCCTTGTAGTGAAAAGTTATCAATATTACCAGCCTAAAGTTACTGCAGTAAAAATTATTGTTTTAAAAGTAGAGCTGAGCTTTAGAAATAAAAAAAAGTTTGAAACTTGTGCTGCAAATTAAATAAATCTAAATATATTTGTTTCATAATTATATGAACTACCAAGCATAAAAAAACAAATATAATATATAGCAAACATATTTGGTAAGTTTGTACTTAAAAGAAAAACAGATTTTATTATCACGTAGCTCAATATTTAAATCCCATTTAAATAAAAAATATAAACAAATAGAATTTTGGGTAATTCTTTAGATCAACATGATTTGCATTTACCGAAAGGTTTCAAAGATGTTCTGAAAATATCTTGTGAAAATTCGAAACTTAAATTGATTTAAAGAGTTACCAAATTTTCTCGTTTTGTGCATAAAATATTCTTAAACTGTCAATAGACAATTTCACTCAATTTAAATTAGGTTTAAGCATCAATTTTAATAATTCTGGACTACTTATATCTACTATATTTCAAAACACTTCCCATGAATTTGTTGTTTCTAATTTGTTATTTAAAAAACCATACCTCGGTCGACGCATGGGCCTATATCCTCCATAAAATCCTCTACTTATTCCTCTCGTTCCACGGAAGGCTCCTCTGCCACGTGGTGGTCGGTTGGTTGTTGATAATCCTGGACGGTTTGTCCTCTTGGGCATAACCTACAACACAACTATTAATATACAAGAGTATAAGTACACGACTAGATGGCTCTAGATTTACTATAAATTGCATCTGTTTCGATTACAACTATAAGTCTTCCAATTGCTTCAAATATTAACCAAAATTATCGCGAGTAACTTCGTAAGTTCTAGTACGCAGTGGGGACTAACCATTTTCGTGAACATATAGCAAGGCAGAGGAATACAATATATAACACCACGAACTGATACCTAAATCATACTTCAAGTAACCTAGTTCAGGAGGTAGTTACTTATAGTTAAATTGTTTTTGATGTATGTTAAATGATGGTCAAACGTCAACTCATTTAATAAGGTTATGTTTGATTTTTGTTTGGGGTAGTTCATTTTTTATAATATAGGCAACATCTGAATTAATTAGGAATATTACTCTTATCTTAGAGATGGAAGCAGAAACTACATGGACAACTTCTTCAGTGGTTGGCCAGAATATATATTTATTATTTAATTTATTATTTATTATATACAAGAATCCATTTGCTAAATTTATTACAGTAAACTTAGCTACTTTAAATTTTTCGCTAATTGAATTTAATGTATATTTTCGACTAATATAAAATAGAGATATAATAAGTCATGATTTTTTTGGTTATTTTATATTTATCATTTTCAATGATTATATCCAATAAAAATTTTAAAAAGTAATTCTTCACATTCAATATCAGTCTAAACATATCAAAAACACATTACTATCTGTTAAAACAATAGCAGTATATAATTGTTTATATTTAAAAATGAGCATTCCGTCGTAAACAATAATCAACTTGATTCAACATTTCTGCGACTACCTGGCCTTACTAATGTTGGTATAGTGGGGGAGCTCACTGCAGCTTACTAGACCTAACTATTTGATTAGTTAGTTACTCGCAAAAATTCTCTTAAAGTTTATATTCCCCTACAAAATGTTAACGTTATACGTATACTATTATTCTTAATAGCAAAAACACCAGCCGTTCTATTTAATACAGATAAGTTCGGTACTTAATGAAATTTTAAATTCTTTCTTATATTAAACTAATTTTTCCACAATTCAACTAACCTTTATTTGTCTTCCTCGGAACAGTGATTCATCCATTGCCATCGCTGTCTGTACAGAATCTCTGTCACCAAACTCAATGTATGCAAAACCTTTAGGGTGGCCGTCATATTTATTACAAAGAATCGTTACTCGATTTATTGAACCGCAACCATGAAAATGTTGTTCCAGTTCTTCGGCAGTTGCGCCATAATCTACATTACCAACATATATACTACGATTATCGACTTCCATTTTCTCTTCTATCGACATATTTAATGGACTCGCTAAAACATATTAGTTCACTATCTACATATTCAAAGCAATGTACACACAATCGTACTTAGGCCTGGAGGACTACCCATATTCATTTGTTTGTCAACCTCACTTTGTAGCTGTTTTAATTTTTCAGCTTCCTCTTCCATTTCCCGAACTCTAGCTTTAATTGCTTCTAATTCAGGATCATCATTTGCTCCTCCATCACCATCAGTATCATTGAGTAAGGCATCATCATGCATTCCATTAGTTTCATCGAATGAATCTAAGTGGTCCTCACCTAAACCCAAGTCTTCATTATCCGCCATAACCTAAATTTTTCATCACAGAAATTAAATATTGATATTCAAACAGTTCAGTTTAGTTAAGAAGCACTTATATAAATCGTAAACAACTTATATGAGTCTTTCAATAATGAAAAAAATATATAAACGTGGATTGGACGCGGTTTCACTGTACTTCAATGAAGATAAATTTTATCTGTGAACGATTTAAATTTTACTTTTTAACTACAAACCAATATACTTACTTAATATTTTAAGACAACTTTTCACTAAAAGTAAAATATATTCGCAAAGTGTACCAGTTATCTCCGTATTATTAAAATTATAAAATTACCGGATTACCGGCTATTTTATACGCGCTAATCGAAATGGCGGAGTGCAACATACAGTGTCACCAACATAAGCGACGATAAACAGAAAAGTACTTACGCCATAATTGCCAACCTAACCCATGTACAACACAACACGATGCTGCATGGCGCTGCGGGCGCTGCTGTCCAGATCAGCAGAACATCTACAGAATAACTGTGCTTGATATTTTCTTGCATTCGTGATGTCTTTCGACAATGACGTCAACTTCTTCATTTCTTCATTCTACTTTTATTGACATCACAGTTACCATATTACTAATGATCCGCCAGCTATCATACTTTAACATAGGTTAGTAAGGTATTTTTGTTGTTTTTGTACCTGTTATTTCTAAAAGGGACCCGCTTTCAAGCTAGCAAATATGCAATAAACTCTTTGGTTATAGTACACAATAGAGATGTGACGGCGATCACTGCCACTGCTACTTCTCACCTGTTCTTTCAACTGAGCAATCGCGTCAATCGCGAGGAAAAATCGAAGCGATCCACAGAGCGATATAATCACTGCTACCGAGAACAGTGATTGCTGAACGATCACCGTAGCGATCACTGTCATTAAAAAATTGCCTTTAAAAACATTTTTTAGAGGAAAAATTGTTTCAGCTATATTATATACCACGAGTATTTGATATTTTTCGAGTTTAAAAAAAAAGTGCACACACCTTATTGTTGACTAGAGCAATAAGGTAACCAATACAAGACATGGTCGTACTTTCAGTAAATATTAGAGAATTAACAAGACAATCATATAGAAAAGACGAAATAGACGAAAACGTTGTTAACTTCGAATTAAAGGGACACGACATTCAGTAGAAACGGTCTCGGGATGTCTCGGGTACGCTTTAAATGATCCCTAATTCGAACACGGGGTGACTGGGACATGTGTTCCCTCAGTCCCCCCCATTAGCTCCATCGCTGACATCATTACAGTGGAAATACAACTGAAAAGGATTTCGTTGCAACTTTCCAGTGAACTGAGAGGGTGAATGTCGAGTCCCGTTATTGGTTATTTATTGATTATTTTTATTATCATTATCAGCTTATCAATCGCACTCTTGAAAATGAACAGATTCCAGATGATTTAAAATATTTCTTTGTTCATGCGCCTTAGAAAATACTTTTATCCATGCGCATTAGGGAATGCTTTTGTTCATGCGCATTAGGAATTAGGAAATGTTTTGTACTTGTACGTATTTGACAGAGTTGACAACTAGAGTTTTTCTTACAGGTTAAAACACATTGTTCTTTGTAAAATTAGTTCTCGAATTATACCTAAGTATGTCGGAAAATAGGGAAGAAATTCTTGCAGACTTTCAGGTATAATATGTTTATTATTTGTGTTATATTAAGTTTAAAAAAAATATCTTTGCTCAGGTTAGAAGAATGACAATCAGTATTTATTCACAAATTTTTTAAATGTTTCTAGGCGTGTACCGGTATAGAAGACGTTGCTGAGGCGATTTACCACTTGGATGAGACTAATTGGGATCTTTTGGTAATGTATTATTTTTCTTGTTGTTATCACTCAGTAATGATGAATCATTTTACAGCGAGCTGTTAGCAGAGTAATGCCACCAGATACTCAAGCCTTTCAACCTAGACCAGATCCTGATGTTATGGTTGTAGAAGATGATGGAGACATCCCTGCAATTCCTGTAGAAACTGCAACAGACATGATGGACGTAGGAAACAATGTCGGTCATCCACCAACAAAGAAAACGTCTCGAGAGAATATATCACGCAATTCACGTAATCAGGACAACAATCTTCCTTCTACTTCAGGGGGTAGTGGAAATCTGAGAATGTTGAAGTTCAATATACAATACTGTGATAGAATAATAAAAATTGAGCTGCCAGATAATGGCACAGTCAGTAAGTCTTCATATACCTATTTTGTTGTGCATACCTAAATAGTCATTTCATTATAATTTTAGATGATTTGAAGATAAGATTGCAAAGAGATTTAAAAATAGCTCCCTGTAGACAGTTATTATCCAGTTGGGCCAGACTGGCTCAGTATGAAAATACACCTTTTTCAAAGTTAATGTTGCCAGATGAAAATTCTCTTCATTTGACGATAAAGCAAAATGTAGGAGGGTTTACTGCAGATGATGAGTAAGTTTCATATATTTTATTTATTTATTAAATTTTCAAAAGACCTAAACTTTTTCCATATGTGTCAAATAATTCACAATTTCTGCATAAATAAAAAGTATAACAAAATGTAAATGACGCGACAAATGTAAAACACCTTAAATGTTTAGTGAGTGATACATGCATTACCATTAACGATCACGAGTACCCAGTTCGTTTCAATGTAGTACCAAACCTCAACGAAGAGATAATTCTGGAAGCCCCATTCCTCTTCAAGGAACGCGCACTACTTGTATATCAGCATTGTTGCTCATACCTAGGGAGAGAGGACAGACAAAGCCTAGCCATGACTTGAATGGTAAAGAGTGATAACTTAAAAGTATTACAACGTAGTCTCGAACGTAGAGTTCTAAGTATGATAATATGTAAAAGGACAAAAGGAGGTACACTCGCTAGGAGTACCAGCTTGGACTGGATATCACTCTCTGGAAATTTTCAAGTTGAGTTGGTGGCAGCTTACTTAAAGCCATGAATGTACATGTACATTTATTAGTTGGGATACTTTGTCTGATGTTAAAATTGTATCTTTATGTGCTATAGACTATCGGCAGAATGTCTACTAGTGCTTCTTTTTGCAATTGTTATTAATCATGAGTATATAACATTTCTTACAAAGTAAATACAATTTTCATAAGGATTATATTCATTTATTGTGTTGAATGAATCCATTGAAATTATTATATTTATAATTATCACTGAAAAAAGAGACACAATGATACAATCTTAAAAGTTTTAAAAGTTAGTTTAGTAAAAATAATATAAAAAATAATAAAAATAAGCCAAAGGTAATATTAGAATAAAAAATATCTGCAAAAAATTGATACAAATTTTTTCGAAGCCGAAAAACCTGCGGGTTGTCGTCGCTTAACGCGATCGGCTACGGAGATCCCAATTTTAAATTTGAATGTAATCTCGGCGAAAAAGATAAAATCTCAAAGACACCAAAATTTCAAACATTAATATCTAAATAGATAAGTCGAGTGGAAGGTCGTATGATATCTCTTTGGGAAAAGGAAGATTGGCATCATAAATTGCGCCCCTAAAATCGAAAGTTTAACTTGGCACGAGCGAATCAAAAATGATGTTTTTTGACATTTGTGAAAGGTACTTAAGTTATTGACTAGGCCCCTACGAGCGTTAGTAGCTTAATATTAATATTCTTCTTCTTCTTCTTTCGATCTTGGCCTTAGCTACGTGGCTATTAATTAAGTAATAAATAAGAGCAAGTTTGAATTTCGCACTCCTCTTTTATATTCCTCACTTATATTTTACTCCATCAGATTTTATTGGATAGAATAATATAGATGTAAATAACAATAAAATTATAGTATGTACGCACAGAAATGGAGCGAAATTTAAATAAAAAAGTGCGTTTTTCGCCTCTTTTTTTACTTAAAATGTAAAAAAGACCATGCAAATTGTACCTAAGAATTTCCTATTATAAATGTTTATCTTTTTGCCCCCCCCCCCCCATTTCTTCGCTTTCCCTCGTGTCCCTTTTACCATGTCTCTCTTAGCCCTGAAGAAACAAATAAATGCATTACATTTATGCTTACCTTCACTTGTAGTTGAAGTAATTTTATGAAGAAATAAAGTAAAAATAATTAAAAAAATATGATTAAGTATATAATAAAAAAATATAAAATCTAGTAATGTAAAAAAAGTAAACACTTATAGGATATCAAATAAGATACAAAGTATTTTATAGATTAAAAAATGTTAAAGAAATGTTTTATTTTTTGTTAAAATTATTATATTATTATTCTCACCACATTTTTTTTCATTTAACAACGTAAACAAATAACCAGTGCCCAGTCATTCAAAAACGAATTTTTGTGGACAAAATTCGATCTACACCTGAGTTTAGCTTGAAATGACTAAATTTTTTTAAGTATTCTCAAAACAATACTTTACAATGCCTAACTGCCCAAATTGAGGCAAATTGGCTAAAAACCTTAATTTTTTTTTGTTGACTCATTTTTTGAGAAATAGAATATTTACAGTGAAATGGCTAGGATGGACCTTCTTACATTTAAGATCTCTGGTTTTTTAATGGTTGCACATTATGTTTTTGGGTCGTTGATTACAAATATGATATTCGTTTTACCCAAAAGTGGTCCAATTTTGAGAGAATGGCCATTTTTGGGGGTTTTTGAAAATATTTCGAGGTTTTTATTACATAATTTATTAAACTATAATCTGATCATACAATGCTAAGGTTTTTAGATTGATAAATAAAGAAGTATTGATTTTTTGAATATCAATTTAAAAAATCCATTATCTTACTAATCTTACTATAGTCTGTTTTTAAACCAGGAGGAGCGTTTTAAATTTAACGCGCTAAATCATACATCTGTGATTGGATATGCCATCGCCAGTTTTACACAAGGCAGTAGTCGTAAATTTTGACATATTGTAAAAATTTAAATTTCGTGTTATAATTTCTATTTTATCGTTTACACATTATATATCAGTTTTTAATCCACAAAAACACTGTAGTTGTGTATTGTTAGTTGCCCGAAATGCCAAAAAGGTTTTAGTGTATTTTCTGGTTACTTTTATGGTGTGAATGGAAGTTCCATGTTTACTCCTCCTGGTTTAAAAACAGACTATAATATAGAAAATTCAGTATATGTTTGTTTGTTCGTTTGTTTGTTTGATTATAACTCAAAAACTGCTTGACTGATTCAGCTCAAATTTTCAAAGAATATTGCTACAAAAATCTGGAAGGCTGTAGGACTAACATAATGCCATAATAGTATATTATATAACAAGTTTTATAAACGTCATTTTAGTCACGAGTGTTTAATAAAATGAGTGACTAACAAGTTTATAAAATGTGTTGCATACTATACTTTTTCTACGACAGCAAATATCTAAATAAAAAATTTAAAAGTTATTTTAATATTCCATTTATTAACGTATCAATAACATGGTAACAGTAAATAATTACTAAACTATTGTTCTACTTATTGTGTATATTAATGGTTACATTGGAAACATTTTGGCAATTGCTAAAAAAACTAAGTGATTTAGGCTCATTTTTTTCCAAAAAATACAAAATTACTTGTTTCTTGTCACAACGCGTCGATTTATTTTGACAGATTGTTGACAAGAATTACTGAAAACTAACTTGATTTTTGCCATTAAAATATCTAGAATTAACCTCAGCCGTGACTAATATCTCGTTGCTAAGTTCAGCCTGTGACTAAAATGCACGAAGTCACGGTTTGTCGAAAGCGTGTTTAAAGGATTATTTAGCGTCATGGAAACGTATACGATAAACGCCATTTTAAAGATGGAAGTAGAAAAAGTAATTTTTGTGCAAATTGCGTTAATTTTTGTGCTTAGAGACTGGGAAAATCAATTTTCAGTATTTTATCTCTTATATACTAAATCAAAATTTAGGTTTTTAGCCAATTTGCTTCAATTTGGGCAGTTAGGTATTGTAAAGCATTGTTTTGTGAATACTTAAAAAAAAAGTTTAGTCATTTCAAACAAAACGCAGATGTAGATCGAATTTTGTCCACAAAAATTCATTTTTGAATGACTGTGCGGCATTTGTGTAACGGTATAACAGATTACTACCTGCATGGTATTAGTGTCTGCGCCGTGGCTGTCTGTTTGTTACAAGAAGTCTCCACTTTTACCGGAGTAGACTTTTTTAGTCTATCACAGTTTTTAAATATACACATACTTTTTTAATTTTTAATTTAAAAACATTTTGTTTGTATATTTAAAAAGAAGGGCCAGAAGAGGCATGATTATGTCAGAATCATACTCATCGACCATGAAAACTCATGAGTATAAATTTTTCCCGAGATATATTTAATATTAAAACAACTTTTGGATGCAATTAAGGGCTAAAAATTGCATCTGGGGATAAAAGATGACTCTATATCCACAATAAAGTTTATGTGATAATAAAATAAAAAGTTTCTAGTTAATATTAATTATTTTTAAACGATTATATTTGAAAAACTATCGAAAAATCCGAAAAAATTGCAAAGAATGCACATTTTTGCATAAGAGTGACTTTAAATATGTCTTCCAGCCAAAACTGTGCGTACGCACTATGATTTCATTGTTATTTACACCTAAATCTATCATTCTATCCAATAAAATCTGATGGAGAAAAAACTTCTCGAAAATCGACCTCAAATCATTATTTCTGACAGCCTAACAGATTATTCGTCCCTTTTGGAAACTTTGATCGTGTCTCCTCTAACAGATCAGAGTTCAGATCGCAACAAGGGATCGCAGACTCCTACTCCAGGATTTTACTTAGGATGTGCACTGTTCCCAGAATTGTGCAATGGGCTCATTTAGTTTTTTTTTATTTACATTTTCCGAAAGATCTTTTAATTCTAGAGTGAAATGCAAAAGAAAACAATTTTCTAAAGTCTCTCTAGGCTTTAGAATTAATCAAGAACATCAACATGTGGCGCTTTCGTATTATAACTGCGTGACGTCAGAGGCTCTCCATTAGAATCGAGATACGAAGCCTAACAGTCTTTATATAAATGCAGTAGTATAAAATACTGTTTGTATCATGAATAGTGCAAATACTGAAGTAAAACGTTCTGTTTTTAAGTATTATAATAAATAACTAGCTATACGATTTTCGAAAAAGAAATTTTCAAAGGACCCTCCGCCGTCAAAGGGAATGAGGAGAACTCAGTGCTCCCTTATTCAGAATCCGATATAAAAACTAGACTGGGACCCTCTAGAGAGTGAATGGCGATCAGACAATCGTACAGGGCAGTACTCTGCGTCCATGAACATTTTCTTGACAACATAACTAATCAAAATTCTACAAAATCGCGCCAAATGACAAAAAATTATTAATAAGAAAGGTCACACTGGACTTTCTCGTGTCGTGTTTAACAATAAATGTATTTGTGGAAACTTAAGCATATGTAAGGCTGTGATATGAAACTCTCGTAACCTGAAAGACTTGTAAAAAGTATTTAAATAAAATTTTTGTAAAACCATTGTCGTTATACTAAAACAGTGTGTTTTATTTCGGAAATCTCCACAAATCAACTACATTTGCTTCATCATGAAAGAAAGTCAGGTCGACGCTAGCTAAGCCGACTTGGGGCCAACAAGCAGGCATCCAGTTCAACTTATGGTGGTTCGTCCTTGCTCAAATCTTGCCTTAGGTCGACCATCGTCTCCCTATAAAATTTCAACCCCATAGGAGCAAAAGTAAGCAAGTTATAAGATGGTTTTTGATAAAATAAGTATCAGGAACACATGCAGAAGTAAATTTTTTTAAATCGCTGAAATTGACCCCTGGAGGGGCTTCAAATCCCTCAGGACGACCACCATTGCCTCTCAGACCATCTATAGTGAGCACGCTGCCTCAAAGTAGGACAAATTCTGTTTATTAGCCATTCCAGAGGGTGCGAAATAAAGGGAAACAAACCATATTTTTTCAAATTTTATTATTTTCCTTTCGTCTGTAAATACTCCTCTCATTTCGGCACTTATATACTGTTGATTTGTATTAAAATTCTCCATCGCCATAATTATATCCGCCTCTAGCAGATTAGACGAATCAGCTTTTAAATAGCCGGATTCGCACATAGTAAGAGATCATCCTACCTTGTAATACCAACACTGACTTCTGTAATCACATAATTCGGCGAAATAGGACTTGAAGAGACAATGATGTCAGCGATTCGAACGCATCCGTTCGTGAAGAATTTGATTTAAAAGCAGTATATTTCTGGAACTACTTATCGGAATGGCCTCAAATTTTTAGTATAATAACTATTTGATAACACAATTGTAATAAAAAGTGCAATGTGAAATTTGACCAAATGACCCTGGTACAGCTGTGACCCTTCCATTCCACATTCTGATTTCACTTCCATTTGGAGGTTTTTGTACTTGCTTAACTTCTTAACTTCCTTGAGCACAGACTTAGTGTGAAATAATTTGATTAAAAGAACACAATAACAACCTGCATGTCACTAATTTTAAAATGAAATAAAAGGAATGCCTTATCAGTGCGAACTCACAGAAACATATAAATGATGCGACTAAATTATACAATTCTGAAATAACCAGAAAACTGTACTCTTCTATTGCCATATTCTTGGGAAGAATTTGACAATAAAAAATTATGATAAATAAAAAAAAATGTACATGGGTGGTGCAGAGTAATGTAAATTGTCAAGCATAATTGACTCTTATGGTTTATCAGTTACAGTTAAAAATTACAGAAGAATAAGACCAACAAACCAAAAATTATTAATTATATTATTACAAATATTTATCAAGAACATCAAACAAGTTTTATAATCATCAATATCTGACCACAGAGCACAGATGTGTACATTCCACGTAGCAGCAAAAAAAAAAAAACATTTATACAAGATCTTATAATGAAATAAATGTAACTAATTTGCTCGGAGAGTTAAACGACACAGATCGGTCTAAGGTTATATAACTTGGATTCTATAGAAGAAATAACAGAATGTTTACAGCTAATGAGGGACACCTTTTTGAAAAATGTCCCTTTAATCAGACGTAAAATTTAACAGGCACGTAAATCGGGCTGCTTCAGTGCTAAGTGATGTGGCCGGCGTGATACACTAAAGGCTCTTAGAAGACATCAGTAATATCATTCCTAACTATAGTGAGATGCATAAACCAGCAAGTGTAGAAATGTGTGTAAAGAAAGGCAGTTTTATTTTATTAATTCTTAATTGTAATTTTATATCAAGGAATTGTCATACCAAATATAAATAAATTGAAACATGGAGTTACTAGAAATCTAGAAAATGCACTAGATCATTTTAAAAATTTGAATCTAGCTCGTCTCCTGGCATAATTGGCCTTAGTCGCAGAAATAGACCAACGTTAAATATGTAAATTAAAAAAAAAAGGTTCTCTTAATATTTTGTCTTACTAAGAAGTTATAAATATAAATAGAATAACACTATACTTACATTGGACACTGTTCCTGAAGTGGAGGGACCTTCATTATTCTTCTACATTACGCGAAGCACATTTTTTCCAATGGATTTTCAGTCGGTCCACAAGCCCTTGCATTTCTACTTTACACTTTTTACATGTAGCTCTACTACCACTTTTTCCATTAAGCTTACTTGATTTTTCAATAAAATATTGCCAAATAGGTTTTTTTTTCCTTCCACTTTTATTAGAGGACGTGTTAAAAATTATTTAATATTTAAATGCTATAAATATAATCACTCAGACTCACTTTCTCACTTGTTATGTGGCAGATTAGCAAATAATGGCAATTCGCATCATCCCCGCATTATAAAGACAGGCGAGTTTTCAAGTTCTGGCTGGAATTTTCATGTTTATACGTTCTAGCTTCTTTTACAATTATAGATACAAGGTACACAATTTATTCCATTTGTGCATTTAAACAAAAACTATCTTTGTTAATATAAGTACTAAGTACATAGTCAATGTCAATTATTAGGATGTGTATGTAAAAAAATAAATACAAATTTTAAAAATCCTGTTTTTTTTTATAAAAAAAAATCGTGATTTCTAATTATTTTTTTTTTAAATCATGATTTTTATCAACCCTACAATATTTTGTTTTTCAAATTCGTCCATGTGCAATTTTCTTTTATAAGTATCTAACCATTTTTCAGTGTTTGCACTGGAATTTTGCAGTGTAATATTTCTTGCACATTTGTAGTTTTCATCTCACAGCATACACAATCTTTTAATCTTCATTGAATTACACTGAAATTTTCAAACCTCAAATTTATCAGACTAGGAGTACCTTCTCATTATGTATAATTCATATATATTTTAGAAATGCAGTAACTGAGAAATTAAATGGGAGCTATACTTTGAACATTAAGTTTGAAGGAAAAACTTACAACCTGAAATATCAAGGTACCAAAACAATTTTGGAGGTGAAAACAGATTTTTATACTTTAACTAGCGTTCATGTTCGTAATCAAATTTGGAGTGGTTGGCCCCCTAATATAGATGATAATACGATGTTAGCTCTGTCAGGAATAAAGTAAGTATTGGAGACTATAAAAATTATTAAGTAAGTAAGTATTTATTTAGCAACCTGCTATTTACAATCTATACAATGGCAATATAACATTTTGCATTTTGTACAATATAAAAAACAACAATACAAAAACAGATATAAAATATCACTACATTAATGTTACGTAATAATTAACCTTAACATATCAATTGGTTTCTTGTTTAATTGCAGTTAAATTCTTTATTTGTTTTACCTCGTTAGGGAGAGCATTGAGCATTATTAATCCTTTTAAAAAGAAAGACGGAAACAAATTGAAATGCCACAGACATGCCCATGCACATGTGGTGGGGAAAGTAGGTGATGTGTTATATGATAAACAAGAACAGCTTAGTTGCTTCACTCTCGCTTGCTCTTATTACCATACCTAAACGAACATTTTCCGAATCTGTATAGAAAAGAACACACCAATTATGTTACCTGGTGGCAGGTATGTGTAGAAGTGTTTGAAATAATGGTCTGGCGACTTTTACCAGAAACGCCCTGTATCGAACTTGTCAATAAAATTCACACCGAAATTATTTTCGAAAAGATGTCTGTGCTTACAACATTAACTGGAGTCATTCAGTTGATTTTAGAAGACAGATGTGCCGGTTCAGATGTGCTTATTTTAAGTTCTTGCAAATATTTTGAAAATTGCTTGATTTTAGTAAAAATGTGAAGAGAAAAGTGTGGTAGAACGAATTTTCAAGTCTTATATAGAACTGAGTACTATGAACTTGCCTCCCGTTTTGATCAATAGGAAGCTGGGAAATAGCCCTGTCTAACACAAACACTTTATTCTGAAAGTGAATCAACTATAGTTTCTTCTAAATGTTTACATATGTGCCCTAATGATAATATTTTTTTATTTCATCCTATTCTAGCTATCCCGAACATGATCTGATAGTACGTCGTCATTCTCAGGCAAATCATAATAAAGAAAAAAAAGCACTGAACCAAGTGGTTCAGATTGATAGCGACGATGACGAATTCGAAGATGCCTCCGAAGGTTTCACTGTAGATGATGAATATTTTGTCGATAATGATGTTGTTTCAAAAAGAACTGATCCTCTGAGTAAGTGTGATTAACATAGTATATAGTAGTAACCTTTCTGATAGTAATTTATATCCCCCAAATAAACATTACAAATGTCAAAATTTGGCAGTCTTTTCCTTCCAATAGTGGCAATGACAGCACAAAGAAACGATATCAAAAATAACCGCCTATTAACAAATATTAGAGAGTAACTACAAATACATTTTGTGAATTCAATGCTCGGTGCATTAAGTTTTATGTAAAATAACATAACAAAGAGAGGCAGACCCAGCATCTTATCGTTTCCTTAACTTTTATTAGTAAATAAAAAACTCAATATATTATATTCATATTCATACCTTCACTTGGGCCCAACTAATCAATGAACAAAAGGACTTGTGTTGTATCCACGGATATCTTGTTAATGCTGCATATTATATCGCTAATAAAGCAGTCACTACTTGAGACTATGAAGACGACTAATTGGTACATATACTTTAAGTAATGCATAAACGAGATTTCCCATGTTTCTTTTATCTCACATTGGACTTAACACAGTGCGAGTTGAATTAACAAAATAATTTGTTAAGTAAGCAAAACCTAGTAATTAAATCAGTGGATTATTTACTCGGTGGTTTTTTATTCTTACTCTCTTATATTTATTGATAGATGATTGTTTTTAATGATATCACATCTGTTTGTTGTCATTGCTAGTTTTTATTGTAAGAAATATATAAATATCATTGAGCAGATTGGTTTTATATTGATATCGTACAAAAAAAACTCATTTGCAGAGGTCAAGAATAAAATCGGCAAAAAGTTTATTTTCATAAACTTGAGCGTCGTTATGCCTTCAATATTAATTAGGTTAGGATTTTTTCGAGGTTTAAAGCGTCTGGCGGAAGTTAGGGCCCACGGAAAATGTCTGACAATAACGAATGTTGGTTTTTAACAGTATTCTGTCAAACATATATGAAAACCAGCTATCATACTTTAACGTAGGTTAGTAAGGTTTTTTTGTACCTTTTGTACCTGTTATCTGTAAAAGGGTCCCGCTTTCAAACTAGCTAATATGCATATGTTCTTAACTACATATCACACTAGTTATTGCCAAAATATTAGCTTTGCTAAAGTGACATAGGTGTGGCGGTTCTGGGATCTTACTTTGTACTATATTCACATCTATTTTGAACTGCTGAACACGAATTTGGGGTCTAAATTGCGAAATTTCGCACTATTAATAATAATAATAATGTATTTATTCATGTAAGCCATCTTACAGGATATGAACAGTCAATACTTAAGAAAACATTTAAAAACTATAGAATACATACATACATACAATTTCGCAAACTAAAAAAAAATACGTAAAACTACAATAAGATATTATAAATACTTCACTTTAAATAGTGAGGTTAAGTGGCTATGTCGAAATCATAGAATTACTGTGAAAGACATTTTAAAAATACAGGATACATACACGTGTACAATTTTACAAATAAAAAATACATGCAACTACAATAAAATATTATAGACACTTCACATTAATAGAGAAGTTAACTGGCTAAGTCTAAATTATAGAATTCCTGTAAAGAATAAAAGCAATTGTCGCAAAGAAATAGACGAAGTTTTTTTTTTTTAAATATGTTTATGTTCGTTTCCTGCTTTATCTCAGTTGACAGTTTGTTGAAAACTGATCCACACAGATAGAAAGGACCTTTCTTGAAAGTGCTTAAATTAAATTTATTAATGTAAATTAGATTGCAGCCTCTTGTGTCGTGGTCATGCACACTATTGTGTAGAGGAAAGTGAGCTGCGTTAAGCTTAACAAAAAGAGGTGCCTCATAGATTACTAGACATGGCAAGGAGAAAATTTTATTTTGTATAAATATTTGACGACAAGACTACAGGATTCAGTGAGAATATTAACCTAATGATTTTTTTTTTGAAGAATAAAGATGCGTTGGAACTCACAGCTAGTTCCCCAATATATTATTAAATATTTCATATGCGAGTAGGCCAAAGCAAAATAGATGTTTAATAGATATTTCTTATCCATAACACTCCTCAAGTTTCGGATGGCAAAATAAGCAGAGTTTAGTTTTTTTATAACGTGTTCAATATGGGGTAACCAGGTGAGTTGTTCATCTAAATACAGCCCTAAGAATTTCACACTTTGGACTTTATCTATTGCTGTGTTGTCTAGTTTAATCATCAAATGTGGATTTTCCCTTCTTTTGTGGAACATGATGTATTTTGTTTTTGTTGCATTGACTATAAGTTTGTTATTAAAACACCAGTAGTAAAATTGATGTAGGGTGTAGTTCCTTTCTTTGGAGTTCCTCATGGGATGGAGCAGTAATACAGATTGTGGTATTGTCAGCGTATAACACTAAATGTACATTTTCTGCAATGTGTTGTTCGAGATCGTTTATAAACAACAAGAATAATAGTGGAGATAACACACCTCCCTGAGGAACCCCTAGGTTGATTTGTGAGGGTTGAGATAGGTGTTCATCAATTTTAACTCTGATTTCTCTGTCAGACAGAAAAGACTGTATCCATGCATTTAATGGTTCTCTTATGCCTAAGTTTTTTAATTTTTTACTTATGAAATTCTTGTTAACACAGTCGAAGGCACGTGTTAAGTCAAAAAACAGTGTTAGGACATATTCACCTTTATCTAGTCCATTGTAAATATGATTAATTAACGAAAAAGATGCTGTATTTGCTAGATTAGGGACCTAGCTTATACATCAGGTTTAACTTGAGCTATATTAAAAATATGTATACTTAAAATATATTTTTGTGGTGTAAAACCTTCCTCGAATCTTATGTTTTGGAGGATTCACCACCAAGTCAGTATCTTCCTGTAAAAATGACATATCTATGATAGAAAATTTTATGTTCAACAAAATGTCTATGAGCAGATTGAAATAAGTATATGACGTTATTTTTATGATATGCAGGCACAGTAAATAGATGGAACAGCTTTTTTGTATGTAATTGATAATTACCAAGACTTGATGTATCAACCTGTTTCATAAAAATTATAGAAACTTATTTTACACTCCCTTTTTTAGTTCCAGACAATGTTGATGATGAAATTGTTGGAAGTATAACATTTTCGGAGCAATTTACGCAGCGCTATGGTCACATCCATCCAGCATTTTACCAGGGTACTTTAGATGATGCTATTAAGGAAGCATGTTCGAAACCTGCTAAGGATGTAAGTAACATTCATGTTTATTCTCAATATTAAAAACAGACTTTTTTCATATAGGCCTGTTCAACATGCTGTCAGATTGGTGTCATATGTAGTGCCTTCTGGAGTATAAACATATTTGTCATGTCTGATATACAGTGTGTCCTCGGATGGTGTACCATACTCATATATTATTGTTGATTTTTCGAGAAAATATTCTTTATAGAAAGTTTTGCTTGTCCTGGAAAGTCATGAGCAGGGGTCAGATTTGTGATAACATATACAGGGTGTTAAAAAATGTAAAATTTTTATTAAGTGGTCCTTATGAGGTGGTCCAGTACACTGGTCCGCACGATCACCTAACTTAACTTCACCAGGTTTCTTTTTGTGGGGATATCTGAAACAAAAAGTTTAACGAAAACTCAATTACCATGATAAACATAAGTCTTATTTTTTGCATTGTTAGAATTCTCAATTGTTACTGCCATTACACATTGGATATTTACAATAATTCTTAAATTGCTTTTCCATAAAATGTTTTGTCTCTCAGTTCCAGAGAAGTGCTACTTTCACGTTCAATGCTTAATTATTCGCAAACGGTGAGACCAAATAAAACAATGGAAGAAATAAAAGTTGTTTATTTTCTAGAGCAGAATATGAATCTGTAAACAAGAATAGGGATAATAGGCTAAAAAACCTTCGGATGGCCTTGAAGTCCTCCACCAATTAAAAAATATAACCATTAGATCCCACTTTTCAAATGATGTAACTTTTGTATGAAATGTTTTCCCCGAAAATTCTTTATTTTCAAGTTATTCGCGTTTGCCAACTTAAGGTAGTTATATCGCAAATTACTTTATTTAAGAAAGTCACGAAACTTTCAACAAATTTAATTCACATATCAATAAACATTCTGGTAAAATATGAACTGCAGTTACCGTACCGTTTCCGAGATTCATACGCTCAAAGTTCGCAGTTTTTGACATTTAACATTGCGTTTATCGACGCCATGCGAAATAAATTCATGTCGTGACACTGTTTTCTCTCTTACGACTGATGCTTATTTAAGAATGATCTCAAAAACGAGGCAAACTTAAAGTAATTCCTGACGAAGCAAGTTTATAAATATCGAGATGATTCACTTTCTAATAACGTAATGGCAGCCACCTGAAAATTATTGAAATTATTGAATGGGGACATGAGTATTAGACGTGGCAACGTCACACTATTTCTTGGCGTGGATTTTTCAAAATACTTTTCGTTTATTTTAAATGCAGTATCATATAAGAAAGTAGAAGATTTACAAATTTTCGTTCCAATTTTATTTATTGTATGTATAATATGTTTCCGTTGATTTATTGAAAGAGGTAAAAATTTGTCAAAAATAATACAGATACCTGACTCTTAATATATATAGAATTGGAATGAATATAGTATAATATGTTTTGATGAATGAATAAATATTTTTGCTGAATTAAAAAGTAAGAATACTTTGTTTAATTATTATATGATGTAATCAGTAATTTTTTTAAATTTAAATATCTGCCAGGAATGATCTTGCATCTTTATTTACGTTCTGGGAAGCTCCTGTTTCGACCCGATTCAAACTCGAGCAAACTGCACATTCAATAGTAAAAAATACTGAGAGTAACCCGTTTTTATTTTCAGCTGCAATTGTTAATACTCTTTGGCAATTGTTTTTTTTTTGTGCTAACCCTTTATAATGCAGTGGATCGTCGCAACTTGACATTCTTAAATTATTAAATAACCAATCTTCAAGTCATTTAAATAATAAAATTTACCTTTTTCGCGACCAAGTTGTCAAACAGTGTGGACGCGCGCAAATCTTCAGTGATAAAATAGTGTTTTTAAAAGTATTTCTATACTGGTAACTATTGTTTTTGTCATCAGTACTCTCACTCCTTTCCATACTAATAAGATTACTCCATTAATTTTGTATAATCTCTATTTGTTTATTTGTTTTACTGTTATTTCCAACATTCAATCCCTAACCTAACTTCTCAAGTCGCCCATGGGCGACTCGTCGGGAGGGGGGGAAATAAATCCCCCCCTGGAAACTAATAAAAATCGTGAAAGAAAAGCGGTATTTTACTCAGAAACTGATATTGGTCCATTTGAAGTCATAGTACAAAGTGTGGAAGAATCAGGGAAAAACTTAGGAAACTTACATCCCATGGACTTCGGTAAAACTTTAGTACATTTAAAAATACAGAATATTAAAGAAATCAAACGCAAAGGAGCCAATAGAGTAGGTGTTACATTTCACACAGCAGTTGCAGCCAACGAATTTGCAAAAAATAAAGAAATCACGCAGATGGGTTATGAAGTCTTTATCCCAGTCAGTCTTATCACATGCAGAGGACTGATTAGAGGAGTGGGGAAAACCATTACAGAAGAAGATATTTTAAACAATATTGATACAAAATACAAAGTAGTTTCGGTGAGACGCTTAAATAGACGATATGAGGAAGGAAATGAAATTAAGTATCTGCCAACAGGCACTGTTTTACTGACTTTTGTAGGGAAAATTCTCCCTGCACGCATATATATTTTTCATAATAAGCAGGAGATTTATACCTATGTTAAACCAGTAGTTTTATGTTATAAATGCTTCCGATATGGACATACAAAAACTCAATGTAGAGGTACAGCAAGATGCGAAAAATGTGGAAACAAGGAACATGAAAGGAATACTTGCAATAAGGATAGACCATTATGTATTCAGTGCAACAAGGAGCATTTAGTCACAGATAAAACCTGCCCAGAATACTCTAGACAAAAGAAAATAAATGAAGTAATGGCATGTGACAACATATCCTTTTTTGAAGCAGCAAAAAGGTACCCTAAAGAAAACTTAGATAAGGATAGATTAAATGTACAGAATGAAGAATCTTTAAGGTTAAAAAACTTCCCCTCTCTAAGAAACAGAGTGAATGAACATGATTTAGAAGAAGGGATTACAATCAGAGAAAGACGCAATAATATTTACCGAACTCCAGAATCACAAAGGCAACAGAAATATTCGACAGTTGCTCGAGGAAAAAAAAGGAAAACAATTCCTACATCTCCAAATTATGACGTCGCTGCTCATTCACAATGTCTTTTCCCCTCTACTTCTAGAACCCCAAATTGTTCTCGGCTTAACACCCTTACTCGATCAAATGATGAATCAATCGCAGTGCCCCTACAGCTGCCACTACCTAGAAATCGAACTCCAAACTACAGTAAACACAATATGCCTAGTACCTCAAACAGACAAGAAGTCTCAAAAGATAATAATAGAAAAGAAGCAAGCAACGCGCTTGCAGAAGTCTTGACCAATGAACCACTTACCGAAATAGAAGTAATAAAACTTGTAAAAATTCTCTTGGAAAAATCTCCAAATCTGTATTCATTTTTCCCTAGCCTCACTGCTAAATCCCCTAATGATAATTTAGACCAATCATCTGATAACATGGAAACAAGTTCGCAGATATCACAAGAATACTATTAAACCCCCAATATAAAATTATACAATGGAATGTAAGAAGTATAAACTCAAATAAAGAAAATTTACTGATATTGATAAAGGAAGAAAACCCAGACATAATATCTCTCTCAGAAACTTGGCTGAGGGACAGTATAAGATTTAAAATTCCCGGATATAGAATTATCCGTAACGACAGATCCGACGGCAAAGGAGGCATAGCAATCATTATTAAAAATAACATTCCACACAAAATTGTAACTGTCATCACTCCCAGAGACTTCCCAGAGAAACTTCAAATTCAAGCTATAGAAACAAAAAAATTTACATTATTTAACATTTACATACCACCGAATATTCACATACCTGTAATCCCAATAAAGAATATGTTAGCCAATTATAATAACCTTGTTATAACTGGAGATTTTAATGCCCAACACCCATTATGGGGGTCAGGCATAGAAAATCGTAATGGAAAGTTAATTTGTGAAATTATCGAGGATCTGGATTTAATAATTCTTAACAATGGAACTATCACCCGCATAACTCCCCCTCATCAACATAAGAGTGCACCAGATCTAACGTTGTGTTCCCCCCAGCTAGCTCCATGTAACACATGGACTACCATTAAAGATCCAGGAATGAGCGATCACTATCCAATTAAGGTCATACTTCATGTAAATCAAAACCCATGCGATGCAACATCTAGCAGAACTAAACACAAATCCTTCAACTGTAATAGGGCTAACTGGGCAAAATACAGGGCTATTATGGATACATACATGGAGACTACCAAGGAATTAACTTATGAAGATTTTACCAACATAATTTCGCTTGCCGCAAGTGAGTCGATCCCCCGGAAAAAATTATCCCCATATCCTAAACCCCCCACCCCGTGGTGGGACCAAGAGTGTGATGAGGCCATCCAAAAGCGAAGAGATGCCATTACCTTATATACCAGGGATGCAACACTGTTTAATTACATACAGGCAAAAAAAACAATAGCTAAAACAAGGAAGATACTCAGGTGCAAAAAAAAGGAAGGATTTAAGAAATTTTGTGAAACACTAAATAGAGAAACGCCCACCAAAGTAGTATGGAGAGCTGTCAAATGCTACAATAACAACAAAACACCTCCTCAGGCCGTAACTCCAATTGACTCAAACTGGGTATATGATTTCCTTGATTCACTAACCCCGCCTTTTGCTCCAGAAAATCTACCTTCCATAGAAAGTGAACCTCTAGAAGAAATAAATCCTTTTACCACAGAAGAACTCGAGACAGTATTACTCCAAAAAAAAAAAAGATTCAGCTCCAGGATTAGATGAAATTACTTATTCAATGGTTAAAAATTTTCCCGTTCGTGCAATAGAATATCTTGTTACCCTTTTTAATAAAATAATTATAGAACAAACAGTTCCAAAAGAATGGAAAATACAAATTGCCTTCCCTATACTTAAACCTGGGAAAGATCCCACCCTTTTTTCTAGTTATCGTCCTATCATTCTATCATCTTGTTTGGGTAAGTTACTGGAAGTAATAATCAAAAATAGAATTGAATACCACTTAGAAAGTAAAGACTTGCTATCATCAAGTCAATCCGGTTTCCGGCGAGGTAAAGGAGTAATGGACAATCTTGCCTATCTCACAGTTAAAATTAATAACTGCTTTGATAGCAAACACAAAGCAGTGGCAGTATTCTTAGATATATCTTCGGCATATGACAGCGTTATCCCAGCCATCCTTATAGAAAAGTTGCGAAGCTTTTCAATCCCAAAGAGCACAGTTAGCCTTATTCAGCAATTCCTGTCGAACAGAACTATATACATCAGAGATCCTACAAGCAGAAATCTTATAGGCCCGCAATTAACTAATGTAGGATTACCTCAAGGATCTCCACTAAGTCCTGTACTTTTTAACATATACACTAACTCCTTATATAGTCAAATGACTGAAAATACAACCCTCCTGGGATATGCAGACGATTTTGTTATAATTAGCTGTGGCAGTAACATCATAAATATAATCAGACAAATAAACAGTTCCCTAGGCAATCTCGTGGTTGCATTTACAAGTCTAGGTTTTACTCTTTCTCTTAACAAATCAAGAGCGATTTTATTTCAGAAACGTAACATTCGCCAGGATCTTCCAAATATTTATTGGGGAGACAATGTCATACCATGGACAACAAATATCAAGCACCTGGGTGTGGTATTAGATTCTAACTTGAAATGGAAATCACATATAGAACTCACGGCTAAAAAAGCCTTAGGAGGGATCAATGCAATGAGATCTATATCTCGAGTTTGGTGGGGGGCTCACCCCTCAACATTAAGTATGATATACAAGGGAATTGTAAGGTCACACTTAGACTATGGAAGTATTTTAATGGTAAATTGTAGTAAAACATCCTTGGAAAAACTAGACAAAATACAATTTCAAGCCCTACGGATCATCATAGGGGCAATGAAATCAACACCAACTAATGCTCTTCTTGCAGAAACTTGTGAATGGCCGCTGAAATATAGACGAATATGGCTAGCCTGCAAATACATATTCAAATCGCTTACTTTTGAAAACAGCCCCTTGACTCCCCTGATTTATACTCAGTATGCCAATTACAATCAGAAACTAACGCTACCACCTTCTTCGCCTCTGATAGAAGCAACCGATCTGTATATATATTTCATGGACATAATCCAAAAACAAAATGTACTTCCATGTTACAGATATGGCCACTATCTACAAACGGGAGAAAAGATATCATATGTTGATTTAGGACTCCACAAATCATCCTCTAATAACCATCCAGATTTCATCAGAATGATAAGAGGCAAATGGCCTTCAGCAAAGTATATATTTACAGATGGTTCACTGGATCCAGCTAGAAAAAAAGTAGGTATAGGAGTATATATACCGGGAATAAATGTCTCTCTAGCATTAAGGGCGCAAGATTACTATTCAATTTGTTCCGCAGAAGTCATGGCTATCCAAATTGCCATCAAAAAAGCCATATTGTTAGATCTAAAAGACTTTGTAATATTTTCGGACTCTAAAAGTGCTCTGGATAGATTATCTAGAAATGGACTAGTAGCAGACAATGACTGGATTACATTAAGCACCAGGAAGTCATACTTTATAGCTAAAGCTCAAAATAGAAGGATACAACTAGTCTGGATTCCAAGCCATACAAATATTCAGGGCAATGATAAAGCAGACCTCTTAGCAAAAACAGGTACAAGCCTCAATAGATGCAACTTAACGAAAGTAGATTTTAGAGATATTCTTCCCCACATTAAAGAAAAAATACATAAAGAATGGAAGATCGAATGGACAAATATATCGATAACTAAGGGGTCTCATTATGCTAGCATCTGTGGAGGAATAAAAACAAAAACATGGTTTCATGACTTGAACCTCACTAGGAAAGAAATCACAACATTTTCAAGAATGAGAGTTGGACACTGCCTAATCCCGACCCATCTGCACAAAATTGGAATCCAAGAGAGCCCTAATTGTGATTGTGGGGAATTAGGTTCATTAAATCATGTCATATTTGAATGTACATTACACTATCAAAACTCTAATAGGTTGTATGCCTTACTAAATCAAAATAATGAAGCTCCCATGAATATCAACTCAGTTTTAGCAAACCCTAATACAGACAATGCTAAAAATATCTCAAAAT
This sequence comes from Stenurella melanura, assembly GCA_963583905.1. NCBI lineage: Eukaryota > Metazoa > Arthropoda > Insecta > Coleoptera > Cerambycidae > Stenurella > Stenurella melanura. The sequence continues at coordinate 41,297,345 of OY757310.1, read as the reverse complement.
TTCTAGAAGCTGCGCATCTCAAAATGTAAGAAGTGTTACTATGAGATTAATTCAATTCCAAACCCGCATAATCCAACCCAACACAATTTTAAATTCCTTCTTTTAAAACCCTAGGGTTCTTGATCCGAGGCGTCATTTTCGGTTGTGTTAATGGCTCTGCCGACGCTCCAGAGACAGAAGAGTTTTTTTTTTATGTTACCAAACCTAACAATCCTTTCTCTCCTTCAATAAGTTACTCAGTATAGAAACGTAATAAAGAAAAATCAATATAATGGTGAAGAAAAACAAGAAGAAAAAAAGCAATCAAAATAAACTCAAAGAGAAAACTAGAAACTGGCTAAATAGCCACGTAGCTAAGGCCAAGATCGAAAGAAGAAGAAGAATAAAATTTACATAATAAACATTGGTAAAAGTACAATGTACAAAGACGCCGATCAGCACTAGAATCTAGACTCCAAGCCGCAGCAATTAATCCCGCATGAAATTGAAATAATGAAGCTAACTAACCTTGCCTAAAGAAATCACATGAAAGAATGAAACTATTATCGAAAGAAGAAGGAAAATATTAGTTCTGCCATCAAATCAAACCTGAATTTGCGGAAAAATACATTCATTGTTACAAAATATTTTTAAAAAAAGTTCGACGTGTGCAAAAATTGAACCCGGGACTTCTCGCACCCTAAGCGAGAACATTACCCATATGCCAACCATGCACCTGACAATCAGCGCTTTAGCATGGAATAAATAGGTTGAAAGGGGGTACAATAACGAACCAGCACTAATGCGCATACGGGATTGTTTCCGCCTTAGGCATAGACGGTAGTCCGGTCAGCTGACGTCAGCAACTATATGCGGAGTTGCCAAATCTTTCCCTGCTGTCTTTCTCGCGAGGTGTGACATCTGTTAGCGAATCAATAAACTTGAGAGTTTATCGATTTGCTAACAGATGTCCCACCTCTCCCGATATAACTACACCTTAAATAATGAGTACTTAAATATGGGGTTTAGGCAAAAAAGTGCAAAAATCAGATTTCACAGAAAATTGACATCATGATTTTGTTTAATGAATGCAAAAATTGGTTATGATGCGTTATTTTTATTTTTTCAGAGGAAGATCTTGGCGATATATCTACACCATGATGCAAGTGTCTTAACGAATGTGTTCTGTACTCAGTTATTAGGGTTTGAGAGTGTTATGCAAATGTTTGAGAACAATTTTGTTTTGTGGGGTTGGGATATAACATTTGAAAGTAATCGTGCAAAGTTACAACAGTCGGTGAATAACTGCTTAGGTGTAACGGCAGCTATGAGCTTAAGAAACATACCTGTTGACCGACTACCAGCAATTGTTCTTATTATGAAAATTAGATCTACGACTGAAATTTTTAATGTAGTACATGGTAAGTTTAACAACTAAATAATACATATATTTTTGGTGATTGTCTTGAATTTCAGTTTTAAATTTAAAGTGTATCCTACTAGTGATTTGTCTTGTAGTTATTAAGTTTCTGTTGTGACTAGTCCGATAATTGACGCTGTATGTATCAATTTTGTGATGAATAAAGATTCTGATTCTGATACTGATCTACCACTATTAGAGTCACACTGTCTTACTATTTATCAGAATTTGTTTAAATTTATACAATTTGTTTACTTATTGCAGTTGATATACTACCAATTTTAATATTTAAAAATTTTGGGCCTGGGCTTTTTTAATTTGAATTTTCTTCTTTCTCAAAAAGAAATTCACCCTGTTCATCGAAAATGTGACAACAATCAGAGGGAGGAGGTTAAAAAAAAGTGGTTCTCACAAAAAAAAATCTCAACAATTCAAGTTTATTTTTTTATGACATAAAATTTAAGAGTAACTCGTGTTTGCAAACGAAATTGTTGAATGGCCCCTAAGTTCTCAAGTAGGAGCTTCTCATGTGCGAGTATGGAGGACATTATAGAAGGAAAAAAATTACATCTATACCATATAGCATGAACAGGGTAACAATTTCAGTAGACTGAAATTTTGCTAGTGGACTATTGATTATAACAGATTCAGTACATACCAATCGAACTTTATCTTTAGACGAAGGCCAATTTTTCCGTGATGGCATATTTAACTTAAGAAATTTGCATAATTGGGCCGAAGACAACCTTAATGCTATAAGGGAAGTCCATTCTTAATAAATGTTTGATGCCTGGTTTAATGTTCCTACAATAAAGGAAGTTAAGACGGCTACTTAATATTCATTAAAATCCTGTGCTAATTAGAAAATTTATTGGCTATTTGAACAAACATACTATTAATCACATACTTTTGTTTACTAATGCTTATAATTTTTCATACGTTATATTCTGAGAGCTTTGAATTTTATCGGATAAACTGTGGGTAGTTTTTTTTGTAAAATTTTCCTTAAAAATGTTCGAGATTTAATAGTTTACCTTGCAAGCCTGAAACGAGAGCTTTTTGTGTAAATGATTAATTCGAGAATATTGGCTTAAAAGCAAAAATATTGCTACTCGCATTTTGTGAGACAAGATTTGAAGCTCAATGGGTATATGTCAAGATTGTTTCCTAAATAAACAAATTCCTTATGTACTTTTATACTTAGATTTTTATTTATAGATACATACGCTTGTTTCCTTATGTTTGTTGACTTACTGTTTTCAATTCCTTCATCAATTTTAACAAATTGTACCTTCCCAAAAGGATTAATTTTTTATTTGAAAAACATGCTTCCTTATTAATAACGGTGATGCGTTCTATAAACCACTTTGGTTTTGTATGTTTTGTACGCAGTCGTAAATTTGTAATATGTTTCATTTTGTTTTTAGTCCAATTGAGAGTAAATTAAATCAGTTATGTGCATCTAAAAGCTAGACCTAAATTTCGCCTGTTTTTGCATAGTAGATAGCGGGACAAGGGAAAGAGCAAAATAAATCCTATAGGGCTCAAATTAATCTTTGAGAAATTTTAAGGTGAGCAATTATTTACTTTTTTGAAAAAATGCAAAAATCGCCCCTATTTAACTTTCCGTTGGTCGCACCACCATTTTTGTCACAATTGGTCGCGCTGGTCTCCGAGACCGTGCTTTGTTAAATTGGTTATAATTAAAAAAAATAAAATTTAGTAGTCAATATAAAACCATGTTATATTTTAAAGGTTTTTATTATAAAAAAGTGAACATTTTTATTTTGTTATCGCATCTCTATCTCTGGCATAGTTTGATCTGGTGGACTCGATGAGTGCGTTTGTTGAATCCACAATAATTAGTTGAACCATTTCATCATTTATAAAGTAATTAAGAATATCAATAAGTTCATTCACAGATTTTGTCACCGTAGTACATCCCGGTAATCTCCTTATTATGTTCTCTTTCCATGTTCGGACAGTTTTACGAGTTGGTGGATTTTTCCTCCATACCGATCCGTCCTTTCCTAAAAATAAAATATGATAATTAGTGTACTATGAATTAATTTTCAAATGTATTATAATACCTTTGAAATTTGGTAAAGATTCAATACACTCTGCGACTTCCTCGTGTCCGTGTCATGATCTGATTCGTGTTTGTGATCGGACTCATCAGAATCGGATTTATCATCGCAAACCTCTACTTCACTTTCCCCACTGGATACTTCTTCCATCAACTGTCTAAGACGAACCTGTTCTTTCTCATAGCTGTCCATATTTTTGAAAATTCGTTTTAAGAACACACGCAAGGAACGTACCACCAATAGTCGCGCCGGTCTAGGATTCCGGATAAAGCCTTAACTCGCACCACCTTATATCCACGAAGCTCACCTCCACACTATCGCTTTAGACAGCTAAACTATGAAGCTAGACAACAGCATAAATCTCCTAGTCCAATTATTTGAAAAATATGCAATAATATGCATTTATTTTGACCTGGTCTCTGACACTGTGCGCGACCAACGGAAGGTTAAGGATAGAAAATATTTAAAAAAATAAAACAACTCAGATTTTATATTGTATGAATTTTTTACGGATTATATATTATTCTGTAGCGTATTTGGAGGAGTTTAGGAAATTGTCCTACAACCCTCCTTCTGGAGTTGGTATTTTAATTAATACAAGGTATTGGAGGGTTGTAGGACAATTTGCTAAACTCTTCCAAATACGGTACAGAATAATATATGATCCGTAAAAAATTCATACAAAAATCTGAGTAATAACAGTTTTATTTTAAATATTCATTATATACTGCTATTTTCTACCCTTAAATATTTTTGCATTTTTTCAAAAAATTAAAAAAATATGCTCGCCTTAAAAATTTGGCCCGCTATCTACTACGCAAAAACAGGCGGATGTTGCGGTCACTCTTTTAGCAAAGGCTAGCTTCCGATTATTCATTGTAAAACTGTTGCCATTGGTTGAAATTTAAAAATTCACGAAATGTCATTGGTCTATAATTTATGAGGAAAATAACCACTGAATATTGTTTAAAGTTATGGACGGAGAGCTGGCTACAGAAATTAAAAATGATAAGGTGCAGTGAACATTTTTATGTAAAAACCTTCCTTACTAGCACAGAACTGCACCTTGACCAATGTCAAATTTTAATAATTTGAATAATTTTCTTACAACTGTACCGACTTCTGGCAACGTTTAATCCCCGATCTAGACTTGTGGCAGTAATTTTATGCAATTTCTAAAAAACTATAACTACACAAAATTTCAGAGCTGCACTCAAAGATTTTATTTTGTTTAAAAATTAACACATTTGACCGCCTGCCCACGCTTTACTCCCCGGGATGGACTTCTGGCTGCAGAGACATGTACTTTTCACCTAGTAAGGAGGGTTATTACATAAAAATTTTCACTGCACCTTCTCATTATTAATTTCCGTAGCTAGCTCTTAGACTATTATATGTGTAAAGTGAATAACAATTCAATTGATATGATCAGACATTTATTTTTCTACAATTTTTTTGAAAAAGACGCTTATATTCATTTTTTACATTTATAATTAAAATTATTTAGTTTTGTCATGTACACAATAATTATTTATCAAAATTACCGCAGTTCGTGATATGAGCGCATTCTATTATTAATTTGATAAATCATGTGCTTTTAAAGATGCTGGGAAATAGCCTGCTTGGTCCACCTATCTATTCACCATAGTTTCGACTAAGAAATTGGTATTTTAAACGAGTTTATGCGATCCCTAATGGCGAAAACGCGCCGTATTCAGCATTTTCTTGCTTGTGAGAGCATTTCACTATCAGTGTTACACAGGTGTACATGCACTGCCCTCTTTATGGACTGTTTTTATATACATCTTTATCAAGCGTGTCATACATTTCATGCTGCTACTTTACAATATAAATTTGTTATTGAAATTTGCAGGGAATGTAGGTGTAAATGAACTCTTATCAAGTCTGATAGAATGTGTGGAAGTATTTACGGAACATCAAAGGGTTGAAATAAAGGAGGAACAGGAACGTGCTGAACGTGAACTTGTAAAATTAGAACAAGACTTAGCATTCCGTGAGAGCTTAGAAGCAGACAGGTGATATAAATGAGATTTAGTAGAGCCAATATACAGTTTGACTATGAAAGAATTAGAAGACGAATTATTTTTTCACCAACATTTTAATGATGAACTTAGTACTCAAAATTCACCTTGAGCAAATGTCCGTCCATTGTGCAAGATGGTGACGAAAAATTAATTTTTCGTAGTTTTCTTGGCACCCATTGTACGGGCAAGAAAAATATATCAGTATGAAATTAAAATACATATCATTCTGTATAAAAAAAAGTGCTTTTCATATTTATTATAAGACCAATCAATAAAAAGTAATGACTAGTTATGCTGTTTTTCGTTTTTAATTCAGTTAGTTTTACATGTTATAGTACTTTCATGATCTCTTACTGGCTTCAATGCTCAATTTTATTTTATTGCAATGTTTTAGAAGCCATTTGGGACATATTGAGAAAAATATGTACTCTAATAGGTCACTTTTAGTGTAGGTCAAAGGTAATACTTAACCAGCAAATTTTTTTTATAATTTAAATTTTCTATGATTATTTTGTTTTATTATTATTTCATTGTCACTTATGACTACTAATTGATTATATTAGAGTTCCAGAAAATACTATTTTGTTGTCTTCAATTGAACTGTTTTATAAATTTATCATTAAAACATTTCTACAAAAAAGTTATGAAATATCAAACAATGCAGTTAAGAAATTATTATATAAATGTTTCCATGCCTAAGTTATAAAACATTTCAGCTTATAAAACTAAATTGTTTTAGAATGGTTTTTTAGTAACGTTCAGCAGCATGTTTAACATCGTTATAAATATACATTGGAATTATTTTATAGTTATTTCTTATCATTTTATATAATTATAAAAGTTATTACTTTAGCAAATAAGCCGGAGAATAGTGTCAAATGTCTAAAAGTTGGGAAACAGCACCGATTTTCAAAAATTCCTTCCTCATTGTTTCTTAAACCCTCAGGATCATTCATCACCACTATCATCTTTGCGGACGGACAAAATGGGGATGTTATGGGGATTATTAACCCCAAAAATTATGTCTTGAAAAAAAACTTTAAAAATTAAAAGTTCGGCCTGGAAATCTCTATTTGGGCGCTTTGGAGGTTGTTGATCACGAATCTGAATCCGAATTTGGGAAATTCAAATTGGCGGACCGAAAATCAGGCCATTTTCAAGAAAAAATGAGAATGGATATTTTGGCCTTGAAAATCTGCATTCCGGGGGTTTTCGAGGTTGCTAATTAGGAATCCAACGTTTAATTTGGCAAATTCAAAATGGCGAACCGAAAGTAGAGTCAATTTCTCAGGAGTAACTCGTATTTTTTTCCTTTTTGGGCTGAAAGTGGGAACTCGGGGTTTTCGTGGTCGCTGATAACGAATCCGATGTCCAATTAAGGGTAATTCAAAACTACCTTTTTATACAAATAAAATAAATATAATTTTTTATAAAAATATTAATTTATTTTGAATATTCTTCTCCCATAAGAAAGGATAATTTATGAAAGGGTTTCAATTTTTTTGCTACAAAATTTTTTTAAAATCGTCAAATTCACTAATCATCAAATATCAATAATACAAGCAAAATGTAATTAAAAAACAAAAGAAAGAAAATAATGACATTTACAGTCTTAACGTAATATAAAATTGGTATTTAGATCACATCGCAGTATGTGCATTTTATATTTACAAAAAAAATGCGCAATCAGCGACCAAAAAAAAAAGAATACTGGGTTCTCCTAAAAAGATGGCTCTACCATCAGCTCGCCATTTAGAATTTCCCCTAATTGGACATTGGATTCGTTTTAGCGACCATGAAAACCCCGAGTTTTCACTTTCAGCCCAAAAACAAAAAAGTACGAGTTTTTCCTGAGGAATTGACTGTACTTCTGGTACCATGGAATCATGAGTGTTCATGTTCAGCTCAAAAACGAAAAAAATACGAGATTTTCCTGAGAAATTGACTCTACTTCTGGTTCGCCATTTTCAATTTATCAAATTAGACCTCGAATTTGTAGTCAGCAACCCCCTCAAAAAAAGTACAGATTTTGAAGGTCAAAATATCCATTCTCTTTTTTTTTTCTGGAAAATGGCCCAATTTCTGGTCCGCCATTTTGCATTTCCCAAATTGGATCTCAGATTCGTGATCAACGACCTCGAAAACCCCCCCAAGTAGAGATTTCCAGGCCAAAATTTTCACTCTTAAATTTCAAGGAACACAACGCAGAAGGAATTTCTAAAATCGGTCTAGACATTTTCCAGCTTATTTCCTGGAGTATATCAAAGGTTTTGTGACAATTGTTGTTCCAGAGTATGTTATATAGTTATTATATAGCGTTGTATTTGCTGTAATATGGAAATAGCAACAAAATTATTATTTAACAAAATTGTTTACTTGAACATATAAATGCTGCAGCTAACAGTACAATAAAACATAATTGAGATCATTGATTTCCTGCATTGGCTGTGCGTTTATTTTTTTCATAACTAAGGTTCGTTTTTTAACGAAAATTTGTCATAATTATAACACACAAGTTTATTATATTAAATTATGGTAAAATTATTCCCTCCAAAATTTTGGTTACCAACATTGACAGAGTGGTACAGATCTTGCCAGATTATATAAAGGCGAAATTAGAAGCATCAGATTTAGGACCTAAAAGTGTTTGAAAGGTGGTTAAAAAAATATTAGGTGTGTGCATTAACAACATAATGGTCTTGGCAATAAGACACAGCAATATAATGAATTCCACTCAAAAAAAAAAAAAGTTAAAACCCATAGGTCAGACCCTTGTATCGGTGTATTGTGACGGCAGAATTACGATTAAATTACGATGTTAATCCTGAAATAGGAGTTGGGCTAGTAACAACTTGAAATTAAAAAACTGTCTTTTTTGTATCAAATGTATAAACTTAAAAACAAAATTGCAATTATTGAACTCATTTAAAGCCCCTTTTATATCCTCTGACACCGTCTCTAAGCAGGGGCGATAAGGGCTATTATGGGCAAAACTCGCACGAAATATGGTCATGGAGAGAAATATGGTCATGGATGTATAAAGTTGGAAAATTAGGAAATACTACATTTAACAGAAATGCCGTGTTTCCTATTTCAATGCCTATTATATTTTATGCCCTAGAATCACCCCTATAATAAACAAATACAGTATTTGCGAGCACTTTTTGAGAATATTAAACAGTAAAGTACTTCGAGCATGTGTACTTTTAATAAAGAATTGTATGTTCCTTAAGTTTATACTGAGATATTTCTCTTGCCAGAGCAACTTTTACAAAGAAAAATAGGAAAAACTCACTTTGTATCACCATCTTGCAAGAGAGCAGATATTTGCCCTAGGTGAACAGATGTGAATTTTGAGTATAAGGCTTCTCATCATGGTAATATGTTTGTAATAAAGTTATTTGCATCGCCATTTTTATCCATTCAGTGCCTCTGGGAAATTGCATAAATTGCATTTTCTCTTAATTATTATCTATAACCAATATTAGATTTGGAAATTTTGGTTACTAAAATATAACTTATTTAGAGCTAAGGAAGAAGCCAAGAGAATGCAAGAACAAGCCGAAACTGAAGCTCGGAAAAAGATCGAAAATGAAAAAGCAGAGACAGAAGCTAAGAGAGAAGCATATCGTAAAACAGTGGAAGCAAATCTGCCTGCTGAACCACCAATGTCTCAAGGGGATAGTATTACAAAAATACGATTTAGACTACCAAAAGGTGAAAATATCGAGAGAAGATTTCAAGCTAATACTCCTCTTAAGGTTGGTGCTTCTTAAGTCTCTATAGTACAGCATTTGTTATGTTTTAATTCGTTTCAGGTACTACTAGATTTTTTAATAGTGAAGGGATACCCTACCGAAGAATACAAAGTTATATCTAGCTGGCCTAGAAGAGATGTAAGTAATTTTTTAAATTTTACCTTATTTTACGTTTACCTTGCAAGCTTGCATATAGACATTTTTTAAGAAGTGCGTTCTGGGGATTCCAAAAAAATGTTAATATTTTGAACATCTATTAATTTAATTGAAACTATTTCATCAAATTAATACGTCTCATTGGATTCAGAATCCTCTTTGGTTATTGTTTTCCAAAATGAGTGATATTTGCAAGACGGGTATTTTATAAGTTTTATTGCAAACACTAAGGATATTCAAAATCAGCTTCAATTTAGTGATGCATTCTGAAACTTTGCCTTCAAAATTAAAACTTTTACCTGAAATAGTAAAGATAATAGGAAGTTTCAATCAGTTAGTCAATATCAGTCAGGCATTCAAATCAAAATTTTTAAATTTCGACCTTGAATCCAACACAAACCATGATTTCAAATATATAGTGGATTTAGCTCTTTTTTTTTTGTTTTTATTTCTAAATTTTGACGAATACAACATTGCATGAATCCATGAGAAATAGTTTATCCCTATCAGCGATTCTGATCCTTAACGATCTGAAGCTGTGACACTATCTCAAACTCTTTTTGGAAATCATTATTACCAAATGGCAAGAGGGAGGCAAGCCAGAATCTGTATTCTCCAAACTCAAATTTGTGGAAAATAAAATCTTAATGCCAATGTTGATACGAGGAAATCAAATTCCAGAAAGGGAGTGCGTGTACTTGGGTGTACACTTAGACTAACGACTGATATGTAATCGAAACTATATGGACAGTCTATGCCATTTGTACCTGCTCCTGGCCAGAAAAGGCATAATCAACTAACGCAATAAAAAAAATTAAGAGCTTTGGAATATAAGTTTAGCCCCGCCTCATCTCAAGTACTTCAAGATACTCAGAGATCGCTATGCATAACACCAAGCTACATCACCAAAATTTACACTTGGTGATAGTCTGCATCATATAAATTAGAGAGTATAAGACTCCTTTTCGCATAAAATACAAATTACTATACCAGGTGTTGCCCATCTTCCGGCAATCTATGTAGCTACAATTCCTTTTTTAAACAACTATGAAAACTATGAACACTTTCCATCTTTAAGAATCAAGCAGGTGCCAAAGGAGCTGGATAAACATCAACCCTTTTGCGCCTGTTGTGATTATGAAAATAAAAAGTTTTAATTTGAGCTATTCTTCAATGTTCATTTATTATTAGTGTTCAACATTATGTTTAGGTTTAATTTATACAAGGTCTCTCCCAATATTTCTGTGGTTTATAGTACATTTAAATTTTCTTTTTTATTTATGTATTTTTTTAATTTTAATTGCCTTATTTATTTTAACGTCCTGACGAAGTTTAGCTAATGGTACTCTACCACTTAACCAGGACAGCAAAATGGGATACGGTTACCCATCCAAGTGCCTTAACTTCGCCGATCGAGATCTCGCCACTGAAACCAGTACCGTGCCTCACTTATATGTAAACTTATTTCCAAAAATGAATAATAAGGGAGATATACCCCTTAAAAGGGAGATAATAAACTTCAGTTCTTCTGCAATATCTTCCGATTCCCTTAAAATGTCAAATTCATATTTTAAACTGAGTCATAGGTCATTTGGACACTAGTTTACATTGTATCAGTCAAACCGTCTCTTCTGTTTAAGGTGTAATTTTATGAGGGGTGATTGTCAGTATTTTTCTCACCATAGGCATAATTCAGGGCGGATAAGTGTAGGCAACTGCCTACCTAATATTTTGAAAGAGCATTAAATTGTTTAAGGCAAATCTGGCGAATTCCGAAATTCTTCTGGAAAAAATAATAAGTATGACAATTACGTCAATTAAGTCAAAAGTTGTCCCTACAATTAGGCAGGGCCGGATTAAGACTTTGTGGGGCCTTTTTGCAATTCTCGTAAAACCAAAGACAGGCGAGTTAAACCCCAGATGCCCAGGGGACAGCAAGTTCAATAGTCGTAAAATCATAGGCAGGTGACGCACATCTATAATCATATAGTATACTTTAAGGTCTGATGGGTTTAGGGTTTCTGTTCTAGGCGAACGATTTGCTTAGGGTGTTTTACTAATTTTTAAACCAGTTTCTAAAACCTGGTTTATATTTAAAATTTTAGCGAAATCGTCCTATGGGAACCCATTTTTTAATAACAATATTATAAACAAATCATAAATAACGCGATTTTCGATTCCAAAACACTATCATAAAATATGGATTAATATAAGAAAAAAAGTCTTATATATGTTAATAACATATATAAGACTTTTCCGACATAACATAATGTTTATTGGTTAAAAGTTGTTAATGTTTAAACATTGAAAAAATGCGATTTCTAGTCTTTTTGACCCTTAATAACTTTAGAATGGTGAGAAATTTTTAGATTCTGCAAAAATAATTGGAAACTTCAACTTCAAAATGCCAAAAAAATTATAAATGTTATATCAATGGTTCCAAAGTTATAGCATGATATGATTACTATACTTATGTTGCCTGCTGTCAGAGACATGGTCTGGAATCGCAAGAGAATGGCGCGCTGCGCCGAAAACTCCCAATTTTGAAATCGGTGTAACTTTTATAATTCCTTCAGCGTTTTTGAAATTATAGCCTTACACTTTCTAAATATTTTTCAGAATCTAAAAATTTCTTTCCATTTCAAAGTTATAAAAGGTGAAAAACCTATTTTTTCAATGTTTATACGTTAACAACTTCTTAAACTTAAACCTTTTTGACTTCTTTCTTGTTTTGACTCATACTTTACGATAGAAGTAGTTTAGAATCGAAAATCTTATTTATTAAAATTTGGTTATAAAATTACGAATACTTGCGGAGTTATCGCACAAAATTTAAATTGTACATATCAGCGAGCGCTCGTCAACATATCAGCAAACCTATGCGAATGACAATCATCTAGGGAACGTTCGCACAAGTCTTCAAGTCTTCAGACTCTTGCAACAGCCTTATTTACCAAATCGTTTTTCCACACGACTCGCTTCCCCTCTATTGAGTTTAATAAAGTAAAAGTAAAGTAAATAAATTACAAACTGAAGCTTTACAGTGGATTCGTAGAAGAATGAATAAAACAGCCTCATTTTGGTTATAAGATTTAATTAGAAAGGGTAACAACATCGATTTTATAACAATATTTTTAGACAAGATAATAACAATTTACTACTTAGTATTTCCTCCTCTAGCTCGAACAATAGCCTTCATCCTCCTAGACATGTTCCGCAGAAGATCTTTGATGGTTTCTTGTGGAATTCGATTCCATTATTCCTGTGTAGCAATTCTTAATTCTGCAATTGAGCTAGAAGCTGGATTTCGTGCTCGTATATGTCGCTTCAGGATGTCTCATAGATGTTCTATGGTATTAGCATCAAGACTCATTGGTGTCCAGTCTAGTGCCTCAATCCCGACATCCTGAAGGTACTGGATCACTGTTCTTGCGGCATGGGGACGGGCATTATCATACATTAGCACAAAGTTATTGTACCCAATAAAGCCTGCATAAGATAAAACATGCTCTTCAAGCTCTTCGGACCTTCTGTATACTCGACTACGATCTGGCTTCCATAATTGTATTCTTGTTTTATCTGTAAAAAGGATTTTCCCCATTGATATTCATTTCAATTAGCAAGGGCTCTTGCAAACTGTAACCGTTTGGTCTTGTGACGTGGGAGAAGTCTAGGGACTCTAGCACGACGTTTCAGATTTAAACCGACCTTCTTTAGTCTTCTTATGACTGTTTTGACAATTATGTTGACTTGTCTAGCAATAAGTTATTCATTTTTCAGATGCGGAGCGGTATGTGAGCGATTTCGCAAGTATTGTAATCTCAAATATCGGTCATCTCGTGGCGTTGTACATCTTTTACGTCCTTGACCAGGCCGCCTTTTGTATTCTCCAGTCTCATTGTATCGTTTTACTATACGGGAAACAGTCGATTGATGGATATGCAATCACCGCGCAATATCTTTTTGTCTGCAACCCTCATTTGCTAAAGTAGTAATTTGAATAGAAACTAACTCACTTAAATGTGGCATCTCACTCACCAAAACTACAGAAACAAGAAATAAATAACTGGAAATGACATTTTGACAACAGCAAACAAAAGAGTAGTCATTGTTAGTTGCCATGGCACACTATAATATGTTTGTGCTATGTTTGTAATTTGTAACATTATTGCTTATTCAGTATAAAGGCTATCTCTAAACATTATTTTATCCAAAACTAAATTAAATTATATATAAAACCCTCCAGTGCAAGGCATCTAGCAATAAAAAACTCAAAAAGTGTTAAGGGAAAGAAATAAAATGAAAATAATAAAATATGCAATATTTTTGTCTGTGAGTGTATAAGTGATAAGCTCGCTTTCCCTCGGTCACTTTGGTTCAGGGTTTCCTGTCTACGGTTTAACTTTTTGCAACACCCGCTTTCTCTCGGCCATTTGGGCTTATGAGGTTATCGCTTAAGAATTACTTTTCCTCGGTCATTTGGGTTTATAGGGGAGTGCTTTAAATTATTATTAAACATAGAAAATAGCTAATTATCAATTACAAAAGGACAAACTATCAGCCACAGAAATATCGGGAGACAAAATTGTCTCCCGATATTTCTTGTCTAAAACATATTACAGGAAGTTGATTTTCTGACACTTTAGACATTTTCCTAACTTCCAATGACTGTTTCATCATATAGTGCACTATGAACCAAAATGGGCTTGTTCCATGATATTCTTTTTATATGGTTTTTATGCTTTTTCATATAGTACTCGATATTCTCATTATACACTTAAAATTTCGTATTATTAACTTTTTTCGTTCTCGAGATATAAGGAGTTGAAATTAGTAATAGTTGCAAAAACCGAGCGCTAATTTGTGACGTCACTATACGCAAGTGACGTAAGAAAAATGGCTTTCTGAGACCTTTCAAATTTAACCTGAAAAGTCGAAAAACAAAGGAGAAGGTCGGCGATGAATTCTAATCGTAAATTGCACGGTCAAAATCGAAAATTCGTCCCGGCAGGAGCGAGAGAAAATTGTAATTTTTTGACATTTCACCAAATTGTACTCCCCTACTGTCAAGCGGTAAGCAAAACAAACAATACTTGGAAAACACTTATAATTATAACAAGTAAGGAGCATCAAGTGTATAGAGATCGCCAAGTCTATGCGTATAGTGACGTAGCGCCTGGCCACGCCCCATTTTTGCGAATTGGAAATTTGTAATAGTTTTTAAGATACTAAACGTGCAAATAGGATTCTGATTTTTTGCAGATCCATTAGTTTATACTTGAACTTTCGATTTATGAAATAAAAAAAAAATGCTGAACAAGCCCATTGTTTTCTTTTATAATAGTAGGGATTATAAGCTCTTTTCTAAGGTCAGTTGCGGTTCATTGGGTGCTTTATAACGGAATAGTCATTGAAAGTTCGAGAAAAAGTCGAAAGTGTTGCAAATCCAAGAAACTTGCTCTATTTAAGACACCTTTGATGCAACTTACTGTAGTAACTTTTATATAAATTTCATCAAAACGTAATGTTGAACACTTGAACTAGAAAAAAAACATAAAGGAATGACTCAAATGAAAGCCTTTGATTTTCATGATCATAACAGGCAAAAAAGGGCTATAGGTAGCGAATTCAAATCAACTGCTTTGTTTTCTTAGTGACATCGTAAAATTAACTGTGTAACTTTATTTTTCAGTTAACCTCATTGGACATAAACCACACATTAAAAGAGCTGAAATTATGTCCACAAGAAACTGTGATATTAGAGGAGCGATAATTTCTGTCACATTCCCTCAAAAGGGTTAGGTTTTTATAACAGCATTTAAACAATGTAAAGTTATTTAATATATATTTTTAATTTTACTTAGTATTAATAATTTAAATGTAATCAATATAATATTTGTAATAAATATGCATCCTAAAAAATACATTAATTTATTTCTTATAACTTAATATATAGTACAAAGGGAAACTATTTATTTTTTAACCCTATTTTAGAATTATGTAAAGAAATAATTTAATTCGATTCAACTTTATTGAGAAATCATCTACCGAATCACATAAAGTGTTCTAAAGTTAAGTTTGTTTTAATGCTGTTATTTTATTAATGTTCTCATTTAGGTAGGTTTTAAATACCTAGTTAATTTTAGATGATAATATTACTCATTTTACCGAAGTAAGTAACAAAATATGTTTACATTTTTACTAATGAAGAAAAATTATTTTATTTACATAGGACCCTTGGATCGCACAATTTTTTTAAATTATGGTTATAATATATGGGGTTCACATTTTTCTCTTGCTCACAATTGCAATCGCGAAAACTATGGTAAATAAAAATATCCTCTTATAACTATTATATGAAGTAATTTAGGCCAATCAAAGTGGGAAATTTTCTAAAGGTAATTCCCATTAGAAAAAAAAAAAAAAACAAGGATTATATTCAGTACATGTGAAATATCAATTTTCAAACGAATGCATCCAAAACAAAGATGCAGAAACAAAATGGCGGACGTTTTACGTACGAAAAAATGTGAAAAAATCGGTTTTTCTAGTTTATCTGCGAATGTAACTTTCTCGTCGAAAATAGTTTTAAACAATAGTTGTAGGCATTAGAAAGTCTATAAAATGGCGTTCGCTGAATCAAAATCCTTTGTTAGATTTCTTGAAAATTAAAAAGAAAAAACATCGAAAAATGACATTTTTTAATTTTGCAATAACTTCTGCAATAATTAATTTATGGTATCAACAATCTCAGGAAATATGCGCCATAAAGTGCTTAAAATGTGGCCGCAACCCGAATTCCGACCGATGATTAGTTTCCGAGAAATTCAATTGTTTATTAAAAAAGTGATTTTAGTAACATTTGAATACCCCAAAATAAGGCAGTCTAATTTAAATTTTACAAAAAGCTTTCTACTCTTCAAGAGCTGTACTATCACTGAGCTCAAAACCGAAGTCAAATATTTCAATTAAGTTGCTTAAAAACGCCGTTGAAAATGCATATTTTTCGGTATAAATAAATGTCCTTAATAACTTCAATTGCTCGTGTATCGAAATATGAAGTGGATATTCGCGTAGCTGGCATTTTTATACAAATTAAAAAAAAAAAAGAATTAACTCACTCCGACCTTCTGGACTTGATAAATTTTTTTTTTTTTTCAAAAAATTCCCGAAACCATAGTTTTTTATCTTACAGCCCTGAGATTTGCAGGTATTGCACAAAAGGATTTTTTTAGGTACCCCAGAATCCAAGATAGAGGATCTTGCAAGTGCGAAAGATTTTGAATGCGCGAGTCAACTTTTCAGAGTAGAGAGACACCGCTGTGCATACTCTCCCCCCCTCTCTGCCTCAGCATGCTGGCTCAACTAGCTGGTGCGAGCGCCTCACTTAGACATGAACTATCAAAAAAGACGGTGAAACAATTGCTTATATATAAAAATAAGGAAATTTTTTGAAAAGAAAAATTATCTCGAGTCCTGAAGGCCGGAAGGAGTTAATTCTCTTTTTTAAACTTTTGTAACATCACATTATTTACATCTACGTATACCATTGTTTTAATTGAATGGAATTCAAAAAAAGACAAAAATCAGAAAATTCTACCTTAAAATTTAAAATGTGAGACGTCACAATGGGGGGGCGGTTGACTCGAATGTGATAACGTGTGACATAGGGGGAGGGAGGGGTAGAAAAAACATGAAATTTGCGTGATGTAATTAATGGATAGCCCCAAAGTTATTAAGGCCATTTGTTTATACCAAAGAAATATGCATCATTTTTAACGGTGTTTTAATAATTTTTATTGAAATTGAAATAGGATAACCTAATACATGTCTTCGACACATTTCACGTAATATAACAATTCTTACATTTAAAAGCACTATCAAAATATAAAAACTAGTAAAAAGTATGAAAGAGAACAAAATAATAAAAATAATACTGAGAAAAGATAGAAATTGAAAGCTTTTTGTAAAATTGAAATTGGACCGCCTCATTTTGGGGAATTCAAATGTTATTAAAAATCACTTTTTTAATAAACAATGAATTTCTCGAAAACTAATCATCCGTCGGAATTCGCGTTGCGGCCATTTTTTAAGCACTTTATGACGCATGTTTTCTGATATTGTTGATATCATAAATTAATTACTGCAAAAGTTCTGTAAAATTAAAAAATGTAATCTTTCGATGTTTTTTTTTTTGTTTAATTTCCGAGAAATCTAACAAACGGATTTTGATTCAGCAGGCGCCATTTTATAGGTGTTTTAAATGCCTACAACTATTGTTAAAACTATTTTCGATGAAAAAATTACATTTGCAGATAAACGAGAAAAACTGATTTTTTCACATTTTTTCGCACGTAAAACGTCCTCCGTTTTGTTTCTGCAACTTTGTTTTGGATGCACTCGTTTGAAAATTTATCTTTCACATGTACTGAACATAATCCTGGTGTTCTTTTTCTAATGGGAATTACCTCTAAAAAAAACGATCTCATTCTGCTTAGTTTGATTGGCGTAATTAATACAAGTTGGTGCAAACCAAAAGGGGCCATTCAAAGTATATGTGACAAAATGAAAAATGAGGTGAAGAACAAAAATCTGAAGAAAATAAAAATAACAATTTAAGTTTATTATGGTAACAGACTAATTAACAATTTAACAAATGTAATATAGTATCTTTAAAGGGGGGATTCCCATTAAAGAGCTGATAAATCGCGTTTTTTAGGAATTTTTATTGGAGAAACTATAAGACAAATCTTTTTCAAACTTTGGAGATATATTTATTATACATTGAAGCAACTACATTCAAATTTTTATGTGATTATAATGAAAATTGTGGCTTTAATGCCCTTTGAAGTAAGACGCCTCCCAAAATTTCTCGGTTGCTGGCTGACACAATTGTTTCTCTCCAGCTCATCTAAAACAAAAAAATCAAATTTCTTTTTACTTCTTGTGAATATAGGTATGGCATGAAGTAGGGAGAATTTCATTTTTCCAAAAATGAGGACATTGCAACATATGAAAAAAAACCAACTTTTTTCTCTTAAAATGTTTTCACATTTTCTATGAAAAAAAAAGAGTTTTGCATGTATTTTATTTTCCATTAATTGTGAGAAAGACAGTTGTGTTGTGCCAAATTTCAGGGCAATGACTTAATAGTTCTTGAGATATCATGTCCAAGAACTATTAAGCCGATTGCCCTGAAATTTGGCGTATATGGCGAGACAACAACTGTTTCTCATAAACTACGGAAAATGCTAATCAAATTTAATTTTATTCATAGGCGGAGAAACAATTACTTTTTGTTTTTACACTTTTTTTCGAGTGTTTTAGTAGTTTAAAACTTAATTTTGATTCCCCTGCTAATATTATGTAAACAACCATGTTGCCAATTAGCAGTACAACAAACCGTTTTCGAGTGAAAGCGGTTTAAATAAAATATCAAATAGGAGGGTCCCTAAGGCCGGTTTCGATCCCCTTCAATTTTTGACAAAAATAAGTGAATTTGATTTTCTAAGACTTTTTGAACAAAAGTAGGTTATTTCCAGACAAAACGAAAAGTTTTTCCCCCACTCCTACACCTTTTCTATAAATCTTCACTCGGTATTTTAAATAAGAAAAATCCATTTAATATGTATATTTATATAATATGCATTAACGAATATATGTTAGTTAGTAGTTAGTAATCCTACTCTCAGCTCCAATCAGGAATAACGGCATAGACGTAGTAGTTATTTGTTCCAGTTGGAATTTTTTATTATCGTGTGTTGCTTTATCAAGTAAAGGACTGTTATAAGGACAGCTCTTGTCTCTAACATTTTAATACATATTTTAACCAGATTTGGACATATTAGTATCTGTACTTGTCTTTCTGAAAAGAAGGGTGGGGGGCGTAAAAACTTTTCATTTCACGTGGAAATGACCTATTTTTATTCACAAAGCCTAAAAAAATCGAATTCACTTATTTTCGTCAAAAATTGAAGAGGTCCGAAAACCCTCCACGTTTATAGTACTAATTATTTTTTTGTTCGAGTCAAGAGAAAAAAATTGAAGTTCTCGGAAAGAATGTATCCGAAGTGAAAACATGTATAAATGAGTTGTTAACTACTTTTTTTTTAATTTCAAACAGTTAACATCGATAATACTCCAATTTTTCCAGATTTGATGAACATACAATTCTGCAACTTTGTTATAATTTATGGAAAATTCTGTCATAGTTTTCATGTTTCCAAATGTGACCAAAAAAAGTGTGGACCCTGCATACTAAAATACCTTTTTTTTTTTGTAAAATCAAAAGTATAATTTTTGAATTAATTAATATAATTTTTTTTAGTACTATGGAAATAAGATAATTTATTTAGTTGGCTGTATAAAATGTTTTCGTAGTTTCTTCCTTAAAAAATAGACCAAAAACGCAAAGGTTATGACATCTATGGGTCAACGTTGAACTAGTGGGAGGGGTGAAGGGTGCCCTTATTTTATGTAATTACATGATATTAAAGTGACCGTATCCAAGAGAGATAGATAGAGAGATCTGATAGGGAAATATTTATTACTTTTGTTTGTAACTTTTTTCCCATTATGTTTGTGGAATTTTTAGTTAATAATTTCAATCTTTTCAAGGTTGGGAAATTTAAATACAAAATTATGCCAATCCTCTTAATTCACATTTTTAAATTTACTGATTTTGTATCAATTTATGAGCCAAATTCTATTTAGCTTCCCAGCTTTACCAAATGCAGTTATTTGGGTCAGGTGGAGGTATGGTAAAATACGTCATTTTTGACGTCACAAAATATTGTTCCTTGTAGAGATGTGTCATTCGTTCATTTTACAAGGATTAGATCAATCAGTGATTGATAACCAAAAAGATCGAATCTTTTATATCTATCATTCGATCGTTCTAGCCCAGTCGTTAACAAAGTGAAAATGATTGAATGCACAGTATTGTGCGCCTTTACCCTTAGCTCACTCTCTGACTGATTAGATTCCATCATTCATTATACAATTCAATCAGGTACTCAACTCGAATTCATTAGCAGAATTTTGAGTTGTAGAGTTTGGCTCGCCGTGCAAGTCTGCATGACAGCCTGAGTACAATTATTGTTTATTTTGTTGTCGCTGAATGCTGAATCGACCATTCCTTTTACTTTATTATGTCTATCAATTATGTAGGTATATACTAGGACTCACGAAGAATAATATACCTATTATAGACTTGTTAATGTTATTTTCTTAAGTATCACAAATAATGGAACTGACGTTCGGCGATTTGTTCATTGAAAGTGGCATGTTTTTTGCTAGTAGAGAAATCGATGTGACCGTATTCCGTTGAAATTATAATATATCATAGTAAATTAATTACCTATGCACTTATATGATATGGTACTCAATACATTACCTCATTTAGAAATATTAGCCGCATTTTGGATTAAAGAACTTTCTTTGAGTGAAGTGAATTACAATTGACACAATAATTTATTTCGTGAATAATTAACAAATTTTAGTTTTTTTGTTCACTGCGTCGGAATCGTGTATCTTACAATTAAACATGGTTAGGATTTGTATTAATTTTCTTTGTAGGTATTATACATGTTTGATTTACATTCATTAAAATCTGTATTTATTGCTCACTTATTTTACTTTTCTATTATGTCCTAAAATGAAAATGAAACGGTAACGTCGGCAACCAGTTCAACAAAACGCAGACGTTATGTCATTCGGTTGTTAGTGTTGTTAGTCTAGTTGGTTCGATCTTCGGTGGTCGTTCACAATCACTATTCTCATTCAGTCAATACTCTAAATGAACCAATCATTCTATCATTCACCTAGGCGAGACGAAAGCGGACGATGTTAAAATCCGCGGTTGACCGAATCGTTCGCCGCAAAAAGATTCTATCATTCAATACTTTCAGGTGATCGAATCCCAAAGATCGAATCATTCACGAATGACACATCTCTAGTTCCTTGACAGTAGTTGATTGCGTTTCTTAAGGTTATGTTGTCTGTTTATGTCTTGAAAGTTTATGTACACGGAGAAAATGAGTGTGACAAAAAACAAAAAAATGAAAATAGCAACCAGCCAGTTAATATTTGATGACTTAACTCCATGTCTATTAGGTGGACAAATAGAAAATGTATAAATGGTATCAAGACAGCACAGTAGTAAACACTAGTAAAATTTATCATAATTATGTACACACCATTCCTTATATTTTCTATTATTCCAGTCTCATCTGTTATTGTTAAGGAGATACCATTAATTTCCATTTTAATATTTTCCATTTTCTTATTGTTTATAACAACAAACCCTAACCTTAAATCTTCTGTCATGTCTGACTAACCCAAACTTACCCAACCGCGGAGTTGATACAGCTTGGGACGATAGGGGAGGTAACCCGGGTGAAGCAATACGTCATCGGGACAGTTATAAGAATTACTGTGCGGGTTCCCAGGGCACCTGGTAAGCTAAATAGAATTTGGCACTATTTATTGCAGTAAAAACAGGGTTTGATCTACATAAAAATTAGTCCGTTCATACAAATTTGGTTATAACTCCTATTCGACATGTAGTTTAAGAATCTAAAAAGTCCCAATAAAGAAGAGTCGTTTTCTATGTAATTTTGCATGCTGAATCGAATGAGACCAAAATCAAGTCGACAGCATCCGAATAAAAATGGTTCTAATGATAAAAATACGATAAAACGTAAGAGATTTTAGTAAAAAGGAAAAAAGATGTACAGTAATAATGTAGTATGTACAATATTTTTATATGAAGTATGTAGTACTTGGTAATAAATATTTTATTCATCTAACATATACTCTTCGCTAGTGACGTCATCAAAGTCTCAGTCTTCATCATAGGCCACCGTTGATATGGGTAACACATCTAACGAAACTGCAATTTCAGTTCAACTGTTCATGCAGGCCCCTCCCTCATAAATTTTGCACAAAATTGAGCATTCCACGCCGCTTCTTACACAGGAGTACTGAGAAGTGGAGCAATTTCCCTTGTAGGCACAGGAAATCAACTTAAGGATAGCCTCTGGAG
This sequence comes from Stenurella melanura, assembly GCA_963583905.1. Classification (NCBI taxonomy): domain Eukaryota; kingdom Metazoa; phylum Arthropoda; class Insecta; order Coleoptera; family Cerambycidae; genus Stenurella; species Stenurella melanura. Next base: position 41,274,855 of record OY757310.1, on the reverse strand, counting down.
CAGCGTCAAGGGTTGTCCTGATTTGGTGCAAATCATTGTCACGACGAACCCAATCCCTCTGTTGTGGATCTAGTTTACCAGCCACAACTGCACTTGATAGAAGGTACGACATGAATGTTGTGCAGCACTTGCTGATGTAGGAGGAAATGATTCCAGCTTTGCTACATTTCTAGTGAGTGATCTGTGGGACATTACTTGCCGTAGTTAATCTAACATATGTTTCCCATCTTTGGAGCCATAAATATACAAAAAGGAGTCGCTCCGGCTTTTTCTACTTTACTCTGAGTTGCTGTAGCTGTTTGAAATATGTGTATGGTGTGGCGCAATCCAGGTTCTGTCTCGAGCAGCTTGATGATGTTCTCTTTCCCTTTTCCATAAATTGCACTTGTGGTGTCGCAATCACTAAAAAAGTGAGCGAGTAGTATGTATGTGTTGATGTGCATATGTTAGTTCTGAAGGCTTGCTGATGAAAAAAGTTTATTCTTCGTACGTCCGTACCAATTGGTTTGAATAAAAATGTTTTTTGATTCAAAGGAGCCAAAGCAGTCAGCAATACCAAAATATCAGTATCCTGACAAACAATGGCAGAGCCATGTGTTTTCCTATGGCTGTCTGGACTATTAGTACGTCAGCATCTCCACTGAACTGTCTTACCTCAATGTTGCTGTCCTCAATTTTTTTTTTTAAACAGCTCGATCAATTGCTTTTTATTTTCCACATTGGAAATACATTTTTCTGTCATGATCATCATATCTATCGAAAACAACACCGGATTCACAATGGTTTTTCATGTAAGTGAAATATGTTTCACAGTTATCTCAATATGTTTAATTTTTTTTCTTCATATCCCACTTAACTGTATGCAGCAAGTGCCCACCATCAATGACGTACTTTCTGACGCTGTCCATCCTGCTGTTGTTGACACATTCAAACTCTTCATACAATGCAGACTTGACGTTCTTCCGCATCCCACTGCTGGTGAACACTGACAATGGGAATAGCGCTATTGCGTATTTAAAGAACATGGACAGGTCTTCATCTTTTCTCAATAGCATCCTTTGATACAAAATCAATGGGTTCACATTTACAACTTTCTTTTTAATTTTAAGAGATGAGTTAGTTGAGTTCAATGACTTCAGAATCTGAAGTCATTGGTTGAGTTAGTTGCTTTTTCTCATTTTTCCACTGTTAGAACCATTTTTATTCGTTAAGGGTTGAACCTATTGACTTGATTTTGACCTCATTCGATTCAGCACGCAATAAACATGGAAAACGACTCCCGACAACTCTACTTTCAAAAAAGTACATTTTCAAAAATTTCTCCCCCCTCCCTTCCCCAAAAACCATTCATTTCCACCCCTCCAATTTTTGGGGACTCTTTGGATTCTTAAACTACATGTCGAGTAACACTAACAACCAAAGTTTCAAGGACGGGCTAATTTTTATGGTGTTTAGGTACTTTTGGCTGCAATTTTCACTGTAGTAACTGTAATACACTACTATTGTTATAGTTCTACTCAGGTAGTCTTCATTGTTGTTTCACAATATATATAAGATAAATGCTGCGGCCAAAAATATTTCTCTATTGGATTTCAGTCTCTCCTGGTTGTAAACACTTTAATCGTTTGTAAACTGATATTTACTTTTAACATGACAATAGCTACTCCTGTTAATGGTAATGATGCGATGGAATTAAAGCTCAATAGTAAAAGTGATGTAGTAGGGCCACCCCGGGTTGTGTTTTTTGTCTAAAACTGGATCGTTGAGTTAGGTCAGTTGGTATTAAATGTGATGATTTATAAAATTTAATATTGTATACTTAGTTTTTATGTCCACTATAATAAAAAAATATTTATATTATTTTCAGAGTTTAGTCCAGAATAAAATTAAACCAAGGTCTAAAATTCATTTTTTTGTAAACCTAAAAACTACCCCCAAATAAATATTGAGACTTTCACTCTATATAGAAAATGAGAACTTAATAAAAGGTAGGAGTTTGGCACTTCTGATAGTAAATGCTTTCGAAATAAGTATGCAGCGATGTATATGTGTATATGCACATATATATTGCAGGCACTGATGACAACAATAATCGGCCAAGGATCCATTTAACCACAGAGTTTGCATATGATTCCATTAACTGACCACTGTCGTTATTTATGCAGTAATTCGGGATTTCTTTTATTAACATACACATGTTCTAAAACAAGCATGTTTCTCCTTTAAAATAATGCCAGTGGCATATCTTGAATCGGAGCAGGGGTATTACTTTATATACAGGATAATTTGTAATTCTGTGACAATACTTTAAGGGCTGCTAGTATGTAAAAAATAAAGAATATCTTGTTGTATAGGGTAATATAAATGTCCAAAAGTGCCCATGAATGTAATTTTTTTTGGCTTGAAATACCAAATTGTAAATTTATGCAAGAATAAAATGTAGCAGAACCCATTTTTGGATGAGGAACCTGGAACTGCCCTCTTTTTTTTAGAATTTTCCCGAGGGGATCGTTTTCTCATAATTTGTTTATTCGCAACTTTTTAAATAGAAATGTATGAGAAGATTATTCTTTGGTCTAATAAATTCAAGAAAGGTATTCTTGTTGTCATTTGATAGAATGAGCTTTTCTCGAGCTATTTAATTCTTAATTTGATATGTTCCTTCCAAGAACTTCAATTTTTTTTTGCTAAAAAAAAATTTGTGACGGACAATAAAATAATTTATTAACGACATAAAACTTCTGAAATTATATTGATAGTTTGTAGATGTCAAATTCAGTTTATATTGCTATACACCGTTCGCCCAAGAGATGCAGTAAGACCACTCCCTATTTTGCTTAGACCATTGAGGGCAACAACCAGCTTCACACGCTACAAATTTATAAAAGCGGCAAAAGTCAAAAATTATTGAATGGTATAATAGATTGTATATATTCTTTTATATTATTACAAGTGAGAACCAGCCAGGAGCAGTTGTTATTCAACAAATACACTTTTTAACAATACTGATTGTGTAAATTAAGTGTAAATAAATAAAACAAAATGTTACCTACTATACTTGTCTGGGTTCTCTGCAGCAGAAGCCTTAAAGACATACATAATATTTTCCTTCTCTTTAACCGAAAAATGTTTCCGTTTTTTAGGCGGAGAAAGGCTTGAGCTTGATTCATAATTAATTTGACAAGAATGAATTTTTAACCTAAAAAAGAAAAAGTGGTTCTGACCTTTAATCAATATTATAAATCGTTTTTATTACGTTCCTTGATATACACAAATATGCACCACAGTATTGAAAAACACTGTTTTATTAGATGAATAGGAAGGAATAACAGCATATAACAACAGTTATTTCTAAAAACCGTACATCAGATTTGAGGCTGAAAACGATTTGTCTTGGAAAACAAATATCTCATATATTAGCGTTTTCGACATAGTTGGTTGTAATATGGGTTTTAAAAATTCAACCAATAGAAATATTATATTCAAATTTAGCGCACATTTGTGGGGAGTGGCTTAGCTGAATCTCTTGGGCGAACGGAGTATAGAGCTCGCGTCACAAAATTTAATGATTTTTAGGAATGCTGATATTTTTAATATTGGTTTATACTTAGCACGGTCAGTCAGTCAGTCAGCTGTTAGAATGTCGGGACGTCTTCAAACACATTGGAAAGTATTTTAGGAAAGTTGAAAACATGATGACATGTTCCTTATTTAGTAAAATTTAGAAAAGAAGTGGTCTGTCATATCAGCAATAGAACAGGACTGAAATCATTGCGGGGAAACTTAATCACTATTACGTATCTAGTATTAACGAGATAATGGAGTCAATAGCAGATGAAGATGGAATAGAGTCATACATAGAGAAGATTAACTGTGATGGATCATGGCAGTCATTTGAAAAAGTGACACTAAGCCAAGTGAGAAAAATTATCCTAGAAATGAAAAAGAGTAATAAAGCTGACCTTCTAAATGTAGACCTAATAAAGACGATTTTTGATGTCATTGGTTATCCTCTACTAAATCTAATTAATACCTCTCTAGAATATGGAAAATTTCCTGGTGATATAAAAACATCCACAATAGTACCAATACCAAAAGTTAAGAATACAAAAGAGTGCAATGAGATGAGGCCTATAAATATGCTGCCAGACTTGGAGAAGATTATTGAAAAAATTGTTTATAATTATACAACCCAATATGTTAAGGAGAATAACATACTAAGTAATGTACAGGCAGGGTTCAGAGAAAAACATTCCACCGAAGGTGTAGTGCAACAAGTTATACAAGAATGGAAACAGAACAAGGATAAGAATATTAGCACCATCGCAGTTTTTCTAGACTTGAAACGTGCATTTGAAACAGTGGATAGGGGTATACTCCTGAAGAAGCTAACGGCATATGGTTTCTCAGGCAAAGTTGGCGATTGGTTCAAAAGTTATTTAGATGACAGAAACCAGATGGTTAAGTGGCAAGGGGCGTTGTCTAATAAAGAAAACGTTATACATGGTGTTCCACAAGGCAGTATACTCGGACCACTCCTGTTTTGTCTGTATATCAATGATTTACCTGGAATATTGAAATACTCAGATATTAGACTCTTTGCAGATGATGCATTGGTGTTTACTGCTGGAAAGGATATTAATGAACTGACCCTGAATATGAACAAGGAATTACGAAATATTTCCAGCTGGTTGAATTGCAATAAATTGAAGCTGAATATCAAAAAATCAAAAGCAATGGTGATATCCTCGGATGGAGAATACACGGAATTAAAACGTAATAACAAACAAATTGTTATTGATGGTGAGCCGTTAGAGTGGGTTGAAGAATACAAGTACCTAGGTGTTATCATCGACAGAAAGTTAAAATTTAAAGAACATATTAACTATGTGATTAAAAAAATCGGTGCTAAAATTGGCTTCATGACCCGTGTTAGCAACAATCTAAGTATGGAATTGAAAATTAAAATTTATAACGCAATAGTACTACCACATTTTAACTATTGTTCGACAATATTATACATGGCCAATAGCGCAGAGCTAGATAGGCTGCAAGTTTTGCAGAATCGAGGAATGCGAGCTATTTTAAAGTGGGGTCCCTATGCACATATAGACGATATGTTGAAGACACTGAAATGGTTAAATGTGAGGCAGTTTTGCCAATATAGTGTACTTGTCTTTATTTTTAAAGTATATAATAATTTAACTGGACTAGGTTTAAGGCATTTGCTAATAACAAATCGTGAAAAGCATGAACATTACACAAGAACTGGCAAACATTTTCATATACCGTCAGTTAAAACAGAGCTATTAAAGAACAGTATATTTTTCAATGGTGTAAAAGATTACAATGGTTTGCCAGATGAGATAAAACAAGCTGGAAAGTTACTTGCCTTCAAGAGGAAATTAAAGAATTACTTGGCAAATTAAATGCAAATGTGCAATTTATTTAGTTGTTAAATATCCCGACCAAAGTTATTGTTAGTTTATTAATGTTTTAGGATAAAAATAATGTTTACTATATGTTAATATCATTGTTTGTATTAGTTTTCTTTGCTAAATAAAGTTTCTATATATATATATATAGATCGAGTCCATTAATTATATTTATAAAACACGAAAAAAATAGTGAGTCAAACGTTTATGAGGACCAACACCCGTCAGTCATTGTAGAAATTGGAAGTACTGAATACTCGGTCAGAGCGGGTCTTCATTTTTTGTTACAATAATGTATTGTACTAGTTTGAATTGATTTTACAACAAATTAAATTAGAAAATTTAATTAACACTTGCAATAACTTTAGTTAGGTTTTTATTGAAAATTATTTGTGAGAATTAAAATTCTTGCTTTACTAAATAACTATATTTTGTTTTTATTAAATCGCTAATACGTTTTTTTTTTAAATCGACCCCATTTTTCCATCCTAGAATCAGGTGGTTGTGACTACAATCAAATGTGGTTACGTTTAAAGTCTCATAGGTATACAGTGTGTCTCACTTAAGAATGTAACAGCATAATAATTTGTTTTTTATCCGATTTGAATCAAACTTATCTTAGGAGATAGAGGTCATCAAGGCCTATTAAAAACCACAAAATCACTTTCCATTTTTAAATGCAAGGCCATCTACTATACTAAATTGTATGACAAAAATCAAAAAATCATAGTAGGCATTTTTTAATCAAAAAATATTGTTAACAAAACTTGTTCGAAATCATTCAAAAACCCTGAATCTCAAGTTTAGTTAAAATTCTAAAAAATGAGGTCTTAATGAAAAAAATTTCAGTCTGTTTCTCGTTTAGATAAGCATGCTCTCTGACTCCTTTGTTACTAGTGAGACAATTTTGAAAATGTCAGATTAGTTGTCAAGTAAATCTGTTGGCATTTTGTCAGATTTTTTTGTATTGTAGCATATTTTATTTCAATTAAAATGCTTACAACTGCGGAAAGGTGGAAATTATTAGATTAGTTGGTGATATTCTTCAGTTTGGGAGAGAAAATCCAAGGTGTAGCCTCAAGAGAATGTCCATAATTTCAAATGTACCTAAGGATACAATTTGGCGATGCTTCCGTCAAAATAAATTGCGTCCCTTCAAGCCTGTTTTCTTACACACGTTGGAAGAAGGAGACAAGGAATGGCTGCTGGAACATTGCTCTTGATGTCAAGGAGAGTTTTTGAACAACCCTAATTTTCTTTAAATATTTTATTCTCAGATCAAGCAACATTTACAACTAATGGCACAGTTAACTTTCAAAATACTAGACACTGGTCCATTGAAAACCCTCATTAGCTTGTAACACTGTCGATGCCAGTGTTCAGAAAAGGTAAATGTGTGGTGCGGTATTTTGAATGAACAAATGATTGAGCCATATTTCTTTGAGGGAAATTTGAATGTGGAACGTTTTTAATTTTTTCTCAAACTGAATTTTCAATCGAAGTTGAAAACTTGCCCCTTATTGCATACAACAATGTGATATTTCAACTTGATGGAGCCCCAATCCACAATGCAATAGTAGTATGGAATTGGCTAAACGACAACTTTCCCCGGAGGTGGATTGGAAGGAATGGCCCTTTTATTCATTGGCCACCACCTGACCTCACGCCCTTGGACTCTCTTTTATGGGGGTTTCTAAAGAATGAAGTCTACAAAACGCAGCCACGAAATAGACTACAAATGGAAAACCGGATTAGGCAAGCTTGCGCTGAAATTACGTCTGCAACCCTGCGAAAAGTTATGAACAATAACAGAAAGCGAATTCAGGCATGCATTTGATGGAGGTTTGGTAGAACATAATATTTAGTTCTTTTGGTTGTATTTATTATTCATTTGTGTAAATTGTTTTAAAAAAATAAATTTAGAAATAATTTTTATTTAAATGCCTTAAAAGGATTTTTTTCAAGACCTCATTTGTTTTAGAATTTAACTAAACTTGGGATTCAGGGTTTTTGAATGGTCTCAAACAAGTTTTGTTAACAAAATTTTTTGATTAAAAAATGCTTACTATGGTTTTTTGGTTTTTTCCATACAATTTAGTATCATAGATGGCCTTGCATTTAAAGGTGGAAAGTGATTCTGTGGTCTGAAATAGACCTCTAAGATCAGTTTGATATTCAAATCAGACAAAAAACAAAAGAATTATTGCGCTGTTACACTCTAAGTGAGACACACTGTATATTCACAACCAAAATTTCAAAATTTTCGGAAATGAGATAAGCGAGATATGAGGGTATATATCTTCATCTTAAGCGAGTCGCACTACATTTGTATAATAAACAACACTTTATTTTTTATTACTAGCAACTCGTGAACACTGCAATTACGATTCATTCTGTATATACATAGTCTCAAATTTCTCTCCTGAGCAAGACTTAATGTATGTTTGGAATATTAATGACCTAGTATTGAAGACTGGTTACCAATTTTGGTTTTTAAGAGAATTTATCTTTTTTTAAAAAATTGTAAAGTTCAAAAATAATTTTTCTTAGTTGCAAATTTCTTCATAAGAATTTAAAAAACAAGTACGCTATAGAATTAAATGAAGATTTTCAGTAATAAATATTTATTGATCTATTATGGATTCCAGATATTGATTTCGAGACAGCATTTTATTATTTTTTTATAATCTTAGATATACTGGTAAAAATACTAAAGCACTGGTCAATATGATTACCTTCATACTTTGTCTATTACATGCCATATTTTGATATAATATATTAACTATTTGTGCATTAAGAGCGCAAAATGCCTTATTGTCACTCAGGAGAAATTGACAATGACACTTTGTGCTCGAACTACACACATGATTTATTTTGATCTACAATCATTTGAAAATATCAAATTTTTTTATTGGAAACTGCAATTCAACTTTTATGAGTGTGCGTGTGACCAAAATAAAAGAACAAAACACAAACGCTGTCATTTTATTTAAGTTTTGTTGCTACTTGAATTTGTATTGTGATTTTCTTTACGCCAAATGTAAATTATGGAAAATCAAGCGGAAAATAGGTAATAAGTATTTAGAATTGTTATAACAATATTTAAAAATTATTCCCATTATTCGCAAGGAAGAACCAAAAATGTTGCCAAGAAAATGGTTGCCCCCAATTCCATTATCAATTTTTAATAATTATGGGTAATGTATGAGATCGCAAAGAAAAACATTCTTATGTTCTGCTTAGTCGAATAATCCCTGTTAAAATAACATTCTTGCCTTTAACACCCTATAATGAGATCAGTCTTAATTATACTGTCAGAACTCAATAGGATGTATTTTTTGTAATAATGATTGCCTTACAATCGTGGTAAATATCACTTAAAATTAGTTCTAATTGATCCAATGAGTTAATGTGTACCCTTTTTGATATATATTTATTATCAAAATAATCAATTATTTGTTAACAATATTGTATTAGTTTGATATATTTATATATTTCTTCAACGTTATATTTTACAATTAAATCTGGATAAACCTATGCCAGTTTAGGTGTGTTGTAATAAGTGAAAACTAATTGTAGTTTTTGTATGATATAAATGAATGCCTAAGAGCTAAAATGTTTGTACTATATACATATACTTATTTAAGTGGACATTATGTTAATTGTCTTGAATAAACTTATAGAAACCTAATTAAAAGTCGTTTTAGTTAGTTGTAATTGTAAATAGAACAGATCTATTAAAAATTTCAGAATTCCTAAGACTGCTGCTTCAGCAAACATGATACTGTAAAACAAATAAATACCATGAACAGCAGGGATGTCGTAAAATTAAAGGTGTTTTGTTATAGTGAATTATGTTCAATGGTTTCCATTTAAAATGCTTCCGATAGCTTAAATAGAAAAAAAACGAAATTGTGTGGACATAAAAGGTGAACACTAAAAATAAAACAGGAAGAATATATTTTCTTCCTCCAAGATTATTGATTAAGTAGTACCTTGAATATTAATCGTTTATCTCAGAAAGGTTTCCTTGTTAAATCAGCAATTGCTGGCATTTTGTGATAACTACCGGGTAGTTCTAATAGCTCACTATCGTAAATTACCATGCATACTCTAGCTGCTTTCGTTCGGCAGAGTGATTCGTAATCATTAGGTACTGTTTCAAGTGTTGTCTATGTCCTTACCATGCAATGTTGTATCATATCATTACTGTTCATAGAAATCCTGTTTATTGTCATTACGAATCACTCTGCTGAATGAAAGCAGCTTTTATTAAAGATATATATGTCATATCATGAACCTAACAATGAAGTCGCAGTTTCGAGATAATACTTAAATCAGAGTCGAAAAGTAATTGGTAAGGCGCCCTTGTACATATTAAAGGTGTACAGATCATGGTACAAATATTTTCTACCATGGTACAGATCACAGATCTCGTATTATATGCGTGTCTTGCCTCGTGATAGTTGAAAACGGTGATCAACAGCGCCCACTAGTGCCCGTCTGTAAGTACTTATTTTTAAGTTTAAGGCTGTGTTATCAATGTCAAAATACCGCGTTCACAGTCGTAAATCTTTCAACATATTGTTCTCAAAAACAAACCAACAGAAATCGAATTGGATTTAAATATTAGAACTAGTTAACTTAAATCTAGTACGTATCATATTTTATATTTGAAAACTAAATGAAATTAAATATTTCCTTTGGATTATTACACGCGAACGTGCTACTCAATCGTCCGTAATTCACCATTAATTTTTGTATATTCTTTAATGGGACTCAAATATTCAAATAAAATATGATACGTACTAGAATAAATATATTAAATGTAAAAAAAAGTTAAAAATCGGCATAATATTTGCTCCTAAGGGAGATTAATATGTTAGAAAAAATGTATACAATTTTGCCAATTTAATTGGACGGTTTACTAATAGAGGGCGAAGCAGTAGCTATTCGAACTACCAACCATGCTTCAAATCACTAAAAACTGCAGGGTCGAACTTTTTGTTTTCTCTACCATTTGAAATGTAGTTTAAAATAATTTGAATTTACTTGCCAATTGAATTGTTACATTTCTAGTAGCCCGGGAGGCAGCGACAGATTTTTCGCGTTAATATCTATAAAGCTAGATTTTTTTCCAAAGAGAGTTTAGATAGCATTTATAATGAAGGTGCAATTCTACCAAACTCCTAGTGGTGCATAAACAAGTAAAAAATTAAACATATAAAATTTCGTTTTTCAAATTGTCACGAATTGTCAAAAAATGATGATTCGCCTTCGCTCCTGCCGGCCCCAATTTTCGATTTTAACCTCGCGATTCATGTTGTACGGTCATTGCCGACCTTCTCCTCACCATCGAGATATAGAACGGGTCTCCGATCGCCGTATTTGTTCAGTTTGGAAAAGTGACTTGCGGTCGTGCTAATCGGCGATTATTTTTAACTGGTTTCCCGAGTTCGAATCCCGCCCGGGGATATTTTTTTATCTTCGTTTTCAAATTTTTCTCACATATTTTTGATTCTATAATTGCGATTTGCTCCGTTCCATTGCATTTCTCGGAGAAGTTTTGCGTTTTCCGCCGCGGAATATAAAGATGATCTATTTGGATTAAAAATCACATTCTACCTCCCACTGGCTAAATCTTTGGTAGACGTTGCAAAAACGGCAATACGTAGTCAAATCTCGACAATTATATTCCTCATTAGTATTAATGAACAGACAGTATTTTTATAGATCTGTTAATAAGCTTTTATTTACTCCATTATATTAAATTATTTTGGTAAGGAAATTTCTAATTTTTAATCGAAATAGTGCAGATTAATATTTCGCGGCGGAAAATGCAAAACTTTTCAGAGAAATGCAATAGAACGGAGCGAATAGCAATTATAGAATAAAAAATATCTGCCAAAAAATTGAAAACGAAAAAAAAAAGTATCCCTGGGCGGGATTCGAACTCGGGAAACCACTTAAAAATAGTCGCCAATTAGCACGACCGCAAGTCAATTTTTTAAACGTAAGAACTGAATAAATACGACGATTGGAGACCTGTTCTATGTTTCGATGGCGAGGAGAAGACCGGCAATGACGGTACAACGTGAATCGAGGGGTGAAAATCGAAAATTGAGGCCGGCCGGAGCGAATGCGAATCGTCATTTTTTGACAATTCGTGACAATTCCAAAAACGAAATTTTCGTCCATCTGTTTTTTTCTTTAATTTTTTACTCATTTATGCACCACTAAGAGTTTGGTAGAATTGCACCTTCATTATAGATGCTATCTAAACTCTCTTTGGAAAAAAATCTAGCTTTGTAGAAATGATTTCACGAAAACTGTCGCTGCCTCCCGGGCTATAGTTTATTCTACATCTTCAATAACTTTTTGTTAGTAATATTGCTAATAAATCAGGAGCATATCTAATAATAACAAACATATCATTACTGTAAAAAGTAATTTTTATATGAACTAAATGTACCTATTTTTAATCCAGATTGTGAAAAATCAAGCCAAGTGGGATTAAAAAGAACTTTGATCTTGTGGCATATAGACAAACTATCTTTGCATACACTCTAATAGTGTAGATTGTAGATAATCAATTATTATTTTGAAAGAGTAAAATGTCTCTTTTACTCCCCGAAGGAGAGCTTACATTCTTTCTGGGAGAAAAAGTGACACGTTAGTCTTTGAAAATGATAACTAAACTAGCAGTACAGAAACATTGTTTTGAAGAATTCCGATTTCCTCATTTCCTCAAGCACGCAAAAGGTCTTTCCATTGTTTTCCTCTGGTTTTTGTAATTTCCTTTTTCAAACATTATAATTTTATGGTTATTCATTGCTTGTCGTGTATATGTGTTTTCGTGATATTTCACTTTTGGCGTGAAAGTGATCATCAAGTGACAAAAATTTGATGTTTAAGGAAAAGCCTGCGAAAGTTCGCACCCGTAGTGCGTAGGAAGACGAGAGAAATTGATTGGCGGACACCTGAGTGTTCCATCTGCATTCTTCTTCTGAATGGGGCCTTCAAAAATTTGAAAATTTGTCACATTTTCCATGTTTACGTGTTTCTCGTTGAATTTTCCTTTCGGTGTGAAAGTTGTCATCATCGGGTGACAAACAATTCGATGTTTTGGGAAAAATTTAAAATAACAGGGATACGCAGTAAGCGGAAAAAAATCGAATAGTGAACACCGGAGTTTTCCATCTTTGCTCTTTCTCTGAATAGGGGCCTTCGGAACGGTTTCGCAATGGAAAATGTCAAATTTTTCGTATTTACGTGTTTTTCGTGATATTTTACTTTCGGTGTGAAAATGTTCATCATCGGGTGACAAAAATTTCGATGATTTAAGAAAAAAGTTGAAAAATTCACTGGTAGGTATGAAGTTGAGAGAAATCGAATAGCGCAAACCACTATTTATCTCGTTTCGTTTTCGAGATACGATCGCGGGAATCGGTCCTTAGTTTCCGAGATACGGCCGCTCAAAGACTCCGGAAGGTAAAAATCAAACTTTTTTACCTCTTCCCGAGGTCATATCTCGAGAACTAAACGAGTTAAAGAGCTGCTGTTTACGCCATTTGATTTCTCTCGCCTTCCTAGTTACTAGTCCAAATAGGTAGGTTAAATCGCAAAATTGTGACCGGAGGAGGATCTCTACGGGAAAAGTTGTATTGAGCTGAGATGTAAAATAAAAAGTCTAATACACTATTAGTCACACACTTTCCTTAAGGGTACAAAAAGGACGAAATGGTTTATTTTTGCGTATAAATCGAGAACGATGAGAGATATGGAAAAGGTTTCAGATAAAAAATGTAGAGCTAATAACTTGGCTTACGAAAGGTCATATGCATTTACATCCTATTTCTGATTGTTTGGCTGTAAGATCTGTCTGATTTTTAGGGGATGAATGGAATAATAAAAAAATCGTTTAAAATCGAAAAGTTGATACTTTTTGTTAAGTATTTCTTTTCTGAATCTCCTTAGAATAATTTCAACTTTCTTTGCAGAGATAAAGTTTCTCTGTTTGTTTAGATAGAAGTTATATACATCTGAATTTTGTGACGTGCTTTCTCCCGGTTGCCTAGCGCATAGACAAGCGGAAGCGTCACTTTAGCGCTGAGCTGTATTTCGGTTAGATTCGGTTACCTCGAGCGCCACCTTTGCAATTTTTAGTGGGGCAAAGGTCCCACATTAGCCTCCTAAACGCAGCCTGTTGCAGTAGGGCTGGGATAGCTACAGTGGAGACACGGTATGTCCAGGGGTCTGGACGGCAGATTAGATTTTCATTCACACACAACAGTAAAACGCACATTTCGGAAGATAACAACATTTATTAAAATATATTAAATATTCAACAACAAACAATAATTATGAAAATAAATAAACGGTCAGGTACCAAAATACTCTTATAGAGTTCAGAAATAAATAATATCAAAACTTAAGATATGTCATGTCATGAAAATTTTACAAGTAAAACTTAAGGTATTTCATTTCGGTTTATTTACAATTGAAACTATGAAAGCAAGTGAAACTATGAAAAACAAAAATGAAGCTACGAAGACAAGGAACCAGGCGGTGAGAAGATATTAAACTACTGATTTTAATATTTTCTTGTTAATTCGGATACCAACAAAAACAAACCAAGCAAATAATGTGCAAAATGATAGTAGGCTTGGCGGCAAAGCGGTAAAACGGTAGTAAGCGGTACGGTCGGTTATAACAGCAAGCAAGCAAGCAGGCAGTGGATGTTAAAATAAAACAAGTCAGCAGTAAGCAGAAAGCAATTAAATTTTTAGCAAAAGCAAGCAACCATTGTCGGACAGAATTTATCATATCTGCATACATGTTAGATATGAGTCGGCAGCATGTGGTGTAAGAACTTGGTGAAATTGTGGAAAACTGATACCGAATAAAGTGGTAATCGGATTCGGTATCAGCTCCCTTGGTAAAGATCATTCTGCCTGGACGGACAGCCAGAATTAATCTCCACGGTGTCGGTTCGGTTCGGATAGATTCGCCAAGCGCCTCAAACCACATAGTTGAGTATCTCTAATTGCATTCGGATCGGAATTAAGACTCGCCACGTGTTTCTTGCCAGATGTACAGTGAAAAGGTGTATGTATCAAAATATAAATATAATTTATTCATTCAGAGTATCTCCTAGATTTTCCCCTGAACTCTCGGACTATAACAAATTACTGAGAATCATTTAAAACAAAATGAAACTATAACAGAGCCGGAAAACGGAATTCTACCAATCCGACAACATGTCGGATGTTGTCGGATATTATTTTAACCCAATAAATTATTAAACAACGGTTAAGTTAAAACAATAGGCTTTGGAACGGTTTTACACGGCAAAATTCGGTTTAATAAAAACAGAAATTTATGGACGGCAGGTTTCTATCATCCCAACCAACTTGGCGGATATTATTTTGCCTAAACAGTTTGAGACAAAATAATAATTCTCTCGAAATATCTTCTATGTCCATTTTCCCTTGGAAATTATTTGGGACATAGCTATCTGGATTAAATCTTGAGAATCTAACAGAGTCCCGATTGGACAAACATTAACAAGGAGAAATTTGTTAGGTCTATGATGTGCATCGGTATTTCGGAAAAGTATATTTACACTCTGATACATCAAATTTGAAATCGTTTTATAGTGTTATTGCTAAACCACGCGTTTCAATGTTTTATTTCTTATCTGGTAATAGCGGATAAAAACGTCGGGCAAGAAACAGTTTCTTATCTCGGATCAGATAATTTATAATTGTACACTTCTCTAATACAGGCAAATCGGACCATGAATATTTAACAGAGATTTGCTAGTTTATCATGAAAATATTATTTATGAAGTGTATCAAATAAAATAAATTGTGAATTTACACTGCTGATATACGGGGCACAGTTAAGTAAACTCTCACGTGTTGGTCCACGGCGGGCGGTCGGTCGGTACGGTATTTTAGAACCCCCACGTGTTAATTCATTTAACTGTTAAGATGAAATTTAATTTTGAAATTTACGGAAATATCAAGAAATGTTTGAAAACTTACATTGCTATTATATTTTGCGGCGATGGCAAAGACTATCGGATTACACACGTGGTGATCTCCAGGTGAGCGGTCGGTCGGTATATTAGATCCTCACGTGGTAACCCTTTAGGCTCGCAGAAATCAACTCTCGGTTCTGTGTGACTCTGACTAGCTGCTTCCCCCCAGAAAGTAAAATCCCCTCCAACTTGGTGTTGAATACCAAGTGGGGAATAATTTAACTGCGATTAACGCCATCGGGGATAATTTATCGGAATTAATTAAAATGTTATTTTAGAAAACTTCTCAACGCTATGGAACCTTACATTATTTTACTACAGAAAACTACATGTCGCGGGCTAAATAGAACAAATTATAATCTTTCGGCCGTAAGATGGGAAAAGTGGCGAAGTTTATGATTAAATTAAATTACATTTTTGTCTGCAAAAATTCACTTCGTCACAATTTTTAAATTCACGACTTTTCAGGCCTAAACGTTTTAGTTTAATTTTTTCAAGCAACACTGACCTCTTAATGAAATTTCCTTAAAAAAATTCCATTTCAGTTTTTTTTCTCACACGTGCCAACGTTGATATCCAAATATAATTACTACAATTCCTACGATTTTTATTTCACTCGACGCCACTGCAATATAGTCGTTGTAACTTTTTCTAGAGAAAATTGATCCTTCTTGTACGCTTAATCGATTGCTGATTAAATTTGTTTAAAATCGAACGAGAAATCGAGTGGGGCAAACCGAAAGTCGCTGCGGTCCTTCGTTTCCGAGATACGGCCGCTCAAAGTCAGCGGAGAATGAAAATCGAAGTTTTTCACCGCTTCCACTCTCTCACTTTCCTACGTACTCCTGAGTTTGTTTAGATTTTTGCTGAAACGTCGAAATTTTGTCACCCGACGATGACCACTGTCATTCCAAAAATGAAATGTTACAAAAACACCTACTCACGAAAATTGTGACATTCTTTCACGTTCCGAAGGTCCTACCTACATAAAGAACACAGAAAGAGAACGCCACTGTGCTCTATTCGATTTGTCTCCCATTACTGCATACCCCTGAATTTTTTCAGATATTTTCTAAAACATCGAAATTTTGTTGCCCGATGATGACCACTTCCATGCCGAAAGTGCAATGCTACATACTAGAAAAGCGACATTTTTTCACTTTCCGAGGGCCCTATCCACATAAAGAAGGCAGCCGGAGAACGCCACTGTGCGCTATTCGATTTGTCTCCCGTTATTGCACACTCCTGACTTTTTCATGTTTCTTCTAAAACATCAAAATTTTGTCACCCGATGATGATCACTTTTATACCGAAAGTGAAACGCCACGAAAAACATCTACACACGAGAAATGTGGCATTTTTTTACTTTCCAAGGGCCCTATCCACATAAAGAATGCAGACTGAGAACGCCACTGCACGCTATTCGATTTCTCTCCCCTTACTGTGCACCCCTATTTTTTTTCAGATTTTTCCTGAAACATAATTTTTGTGATGATGACCACTTTCATACCGAAAGTGAAATGCCACGAAAAACACCTACACACGAAAAATGTGACATTTTTTTACTTTCCAAGGGCCCTATCCACACAAAGAACGCAGATGGAGAACGCCACTGAGCGCTATTCGATTTGTCTCCCATTATTGCATACCCCTGATATTTTTCATATTTTGTCGAAAACATCAAAATTTTGGTACCCGATGACGATCACTTTCATACCGAAAGTGAAATGCTACGAAAAACACCTACACATGAAAAATGTGACATTTTTTCACTTTCCGAGGGCAATATTTACATAAAGAACGCAGGCGGAGAACGCCACTGTGCGCTATTCGATTTGTCTCCCGTTATTGCATACTCCTGACTTTTTTCATGTTTCTTCTAAAACATCAAAATTTTGTCACCCGATGATGATCACTTTTATACCGAATGTGAAACGCCACGAAAAACATCTACACACGAGAAATGTGGCATTTTTTTACTTTCCAAGGGCCCTATCCACATTAAGAATGCAGACTGAGAACGCCACTGCACGCTATTCGATTTCTCTCCCCTTACTGTGCACCCCTATTTTTTTTCAGATTTTTCCTGAAACATAATTTTTGTGATGATGACCACTTTCATACCGAAAGTGAACTGCCACGAAAAACACCTACACACGAAAAATGTGACATTTTTTACTTTCCAAGGGCCCTATCCACACAAAGAACGCAGATGGAGAACGCCACTGAGCGCTATTCGATTTGTCTCCCATTATTGCATACCCCTGATATTTTTCATATTTTGTCTAAAACATCAAAATTTTGTTACCCGATGACGATCACTTTCATACCGAAAGTGAAATACTACGAAAAACACCTACACATGAAAAATGTGACATTTTTTCACTTTCCGAGGGCCCTATTTACGTAAAGAACGCAGGCGGAGAACGCCACTGTGCGCTATTCGATTTCTCTCCCCTTACTGCGTACCCCTGATTTTTTCAGATTTTTCCTAAAACATCGAAATTTTGTCGCCCGATGATGACCACTTTCATACCGAAAGTGAAATGTCATGAAAAACACCTACACACGAAAAATGTGACATTTTTTCACTTTCCGAGGGCCCTATCCACATAAAGAATGCAGACGGAGAGCGCCACTGCGCGCAGTTCGATTTCTTTCCCCTTACTGCGTACCGCTGATTTTTTTCAGAATTTTCCTAAAACATCGAAATTTTGTCGCCCGATGATGACCACTTTCATAACGAAAGTGAAATTCCATGATAAACACCTACACATGAAAGAAGTGAAACTGTTCTATTTTCCGAGGACCCTACCGAAGAAAGAACGCGGATGGAGAACTCCGGTGCGCGACATTCGATTTCTCTCCCCTTACTGAGTACCACCCCTAATTTTTTCAGATTTTTCCTAAAACATCAAATTTTTTCACCAAATGATGACCACTTTAAACTGAAAGCGAAATTCCACAAAAAGCACCTACACACGAAAATCGATGAATAACCATTCAAATTTGAAAAAGAAAATCACAAAAAACAATATCTGACAATAATTGAAACTATGACTGCATTATTAGATTTTGTAGATAGTTGCGGTGGCTGCCGCCTAACGTAACCATGAATTGTTTAATTATTCACAATCATCAAATCCTATTAGTAGAATAGGAACTGAATCATTTTTTATTCGCTGCTGCAAATCTAGTCAAGGCTTCACAATAGTGTCTGTACGGCCCTGCACAATTCTGTTGCCAACAACTGATGATGAAATCACTACTTATAGCTAGCCAATTTATGGTTCCTGTAATATCGGCATAACCATTAGTTCGCTTTTTCTATATACGAATTTACTGTGGCGTGCAAACACATTCTTAAAAGTGAATTATTTTTTGTTTGCTTGTAATTGTAATGAAACATATTCTTTATACTTACTTTTAAACTACAAACTTCCACTTTTATTTATGAAGTTCGTGCACTCTTTCTTCAAGATATTATTATATTGAAACGTTAACGGAGTACGATAAAGAGGCTTTACCTACACCGTCGACTGCTAGCTGTCATTATTGTAATAATATACAACATTATCTACAAACAAAAAAATAATAGTTATTTCACAGAGAAAGTTAAATTTGATTGTGCGTATAGGCAATTAAGTATTGGTGTACTATATGATGATATTCAAATAAATTACAGTTAATTGCTTAGACAAAAAGCAAATCAATATAATGTCGTTGAGAAAATAATTTCTTATTTCGATGAGTTGGAAATTTTTCGTCACATTATCTTTTATTGTTCACAGCAACCAGCTGCTTATAACAACGATTTGTTGATTGCGTTATTAAAAAATTATTAGTTCTTAACTGCTTCGGAACTTAGCTCAGTCTGTCAAGTCAAATAGGAGCCTTGGGCTTGAGAGGTCCGTCCAGTATTGTGGCGCCCCCAATTATCCTGAAACTTAAATATTATGGTTGTAACCGAATTGCGTGCTCCTGAAACTTAAATATTATGGTTGTAACCGAATTGTGTGCTCCTTAATACACATTCATGATGCTGTAGTTCCACTGGCATTGACAGTAGTTCAAATATACCGCAAACTGGTAACTTTTTAGTGATCTTAGTTTTTTGGCTGCTTTCGTTTGCAGTGAACATAATAAACAGGATTTCAATGAACAATAATCATATGATGCAAAATTGCATGGTAGGGACAGAGACAACACATGAAACATGATTACGAAATGATTACGAATCACTGCCGATCGAAAGCAGCTTTTCTGTTTCTGTGCCTGTTAACTGTTTTGTGATTTTTGTGCTAACAACTCGCTATGTTGTTGTTGTTTACCTCTTTATCAGGTTATGGTCTACGTGTACGGCACAAAATAGTCAAAATTAAGATTCTTCTTGTATTTTACTATATGTGGTTGTGGTTATAAACCAATGTGTTCTAATTTAATCGAAATAACGTTATCTCCTAAAGTGATTTGCAACATTGTGAGTTTCATTGTTTATGTTTGATTAAATTTTAAATTCATAAAATGTTTTATTGTAGGTTCTTATTCTACTTATATTTTTTTCATGGTATTTTGTTTTTCGCTTAGACAGATATTTCAAAGAGATAGCAAGAAAATTTGATTAAAAATGCCGTTCACTGCCGATGCAATTGCAGCCCAACAAGTTCAAGAGCGTTTAAAATCTCTTCAACAGATCGTCCATGATATTGAAAAGAAACGCCAACAGAGTGAACAAGGCATTAACGCACTACAAAAATATGCGCAAGATGATAAATCTGGACAAAGCTCACAGGTAATACTAGACTCATATTTTAGAGTCTGATCTATAGATTTAAATGTTTCAGAAATTAAAATCCTTACATAAGACATCTATAGCACAGGCCGAGCAAGAAGAGGAGATAATTCGCAAAGCTCTTCAAAAAATTACAGAAATTCGTAATATTAAAAATGAGAGAAGAATTCAGGTAATTAAATTTCAAAACAATCTAACATGTTAAAGGTATAAAAAATATTATAAACAATCAGGATGCAAATGAAATGCGTACGCTCGCTTCAACCGATTTATTTATAATGCCCTAAATAGTTCTTATTGATACACAAGTCCTCAGACTCAGCGATACTTGAATAACATAAATATTGAATAAAGATATTAAATATAAACCTTCCTTGAGGCGGGTGGTGTGTTAACATTCGGTCTTCCTGTGTTTCTGTCGTCTCGACGGAAATATTCTTGATCCCTCCTGATGTTGACAAAGGAATGATACCTGAAACAATTAAATTCCATGGGTATAATTGCAACAATATTTCAAAATATGGCTGCACCATAGAGAGCTATACATGCAATTCTCTTTTCAGGTGCAGCCTGTATATGCGTCAGTCGAGTGCTATACACGCATTTCTTGGCTGCGACACTTTATGCTGTGTTTGCCAGTCGAGCGCTATTCCCGCATTTATCGGCTGCAACACTTGTCTTTTACCCAAACATTTTGATTTATAAACTGTAATTAATACTCTACTACCTCAGTAGTTTACATAATATATACATCATACTTTCAATACAACCTTTTTCAAGTCGTTTTAATCGTTATATATACATACATTTTAAAAGCTTTTTATCATCATCTCTCAAGATACTATTCCTTTATGTGGTATGGGCGCAATCCACGCATTTCCCAACTTAAACTATTTGCCTTTTATTTAATTTCATTCATCCTTTTATTGTTACACATACTTGTATTTACCAGTTGTGAAATATCTTTAATTTTTTTTTGTTTTGTTTTAAATGCAGTTATAATATATACTACCTGAAAAATAAAAAGAAGAAGAATAAATGTATAAGTAATATTTTGATCTTACATAAAAGATAGTCCAATTTAATTTTCTTAGCCTTCTAATAAATCAATTAACTCGTCCCTACTATTTACCTCACTGTCAGTACAATGTATAAATTATTTGTATACCTCTGCCACTGCTACAGCCTTAAACTTTTTATAACCTTTAATACCTTTAATTGGCCTGATCTCATAGAGATCATTTCCCAAGGATTTAGTAACCCTGTATGCTGCCGTGCTTAACGAAAACGCAGTATCTACAAACAATTTCAACAAAGAGATATTAGCATATACTGGCTTAAAATTCACTTTTCTATCTATAGAACTTAACAAAAGTGCCATATGTACCACCAAAGCCATGGATATAAAGACACTTATTGTGCTGTATCCAACGATAATGTAGGTTTATGCTTAGCAAAAATTCAACATCACAATCTACTTATAAAAAATGTGGCATGGGTAACTTTGTTGTAGACGGAATCATTGCAAATTCAATGTATAGAATCCTTAGGTTATTCTCAATGAAAACTGTTATAGATAAAGTTCCAAAATGTCTTTATATTAAAAATACAGTAGGTCAAAGCGCCAAGAATCAAAATTTTAAAAACTCAATTTTACGTAATTTTTATCGAAACGGTAAATACTTTTAATATTTAATTTGCGTTAAGAATATAATACTGATGTACATTGCAACATAAGAAAATACATTATTCTAATATTCTTATAAATAAATAAAAGATTCTTAGGCAAATAAAAAGAATCCTATTTTTATTCCAGTGGAAATCAGCAAAACAAACAAAATACTAAAAATTACTAAAAATTAAAAATAATAAAAGTAAAAATAAGCTTTTGCATACTAATAACTTTTGCGCCTATTTTATCCTACTGGTATGTAAATGAGGGCAAAAGTAATTATATATTTATTTACATAAGTACAAAATATATTGAAACATATTCATTATAGGATTTTGCAAACAGCAGAAAGAGAAACGATCTATGAGAACTAAAAGATAAACTATATGTAAAAATATTAACGAAATCTTTGCATTCTTTCGATAACCTGACTTCTGGTTATGCTAGCAAGTTAAAATTCTGAAATAAATTTGTCCAATTTCTTATTTGACATTCTCATTTCATTAATATTTTTATGTATTAATATTTAATATTTTTACATATAGTCTTTTAGTTCTTATAGATAGTTTTTGTTTCCGCTGTTTGCAAAATCCTATAACGAATATGTTTCATTACTATAAGCAAACAGATAATAAATAATTCACTTTTAAACATACATAATATATTATCGATATATTAACTGCTTCATATAAATCCAATACATAAGCCCGTTTCGATAAAAAATATGTAAAATCGCGTTTTTAAAATTTTGAATTTTGAAGCTTCTACTGTGTTATTAAAATAAAGACATTTTGGAATTTTATCCATAACAGTTTTCATTGAGAATGACCTAAGGGTTCTATGCCTTGAATTTGCAACGATTCCATCGACAACTTAGCCATGCATTTGGTGCGGAGTTCTTTATGTTGATATGGTAGGACATGGTAACTGTTGAGTAACAATTATACTTGTGTTTTAGGCTCAAATTGCATCCAATAAAGAATCAATCAGGAGAGGTACTTGGATGAAAATGTTATCAAGTTCAGCTCAAACGCTCCCCCTATATGTCAGTAAAATAGGAGAAAAACCTCCCCCTTTATGCGGAGCCATACTTGCAGATCAAAATTATATTGCAAAAGTAAGTACAGTGTTCTGATTCCAATTCCTTGGAGAGTACATAAATTGACCTGAGAACTGCTTAATCTATAGATGTTCCTATTTGGTTTATTAAATTTAAGACTTATCGATAAATTCGTTTTACTTAATTTTTTTGATAAAATTGGCATGTGTGTGCCGATATTTCTCATTTCAAAAAACTGTTTCATCATATTGTAAGAATATTTTATTTTTTATTGATTTAGGTTGGCGACATGGTTGCATCTTTGGTAAAAGACTCAGATGGCGATGGGGAAAATTGGATTTTAGCTGAAGTTGTAAGTTATAATCATAGTAGTAGTAAATATGAAGTTGACGATATACTTAAAGAACAGAATCAGAAAGGTCGCCACACGTTGAGTAAACGTCGTGTCATACCTTTGCCATTAATGAGAGCCAATCCAGAAACTGACCCACAAGCATTGTTTCCACAAGGCACCTTAGGTATGTACTAGAGTTCAATTGTGTGTTCTTTGTATTCCGGTCATATTGAATCCTCTGAAATGACAACATGGAGTACATAATTGAAAAGCTCGTTTTTCCAATTAAGTACTTGAAATATATCTTCTTCTTATTTACATCTTGTCAGTCGTTTTGTGATTCATATACGTACAAGTATTTTTGGCTGATTTAAGACAATAGAAACATACATTGAGGCAATTCTATATTCCACCAGAACATTTGCCAGCTACCTTTTTTTCCTGTTCCTTTTTCTAAGCCGTGAATTTATTAATTCTTTTGGTTTGACAAGACAAGGTGAGATCAAGTCAGATATGTTATACAGATTAGGAAAAATTTCGATTTTTTTCTGTCTCAGCCCCAAAAAGTTTACATTTCATATAAGAATCACACACTCAAAATTTCAGACTTCGAGACGTATTCTTTCCCATACTGATGGGAGCTAGAACTTTGGAAAAATTGCCCTTCACCAAACTTCTAGCTCCTGTCGGCACAGGAAAGAATATCTCTGGAAATCTGAAATTTTCTGTGTGTGATTCTTATATGAAATTTTTGGGGGGTGAGGCTGAAAAAATTAAAAAAATTCTTTTCATCAAGTATTAAATAAGCGACACCCTAATACAACTATATCAATATTCATAATCCAGCTAGTCAAAGGTGCCCATTTTGCACTTATAGTAGCTGTATAGTTGTTCTTGTAGCAAAATTACTAACTATGCAACACTTAATACCTATGTTAATGCTGAAAATCCTAAATTTTTACCAATTTACGAAATTCTTGTTTCAATCATAACCCCTTGCTTTTAATGCTGCTGGTCTTGAAGGAATTTCAAGAGCATTGATCTATGTTATGAGCACATCTTATATGAAATAATGATGCGACATTGTACCGAAAGTATCGATATTTCATATCGATAACATTGATATTCCATATCGCTGATAACATCGAACAAAACTATCAATATATGATGTTTATCCTATAGAAAGCATCAATATTGCTAATTATCGATAATCAATAAATTGAAGTTGATGAAAGAATTCAGGCAGTATTTTTTGTATTCGAGATTTTTTACCATAGCGCGGCGTTGATTTTCCATCAAATAAATAATGCCTTTTGTGTGTTTGGTGCTAGCTGCAGAACTGCTACCGGGCTGTAGCGATTAACCATGTCATATATGATGTTAATGTTCAGTAGTGCATAGATATATGTAATTCAAAAATATATTACTGCTTTCAGTAGTACTCAATAAAAAGCCACAATACTGATTCAGATTCGCTCTGTTTTTTTTCTCTCTAACATTTTTCGATATTGCTGTTATATTGATATTGTATCGATGTTTAAGAATGTGACTTATCGATGTAAAAATATCGGATATTATTTATTGCAACATCGATGTTTTCGATACATCGATGTACACCACGCATCACTAATGCGAAACATTTTTTCACACATAACTTTATTACGTTTAGAACTATAGAGATATCTCGAGTTATAAATGTTCGAGCGCCATATTTAAACTGCTGTATTTCTGGTACTATTCATTGTACAGAAATTAAAAAAATAAAATATTTGTCATAATTAGGTGTTATCACTATGTGCAAATTAGCTTCTTTGATATTATTAAAATGAAGTACTTGTTACACTAAAACACTTATTGATATTTAAACAGCATTCTATCGTCCATCAAATTATAATTTCAACAAACAAATAACATAAAGTTTTGGTAATTGAACGAGTACACAAAACACGCGGTGACGTCATCGGTTATATTAGTTTCTTAAATCGCGTGTAAAAAAAACAACATTTTATTCACTTTATTTACGTTTTACATGTGATTAAATAAGTAACGCCTATCTAATACGGGATTTGTAAAAGCTGCTTTATCTGCAAAATAACATGTTTATAACACAAAATGACACTGTCAATATAACTGATAGCGTCATGAGTGCATAGTGAATTGATGTAGAGTTTTTGGAAAAAAAATTTCAATACAAAATTAAAATGACTTATTTTAAGGTATTATTCGACTGTTTCTCAAAATGCAAGTGTTTTTCACCATAATAAAGCATTATCTTCACAGTGAAAGTGAATTAAAATTTGTGAAAACACCTAATTGTCACGTTTATAATCTTAATATAATTCTATTTGAATTATTTACGAAAATCAGTCTCCAGGTACCAGTTTTTCATTGCTAAAATCGTGACCTTCAAATGGTTATAGTTTGAAAAATATCAATTTCATGAAAAACAAGCTAACCGTTATACTCTTTGCCGATTTACTGCACTTTTTATATAATTGTTGCACATTCTATAGGATACTCTTCACAGTTCTTTTGTAAATAATATTAGTTTTAGACATTTTTAATTTAGTTACAAAACAAACAAAAAATATGTAAATTTTCATTTTTTTATTTAAAAAATGTATAACTTTTTTAATTATTGATCGATTTTGTTCAAAAACAATAGGGTTCCTCCTCTAGCTAACACTAACTTACTTTCCAAATTTCAATGACTTTTCGTTCTTATGTTATCGTGCTTACAAGAAACGTGACGGACGGACAGACAGGCGGGCGGACAGACATTTTGAATGTTGTTCAGAATTCGATCACCAACACAGTGATATGGAAATTTTTTCTCTACGAGCAATATTACCGGTTTTAGAAATGTGCCAATCGAATGCAATATACTCTTCGTTTTGTTCTTACGAAGAGTATAATAATGTGCCACATTTTTTCTCAAAATGTAATGCTGTATCAGATCCAGTGGTTACCATTTTATTTTTTTGCCCACTAGTTGTATAAATTGCTATTTATACATTACCTGAAAGCAAACAAGAAAGCATTTATGACATTAAATAAAAATTAATTCTAATTTCAGTTATGGCGCTATTCCCTCAAACTACGTGCTTTTACAAGGCTTTGGTGAATAAACCACCCCCTACACACATGGATGAATACGAGTTATTATTTGAGGATCCTTCGTACCCCGGGGGTTACAGTCCTCCGCATTATGTAGCTCAACGATATGTCATTGCTTTTAAACAAAAAACGAAACAGAGTACTAGTTGACAGTGCGCTTCAGACAGTAATTTGTCTGAGCCAGAAGAATGTTCAACATCTTTTGCAGATACGAGTTAAGATAAGGAAGCAAATGGAGAATGATGCGTTACTAAAATGTTTCTGAATATTTATAATATAAAGTAGAGATATATTAGTCTGTATATTCTGGTGTTGCACTAAAGCAAATTAAGTAATTTATTATTTTTTAATTTGTTATTCTCATATACAAAATAATAAGTAACAACATTTGAAGGCGGTGCTTTTCATTTTCTGGTGATACTGACTTGATGTAAAGCGACCCAGTACTTGGCTTGAATTGTTTAATTTATCCACATCACAAGGAAATAATGAATATTTCCAAACGGCCCATTTAAAAAATAAGTATGTTTTTGTTTTTATATATTTTCTTAATTAAATACCTTTTGTCAGGTCCTCCACCACTGCAACATTAATATTTATTTATTTTTTTGTACAGCTACGAATTTTAAGCATTCTTCACTCCTACGAAATATCTTTCAAAGGACTCCGCACAATTTTTACGGAAAATAGCTCCCAGTTAAATCGGCTGAAATCGCCAGATCATTTTAGATAATTTCTTCCTGATCAAAAGTTCTCATGGGCACGAGGTCGGAATATGAAACAATTTTCCAGATATCGGGGGTGCAAAGGGGATGCTCATTTCTTATGGGAAGTGGCCCCCTGCTCTGGAAAACTGTCCATTTTCCAACCTTGTGCCCATGAGAACTTTTGATCAGGAATAAATTATCTACATTATACTGTGATTTCAGCCGATTTAGCTGTTAGCCATTGTCCATAAGAATTGTGCCTGGTCCTTTCTCCAAACGGTCTTAATTTGTCATGATGGACATTGGCAGATATTTTTAGTAAATAATAATCTCCTATGGTCTGTTTTTAAACCAGGAGGAGTAAACATGACAGTTCCATTCACACTATATAAATAACTAGAAAATACACTAAAACCTTTTTGGCGTTTTGGGCAACTAACAATATCTAAACTACAGTATTTTTGTGTGTATTTTATTACATTATGTAATGCATTGACCTCTAGGTGTTCTATACAGCGTCCATACCATTTACGCAATATAAAGGCACCAAGTAATTAGCCGCTTTTACCTTCAGATTTATACAAAAGGAATTAAAAACTGATATATAATGTGCAAACGATAAAATAGAAATTATAATCAAATAATTTATGACATGAAATAATTTTTTTTACAATATGTCAAAATTTACGACTATTGCCTTGTGTAAAACTGGCGAGGGCCTGTCCAATCACAGATGTATGAATTAGCGAGTTTAATTTAAAACGCTCCTCCTGGTTTAAAAACAGACTATAACATTAAGACATAAGTTTTCAAAGTCAGAAAAATCAGTGTACCTTGTTCTCAGTTTTCACTTATTATTTTGTAAATATATACACATTTCGATTTAAATATGAATAACTCACTTGGGATTGATTTTTCTGTATAACGAGCAAATAGTTGAGAGTCCTGGTCCTGGGATCCCACAAAAAATACCTGGGAGCCTGCCTGCTCAGTTCAGCTCTGCCACTCAGCCACCTTTGCAATTTCATGTTGCATATATGAGTAACATTTAATTCTAGAACACCTACCTATTCTGGTGGTAGATTTCATGTAATATATACAGGGTGCAGGGTCATACTTCAAGGTTACATTGTTGCTGTGGAAAAAGAGAAAAGGTGTCAGAGTTGTATTTTTTCTTTTTTTTTGCATTATGACAACTACCTCTTGACTGATATTTTCCAAATTTGGTAAAAAAACATTTTTTAAACTAAGAAGCAATAATTTATGTATCACATCGTGCTAGCCCTTGTAGGGCGCCTCATGAGCTATTCTAAAGAATGTACCCTTGATTTATGGCATATTATTAATGGTTCATTCTGTATAGAATCATCTGCCACACACATTTGTTTTACGTATTTACTTATTTTTATATTTACATTATACTATTTAAACTGAATTAATATTCTCCCTTCATGTATATATTTTACTAAATACTATTGTTTATAAAATGCTGTAATATTTTAAAAGGATTTATTTTTGTGTTACTCAGTGTACATTTTATGTTTCCTTTTGTGAACCATTTGTATAGAATATATACAGAAATAGTTAGAATAGTAATATTTTGCTCCTATATTATTGTATGAAAATATTGCTTAAAGTAAGCCTGTTATAATGTAAATTAGTAATAAATGTCATTCATCTTGTGTATGTTTAATAAAAATATAACTTAAACTTATCCATTTATTTATTTTGGTATAACATAGAGTATACAGTATGTGTCACTTTTCATAACTCCCATATCACAGCTCTCTTATCAACAATGCCATTTCTTTAAAATTTGGGTGGAAGTTACTTACCCATCAGGAGATTATGTTAGGATAAAATATTTAAAAATCCACCAGTGGCACCTAATTTTTCAAAAAAAGATATTAGGCAAAGTTTTAACTGCAAAACAATCTCATAATCTTATTCATTGTTACAAAAAATTCACCAAAACAGAATTTTAATAAGATAGTGTAGGTACTTGGTGTTAACGTAATAGGAAAATAAATCTTCCCTTTTAAAGTACCAACTATTACAATCATAACTTTATTTTCATATGTAATTAGGAGTTAATTAAACTGGAGGAAGGCGGGCCATTAAGAATTAATCATGTGTGATGTCAGTCAGTTTACTTAGCAGTCAAAATCAAACAATAATTGATTTGGAAATTAAAAAAAATCAATTTTAGACAAATTCGATTCATGAACAAATCAGTAAATAATAAGATTTACATAGATAACTAAATCACAGTTTGCTCAAAATATCACATGATTAATTCCAAATGGAACGACTGTCTTCCTTCAGTTTAATTAAACCTTAATTATATGTACCAAAATAAAGTTATTATAATTGGTACCTACTTTAAAAAGGAATATTTTATTTTTTCATCTTATTGAAATTCGGTATTAGTGCCTGTTTGATAACAACGAATAAAATTATGAGATTGTTTTATAGTTAAAACATTGCCTAATATCTTTTTAAAAAATTAGGTTCATTTTTCTTTCTAACAATGAACGCTGCTGGTGGATTTTCAAAATTTTAGTGACACAATCTCCATGCTGGGTACATCAAATTGTAGATATGTTTAAGGCATTTAAACGCGTATACAGAGTAATTGGAAAACATTTTTTGGAAAAATTGTTAAGATAGGAAACTTAATTTCCTTTAATATTTTTTACCGCAACCTATACATGAACTGTGTTAATGTTTTCGTATAAAGGTTTTATATCATTAGCTTCAATTTATGTTATTGTCATATTAAAAATTCCTTTTGGTCTGTACTACTTCTCTTAGATTTAATAAATCAACCATCTTTGGTAGTATTAATGTGCATTTACACAATTTTCAGTTAGCCATGGTAGTTCTGATATGTCATATTGGAACAAAAATGACAGCTGTGCCAATTTGTGACTTGTGTCACATGGGCTTTTCCCTCAATTTTTTTTTATTGTGTTATTGGAAAGAGCCTATCAAAATATTACTAAAAATGAATTTTTATTTTTTTTCTGAGCGCATAAAATACCACAAAAAAAATACAAATGTTCCGTAAATGAACAGCAGTTTGAAACGATAGCTTTCGGGCGCCAATGTGACGTCATCATAAACTGCACCAATCAGTATAACATTAAACGGCCGTCAGAATTAGCTATGAAGGTGCATTCAAAAAGAACCTCACTTCTCTGCCTTGCTTTCCACAACCTGCAATTCTATTGGCGCCTGAACTACATTTATGAGGAACTACCAATAGAATCTCATATTGCAAAGTGGTAACGCTTAATTGAGAACGTGCGTTTATGACGCCCATTGACAGTGCCAAGAAGTATCTGTCATAAATCACGAGAGTGCAGCCCAGCGTGTTTACTTCTTGTTTGGTGTTATAGTACTAATTTCTTTTAAAAATATGAGTAAATGTGAAGACAGATTTGTAAAAGGTCCACTAAAAGAAAGAATAATATATACATACGTTAAAATGATCTTCGCAACAGAAAAATCCAGGAGCAGTATAAACAATATCTGGAACTTTTGCAACTTTCCACCATAATTTTCGAATTTCCAAATTTGTTGGAACTCGCAAAAATAACTTCGTACTATTTTCACTATTATTTGGACACACTGGTACAAAACAAACCTTTTTAAGCGGCATTTTATAATTAGAAGAGAGCAAAATTAATTTTCGTATCGAACGTAAACAATAGAAAGTGAGGTTATCGAATAAAGTTTGAACATTTCAGTACAGCGTTGCCAAATGAAATTGGCAATATACCATATGTGAACCAAATGAACAAAAATAGAGAATATAAATCTGATATATAGATTTTAGAAACTCATACAGTCAAAAGTTGATACAATTTTTGCTTTTATTTAGTGTTAGAGAAACGAAGAATACGTTGTAACGAAAAAATGCGCTATTCAAAGTAGACAATTGATAACGGAAATACGATGTTCATGTAAAAAGACATACATCTGGCAATAGAGGATCCTCATTAAGAATACGACTTTTATTGGTCTAATCAGTGTGACGTCACGCATGGCGCCTTAAAACTTACGTTTCAAATTACCTGAAATAAAACTGATTTTGTAATGTAAATATTTGGTAGAACGTAAAAAATTGGAAGAAACTAAATTAAAATAAAATTATATTGCAGTTTATTATATGGCTTGATTATAGTGAAGAGGTAAAATTCAGTCATGCGGGAAAGGCCCTAAATGTAATTATATTGTTACGCACTGGCGCCCCTTAGGGGCAGGATCTGAAAGCTCCACGAGTGGTGTGAAGTTGCTATGGTTAGGCAACCATATAAGCATGTAATGCACACCATCTTTGAGACACTGGTAGAAGTACGGTTTCTAGAAGTTTAATGAAAAGGACCGCTATATTTCTACGTTATTCTAGAAAAATATGGAAGTTTGCTGGAATGCTTCTAGATGTCTCTATATGGATATAAGTATCAACGAAGTGGAGGGAACATTGCAGGGTCCAATTAGAAAAATAGGCCGGGGCCTCCATTTCGTTGATAAGTATAAGTCGAGGTCCTTGGCGGGAGAAAGGAAGTTGTGATTGACAAGCGAAGGTTAGAAGTCTAAGGTGATAGAAAGTAAATGCAGAGTGGAAATATCAAGTAATAAACATTGTTAAAGGTTATTTTAGACAGTAAAAGTGTATTTTAGTTTAATAAAAGTATTGTGAAATTTTCAGTAAATTAAATATAAATAGTGTTATTGTTTCCCTTGTTATAATTTGATTGGAACCCAAGGGTTTTTACAGGGTGTTTTCTAGGGGCGGAAACAAGTGACAATATATTCTAATTAACGAAGAAAATCAAAAGTTTTTTTCAATAGTGTATAAGTTTTCTAGCCCTTATTTCTCACCCCTGCCCCGTTGTAACATTTGGCAATTTTTGGTTATTCATCTTTGTTTAAGTGCAATTATTAGAAATGCGCCAAATCTTATGAAAGTATTTTATTATGAAAATGTGAATTTTAAAGTTTTAATATTACCTCAATTGAGAGAAAATTATCTTCAGCATTACAGTTGACAGTAATATTCCTATTGTAAAAATTGTTATATAAATTGGACAATTTGATTGTTTTATTGATGGAGAACTGCAAGTGTATAAGCCAACGTAATTTCAAATATATATTAGAATATGTAAGCATGTTGAGGCAAAGCTGTTGTATAGGATTTTTTTACATAATAAAAGTTGCCTTATGCTTTTTAAATAGTGACATAATCGTCCACTTTAGTCAATCAAAAAATGTAACACAAGGTACGATATTTAGTTGTGCTAATGGGAAAGGTAAGTAATTATTATCAAATGTACATACATCTTCGTTTTCGTATTTGCGAAGGAACATGAAAAATAAAAAATAGTTATGTCATTTTAAAATTAATATATAAGTGAACATCAGGCACATTCTTATAGCTGGTACTCCTAGACCAGGACCTATAAGGTCTAGTCAGAAAAATAGTTACACACATATAACAATGGAATTTGATTCAGGGAGGTGCTCGGCACTCTGGGCCTGCAGCTAGATATTTATAGCCACAGGGGGTGCTCATTAACTTCTTTCCCTGTATTCTATATCATCCCCCCATCCAAGAAACCGTATTTCACAGTGTAATCTTGATTACACAAATTATAAATTTTACTTGTAAAATATTACATACCAAAAATAAACATAGATATTATATAAGTGTTTGATCTAAGTAGAAAAATCAAAATCAGAAATAGCTTAAAATCCCCAGCCATTCCATCGGCGGCCGAGGTGTTGTGGCTATTTTTCAATAGTAAAAACACCTCGTGTAAAAATATTGCATACTATACTATTATTTTAAGCTCTGAATTGTATTATAGCTAAACAAAATAAAATAATTAAAATGGAAAATGGATTTCAGAGGGTGCCAATTACCACTTTTATAAATGAACGAGTAAAGAATTCTCTAATCTTTGATTATACAGGGTGTCCCAGACTTGGAGTTCCCAAACGGGAACCTGTAATTCCCTTAGACTAGGAAAGATAGATGGTGAGGACTCGTAACAGCGCATAATCTCCACGCTAACAAGTTGTGCCTAAGACGCCATTGCGGTGGTGGCACACAAACGGTAGAGAGCAAAATGAAATTTTCCAATAGAAGTGATTTATAAGTGATTTAGTGCTAATTTATGTAATGTACCTACATGATGGTATCATATTCTATAAACTACTGTAAAAATCACAGCGGTAAAAAATTGAAAGGAGTGACGCTTTGCAGGTTAAAGTATATGCAGTTTTCACTTTACCTAGTTAAATTAACTGTAGGCCTATTATTTACTTAATTATGTCCGTGTGCATGCAATGATAATGATAAGCATAGTATATAATTTTCTGGTATGCAATTTGCACGTTATTTGATTGAAATTTTCATTAATCTTTTCTTCATTGAATATAGAACAGTGCATCCGAAATGACACTTTTTCCATGGGCGTAGGTATATCGATTATGGTGTTATATTATATAGAATGTAGAATAAATTCTGGTATGTAAGATATGAGTAAATATATTTATGATAGTGAATATTAATTGTATTATTATGAAGCTGTTTTTGGAAAAATACCAGTTTTGTATCGTTTTATTCCTTTGTTGTGATAAACTTGACACCTACATATTGTACATATGTTCCGCCACTGGCGCTTGCTCTCTGGTGGCAGGTGGCTTCACCATTGGCTGTAGCGTTACGACTCCTTACAATATATATCTTTCCTACTCTAAGGTAATTCCTGAGGTCATTTTGGCCCCATATAACCCATCTTACCTTACTTTAAAAATGCATCCCTGAGGAAGTACATACTCTTAAAATGGGACAGAAGAGAAATTTTGTTTCCAATAATTTCCATTATATCCAGATAAATTTAAATCAAACATATACTTGCTGTTTGTTGACGTTACTAATGAATTAATTTTTGTATTGTCATGACAACGCACGACCAGTTTTCTGTTTCACAAGCACCTATGGCCTATACGGAAAAACGATAATTCTTGATTTATGGTCACGCCCCATTTATATATGGCCTACCAAAACTACACAAAGAAAATATCCTATTAAGACCAATATAGTTAATAATATAGACAGTCCCAAATACAACCTTTCACAATTTTTATCTAATATAATAAGTAATGTTTTGGGAAAAACAGAATATTATGTAAAAGACTCCTGGCAATTTTGCGATTTTATAAAAAAAACAGATAACTAGTGCCTAAAGACCATTCTATAATTTCACTTGAAGTCACTTCACTATATACTAACATACCGACAGAACTTGCAATAAAATGTGTAAAAAACAAATGGTCCGAAATTAATAAACATACATCCATTACTGAAAACGAATTTATTGGTGCCATTACATTATGTCTAAATTCTACATATTTTACATATAATAACCAATTTTACTCTCAAATTTTCGGAACTGCTATGGGTTCACCCATATCCGCCACCATTGCAAACTTAGTTATGGAAGAATTAGAATGTCAGATATTAAAATCATTAAATTATAAACCTATATTTTACAAAGGATATGTAGATGACTGTATTATCTGTTTATCAAAAAATAAAATAGAATATAGGTACTGTTAACAATTTCAATAGTTTTCATCCACGACTGCAATTCACCACCGAAATTGAAAAGGAAAAAAGCATAATCTTTTTAGATATAACCATTAAATATAATGAATCCGGAATTATTGATACTAACTGGTACACGAAAGAAATTTGGTCGCAGAGATATTTAAATTATAATTCACACACGCCTACCATGCAATTACAAAAAAAGCGTTGTTAATAGTCTAACAGATCGAGCCATTCAACTTTCACATCCAAAATATAGACAAAACAACTTGAAAAAAATTAAAACAGTCCTCGAAACAAACTCCTATCCTAAACATTTTTATGAACCAATAATTAAAAAAAGAATACATAAGATCTATAATAAAAATATAAATAAAAAAATTAAGAATAATAACAACTGTATCCATGCCCTACATACCAAAAGTATCGGAGAATATTTTAAATGTATTAAGAAAACACAATATAACAGTGGCGCATAAACCGTATACTACAACAAAAAAATTCTTTACAAAACTAAAACCCAAACTACAACCAAAAGACGAAACTAACGCAATTTATAAAATAGACTGTAAAATTGTAATAGTACATATATTGGCCAAACAAAACAATACCTGCATAAACGAATATATACACACAAATATAATATAAGAACACTAAATCAAAATTCGACAGCTCTTACCAAACACGCTTTAGACAATAATCATAGCTTTAACTTTGACAATACAAAAATTTTACAAAAGGAACCAAATTATCATCGAAGGACAATACATGAAATGTTACAAATTAAAAGACATAACAACGCAAAAAACAGCCGCACTGATATAGAGAATTTAAGTGAAACATACTTTGACTTGTTAAATTAACTAAAAAGGGGATGTTATTAAACAACATATATTTTTGCATCTTTCCATCAAGTCCGCAAGATAATGTCTTAAAATATCATATTTCACACTACCAGCCATTAGAGAAAACTTCACATCTATAACATCCATAAATTAAATAAACTGTACCAATAGTGACATAACACAGACCAGAAAGCAGGCAATACTTTTGTTCAGCATTTAGTTGCATTCAAACTTCCAACAGAAATAAACGTAAAATGTTAATATAGTGTAAACAAAAAAATTCTTAAATTGTAAAGTAATGCAATTAAAATTGTAAAATGACATAAAATAATCGTACGTTAATATAAATATTGTAGTTTTTTCCTCTGACGATGGTTAATAAAACCGAAACGTAAGAAAATATAAGAATTTTAATTTAAAGATGACCGAAAAATCCCAGGATACATCAAGTTAATTTGATATCAACGGTCAAGAAAATACAAATATTTATTTATATCTTATTTACCGCATCGCTATAAAGACCGACATTTTATAGCTATCTACACAAATATTGACTATCATAGGCAAAGACGCGCGCGACGATCTAAACCTACCTCAATATTCCAGCAGTTCTCAAAAGATTTTATTGAAAATTTGCAAAATTTTTGTTTATTTTTTTTTCTCCAAAACTATGAGCTTTAGACCCCATGTTATATAAGGTTTTTTTGTTTGTCTTATTGTTCCCCACCACCAGTTTTTTTAATAACATGAAACTAATTACACCCTGTATAAAATAATGTAAATCCATTACACTCCACTTTTGGCACCAATTGTGGCACTCGTCGGTAAGCTCTAATACGGTCCGTCACGTACCTACTATATTAACCCGTTAGCAAGGCAAGGCTGTCGGATAAACCGAGGAGGCAAGTTATAGTTTATTTCAGACTTATTCTGCGTATAAAAAATGACGGAGCCTTTGATAGTGCGGTAAGGAACAAAGATCCCGACATTTTTTATACCGACAATAAGTTTGGGATAAAGTAGAAGTTGACAGCCGAGGAGTGTGGTTTTGAAGTTCACACTAAAATCTAGATCTTTAGATACAAAGATTCAGTTGTAACCTAGTTGCACAGTAATAAATAGCTACTATAATCTCTCACATTAACTACAACGTACAAACATTAATTATATAATTCTTCTGTTCTAGAAAAAATCTCTGTCTCCAAAACACTTATGTCATTTGGTCTTCAGTATCTGTTTGTTGACATGTATAACAATTATTCTAATGCAGTTCAAACAGTGTTAAAGAGAAAATATTATCACTTAGGAGTAATATTGGATGGAGATTGTGAAAATTTTACGTTCGTCCTAAATGAGGTGCTTATTCATTTAATAGTCAGGGTGAGTCACGTGGATGGTCAATATATACTCAACTTTTTCAAAATTTAAAAAAATGTCTGGTAAAAAATTTATAGGACAATAATATAGTGCGGCATATTTTAAAATTATTTTTAAATAGAACATCCAACATTTTTTATATATTTATATTTCAGTTTTAATTATCTATCCAGGTGTATATCATTTTTGAACTTATACTACAACGTTGATACGTTATTATTCCACTTTTCCGATAGAAATGCGTTCGCAGTGGCCAAGAGTAAAATATGTAAAAACATTGGAACGTATTCTTTATAGGATTTTGCAAACAGCTGTTTAATAATAATAATAATTAGAAAGATTTCCATAACAAAAAATGTTATCAAAACCACAAAAATTAGTTCTGGGGGTACCGTGCAACCCCCCAAAAAACCACCCCTTCGGTGAAAAAAACTTATATTACTGATAACTCGTTAACCGTTGAAGATATAAAAAAATCGCTCATCATAAAGAAGAAAGCTTGACTAATTGTCTAAAAAAAAGTCCTCTTGTAATTTTCTTGTATATGCCATGGTTTTCGAGAAAATCGATATTGAAAAAAATTGCAAAATTTGTATTTTTAATGCGCACGAATTTTCGTTATTTGAAATTTTTTGCGCGCGGCCTGTAGAAATAATTTAATTGCTCGAAAACCAAACATGCTAGGAAGAAACATCAAAATGGATTTTATAGGGGATATAAATTACTCTTTTGTGTTTCCATTTTTGATAACTATTGATATCTATTAGTATATAAAAATAAAAATATAATACAGTTACCTCTTGATTTTTTGCACTTTTAACTATTCACAGGTCCATAAAAAATAACTGACTTTAATATGAGTTATAAATGCATTATCTTTTAGTTCAAGGTAGTACTTCAATGCACAAAAAGTTATTAATAAAAATATTCACATTTACAAATTTACCAGCATGTTGAAATTAGTCAAATTTTGGCCAATTTTTTATTGTTTCTTAAAAATATCAAAATACACAAAAATCTTGAAAATTTAGTTCAAATTTTTTTTTTTGAGTTTATGTATCATATAACTATTGTTTCTAATCATTTAATAGTTAGAAAAATATTTAAAAAAAATCATCAAAAAATTGAATATATAGCCTATTTTGGATTTTTTTTTACTAACTTTAACATGCTGCTAAATTTGTAAATGTGAATATTTTTATTCCTATTTTTTTTCTGCATTGAAGTACTACCTTGAACTAAAAGATAATGCATTTATAACTTATATTATAGTCAGTTATTTTTTATGAGCCTGTGAATAGTTAGATGCACAAAAAATCAAGAGATAACTATATTATATTGTTATTTTTATATACTAATAAATATCAATAGCCCTCAAGAATGGCAACACAAGAGAGTATTTTATATCCCCTTTAAACCCCATTTGATTTTTCTTCGTAGCCTGTTTGGTTTTCGAGAAATTCAATTTTTTCTATAGGCCGCGCGCAAAAAATATCAAATAAACGAAAATTCGCGCACATTAAAAATACAAATGTTGTAATTTTTGTCAATATTGATTTTCTCGAAAACCATGGCATATATAAGAAAATTACTAGATGGCTTTTCTTTAGGCAATTAGTCAAACCTTCTTCTTTATTATGAGAAATTTCTTTATATCTTCAACGGTTAACGAGTTATCAGTAGAATAATGTTTTTTTCACCGAAGGGGTGGTTTTTTGGGGGGGTTTTGCGGCACCCCCAGTACTGATTTTTGTTGTTTTGTGATGTTTAATCCTCGCACTAACAGTTACGGAAGGAAAATCTCAGATAACATTCTTTGCGAGCTTCTGGTGTATATTTTAGTTTACCGATTGGACTATAAAAGAATACGTTCCAATACAACTAAGCAAACAAATAATGGTTCAATTTTAAAACATGTAAAAACATATTTTATTGTTATAGCCATAGTCGAACCTTATTCTACAGGTTGTTTTCCAACATAATTAAAATGTTTACATTTGAAAACTGTCAACCGAAGTTAAGATTGCTGAAACATTTTAAGTAGAAGAATACATGTAAAAAAATAACTTACTACACTTAAAAAATGTAAACATTTGAATCATCCTGGACAACCCTGTAGAATAAGGTTCGACCTTGACAGTACTGGAAATTAGTATGTGACCTTGACTAACACACACAATGAAGCGATGATCAAATGTGTGAAAGTACGGTTTTTACAGATTTTGCTCATGCCAGCTGCAAATGCAGTTTTCATCGAATACATGTTGGAATAACGTGGCACCGTCGCAGTGTAAGTTCAAAAATGCCTGGATAAAGAATTAAAAGTTAAATATAAATATAAAAGATTCAAGTATTAGCTTGATACCACTATGTGAAACACCCTGCAGATTTAAAAAAAATTTAAGAATACGCCGCTCTTGATTTTCTACAATATTTGTGACCGTCCGCGGACAAGTGGTTCACCCTGTATATAAATTTGAAAATATTTGTCCTGAAAGGAAAACCAATTTCTCGATTAACTAAATGCAGTTATAGTTCTCTTCATATATTTAAAGCAAATAAAATGTCGGGGTATTTGATCTTTACCGCAAAGTCAAAGGCACCGACAATTTTTATGTGCCTTAAATATATGAAGAGAACTTTACGTTTAAATGTTGGACGAGCCTGTATATAAGTGTTTTATTTTGTTGCCGATTTGAATATAATTTTTTTCAAATGTAGAGCAGTAAGAACTTTGTGTATAGTTCCCTTCATATACTTAAGGCACATAAAAAGTGGCACCTTTGACTTTGCGGTAAAAATTAAATACCCCGACATTTTTTATTTGCTTTAAATATATGAAGAGAACTATAGATGATATTACTTTTAGTTTTTAGTTTATATTGAAATACGAGTCTGGCCTCCTGCGACGCATTCTTATCGGCAATAGCCGCTAAATCATGCTAGTAACTTTTTTCAAAAACTGATTATATTTAGCAATCCTTAAAACGTGAAAAATTGAATAAAAAGATAGAATGCAAACACCTTTAAGCGGGACACTCTGGAGAAATGTAGTAGTATTGAGCTAGTATTTGAATTCCATTCTTCATTTTTTCGACAAGCATTAATTCAAACCTTATGACGTTTGGATCGGTGAAAAGAGATTTTCTAGTCTTCTTTCTTAGCTTTGTTCCATGTATTTTTGCAAAAAGCAATGGCGCGGCTCACTCTGGGCATATTTAACAACCTAGTACGTACTGTTCATACAGCACTAAACGTGAAAAAATTTAATAAAACAAAACGAACAACAAAAATAACAGATATCATAATTGCTAAACTATTGTTATTCTCAACAAAAGAAAACAACAAATACCTCAAGGAGGCAAAAAATTCTCGGCAAATGCGTTCAGCAAACATAAAATGTTAACAGTCAACAGTCGCGAAAAGATATACAATTACGTCATTGTTTCAAAACGACAATAGTAATTTACGTTATAAGTCCGGTAGGTGACTTATTACAGTACGAGTTGTTTTACGAGGCGACGCAGGAGCCGAGTCCGGAATATAAACAAGTACTGTAATGACACCTACCGGACGTGTATCGTATAATATTTTATTTCATACTGTCTTTATGATTAAGTTTAAAATTAATAAAAAGTTATAATTATTGAGATCTAAAAAATATTACTAAAGCAGTTCGTAATCTAACAATCGCATCATCCTAACCATGTTATAGCTATTGTTTTTCATAGCTAATTATGATTGTCTTTATAGACCAAGAGCTAGCGACACTCAAACCATGCTGATTCCATTGCGAACAAAAAAATTACAGAATGTAGTACTAACATTGTATAATATGAGATCGCGTGCCTGCCTGCTCGGATCGGTTGCGTTTATTTAAAAAAAAATTATTGTGGCATTTTCAAAACGTATTAATGGTCTCATCGCAATGTGGATAAAATTTTTCATACAGCTGCTAGCTAGGCACACTACTAAATACGAATTCAAGTGCCTGCCAGCCGGAATCGGTTTCGAAATCCCGCCTGCCAATTAAAAAAAATGGTTCCGAAAACTGCAGAAGTTGGCTCATCGTAATGTGCACGAAGATAATTCACGAGATAGTTTAAAGCATTCAAAATTCATTTTCGAGTGCCTGCCTTGTCGACCATGTTGCACTAAGTGCCTGTCAACCCCTGGAAAGTTGCGCACTCAGCGCCGTTGAAAGTTGACCGAACAATGCACAATGCCGCCTTTAAGCTCTTCAGGGCCGCGCAGCCTCGCTCGTCCCTTCCCTCAAAATTGATACGGCCTCCACTCATATAATGGATTGAATAGAAGAGTGTTCATCTCAGTCGCAGCTAATGTTTCGAGTGCGTAGGACGTATAGTTTTATATGAAAATAGAAAATGGGTGAAAACGAGGAATTCTGTGTTTTTTGCGAAGTACAAGACCAGACTCTGATCTTGTTCACATTAAAGACTTTAACGAAGTGCGAATACAGTTTTAGGTGTCGCCAAAATCATCAAGTTAAAGTTCAATGATGTGGTTAACATAGGAAATGAGTCACGCCAGAAATTCATCGAGGAGGGTAGCGTAGACAAAGACAAATTCGAGAAACCAATCAAGAAAGTGAAAGTTTTGACATTCCTTGATGCGCAGTCAAAAAAAAATAGGGTTGCAGGGAAAGTTCAAGATGCAGAGAAAATTGTTTGGTAACCTTTTAGGGGTGGCAGTTGATCAAACATTATACCTGAGTGAGGTTTTCCAGTTCCCCTTGACACCTATGCCTCTATTGCTGTGTCAGGTAGACGGTTCCATGCATAAAACCAACAAGTCTGCTCTTATGAAGTCATTGGAATCACAAATTGAAAGTTGTGAGCCAAGTAATGTCCATCTCGTAGTCATTGAT
Source organism: Stenurella melanura (assembly GCA_963583905.1). NCBI lineage: Eukaryota > Metazoa > Arthropoda > Insecta > Coleoptera > Cerambycidae > Stenurella > Stenurella melanura. The sequence goes on along the minus strand of OY757310.1, from coordinate 41,232,959 downwards.
GATTTTTTTGTTCTCCATGCAATCAAGGAAAATCGCCAGCAAATGTCTAAATGTTTTTCTGAACCACAATGCGAAAGAAATAGCGGTAATGTTCGACTCTTACTTCAGTCCGTCCATCAAAGACAATGAGCATTTACTTCGACATAATACAGAAAATCGCCAATTCCACATCTCAGGTCCTGAGCATAAGCACTGCACAGATTTTACAAAAGATTTGAAGAGCATAAATTTTAAAAAGGCTTTGATTGAATTTTTTGTCAAAGAGTGGTCGAAAGACAAGTACGTGATGAATTTGAAGACGAAAACGCTGTATGTTAACGCGAAACAGTGTCACAAATTTCAAGTGTCAACGGAAAATTCGTTTCAACAATTGCTGAAGAGTTGTCTTGCGAAGAGCACGAGGAGGCTGACACGAAAATCGTATACCATGTTTGCAATGCAAATCAATATTCAAACGTCTTCATAAGATGTTCAGATGCCGACATTCTTATAATGTTTGCAAACATGGAACACGTAAAAATGGGAACAACGGTTTATATGAATGCTGGCGTATCGAATTCTCAACACTACGTTGAGTATTCACACTTGGGTCCCGATCTAAGCAAGTCGCTACCTGGATTCCATGCTTTGACAGGTTGTGACTTCAATCCATCTTTTTTCAGGAAGGAGAAAAAAAGGTTTCAAAATATTTCAAAATCCAAAGGAACACCAATTAGCTTTTGCAAAGCTTGGTAATTTGAATGGGGTAATGACGACGCGGTTTTCGAAAAAATCGAAAATTTGGTATGCAAATTGTACAGCATGAGAGACGTGCAAAATGTTAACGATGCACGCTCATCAATTTTCTTCAAAAGTTTCAAGGTCAATGATGTGTGTAAGATTTTCATGAAAAATGCAAAATTTCGATGGATCCACTATTCCCCCATGTAAGGCAGAGCTTCAACAGCAAGTTTTGCGAGCAACCTACATCGCAAATATTTGGAGTAATGCGCACTTAAAAATAGTACCAACGACTCTTTGCCCTACTGATTGCGGATGACTTGAAAATGTTGGAAAGTACACGTTCAACAGTTCAACTGGTTCGAAGGAGACCAAGTCCCACGATTCGTCCAAGACATAATCATCCATCCCCAAACATCAATTCAAGGTATTAGTTCCGCATTCGCTGCTATTAAGTAATATTAATAAGTTATTCATTTTACAGAGAAAACGGATCAGCCAGAAAACGTTGCGAGCATTAAAGAAAATGAGAATGACAGCGATGGGGTAAAAAGCGATGATAGCGAGAATCTTTCTGATGAGGAATACTTGAGCGAATGAATTTTTAATAGATTTTTCTTGTAAAAATAAAAACTTGTAAAATGGAAACTTATTTTCTCTTGTCGTATCTCAAAAATTGATGAAGATGCAAGTTTGTAAATAATATTTTTTGAAGGGGAAAAGCACCCATTACTTCTTTTCTTTTATGCACTGAAGTACGCGATAAGAGAAGTTCTATTTTTTTCTCATGTAAAATACCCTATTTTCCATTTCAACATGTATTATACATTTAAAATCATAACAAAATAATTTAACAGGGAAGAACATGTCACCGGGGCTGAGCGAGGTCGTGCGGCCGTGGAGAGCTGGAAGGCGGCATTGTGTATTATATTCGGAGACGTTTTAAATCGTATCTAAATTATTTTCTAGCCTCTCTTAAATTTTGGTGCACATTGAAATGACCCCGATCAACTTTCAACGGCGCCGAACGCGTGACTTTCCAGGGGATGACAGTCACTTAGAACAACATGACCGACAAGGCAGGCACTCGAAAATGATTTCGAATACTTTAAACTATCCCGTGAATTTTTTTCATGCACATTGCGATGAGCCAAAGTATGCAGTTTTTGGAACTGGTTTTTTAATTGGCAGGCGGGATTTCGCAACCGATTCCGGCTGGCAGGCACTTGAGTTCGTATTTAGTAGTGTGTCTAGCAGCTGTATGACAAATTTTATCCACATTGCGATGAGACCATTAATACGTTTTGAAAATGCCACAATTTTTTTTTTTTAAATAAACGCAACCGATCCGTGCAGGCAGGCACGTGATCTCATATTATACAATGTTAGTACTACCTTCTGTAATTTTTTCGTTCACAATGGAATCAGCACAGTTTGAGTGTCGCTATCTCTTGGTCTATTAGCTTGTCACTGTCAAATAAATAATAATTGTTTGCTTTGTTTTGTATCATGAAGTACAGTATCTGATATCGTAATGTGTTACATTACGGTATCAGATACTGTAATGTTCGATTTACCGGCCGCAAATGAATCCGGAAAATAGTCATTTACGGGACAGTACGAAATAAAATATGCTGCCATCGTATTGACCGCCATGCACCAGTGATTTACCCTGTATGTTTATAGAGCCAATAAACCTACAACACAAAGGATGGTCAGTTGGACTGGCCATTCTTTCGTTGCACTAATTTAACAAAAAAATATATAATTCACAATATTTCAGAAATTTAAAAAATAAATAAAACTTCTGTGACCAATACAACATTCATGTTCGATTTTTTCAAAATTCAACACATCGTTGTATTCTTAATAGAATTTCTTTTTATTATTAGTTTAGATTTTAAAGTTTAATATTCGGAATGTGATTTGAACGTGATATAAGGTTAATATGATAGGTAATCAGTTAGGAAAGATTTTAAATGTGACCGGATCCTCCGCCATTTTTCACAATCCAACTTCTATATACTAATATACGATTCAAATGTATCGAGTACTCACTTTAACTGCGATTATCTCAAAAATGGAGGAGCGGAAAAAATTCATAACCTTAAATGTTCATTATGTGTTAATTATAAATCATTCACTGACATTTTAATAATTTAGGTCAAAAACGTGAAGATTTCTTAATTTGTACCACAATATGTACCATTTTTAACGAGGATCTATCTCATCACATTAAATTTTAAGAGGTCATGTTTCGAAAATCACTTAATATTTTTGTGTAAAATTTTGATATAATATAAATAAATACGTTTTTTAATAAGGTAAGTAATTCTTTCAAAATTTTTTATCCAGACCATTCGCCATATTTACAAAAGTGTGCCACCATGTCTATCCAGTTATGTTAGGAGATAGGACGAGAATTCTTTTTCGGATGATAACTTCTAAAAAAAAAGAAAATTAAAAATTATCAATTGTTAATTAATTACAGCGTTTGCATGTTTGCCACAAGTAGATAAAGAAAGAAATTATGCGATCCCAAGAAATAAGACGACATGAACAGGGAGTCGCTAGTTTGGGCGGGACTTAAAGGCTTCGTACGCATTTTTATTTGACAAGATAGTGACCGTGACAGATTGTTATGATTTCCTTTTTCTGCTTTTTTATAAAAATTAATAGGAAAAAATGTGTCAAGAGCATGTATGTTTATTGTTATCAGTTGCACCTACCAGATTGTGTGGAGAAATATTCTACAGGAAAGTGGTGCAACCGCAATAAAAGATATTATATAGGGAACAGGGTGTCCGACAAGTGCACGATCAATCGAAGAGGGGTGATGGTAAATTACAATCAATATATGTGATATTTGGATGTTTTATTTTTCTTAAAGGGTTTTAGGTTGTGGTGGTTTACCCAAGCCATATTTTATGGTTAGTTAAAATAAAGCAGTTTTGCGAGGGAAAAATTTCCATCGAAATTTGCGAAAAAAGTTTTACAAATGAGTTTTTCTAAAAAGGCTTATTTAAATAGTTGAAGGATTCCACCTTTACTTAGTGAAAATTAATGTCAACACTGTAGTTAACAAATAAAACACCGAAATGTTTTTTTAATTTTCACTGATTTATTATGTCAACACGACAATTGTTTCGCAAAACATTAGCTTCTTCACATGTGAGCACAAGACATAATATATTAGTGAAAATGTAAAAAAACATTTCAGTGTTTAATTTGTTAAACTATAGTGTTTACTTGTTTAAATTTCGTTATACATATTTTTTTCAGAAGAAGAAGGGACAAATATTTAATAGAATAAAAGTCTTTTTACAAAAACCCAGGGTTTTTAAGTCATTTTTAAAAGTTTTCTTTTCCAAATTGGATGGATTCCTTTTTGCAAACCTTTCTAATTTTATCTTGGTAATCGTTGCCATAAAATGTGGCTTATGTCCCATGACAACACTAAAAAATAACCAAACCAAATTTCACAAATTGCCGCTGGATGGGTGCTCAGTTTAACTAGCAACAATGTACGAAAAACGTATTAACTTGAACTAAAAGTAGTGACTACACATTTAGTAGTTACAGTATATTATACAGTTCGCTCCCACGGCCGAAACATCGAAACAGAATAAAGATGGAAGATGTTTTCCTGCCTTTTGTCTCCTCTTGCATCTCACCCGTCGAGCCACTGTAACGATTGCGTCTACCATACATAATGGAAGCTACTCAAATAAAGTCCATATCAGACAATGCAATTCAACCGCCGCGATTCGGTTGCTACAGCAAAATTACCGTAATGAAATATTAATTTTTATAGAATTTTGCAAACATCAGAAAAAACTATCTATGAAAATTAAAAGAAAAACTATTTGTAAAATTGTTGATTTACAATCTTTGCATTCTTTCGATAACCTGAATTCTGGTTATGCTAGCATTTAAAATCCGAGAATGAATTTGTCTTTCTTACCAGTATCCACATAACCCCCTACGGTCTTGGTTTTTGCATGAAACACGGTGTGAGTGGCTTTGTGCCTTTCTGATGAGCTCCTGAATAAGGGCGAAAAACGTTTCAAAGGTGAAACATTTTCAAGACATAGAATGACGGACTCATAAAAATGTAATCCATTTGAATGAAAAAATTTCCAAATGACGAGGTATGTATGTAAATTCATTTTAGGCCTTGTCATATTGTTGTTCTGTTAGCTGAATCTTCATGGCCGTAGGGGGTCATATGGATACTGGTTTACTCTGCATATAGCCGTAGGGGACTATGTGGAACTAGTGTTATAATGAGAATTGTCCAGTAAGAAAGACAAATTCATTTTAGGATTTTAATCTAGCATAACCAATATTCAGGTTATCGAAAGAATGCAAAGATTGGAAATCAATAATTTTATAAATAGTTTTTCTCTTAGATAGTTTTTTTTTATGTTTGCAAAATCCTATAAAGAATAATGTTTCATTACAATTATAAGCAAGCAAAAAATAATTCACTTTCAAACATTACCGTAATTTTTATTATCACACTATGTGATTCTGTCTCTGCGGCCGAATTGCACAAATTAGAACCTGTTGTATTTTTCCTCAAGAAATCGCTGACTCAGTATTTTTGGTAGGAACTTTGGTTTTGCCAATATAGGTATATTTTAGGTAGTTGATTAAAAGCTAATATCACATCTCCTCAGCTTATTTACAATTCGTTTATTATTACAAACTGTTGTAAAGTAATAACTTAATTAACATAGCAAAATATGTGTTATGTTATTGTGTATAAATTCGTTGCAGTAATTTTTTGTACTATTAATGTTGGCAATGACAGTTAAATAACTAAAGATTGTAGTGATTACATTGCAAAGCAAGACAAGTATGTAGTCCGGCGGATGAGCCAGACAGTACGTCACGCGTGACGTCATTATCGTTAAGTAGGGAATCTGCATTATCGGCAGGAATTTAAAAATGGCGGTAAATTCAAATAGGCGAACTCGTATACACATAGTAGGTAGTCCGGCGGTTGAGCCAGACAGTACGTCACGCGTGACGTCATTATCGTTAAGTAGGGAATCTGCATTATCGGTAGGAATTTAAAAATGGCGGTAAATTCAAATGGGAGAACTCGTATACACATAGTAGGTAGTCCGGCGGTTGAGCCAGACAGTACGTCACGCGTGACGTCATTATCGTTAAGTAGGGAATCTGCATTATCGGCAGGAATTTAAAAATGGCGGTAAATTCAAATAGGCGAACTCGTATACACATAGTAGGTAGTCCGGCGGTTGAGCCAGACAGTACGTCACGCGTGACGTCATTATCGTTAAGTAGGGAATCTGCATTATCGGCAGGAATTTAAAAATGGCGGTAAATTGAAATAGACGAACTCGTATACACATACTCCTTTATTAGAGACCATATTTATTTTACCTGAAAGAAATTTACGTTGCGAGGTGATATCAAATACTGCCAAAAGCAGGTTATAATAATATTAATTTTTATTTATAATTTTATCGATGAAAAAAAGCTGGCGTGTGTGGGACTCGATCCGCCGTCCGTTATTGCCATGTAAGTGCGTTTCCGCCAGTGTTGCTACAAGCATCTCTCAGTTTGGTACTAGAATAACATTATAGAGTGTACTAGATTCCAGAAAACTGTACTAAAATTAAGAAAGACATTTAAGCTTTGTTTTGGTTTTGAGAAATGAAAGTCTCTAGTATGTCATGAACATGCGCAGTTAGCGAAACAGAATACGTTTTATTAACTGCGCATGCTCTTGACATCCCAGGACCGTTTTTTTCTGAAAACCAAAATAAACTTATTATTCTCGACGCTGCAACCCAATATACTACTTAACGTTTTACTGGTTGTTTACATTTAGTTCCGAGTTTAGTTCAGTAACCAAATATACCGTACTTTACAGCCAGGCAGTTAGACAATACTTATCGCACTGTCTTGGATTACATGTGTAAAATGAACTTTAATACTGAAACGAGATTACCAAATAAATATATTTATTATATTAACACAGATATGTACCCACTAAACATGAAAACATTACCGAAATAAAACAGTAATGTATCATCGTTACTTTGTAACATTATTTAATAGATAATTTTAATGTTTATATAACAAGTATGTTATAGATTATGTCCCAGTCAGCAATATTACAGAGTTATATTATTGAAGACACAACATTAAAGCAATATCCTCTCAACATATCTACATTAATGTTTTAATGTTATATTTTAAATACTACATTATGACTACATTTTTTAAATGTAACAAAATAAACGTTTTAATTTGATTACTACGATAATATTTCAGTAATATTAAAAGAAACATAATTTAATTATGAAAATTATATTTAAATAATGTTCTTTTGATGTACTGTTTGTTAACATTTATACAATTTTATATTTTATAAATATTTACAGGGTGATCTTTAAATAATAGCTACAAGATTCTTTAATGATGCTTCTCCTCTATGTTCTTACTTTTGGTTTGGAGATGACTGAATGACATTTACACAACTCTAAAATTGAATGGATAAAAAGTGGAAATATAGGCTCATATTTAAAAATCTAATAGCTCAAAATGCAAGGAATATAATATGCTACTGTACAGTATAGTCGCCATTACATTTCTTGCACTTTGTGGTGTTCGATTTTTAAATGTGATCTTATATTTTCACTTTTCATCCCTCCAATTTTAGAATTGTGTAAATGTCATTCAATCATTTCCAAACAAAAAGTGAAACAGCAGAAGAAACGTATTATGTGAAAGAACCTTGTACCTATCATTTAAAGACCACCCTGTAAATAAATATAAAATATAAAATTATATCATAGAATCATAAAACTTAATTTGAGAATTTATAAAACATAATCACAATTATTATATTGTTCACTAATTATTAATAACAAAGCACCAAATATAATTTTTGTGCCTTTCAGTGTTGTTTAGAATAGGTGAATTTAAAAAATTAGTTGATTACTTGAAATCCAGAATTACTTAATATATTTAGTTATATTTCGAATTTTAAAATCAAATAAAGTGCGACAACTAAACACAATTATCTAGAGGTTTTGGTATTGAAAATAAAATAAAAATTTGAAAATGCACAATTATGTGTAATTGTGCGTTTATATACAGTATATTACCTGTTCTGAACCAGCTTATGAATAAAACCAGCAGAAATTTATAAATGTTTATTATTCAAACCCGGTTAAATTATTAATACGGATGATATAATATTCACCACACAACATTTTTTCTGATGGAGTTTATCATAATCAATTTGATTTGTATTATGTATTTTGAGATAATGTGCATTATTTAATATACAAAAAATAAACATTGATTTATAAATTGTGTGAAAATAGCATAAAATATTTTATGTAGACATTCTTTGCTTTGAAAATCGTAGACACTCGAAATTTCGAAACATTCTTTGGTGGTATTCGGGAAGCAACTCTAAACTGCATCTGAAATTAAAACAGAGCAAATTGTTAAAATTATTGATAGTATATGGAACATTCTAAATTCGGTGTCATGGGAAACAGGAAGTTTAGAAACGAACGCTCGTTTGGGGGGGGGGGGGTTCCATAAATATGTTACAAGGGAGAAGGGGGGGGGGGTGCTTTTTGCAAACATGTTTTTTTGGATAGTCTCTTAAATGTAAAATTTATCACAACACAACCTATTAGTTTGACATATACTTATTAACAAATTGAATATTTAAAATTAAACCATGCAATAATAATACTGAACTAATGGAGTAGGTATAGGTAGGTATATTAAATAAATGTGAAATATCAATCTTGCAATCAAAAAACTTTTATTAAATTTGTTTTAGTAAATATTAATAGTCAATTTGTCAGTTGATCCGAACTAATTACTATATGCAGGAGCAATGAAGCAAAAAAAAAAAACTACAGTGAAGCACATATTTTCACCTTTGTAGTCGTAAATCTCAAAATATTAATAGAGAAAAAAATGCTTAAATAAAAATTGCAACCTTTGTTTCCTACAATATTGGTAATATTTAATTTCAGGGTAGAACTAATGGGAAAGCAGAAAATCAAGAAAAAATTATTTTGACTGACAATTTTCCAATATAAAAACTTATTAAAATGATTGTTCCATGTGTATATATAGATATGTATAAAACCAAAATTTATTTTTAAACATTAAATACCCTAGTTTCACTTACCGATTCTCCATGTTATTATCTGTTTTTAGTTCTTTTACTAGCAGAAATTCATCGAATTATGTCGTCTTTCAACAAGTCCTTTTCAGTAGTTTCACCACTTGCATTTACTGCTTCTAAGATTCGCTGCATCGTAGCTTTAATTGCCAAGATCAAGTAAGAGTTGGAATTTATATAAGAGTTGCTTGATCTAGATTAATTGCTTCCTAAAATAGGGATTTAAAACATTAGTTCATTAATTTCAAATATACATAAAAACACATTTTTACATTTTCAATAAGTGTGAACCGTTAGCTAGGTAAGTACCAAATTATTTTTCATCTCTTCTCAATGTAATTTGTCAATGTGAGCTTGATTTTTAAGGAAACCGAACTTTCGAAAAAATGTTAAATATTAGGTACTGAAACTTAATTACAAAGTAGGCCTGTGCAGCACAGTACATCTTTAGGATGAAGGCAACAGTTTTGTAGCAGAATATATGAAATTATAGGTATTTTCTTAAATCTAATATTAATAAGTGCAATGAACCTTTTTCACTGGGTTTATCGGAAATTCCCACTTGTGAAAAGAAGAATCGCATTCGTTGCATAAATAAATAACTATCAAGTAGGTACGTGTACAATAAACATTTATTTACTTGCCCTTTGTTTTCGGACGTATTGAACACTAACTCTTCTTTCTACTGTGCTAACGTGACACTAACCAAAGATAATCTTTGACTAAACTATTATATAAAGTCGTCTTCGCGAACAGGACAACAATCAATTTGTTAATGACGAAATCAGGACAGCTTACTATTTTGTTTTCGGACGTATTGAACACTATTAACTATTAGGAATTATAATGCTATCAGAGAGTCATTCTCTCTGATGCTATCTTTGCAAACAAATTCAAGGCAAAATGGCGTGTGTGACTGACTATTCTCCTTTTCTTCTTGTTTAGCCGTCTCGGTCCTCGGATGCGGCCGTTACGTTCGGTCTGGAATAGCCAATAAATAGCATTTAGGAGTATCACGTGACTATAGATGAATGTTGGTTTAATAACATTTATAATTATAACCTATAAATGTAACTTTAATTTAACAACAATGTTAATGACAAGTGTTTTTAATATAATTTTATAAATATTACATAATAACATTATGGAGCTGTTATAGAATAATATTGCATTATGTTACATTCCAGTAATATTATCAGAGTGTTTATGAACAATATGGCATATATGTTATATTTTAAACACATAAATAATATTGATTTCTTGTAACATAGCTGTTTTAATAAATAATGTTTTTTGGACATAATAAAATAAAATTATAATTACATAAAAACAATATTACAAAAAAACATTGACAAAGTAACTTTAAAAAAATGTTTTTTAATATTTTAGTTATGTTTCATGTTTAGTGGGTAGAGATTACCTATTTACCCAAAACTGTTAATGGTAACAAAAATCTACGACTAGAAAAACTAAAACAACATTTTTTGGCAACAAAAACCTACGACTAGAAAAACTAAAACATAACATTCTTTGGTAACAAAAATATACGACTATAAAAACTAAAGCATAACATTCTTTAAAAGTGTACTAGATTTGCAAGTGGAGTACTAGCGTACTTTTCCAAACATAAATGTACTAGTTCTAGTACAATTGTACTAGCAATAGCAACACTGGTTTCCGCGCTTCAACTATCTGGGCTAACAGAGACTTGACAACTGGTCGGTAAACGATACTATACTATCAGCAAAATCTATTTTTAGAGATCGAGTATAGGAATCTATTATGCGATTCAAACACATTGAGGGCTCTCTTAGCAGTGAATATCTCTTCGAAGTAGCGGAAAACATTGAAAAAAAATACGTGTTTATCATGTGTTATTGTAAACCAATTACCGAAATTTGCTTAACTCACCTTGAACATTAAGAAATATTCTGTAAGTTATATAGAAAAATATTAGGGATATTAAAGGGATTTTGATCAACCGAATAACATGAGATTATATTTTTGGTAACAACTCTGAAATTATAAAATAAAAAATATGAAGACATATGAAGAATTAGCTGCTTTCGTTCAGCAGAGTGATTCGTAATCACAATAAACAGGATTTTAATGAACAGTAATCATATGATACAAAATTGCATGGTAGGGACAGAGACAACACATGAAATAGGTAGGTACCTTATGTATTGTCTAAATGTTATTTGTGGCATTATCTTAATTTTCTTTTTCCTTCTTTAATTCTTTGGGACTTCCTGACACATGTATGTTTTCTTTTTAAGCGGTGCTAGGGGAATCTACAAAATATATCACAATTATAGGTACCTTATGATTACGTATCACTCTGCTGAACGAAAGCAGATATAAGGTTTGTTCATGTGTGTTGCTGGAAGCAGATCTGAGCGACTAAATCATAAATATGTCGTTCATTTGTGTCAGATCATATGATCTGGTTTTGTTCATTTGTGTCGAGCAACTTGCTTGAGATCAATTAAATCACTGATTTCTTGCTCGAGCTCAGGAGTCCGAGCAATAAAATCAGAGCAGAAAATATAACCTCTCAATCCTTGGTAAACAAACAATAAACGGCAAGTAAAATAAATTATATGTATTTATTTATTAAAAATGTCCAAGGAACAGGGAGATGGTATTTTAAATGCCATCGTAAGGGTTGTGCAAGATGATCATTACATTCTGAAAACCGAGGGCGAGTGAAATTTGTAATATTGAGTAAAATATAATAAATTATTTACCTCTGCCTACTTAAATTATTAATATTTATAGATATATATATTTTTTTACAAGGTGATTAATTATGAATTAGCGGTAGGTGCAATATTGTATAACCCTACAAAATTCGAAATCCTGCAACATACCACCATTCACGTGTTCGTTTGTGATTTGAATTGTTTTGATTGGAAATGCTGTCTTTTGTCAAAATAACCTGCTAAAATGTGATTTTTTAAAATCAGTTGATCTCATTCCAGCAACACAAATGAACAAACCTATGATGTTACTACCTTATACACCTATTACGCACGTGCGTAAAGCGGCCGATTTTCAGGGGCGGTAGGCAAAATCTGAGTAATAAAATCGTAATTTGTATTTTCTACAATAGTCAACTTATTTTGTAACGAGATAAGTATTCAATCGTAAGGAATACCGCTTTCCGCTCGCCGAAATTTTAATTGAGATAAATATTGTATTATAATCAATGCCACCTCCCGTTTTTAGAAATTATATCGAAGAGCAGGGGTGGGGTGGGAGGCCCGTATGTCACTACCCCCGGACACCGATTTTTTCTTTTGACGGCCCTGCGTTTTCGTTAACATTATTGCGTATAGCGACAAATTCTTTAATCCGCCTCTGATGCTGCTGCGACAAAATCGTCACAATTGTGTCGCAGCGATAAATTGCATTGTCAGGAGAAGGCTTAAGATTTATTTTTTTCAGTCTCTCGACAAAAAATATTTCTTTGAAACATTTCATTGGTTGATAATAACTAAATCACAAGAAAACATACTAGATATGCTTACCAACGTAAAATTGAATATCAACTCAGATATGCATTTGGCTGTTCCACATGAGGCAGAAAATATGACCATTTTTGATGTTTATAATCCCGCCTATGAACATGGTGGAAAATTGGTGGTAAATGTACTGGGATATTACAATAAAATTGAAGGATATAAAGCTAAAATTAAAGAAAATATATACTGGGAACGAAGGAATATGTCTGGTGTAACCTTCAAATCAGCAGTCGTGGTAGGTAACGAATTAAATTATTTTAAATTCTACTCACTAATTCCGACATGGAGGTAGATTTTGAAATACTTGCACTACACTCAAACTCTATTTTGCGTTCATATTTTACCATCTAAACACAGTTAGAACTGAGATTTCGTCTCCAGACGATGCCAAGTTGGTTAACGAAAAACGCGTCGGGTGTAATGGTATTCAGTGTTGTTTTTGCACACTACACATCAGCATCAGTGACTCACCAACGGTACCAAACTCACTTCTAGGTAGTGGCAACGTTGTCGCCCCTAGTGGCACATAATATTGGACCAATATTGAACCAATATTCATATATTGGTCCTATATGGATTGTATATTGGTACAATATTAGTGTTACTAGGGGCAGCCAATATGGTGTAACATTTTCTGTTGTATTTAAAGTATTATAGTAGCCGAAAACAGGCGCGGATCCAGCCCTCAAAAAAGGTTGTGGGCACGGCCACCCGAAAATTAGTCCAGTGAGACTCGGACTACGGACTCGCTTACGATCGATATATTGCATTCTTACAAAGGAGACATTTACAAAATGCGTGACGCCCCGGCCAAGACCTTGTACATGTACACTGTATAGGTCCACGCGGGCAAAGTCGCGGGTCGGACACTAGTAAATTAATAAACCTATAGAATGTTAGTCTGTTTGCTCCTTTAGTAAAAGGCGAAAGATTTTTTCGCTCTGAAGAGAAATCAACGTGTTTGCTCCTGAAAATTACACAAATAAATGTGTGCTTGCACATCACAATATCACATCTAGACTCTAAACTACTGAACCGATTTTAATGAAACTTTTACAGCTTGAAAGCATGTCAGATTTCATTAAAAGATGGTGTACATTTTACACTAAATAATATTATTTAGGTGCTTACTTAAATAACACAATTTGGTAAGGTTATAAGATGTAATGCTTGGGCATCATTATTAGTCGCCTGTCACTGCGACTAGCGACCAGTAACCACGTATCAAAATAAGTGGGATAAAATCATAGACGGCAATGTTATGTAATTTGAAATAACCTATTTAGGTTATATTTAAAACATTTTTTGGAAACCAAAGATTAGCGAAAAAATTTGTAGTTCTTGCTGTTATCAATATTTATTTTTATGTTGTATAATTCATAATCAAAATATTGTGCTTAATTTGTTTAGAAATAACATTAGAATTACTTATAAAAAATATCACGGAGTTAGTATATCAATTTATTTACCCCATTATCAAAGAGTTATAACAACTAACCTAAAAGTGACCATCACAAGATATTTACAGGATTTGAGAGGTGTAGATAACCTAAATAACATTTTATTAATTATTTCTAATATAGCTACTACTAGGAATTTAATGTAATTAATTATTATCATTAAAGTTAAACAATGTCAATTTTGAAGAAGTTACAACCCTTAAAATAATAGCAAAAAAATAATGGCTGTTAAAACAACATTTTTATAACGCACCCAAAGAAAATAAAAAGTGGCATAGTATTAATTTTGTAAAACATATTAGCAACTCATTTTGTAAGTAAACTTGGCATTAATACCATTTCCTCACTAATACACAAACTATATTTCATAATACCTCCATAGTAGACACCATACTAAAATTAAACATACCCAGAAATTGTAATTTTTAAATTAAATTCCTAGTAGTAGTAATAATATAAATAAGTAATAAAATATTAATTAGGTTATATTTACCTTTCAAATCCTATGTATATCTTATAAAGGTCACTTTAAGGTTAGTTGTTATAACACTTTGATAATGGTAGAAAGGCCGAAACATATGTCAGAGAAATCAGAATAAAAGCTGTGAAACAGTAATACCACGTGTTTTTAATACTTATTCTATTGTATTTTTACTACTACTACGACAAACATTGATTACGTGGTTCATTTATCGCTGGTCACACACGGTTCATCGTTTAAAAAAAAAAAAATTATTAATGCATTGCATATAACATTAGCCTATCGACCTCAATTAGGGTTGTGGGCATGCCCACCGTGCCCACAACGGTGGATCCGCGCTTGGCCGAAAATGTTGTGACTAATTTGCTGCAGCATGAGACACATCACAACTATTTAGCTGAGAATTCTATCTGGAAAAAAATACATATTGTTGCTGCCTAACGATTTTCGTGTACAATGTTGTTCATGATAAACTAATGGGCTGTAATAAACAACTAGCTTTAATAGACATAATGAAAATGGATGCATAAATTTTATGATGTATGTACTCATAAAAGTATTAAGTCGATTTTGATGATGACTCGTTCATAAAATTATATGTGCGGTTATCATTTTCATTAAATATAGATGTGATACTTCTATATGTACGAGGAGCTTCAGAAAGGGCATAGCCGAATAAGCATATGAAAATTGCCTCCAAACGAAATGAAGTTTTACATCAGGTATTCCATAGCCCTTGATTTAAGGTTGTTATTAGCAACGTTTTAATCTGACACCCGCCATATTGGAATCAGAATGGTGAATACGTAATTTTCGATTTTATTTGTTTACCACTTACTGAGTTCATGGAAAATTCTGAAAAAATTCAGTGCTTCCAACGAACATAATCTACTTTTGGTATTTTTTAAAATTTTTGGTGCGAAATTCCCAAAAAATTTGTGCTTCGAATTTTTCAAAAAAAAAAAAAAATTAACTAACATACTAGTACATGGAAATCGTATCAAACAAGAGGTGTTGCCTTACATCAAATAGGGTAGTTCTGGTTTTTTCATATGTTGGTAGTGATGAAATGGTAATGACAAATCCAAATTTTCCACCTCGAAAGCCCTTCGAATCATTGTTAAGTAGGTACTTGAAAATCCATTAAATTTTGGGACTTTTTTTAGTTTTTGTCAAATTTTACCACCAAGGACCTTTGTTAGGGCAAAAGTCACTATGCACACTTTTAAGTATACTAAATTAACAATAAAATGAGAATAATTTGGTCTTGGTAGGCCAAATAGTTACTAAGATACGGCCATTCAAAGTTTTGCACAATACGAGTAATAACAATTTCCCTCACTGTACTGTACATTATATACAATGAAGTGTTTCATAATACTACATACCTTTTAAATATTAATGTTTTAATTACTAAACTGTTTATTTTTATAAATTAAAATGCTTATTTCACTAACTAAGGGTACTTCATTTTGCAAACCCTTCTAATACATATTACCTCAACAACTTTGAATAGCTGTATCTCAGGAACTATCAAGTCTATTTAGACCTAATTAGTCTCATTTTGTTGGAAATTTAGTGCACTTTAATAATTTATAAGGTGACTGTCATGAAATGGATCCTTAGGGGTCGAAAACTAAAAAAAAAGTAAAACATCCTTTTTTTAGAAATTTTGCAAACCTTTGAATGGCCGTATCTTAGAAACTAATTGGCTTACTAAGACCAAATTGTTCTCATTTAATTGCAAATTTTGTCTACTTAAAAGTGTGCATAGTGACTTTTGCCGTAACACGGGTTCCTGGTGGAAGAAATTTACAAAAACTGAAAAAAGTCCTAAAATTTAATGGATTCTCATGTACTTAACAACGATCCGAAGGGCTTTCGAGGTGGAAAACTTGGATTTGTCATTACCATTTCCTCACTATCAACATATAAAAAAAACAGAACTACATCATTTGATGTAAGGTAAAATGTACCAATTCCATAGACTATACAATAATTAAGAATTTTACATGTTCAACAAGTTTTATTACTTTTCAGCAATACGCAAAATATACAAATACATGAACAAAACTAAAAGTGCTACACAAACTCAGTCTTTATCACTATCGCCGTACAAGACTGGTTTTGACAATTTTTTTCACTATCGTTCACATCGAATAAAAATCTGAAAAAATTTTTAGTAACGTGTCTTGGAATAACTCATTATCGGAAAAAAATCAAGTTAAAAAAAATGAAAAGTTCAAAGTAAATTTTTTCTTGGAATTTGGCGCCAAAGAATTTTGAAAAGAAAATACCAGAAGTAGAATGTGATTGTTGGAAGCACTGTGAATTCTTTCAGAATTGTTCATGAACTCAGTAAGTGGTAAGAAAATAAGATCGAAAGTCACATTATCCGCCCTCCTGACTTTAATATGGCGGCTAAAAGAGTAAACATTTGCAAATATCAACTTTAGGCCAAGGGCTATCGAATACTTGAAAGAAGACAGTGACATGAAGAAACATTTAAAGCAAAATTGTTTTGTTGTGTCGTCTAATTTATATTCTAGTTGAGAGCAAACTGGTAGTGACTTTATTATGGCTGTTGCTGGCTGCAGTAAAAGCTATCTGTCATAAATGTTGAAAATAGCTGCCAAATAGCATTTTTTTATTCGTTAAGTATAAAACACTGCAATCAAATTACGACTATTTACTACATCTGCCATTAATTGTGCTATAGAAGGCATATTGCATCTGATCTTATTAGGAATACAAATAATAATTACAGCTATTTGGTTCAATCAAAGATTGGAGAATTAATAAGATAGGACAGCCGGCGGAAAACCTTTCATCTTTTATCAATGGCGCCATTGACCTCGACATTTAAATTGGAATTCTCACGCAGTTGTCACAATGTGACAATCAGACGGAGAAGATAACATTAGAAAGAGAGGCCAATAGTGAAAAATGGACAATGTGTCTTGATAGAACGACCGAACTCAGCTGAGTGTCAGTACCCAAGGTCACTAAAACAACAGGTTGCTTTGTAATATATGTCACACGAAGTATTTCTATGTTTATATGTAAGGTATCTATTTGGTTAGGACAGAATTGTTCATTGAAAGAATAATTTTGAAACTTTTTTCTATAAAATGAGGAAAAGACAGCCGCACGCAGCTGTCATCGAGGTCTATACGTGACGTAGCAATGGGCTTGTTCAGCATTTTTTTTTTATTTCATAAATCGAAAGTGCAAGTATAAATTTACGGATCTGCAAAAAAATTAGAATCTTATTCGCACGTTTAGTATCTTAAAAACTATTACAAATCTTCATCTCGCGAAAATGGGGCGTGGCCAGGCGCTACGTCACTATACGCATAGACTCGGCGATCTCAATAGACTTGATGCTCCTTACTTGTTATAATCATAAGTGTTTTTAAAGCATTGTTTGTTTTGCTTACTACTTGACAGTAGGGGAGTACAATTTGGTGAAATGTCAAAAAATTACAAATCTTTCTCGCTCCTATCGGGACGAATTTTCTAAATTGACCCTGCAATTTACGATTAGAATTCATTGCCAACCTTCTCCTTTCCGTAGACACATAGAACTGACTTCCACTCGACGTATTTATTTAGTTACCAGCGTTTGAAAATTCCATGTTTTTCGACTTTTCAGGTTAAATTTAAAAGGTCCCAGAAAGCCATTTTTCTTACGTCATTTGCGTATAGTGACGTCACAAATGAGCGCTCGGTTTTTGCAACTATTACTAATTTCAACTCCTTATCTCTCGAGAACGGAAAAAGTTAATAATACGAAATTTTAAGTGTATAATGAGAATATCGAGTACTATATGAAAAAGTATAAAAATCATATAAAAAGAATATCATGGAACAAGCCCATTGTCGATTGTAATGAGCTAACCTATCTTTTGGTAAGCTTGGTCAAATTCATTTAATGCGTACCCGACAAATCCTGAAACCGTCTCCACTGGATGTCGTGTCCCTTTAAATTGGAGTTCACAAGTGTCTTCGTCTATTTCGTCTTCTCCGTCTGACTGCCCTGTCTTGTTAATTCTCTAATCTTTGGTTCAATTATGTTGCGGCAACGTTACTACTACAAGTAAAAATATTTGAAATAAAAGACTTTGACATTTTAAAGTCAAATCACAGCTAAACGGTGGCTTTTCCAACATTTTTACAGCCAGATTTAGCTGAAACACTTCATTCAGCGACTTGGATTGTCTGTCGAACGATTAGATTTACGGATCCCATCGTCTGGGTCATCTAGATTCTTGTTGGGTATAAATGAGAATATACGTCGCTCTTAATTCACCTTTATCATAAATAACTTTGAACTTACCAATCAAAACATTTTCTCTTGATATGTTGATGTGATTTGACTTGGTCGCTAATTGTGCCAATTCTTGTGTCAATTCTTCTATAATTTAGGAAGATATGCAAAATATAACTCCACAGAGGTAATAATGTAATAACCCCCTGGTACCCCCTTTACAAGTCTGGCCTTTTAGGTTCGCATTATTTTTTACGTTTTGCATACAAGACTCTACATATACTTCAAAAATATTTTGTAGATCCCACATTTGGATAAACCGTTAAAAGAGTACTTAGAAGATGATACAAATAGACAAGTGAACTCTATGAACAGATTTCAAAGCATCTGTGTTAATCATTGTAAAGAATTCTTTAATTTTAGGTAAGTGACACACACGTGCAGAACTAATTTTCACAAATAATATTTCTTGAGGAAGTGAGGGGAAAATGTGACAATATAATTCTACCCATTTTAGAATGTAAATTTTTAGTTTTAAACATTATGGTCTCAGGAATTAGTTTATATGCAATGTATAGATAGAGTATTAAAATACTGTATCGTCGAAGAATTTAATAAACTAATAGTCCACGCAAATTGAACGGGAAAAAATTAAACAGAATTTTTTAAATATATTTTTCATAATTTGATCATAGGATCGTAAATAATTGTCCGAAGAGTTCCCACCTGATTCGTGGATGGTACCTTCCTTTTATAACCAAGAATCACCCTACAATTTTTCTCATTTCTCTTTCAAACTGTTTTCGAACGGAAAAAAGAGAATATAAATGAAAATACTTCTTATTAAATTTTACGCGAAAAGTGTCCATTCGACTAATTTCTTACTCTTACTGGGAATTCGAAGTTCAAAGTGTGGTCACAGTATGGAGTGAGCAGCGAAAAATCGATCAGTTTTAACGGAAATTACGATAGGTGGCTTGAGTTCTCCGATACACTCATATCCATATACTTATTAACTAATATCAGAAGTACATAACGATAATAGGTTAGATGACACACGAAACTTCTTATATTTAAAATCGTGTGTAACTGGAGAGGTACAAGAGTGCATAAAATCTGTAGTAGTTTCAGTAGCAAATTACCAAGTTGCCTGGAAATTATTCTGTGAGCGCTTTGAAAATAAAGAATAGAAGAATAATCAACAATCATGTAAAAGTTTTATTTAACCTACCTATAGTAAATAAAGAGTCGCATGTTGCTTTGAGGCAGTTGTTAGACAATATTTTAAAACATATGTTTGGAAGCTTTAGGTGCGCCGGTAAAACTTACTTATAGAATTTGTTTGTGTAAAACTTGACCCCGTAACAAAACGCGAGTGGAAAGAGTGTACAAAGCATACAAAACCTGTTAAATTTGAGAATTAAAATTTCTTCTTAAAGGATAGGTGTGAATTATTAGAGCAATTAGATTTGGACAAAAATCCCTGACGAAAACGAGCGGCAATAACGACCTTTAATATTCATTTGTCCTGCAATTGCCCTCGATGAATGATTGGCAGAAAAAATATTAAGCAACCTGAATAACAAAGATCAATTCATTCCAAAGTTCGTATAGAGGTTTACAGACGAAGGAACCAAATACAATTATTGCTGAATATGATTATTACTTGCTGATCTTTTAAAGCTGCAATCAACCAATTCCATTAGCATATGACAATTATTACCTATCGTTGGACATGACGTCGATCTTCTTGTGCTTATTTCTGCGTTTGCTCCTGAAAATAAACATATCCTATTTTGGAAAAATTCCCAAGGAAATATAAAACAAAAGATGTACATTTTTCGTTTTTGCAGTACTCGAATGTTTTGAAATACTGTAAAGAAACAGAAAACTGAGCTGTTTGCTCTTGCGTTTAATGGTTGCAACACCTCTTCTGCTTTTCCGACAAAAGCAAGGCACATACGATAATTGTGCTAAACAACAGGAAAGAGTTAGAGGAGTCTTCTATCTTCATCAAAATCAATCGTGGCAAGGAATAAATCTGGCGTCTACACAGTGGAGTTGGAAAGAAATTAAGAACATTCTAGCATTTCTTATAACAAATCAGGCACCATCTCCGTCTTCCATCTTCTAACCTACATCCTGTACCTGCAAAATGGGCTACGGTGCGGTTCTTCTAAAATTGGATTGTGCTGCCTCATCGTGTGTTTCAATTGTCTTGGACAAGGCTGCTTAAATTCACCATCCGAAGAGAAACTGACTGAAGATCGTACCAACGGACAAAATCAAGCAAGATTTTAGTGGAATAACTGTAGAAGGGAAATCATAAAAAAAACTCTATCTCGTGGGAGGCGAGGAAACGTACTTAAATTACAAAATGTGTTCGACGTTAAATCTTAATGAAAATGAGTTGGAGAAAAATTGAGATATATAAATCTTCTAGAGGAGAGTCCACTATACAATTTTCACTTAAAATTATTAATCCAACCTGACATTTTAAATTAATTTCACTGCTTGTCAAGTTGGCCAGGGTATTGTTGTTTTTGACATATGTTGATTTGTCATTTTTGTTTAACCGGTTCTGTCACAAAGCTTAATAATTACTACCGTAAACAGGGGTTATTTTGCCAGCTGGGGCAATTTTGCCACACCGTGCCCGCCATGAATTAAAAATTCATTACGTGGAAGTTGATAGAACTGAATTAACCGCGCATGTCTAACAATATTCACGTATAAGCAAAGTAAATGTTAGTGCAGGTTTAGCACTTGTAGGAAAAATGTTCTCAGCGTTTTCAGAACATAAATAATAACTGGCATTTTTACCTATTCAAACATGCTGCTACGCTAAGGGGTATGTACCCTAATCTATTTAGATTTGAGAACTGTTGTTTGTACTGCTTATGTATGAACCTTATAACAGTTTATTAATATTATTGTTGTTAATCTAGGCTATAGAAATACAATACTTTAGCAATTGGCAAAGTTACCTCTCAGTTCACAGATTTAAATTACTAGTTTAAGAGTTAAGTTTTTTAGTTTGGGAGTTATTTTTTTGTCTCGTTTTTCTATTAGATATAGATTTTCTATTCATACGTGTTCTGAATTATTCAAGTCAAGAATAAAATCATAATTTCGTTCAGCAATGAGTTTTTTTTTTATAAAAAAAAAAAAGATATTTTTTAAAATGTCTAGTGGTATGGCAAAGTAACCTGTTTGTGACATTTACTTTGCACGGAATAGGCGATTTCAAGCTAAAAAGTCGATTGGCAAAGTCTCCCCGAAGCAAGGGCACCTTAGCCGACTCTTTGACGTTTTAAAAAATATATTTTCCGTTGTCTTTTTGCGTTAAAAATTGGGGAGCACACACAAAAAACATAAAAATTTCATATAGTTTGATATCAAGGCATTTCATGAAAATGCTTCCAAATTGTTTTCAGAAAACCGTGAAAATTGTGCAAAGTAACCCCTGTTTACGGTAGTTTAAAAGGTCTGTACGTTGAGTTTAATAAGTGTATAGCAAAATGTCGCGATTTGGTAAAGAAAATCAACAAGTAATTAGACAAGAAATTCAAAATATAACACCAGATAACACCCGAAAATCAAAATCAAGTGTATGGAAACAGTTTGTTGAATTTTGTGACGAAAAGTTGGATAATATTCATGAGCGTATGAGTGTAGTACAGGTGGCTACTATACTGGAGGACTACGCATTTAATACGAAAAAGAAAAATTTTGAAGATTATAAGAAAAGTGTGGTCAAAGTGATGGTGAACTCTACTGCTGCTGTTACAAGAAATTTATTACGAAAAATATAAAATAAAATTTAATCCGTTTTCTGATGTGGAATTTGCGACCGCCAGAGCTGCACGCGATGCTAAGCGCAAAAAATTACAGAGAGACCCATTAAAAAGAAAAGTGAGTGCTTCAGCCTTAACCAGCGACGAATACAAAAATATTATTGAAATGTGGGATGAAAATACTCCAGATGGATTGCAGCGTAAATTTTTTCACATAGTTTCACATGAGCTGGCATGGAGAGGAGGGGAAGGATATTCTGCGTGTATCCAATACTTCAAAGAAGAAACTGATAATTTCGGAAACCCAAAAGGTCGGATAGAATATAATCTAATATTCTTCAAAACCACACAAGGTGGTTCTAACAAACTGTCGGATAGTAAATGGTTGATTACAAATTTCGATAATCCACAAAGACAGACCGACAGATTATTCTTAACACCAAACCCATACTGGAGACAACCCAATTCGAAAGGATGGTACAAGAATAGCCCAGTTGGTAAGAACATTGTATCTTCATGGTTTAAATCAGCAGCCTCTGATATAGGAATTGACACTAAAAAAGTAAAAATAACTAATCATTCTGGAAGAGCAACAGCTGTTTCGAAATTGGCCAAGGAAGGAGTTGGTGAACAACAGCTCATTAAAATTACTGGACACAGTAATAGTCAGTCAATCAAACCTTACTTACAATTGGACGTTGAACATCATCATCAGATGATTGAATCCATGAGGAGAATTTCATCAAGTACTAGCAAGTTTAATCATTGTCAGAGCACAATGCAAAATAAAACAGAAAGTACCCAGATTCAACCCACCAATTCAAGCCAGCCCACAAACATTTATAATAATTGTGTTTTTAATATTAATAAAACCTAAAATAATTAAATTTATTTCGCTATTATTTTGCTTATTAGTCGATATCATTAGAGATTTGCCAATGAAGATATTAGTTCAACATGAAATAAATTCTAAAAACATCATATAGGTGTATATCCACCATATTTCGTTAAATAAAAAAAAATTACCAACTAGTTACACCAAAATACTAAAACTCAGATGGATATTAGTTCAGTCTATCGCCCTTTCATAGTTTTAGGTTACTAAAGGTGGTAGAAATGTATTTTTTGTTAAAGTAATCCATAACACTTCTAATTTAAAAAATATGATATTAACATGGTTTGTTGCAGTAGGTGGCCGTGATATAGGCGGCCATGCTTTTGACAGATGAGGTTTATATTGGTAAATTACATTAAGTTACTGTATAGTAAACCAGCAAACAAAGATATTTTTATGTAAAACATTTCTTGTAAGCATATGAGAAAAATGGAATGCTTTGAAAAGTATAATTTATGTAAATATTTCAAAGAGTTGAGTCAAGTGCAAATATGTCATCCAAGATTAATATACAGATATATTTTACGAGGGCCACACCAAATATCTCGCTTAATATCTATTGTAGAAGAATAAAGTTTTAGAAACAGTTATCCCATTTTTTGTGAGCTATATTTCAGTAAAAAGAAATTTGAAATCCATAGCCTACTTTATGAGATATATTACAAAAACCTGAAAAATAGGAAAACCACAAACGGCTATAGCTTCCTTATTTGAGGAGATACGAAAAAAGTTAAAGGAATGAAAGTTGACGGCAAAGACAATAAGAATAATAACGTGTAACAAAAAAATCGAAAAATGCAGTTGGCTTTGACATACGCTATTGTGCAAAAATGAAAAATACATATCTCAAAGTAGGCCATGACGCCATTAATTCCGTTATTTTTTTCTCATTCCAACGATATAAAACATGTCACAGAAATTTTAACCGATAGCGTCAATATTTAATATTTTACGAATACCACAATTCATATAATTGAATCGTAACAATCAGCTGTGCCATAATAGTAAAAATTCACTTTATAATAATTATAATTCCGTAATTATTTATTACAATTTAATACAAACCAATAAATAGCTCATAAATAAAAATACAAGTACAAAACGAACATCCAAAGAAAAAAACGAAAAACTATGTATAACAGTACTACCTACTACTATATTGAAAAGAAATTGTGTGTATTTATTTTTCTAACTAAATGCTCAAATTGTGCACCATGCATTCTGACACATAAACGTGTTCTACGAGACACGTCACGCATTATATTTTGGAGCATTTCAGGAGTAATTGCCTCACATGCGTTTCGAATTCTGGTTTTGATGTCCTCAATATTTTCAGGGGCAGTTTGAAATACCTTGTCATTAATGTAACCCCAGACGAAAAAATCCAAGGGAGTAATATCTGGTGATCGAGCTGGCCATAGAATGGGTCCATAGGTGCCTATCCAGCTATCTGGCATAACTTGATTTAAATAATTTGTACATATTACAGCAGTGTGAGGTGGAGCCCCATCTTGTTGAAAATATGAATAATTTAATCTTTCTGCCACTGTTAATTCATAAAGAAAATCTTGAAATTCGTTTTGCAGGAAATTAAGGTATCTACGAGCGGTTAATTTGCCATCATAAAAATAAGGTCCAATTACTTTAGTCCCTAAAAGACCCAACCAAACATTCGTAGAAAATCTTTCTTGGAAAGCAGTCTCTCTGCACCAATGTGTATTTTCTCGTGTCCACTTATAATGCATATTTCTATTGAAAAATCCATTATTAGAAAAATTTGATTCGTCCGACCAAAGAATTTTGCTACATATCAGCGCGTCATTCCTTTCTTATTTAATAACCATCTACAAAATCTTACTCTCCTTGGCTTATCTCCCTCATTTAAATGTTGAACTTTCCTCATTTTGTAGCATCGAAATCCGTTTTTTTTCAATATTTTTCTGGCACTGTCTTTTTTTATGCGACAGTGCATTTTTCGATTTTTTTGTTACACGTTATTATTCTTATTGTCTTTGCCGTCAACTTTCATTCCTTTAACTTTTTTCGTATCTCCTCAAATAAGGAAGCTATAGCCGTTTGTGGTTTTCCTATTTTTCAGGTTTTTGTAATATATCTCATAAAGTAGGCTATGGATTTCAAATTTCTTTTTACTGAAATATAGCTCACAAAAAATGGGATAACTGTTTCTAAAACTTTATTCTTCTACAATAGATATTAAGCGAGATATTTTGTCTCAAAGAGGTTTCCCCATTTTGGTTAACATAATTCATTACTCTATTCACTTTTCTTACATTATCCGCAACATGCGCTCGCCTTACTACTTTTTTTGAAAATGAACCGTTCGTTTTTAGATTTTGAACTAACTTCCTAAACATAGTTCGATTTGGCTGCGGAGCATCTGGAAATCTATCTCCGTAAACCGTGACTGCCATCTCAGCGTCAAAATTGCACTGACAATAAATGCTAATCATATCGAATTTTTTATTATTGGTGTACACCATAATTACTGATATAAAATTTGTCTTAGAACTCGACAACGCAACATACAACATACAACAGTGACAATCTGTCAAATTTATTAATAACTGTATACATTGTTTTTCACTAATTATGGCACAGCTGATTGTTACGATTCAATTATATGAATTGTGGTATTCGTAAAATATTAAATATTGACACTATTGGTTAAAATTTCTGTGACATGTTTATATCGTTGGAATGAGAAAAAAATAACGCAATTAATGGCGTCATGGCCTACTTTGAGATATGTATTTTTCATTTTTGCACAATAGCGTATGTCAAAGCCAACTGCATTTTTCGATTTTTTTGTTACACGTTATTATTCTTATTGTCTTTGCCGTCAACTTTCATTCCTTTAACTTTTTTCGTATCTCCTCAAATAAGGAAGCTATAACCGTTTGTGGTTTTCCTATTTTTCAGGTTTTTGTAATATATCTCATAAAGTAGGCTATGGATTTCAAATTTCTTTTTACTGAAATATAGCTCACAAAAAATGGGATAACTGTTTCTAAAACTTTATTCTTCTACAATAGATATTAAGCGAGATATTTGGTGTGGCCCTCGTAAAATAGACAGTCTGTATTTTACGAATTTAATGGAAGATTGCGATCAGGAAGCGTTAGAGTCGAACGGTTTGTTTACGAAAATCCAAGAAAGTCTGCTGC
Organism: Stenurella melanura; assembly: GCA_963583905.1. NCBI lineage: Eukaryota > Metazoa > Arthropoda > Insecta > Coleoptera > Cerambycidae > Stenurella > Stenurella melanura. The sequence goes on along the minus strand of OY757310.1, from coordinate 41,206,430 downwards.
AGATGTCAAGTAAATATGGCCTTTTGCGTAAAAGAGATTTGAACAAAATTGTTTCAAAATATTACATATATGTCTTAAAACACAGACATCTAATTAATTCGTCACCTTCCTATTCACCATTAAGAAGACAGGATGGGTTAGAATTCAAGCAACATTTAAATCTTACTATGTTTGTACATCCTACGTTTTTTGACTTATAAATTGTTAATGCATAATCATTTAACAAATTTGTGTTTTCTGTTTAATGAAACTTTATAGCGAATAATAATTAATAATGTTGATTCAGAAATTTTGCATTATTCACAGGTATATCTACATTATTTAATGGTTGTAGATCATATGTTTACCTTTTCAACTGCCAAAAAATTTCCACTTAAATATCGTGGCGCCTCGAAAAAATTTCCGGAAATTTTTTGAATTGCCATGGTAACTAGTCAAAATTAAGATATCTTATTGGTTAAAAAGTAGAGGTGTGAAATTTTCAGTGTTATGTTAAAATGACTGGGTCATTTGTGTCACATGACAAGAAACAAGATAGATTATAAACAAGCATTCTTTGTTTAATTACAAAACATAGCATTTTTTTTGTAATTTAAAAAATTAATAACTTTTTTATTTATTGATCGATTTTATTCAAAAACAGGGTTCTTCCTCTAGCTATCACTAACTCACTGTCCAAGTGTCAATATAATCAGATTTTTCGTTCTTAAGTTATCGTGCTTACAAGAAACGTGACGGACGGACAGGCGGGACAGACAGACAGACAGACGGACGGACATTTTGAAAGTTGTTCAGAATTCGATCACCAACACAGTGATCTGAACATTTTTTCTCTACGAGCAATATTACAGGTTTTAGAAATGTGCCGATCGAATGCAATATACCCTTTGTTTTGTATTTGCGAAGAGTATAATAACGAAAGTTGATTGGTTGTTAGAACTGTCAAGAAATTTTCCTTATAATTATTTTTCATGCTAAAATAGCCCCCACTTTGAATGTCGATTGCGACAGTAGATTGTGGATTACCCGAATTGTCCATAGGACATTTTTATGTAGAATACAATAAAGAATATTTTCATCTCTATTCCTTTTTTGGTCCCAATGACGGTTTGAAAGAAAAATGAGAAAACTGGAATCAAATCTCCCTTGAGGGTGGTTCTTGGTGACAAAGGGGAAGCTCCATTCACGAATCAGGCGAAAACTCTTTGGACCCCTATTTTTAATCTTATGAATGATTCGTGCTCCACCACGTCAGGATTCCCCCTAATCCCCCTCCTAATAATAATTTTCACAGATATTTAGCTATTTCTTGGGATTGGGGAATAATTGATGGAGCAATTCTGACGGAGGTATCGGGCATGACCTTCTTTTGTGTGTGCCTATGTAATCAGTTAGTAATGTTATTATACTCTTCGAATCTACGAAAACGAAGAGTATATTGCATTTTTTTCTATACATTCTAATTTGCGAGAATTATTATCACGCTGTAATCCCGCAATAATTTTTAGTCTACATGTTCAAAGGACCGATTCCTGGGGCTACATACAAGCTAATGGCCATTTTGATGGACTAGTAGGTTTACTAGAAAGAAGAGTTGTTGATTTTGGCAGTTCGCCGTTGATTTACAAATTAGATAGGATGCCCGTTGTGGATTACGGATATGGAAACTGGATTTTGAGGTAAAAAAAAAAACTTTGTTAGAATTCTTGACAACTGAGGCACGTTGAAAGGACGGGAGAAATCAATAAATAGGCTTAAGGTACAGTGCGTTTTATCGGGGGCATTCACAATTAGAACGGCAGTTAGCGAATTGGCAATTAGAACCATCATCAGTTGCTCGCTTGAAACGTAGTGGGTTAGAACATCTAATCTCCTACCATTTTTAATTGAGACATTTTTTAAAGTTTCAAATAGTTGGAGAGATAATTTTATTACTTTATGGTTCTAGTTTCATGTTCGCCAACTACCGGCCTCAATGAACTCACAAAGTGAATATTATTACTCTTGGAGAATTTATTCACAGGATCAAAAACAATATGTGACTCAAAACTTATCCTAAAGTAACTTCGTACTTCATTCAATAGCTTAAGTTTGTATTTTGACATCATAAAGTGATAATAATAATGATTTTGATATTTCAATTAATTGACGTCTGACCAGAAGCCGCCTATCGACTAGTTTATCGAGTCAAGAGTACAGATTATTTTTTTCTTGTAATATCGGAACAGGACAATCAAGAAATGATCCTTAAAATAAGATTTCTTGATTTGATGAAACAATAATATAATTCACAAAAGCATTGATGAAAATGATTATAAATTAATAAGATCCACAATCAATGCTCTCAAAATGTCTAAAAAATGTGAATTGTGAAGATGATGAGTGAGAATTATAGAATAGGTAATAGACCAATGCATGTATGCTTGCCGATTTAAATAAAAATACGTGAAACATCGTGGTTTGGAATATAAAGCACTTTCAATTTCATTTTATAACCTGTTTTGTTAAATTATTAAGTGTTTCAGATCCACATTTATTTACCGTCGTCCAAAAGTTATGGGAAAGTCTTATGAAATATTTTTAAGACCACTTGCAAAATGGGTGTGGATAAGTATTTCTGCTGTTATGATTATAATTATGGTTGTCTTAAAAATAGTTTTTACAAGTGAATTATCAGTTGGTTCTAAATATTACAATAGCGTAGATTCCTCGTGGAGTTTCCTTTTCCTGTTTGCCTTAGGAGCTTTTTGTCAGCAAGGTAATTTCTTAATTTGATCTCGACTATGCAATTTTAACTGTGATATTAAACGTTTTTTCTATAGGAATATTAATTTTAATTAAATGAACAACTCCCTTCGCAATGATTAGGTAACATATGTGATTTCTGTTTCTTAAACGATTGAGCCACAATGTTTAAAGTGAGTTGTTCCTTTCTTTTATCCTCTCCAGCACATCCACTGAATATGTCGAGATAAGAGTTATTAAAAAGGTGAGAGGGGCGTTGGACTAGCCTCGTGCATACGTGCTGTAAAATGCGCCCGAAAGAAAGCGCTAAAAAAGCGGTAAAAACCACGTTAAACTCGATAAAACTTAAGCCACCGATACAATAAGAAATTCTGTGAGGAAGTGAAAGACCATAATAGAAAAACAGGGTTCATATGGAATTAATTATTACGCATATAGTTTTTTAAATAGAATCAAATCAACTATACCTATGCCTAGACGACCGAGCAATTTCTCAAGTGGTTAGTGCCATAAAGTAAACATCTGGCAATATAATACACCATTAGTGAAAGGCAACGGACTGGTCTCTAACGAGTGGAAGTAGTAACATAATCAAAGCAAAGGATGAAAAGATAAGTTTTATTTTTATTTATTTTTAAGTCCTATTTATTGGTTTACTCATCCTTGTCACAGGACAGTTTATTACACAATAGAGAAAAAAATTAAGGGTAAAAATGAAAAGGTATTAAATATAGGTAATGAAATAGAAAATATTCGGAATTGAAAGGCGGAAGTTGAAAGTAATCACTGTAGAAAGAAACTAATAAACAGGGTGTGCAAAGTATTTTTTCGGGCCTCTTTCTCATAAACAACCCGCCATAAAAAGCTTTTTATCGCGAGATAGGGCACTTCTACCGTAAATGGATATTTACCTGTGGAACGGTTAATACAAAAGCTCCCTGCTGCGAGCGAATGCATGTATGTCTTGGCAGACAAACGAAGTGAACGCAAGCAGGAGGTGCACACTGCTAGATTCATAAGACTTGCAGGAAGAGTAAATAAGGAGATGATGATAGATGGAAACTTAAAAGAAGCATGGAAATTAAAGAGAAGCATATTGCAAACGCCTACACTTCCCATCCGATGATATCAGATGGAAACTAAAAAAGAAACATGGAAACTTAATAGAAGCATCTTACAAACACCTGCACTTCCCATCTTATATTCCTACCCCATGCGTCATGTGGCTCTCGCTGCTAACAACAAGCATGTCCCATGTCCAACCCAGCGTATGCAGCCGGTCCGGCGATATATAAAACATCCGAGATTTTGGCCAAACCGCGTGCCGGAAGCACCGGCTTGGCCATCCGTTGCAGTGGTCGTGTTCGGCAGACGACCAAGCTGGGTGTTGGAACGAACCTAGTTCGTTAGTTTTCTAAAGAAGGGTTTGTACGGAGGGGTGGGATGAAATCCTATCGTGGGAGGTTGGCTAATTGGCCATTTTCAAGGATAATTATATCGCTATATTTAAATAAATATTTAATAAACAAAATTAACTAAAATCGAAATTATTAAATAATTTATAACGACACCTTACTAGTTGTGGCGTAGTATTTGATATAAAAGACAGGTCGTTTACACCGTATATTCATGTGGTTAAATTAAAATAATTTACTACCTACAGTAAGATTTGACCGTTTCCTCTTACCGTCTTAAATAATTCTAAGCTTAAGACAATCACGCTATGATGTCACCAAGCTTCTTTGGAGGCCAGGATTTAATTTGAATTTTATATGCTTTAAAATAATGTATGTTTCGGCTTTAAAATAAATAGACATGATTGGGATCTGCTCCTAGGAGTGTTTCATTTCCTCGTCTAGAACTACTGGAGCAGCTTTGGCTACTGGTGGAGCAGGAGAAACCAATTGATTGAGATTCTCGTATTTTATCTGCAGCTGACAACTTCCTGCCGATGAGGGAGTGCTATGGGAGATTTCAATAAAAACCTGAGAAGTTAAAATTTTTGCAATGTGTTTCACTGGGCTACATATATTTAATATATTTAACATTACTATGATACCTACATATTGAATAGGCCACCACTTTTATTTATTCTATGGATCAGTTAGGTTATGTGTTTGGCAAGTCATGTGACTGCTATTCAAAGTTTGAGTGAATCATGTTACCACTTGCATTTTTTACTATATTTAAATAAAACTCATGATTTCTTTGAGATTTTTGTGTAGAATAGAGTCTAATACATTTCCTACTCTTACGTTTTTAGATGACTCATAACTATTCTCATATATACTACCCTGTATATTTTGTTTTGTCGGGGTATGTCCTTTTGTATGCCACCACTTTTTCTTTTTCGATTACCTTTCAATGTTTAAGTCAGTCATGCGACTACTTGTATCGCTTCTATACAGATTCGGCAATTGCAGTTCGTGATATGTAAACGTGTATCTGCGCAGGTTAACCACGCCGTATCGTAGATCAGCGCAGGGTATTCGTTCGTACCACCACCGCTTGACGCATTCCGCTTTCAATAGGAAGTTTAATCCCTATATTTGCCGAATCTGTATATTTAAATAAAGCGCGTGTTTGGTAAGAGGTTGTCGATAAAAAAAGGTCCTGCGGCATTTTATGGTTAACCTTCCACAATTCTACATGTAATAAGCAGGAATTCCTGCTTATTACATGTCATAATTCATACCTATTGTTATAAAAGACAAATCAATTTGTATAGACTGGCGCAGCCTTTATGGCGTGTGTGAGGCTCGAGCTACGCTTTACTTTTAAGATTTGTTCTCACTCATACACATATCAAGCGGTAAGCTATTCTAGACCTACGACTTTCCACTCATGAAACTTCTACCATTATACGTTCATCTCTTTCATGTGGTTAAACTCGACAACAGACAAACGTTTGTGCTCACTCAATTAGCATAGCCGTGCGGCGCGATTTGACTGGTTGATCTGACACTGCTTGTCCCTCGCTTCAAATAATCTTAGACCGTACGCTTCTCGTGACGCACACGTCATAAAAGCTGATAGAGACTTTACATATATTTCACGACATATGCCCATAATGATATTGTAAAGCAGTGTGACAATCATTTCACTGTGCCAGTAACACAAAATACAGGTATAAATTATAAATGGGCTTGTTCGGCATTTTTTTTATTTCACAAATCGAAAGTGCAAGTATAAATTAATGGATCTGCAAAAAATCAGAATCTTATGCGCACGTTTAGTATCTTAAAAACTATTACAAATTTCCATCTCGCGAAAATGGGGCGTGGCCAGGCGCTACGTCACTATACGCATAGACTCGGCGATCTCAATAGACTTGATGCTCCTTATTGGTTATAATTATAAGTGTTTTCGAACTATTGTTTGTTTTGCTTACTACTTAACAGTAGGGGAGTACAATTTGGTGAAATGCCAAAAAATTACAATTTTCTCTCGATCCTGCCAGAACGAATTTTCAATTTCGACCCTGCAATTTATGATTATAATTCATCGCCGACCTTCTCCTTTCCGTAGATACATAGAACGAACTTCCACTCGACGTATTTATTTAGTTACCAGCGTTTAAAAATTCCATGTTTTTCGACATTTTAGGTTAAATTTGAAAGGTCCCAGAAAGCCATTTTTCTTACGTCACTTGCGTATAGTGACGTCACAAATAAGCGCTCGGTTTTTGCAACTATCACTAATTTCAACTCCTTATATCTCGAGAACGGAAAAAGTTAATAATACGAAATTTTAACTGTATAATGAGAATATCGAGTACTATATGAAAAAGTTTAAAAACCATATAAAAAGAATATCATGGAACAAGCCCATTGTGCAAATTACCTCTAAACAATGTCGGTTCTCTAAGATTGACATATTGATGTAACAGTTTCCTACTTTGCTTGCCGAATTATATTTATCCCCCTATTTCCATTTAGGCGTTCGCGAACACTTTCGTCCTTATTTACAAGTTATATTAACTTATTGATACACATGTGGCTTGCAAGGCTCAATCAAAGTGACAAAAGGGAACTCGACTAGTAAGATGTGCGGCAGGGGATAAAAGGAAAATTCGCTTTTTCTACAACTATTTAATTATATGACAATTATTAGCATTTCTTTGGTGAATAATCGTACCTATAATCCGGCCAATCACAAATACAAATTAAAAAATCACTTTTTACTGATCCAATGATATTTTAAATCGACTGCGATCAACTCTTGCTGTAGCTGACAATCAACTCGCTGACAGTGACAACCAAGTGTATCGCCATATGGTTTGTTTACGTTTTCCACTTCTTACGAGTAGGTACCCATTAATGCTATCAAATTTCTAATTTATTTGTTTATTAGGTGTAGAAGGACAGAAGATTTGCGCCACTCGCCTTCGGCTCGTGGGCTCAAACATCATATTCGTGAATAATGGCTATCATACTCGCGCATATAATAATACACTATTAAACATTGTGACTCTATCACTCAAGAGACGAAAACTACATGTATTTATGTCATCATGAGAAGGATGTTGTGAAATATAATTAAAGAGACTATAAGAAACTTAATATTTATATACATATAAACGTTTTAGGTTCAGCATGCCTCCCAAAGTTGTTCAGTGGCCGAATTTTGTCATTTTTCATTTACCTGTTTTGCATATTAATTTACCAGTTCTATTCAGCTAGTATCGTGTCTTATTTATTGATGGATCCACCAAGAACGATAAATAATTTAAAAGACCTTGTTGACAGTGATTTGCGTGTTGGAATTGAGGATATTTTGATCGACAGAAACTATTTTGTGGTAAGAATAATTAACAGAAAAAATATTTTATTCTAAAATACGTAATAGTGCAATAACAATTTTGTTGTCAGTTTTGAAATATTTCTAGCATTCGTAACTATTAAAAATTGAGCATGCATAACCTGCTAGGAAATCAGAAACACAACTTAAGCTTTAGAAATAACTTTTTACCGCTTGCGTCATTTCCATACCAATCGTGATTTATTCAATTACTTAAGTGAATATTATGCAAGGCAAAAAATTAGCATTTTATGCGAGTTGCACACTATACTTCTCTTAAAGCATATTGTTCACGTTTAAAATACGGTCGCGTATTTTCACCCCTGAAACCACCTTTCAGGATCCGTGGTTTCAAAATAATTTCAATAAGGGATAAGCACTAACACTTTATTTAATAATTTACTGTTACTGCAAACTACACAAGATATTTATTATCTACTAAAACGCCCTTTAACTATCTAAAATAACCTTTACAATGTTTATTATTTCGTATTTCTATCACCTCGGATTTCTAACCTCTCACTTCTCAGAGTTGTCACTTTTCAACTTCTTCTTCCTCCGCCGTGAATCGCGCCTTATATATTCAACAGAATAACATTCAGAAAAATCTACCATAGACTCTAAACTTTTCGAGAATATACATCTAGAAAAATGTATAAAACTCTAGAGCCTTCTACAGGCTTCCAGAAGAGATGGCGTGTATTACTGGTTGCCTAATTATTTCTACTTAATTTCAGCTAGTAGTAGTCATGGGCGTAACAGTCTCCACTTCTTAGGGGGTGTAATGTATAATACTACATATAAACATTGATATAAAGATATATTCCAATAAGAATGTTGACAGAAACAAACTGATGACATTTCATCGCTCCGTTGTCGTTGGACCAGGGCCGGTTTTCT